>JAKSZU010000025.1:3247681-4690248 GCA_026018925.1 Tupaia tana | reverse complement strand
CACAGACTGAGACAGACAGAGAGACAGAAAGCGAGAAATCACCCCTCAGGGGGGATGGCCACACCGCAATCCCTTCTCCTCCATTCTCCTCTCAGGATCTTGGACACGCACACACATGCGCTCAGCATGGCCAGGAAGCGAACCGCGGTTGACTACATGGGAGTGCAGCGACATAGCCATTACTCTAACTGCTGGTCCCAGCATACTCCATTTTTTAAACTTTTGCCCATTGTCCGTCACAGTGGGAATCCAGCGCCTTAACAACTGTGCTACCTGCTGGCCACGACATTTCAAGTGTATAATGCAACATGTGTTAGTAAATTTAGAATTGTTTAACTATGACCAAAGTTCAATTTTAGAACGTTTTATCACTCAGAAAAATTCCTGATGGCACACTTCTCTTCCACTTTGCAAATATTCTTCTTTATGATTTGCTTTTCCTGGCTATTTCATATAAATGGAATGATAATGATAAAAGAATAAAAGAGCATAAGTCTTTTTTCCCCTTAAATTTCTTGTTTTATTCACTTTTGGACTCTGAATTTTAATTTATGAGTTTCGCATGTCAAGATATCTTTTGTTTTAAAATCTAGCAGATAACTATAATACAGTATTTTTCACGCATAATCAAAATAACCTCTTTAAAAGAGTTGGTTTTTGTTTAGCATTAGAAAGTCTTATTAAAGGAAGATGACTTTTGATCAAACTTTTTGCCCCATCCATTTACTACATTTTCCTACTCTGTGCCTTGAACACTGTACATTTTGCAACTATGTGAACATGTATTCAAACTTACAAATGCTTCCTAGAAAAGTTTATGGTATTCCAAATAACCCACCAAAATGTCTGTGAGACTTTAAAACTGGATGCTAATTAAGTAGGGAAACAGGAGCATGTTATGCATTGGTCAGATGGTCCCTTGCCTCACTAAGGCAAATTTGTGGTGCTGTTGGGGACCAACCCTCATAGAGCATTTCCATTCCCTCTGTTGGTGAACGTGATCTCCCCAGTTGTTGTAGTCTCTGCAGTACTGTAGCTTAGGGATGGGCAGTACATGAGCACTAAAGCTCCCTTTGTAATGTTGATAATAATTATTATTTTACTTATTTATTTTAGGTTTTTGCCAGAGGGCTTATACATTCATCTGAGAAAGATAGAGAAAGGAAACGTAAGAAACCATCCCTCAGGGGGAATGGCCATGCTGCAATCTATGTCCTCCATTCTCTTCTCAGGACCTTGGCTAGCACATACCCAGTGTAATTTTCAAGTTGTCAGTTAACCACTAGAATCATTGTTGGCAATGTGGTAATTAAATATCTTAACACCACACCACCTAATGGCTGTAATGCTGAGAATTATTAAGAGCTACTTCCTACAATACTCTAGAAAGTGAATATAGTTTTTAAATCTTAATATAATCAATAGTATGGGGTTTCTTATCCATTTCATTTTAAATGGGTAATATAAGTACTTATCAAAAATGTCTAGTCCTGCATCTTTTAAACATTATATTTGAATGTAATGGGAAAGAATTAGCACTGCTGTTTTAAGGTGCCCTTCCAGCAGTGGCAGAGCTATAGTTTGTGTTTCTCCACACCCATGGTGCTAGTTAGTGCTTCATAAAACATTTCTGAAGCTTAGCCTGCAGATGTTGTGCTGTTAAGGCACTGGACTCCCACATACCTGACCTCAGTTCTAGTCCTGGGCCTGACAGCGTGCTTTCTAATTTTCCCTTTTCCTTTCTCTCTGGTCAAAATAAAAAATAATAATTAAATTAAATAAACAGTTCTTTTAAAATGTCTATAAAGCTTTTCCATTTTTAAAGAATTACTCATTTAATTGTATTTGTTATTTTTAATTTGACCAAGGAGGGAAAGAGAGAGAGAAAGAGAGAGAGAGAAAGGAACAGTCAAAAAGCAAGTTACCAATTTCTTCAAAAAAAAAAATAAATAAAAGCAAGTTACCAAGTCCAGGATTAAAACCATGGTCAGCCATGTGAAAGTTAGTGCCCTAATCAGCAAGTCAGTTATAGGACTCTTTTTTGTTTATGAAAGGCAACAAAATATAGGTGTCTCAAGGGAAAACAGTTTTCTTCTTCTACAGAAAGTTTTTGTTTCAATATGAATTTATGTGTAATTTTTTTTATTATGGTTCCTTATTATTTGTCTGTTATTGCTATATTATAGTTTCATAATATTTGTTACTACTATGTAATATTATTGATAGCTACTCCCATTGCCTTAATTCATAAATTGTTTGGCTAAATATATAGGTATGTACATTTGATGTTTAGATAAACTTTAAAATAATATTGGTCCCTTTTTCTTTGAAAAGAAAACATTAGAATTTCTATGGGATGCCATTTAATTTATAGATGAATTTTGGAAAATTGTTCATTTGGTAAAGATACATTTTTCTTATCTATGTACATGTTATGTACAATCAAGTCTTTTCTTGTCACTCGATACATTTTTATTTTCTCATATATTCTAGATATTTGTTTTTAGAAACATATGGAAGGTCATCAAGGTGAAGTGGTGGTTAAGGTGGCTGGACCCCATGTGGCTGACAGCACAGTTCAAATTCCAAATCCAATACTTGAAAAACACAATAGGCACATGTGCGTATATGTCCAGTATCCTGAGAAGAATGGAAGAGGATGGACTACTGTGGATCAACCCCCCTGGGGGGGTGCTTTCCCACTTTTTTCTCTTTCTATATTTCTCAGATGGGTGCAGGTGCCCTATAGCAAATGTTAAAAAAATACATGCAATATATCAAATATGTGTCTTTTTATAACTTATGCTGCTTTATATTTTTTGCTAAATTGGGCCTAAAAGATCTAAAATAAGGCTCTGCTTTAGAAGCACTTCCTCTGTGTCTTCTCATTCATTTTTTCCTTAATGACCTCTTCTTGACACCTTCCCTTGGTTTCAGATGTTTGGATTAATGCAGCTGTGAGCTCTTACCATAGTACCAATGCCTATGCATTTGTTTGAGTTTATTTTTGTGGTGTGTGATTAGGCCGTTTTTGTAGTCACCTATGTAAGAGTTTAGTGATGTAAGGATTTCACTTTCTCCTGATCCCACTATTATTTATTTAGTTATATTGGTGACTATTTTTTATTTAATTATTTCATATTACATTTAGTCACATATTTCTTTTTTAATTTTATTATTATTATTATTATTTATACATTCAATCGCTATAGATCATTTAGATTGTAAAGAGACATTATTCAGCACAATGTACACCTCAGTCAAGCCTAGTTGAGAATACTATACACATCATCATCAACAGATAATAAGCCATATCTGTGTCCCACAAATGTCTTACCTCTCATTCCCCCCCCAAATTTACTTTCCTATGCTCTTCCCCTCCCACACTCTCTTTCAACTTTATCTCTAGTGTCCATAACAATTTTCAATGCTTTTATTCCTCTAGTCTTTCAGTCTCTACCATAGAGTGTGGACAGTTGGTACATGTTAAAGCCTGACTTGCTTCACTCAGCAGTTAATCTTCCATATTTGTCCACTTTCTATCAAATTTCAGGACCTTGTTGTTTTTTATGACTGCTATTCCATGCCACACATGTGCCACACTTTTTCAATCAATTCATCTGTTTGTGGACGTTTGGGTTGGTGTCATGTCTTAGCAATCGTGAATAATGCAGCAATAAATATAGTTGTGCAAGTGCTTTTCTGACAGAGCATTCTCCCATCCTTTATGGAGATATCCAGGAGTGGAATTGCTGGATCACATGGTAGTTCTACTTGAAAGTCTTTAAGGAACCTCCATATTGTTCTCCATAGTGGTTGGAACAATTTATATCCCTGCCAACAATGTAGAAGTGTTCCTCTTTCACCACCATTCCTCCAGCAGTTATCATTTATTTTTGTTTTTATAATCGTTGGTCAAATTAAAATAAATGAATGAATAAATTAAATTAAATTTATAAAAGCAAACTCTGGGAACCAAAGGGTGGCATAATGGTTATGTCTTTTAGTGATACCAGAGAATATTGAGATAATGACCATATGAATCTTATCTCTAGTGATACAGGTGCTGTAGCCTAAACCCTCCAAGCAATACTCATGGTGAGGACAAAAATTAGTTCTACATACTATCCTAACATAATTCATGGCAAGAACTTTCTTTTAGAATTAACTGTACTGTGGGACCAGCAGTTAGCGTAATGGCTGTTGCTCGACTCCCATGTAGCTGACTGCGGTTCAAGTCCCAGACTCAGTGGCTTAAACTCACGCCAGGCATGTATGCGTGCATGCCCAAGATTGCAAGAGGAGAATGGAGGAGAAGGGATTGCGGTGTGGCCATCCCCCCGGGGGGGGGGGGGGTGATTTCTCGCTTTCTTTCTGTCGAGCGCACACACCCTATAGCAAAAAAAAAAATCTCTCAAAAAAAAAAAAAAAAAAAAAAGAAACAGAATTAACTGTACTTATACTGTCTGCAAAAATCCTGGAAGAAGAAACAGTGATCCAATTTTTTTTTTTTGAGAGGTTTTTGCTATAGGGCGCATGCACTCACCAGAGAGAGACAGAGAGACAGAAAGTTAAAAATCACGCCCCAGGGGGGATAACCATGCTACAATCTCTTCTCCTCCATTCTCCTCTCGGGATCTTGGGCATGCACGCACACGCGCCTATCATAAGTTTAAGCCACAAGATCTGGGACTTGAACCACAGTCAACTACATGGGAATCCAGCGACATAGCCATTACAACAACACTAGTTCCAGTGATCCAATTTCAAAACATGAAACCACTTCTGAAGTAAATAGTCTCAGGGTTTCCTAGTTGGTTTATAAATAAGTTTATATTTGAAATAAAAAATAAATCATGAAGCCAGCAGCTGGTATCATGTTTCAAGTCCTGGACACCCACATAGTCAACTGTGGTTCAAGTCCTGGACTGGTGGTTTGCTTTCCTACTTTCCCTCTCTCTTTATCTCTCTTTGGTGACTACGTGTGCCCTATAGCAAACTTAAAAAATAATAATAATTCTTAATAAAATAAAAAGAAAAATTTAGAAAAACTAAATTTATAAATTGTATGTAAAACATCTTTATCAAAAAGGGACAAATACATTAGACAAATTTGTTGAGCAAAACAAGCACAGAAAATATACATAAAATACTAAATTTATACACACTGTATTTATACATAAAAACAAAATATACATAAAAATAAACATCAGAAAGTTTAATTTCTATCTTGTTCCCCCTTCTACTAATGATAACAGCATTTAATTTGCACTTTGAACAAGATTGACATTGACTTTTGGAAAAGCAATTCATTTTGTCAAGATGGTTATATTGATGTGGAAAATATTTGTGTTTTTATTCTAATAATTAGAAGACTGAAAGAACAGTTGTATAAAAAATAAAAGTTAATTATTTTCTGCAAAAAGATGTCATCAATCCAAAAGATAAGAGACTAACATGGTTTATTAAAAATCTCCTTAATGAGACCAGCAAATTTAGAAGTTTGAGTTTATATTGTGTCACAAATTGCTTATTGTATTGCCACATCACAATCACTCACCAAAAGATGTCCTAAATAAAGATAAGGAGCAAAACATATGTCATTTGACTCTCACATGGCCAAACATGGTTCCTCACAGACCTGGCAGTTTGCTTTGTTACTTTTTCTCCCTCTGTCTCTCCCTTATGAGCACACATGCCTGTTAGCAAATTTAACATGATAAAAGATAAGATTAAATAAATAATTCTTTTTAAAAAAATCTATTTTGTGGGTTGAATCCATGTCCTGGTGATTAAATCAGCTAGATTTCACATGGCTTGAGTCCCGGACCTGGAGGCTTAAGAAACATTCCAGGCAAGTGTGTATGCATGTAGGCCCAAAAACTAAAGAGGAGGGAGAAATGGAAAAGGGATTGCATCCTGATTTTTTCCCCCTGGGAGGCACTTTCTCCTCTTCTTTTCTCACTATCTCTGTCTTTCTCTGGGGAACACATTCCCACTAGGAAAAACAAAAAGCAAAAACACCTGTTCAAATTCAGAAGTTTGAGTTTTATATTGTGTCACAAATTGCTTATTGTATTGTCACATCACAATCACACTCACCAAAAGATGTCCTAAGTAAAGATAAAGAACAAAACATATTTGTTCCCTTTTTAAAAGCTTTATTTGGTCTAAATAGTATCCAAAAATTGCACATATTTAATGTATGTATTTGGATAAACTTGGAGAAATGCATACCACTGCCACTATCAATAATCTAAACCTATTCATCTATATAATGTCTTTTAAAAGTTTTCCTACAAGGGTCAGGTAGCTGGTGTGGTGGTAAGAGCACTGGATTCCCACATGACTGACTGTGGTTAGAATCTTGGCCTTGTTAGCATGCTTTCTCCCTTTCTCTCTCTAAGTTTCTTTCTGGTCAATATGAAATATTAATAGCAATGAATAAAATTGAATAAATACTTCTTTAAAATTATTTATTATGTGGGACCAGCAGATGGCATAATGGCTATGTCACTGGACTCCCATGTAGTTAACAGCAGTTCAAGTCTCACACCCAGTGGCTTAAACTCACACCAGGTGTGTGTGCGTGGGTGCCCAAGATTCTGAGAGGAGAATGGAGAAGAAGGGATTGTAGTGTGGCCATCCCCCCCTGGAGAGTAATTTCTCGCTTTCTGTCTCTGTCTTTCTGGCAAATGCACATGCCCTGTAGCAAAAGTCTCTCCAAAACAATAAAATTATTTATTATGTAAGGCATGTTTATTTGCTGGGCAAAGAAAGAGAGAAGTGAGGGATCATCCTCCCCATAAAAAATGGTCATGATGTAATCATGATTTTGAAATTCATGATCAATGGAATTTCCTCCATTTGGAATTTTGGGCATGCACACATAAGTGCTTTTTTAAAAAATAGTGATAATTTTATTTTACTTATTATTATTTTAAAAATTTGATCAAAAGAGACAGAGAGGAAGAGAAAGGGAAAGTCAGAAAGCAAGGTGTAGGATTCAAACCAAATCAGTCATGTGGGAGTCCAGCACCTTCTCAGCATTGCTACCTTTGGCCCCAGCTGGAGTGTTTTGTAAGGTGTGGGTACAGGACTCAAGTTGCCAGCTTGGCCATATGCGATTTAGTCACCTTGTCTATGCCACTGTTTCACCCCATGTTGTACCCTTTACAAATGACCAAGATTAGCCTCCAATTAGTCCAAGCCAGATTTTATAAGACTGGATTTTATAAGAGTCTGTGTACAAATCACAATGTGGGAAATATACTAGAATTTTTCTGATAAGCTACAACCACTGTTCCATTTTTTAAAAGAGTTTATCTAACATGAGTCCCAAGCTGATGACCACTCAAATCAAACTAAGCTCCTATAGGAAAGTAAACATGTGAATAGAGATGTTAAAATAGAGGATTACTTTATAGATGTGGACTGTCCACTTCTACATTAAATGCAGTTTTAATTTGTAAACGCTGCCTTTAATCCAGCTTCATCCATTTCTGAGGAAAAGCCAACTAATAAACAGCATTGGGTACAACATGCCCCTGGATGAAGAAAGAAATATGATCCAGTATGATATCCAAAACCTCATGAGACTTCCTAATCATAGCTGGCTGTTGGTTAAAGTAGAACATTTTATCTATGGGAATTCCCATGATCAAGGTTTGGTCATCAAAGAAGATATGATAAACTGGTCTGTTAGTTTCAAAGAGGTACAACATCATTTCAATATAAAATACATACAGAGGTGGGATCAGCAGATTGCATAGTACTCACATCACTGGAATCCTACATGACTGATTGTGGTTTGAGTCCTGGACCTCATGACTTGAAACTCATGCTTGATGTGTGTTCCAGTCTCTTGGGGGTCTATTTCTCACTTTTTCTCTCACCGTCTATCTGTCTGTCTCTCGTTGGTGAGTACTCAAAAAAACAAAAAATCAAATTTATATGAAGTTACCTGAACAAAATCTTTAAATAAAGTTGTGTGACTACTTTAACTCAGAAATAAATTTGTTTTTTACAGGGCCAGAAGGTGGCATTATTATGAATATGCTAAACTCTGACATTGCTGACTATAATTTTAGTTTTGGATCCAGTGACTCGAAAATCATGCCAGGTGCACGCGTGTGTGTGTGTGTGTGTGTGTGTGTTGTGTGTGTGTGTTTGTGAATGCCCAAATCTGTAGAGTAGAATGAAGAAGGGATTGTGGTATGACTATCTCCCTGAGGTTTAATTATACACTTATTCTTTTTCTCTTCTGTGAACAAACATAACTTATGCAAATTCTAAAGAAAACATATTGAACTTTTGTCTCAGTCAAAATACAAATTAAGAAAACAAAATTTGCGTTTTACATTCAGAATTGTACTGATTTTGCTTATATACATTCTAAACTATAGAAATACTTCCAGTGTTTATAAGCTGATTTGGTTTCTTATATTTGCTCAAGCAACAGTTTAATTAATAAAGTCAATGAGGTGGTGATTATGTATACATAGTTGAATATTTTTAATAAGAAATATTTTTGGAATTTATTTTTAAATTTTTAAAATTACTTTTTAGAGAGATTTCTCCTGTAGGGCACATGTTCTCACCACAGAGACAGACAGAAACAGAGAGGGCAAAAGTGAAAAATCATGCCCCAGGGGGTATTGCCACACTATAATCTTTATTCTCCCATTCTTTTTTTGGGATTTGGGGCAAACACATACATGCGCCAGGTATGAGTTTCAAGTCACTGGGTCTGAGATTCAAACTTGGCTCAGCCATGTGGGAATCCACTGATGTAACCATTGCACCTTTTGCTGGTCCCCAAGAAATGCATTTTTAAGAAATTCATTCTGTGAACATCATAGATTGCACTTACACAAACCTAGATGATATTTCACACAGCACATGGAATTTATATGACCTATACTATTATGTTATAGGAGTATTAACATATATGCAGTTCATTATTGACTGAAATGTCTTATGTTTTTATGGAGCACATGACTTTTTCATATATATGTATATGTGTGTGTGTGTATAAAAACATTTCTCTATGTATCCTGAAACCCTTTATCATTTGTGAAAAAAGTCCTTAAAATTTGGTATACTGTAAAGACAAGTAGATTATAGATTAAGATACCATTCACATTTTTGTAGATACCATTCACAGTTCCTCTTGTCATTTTGGATATCATTCTTATTTTATTAAGAGTTATGTATTTTTCAATTTATTATTTATTATTTTTATTCTTCAATTTAATGAGAGAGAGAGACAGTGTGATAGCAAGCAACCATGTCTAGGACTTGAACTAAGGTCAGCCCTGTGAGAGTTCAGTGCTCTAACCCCCACATTACAGGCCAACCTTTTGTATACCATTCCTTATTGTACTAAACATCTCAAAGCATTGACTATAATCTCAAGGAATTAGATGAGACAAAAGGTTTATGAAAATATTATGTTTTGCAAATGTATTGTGTTCATATATGAAAAGCAGTGCTCACCTAGCCTCAGAAGCCCAGAAATGGAATAACCATACTCTCATCATTTATCTGTTGGCCCATGAGTTTTAAGTTAACATTTTATTGTGTACCTACATATCATAGTATTAGATATTTTAAAATCCGGAATCTAATATTTTCTACCCAACCAGATATGAGGACATAGTATAAATATTCTTGGGGGAACACAACTTTTCAGTGTCTTTACCATGTAAAAACCTGCATTGAAATGGTTTTAGATGAATTGCATAAGAGGAGAAAATGACACCAGGGATGTTTTTAGTAATGTATGAGATAAAGTAATAAGGAACCTTGAAAATATTTGATAAATAATACATAAAGGGGACTTGCTGGTGGTGAAGTGGTAAAACACTGTAATCCCATATGGTTGATTGCTGTTCAAGTCTCAGAAATGATGGCTTGTTTTCTCACTTTTACTTTCTCTCTCTCTCTCTGTCTCTTTCTGGTCAAATTATAGATAAATAATAATAAATGAAATTAAATAAAATATGTTTTTAAAAATTAAAACATAATAATACATAAAGAAGAAAGCTAATTAAACTAGTTCTTGTTTAGAAGGCTAGTTAAGAGGGGGCCAGCAGGTCATATAGTGGTTAAGGCTCTGGAATCCCACATGGCTGGCTGCAGTTTGATTCCTGGAACCAGAGGCCTGAAACTCATGTCAGGCACATGTGCATGTATGCCAAAAATTCTGAGAGGAGAATGGAGAGGGTACTGTAGTGTAGCAATCCCCCAGAGGGTGATTTTTCTCTTTCTCTGTATTTCCCTTTCTCTGACAAGCACATGCTCCCTATAGCCAAAATCTCTGAAAAAATAAAGGATAAACAGTGATGAACTATTAAATGCCAGTTCCCTCTAGAGAGAAATAGTGACATGTATTCAAAATAGCTCATAACATACATGATTATGACTAATGATTTTCTTTTCAGCTCATACTCCTGAGTCTGTCTGTAGTCACAGCTGTGTTCCTGGATTCCAGAAAATTTCCCAAGAAGGAAGACCTGTTTGTTGCTTTATTTCTGCTTCTTGCCCAGAATCAGCTACTTCAAATCAAACAAGTATGAAATATATAACTATTCTATCAGTCCCTACTATTGCTCAATAAAAATGAAACTATTACTATTAGAAATAAAACATAGTGGCCCGCAGGTGGCATGATGTTTAAGGCATTGTACCATGTAGTCAACCACAGTTCAATTTCCAACCCATAACCTTGAAACTCATGCCAGGCACATGGACATGTGTGCTGAAAATCCTGAAAAAAGAGACTGTGGCATGGTCATACCTTTCAAGAGTGATTTCTCACTTACTTTCTGTCTTTCTGACTCTCTGGTGAGCATACATGCTTTATAGCAAAAACCTCTTTTAAAATTTACTAATAAATGAAACATAAAGCACCACAGTTCTTAATTCACATAATTATTGTTTTGTTTTATTTGTTTTATAAACAATTCCTTACCCTATTTTATGTCATTCTATTAGGATATACTGTGAAACTATTTCTAATGAACACCCTTGCAGTTTGGTGCTGCGTAAGACAGTGTCAATTTTCGATGTCATACTGGACCACAGTAGTCATGAATAGGAGGATGTGTAATTACCAAGGTTACCTGTGGGTGCCTTAAAGTTTGAATCTAACTTTGATACCCAGATGTTAAGCACAAATGAATTTCAGATAAACTGTTGTAATAATATTTATAACTTTTTAAACTATACTCAAACACCTGTGCAATTAAGTAAAAAGAATTGAATAATATCCAAATACCACACTTTCAAATATATTTCAGAAAGAAATAGAATCATAGTTTACAAATTGAGGACTCAGCATTCTAATAAATTTCACAATTAGACACATCAAAATATGCTCTCATACAAAAGATAAAATCATGCAATTATCATAATAAAATGTTGTATTATAAATATGAAATATGAAAAGTTATAAGAACTCATGCTCCTGTTTTTCTGACATATAAGGAATAAATATGATTTGAAGTCTTCCATAAGTATTATGCAATTGCAGACATTTTAACAGTAGAAAACACTTGAATTTCATCACTAGTAAAAGTAAATATGTATATTCAGGTAAGAATATGCCAAGAAAAAACATTACTTATCTTTTATGAAGGAATTGCAAAAGCATATAAATGTGTAAAACAAGAAATAAAAATAGAGGTACAGGGCTAGCCCATGGAATGGTAGTTAATGTTGATGAATCCCATGACAGAAATTGCAACTTGAGTCCCAAATCAGATGACTTGAAAAACACACAAAGGGTTTGTGTGTTGTCCAAAATCCTGATATGAGAAAAAATGGTGCAGAGGTTATTGTGGCATGACCATTTCATGGAGGTGGTGCTGTATCACCTCCTCGCTCTCTCTGTATCTATCTCTAGTGAATCCATGTGCCCCCTGGCAATAGGGGCCAGCAAGTGGCATGTTTGTTTATATTCTGGACTCCCACATGACCAATTCTGGTACAAGTCCCAGACCTAGTGGCTCATTTTCTCACTTTCTCTCTCTCTGTGTCTCTATCTTGTAAGCACACATGCCCTACAACAAATTTTAAAAATAATAGTGAATAAAATTAAATAAAAAATGATTTTTAAAAAAGTAAGAAACGGTTTGTGATCCAGAAGAATACCTTCATGTGTTTATGGTTATTAAACTTGGCTCTGAGATGGGAGCCAGAAATATCTGCTGACTGTAGAAATAGGAATAGGCACTGCAAGAAAACAATGTTATTGACTATCACTAATTATTGTTTTAAGAATTATTTATTTAATTTTATTCATCATTATTATTTTTAAAATTTGCTAAAGGGCATATACACTCACCAGAGAAGTAAGAGAAAGAAATAGAAAGAAAAAGTGTGAAATAAAGTTGCCAGGTTCAAGACACAAAATGCAGTCAGCCACATGGGAGTCTCACACCTTCACCATCATGCCACCTGATGGCATCCACTCTAACTCATTGAGAATATACTGGGCTGCTGGAAAACTCATGATGCATTTTTCATTTATTTCTATGCAAAAATGTGACATGACTTTTCTGACAACCCAATGCTATTGCCTCAGTGTTACAAAGTAAATATGAATAAAAACTGGAGAAATAAAGAAAAATCCTACTTATTTTTGTAAATAATAATAATTGAAACACAGACTTGCCTGTTAATTTTAATAAGCTTGTGAATGTTTTTCTGGTAGATAACAATAAAGATGAATATTTGCAACAGAGACCTTATAATGTATAAAGGCAAAAATATTACCAGTCACATAAAAAATTAACAAACCATGCTTTCAGATATATATAAATGGATACTTTAAAAATTACAGCCCATCCTTCTATCATATACTTAAAATGAAAATTTCACAAAAGTTGATATATAAGGGACCAGCAGTTAGTGTAATGGCTATGGTGCTGGACTCCCATGTAGTCGACCATGGTTCGAGTCCCAGACCTGGTGCTTTAAACTCACGGCAGGGCGCATGTCTGTGCATGCCCAACATCCTGAGAGGAGAATGAAAGAGAAGGGATTGCAGTGTGGCCATCCCCCCTGGAAGGTGATTTCTCACTTTCTATCTCTCTGTCTCTCTCTTTCTTTCTGGCGAGCACACGTGCCCTATAACAAAAACCTCTCCAAAAAAAAAAAATTGATACATAATAAAAATCAAGTTCAAGATTCAAATGTTTTATATTTAAACTATTTTCAACATTTACATAGGAGTGTTTATGATAATATTTACATAAATATTAAAATGTACAATGAGAAATGTCTGTACACAAAGTGACATGTTATATACAAGAAAAAATCAGTAGAAATTAGGTTAGAGGAAAAGCTAAGATATTCCAGGAGAACAAGTTAAAGTGATTTTTGTCTTAATATAAATAAGAAAACTATTCATTACTATTGTGATGAACAAGTATGATAAGGCATGGAAATATAAGGTTTACCAAAGGGAAAACTCGGGAGAGTAGAGAAGAGATATGGAATACATTCTCATCCTTGATAACATCATTGAGAGCCACAAGATGAGCCAACCAAGATCCTCCTGTGCTTAAGAACCAGTTTCAAATCAGTTTGTTGTTATCCATAGATAAAAAAAAAATTCTCCCCAGTATCATGAACAAGGGCTCTTGATTTGGCATATCTTGGTATTACCTCAGGGGCTTAATCTGTGAAAATTACACAAATGTGACCGTTAGCTTCAACAGGACAAATAATTAGTAAAATTTAATTGCAGCATCTTTGCTTATTCACCAGATGCAAAGCAGTATGTCCAGTGCCCAGCTCAAGAGTATCCAAAAACAGTGAGAAAAGACACTGGCTCCCCAAGCCTGTGACCTTTCTGGCTTTTGAGGATGCTTTGGGGACAGTCATGGCCTACATAGCTCTGTACTTCTTTGTTCTCACAGCTGTAATTTTGGGGATCTTTGAGAGGCACAGAGACACTCCCATTGCTAAGGCCAACAACCAGGCTCTCAGTTTTATTCTGCTCATCTCCCTCCTGTTGTGCTTCCTCTGCTCCATGCTTTGTATTGGCCATCCTAACACAGTCACCTGTGTCCTCCAACAAATGACATTTGGCCTTGTGTTCACTGTAGCTATCTCCATAGTTCTGGCCAAAACAATTACTGTGATTCTGGCATTCAGTGCCATGAAACCTAGAAGAACAATGAGGTGCTTGCTCCTCTCAGGGGCTTCTAATTCTGTCATTCCCATTTGTTCCCTGATCCAAATGATTATCTGTGGAATCTGGTTGGGAACCTCTCCCCCTTTCATTGACATAGACTCACACTCTGAGCCTAGAAACCTCATCACCATGTGCATCAAGGGCTCAGTCACTGCCTTCTACTGCATCCTGGGCTACCTCAGCCTCTTGGCTCTGGGGAGCTTCTCTGTGGCTTCCCTGGCCAGAAACTTGCCTGACACATTCAATGAAGCCAAGTTCCTCATGTTCAGCATGCTGGTGTTCTGCAGTGTCTGGGTGACATTTGTCCCTGTCTATCACAGCACCAAGGGGAAGTTCATGGTGGCCGTGGAGGTGTTCTCCATCTTGGTCTCCAGTGCAAAGCTCCTTGGGTCCATCTTTGTGCCAAAGTACTACATTATTGTGATAAGGCCTGGTGAAAACTCCTGGAAAGCTTTAAAAAACAGAAGGGGTTCCAAATAAAACAGACATTCTAAGGTTTTATTTCATAAGCCTGTAACACAATTTTAGGGTTTTGAATAAAAAATGCACCCTGATTTTATATTCTTATATGATAAAATAACTGAAAATGACTGACTTTTTAAATTCATGCTTTAAAACAGTCATTGTTATATCAATCTTAAAGAGGTATTAAATCTGCAACTATGAATGGTATCTTAGATTAGTGGGCATTTTTACATTATGTGTATTGATTAATTGCTAAATTTTATTAACTATTATTTGTTGTGTTCTTCTAGAAAGCTTTTTACTTTTGTGTAGTCAGAAATAATGTCTTTATTTCCATATCTGATTTATTGATTTGTATCTTGTCTCTCTTTTTAAAAAAGAGATATCTAATGTTCAGTAATTTTCTTTATGATGTTAAAAAAAAACTAGTTAGTGGTTACACTGGTTTTCTGTGTGGTTTTTAATATCTCATATTTATATTCATTCTAATCTTTTTTGTTTGAGAAGTTTTTGCTATAGGGCCCATTCACTTGCCAGAAAGACAGAGAGACAGAAAGTGAGAAATCACCACCCAGGGAGTATGGCCACACTGCAATTCCTTATCCTCCATTCTCCTCTTGGGATCTTGGACACACACGCACACAAGCCCAGTGTGAGTTTAAGCCACCGGGTCTGGGGCTCAAACTGCAGTGGACTACAATGACGTAGCCATTACACTATCTGATGGTCCCCTTTCTAATCTTTTCCTAGATAGATTTTTTTCTACAGGCTACATGTGTTCATAGGAGAGACAGAGAGACAGAAAGTAAGCAATCACTCCTTAGGGAAAATGACCATGCTGCAATTCCATCTCCTCTATTCTTCTCTAGAGATATTGGGTCTGAACACACATGCACCCAGCTTGAGGTTGAAGACACTGGGTCAGGCTTTACTGGCAGATGGAATAATGGCTATGTCATTGGATGCCCATGTAGTCAATTGCAGTTCGAGTCCTGGACCTGGTGGCTTAAACTCATGATGGGTGCATGTGTGTGCATGCCCAAGATCTTAAGAGGAGAATGGAGAAGTAGGGATTGTGTTGTGGCTATCCGCCCTGTGGGGTGATTTCTCATCCTCTGTCTTTCTGTCTCTGTCTTTCTGGTGAGTGCATGAACCCTATAGCAAACACCTCTCAAAAAAAATAATAAATACAAAGACACTGAGTCAGGGACTTGAACCATGGTTGATTATGTGGGAATCCAGTGACAAATCTATTATGCCATCTGCTGGTTTTGATTTCTAATCTGATTATTTTTGTTTCTGCTAGGTGAAGTTTCTGCTTTCTAGAGTGTCTTGATTTGTTAAATTGTGTTGATCTGATGTCTCTCCTTTTTTTTCCATGCCAGAAAATTTTATTATACCTTTTTTATCATTAAAATTTACAAACATGTTAGACATTTGACTTAAATGTGTAGAAACTGCCTAGAGATACAAACCAGAATACAATTAAATGAAAAGAACAAACAAAAGATACTCATTAAAAGAAAGTAATTGTTCCTTCCAGCACTTTAAGTTGGTAATCTATACTCTTAAAAAGTTGTGGAGTCAAGAGGTGGCATAGTGGCTAGGCACTAGATTTCCACATGGTCAACCATTGTTTGAGTCCTGAACACAGCATGTTAAAATTCATGGTGGTTGAGTGCATGTGTGCCCACAGTCTTGAGAGGAGAATGGAGGAGAGATAGTAATGTAATTTTCCCCCGAAAGGATGATTTCTCTCTTTTAATCTGTTTATCTCTCTTTGTTACTCTGGTGACTGCATGCACCCTACAAAAAAGGTGTCTCTCCAAAAAAAAGTTTTATAGTTGGGCCAACATGCAATTAATTTGGTTAATGTGCTGAACTCCCACATGTCAAGCCATGGTTCAAGTCCCGGACCTGACGGCTTGAAAATTCACTTCAGGCAAGAATGTGTGCATGTTGAAAATCCCAGGTGGAGAATGGACAAGAAAGGATAGCCATACACCCTGGGGAGTGATTTCTCACTTTCCCTCTCACAGTCCCTCTCTGCCAAGTACACATTCCTTATGGCAAAAAAACTTTTAAAAAAAGAGAAAAAGAGTTGTACAGCTGCAAAATGATACATTGCTGATTAACTGTTAAACAGTTTTAAGAGGAAATGATACATTTATTAAATTGCATTCCAATAGTAAATTTAGTCAATTTCAATGTAATTATTGTAACTTGATTTACTCTTTGGACTTAGTTCTGATAATATTAAGCTTTTAATGTAAAAAATTAGTGTATTTGAGCTTTCCTACATAGAATCTATTTTCCACTCTTGGGGAAAAAAATGAAAGAACTTGAGATCATGATTTCTATGCACAGAATGTTTTTCTGCTTGATTCTTGGTTTAACATTTAAGATATTAATTTAAAAGAAGTATATTATGTTGCTTTCAATTTACATTAATGTAGAAATATTACTTTGGGAAAAATAGAGGCTTCAAATTTAAAAATAAATAACAAAATTAGTTGTGCTGTTTCAGAGAACTTAAAAAAAAGTAACTGTTAAAATCCATGACCTTTGGTGTCTTAACACAATGGTTATCAGTATTACCTGTGTAGATGACTATTAAGGGATATTCAGCATTCTCAGAATTCCTGTGTGTGTTCATATTTATGTTTGATACACTGAGTTCTATGGTCACTGTCCTCTCTTAAAGAGGATTATTTTTTTCTCCCTGACTGCCCATCTCATTGCCCAGTCTCAGAAACTCTGGTTTCTGGCTTGAGTATGCTTGCATTTTTGTTCTTCCAGAGACACATCCTTATATCTTGGTTTTTCAAGAATGTTAAAAAGACAAGGAGACCTATAAAACTGGAATCTGATGATTAATCTGAGGGGTGCTCAGGGCAAGATCTATTTAATTCAATCCATTCACCCAGGCAGCCTTTATGGTTCATGCACAGACAAGGCAGTCCTGCTGTAGAATCCCCCTGCTGCAGTTCAAGACACACTGCACCCTCCTCGTATGGTTACTCAGTACATCCTCATTGCAGGTTATTATTGGCGTTGTTAAACACATCACAAGATGCACATCATGTCCTCTGGGGGGTACAGACTTTGATCACACAGGACACTTAAATTCTCCAAACACTCTCAGGTGCGCTGGTAAGGAGCTGATCACCAGGCACGGCTCCAAGGGATTTCCTATAACAGGCTGGTCTCTATGGCTGCCACTGCCATTGCAGAATTGCTGTGCACTGATTCCTGAGAACCCCAATGTGGCTGCTAATATTGTTCGTGGTGCTGAAGGAAAACTGTGGGCACCCCACACAGGTAGAGGCTAAGTAGGGCCTCCCTGAGTTGCTGATGAAAACCTGAACTGGAATCATGCCCTCCCACTCCACCACTTTTGGCCCCTCTGCTGTTCCTGGAAGGTAGATACTAGTCTGAGTCCATGAGTGCAGCCATTAGGAGCTGCTAGGCCACTCTGCTAGGCACCCACTTTTGCCACACAGGTACAGGGCCCATGCACAACAGCTCTGCCCCTGGGGGAGTGGAGTGAGCAGGCAGGGCCAAGACTCCACAGCTGCTCTCAGAGGCCTCGGCATGTCCAGAGCTGATGCCAGATCCTGAGGGGTGGTAGGCATCCAGGGTTCTCTTCTTCTCTGGGGTGGTGGACTAGGCTTGTGTCTGATCAGGAACCAGAGATAAGGATAGGAGAGAGAAAGAGGGCCCAGCAGCTGACACTAAGCGCTGGCTCTGGGGGAGGAGACAACTCAGGTAACTGTGCAACAGTCCTGGTTTTGGTTACCAGGCTTTGCAGCCCTGGCCTCTGTACTAACTCCTCCAGGGGTCACTGCTACCACCACCATCCTTTCAATTCTATGGGGGTTCCTGGAGGAGTCATGTTTTTTAAAAAAATGTTCAAAGTTTAGGGGACCAGCAGTTGGAGTAATGGTTATGTCTCTGGATTCCTATGTAGTCAAAACTGTTTGAGTACCAGACCCAGTGGCTTAAACTCATGCCAGGTGTGTGTGAATGCGTGCCCAAGATGCTGAGAGGAGAATGGAGGAGAAGAGATCGCGGGGTGACCACCCCCCCGGGGGCTGATTTCTCGCTTTCTGTCTTTGTCTTTCTGGCGAGTGCACATGCCCTCCAGCAAAAACCCCTCCAAAAAAAAAAAAGAAAAAGAAAAAGAAATGTTCAAAGTTTAAATGTATCTCTTTGCAAAATTTCTGCAACACCCCAAAAGCTTTGGTATGATCTGTTTCAAATTTTCCCTTGGGTATATTTGTTAGTAAACCAGCAGGTGTCACCATGGTTAAGGTGCTGGACTCCCACATGGCTCACTAGGGTTTGAATCCTGAAGTCTTGGACCTGGCCACTTTAAAATCCAGTGGATTGTCTGTGTGTGGAGCCCCAAAATATCCACAGAAGAATGGATAAGGGCTTAAATAATGACCATACCCCGAGGGGGTGGTTTCTCATTTTCCCTTTCAGTGTGTCTGTGTCTCTGTCTCATGAGCACAGCTCTATGGCAAAAACCTAAAAAAAAAGAGGAATTATTATTTAAGTAAAAATATACAGTATTCATAAAACTGTTTTGCTTAAGAAATATAACTACATTGTGTCTTCGAACAGTTTTTGTTTTAAACCCTATTTTGTCAGAAATTAGTATTGCAACTCTAGCTCTTTTTTGGTTCCCATTTGCATAGAAAACCTTTTTCCACACCTTCACTTTCAGTCTATGTATGTCTTTATCCATGAAGTGGGTTTCCTCTAGGCAACATATAGAAGGTTTTTGTTTTTTAATCCATTCAGCCAGTGGGAATGTAAATTGGTCCAGTCACTGTGGAGAACAATTTGGAGATTTCTCAAAAATCTGCAAATAGAACTACCATTTGATCCAGCAATCCCACTCATTGGTATCTACCCAAAGGACAGAAGAATACTTAATCAGAAAAATGCTTGCACATCAATGTTTATTGCAGCACTATTCACGATTGCTAAGTCATGGAAACAACCCAAATGCCCACGAACAGATGAATGGATATAAAAACTGTGGCAAATATACTCAATGAAATAGTATTCAGCCCAAAAAAAACAAAAAACAAAAAAAAAAACACCTTGGCTTTTGACAAGAAGTAGATGAATATGGAAGACTTACTGCTGAGTGAAGCAAGCCAGGCTATGAAGGAAAGGAACTGTATGTTCCCGCTTAATATATACCGAGTGTCTGCTCTCTATGACTGAAACTAATTCATTAAGGGATACAGAAACACAGTATATAGATGTAAATACCAGATATAGTATGTGTACAAGAGGAGGGTCTGAGGAAAGACATTAAAAGAAAAACAGGGAGGCAAAGTATTGATGTCACAGGAAGGCGTGGTATTGTCTGTTGAGGATGTTTTGTGGTTTTGTCAACTGTGTTGGGGAGAGATGTTCACCTGCTGAAATATCCATTTTGTAAGACAAATAATAATGTGATTGAATGTATAAAAGAAAATGAAATAAAATATAAATTAATTAATTTAAAAAAATAAATATAACCACATAACTTGTCTTTATTGAAACTTTGAGTGTCTGGAGGTGGTGGCAGTTAAGGTGCTGGACTCACATGGCCAACCACGTGAGTCCTGGACTTGACACACCTGACAACTTGCTTTCTCACTCTACCTTCCACCCTTCATCTCTCTCTGGTGATCATATCAACTTAAAATAATAACAAAAATATTAAAAATAAATACATAATTCTGCCGCTCTGGGCCTGCGCGGGACCGGGGCCAGCTCTGCGCGTGCGGCGGGGCCAGCGCGCATGGCGGGGCCAGCGCACGTGGCGCCTCTGCTTCGCGTTCCGCAGTCGAGGCCGCCCGGCCCCTGCTGCCTCTCTGGCGCTGGGTGTGTCCCGCGCTCGGCGCTGACGCCGCCCGGCAGCGCTCTGGCTGGGTGGGTGAACCGGAGGTGGCGCTGGGTCCCGCGCACATTCGCGCGCTCGGGGGCTGGCGTGTGCCCGCCGGGCCTGCGCGTGGCTGCCGGTCCTGTGCGTGGCTGCTGGGCCCGCGCGTCGCCGCCGGGCCTGAGCGTGACTGCACACTCTCAGGGCTGGCGTGTGGCCGTTGGGCCTGCACGTGACCATTGGGCTGGCGCGTGGCCGCCGGGCCTGCAAGTGGTCGCTGGGCATACGCGTGGCCCCTGGACTTGCAAGTGGCCACCGGGTCTGAGTGTGGCTGCCGGGCCTGTGCCTGCGCATGGCTCCTGGGCCGGAGCGTGGTAGCTGGGCCGGCGTGTTGCCACCGGGCCTGTGTGTGGCTCCCGGGCCTGCGAGTGGCCGCCGGGCTTGTGCCTGTGCGTGGCCACCAGGCCTGCGCATGGCCCCTGGGCTGGCGAGTGGCCGCCAGGCCTGAGCATGGCCGCTGGTCCTGTGTATGGCCACCGGGCCTGCGCCCGTGTGTGGCTGCTGGGCCTACGCATGGCCGCCTGACCTGTGAGTGGCTGCCAGGCCTGCGTGTGGCTGCTGGGCCTGTGCACCTGCATGGCCGCCGGACCTGCGTGTGGCCACCGAGCCTGCGCGTGGCCACTGGGCCTGCGTGTGGCCGCCAGGCGTGCGCATAGCCACCGGACCTGCACCCGTGCATGGCCGCCAGGTCTGCGTGTGACCACCGGGCCTGTGCGTAGCTGCCGGGCATGCGCCCACGCGTGGCCGCCGGGCCTGCGCATGGCTGCCAGGCCTGCGCCCGGGCGTGGTCAACGAGACTGCACGTGACCGCCGGGCCTGCACGTGGCCGCCGGTCGCGATCAGCAAACTGAAGCCGAAAACAAGGATTAAGATCTTGCAAATATAAGCAGCAGAAAGAAACCTTAGATGTCTTAAACCAATTGAGAAGTGTATTGTATAGGAGGATTTTTGCTGTCTATGGGCAGTGAGAAGATGATGGTTACCAGCCCTGCATTACCTCAGGGAAAAACAATAACTATTCTACCATTCTTAAGGAAGCCAGATACTCGAGGATGACTCACGCTGCAGATCCCCACAACACCATTCTCGGTAACCACAGGATGGATGCTGTGCCGCATCAGCTGATAACCATCTCTGCCTACCAGAACTGCGTTCCTGAAACTGTATTCCATAGAGACTCACCTACAACTGCAGAGCTGCACGAGACCCACTCTTGACTCAACCCTGAATAGAATCTATGTTTCCTATTGTGGAAAACTTTATGAGCTCATAATTGAAAAAGGAAAAAAAAAATGGTGAAAGATCTGGAGGGTATGGTCGCAGGGATGGCATCTGTGGATGCTGGAGACAGCATGGGAGAGGTAATGGGAATGAGTGATGGAGGGCGGTCCAGGGAACGATCATCAGGTTTGATGGACACAGGGGTGAAGGGTGGTCTGTTGAAGATGATGTATGTGGTGGTATCATTGTCTTGACTAATGTGAACTGTACTCATGCTGGAAAAGACCATGCTGTACACTGTAAAGATGTGCAATGAAAAAAAATAATGATAATATTATCAGCACTCTGGCAGAAGGAGAAAGATCTGATGATATGATAGCGGAAAGGATAAATGTAGATACCAGAGGCTGTAAGGGAGGGGAGTGGGTGGTTGGGAGAGGGTGGTAGAGAGTGGGTGTGAGGGGCAAAGGGAAGAATCATTTAACACCAAAAAAAGTAGAGTTCTCTGTTGAAAACTATATACATATCTGTATATTGTATACATCATAATGGGAACTTTATGTAAAATGAATTTAATAAAAAAAAATTAAATACATAATTCTTAGTAAAATCATTTGAAATAATTCCTATTAAAAGTACTAGAAATTTATAACTACAAATGAGAAGATTACTTAAATTCATAGGATTTGCAACAGACACCTGGCCCAGATTCACAGGCACAGGAACTAGGCACGCTGCTGCACAATTCTGGAAGCCACATGGGAAGGCTCTGGGTCTGCCTCCAGGATCAACCTGAACATGCCTGGTGATGCATAATCCTGACTGCAGGGCTAGAGGACCACTGGGTTAAGATGACTGTTTAGAGGGTTCCTCTCTCTCTTTCTCATTAAAAAATAGAGTGAAAAAAAAAAGCAATTGGTACCAAATAGGTATAGAGTCATAATGATTTTTACCCTATTTGCTACTGGAGGATCTACTAATCTCTATTAAAGTCACAAGGCCATATTATGTGGTCTGTAGCCCTATTTTGTATTGAGTACTGCCCTAAAAATAACATATTTCTAGAATCTTCTCAGGGTATATTCTTTTTAAATAACTGATAGATATACATCATACATATTTATGACTTTCAGTGTGATTGTTCTTTAGGTAAATACAAGGTGTAATGATCAAATAAGGTTAATTGGCATATACACCATTTCAAATATTTGTAATTTGTGCTGAAAACATTAAAAATTGTTTTACTAGGGTCAGCAAGTTGTGTAGTATTAAGATCCTGGACTAAAAAATGGTTAATTCAGTTTAAGTCTCAAACATGGAGGCTTGAAATTCACATCAGGCATTTGTGTGTGCATGCCCAAGATCTTGAGAGGAGAATGGAGAAGAAGGCATTGTGGCATGGAAAGCTTCCTGGAGTGTGATTTCTCACGTTCTGTCTGTTTCTTTTTTTTTTCCTTTTTTTTAAAAATTTTTATTTGTCTCTCTGTTTCTTTCCAGTGAGTGCATACACCCTTCAGCAAGCATTTCTTTTAAAAATTGCTTTACTTTTTTGAGATTTACAGTAAATTATTGTTCACTACATTCACACTATTATGCAATGAAATACTAGATGCATTCCTGTAATTTTGTACTTTTAACCAACCTCCCCCTTATTATTCCTATCCCCTGACCACTATTATTTTTTGTTTTTTTAGTTTTTTGTGATAGGGCATGTACACTGGCCAGAGAGAGACAGAGACACAGAGAGGGGGAAAGTGACAAATCATCTTCCAGAAAGGCTGGCCATGCCACATGTGACTGATATAATTTTCAAGCTGCCAGGTCTGGGACTCAAACTGTAGTTGATCTTGTGAGATTTTATTGCATTAACCACTACACCACCTGCTCAGTCAATTACCCAGTATTTATTTTTAGTAGATCCATCCTAACTTCCACATGTAAACAACACTTATAATATTTGTCTTTTTGTGCCTGGCATTGTAATTGTAGAGGAAATAATTCTAACCCTAAGTAGACAAGGAAACGCAACAAAGAAAAGCTAGAGGAATTCCACTACAGCCTTTTAGTACACCACAAAGCTATATGAACAAAAATGGCATGGAAATGTCAAAAACAAAACAAACAGGGACCAGCAGTTAGCGTAATGGCTGTGTCACTGGACTCCCACGTAGTCGACCGCGGTTCGAGTCCCGGACCCGGTGGCTTAAACTCACGCCGGGCGCGTGTGCGTGCGTGCCCAAGATCCCGAGAGGAGAATGGAGGAGAAGGGATTGCGGCGTGGCCATCCCCCCTGGGGGGTGATTTCCTGCTTTCTATCTCTCTGTCTCTCTCTGTCTGTCTGGCGAGCGCACGCGCCCTATAGCAAAAACCTCTCCAAAAAAAAAAAAAAAAAAAAAAAAAAAAAAAAAAAAAAAAAAAAAAAACAGACACATCCAAATTTAACAGAAGAGGAAAAAATAGAAATAACTCCACTTTTACACTCAATTGATTTTCAACAATGATGCCAAGGACAGACACTGGAGACAGAACAGTACTTTCATAAATGGTACTGGAGATAGTGAATACTTATGTAAGGACAAACAGACTGAATTCAAATGTAAAACTCAAAACAAAAATACAGAAGAAAAAAGTAGGGAGATTGCCTCAGTATTGTTATGAGCATAGATTCGTTGCAGAAGATCTCAAAATCAGAGGCATCAAAAACATAAAGAGACAACTGGGATTATAGCAAACACCAATAAAATAATTAGGCACAGCAAGTAATCTACAGGGTGAAGAGAATTCCTGCAGGAGAGGTTAAAAGTATTTTCAATCTGTTCATCTAATGTAGGATTAATATTCAGGGTATATAAGAAACTCAATAATTTCCACAGAAAATTCCCCCAAAAAACAAAACAAAGCAAGACAAAAACCCATTTATAAAATTAAATCAAGACAGGAATAAATATTTTTAAAGAGACAAATAATGGCCAATTATGTAAAAAAATTACTTAATATCACTAATTACCAACAAAATATAAATCAAAGCTTCAATGAGGTTTCATTTTACCCCAGATAGGATGACCATGTTCTAAAAGACAAAAAACAACAAATGAGCTGGATGATGGTGGAGTGATAAAACATGACACACTGCAAAGTTACGCCACATGGGAAGATTTAGATTTCACATCTGGAGGCCTACCTGAGTGTGCCAGGCATACAAGTACCCATAATCTGGGGCTTGGCTGAGTCTGGGGGTAAGTAAGTTATTGGCAGTGCCTGTTTCCCTGTCTATGGATCTCTCTCTCCCTCTCTTTGTCTTTTTTACTCATGAAAAGAATAAACTTTAAAATAATTTTTATTGGGAATGGGGTTTGTCATAAGGTGCATGTTCTCACCAAAGAAAGACAGAGATAGAGAGAAAGTAAGAAATCAACCTCTTGGGGAAGGCCCATACTACAATCCCTTCTCCTCCATTCTTCTCTTGGGCAAGCCCACAAATGTGCCTAGTGTAATTTTCACCACTATGTTTGGAACTCAAACCATGGTGACCCATATGGGAGTCCATTGTATTAACCACCACACCAGCTGCTGGCAACATTGAAACAATTTTTTAAAAATTCTGGGCCAGCCAGTAGGTGGCATAGTGCATGAGCTGCTGGATCCTGCATGGCAAACTGCATGATTCAAGTCCCAGACTGTATGGCTCAAAAAGTGTGCCAGTCATATATGTAGGTGTGTATGCCTACCCAAAATCTTGAGAAGACAGTAGAGGAAAATAGATTGTGCTTTCTTATTTTCTCTCTTTTTCTCAGTATCTCTCCAGTGGCATGTACACGTATAGCAAAATCTGAAAACAGAACCTGACTAGGTGCATTTTCAGTCAATAGTATGAACAATGCCTGTAATGGAAGACTACTCAGGAAATTTCCTTAAGTATGACCACTATTTCTCCTTCAGCCATGGCTGTGGAGGAGTGGGGTTGTGCCCAAAGTCTTTGGTCACCAAAGTCCTGGGAGGTCATGGAGGCTTGGATAGGATGTCTGAGCTGGAGGTGACCAAGCAAGTGTTTCCATCATTGAGTGGGTCTCACAATTCCCTAGGTCTCCTTCTGGAGGTTTGACCAGCCTTTGGCATAAAAAGAAGGCCTGGCAGAAAAAGATTGCATTTCTGGGCTGGCCTGGTCTCCTGGGTTTGGACACAGTTTCTGAAATATTTTCTTTCTTTATTTTATTTCATTTTTCATTTTTCCTCGTCATGTATTTTCTAATTATCTTCAGTTTTATGAAAAGACCAATGACATTTTTCTTTACTTTAATCCTTCTAATAACTTGTCAAAAAGTACCATTACCAATTACATATATACAGTAACTCTACAGTTTTTATGTGGTTTTTGAACAGTTGTCTAAAGATAATCATGAACTGGGACCAGCAGTTAGCATAATGGCTATGTCGCTGGACTCCCATGTAGCTGACCGTGGTTTGAGTCCCAGACCCAGTTGCTTAAACTCACACCAGGCACGTGTGCGTGCGTGCCCATGATCCCAAGAGGAGAATGGAAGAGAAGGGATTGTGGCATGGCCATCCCCCCTGGGGGGTGATTTCTCACTTTCTATCTCTCTGTCTCTCTCTGTCTTTCTGGCAAGCACATGCACCCTAAGGATAATCATGAACTATAACACAGTCTGGCTTAGATAGCAAGGAATTCAGGGACCAGCTGATGGCATGGTGGTTAAAGCTCTGGACCCTCAAATGGCTGACTGTGGTTCTAATCCTGGAGGTGGTGAATTGTTTTATCATGCTCTCTCACTCTCTCCATTTCAGATAAGATTTTTAAAAATAATAATAAAAAAATTCTTAAAAAATCAAAGATAAAATATAATGTGCTACTAAATCTCATCACCCTGATTTTCAAAAGTATCTAACCTTGCAAATCATTTATAAAATGTTACATGTTACATATTCTTTAATTGATACTATACACAAACCATAGTAAAAAATCTTTAAATAAGTAAGTAGGAGACAAAGAGAAGGCCTGTCTGGGTGTGGGCATGGCATGTGGATGTGGCCTATAGAAAAGCTGAAAGGACTGCATGGGCAGAACCTTGAAGGAATGGGGTCTTGTGGGTAGGACTATGAGTGAAGGTTTCATGTGAGCCATGTCTGAGCCCACCCTTCTCCCTGCCATCCTGGCTCATTTTCTGTTCTAAAATTTCTAAGCGGGGTCCATCTGGAGAAATTGGGGTCCAGCAAACTGGTTGCATCCACTGACTCAATTTAAATATTTCACACAACTCAAGGGAAAAGCCTAAAACTGTGAGAGGCTGATGCTAGGTCAGAGATGTTTTCTTCATAAGAGAACATGGTGCCTCCAAATCCCTTTTGTAGCCAGTGCCTGGAGGTGTGTCTTGGCATGGTGGGGATCTTGGGACTAGTGAGAGTTGGGGAGATGCAGAAGTCCACACTGTGGTTCTGAGAGGTGGTTGTATAATTACAATAATTCAAGTCTAGGGTGGTCTGTGGTAGGAATGAACGCCAGAATGTGACCTTACAGTTCTTGCAAATTTTGATATTAAACAAGGTCCTTTATATTCTTATTTCCATCTCAATTCCCATTGACTTAAAAGGTTGGGATTCAGCCTTGGGTTCAGGGTTGGGTATTCCTGGGCAGGACCTGGACCTAAGGGCAGAGAGCTGAGGCTTTGTTTCAGGAAGAACAGATTTTCTATTTGTAGTCTGCTAGGTATATATGCCTGTCTCTTCTTCACATTTAGCTTGTTTTATTTCAGGCTTCTTGAGATGATTCATAAATTCAAATATTTTGGAGACAAATGTGAACATGAACCAATAATTTGATAGTAATTTCTAAATGTATTGGAATTCTAAACATTTCCATAATTTCACACCTTGAGATTTCCAATGGGCATTTTTATTTTCAGAGACTATTTTACCTCAGGTCCTAAATATTAACTGTCACTTATTAACATCCTAAGTATCTTGTACTGTACAGAACATCATCAAAATAATCACTGTTGAAATTTTAATTAGGGTTTATATTCCAAACAACCAACTAAAATGAGTAATATGTGCTGTTACCTTGATGGTTCCCATGGCCCGGAACTCATCGCCTCTCCCCATTATTCCTGGAGTCAGGAGTGCTGTTCTCACAAAACAGCTCATGCTCAGTGTTAAAACATCTTACTACAATTTCTCCTGCTGTCTTCTCAGTGTCAAGTCTCTAAAGATCTGCTCTGCCCACTTCAGAATCCAGGAACATCCACCATTCACACATTCTATTATCCTTCATTTAGAAAACTCACCTTCTCTCTCCATTCACAGGCTGGATTATCTCTCCATTATGGCTATCTCCACCATTCAAGAAATAACAGTTATTCATCAAATGGTAGTTAAGGGGTATCCTTTCTTTATTTGTTTGGTTCTAGGCATTTACAGGTACAGAAGAGTTGTCAACAAATCTCCAAATAGTATGTTTGCTCCTTGAAGATAAGTATTATATTTTACTCATCTTTCTAGCTCTCGTTCCATGCAAACACATAGTAATTGCCCAATACCTGTACTTGTTTGATTAATAATTATTATAGATGTCACACATATAGTTCCTAGCCTCCTCTCAGAAGGCAACATGTTAACTACTTAGATAAATTTGTACTAACACATTAATAGAAAATGATAGAATAGGGAAATGACTCTTTCAGTCTAACAAGAATTTTAAATATATAATGTGAGCACATTGCTTTACACATGCTGCCTAGCTCACCAGATTTTGAGATGGGACTGAAGAGAACCCAAGAAACCACTTTGATATCCATCATCTCCTGGTTTAGATCTGGGTTGGGCTCCACCTTAATTTGTACTACAGGGGAGCCAAATCTTGTATCAAAGGGCCAATAAAACACCATCCCAGAAGTTACATAGGATTCTACACATTCTTTACATTTATAGTAACACATACAGTGTAAATTTACTTTGATATTTTGAGATAAAATTTATTTTTACTGGTAACATATAGAATGAATAAATGTAAAGGCAAAAAATAGAATAAAAAAGTTTGTAAGCTCATTTTTTTTTCTTTTTTCTTTTTTTTTTTTAAAGTTTCGCCATAGAGCATGTTCACTAACCAGAGAAAGACTGAGGAAGTGATAAATCACCCACTAGGGTTGATGATCAAGCCACAGTTCCTTTTCCTCCATCCTCCTCTCAGGATTATGAGCACACACACATACGCACCCACTATGATTTTTAAAACACCAGCTCTAGAATTCAAACCACAGTCAGCCATATGGGAGTCCAGTGCCTTAACCAACATGCAATCTGCTGGATCCTCAAGTTAATTCCTTCTGGAGGAAAAAAGTCTTCTACCTAATAAAGGCTAGCATCCACTATATAAACAGAATTCCCAAATTCACCAAAATAAAACCCTCCTATCCAGTCAAGACTAGTATCCAGAATATAAACAGAATCCCCACATTCATCAGGAAAAAAAAAATAGACTTAAGGGGATAAAGTCATGAGCATTTTACCAGAGATAAGATACAGATGTCATAAAAGCATAATATGCTTTATTTATCATCAGCCATTTATGAAATGTACATTAAAGCAATGAGATATCAATACACACCTATCAGAGTGCTTAAAGTTTAAAAAATAAAATAAAGTCAATTCAGGAAAGAAACTGAAGAAATTATCACTCATCCATTGATGATGAGAATGCAAAATGATATAGCTTTTTTTTTTAAATTCTTTTATGTTTTTTGAGAGGTTTTTGCTATAGGGCACGTGCGCTCACAGAGAGACAGAGAGATAGAAAGCAAGAAATCACCTCCTGGGGGGATGGCCATGCCGCAATCCCTTCTCCTCCATTCTCCTCTCCAGATCTTTGAATGACTCTCCAGAAAATGATGTGAGTTGGAAAGTCCAATCACAAAAGATTAGGTAATCTATGATACTATCTCTATCACATCTTTGGAATGACAAATTCATGGAAGTGGGAAAGAAACTTGTGGTTGCAAATAATGATGGCCATAGTGGTGAGTAGGAGAAAAATGGGATATTGTTACAGGACAGCAGGACATAAATTGTGCAATTAAAAGCATTTGTAATTTTACTAAGTAAATAGGGAAATAAACCTACATATGGAACAAAATACCAAAAAATAAACACATACGCATACAGAAATATATGCAAGGAAGTACTAATAAAAATAGTGAGATGCATATAGGTGGGTAGATTAATTATACTCTTGTCAACATTGCAGTTAAGATACTTTGACATATTTATGCTTTACTATAGATTTATACAAAAAAATTTATACAAGAAAATCAAGCAAGAACAGTTCTTTGGCAGCCCTTCCTACAAGGCCAGCCCTGGGCCTACACTTCCCTGGCTTGTCTGAGATCTTGAAATAACCCTGTATGTTTGGTTTTCTTTTACCTCAGTTTTTTTTGTTTTGTTTTGTTTTGTTTTTTGAGAGGTTTTTTGCTATAGGGCTCGTGCGCTCGCCAAACAGACAGAGAGAGACATAGAGACAGAAAGTGAGAAATCACCCCCCAGGGGGCATGGTCACTCTGCAATCCCTTCTCCTCCATTCTCCTCTTGGGATCCTGGGCATGCACGCACATGCGCCCAGCATGAGTTGTAAGCCACCGGGTCCGGGACGCAAACCGCGGTCGACTATGTGGGAGTCCAGCGACATAGCCATTACGCTAACTGCTGGTTCCACTTTTACCTCAGTTTTCACAGGGGAAAACTGTAGCTCACAGAGGTGAAGTGATCTTCCTAAAACATAGCTAGCAAGTGGCCAAGGAGGCACAGTACTCTAGGGGAGGGAGCACTTCCCTTTGGAATTGCAGACCCAGGGTTTGTTGGGAGGTGGGTAACTTTGGGGAGGTGCACAGCAAGTAGATAATGTAGAAGGGTTGCTCTTCTGGAAGGCTCCAGGTTGTCTTCTAGGTTCCCACATGTGCCTACCCTGAAGGTTCCCACCTGCATGTCATCCAGAATCCTGGCTAATGCACTTCCCCACTAGGGTGAGATGATAGATGGATGGTTAACTCAATATGATCCTCAGTCACATGCAAACAATGGTAGTCGTAACGTGAAGTGAAAAAAAAATGCAAAGTATTTTCTCACATATTCCTACAAAAATATGAAAACTGATTTTGCATCTCATCAAAGACAAGGTGGGTGGTGGGGTGAAGGAAGGGAGGAGACTGAAACTCCTTGGGGTAAATCCTGAGTCACCATAGCAGGAGAGCCCTGGGAGGAGCCCTGAGAATCTTCAGGGCAGTATATGGGCAGAAGCCTCCCGAGATATCTCCAGGGCCAGCTTGTAAACACTCCTCCACTCTGCATTTACGTAAGCCAGCTCAACCCCTTTATTAGCTGCATGGGTAACTGTCCCTCACCCAGAAAGAGGGAGGAGGGGTCCTCACTGACCATGGCAGTCTCCTGGAGCCATCAGCTAATGGCAATGAGGCCAGGAAGCACCAGACCTCTGTCTGCTCTTGTCATTCTTTCTGCCCAGTTGACATTATGATCCTGAATTAGGCAAATAGCTAATAGGCTCCCATCTCTAAGGAGAAAGAACTGGAATAACTGCTGGATCCTTCTTGTTTTCAGTGTTGTGACTTGGACAAGCCATTTTGCCTTCCCTATATACTCACTTTCACAATGGCAATTGTTCCAGCCTCTGCTTTTAGGGATGTCACCAGGTATATGTACCTCTAATATGTAATAATCCATGGGCTAGTGCCACATGTAGCAAATGCACAAACTTAGAGATGGGAGTATTACACAATGGGGTGGGAGGTAGCATTAAATACAACTTTAAACAGCCTGAATTCTGATCTGTATTATACGAAAAGTCATTTTTCCAGTGTTCCTCTTTTTTTTCTTTTTTTTTTTTCTTTTTTTGGAGAGGTTTTTGCTATAGGGCGCGTGCGCTCGCCAGACAGACAGAGAGAGACAGAGAGATAGAAAGCAGGAAATCACCCCCCAGGGGGGATGGCCACGCCGCAATCCCTTCTCCTCCATTCTCCTCTCGGGATCTTGGGCACGCACGCACACGCGCCCGGCGTGAGTTTAAGCCGCCGGGTCCGGGACTCGAATCGCGGTCGACTATGTGGGAGTCCAGCGACATAGACATTACGCTAACTGCTGGTCCCTCCAGTGTTCCTCTTAACTTTACTTCCTAATCTGTACCAAAGAAAGGTTGGAATTAACTGAAATTCAGATACTGACTCTCTGATGTAAAACTTATCAGTGTTTTCCACTATATTTAGATTTTCAGGGGCCAACAGGTGGCATGATGGTTAAGATACTAGTTTCCCACATGGCCAATTGCAGTTCAATTCCTGGAACTGGAGCTTCTTTTCTCACTCCATTCTCCTCCCCTTGTCTTTCTGGTCAAACTGAATAATAATAATAACCAAAATTGAATAAATAATTCTTTAGAATTACAGCCTAGTACCTCATGTTGGCCTATGGAATTATGGGTTTTCTAGAACCCCATAATTGCTCCCAGTGATTACTGATTGCTGGTACACAGATCCTAGCATACTGATCTCCTCTCTGGGTTAGACTGCATTTAGTTACTGGCTTCTAGACCAAAAAAAAGTTTAAAAATTAAAAGAGATAAAAATATAAGGAATGCTCCTACTAAGAATGTGTTTGTCATTTTTGTCTGGCTCCCTCTCTCCTGTGTTTATTCTGTCTATCCCATCCCTGAATATTGGAAATCGAACTCAAAATTTCATTTGCTTTATGGTAAGGCTCCACTGGCAAAGAATTAACAGAAGGTCCAATCCAATAAACAAGAATGTATACTCCATTCCAAACAAATCTGCCAGTAGCTCATGGTTTCAGAAACTTATCCTGCTTCATGAGAGCCTCAGCTGAGACCACAGCCTCATCCTTCTGAGACACTTGGAGGCAAAAGCAACTAGCTCAGCTGGGCCTGGGTTCTAGTCCACACTGTCAGGTAATACAAGATTTTTGTAAGCTTCAAAATTTGGTGTAAATTTATCTCACAGAAACAGAGACTAGTAAAGATTTCCAGGCCCTGAGGCCTGGCTCTACCCTACTTTCTCCCTTCTTTCTCCTTCTAGACACCCTCCACTCACACTGGTGTGTTATAGCTACCTCTCTGGTCTAATTTACCTCTTCCTTCTAGTCTCTGGACAGCTGAACCTCTACCCTGAAACATTGCTAATGGATATGTGTATGGTTGGCTTCTCTTATCTTCCTGGTCAGAGCAAAACTGTCATTTCATTGAGGCCTTTCCTAGCTGCCAACCAAGTGGCCCCAAGCTTTCCCTCACACCTGCTTAGTTTCACTTGAGCGCTTTGTGTTTTTAACTCACTTCAGACAGTCAACTCCTCCAGGCAGAGGTTATGGTTGTTAATGCAATACCAGTGTTAACATTGTGCCTGTACAAAATGAATACTCAGGACACAGTTGGTGAATGAGTGAAATTATCTTGGAGCTTTTTTACTACCTTTGAGCAGCTCATATTTTTTTAGAGGTTTTTGCTGTAGGGCATGAGCGCTCACCAGACAGAGAGAGACAAAGAGACAGAAAGCTACAAATCACTCCCCAGAGGGGATGTCCATGCCACAATCCCTTCTCCTCTATTCTCCTCTCGAGATCTTGGGCATGCAAGCACACGTGCCTGGCGTGAGTTAAGGCCACTGGGTCCAAGAATCGAACCACGGTCGACTACATGGGAGTCCAGAGACAAAGCCATTATGCTAACTAACGATGGTCCCTAGCAGCTCATATTAAAGGTGGATAATCATCACAGAAAATACAGAGTGGGTCAGAGACAGGGGCAGCCAAAATAAACTCCAAGTGGATCTTCCCAGCTCACTTCCTCAGCCGAGTAGAGTGGGCACAATCTGCTCTCGTGTGGTCACAGACATAACCACAGCCCAAGGCATGAAAACCCAAAACAACACATACATTTGTTTGGCAGTCCTCAAGGCAGTGACTCTCCAAGGGCTAAAGTAGATAAAAGAGCAGGATCACAAGGCTCCAGGGAAACTTAGGAGCACAGAAGCCTCCTTCTCTCACTGATTCCACTGTCTTGGACAGTTTAGTTCACTGAAGGCCTCACTCTAGCCAGACAATGGATGAATGGTCACATGTTCAGCCACATTCTGCACTACCCCATGCAGTATCCAAAGCCTCAAGGCTGCTCTCTACTCTTGGGAACTCCCAGTAGAAAATGTTTCCAAGGATCTCAGTGCACAGTGGGTCATCAGTAGATAATCAAGTCCAACAGTCACTTCTCTGAACCTGTGCAGTTTTCAGATAATTCAGTCAATGCATCCCTGTCTTGATCCATTTTCTGTTTTTATATATGAATATCAACTGGACAATTTATTTTAAAAGGGGTTCATTTAACTAATATTTTTGGAGGCTGAGAAGTCCAACACCAATGTGCCAGCATCAGGTGAGGACATTCCTGCTGTCATTACATGGTGGGAGACATCTCATGGCAAGAGGGCAAGCATGTGGCAGCTCAGGTTCTCTCCTTCCTACAAAGCCAAGGGTCCCACTATGAGACTCTCACCCAGATAACTGCATCTAATTCTAATTATGTCCCAGAGGCCCACCTCCCACTACTGTAAACATGAATTTGTGGTTAAATTTTCCACACATAAAACCTAGGACACACATTCAAACTACATCAATCTAACTTTGGAAGAGGTATCTGAGTTCTCCTCTCCTGTGACCCATTTGCACTGGGGAAGGGAACTCATTCTAGTTTCTAGTGCCCAGATTGGTGGATTCAGGTCCATACTTTGAAATTTCCCTAGGGAATTCTGGCTCGGGAAGACTGGAGGACCTTAGGAACCCACCACCATCAACCTGGCATTTTTACACTTCCCCATGCTTTGAGGTCCAAGTATGTTGCTGAGGGATTGGATATCCCACATCCTGACCGAGCTGTCTCCACCTCTATTCTTTCCCCTTGTTCCTTCCCAGTATCATGTTTTTCCTGACCCTTCTTATAAATTTGCCATGTGTGTGCCTGTGTGCAAGTGGCAATGCTGAGTCAATGACCTCTTATAAGGTGTGGGGGGGCTGTGTTCTCCTAGCATCTTAGGGAATTTAATCTCAAAGTCACATCCCATGGGAACAGTTGAGTTTTGGCTCAAGAGACTGAAAACTTCTCTCCTACTTTGAACTCTGCTCACCTCACATGTTGAGGCAATCTGTCTCTCTCCACGATGGTTTCTCATTTTTTTATAAAACATTGGGCTTCATCCTGCATAAACTATACTCAGCCTAGATAGGTTCAAGGTGCCCTTCCTTCTTGGTTGGGTGTGCATAGGTACTTTTGGGACAATCTGAAAATCACACTGAATAAAAACTGAACAAAAATATATGAACAATTATTACAGTACTGAAGAATTATGTACATAACAACAATGAGGGCACACTTTGATAAATATGTACTTAACTTGTAAGTAAACTTTTATTTGAAAATGTCACTTGTTATTGATCTTATAATTTAGCTTAATCTACTCTTAGGAGATAAATAAGGATGGGCCAGTAGGTGAGGTATTGGTTAAGGCAATTGGATTCCATATGGGTAACTTCACAGCTCTGGTCCTGAACCCAGAGGCTTGAAATACACTCCAAGCGTGCGTGCCCAAAGTGCCAAGAGGAGAATGGAGAAGAGACTGTGGTGTGGTCATTCCTTCTTGAGGAATTCTTACTTTTCCTCTATCTCTGTTTCTCAGTCTCTCTCAGGTGAGCACACATGTCCTATAGCAAAAAACTAAAACAGTCAGTCCTGTAACTATTGATTGTTTATAGAATCCTAAGACTGAAAATGTCCCGTTCCTTATATGTTTGTTTGTTTGTTTTCTCCTCCATGAACAGAGGTGGTAGGAAATGTAAACAAAGACCACTGAAGATGTGGGGAAGTGCAGGTGTGTAAATTCCAGTTCATGGAATGAAGGGTATTTCTTCGAGATGCATTTTGTATCTCTTCCCTCCCAATTTACACTGTGCTTTGGATGAAATAATGCAAAATGATAAGGACATGGAAGAATGGCTTGAAAAAATACCCATCTTGGAGGTTAAGTAAGCAGGGGGGCTGGCTTGAGATAGGACAGATGATCTGAGAAGAACTGACCCCTCCCTTCAGTTAAGTTCTTTTTATTTACAGCCCAAAACATTGATTCTAACACTGAAGTTCATCAAAGGCTAATGAGAAAAGGTAAGGAACAAAGGGTGTCTATTACAGACCTGAGAGAACATGTGCTATGTGTTCCAATATGTGCATAACAAGGGAGAGTGTCTAAAACATTTCTACAACCCTTAGGGAAATTTGGCTCAATATTTTTGGAACAAATGGGATAAATATGTTGTGTGAGAGAGGTTTGTTTCTCTGTATCCATTATTAATATATTAATGAATCACACACAAAATAGAGAACTATTCACTGAGGTCCTTCCAGGTCTAGAGTAGTACACTGGATAACAACGAGACCCACCAGAATGGCTAAGGAAAAAAAGTGTTGGCAATGACAGAGATTAATTAGAATTCTTACACACTGATGATGAGAGAACATTATAGTATAAACACATTAGATTGAAAAAAATCTGGGCCAGATCTTCAAAGTTAACCATACAAAGCCCCATAACATAGATGTTAAGACTTGTATAGAATAAATTGTACTCCACATAACCAATCACAATGTACATTCTGGTCGATTACTTAAAAATATGTTGCCACATGTGCATGCATGCCCCAAACCTGAAATGGATAGAAAAATGGAGAAAAAAATTATGACATCACCATTTTTGATGCTCTCTTTAGTGAGCTCGCATATATGTAATTTTTTTTTTTAAATTAAGCAAGGGGGGACCAGCTGGTGGCGTGGTGGTTAAGGTGCTGGATATTCCCACATGGCCTACCATGGTTCGAGTCCCAGACCTGGTGGCTTGCCTTCTGTCTCTCTCTTTTTCTGTCTCTCTCTCTGGTCAAATTAAAATAAATTAATGAATAAATAAATAATTTTTAAAAATTAAGCAAGTAAAAAATACATTTTATTATTATTAATATTTTTTTGCTATAGGGCACATGCGCTCGCCAGAAAAGACAGAGAGACAGAGAGACAGAAAGCGAGAAATCACCCCCCAGGGGGAATGGCCATGCCACAATCCCTTCTCCTCCATTCTCCTCTCAGGATTTTGGGCACGCATGGATACGCACCTGGAGTGAGTTTAAGCCACCGGGTCCAAGACTCGAACCATGGTCGACTGCATCGGAGTCCAGTGACATAGCCATTAAGCTAACTGCTGGTCCCTTACTGAATGTTTTTAAAATACAGTTTGGGGAACATTTCTAAATAAATTCTACTATAGAGATATTTCAGGGGACAGGAGAAATGAATATTTTCTACTCATAATTCAGCCTCCAGCAAACAAAGCTAGCATGATTGAACTTCAAGAATTTGAAAGAAACACACCATCCATCAGATGACAAGAAATTACCGCATGACCACAAGAAATATAGGAAAGCAAGAAAATACCCCTCCTCTAAGGGAAAAGAATAATTCCTCTTCATCCACAAGCAGTTCAATGCAAATCATGGAAATGTCTCATAAAGAATTTAGAGTATTCATAATGGCGAAGCTAACTGAAATGGAAGAGAAGAGAGACAATGAACTGTTAAAGAGAAAGGAGAAAGAAGTTGACGAGTTCCAGGAGGTGAGGAAATTCTTGCAAGATCTAAAAGAGGAATTACATGCTTTACAAAAGAGTCAAACGGAACTGTTAGAAATGAAGTCTATAATACAGGAAGTCAAAATCTCCCCTGAAAGTATTAAAAGCAGACTAGATCATACAGAAAATAGAATCTCAGACATAGAAAAGAAAATGCCTGGCCTAGAAAAACCCACCACAAAGACTGAGAAAATGGCACAAAAATTTGAGAATAATATATGAGAAGTACTAGATACCATCAAACATCCAAACATCCGGATAACTGGCATTCCAGAAGGTGAAGAGACCCATAAGGGCATTGATAATCTATTCCATGAAATCCTGCAAGAAAACTTTCCAAACCTAGAGAGGCATTCAAAGATCCAGTCGCAAGAAATACAAAGGACCCCAAATAGAATCAATCCAAGAAGATCTTCTCCAAGACACATTATAGCCAGATTGGCCAAAACCGTAGACAAAGACAAGATACTAAGACTGGCAAGAGAAAAAAGGCAAGTTACCTACAAAGGATATCCCATCAGACTAACGGCAGACCTCTGATCAGAAACAAAGTGAGCGGGGAAAGAATGGGAAAATATATTCAAAGTGTTAAGGGAAAAGCAATTTCAACCGAGAATTCTGCACCCAGCAAGATTATCTTTCATTTGGGAAGAAAAGACATGAACACATTCCTAGATAAACAAAACCTGAAAAAATTTACCAGCACCAGACCAGAACTCAAAGAAGTTCTTAAGGGAGTGCTATGTCAGTAAAATTAAATGCAGACACACAGAAATAAGAGTTCAGAAACTAAGAAAATGGGCAACTTAATTGTAGGGACAAAGTCTGGAGTTGATTATTATATCCCAGAGTTCAATCTGGAAGATCAAACCTCAACAGAAACAGAAGAAAATTAAGTACATGAGATTGAACTGATGAAACAACATTCTATGACTTGACTAAAATATTGCTGCTTTTCTTCTAAGCTTTGTTGTCTGGTTTTAAGGATTGTTGTCCTGTCTTGAGCTGTCAATAGATTCATGTACCTACTATTTGAACAGAACACTAACCTGTTTCTAGGCTTTAAGTTTCAAGGAAATATCCTTACCAGTTCATAACTGCTTTTCTTGAAACCATCAGCTGAACTTGCTATTGTAAGTAGTTAGATTACTTATGATATTGTGTGATCAATGAAATGTTGGGGGGAAAGGAATTGAAGACAACTGAAGACAGCAGAGATAGTGTAATAAGAGAGTGGAATAGGGCAGAGGGTAATACATGGGGTAAAAAACATATATATATGAAAGTAGAATTGGAATATTATGGATGATAACATGTATGATTAAGCCACTATGCAGTTTATTCTAGATGGGAAACCACATTTAGTATGTTGTGATGATGCTCAGGGAAAGAATGTAAATTAATAAAAAAATTTTTTCAAAAGAAAACAAAAGGCATTAAAAAAACCTATTTGATGACTGCAATAAGCTATATAGCTCTATGTAGGTGCTAGTTTATAATATGTTCATTCTATTCACTGAGGTTTATGCCTAAAGTCAGACTTGTGTTCATGGATATGTTTATATCAGCTGTGCTTGCTATTGAAAATATTTAGATTTATTAAGACATTTAGTGAAACAATAAAATGGGGGAGGCATAGAAAGCAACAATAGATACCAGACACAGTGTGGAAGGAGGGTGGCAGATGGCAGAGGGTGAGATAGGGAATCAAGGATGGGAAAAAAGGCAAAATATACAGAAAACAAGAAATGGAAAATTATTTGTTGACAATAACACATATGTTGATGTGCTTGATTGAGCCAATATACAGTGTATTGTGAATGGAAAAATCTCATTTTGTATGCTATAATGATGTACAGTGAATGAATGTAAATAAATAAAGAAAAAACAAAAAAAATTTAAAAATAAATTCTACTATAATAATAAACTGTGGGGCCAAAAGGTGGCATGGTGGTTAAGGGTCCTGGACTCCCAAATGTCCAATCATGGTTCAAGTCCTGAACCTGCCATCTTGCTTTTTCCATTTTCCTCTCTCTTTTTATCTCTCTTTCTCTCTCTCTGACTTTGTCCCTCTCTAGTAAAATAAATAGAAAGAAAGAAAGAAAGAAAGAAAGAAAGAAAAAGAAAGAAAGAAAGAAAGAGATAAATAATTCTTAATAAATAATGAACTGATACTTGGAACCGAGAAAACAGTATTCATTTCCAAATACAAAGCACTATCCTTTGTTTTGAGGGAGTTCATATTAATGCATAGTATTTTCAAATATTGTTACAATACATATAACAACTTACTTATATATAAGTTCTTTTTAAAGAATTATTTTATTTAACGTTATTTATTTATTTATTCATTTATTTTAATTGACCAGATGGACAGGATGAGAGAGAGACAGAGAGAGAGAGGGAAATTGAAAAAGCAAGCCACACTCTGTCTGTCTGGCGAGCGCACGCGCCCTATAGCAAAAAAACCTCTCCAAAAAAAAAAAGCAAGCCACAGGATCAGCAGTTGGCATAATGGCTATGTCTCTGGACTATCATGTAGTCGACCGCAGTTTGAGTCCCAGACTTGGTGGCTTAAACTCACACCAGGCATGTGTACATGCATGCCCAAGATCCCGAGAGGAAGGAAAATGGAGAAGGCATTGCATCGTGACCATCCTCCCTTGGGGGTGATTTCTTGCTTTTGTATCTCTCCGTATCCCTCTGTCTTTCTGGTGAATGCACACGCCCTATAGCAAAATCCTTTCCAACAAAAAAAGAAAAAGAAAAAAGAAAGAAAGAAAGAAAGAAAGAAAGAAAGAAAGAAAGAAAGAAAGAAAGAGAGAGAGAGAGGGAGGGAGGGAGGGAGGGAGGGAGGGAGGGAGGGAGGGAGGGAGGGAGGGAGAGAGAGAGAGAGAGAGAGAGAGAGAGAGAGAGAGAGAGAGAGAAAGAAAAAAAATGTAGAAAATAACCTGAGTAATGGTCTGGAGTTTTCAAGTTTTCTTGCAGACTTGGGCACATAAGGAACAGCTGGCAAAAGTCCAGATCCCCAGGTGGGCATTTCTGCCAAGGGAAGCCTCCTAGTGGAAATGTAGCAGACAGCCCAGTGCACCTAGATGTGCGGACATGCAGTTACGTGATCCCAGCATGTGTAGGTGCAGAAGTTTGCCCTTCTTAGGTCCAGAGAGGGGCTGTTGGTACCATTCCTGGAGAAGGACCTGGAGCTTTGCAGAGGCCTGGGAAGAGTCCAGTGGTTGGTGGGTGCCCTGTTCAATGGCTATCACTTACTTCCTATACCAGCCCAGCTGATACCTACCCCTCCTGCCAGCTACTTCCCACAAAGCAATCAGGATGGTGAACCCAATCCAGTCCCCAGAGTAAGAGGGTCTAGAGGGACAGACAACACCCATCATGGCACATGAAGTAACTTGTTACTACTTGGCTAATAGGTTAGGGCAGAATGTATTGTTGTGTCTCCAGGAATAACATCTTGGGAGGGGATCTAGATGGCATATATCTGGAACTGTGCATAGGAGGGGGCTGGACAGCTCACCTGGAGTTCAGTGTACCTGGACCCGAGCCAGCCTGGGGAATATGAGACCAAGTCCATACCCTGGTCAACGCAGATCTTGAGGGTGGGGAACAGCAGAGGTGCTGAACTGTCAGTGGCCATGAAGGGGCGAGCATGAGGGTGCCCTAGTGTTGGGGCTTTCTGAAGACCTTGACATCAACCTGCATGTGTCCCAGTTTCTGGGAGCAGTAGCTGAACCTAGAACTGTAGGGTGGGCAGTGGACTGTGGGCTGAGAAGGGTGGAGTCCCTAACTGCCCAGTCAATGCTCATTTGCCAGTTTGTAAATATGGTCCCCAGGACCACAAGTCAGGGGGCAGAGTCTATTGATACTAATCTCACTTTTTCTTTTCTTTTTTTTTTTTCTTTTTTCTTTTTTTCTTTTTTCTTTTTTCTTTTTCTTTTTTTACAGTTTATGCCATGGGGTGTGTGTACTCATGAAAGAGAGAGAGAGAGAGAGACAGACAGACAGACAGAAAGACATATAGAGAAAGACAGTAAGGGAAAATGAGAAATCAACCCCAGGGGTTATGGCCATGCCACAATCCCTTCTCCTTTATTCTCCTGGGATTTGGGGCATACACACATATATTTCCAGTATGATTTTTTTTAAATTTATTTATTTACATTCATTCACTATACATCATTACAGCATACAAAACGAGTTTTTTTCATCCAGAATTCACTGTATATTGTCTCATTCAAGCATATCAACATATGTGTTATTGTCAACAAATTATTTTCCATTTCTTATTTCCTGTATATTTTGCTTTATTTTCCATCCTTGATTTCCTATCATTCACTCTCTGCCATATCCCACCCTCCTTCCACACTGTTGCCAGGGACCAGCCTCGGCGGGGGTGGGTTATCTCGACGGAGGCGGCGCAGGTAAATAGAAGACACAGGCCTCGATGCCTTTTCACGCACGTCCTATGCCGGACACTCCCCAAAGATCGCTCTCTGAGGAGTGACAACTGCTAGGAATCATTGTGCCTTTTTATTGAAAATGTGTTACATGCAAGTAAATGGGAGAGGGGCTACTGCTTTTAATTATCAGCTTATAAAGGTTTTAACAAAAGGGAACATAGATTCTATTCAGGGTTGGATTAAGGGTGGGTGTCGGGCATTTCCGCAATTGTAGGTGGGTCTCCATAGAATGCAGTTTTAGGAAGGTGGTTCCGGTAAGTAGCAGCACAGCAGCCATCTTGTGATTACTAGGAATGGCTCTGAGAAAAGAAAATCTCAAGAATAGATATTAGTTCCTCAGGATTTTAATAAAGAATGATACTTACATAGTTTTATAGGGATCTAAAACTTGATTTGAGGAGTCTTAAAATATTTATTAATTTTGCTTGGTGAGGGCAGGGGGTGGTCCTGGGCCAGTTTTGGCCTAATCCTATTTTACATAAAGAAAGGATTAAGTTTACCTTAAATGTATTTTGAAGGGCCTTCCAAAGACCATTTCCGCCTAGATAGAACTTCAGCCCACCCTCTACTGTGACCATGGAGATAAAGCATTGTAATTAATAGTAGGTGATTATAGCAAAGGGGAGCGGTCGGGGAGTTCTTGGAAAATTTTATCATATACTCAGGATGTATAAGAGAGCTATGCAATTCTTTTATAGTAGTAAATTGGAGAGTCAGAGGGGGGTCGCTTCCCAGCAAGGCTACCAGTTTTCTGGAGCAAATAGCAAGCAGCCTTGCTGACATGCTAATTGACCCAAGCTTTGTTCCAAGGTCAGGGGGTGTACAACAGTGGTTTTGCCAGCATATTGATTTAACCGGAAGCGGAGCTCAAAGGTCTGGGGGGCTCAGACAGATCCTGGGGCCTTGCTGGGTTGGACTCTTCCACACTGTCTCTGATATCTACTGTTGCTTTCTAGGCCTCTCCCCCCCCCCCCATTTTATTGATTCAGTAAAGATCTTAATTAATCTAAAAATTATGGATAGCAAGCACAGCTGATACATACATATTCATGAAAACAACTCTGACTTTAGGCATAAACTTCAGTGAGTAGAATGAACAGACTCTAAAGTAGCACCCAACTTGCACTACATTTCTTAATTCAGTCATCAAATTCGTTTTTTTTTTTTTTTTTTGAGAGTCCTTTTTTTATAGGGTGCATGCACTTGCCAGAAAAACAGAGAAAGACAGAGAGATAGAAAGCTAGAAATCACCCCCCCATGGGGGGGGGGGGATGGCCACACCGCAATCCCTTATCTTCCATTCTGCTCTTGGGATCTTGGGCATGCATGCACACATGCCCAGCATGAGTTTAAGCCACCGGTTCTGGGACTCAAACCACGGTGGACTACACAGGAGTACAACAAGATAGCCATTATGATAACTGCTGGTCGCATTAAATAGGTTTTTGTTTTGTTTGTTTTTATTTATTTTTTTTTAGAGGTTTTTGCTCCAGGGCATGTGCACTCGCCAGAAAGACAGAAAGAGACAGAGACAGAAAGCGAGAAATCACCCCCCAGGGGCTATTACAGCCATGCCGTAATCCTTTCTCCTCCATTCTCCTCTCAGGATCTTGGGCACACATGCACATGAACCAGCGTGAGTTTAAGCCACCAGGTCTGGGACTCGAACCATGGTTGACTACATGGGAGTCCAGCGACACAGCCATTATGCTAACTGCTGGTCCCTCAAATAGGTATTTTTAATGCTTTTTTTTTTTTAAAGAAAAACAGTTTTAGTTTTTTTTCTAAAACTTTTTTTTCAACTTAATTTACATTCATTCCCTAAGCATCATCACAACATACAAAATGTGATTTCCCATCTAGAATATACTGCATAATGGCTTAATCATGCATGTTACCATCAAAATTTTACATTTCTAGTTATATAAATATATATACTAATATATATGTCTATATATATTATATGTATTACCCCTATTTCTGACCCTCTGCCCTTTTCCACCCTCTTCTCACACTACCTCTGGTCTCTACAGTAGTCTTCCATTCTTTCCCCCCCACACTGTATTGATCATACAATTTCTTAAATAATCTTACTAGTTTTGATAGCAAGTTCAGTTGGTAACTTCAAGAAAGCAGTTTCAACATAAATCAAAGAAATCATAAGGAATGCTGCTTGAAACTTAAAGCCAGGAAACAGGTTAGGATTCTGTTCAAATGATAGGAACATGAACCTATTGATATCTCATGACAGGACACAAATCCTTAAAACCAGACAACAAAGCCTACAAGAAAATCAGAAATGTTTTAGTCAAAAGTCATAAAATGCTATTTCACTAGTTCAATCTCATGTACTTAATCTTCTGTTGTGGTTTGATTTTTCTGATTAAATTCTGGGATATAATATTCAACTCCAGACTTGTCCCTATGATTAAGTAGGCCATTTTCTTGCATTTTAAACTCTTATTTCTGTGTGTCTGTATTTAAATTTCCTGATATACAACTCCCTTGAGAATTTCTTAGAGATCTGTTCTGCTGCTAGTAAATTCTTTCAGGTTTTGTTTATCTGAGAATGTTCTTGTCTTTTCTTCCCACATGAAGGATAATCTTAAGGGGTACAGTATTCTCGGTTGTAATTACTTTTCCCTCAACACCGTGAATATATTTTCCCATTCTTTCCTCACTCGCATTGTTTCCTATGAGAGGTCTGCTGTTATACTGATTGGATATCCTTTGTAAGTAACTTGCAGTTTTTCTCTTGCCAATCTTAGTATCTTGTCTTTGTCTGTGGTTTTGGTCAACCTGGCTATAATATGTCTTGGAGAAGATCTTCTTGGGTTGATTCTATTTGGGATCCTTTGTATTTCTTGGGACTGGATCTTTGAGTGCCTCTCTAGGTTTGGAAAGTTTTCTTGCAGGATTTTATGTAATAGATTTTTTCTAGTCATCTGATGGGTGGTGTGTTTCTTCCTAATTCTTGAAGTTCAATCTGAACATTCAGGAGCGTGCAGAAAGAGGTGATCTGAAATCTATTTTGTTCCGTTGTGATTCTTTGTGCAGCAGATTCAGTGGATATTGAGGAATATGTTAACCCAAATAGTATTTGGATGTTTAGCTATAGTTCCCTTAGATTCATCTAGAAACATAGTAAATGAAGATTGAGGAGCAGATAGATGAGATAAAAGAAAAAGAAAAGGAAACAGAGAGAGAGCGCAAAAACAACAATAACACTAACAAAGAAACAGAGGGAAAAAAGAAGAAAAAAATTTTAAAAAGTAAAAAAACATTTTTTATTTTAAAAAAGCAAAAATACAAAACTGCACGGTGCACAGGATCGCCACACAAAATCACTAGTTCTCAGGAGGCATGAGAAATCTTCTGCAGTCCTGGTTCTTGCCTCTACTGCCACTCAAGTTTATGGGCTGGAAGCTCAATCATCAGTAGGAAATCTTCATCTCTTTTTTCCATGAAATCACTAGTTCTCAGGAGCCATGAGGAATTTTCTGCCCATCTTTTTGTATTTTTATAAAATTATTTAATTTTGCTTTTTATTATCATTATTATTTTAATTTGACCAATGTGAGATATTATGTGCAAAAGCAAAGCAACCAGGTCTGGGATTTGAACCACAGTCAGCCATGTGGGAGTCCAGCATGCCTTAACCATCATCCCACCTAGTGGCTCCCTGACATCTTAATATATGTATATGAACCATTACATTTTTTTATTTGTTGTTGTTTAAGTTAATTATGGTTAAGGTCTTGTGCCTACCTAGGCACAACGTAGGCACAAAAAATGCTCAATAAATGTTAGTTAAATGACAAACAGGAATGGTAGTCGTGTACTGCAGAGTTCCTTTTTCTGTCCACCCCCAGACAGAAGTTTCTAGCTTAGGTTACATTGCATTATGGTCTTATTAAAAAATATTTATTAGGGGCCAGCAGGTGGCATGGTGGTTAAGTATGCTGGATTCACACATGGCCAACCACTGTTTGAGTCCTGGACCTGGATGCTTGCTTTCTCACACTCCCTTTTCCTCTCTTTTCTGTCACTCACTGGTAAAATTAAAATAATAATAACAATGAATGGAACTAACTAAATAAATAAATAACTCCTTTAAAAATTCTTTTTCGTTATTTAATTTTATTTAATATTATCATTATTTAATTTGCAACTTGGCACATGTGCTCACCAGAGAGTGACAGAGAGAGAGAGGAAGAGATGGAAAGTGACAAAGCAGGCCTTCAGGCCTAAGACTTGAACCATGGTCAATCACATAGGAACCCAGTGCCTCAACTACCATGCCACCTGCTGGTCTGCAATATGCTCCCCCCGACTCTTCTGAACATGTTATCCTCTCCAATATCAGCTTATTAAAAAAGATGATTATAAAATATTTAAGGTACCATGTTGACATTTTAACTCATCGTGATTTATTTCCTCACTATAAAATCAATTTCAGAAATAAATGTAAAATATGGGCTTGCTGTAAGTGGTACCTTTTATTGTTATTGAAGCAGTTGGAGTTAGGTCTCAGTGACCACCCCAAAGTCCAGATGCTTGCTGCTGAAGAGCCAACATTTGAGAGATAAGTGTTGATGAAAAGGAAAGGTGGTTTTAATCAGGAAACTTTAACCTGAAAAGATGGTAAACTAATGCTCAAAACACATCTCCTTTCAGAAAAATCAATCTGGCTTATGAGAAACACCTACTGTGGCATCTCTATCAAAAGAAACAGCATCTAATAAATGCCAACACTTCTAGCAGTGGAGTGATGCAAGACTGACAAACTGCAAGAAATAGACTGGAAGCTCCTAGTGTTCTGAATCTCAGCTTAGAGACATAAAGGATGAGTATATTATCTGAACTTGGAGATGCTCCAGAGCCCTGTGTACTGCAAAGGAGAAGTTGAGAGGAACTATCCTCCAAAACTACAAATTTCATACACCAACCTCAGACCCCAGCACTCTTCAACTGCATAATAAAACTGGCAAGGAGAGGGACCAGCAATTAGCATAATGGCTATGTCGCTGGACTCCCATGTAGTCAATCGCGTCCCGTACCCGGTGGCTTAAACTCACACTGGGCACGTGTGCGTGCATGCCCAAGATCCTGAGAGGAGATAGGAGGAGAAGGGATTGCAGTGTGGCCATCCCCCCTGGTGGGTGATTTCTCACTTTCTGTCTCTCTGTCTCTCTCTGTCTGGTGAGCGCACACGCCCTATAGCCAAAAAAAACTCTAAAAAAAAAAAAAAAAACTGGCAAGGAGGTAACACTCATTATAGAAAAGCAAAAAGTTATAACACTTCAGTGTAAACATTAAATTTTCTTCACCACCCCGCTCTAAGAGCTTGGCACTGTCTTGAAAGCGAACCAGGTGGTAGAGGATAGAATATGATTAGGACCAATCTTACATCTTCACAGTTCTATGGGTTGAAAGTGATAATACAGAAGAGAGAATCCTCTGTTAATGGGAGAAGTGAGGGGAACACCCCCAATGACTGAAAGCTACCAGCTCCTTTGCACAATGTAGACCAAGAGCCTTGTACATTCCCACCCCAACTCCCAGTACATGTGAAAGAACCAACCTCATCAAAGACAGAAATCTGGATATTTCCTCCAACTAGCTGGCAGGCCTACACTCTTCCTCTTTTCAGACTCAAGTCTCAGGGAATGACTACTTCTCCCCTCTAAGGTCACCTGCAGTACAGTCCTTCAGAGTATCCCCAAACTGTTAAGTGTAGGAAAATCAGAGAGAAAGGTATCTGGGAAATGGGCACCAGGGGTTGCCATCTCAGTTACAGGAAAGATGACAGGGCACTGCCCCAGGAAGTCCATAATCCTGGAGAACATTGTCTAGTCACCTGGCTGTTATCATGAGTTTGCTTGGACCTTATCAACTACTGGCTGATGCCAGGCACCCTAGGTCAGCCATGCTGACCCCACTTGATCCCCTGAGACTCAGAAACATTCTATTCCTCAGGAGGTTACCTTATCAAGGCCACATCCAAGTTTTGTAGAACCCCTGTCTCACAGGCTTTACTGACTACACATCCACATTTAAATTGACCCCACGAAATTTAGTTTGTCTCTGGCTCCTCCTAACACCCTCACCAAGACTACTGAATTTTGTGGGTTACCCTGAGCCCTCCTAGTGCAGCAACTTAGGTTTTGCTTGGACCCACAAGATTTGTCTCAACCCCGATCCTTGTGGGCTAACTCCCCTTACGCCTGTTCAGGCTTAGGTGGCCCCATAGGCCTTTGAGCATTGCAAGGCACCTCAACTAACCCTGTTCCACTTAGGGCCTTATGTTCTGCCTTCCTTCTGCTTAGCCCTGTCTACATCCTGACATAGAGGCTTCCTTACTCAAGCCCAAATGAGTTGTACTTGTCTCAAGGGGAGCTTAACCTAAGCCTGGTTAGGGTACACTTGGAAGCCATTCTGGGTTGCTAACCTCTGGGCTTTATAAACTTTCTTGCCCACACCTTACTGGGTCCCCACTGGCCTCATCTTAGGGTCTCACAAGGTGGCATTTCTGGACATGCTTAGCCCTGCTTGGCCTACCCACCTCTGTACCTCACAGGATCACCACTCCTGGTACCACATGAGTCCTATTTTCCCACTTCTGTCCTTATCCCTCAGAATCCTATAAAAACCCTGTCCAAGACTTGCTCACTCCATACAACATGTAGGACCCTGCCTAGTTTCAAATTCCTCTAACAGGTACTACACATTCTTCCTGGATCCACTGATCCCTGGTAAATGATTAGACCTGCACAAGGCCCTATCTGAGTCTCACTAATCCGTAGCTTTGGATGGAGGTACAGAGTCCCCTTACCTAACTCCAAAGATAATTGCCTCCCATCTATCATGTTTCTTGATTTAAAAAAAAAGAACAAAAAAATCAATAAGAAACAATGCTGCTAAAATGGTTAACTACTAAGTGCCAAGTCATTAACTTGTACTAAATGTCACAGTCATATGGAATATAACTTAAAAATACTAAAAAATAATAGAAATAAAACACCACCACTAGGTGGTATTTACAACCATGCAGGTAGGTAGTGAGGTGGTCAAAGATACTGGACTTCTATGTGACCAGTCGTGGTTTGAGTCCTGGACTGGACAGCTTCCTTTCTCACCTTTCCTCTCTCTGTCACTGGTCAAATTGAAAAATAATAATGATAATGTTAAATAAAGTAAAATAAATAAATACACCACTATAGAAGGTACTCCTCAAATCAGGAAGGAGTACTCTATGAGATGCCTGAAATCCAAAGGAATAAAAGAAATACAAAAATTAATAAAAAGAGTAAAACAAAAAGCCAAACCAAAAAGAAGGAAATATCTCACTTCCAAAGGAATATACTAACTCCCTTCTAGCGAATAAAGTACATAAAATTATATAACTGTTGGAAACTAAATTCAGGATATTGATTATACCAAAACTCAATGAAATGCAACAAAATTTCAGGAGATGAGAAAAACAATGAATGACATGAGAAAGCTCCAGAGAGACAACTAGCTTTAAAAAGAACTTAAAAAGCAGGGCAACAGGTGACATGCAGGTTAAGATGGTGTATCTCACATGGACAACACTGCAATTCAAATCCTGGACCCAAAGGTTCAAAATCACACATGTGTGTGTATGCTCAAAATTCTGTGAAGAGACTAGGGAAGGGATTGTGCTGTGGCCATCTGCCTGGGAAATAATTTCTCTCTCTCTCTCTCTCTCTCTCTCTCTCTCTCTCTCTCTCTCTTTGAGGAGGACATGCACCCAATAGCAAAATTAAAGACATTCAAATGAAAATCCTTCAGATAAGCAGTACAATATAGGTAATAAAATATCCTGTAAAGTACACTAACAAAAGATTAGGCTATGCAAAAGAGTATCTGAACTTAAAGATACAGCTTTGTAAATAGTCCAAACTCTGAAAAAGAAAATTAAAAATGAAGAGAACAGTAAGTGGCCATCCTCTCTGAAAGATGATTTTTCAGATTCTGTCTCTCTCTGTTGAGCACATGTTCTCTAAGGGGAGTGACTGGTCAGATTAACAAGGTCATGAATCTGGACAGTTGCCCAGCTGATTTGGTGTCTTTAACTAAAATAACAGAACATTCACCCAATCCACTGAAGAAGGTAGAATTTAAGAGGCTATCATTTCAGTAAATTTGATAGCTTGCCTCTGTCTAGAGTACCATTTAAAGTTTTCTATCAACCATTCAAAATAGTCAATGAATGATCCATCCAGCCTTTGTTTCTATTGTTGAAATTTATTTCAACATTCCTTGGAAATAGTTATGGTATAGCTGCATCAAGAACTTTTCTTAGGAGGTAGACTTGTTATCATTCTCCTGCATTCTTAATTAAAATCTATACTAGAGTTTCAATAAACAATTTTATCCATTCTGGGGTACTCTCTTGGAACTAACTTGAGTAAGCTGATAAAGGTCTCAATATGTAGGCTCACAAGTTTACACATTTAAATAGAATTTTCTAGCAACACATATGGGGATTTCAGTAGGGTCTGAAAAAATCATTTACTTCAGTTTTGGTTCATAAGTTATAAACTAAGGCTAGTATTGCTTTGTTACAGGCTTTACATGAGAGGGTAGCCAAACTAGGGTGGTTAAAGTTACAACTGGTTACAGCTGGAGTCTGTTGTATTATCTTCTGTGGGGGTGGAGATGGAGGTTAAAGAGCAGAGTTAAGGATGTGGAAGATTATACAGAAAAGCATGAAGAGGTGTGAGAGAGGTAGTGGAAGAGTGGATGGAGTAGAACAGCTCTCTGAAATTTTAATTCCAAAATGGATTCTAGTAACTTTTAATTTACCTCCTGAAAAAAGGTGGTTCTACTGTATCTGAGGTAGCTTCTACATATCATTGAAAATAACTTTCTCATTCAATTTGCCTGATTCTATAACCAGCTTTTCCCAATTATGCATATGAACATGCCATTTAGAAATTTCAAAAGACTCCCATTTTTGCCAATGAAGATTGGGCTCTCTGCCACTTTTGTGGGCCCATTTTTCTAAGTACTTGTAAGGTGGGACAACAAAGACCTCACACACAAAACCAGGTGATGCTTCCAAGAGTGTTGTCCCTTACAGGAAACTGTTTATCATGAATGATTTCTCACAACTTAAAAGCTTTTTCAAAAGGGACCAAAAATTCAGAAGTCTATCAGGTCAATGCATACTGCCCATGGTTATTGCTCAAGGTTTTAACTTTGAATATATTCAATTCTTTTAATGTCTGAAAATTCTAGACACCAGGTGGCAGTAGAAAGCTCAGAATACCAAGTGATAGATTTCTGGCTGAGCAAAAAATTTTCTAAAATATTCAAATGAGTTTCTTTAAGACTGCTTCATATCATGAGAGAAACCTCTCAAGCAATTCTAAATGGTTCTTAGTTTCCTAGGGACACTTTTCAGGACAGGAATAGCAATTAATTAACTTTTAGGGGGAGATACCACATTATGGGTCTTTAAAATGTAAAAACTAAGAGTTTTGTTTATAATTAAAATATGCTGAAGTTTTTTCAAGGCACATGCTAGGTCTCTAGTCCAGTGAAAATGATGCACCAGAGAAGCATGATTGGGTATCTCGGGAAAGGTGGACAAGATCAAAAATATGTTGGGATAAAATTTATTCTGGCAACAACTTGCCGTATCATTCATGTTACAGGCCTTTCATAGAAGCCTTATAAACCTTTTCAAAAGTGAACAAATTTAGAAGATGGGAAGTATATCAGGTCAATGTGTACCCTGAGAAGATGGTGGAGGTAAAGGTGAGGAAATGACACGACAATAGTCATTGTCTGAGGCACATGCTCTCTTTCTAGGAACACTCAATTTATTCTGGGAACATTCTGCTAATACTAAGACATCAGTATTTTCTACTTTAGCACTGATGAGCCATAATTGAGTCAGGTCTTAACCTGTTACTGGAAGAACATTGATCATTATTTTGTCAATATATGTATCACTTTAACAAGCACTATGGATTATATATATTTTATATACTGGTGTTTTTAGTATTTTTAAATTTATTTTCATAAAATATATACTACATAAAATTTATCATCTTTCCTCTCAAGGTTCTAGGACCATCACCACCATGCATCTTCATGACTCCTTTCATCTTGTAAGACTAAACAATCAACAACTATTATTATACAATAATGTCAAATGTTTCCATGCCTCCCACCTGACCCAGCCTCTGGCAAACCACCATTCTTTCTGTACTGATTATTACTACTTTGAACATCCCAAGACTGTTTTTACTGTGGAAAACAGTCCAAAAAAGTTTGAAATCTATTTAAATAAATTGATTAAAAGACATTGGTTAAAGTGGAATGAGAAAAGCTTTATTTTGGACCATCATAAGCTTAAGGACCACGGAAATGAGAGTTTCACTAGGGAAGAGAAATTAGGCTCAAATTCAAATACAGCATGGGCAGTGGAAATTAACAGCTGAGGAGCCGTGTGGTGATTATCAGATGAAAAATGACTAAAGAAACATTAGGAATATGAGAGATTCTGGATAAACTGAAATAATAGGATTCTTGTTGAGGACACACGGCAATCAGACATCACATCTAATCACTTATTTTAAATGATCTGATATTTAGTGTGGGGCTTCTTGCTAAACTACTTTAGCAGGGTTATTTGGTCAAAAGCAATTTTACAAGGAAGTATGCAGAGGAAAATAAAAGATTGAGAGGCCTGACTAAAATCTGATCAAGGCAAAACTCTGACACATTTTAACCATGTCCAAGTATATGCAATTTAGTACTGTTTAATATGTTCATATTACTGTGCAACCACTCCAGTCAGTTTTTCAAGATGGGAAGAGTCATACAGATAGCAGTAATGTTTGCTAGACAATGTGACTGCACACAGGAAGTCTGGTCATCTTACTTTTCACATTGTAGCTCATAGTGACTTCCACCAGCCTGTATCTGTCACCACTGATTAGCTACCTTACATCTCACCCACCATAGTTTGGTCTGTTCTACCTGGGTCATAATGTTGGGCAAACCAAAACCAAAACCAGCACAATACCAGTTTACCTTGGGTTGCATTTCTGGATCAGTGGGTGTTCTGCCTCAGAACCTCTTGGCCAACGCTGGCCACAAAAGCTGTGATCAACATCCAGAGAGGATCTTGGAAATTTTATAACCACCCAGGACTCTGCTGTGCCTCAACACACCCAGATGCCTCCTGTCCAACCTAGATCGGTTCCATTCTCAAAGTAAACTTGGACATGTCACCAGAGGTACACTTGCAGAACCATCTCAGTATATACGAATAGTTCCCAGGCTCTGAAATGCCTTATAATTTTTTGTTTTGTTTTATTTTGTTAGGCATTTATGGTACATTTTATTTATTTTTAATTTTAATTTATTTTATACACTTTTAACATCTTTAAGCTTGTAAGTTGAATTTATGCAAAATTAATAAACTTCCCACCAGAGCAGTTGAGGATACAAAACACATTATCATCAACATATTATAATCCATTTCTATATCCCCAAAATGCCTGCCTATTTTCCTCCATGATTTCTTTCCTTACACTGTCCCCTTTCTCCCATCCTCTTTCCACATTGTCTCTAGTACCTATAACTATTTTTCAATGTTTATATGGCCTATAATCTTCCACTATGCTTTGAAACACTTTATCTGTTGTCTTGCCCGCCATGAAAGTGGAAGCTAGAAAAATTTCTATATTTATTTTTGCCAATATTAGTGGTTATATTCTGTTGCATCTTTAAATATCAAACATGGAACACAGAAATAAACTTTTGCTAGGACCAGCAGATGTTGTAATAGTTATGCCACTGGCCTCCCACATATTTGAATGCAGTTCAAGTCCCAGAGTTACAGACTTAAAACTAAAAACAAAACAAAACAAAACAAAACAAAACAAAAAACAAAACTCAAGCCAGTGTGTGTACGTGTGTGCCCAAGATACCCAAAAGACAATGGGAAAGAAGGGATTGTGATGTAGCCATCCCCTCAAGGGGTAGTCTTGTGCTTTCTATCAGTCTGTCTCTCTGTCTTTTCAGAGAGCACATATTCCGTATAGCAAAAATCATTCTTAACAAAAATACCTGCCAAAATACGTATGTTACTTCTGTAGTTGGGAAACTCTTAGATCTTATTCATCAGCCTTCTGAAACGTTCTCTTTTAGTAGACAGATATCATCCCCAAATGTTCTGATATCATTAATTTTAACTACTGTGACTTGCTGAATCAAAGCTGAATTTGAAAAAAAGTTCAATGTTGTTACCTTCAGAGATCAATTCATAGTTTTGAATATTTCAAGGATTTATAGCACAGCTTACATTACTGAGGATTTTGACCCATTTGTGTTTACTGATGTATGGTAACCTTTTAATTCTAATAAAAATATTCCTTCATTTTTCACATTCATTTAATTTCTTCTCTGAGAGTTCTCTGATCCACAGTAAGCTGGGGCTTCTTCAAGAAGGTCTTATTACAGTTCCCACACATATAGGGTTCCTCTTTCTTGTGAATGCTCTAATGTAAAACATGGAATGATTACTCTGAACACATTTTTCTACACCATCCCAATTTATAGAACTTATTCCTGTGTTCTCTGATATACAATAAGAACTGACTTATATTAGATGGAAAATTTTCTATTCATACATTGACATTCACAGGCTTTTTCTTTTGTGAATTCTTTGATGTACATTGAGGGCTGACTTATAAATGACTTCCATAAAGTTTCTCTCCAGTGTGACTTTACAGATGCTTACTAAATATAATTTTTAAAAGAAAAAAATCCTATATTCTTCAGATTCATAAGTTTTCACTTCTATGGGAGTCCTCTGATGTACAATGAGCCTTGCCTTCTAGTAGAAAAATGTTGCCTACATTGTTTCTTTCCAGTGTGAGTACTCAGATGTACAGTAAGATGTGACTTTTGGAAAAAAGCTATATTACATTGTTCACAATCATAGGGTTTCTCTCCTGTGTTGAGTTCTCTGATGCACAGTGAGTGCAGATTTCCAGGAGAATATTTTCCTACAATGTTCACATTCATAGGGCTTCTCTCCTGTATGAATTCTACTATGCACAATAAGCTGTGACTTCCAGGAGAACATTTTATTACATTGTTCACATTCATAGGGCTTCTCTCCTGTATGAGTTCTATGCACAGTGATCTGTGACTTCCAGAAGAACATTTTTCTACATTGTTTACATTCATAGGGCTTCTCTCCTGTGTGAGTTCTCTTATGTACAGAGAGGTAATCGTTGCTGGAGAATGTTTTCCCACATCGTTTACATTCAAAGTGTTTTTCTCCTGTGTGCATTCTCCGATGCTTAGTGAGATGTGACTTCTGGGAGAACATTTCATTACATTGTTCACATTCATAGAGTTTTTCTCCTGTGTGCATTCTCCAATGTTTAGTGAGATGTGACCTGCAGGAGAACATTTTCCTACATTTTGCACATTCATAGGGCTTCTCTCCTGTGTGAGTTCTCTGATGCTCAGTGAGATGTGACTTTTGGGAGAACATTTTCCTACAATGTTCACATTCAAAGGGTTTTTCTCCTGTGTGCATTCTCTGATGCTTAGTGAGATGTGACTTCTGGGAGAACATTTTATTACATTGTTCACATTCATAGGGCTTCTCTCCTGTGTGAGTTCTACTATGCACAGTAAGCTGTGACTTCAGGGAGAACATTTTCCTACACTGTTCACATTCATAAGGCTTTTCTCCTGTGTGCGTTCTCCAATGCTTAGTGAGATCTGACTTGCAGGAGAACATTTTCCTACATTGCTCACATTCATAGGGCTTCTCTCCTGTGTGAGTTCTCTTATGTACAGTGAGGTACCCCTTTCTGAAGAATGTTTTCCCACACTGTTCACATTCAAAGGGTTTTTCTCCTGTGTGAGTTCTCTGAAGCTCCGTGAGATGTGACTTCCGGGAGCACATTTTTCGACATTGTTCACATTCATAGGGTTTCTTTCCTCTATGAGTTTTCCAATGTCTACTCAAGACTGACTTGGGACTGAAAGATTTTGCACATTCCTCACATTCGTAGGATTTCTCTCTAGTGTGAGTTGTCTGATGCACAGCGAAGTATGACTTCTTGTAAAACATTTTTCCACATATTTTATTTTCATAGAATTTCTCTCCTATGTGACTCTTCTGATGTACAGTGAGGTCTGAATTCTGGGGAAATGTTTTCTTACATTGTTTACACTTATAGAGCTTCTCTCCTGTATAAGTCTTCAAATGGTCAGTAAGGGGTGTGTTCAAACACAACAAATCCCTATATTGTTTTATCTACAAATTCTCTCTCCAGTAAGAGTTATCTCATTGTATAACAAGAGTTGAAAGCTTTTGTAATTTCTACACATCATAAGGTTTTACTTCTGTGTAATTTCTCTGGTTACCATAATTTTAAACCTCTGAAAAAAGAATTTTTTGTTTTTTTATATTTATAGGGCGTTTCCCTTGTGTGCACTCACTGATGAAAAGCTAGATTTTAATTCTACAATAAGAATTCTTCTTACTCTTATGAATAGAAATCTTCCACTCTGTGTTTAAAATCTACTGTAAAAATGATTTTAAAAAATAATTTTTCGCATTCTCTACATTTATAGTGTGCATCTCATGTATCATCTTCTCATCATCTGCTGAATTACACTTTTTGTAAAATGGTTTCTGCTGGGACCAGAAGTTAGTGTAATGGCTATGTCACTGGACTCCCATGTAGTCGACCGCAGTTCGTGTCTCAGACCCGGCGACTTAAACTCACGCCGTGCACGTGTGCATGCATGCCCAAGATCCCGAGAGGAGAATGGAGGAGAAGGAATTGCAGCGTGGCCATCCCCCCTGGGGGGTGATTTCTCCCTTTCTGTCACGTCTGGTGAGTGCACATGCCCTATAGCAAAAACCTCTCAAAAAAACAAACAAACAAAAAAAAAAAAACGGTTTCTGCCACATGTCAACTATATAGAGGATAATAAGAACGTCAACTATATAGAGGATAATAAGAACTATCTTACCACATGCTTACCCATATTTATTCTACTTACAAGCGGTCTCTCCCATATGAATCCTCTTTGGTTGAAAAAGACAACCATTTTCATAAATTATATTTGAGAATTTATTTTACACTGCTCGTGTGTATTTCAAATATTGGTACTGATCTATAATAAGAAATATGGGTCTTTCTCCTTAATGTGTTACTGTAGCAATTTACATTAATATTTTTGAAAGCTGAGTGAATTTATTTTGTTCCTTTATGCTTCCCTTTCCTTTTATACCCTAAACCATATTCAAAATATCTAGCTTCTGTCATTCTATAATTTTACACTGAAAGATTTCCATGTGTTATTTGTTTTTCCTGTCCTTTTTATCTTTTCTTTCTTATAAGGATGGGTATTGTGTACTGTTTCTTTGCTAATGTGAACAGTTTTCTAGATGTATTTGCAGAAGTCAAAAGAACTCTTGTCACTTAAGAAGAAATGTTACTTAGGAGGAACGTGAAGCCAATAAGAATATATACTAATTAATTACCCTAAACATGTCATCCCTTAGGACCCTTTAAAAAATATTGCCCATTTTTTCACATTCTTATTCCAGGAAAACATTTCTACATTTTTCTAACTTCACTAGCACTAACATTTTGTTTTTCTCTCTCAATAAAATATAAATTCTTTAAAAGAAAATGCATTACACTGGTCCCTGAAAAGTATGCACTGACTAACCTGGGAGGCTCAAGCTGGGAAGTTCTTCTAATGCCCATGGATCTCCTCCTTGCTCCAACTTGATAATCACTGCAGGTTTGGCAATGCATTGCCCTGTTAATAAAAAACAGTGTGGAATTTTGCCAAACTATTTAGGTAAGCTATTTGAAGAGTAACAACAGTTCAGTTTAATCAGCTGTGCAATAAAGGGGCTGATTTGGGCATTTTGTTAAAGAGGATTGCCACTCACATTAACCACAGAATGAAATCTCACTCCTAAACAGCATTAAACATTATGAAACTCTTGTACATTTACTATGAAAGGAGAAAGTAATAACTTCAGACATCTTCACGGGAGTTCCACTAACCCAAAAACATCAGGTTGCTGTAGGTCTCCAGCATCACATCCTTGTATAGAATCTTCTGAGCATCTTCCAGGTCCTGCCACTCATCCCAGGTAAAGTCCAGAGCAACATCCTCAAATGATATGAACCCATGTAAAAATACATTTCCCCTCATCAGCCCTGAGAAATAGAGCATAACATGGGAAATAACTTTCTCTGTATGTTTGTATATGCTTGTTCCTCTGTATATTTCTGAACTCTTTGTAAAGGAAGAAAAAAATAAAGTACAAACATCCTATCTCTATGTTAAGTTATTCATTGCTAAATTTATTACAAGTATTTCCTCAGAGATCGCCAAATGTTTTTGCTGTAAGGAATAAAATCATAATATTCTGCTATGTCAAGGTATTTATTATCTCATACAAACACCTAAGTATAAATACATATCTGGAGTAATGTGTTAGATTATGTAACTTAGACACAAGTTTATGGTAACCAAAAAAAAATAGAAAGGTAATTTTTTTTCTTTTTTGTGTATTATCAATTTGTGCTTCAAGTCAATGATGTTAAGAACATGTATGTAAATGTTCTTATGAAAATGGAACTACAGCAGTCATCCTATGAAAGTAGAAACAGTATATCTAGGTAAGTATTCTTCGTCTATGATGAAAGACAAGGGAAGTAAAGGTGTTCAAGGAACTGATTATAAAGTGATTTTGTATGTAAATACTTAACCTAATTCCAATAAAATATTTTATGTGCATACTGTTAATTACTCATAAGTTGAAGTATATTTACAAACATCTTTATACTACAATTGTGCATTCAAAAATATTGAGTCCAAATAAAGATGAATATCACTTTATCATTTGTTAAAACACAGAGCATAAATAATATAAAACCAAAAGAAGTGATGCATTATATAATCAGATTTGCAGTTTAATTGCCATCCACAGATTGCAGACTAAGCATACTCTAAAAGAAATAATACAGTTAAAACCAAGATATAATAGGGTTAAAACCAAGTTTGACGTGACCACCTATATCAGAAAATAGAGAAGTAAGAATAATGAATAGGGAACTCATCCAAACAAAAAAGGGAGCAGAAAAAATTAGCACAAATATTTTTAGCCCTGAATCAAAACAGAAATTTAACTGAATGTTTGTGTTTAATCAGGCATATTCATATGGGAACTAAAAATTAAAATTGGGAAAAATCTGAGCAGTAGACAGAGGAATCTTGTGCACATCATCTTTGAAGTTTCAGTAGCCAAATATTTAGGAAGCAGCAGAAATTCAAGTGATAGCAGGACAAGCAGTTAGCATAATGGCTATGTCACTGAACTCCCATGTAGTTGACCACAGTTCAAGTCCCAGACCCGGTGGCTTAAACTCAAGCCAGGCGTGAGTGCGTGCCCAAGATCTCCAGAGAAGAATAGAGGAGAAGGGATTGTGGTGTGGCCATCTCCCCTGGGGGGTGATTTCTCGTTTTCTGTCTCTCTGCCTCTCTCTGTCTTTCTGGCTAGTGCACACACCTTATAGTAAAAACCACTCCAAAAATAATAATAAAATAAAACAAAGAAATTCAAGTGATAGCTGAAGCTATTCTAATCACTGAAAGTGGACCTGGGGTCAACTGCTAGGTTTAAGAGAATTCAAGATTGGGAAAAAAGTACAAAACCTCAACTGGACTGGTGAGAAGTGTATTCCTATTGGAACATTCACTTTACAAGCTAAGTGACATATGTGATTCAATGTATAAAAGAAGTTAAAATAAAATTAAATATAAGAAAATAATATTTACTGATAGAGAAACAGAACCAGACAATTTAAAACAAGAAAAAGATTATTAAATAATTTATAAAGTGTCCATGTGTTTCTGGGGGATGCAAATGGAAAGTGAAAAATCATCCTAAAGGAGAAATGTTCTTGACAGAATTCATGTTCTTCCATTTCTCCCTTCTTTCAGGATGTAGGTTGTACAAGTACATGTGCCTACTGTGATTCTCAAGATACTGGGTTCAGGAATCAAACCATGCAATTGACATGTGGGGTCCTGCTGACTTAACCTTCATTCCATAGGCTGGTCTAAGTTTTTAACATTCTAGAAATTTTAAAAATTACTTAGTGCTAATATATATATGTGTGTGTGTGTGTGTGTGTGTATGTATATATATATATATGTATATATATATATATATATATATATATATATATATATATACATATATATATATATATTTTATGTGGAGAGGGTTTTGCTATAGGGCACGTACGCTCGCCAGACAGACAGAGACAGAAAGATAGAAAACGAGAAATCACCCCCCAGGGGGGATGGCCATGCTGTAATCCCTTCTCCTCCATTCTCCTCTCAGGATCTTGGGCACACATGCACACTCACCCATCATGAGTTTAAGCCACCGGGACCGGGACTTGAACCACGGTCAACTATGTGGGAGTCCAGCAACATAGCCATTATGCTAACTGCTGGTCACTTAGTGCTAATATATTTTTAAATATTTACAGCTCTATCAAAAGAAATTGTGTGCTCCATCCACAGAGGGTATATTTAAAAATATTGATGTATATTAAATGCCTTTAATAAAAAAAGATTTAGGATGTTGTTCTTTAACATAATAAGTATATATCTTGGTGTAAATGGCAGTATCACTGTTAAGAGAGAAGCACTGAAGGATAAAGATATACTACCATAGTAACTAACAACATATGTAAGGTACTAGTCAACTGAAATTAAAGAGAGACATTAAAGAAAATATGAGGACAGGGGAGCTAGCAAGTAGGTTAAGGTGCTGGAATATTACATATCTGACCATGGTTCGAGTTCTGGAAAAGGACCTGGTGGCTTGCTTTCTGGAACTGATCCCCCAATGCTCAGTGAGTGTGTGTGCCATATAGTTGTCCCGGCCTGCGGGACAGTCAAACAGGTTCCCTGGGGGAGGGAGTGAGAGATGGGACAAAAACACACGCACATACACTACAAGGTGCTGATCAAGTCGTCTTCTTCCATCTACTCCCGTTTATTCAGGAAAAATGGCGAGTTATATACAGCTGGTTGGCACCAATTGGCTGCCCGAAATGCAAATGAAATAGAACAGCATGAACCAATCATTGATGTGGGCGGATCTCTCCTGTTGCCTAGAAACCCAACCACTTCCAGGGAGAACGGTTGGTCACATGATTTCTGAGAAATGGTTTGCGTAGTGAGGAAGTGAAACCTAATTGTTTCCAAGATGGTGGATAGCTCGAGATGGCGGATAGCTCAAGATGGCTTCTGTATGCAGCGCCCTCCACATATAGTCAATTAAATAATTATAATAATGAAATTAAATAATTTAGACATATCACAGAGAGAGAGAGCACACAAATATACACAAGCTTGTACATATAATTTAAGGCATCTGGGTCCCAAATGTCTGATTGTGCAGTTTTAATTCCAGACATGGAGGCTTGAAAATCACACCAAGTTCATGAGCCTGCATAAGAAACATCCTGAGAGGAGAATGGAGGAGAAGGGATTGCAATGTAGCCATCCTTTCTGGGGGGTGATTTTTCACTTTTCTTCTCTCTCCTTCTGGTGAGAATTATTGTAAAAAGATTTTTTTTAAAGTGTTAATGGAGGGACCAGCAGTTAGCGTAATGGCTATGTTGTTGTACTCCCACGTAGTTGACCGCGGTTTACGTCCTGAACCCAGTGGCTTAAAACTCACACCGGGCACGAGTGTGTGCCCAAGATCCCAAAAGGAGAATGGAGGAGAAGAGATTGTGGCATGGCTATCTCCCCTGGTGGGTGATTTCTCACTTTCTGTCTCTGTCTGTCTGTCTGTCTGGTGAGCACACGTGCCCTATTGCAAAAACCTCTAAAAGAAAAAAAAAAAGAAAATCAGAAGCCATATCATATTAAAAAGATTAATTCACCAAGAAGATATAAAAATCATAAAACTTTATGCATTTAATATCAGAAAGAAAGACTGCTAGATATGAACAGAAAGGCTGATTGTGACAGGCTAACTCATGTGTACTTCAACACTGTACTATCACCCTGGACAGATCATTTAGACAAAAAAAAAAAAAAAAAAGAGAAACTGAACATAAATGATCCAATAAACCAAATAAACTAACCAACATTTACAGAAGATTTTTGTCAAAAACATCAAAATACACATTTTTCTCAGCCACACAGAGTATTTCTGAAGACTGACCACATAATAGAGAGCAAAACAAGTCTTTAAAACTAAAAAGAAAACAAAAATTATATATAGCAACTTATTTGTTACTATATATGATGAAATTAAACTCGAACAGAAAGTGCTTTCCAAAATTCACAAATACATGAAAATTACATAATTTACCCCGAGTAGCTTCAAAAGTACTGAATAAATTAAGAATACAAATAAAAATTTCTTGAAACAAGCAATAATTTAATCACAATTCTGCAGATGCTTTCAAACACATCAAAAGCACTCCTAGGAGACAAGTCTACAGCAATTAGCACTCACACACACACGTTTAAAAAACTTGATAAATAACCTAATGACTTATGCCAGCAAACTGAAAAAGTGGAAACAAGATATCCCAAAAGTATTAATAGAAGATATAAAATAATAAAAGTTAAAACAGGCATAAATAAAACAGAGACGAAAAGAACAACTGAGGGCCAGCCAGTGGCATGATGGTTAAGGCAGCTGGATCCTACATGACTGACTGTACTATTTGAGTCCTGGAACTGGCATCACTGGGTGCATGTGTGCACATCCCAAATCCCAAGAAGAAAATAAAGGAAGCACTGAGGTATGGTCACCACCCAGGAGGGGTGGTCACCACCCAGGAGGGGTGATTTCTCACTTTCCACCCCACTCCATCTCTTTCCAGAAAGTGCACAGACCCTATAGGAAAGACTAATAAAAAATTTAACAAAAAGCTGGGGTTTTGAGAAAATAAACCCAACATACTATTAAGTAGAAAAGTAAAATAAAACACCCAGAAAATAAGGCATAAAAAATGTGATATTATCATGAACAGCAAAGAAATACACAGATAATTATAGGTGTTTTGAGTGACTATACATGAAAAATCTAGAGGAAATTAACTAATCTCTGAACATATAATATATACCTAGATCAGAACCAGCAGATAACATGTATTTATTTCACAGGACCTGCACATGGCTGATCACGGTTAAAGTCCTTGAAACTCACAATGGAGGTGTGTGCATAAGTGTCCAAAATCCCAACAATAAAGGGGAAGGGATTGTGGCATGGTCATTACCCCTGGACAGGATTTATCACTTTCTGTTTCTCTAGCATGCACATGCACCCTGAAGAAAAAAAATATAATATATACTTGGATCATACCTTCAAATAGAAAGCACTTATATATATACCAACAAAAAAGCAATGAAATTGAGTAATAGGATCCTAACAAAGACAAGCCCAGGTCCTGATGGTTTTATTTCTAAATTCTACAAAAGCTTTTTTTCCTTTCTTGGTCTTTTATTTAATTTTCCTTTTATTTTTTTAATGTTATATTTTATTATTTACTTATTTATTTTTATGGCTATACAGTGTGTGTGATTGCACAACATGGAAATGAGGGGCAGAAAAAGAGAGAAAGAAGAGAATGTAAGAAATTATTCTTTCCTTCTGCTTCATTTTCCTCTCAGGAGTTTGGACATACACACATTTATCCCCTGTGTGTCTCTAAAGCCACTGGGTCCAGGACTCAAATTGCCAGGTTGGTATGTAGTATACAGTGGCCTTAACCACCATGCCACCTGGCTGGACTTCTACAAAACTTTTAAAGGAGAATTAACACCAGTTCTTATCAAACTATTCATAGAGGTCCAATTGGAAGGAAACCTCAAAAATTCATTTTTTAAAGCCACTGTCACCTTGGTACCAAAAGCAAAGACACAACAAAATATAAGCTATAAACCAATATCCCTGATAATACAGATGCAAAAATCATCAGTAAAGCACTTGCACATGAAATCCAACAGCACAGAGGAGAGTTGAGCCATTCTCTGAGAAGAATCCACATGGATACTGGGAACTAGATATTTCAGGCACAGGAGAAATGAAGATTTTCTACTCATAATTCAGCCTCCAGCAAGCAAAGCTAGTGTGGCAGGAGAGTTGAGCCATTCTCTGAGAAGAATCCACATGGATACTGGGAACTAGATATTTCAGGCACAGGAGAAATGAAGATTTTCTACTCATAATTCAGCCTCCAGCAAGCAAAGCTAGTGTGGTAGGGAGCCCCTCTGGCCTTCTATCCCTGTCCCTGTGTCTCTGAGGTCTCTGTGTCTCTCTGCTCCTGTCTCCTCATTTTTTTTTTTGGTAATTTTTCCTTTTTACGATTTTTTTAAAGGTAGAATTTCTCTCTGGCTCTTAGCTCCATCTTTTGTTTTGTTAATAAGCCCTTCTGCTCCTTTCTCCCAGGCAGGAGAGTTGAGCCATTCTCTGAGAAGAATCCACATGGATACTGGGAACTAGATATTTCACGCGGCGCGCAAAGCGCGCCGCACGGTTTTCTATTTTGTGATTTTTTTCTTTAAAAAAAAAAAAAAGAAAAGCAATTATAATTTTTTATTTTTTTGTCTTTTTTCTCTCTTTTTGTTGTTGTTTCTCTCTCTCTTTTTCATTTTCCTTTTTCTTGTCTCTCCACCCAATATCTACTGAATCTGCTGCACCAGCTATCACTACAGAACGGCAATCCGATTCTAGAACACCTCTGTCTGCTTACTCCTGAACATTGAGGCTTAACTTCAAGAATTTGAAAGAAACACGCCATTCATCAGATGACAAGAAATCACCGTCGGATCACGAGAAATATGGGAAAATGAGAAAATACCTCTCCTCCAATGGAAAAGAGTAACTCTCCTTCATGCACAAGCAGTTCGGTGAAAGTCATGGAAATGTCTGATAAGGAATTTAGAGCATTCGTAATGTCGAAGCTAACAGAGATGGAAGAAAAGAGAGATAATGAACTGCTAAAGAGAAAGGAGAAAGAAGTTGCCGAGTTCCAGGAGATGAGGAAATTCTTGCAAGATCTAAAAGAGGAATTACACACTTTACAAAAGACTCAAACGGAACTGCTAGAGATCAAGTCTCTAATACAAGAAGTCAAAATCTCCCTTGAAAGTATTAAAAGCAGACTAGATCATTCAGAAAATAGAATCTCAGATGTAGAAGAGAAAATGGCTGGCTTAGAAAAGTCCACCACGAAGACTGAGAAAATGGCTCAAAAATTTGAGAATGATATGCGAGAAGTACTGGATACCATCAAACGTCCAAATATCCGGATAATTGGCATTCCAGAAGGTGAAGAGACCCATAAGGGCATTGATAATCTATTCCATGAAATCCTGCAAGAAAACTTTCCAAACCTAGAGAGGCATTCGAAGATCCAGTCCCAGGAAATACAAAGGACCCCAAATAGAATCAACCCAAGAAGATCTTCTCCAAGACACATTATAGCCAGGTTGACCAAAACCGCAGACAAAGACAAGATACTAAGATTGGCAAGAGAGAAACATCAAGTTACCTAAAAGGACATCCCATCAGGCTAACAGCAGATCTCTCATCGGAAACAATGCGAGCGAGGAGAGAATGGGAAAATATATTCAAAGTGTTACGAGAGAAGCAATTTCAGCCAAGAATACTGTACCCGGCAAGATTATCTTTCAGGTGGGAAGAAAAGACAAGAACATTCTCAGATAAACAAAACCTGAAAGAATTTACCAGCACCAGACCAGATCTCCAAGAAGTTCTCAAGGGTGTGCTGTATCAAGAAAATTAAACACAGACACACGGAAATAAGAGTCCAAAAACTATGAAAGTGGCCAACTTAATCAGAGGGACAAGTCTGAATTTGAATATTATATCCCAGAATTTAATCAGGAAAATTGAACCAGAACAGAAGATAAAAGTACATGAGACTGATAGGTTCATGCACCTTCCATTTGAACAGAATCCTAACTTGTTTTCTGGCTTTAAGCAAAGTTCCTTGGCATTTCTTTGAGTTAAGTTATAACTGGTTTTCTTAGTAGTAATGAGTGAACTCACCATTGAAAGTAGTTAGATTATGTAGGAAATTGTGTGATCAATGCAACGTGGGTGGGAAGGGAATGAAGGACAATTGTAGACACCGGAGGTGGTGTGAGAGGAGGGTGGGAAGGGACAGAGGGTCAGAAAGAGGGGTAGAAGTAATTCTAGGAACTAGTAATGGAAAATTTTTTTTGCAATGTTCATGATTGTATCACTATGCAGTGTGTACTGGATGGGAGATTGCATTTTGTATGCTGTGATGAAGCTTAGGGAAGGAATGTAAATTGAGTTACAAAAAAAAAGTTTCAGGAAAAAAATATATATATTCAATGACTGCAGTAGGATATGTAGCCACAGCTAGGTGCTACTTTATAAGATGCGTAAAGTAAGACTTGTGTTCATGGAAATGTGGGTATCACCTGTGTTTGCTATGAGGGTATTTGGATTGATTAGGGTCTTTGGCGATTCAATAAAATGTGAGGAGAAAACTGTAAAAAAAAAAAAAAAAAAAAAAAAAAGAAATCCAACAGCACATTAAAAAGTTTAATGTTTAATTAATATTTAACAAAATAGAAAGTATTTATAAAAATACCTCAGATACAGTATTGAAACCAGAATATACAGAGAACTAAAGCAGCTCACTCTCAAAAATACTAATGATACAATTTTATGATGGGCTGCTGGTCTGACCAGACAACTCTAGAAGACATCTGAATGGAAACAAAGCATATGAAGAAATATTAACATCACTCATAATAAGGAAAATGCAAATCCAAAGCACACTGAAGTATACATAACTCCAGTCAGAATGGTTAAATCAAAAATACAAAGAACAAGTACTGGGGAGTTTGTGGTTAAAAGGGAACCCTCCAAACAACCATCAATCCAATTAAAAGATGGGGAAATGAGCTGAAGACAATTGCCCAAGGAAGATACATGAATAGCCAAAAAGTATATAAAAATGTGTTCAAAATTTCTTAACATAAGAGAAATGCAAATTAAAACTACAATGAGATACCACTTAAAGACAGTCAGAATGGCTAAAATTTTAAAAATACATAAATAATGATAAGTACTGGTGAAGTGGTGGAGAAAAGGGAACTCTTCTACACTGTTGGTGGGAATGTAAATTAGAACAATCATTATGGAATACAATTTGGAGCAACCCTGGTGAAATTGTAATGACTCAGAGAACAAGATATTAGAGAGACATTTCCACATCCATGTTTTGCAGGAGCCACAATACTTAAGAAATCAACATAAGTGTTGAATAACTAAGGATCACATTAAAGCAATGAGGTGTAGGGCAGAAGGAAGTAGGGAGATGCAGGAGGTGCAGATGAGAATCCTGAACACCTTCAAAATTACCATTTCTCCCACTAAACCACCTGCAGTTTCACCAGGGTTGTAATCTCCTACCTTTGAACTTACCAATCTTCTAAATTATCTTGATCATTATGAAAGACAATATCCAGCATGTCAAGGACCCAACCTTATGACATGTGGCTAGAATAACTGAAGCATGGGAACTGAGTATGGGAACTGATGATGCTGCCTAACACAGCTCTATTGGTACACCAGAAATCCAGAATGGAACAGCTTCAAAGAGAATCTGAGATTCAAAAAAAAAAGCTCGATAAACTAAAATTTGAGGTCATAAAACAGAAAATAATCTAACTCGAAGGTGCCTAAAAAGATCAAATCCCATATACCAAATACCTTCACTAAAAGAAATTCAGGAGTTGAGAAGTTCTAATAGACAACTCCAGATTGACATTGACTGCTTACCCAAAGACTCTAATCTTTTATAAGCCTGAGAATTGCACTTCAATAACATTAGTATTACTAACTTTTATGACAATATTGGATTTGTAGGTTGTGTGCAAACAAGCTCCAAATTTCTTTTTTTTTTTTTTTTTTTTTTTTTTTTTTTTTTTTTTTTTTTTTTTGGAGAGGTTTTTTTTGCTATAGGGCGCGTGTGCTCACCAGACAGAGACAGCGAGACAGAAAGCAAGAAATCACCCCCCAGGGGGGATGGTCACGCCGCAATTCCTTCTCCTCCATTCTCCTTTCAGGATCTTGGGCATGCACGCACACACGCCTGGCGTTGAGTTTAAGCCACCGGGTCTAGGACTTGAACTGTGGTTGACTACGTGGGAGTCCAGCGACATAGTCAGTATGCTAACTGCTGGTTCCCAAGCTCCAAATTTCAAAGGTCTCGCATTAAAACACCAAACTCAAGACACCGAAGATGACAAGTAGACTGTAATTTTACTACTGCTATCTTTCTGAATTATCAAGTCTTCTTTTTTTTTTTTTTTTGGAAAGGTTTTTGCTATAGGGCACGTGTGCTCGCCAGACAGACAGAGAGAGATAGAGAGACAGAAAGCAAGAAATCACCCCCCGGGGGGATGGCCATACCACAATCCCTTCTCCTCCATTCTCCTCTAGGGATCTTGGGCATGCACACACACGCGCCCAGCGTGAATTTTAAGCCACCGGCTCCAGGATGCAAGCCACGGTCGACTATGTGGGAGTCCAGCGACATAGCCATTATGCTAACTGCTGGTCCCCCGAATTATCCAATCTTAATCCACTGTGAACAGTGTGAGATGACAACGCATTCCTGAGCCAGGAGGCCCTATAACTTCTCTAAAACCACATCTGAAGTTCAAGAAACTAGTCTGTCTTTTGGGAACAGTTTCACAGCTACATAGGATTTTGTCAGATTGAAGATGTGACAAAGCAGTATTGTACTTATATTAAATGTCACTCCAGGACCAGCAGTTGGCGTAATGGCTATGTCGCTGGACTCCCACGTAGTCGACCGCGGTTCGAGTCCCGGACCCGGCGGCTTAAACTCACGCCGGGCGCGTGTGCGTGCGTGCCCAAGATCCCGAGAGGAGAATGGAGGAGAAGGGATTGCAGCGTGGCCATCCCCCCTGGGGGGTGATTTCCTGCTTTCTATCTCTCTGTCTCTCTCTGTCTGTCTGGCGAGCGCACGCGCCCTATAGCAAAAACCTCTCCAAAAAAAAAAAAAAAAAAAAAAATGTCACTCCACAGGGCTAATAATACCTCAGTGTAATGTCCTTGGCAGGTGGAATTTATCACAAGGAAAGTGTAATATAGCCTTTTATTAACTAATTTTCTTTTTTCCCTTTAGTGGTTAAGCATGATTATGTCCTCTTTAAAGTCTTACCTGAGAGAGGCAATCTCTTAAAATAAAAAAGCATTAATGACATCAAACAATGCACAAAATAACCTTACTTTGTACTTTGCCCTCAATATTCTGTGAAGACATACAGATGCTACACAGTGAAGTGTGGAAAAATATTGCAAGAATCATGTCAGGAATAGGTAAGCCAAACTAGATACTGACTTTAGCATTGAGTGCCATACTGTGTTTGGTGTTTCACAGGGGAAGGTACAATAAAGGATATTTTTAACTCAATGACAGAGTTTGTTTCTTCTGCTTGGAGTCTCACTGAACTTAAACAAGAGATTACTGAGGAAGTACATATTCAAAACCAGCAATAACAGCAGTATTCACAGCCCTTTGGTTGAAAAGAAGTATAAATACTTTCCTACTGGGGTGATCCATTTATAAACCTGACTTAGTGGCAGGGTCATGTGTATTTATAAAATAAGGCTAATCATATTTAAGACAACTGAAGAAAAGCTGGGAGAAATAAAGAAAAACAAGCAAACTTAAATACTGAAGCAACCTCGAACATTTCTTTATTCTGATGTTATATTTTTGTAAGAAAAATACATATTCATATGATCAGGAATGTATATAACCAAATGAAATGAAAAAAGACATCATAACAGCATATATTTAAGAAGCAAGCCATGCTATGAAGGAGAGGCATTGTATGTCCCCACTTAATATATACAGAGTATCTGCACTCTATGACTGAAACTAATTATCTAGAGGATATATAAATGCAGCATATAGATGTAAATACCAGATACAGTGTGTGTGAAAGAGGAGGGTCTGAGGAAGAACATTTGGGGGAGGGACAGGGAGGAAAAGCATTAATGGCACAAAGAGGTGTGGTATTATCTGTTGAAGATATTTTGTACTTTTATCAATAGTACTAGGGAGAAATGTTCACCAGTTGAAATATCCATTTTGTAAGACAAATAATAATGTGATTGAAACCATGGAAGAAAATGAAATAAAAAAAGATAAATAAATTTTAAAAAAAAGAAGTCATAATTATAAAATTATATACCAGTGCTTAGATTGGTGTTGAGAAAGTGCTGAAATACTGCAAAAGATAAGTGATAACATGGACTGTCACTCACTGTAAATCTGCGTGGATATGTTTCAAAAAGGATTACTAACAAAAAAAGAATTTAATCAGTAATAAATCATCTCCCAACAAAGAAAAGTGCAGGTCCCAATGGTTTCAATTCTGAATTCTACAAAATTTTGAAAGAAGAGATAACCCCCATTCTACTCAAATGATTTCTAAAGAACCAAAAGGAAAAAATCCTCCCAAATTTATTTTATGAAATCTCTGTCACCCTCATCCCCAAAACAGACAAGGATGTAACAAAAAAGGAAAACTACAGACCAATATCTCTGATTAATATAGATGCAAAACTTCTCAACAAGATATTAGGAAATTATATGTAATGACACATTAAAAACATTATACCCCACAAAACAGCCAGGTAGGCTTTATTCCAGGAACACAAGGATGGTTTGTATACACAAAATTATAAATGTAATACACTATATTAACAGATAAAAGGATAAAAACATATGACAGTATCAGTCAATGCAGAAAAAGCATCTGATAAAACACAACATTATTTCATTATTAATAAACTCAGCAACATTGGCATAGATGCAACATTTCTCAACACAATAAAAGCCATATATGAAAAACTGATAGCTAACATTACATTGAATGGGGAAAAGGGTTAAGGTTTTCACCTAAAAACTGAAACAACTCAAAGCTGCCCACTTTCTCCACTTCTTTTTCATATATTACTGGAAGTCCAAGTCAATGAAATCAGACAAATAACTAAAATAAAAGGCACTGAAATAAGGAAAGAAGTGAAATTATCTCTATTTGCATATTGCATAATTAAATACATAGAAAATCTAAAAGAATCCACACACACAGGGAAAGGAAAGAAAAAAAAAAAGAAAGAAAAACTCCTGGAAGTGATAAATGAATATAATAAATTGGCAGTATACAAAATCAACATACAAATATATATAGCATTTCTATTAATGAAAAGGAGCAGACTGAGGCAGACTTGAAGGAAGTTATCGCACTTACAAGAGGTGCAAAAAACATAAGATACCTAGGAATAAACCTAACTAAAGAAGTCAATGACCTCTACAAGAAAAACTATGGAAAACTTTAAAAAGAAATTGAAGTAACCAGCAGTTAGCATAATGGCTATGTTGCTGGACTCCCATGTAGCCGACTGCAGTTTGAGTCCCAGACCCGGTGGCTTAAACTCACACCGGGCGTGTGTGCGTGGGTGCCCAAGATCCCAAGAAAATAATGGAGGAGAAGGGATTGCAGCGTGACCATCCCCCCAGGGGGTGATTTCTCACTTTCTATCTCTGCCTCTCTCTGTCTTTCTGGTGAGTGCATGTGCCCTATAGCAAAGAACCTCTCCAAAAAAAAAAAAAAATTGAAAATGACACAAAGAGTAGAAAAAAAAGAATCCCATATCCCTGGATCAAAAGAATTGATATCATCAAAATCAATCCTACCCAATTTAATCTGCAAATTTAATGCAACCCTTATCAAATTACGAGAGATATTCTACACAGATTTTAAAAGTTCATAGAATTTGTCTAGAATCATTAAAGACATGGTATTACAAAGAACTTCTGTGCAAGAAGAGTGGAGTACAAGGCATCTCACTGCCTGACTCCAGAATATATGCTAAAACACCATGGTTTTGGCACAAAAACAGAGAGGTGGACCAATGGGACAGAATAGAGACCACAGAAATAAACTCCCTGACCCCAAAATGTATTACAAAGCTGTGATCATCAAAGCAGCATGGTACTGGCAAAAAAATAAAATAAAATAAAAAAGACATGTGGACAATTGGAACCAGAATAAACCCCAGAAATAAATCCCCAAACATATAGCCAACTGTTTTCTAACAAAAGGCATCAGTCAATCTAATGGCGAAAAGAAAACCTCTTCAGCAAATGGAGCTGGAAAAACTTGGCATCTACCTGCAGAAAGATAAAACTAGACCCCTATCTCTCACCATGAATGAAAACTCAACTCAAACTTGATCAAAGATCTAAACCCAAGACCTCAAACTATAAAACTACTGGTGAATAATAGAGGAGAAACCATGAAGACATTGGCGTAGACAAGGACTTATTCAATAAGATCCCCAAAGCACAGGAAATAACCCCCAAAATAAACAAGTGGGAACATGTCATTTCAAAAGCTTCTGCACAGCAAAATAAAGAATTAGAGTGAATTGACAACCCTTGAAGTGGGAAAATAAATTTGCACAGTATTCCTCAAACAGGGGTCTAGTAACTAGAATATACAGAGAAATCAAGCAGTGCACCTGAAGAGAAAAGATCAGCCTAATTAAAAGATGGGCCAATAAGTTCAACAGATACCTCTCTAAAGAAGAAATAAAAACAGTCAAAAAACATAAAAAAGTTTCAACATCCCTTATCACAAGGGAGATACAAATCAAAACTCCAATGAGATACCACCTAACCCTGAACAATGTCTTGGATGAGATTCTCATGTTTGCAATGTCCTGTGGGTGTCACCCATTACTGTTGGGAGAAGTAGGCAATATCAACAGAATTCTACTGAGAGAAAACAATTGGAAACTTGAACAAATGACCCATAAAACATACCCTGTGCATCTTGTCCCCTGGTTGATTTTAGTGGATTCTTGCATAGAAATGTATCCTAACAGTGATTATAAAAAACTTCCTAGGTTCATAATTGCCTCCAGAAATTACAAGGCCTAAGGTGATTTGGAGGATCAGATCACTTTAACTTGCATATATACAGTTGGAGTAATAAAAGTCATAGTCTTAAAAGATAGCCTAACATCATATAGCAATAGACAATATGAAGGCAACTACAAGAGTCAAACTGTCACAAATTAGAAAATGTTAAAACAGATAAAGATCTGGCAAGATACAAACAAGAATATTGGAAATAAAAAATAAGTGAGAATTCATATAAATTGCTTTTTTTCCAAACTTTTAAGAAAGACATTGGCTGGGGCCAGCAGGTGGTGAGGTGGTAAAGGTGCTGGATCCCCACCTAGCTGACCACCATTCAAGGCAAGGCTCAAACTGGTGGCTTGCTTTCTCACTCCCCCCACCATGAGTGTGTGTGCCCTAGAGCAAAATAAAATGATAATAAATAAAATCAAATAAATATTTATTTTTTGAAAAAAGGCAGTGTCTGTTTGAAGCAACATATGGCTATAGGCTACATGGATAAGTCATGCTTACAATGTAATTTACGATTATAGGTCTCGTGTCATGTAGTTAAAACTGAGTGTGTGGATATAGAGGAAAGTAAAAAAAGTCACATGTTGGGATTTTAATACGTACGATGTAAAATGCATGATGACATGGTAGAGAAACTAAGAAAAGTGAGAGTACACTATCATAGAGTTTTTGTACACAAACTAGTGTAATATAAATGTTTGAAGGTACATTAAAAGTCAAATGTGAATATTGTGAACTACAAAACAATCTTTTCAAAAATGTTACACTTGAGGTAACAAAAAGTTCATGGACCATAAATAAACAGAAAATACATTAAATCTATCATGTAGGGATTACTTCACTTTTACTTAATTTGTATATAAGTGTCTTTCATGGAAGATAAGACTACATTCATGTAGTAAAAAAATACTAGATTTAGAACATTTGAAACAGTCCAGGGTAGAGAAAATAAAGCTACAATACAGACTGAAGGAATTAATTAATAGAAGAAAAGAGATATTATCATATGAACACTTAAGAATAACAAGGCACATAAAATAATGGCAAAGGGCTTAGCCAAAAGAACACTCTTGAAAAACAAATACACACTGGGACCAGCAGTTAATGTAATGGCTATGTCTCTGGACTCCCATGTAGTCGACCGCAGTTTGAGTCCCGGACCCGGTGGCTTAAACTCAAGCCAGGCGCATGTGCGTGCGTGCCCAAGATCCTGAGAGGAGAATGGATGAGAAGGGATTGCAGCGTGGCCATCACCCCTGGGGGGTGATTTCTCGCTTTCTATCTCTCTGTCTCTCTCTGTCTGTCTGGCAAGTGCATGGGCCCTATAGCAAAGACCTCTCCAAAAAAAAAAAAAAAAAAAAGAAAAACAAATACATATGTACATATATAAATATATACATATATACACACACACGTGTGTGTGTGTGTGTTTGTGTGTGTGTGTGTTAATTAAAAATGTAGAATGAAACTATCTGAGACAGTGGAGAGAATAGTTAAAAGAAGGCAGAAAGTGGACTTAGAGAATTCTTAAAGGACAAATTCTGTAAATTTTTGGCATTTTACCACAGGGAACTCTCCAGTTTGCATACAGAACAAGGAAGTAAAAGCTGCACCTTTACTGGCTCAGGTTATCAAAAACTAATGTTCAGGGCTGAACAGACAACCAGAAATTTGGGGAGAAGGTCATAAGTCCTAGAAAAGAGGAAGCCAAAGACTATAATCCTCTGAATTTCCATATAAAATTCATCAAAATTGCTGGTGAACTACTAAATACATATAAAGAACTCAGAGAAACCTATAAAATGCAGCTATTATAACCTGAAAAAAAACGGGGAACCAGCAGTTAGCGTAATGGCTGTGTCGCTAGACACCCACGTAGTCGGCCACGGTTCGCGTTCCGGACCCGGTGGCTTAAAACTCACGCCGGGCGCGTGTGCGTGCGTGCCCAGGATCCCGAGAGGAGAATGAAGGAGAAGGGATTGCGGAGTGACCATCCCCTCTGGGGGGTGATTTCTCGCTTTCTGTCTCTATGTCTCTCTCTGTCTGTCTGGCGAGTGCATGCACCCTATAGTGAAAACCTCTCCAAAAAAAAAAACAAAAACAAAAACAAAACAAAACAAAACAAATGGCGAATCATCACTGCAAGGGATATAGAATTTAGAACTTGAATCTAGACAGTTAACCAACATGTAGAATAAAAATTAATCTTTTGAGAGATATAAGAGTATTCACAAGTTCTATGATGTATAATTTACATTATCAAGGGTAGAATTTATAATTCATATTTAGTAAAATAAAAGCAAAACGTAACCCATATTTCAGAAATAAAGTTATTCAAATAATACAGATATTTGAAGTAGCAGACAAGAAAGTTAAACTATGCAGAAATAAATCTGTGGACTTAAAGGAGATATACCAATCTTATAAATGAGGATTGTTGGCAGTAAAATAAATTTTATCAAAAGGGCATTCAGGAACTTTCCAGAATGTGTGTTGAGAATTAGAAGAGTGATGGCTACCTGAGCTGTCAAAAGCTAAGTGCTCCTATGCTAGCTTCAGCCCACTCACTGGCAATAGGAAGGGGTAGAAGAAATCACTTACTATGATGTATTAGGTATCAAACGCAGTGTCACTTGGTAAGAATAGAAAAAGACTTACTGGAAACCAGTTACGGGGGATTCTTTCTAATTTCCTCCTCTCTGTCTCTAGTGAGTGAGCATTCCCTTAAGCAGAAAAAAATGACATAAAACAAAGACATTTGGGAAAAGAAGTTAAGATAACTCATTACCAGGAGACTTACATTAAAAAAAAACAACTTCTCCAGTATTAAAAAAAATAAAACCAGAGACTGATATAAATGTACAAAAATGATGCAAGGAACACCAAAGTAGCACATGTCTATGAAAGCATACTATAGGACCTTATCTCATGACTGAAATCAATGCAACAACATTTTAAAAATATTGTACATTATGACCAGGTAGGATTTGTTGCTGGAATACAAGGATGATTCAATATGTATAAAAAAAAAACAAATGTAATAGATCACATTAAGAGAAGAAATGACAAAAATTGTATGATCAGCAAGGCAGACTGAGGCTGCAGGACCGACCCTTCTGAATCTCCACGCATCCCCACTGTTCCTTCTCCTTGGACCCCAAGATGGTTGTCTGGGACTTTAAGGTGAACTCCCACCCCACCCCACCCACAACCCGGATCGAGCTGGCCAGCAGTTCCGGGCACCAGGCGAACTGAGGCTACAGGCCTGACCAGCCTGTTCCTGTCACTAATTTTCTGACCCTTTCCCACTAGCCTTTGGACTCTTTAAATTTTGGTGATTTGAATAGCGCACGGCGCGGATTTCCTTTTATCATTTTGTTGTTCTTTGCTCTTGGGGTGTTGCTTATTAGGTCAATTGAAGGTTCACCTCTCCTTAGAGACAGTGAGGACTTTGGGCCATCCAGGGTAGTGGCAACACTTAATGGTAATTGTGAGCAACAGGTAGGCCAACCATAAGAGAAATCATAAATTTTCTAAGCCTGTACAACTTTTAACAATCAGAGATACCTTAAATAAGTTAGGAAGAAACATACAGATTACCTGATGACTAGGAACAACCACAGAGGCTCAAGAAATATGAGCAACCAACAAAAGGCCTCTCCCTCAAGGGAAATCATCAAGCCTACATCACCCACAGTCAATACAATGGATGTCGTGGACATATCTGATAAGGAATTCAGAATATTTGTAGCGACCAAACTAACTGAGATGGAAGAGAAAAGAGACAAGGAGCTCCAGGAGATGAGGAAGTCCTTCAATGACTTGAAAGAAGAAATGGATACCTTAAACAAGAACCAGATGGAACTTCTAGGATTGAAGAATGTGATATAGGAAATCAAAACTTCCCTTGAAAGTATTAAAAGTAGGTTAGACCAGGCAGAAGATCGAATCTCTAATGTAGAAGACAAAACATCGGACCTAGAAAAAAGTATCAAGAAGATTGAGAAAACAACCATGAAAAATGAGGATAATATACGAGGAATACTGGATACCATCAAGAGCCCCAACATCCGGATAATTGGTATTCCAGAAGAGGAAGAAAATAATAAGGGCCTAGATAATTTATTCCATGAGATCCTGGAAGAAAACTTTCCAAATATAGAAAGGCATTCAAATATCCAGACCCAGGAAATACATAGGACCCCGGGTAGAATCAACCCAAGAAGATCCTCTCCAAGGCACATCATAGCCAGACTGGCAAAAACAACAGACAAAGACAAGATACTAAAGTTGGCAAGAGGGAAACACCAGGTTACTTACAAAGGTCACCCCATCAGGCTAACATCGGATCTCTCGGTAGAAACAATGCAGGAAAGGAAAGAATGGGGAAGTATAGTCAAAGTGTTGAGTGAAAAACGATTTCAACCAAGAATACTATACCTGGCAAAATTATCTTTCATATGGGAAAAAAAGATAAAAACATTCTCGAATAAACAAAATTTGAAGGAATTTACCAACTCCAGACCAGCTCTTCAAGAGGTTCTGAAGGGAGTACTATACCAAGAAAACTAAAAAATCAGAGACAGTTATACGAGAACAAAAAGCAACCAAGAAAATGGTTCACTTAATGATAGGATCAGGTACGGAAATATCGATAATTACATTGAATGTCAATGGATTAAATACTCCAGTTAAGAGACATAGACTGGCTAAATGGATAAGAAAACAGAAACCCTCTATCTGTTGCCTACAAGAAACTCACCTTATAGATAAAAACATACATAGACTAAAAGTCAAGGGCTGGGAAAAGATATTCCATGCAAATGGAAATCAAAAAAAGGCTGGAGTAGCGATATTGATCTCAGAAAAAATAAATTTCAAGACAAAGACTGTAAGAAGAGACAAAGAAGGGCATTATATAATAGTAAATGGGGTAATCCAGCAAGAAGACATAACCTTTATAAATATCTACACACACAACTCAGGTGCGCCTAAATATGTGAAGGAAAGACTGCTGGAGCTAAAAGAAGAGATAGGGAGAAATACTATAATTGTTGGAGATCTCAACACCCCATTAACTCCTATAGACAGATCTTCTAGACAGAAAATAAATAGAGAGATACAGGACTTAAATGATACTATAAATGGAATGGGTTTGACAGATATCCATAGAACTTTTCACCCTACATCCACAACATATACATTTTTCTCACCCCAACATGGAACCTTTTCAAAGATAGATCATATATTAGGACAAAAATCAAGCTTTTATAGATTCAAAGGCATAGAAACTGTACCCAGCATCTTCTCTGACCATGATGGAATTAAACTCAAGATTAATTTCAAGACACAACCCCGAAAATACATGAACACATGGAAACTGAACAACCTACTTCTGAATGACTACTTCACTACTGAAGAAATTAAGGCTGAAATAAAAAATTTATGGAAACTAATGATAATGAGTACACAAGTGTCCAGAATCTATGGGACACAGCAAAAGCAGTCATAAGAGGGAAATTCATAGCAATTAGTGTGCATAAAAAAAAAGGATGGAAAGATGGCAAGTAATTAACTTATCATCATGCCTCAGAGAATTGGAAAATCAACAACAAGCAAACCCCCAAAATGCCAGGCGAAAAGAAATAATAAAGGTTCGAGTAGAAATAAATGAAATAGAGGATAAACGAACCATACAGAAAATAAATGAAAGCAAAAGTTGGTTCTTTAAAAAGATTAACAAGATTGACACACCATTGTCTAGACTGATCAAGAAGAAGAAAGAAAGAAACCAGATTAATCAAATATGTGATGAAACAGGCAATATTACCACAGACATAGCAGAAATACAAAATATCATTAGAGGATACTATGAGCGACTTTACGCCAACAAACAAGATAACCTGGAGGACATGGACAAATTCCTGGATACATATAATCTACCAAGATTGGATCAGGAAGACATAGAGAACCTGAATAGACCTATAACAAGCCAAGAGATTGAATCAGTAATAAATAACCTCCCAACAAAGAAAAGCCTAGGCCCAGATGGCTTCACTTGTGAATTGTACAAACCTTTTAAGGAAGAGTTAACCCCTATCCTACTAAAATTATTTCTAAAGATTAAAAATGAAGGAAACCTTCCAAATTCATTTTATGAAGCCTCCATCATCCTCATCCCCAAAACAGATAAGGATATGACAAAAAAGGAAAACTACAGACCAATATCATTGATGAATATAGACACGAAAATTCTCAACAAGATACTCGCAAATCGTATCCAACAACATATAACAAAGATCATTCATCACAAGCAGGTAGGCTTTATACCAGGGATGCAAGGGTGGTTCAATATACGCAAGACCATAAATGTAATACACCACATTGACAGAAAGAAAGATAAAAACCATATGATCATCTCAATTGATGTGGAGAAAGCATTTGATAAATTACAACATCCTTTTATGATTAAGACTCTCAGTAATATTGGTATAGAAGGGTTATTTCTGAACACAATAAAAACAATCTATGAAAAACCTACAGCTAACATTATACTGAATGGGGAAAAACTGAAAGATTTCCTCTGAAAACAGGGAGTAGGCAAGGCTGCCCACTTTCTCCACTGCTCTTTAATATAGTACTGGAAGTCTTAGCTATTGCAATCAGAGAAGAGAACAATATTAAAGGCATTCGAATAGGCAAAGAAGAGGTGAAAATATCTCTATTTGCAGATGACATGATGGTATACTTAGAAGACCCAAAGGTATCCATGAAAACACTGCTTGAAGTAATAAGTGAATACAGTAAGGTGGCCGGATACAAAATCAATATCCAAAAATCTATCGCATTACTATTTATGAACAACAAGTTGAACGAAGCAGAGCTGAAGAGAGGAATCCCTTTCACCGTAGCCACAAGGTGTATAAGATACCTAGGGATAAACCTAAGAAAGTCAAAGACCTTTATAAAGAAAACTATGAAAATCTTAAAAAAGACATTGAAAGTGACATAAAAAAGTAGAAGGACATCCCATGCTCCTGGATTGGAAGAATTAACATAATCCAAATGGCAATTCTATCCAAATTAATCTACATGTTTAATGCAATTCCAATCAAAATACCAGAGATATTCTTCAGCGATCTAGAAAAGACAATCATAGAATTTGTCTGGAACCATAAAAGACCTCGTATTGCAAAAGCAATCCTGCGCAAGAAGAATGGAGTAGGAGGCATATCACTCCCTGATCGCAAGATATACCATAGAGTGTGGTAATCAAACAGCATGGTATTGGCATAAAAACAGACATGTGGACCAATGGAAGAGAATAGAGACCCCAGAAATAACCCCCAAAGCTTACAGCCAACTGATCTTTGACAAAGGATATCAGTCATTCCATTGGGAAAAGGAAAACCTCTTTAGTAAATGGTGCTGGAAAAACTGGGTATCCACCTGTAGAAAGATGAAACTGAACCCCCATCTTTCACCATTAACAACAGTCAACTCAAAATGGATCAAAGATCTGAACCTAAGACCTCAAACAATAAGACTACTTGTGAAAAATGCTGGGGAAACTCTGGGGGACATTGGAGTGGGCAAAGACTTCTTAAATAAGGCTCCCAAAGTACAGGAAATAATCCCTTAAATAGACTATATTAGACTAAGAAGTTTCTGCACAGCAAAGGACACAGTATGAAGTGTGAACCGACAACCCTCAGAATGGGAAAATATTTTTGTTAAATATGCCTCAGACAAGGTACTGATAACCAGAATACATAGGGAACTCAAGTGCCTTATGCGAAAAAAAATGATTAACCCAATTAAAAGATGGGAAAATGAGCTGAACAAAAGTCTCTCTAAGGAAGACATATGAACAGCCAAAAAGCATATGAGGCAATGCTCAACATCCCTCATCATAAGGGAGATGCAGATAAAAACCACAATGAGATACCACCTAACCCCTATCAGAATGGCAAAGATTAAGAATATAAAAAGTGATAAGTGTTGGCGGGGATGTGGTGAAAAGGGAACCCTCCTACACAGTTGGTGGGAATGTAAACTAGTTCAACCACTGTGGAGAACAGTATGGAGGTTCCTCAAAGATCTGCAAATAGAACTACCATTTGATCCAGCAATCCCACTTCTGGGTATTTACCCAAAAGACAGGAGAATGCTCAGTCAGAAAAGTGCTTGCACATCAATGTTTATTGCAGCATTATTCACGATTGCCAAGACATGGAACCAACCTAAATGTCCACAAACTGATGAATGGATTGGAAAAGTGTGGTATATATACTCTATGGAATACTACTCAGCCATAAAAAATAACAAGACCCTGGAATTTGATAGAAAGTGGTCAGATATGGAGGATCTATTGCTGAGTGAGGTAAGCCAGGCTATGAAAGAAAGATACTGTATGTATCCACTCAATATATACCAACTATCTGCACTCTATGATAGAGAGAAAAAAATTGGAGGACATAAAAGCAGTGAAGGTACTTAATGAGAATAGGACAGTGTGGAATGGGGGAAGTGAAGAGAAGAGGATAGAGAAAAATAGCAAGTGAACAATAGAGAGGCAGGACGTTAGTGACAAACATATATGACTTATTACCTGTTGATGTTGACATGTATAGTATTCTCAACTGGATTCGTCTGAGAAATATTTCATGATGGGCAAAGTATTTTTACAAGCAAAATGAGAAATAGCAATTGACTGTTTTAAAAAATAATTAGAATAGTAATAATAATGATTGGGGAAAACATAGAAAAGATACTGAATGTTGAAGTGGGGAGATTAATGTCTCTGTACTGACTGACATGCATGGCATTTCCTTTTGAAAAAGCAATGTAATACACTGTAAAGTGATATGTAATCCAATGTAATATAAAGAAGATTATGATGATAATAAAATAAATAAATAAAAAAGAGAAGAAACAAAGAGAAATCCTCAAAAGAAAAAGACAGTAATTGTCATGAATATTCTTCTTTTTCTTGTTTAAATGTATGTGTGTTTGTTCATATATATTAAACCAATATCTTTCTTCCCACTCTTAAAAAAAAGATATCTCTTTAAAAGTATGAACTGAGTGGACATTTACCTTATCTGGAGAGAGAAAAATATGAAGGGACATTTATTGTACAATTTAACACAAAGATATAAAAAACATTTGCATTCATTACAACATTGAACAAAGAAAGAACATTCCAGCACTGGAGATCCTCCAAGTTGGCTGTGGCTCAGTTACAGTAGCTGAAGTTTACCAACTCCCTCTAGCCTTCCTCACACCCATGCAGGTGGATCTCTTGAAAGCACTTCCAGTTACACTCCACATAACAGCTCTGAACCTCAGAAATTCTTCCAGGGAAACTGTCTAATAAAAGTTTCAGGAGACATTACTGGTAAACATATTAGCTTAAGGAGAATCATGCTCTTGAAAAGTTACATTTTAAAAATGTCAGAGAAGCTAAGTTATGTTTTAAGATGACATAGGTTATTCTATAGTGATAAAACACAGTATAATGGGAACCAGCAGTTAGTGTAATGGCTATGTCGCTGGACTCCCATTTAGTTGACCATGGTTTGTGTCCCAGACCCGGTGGCTTAAAACTCACGCCGGGCGCGTGTGCATGCATGCCCAAGATCCCGAGAGGAAAATGGACGACAAGGGATTGTGGTGTGACCATCCCCCCTAGGGGGTGATTTCTTGCTTTCTGTCTCTATGTCTCTCTCTGTCTGTCTGGCGAGCACATGCGCCCTATAGTGAAAACCTGTCAAAAAAAAAAAAAAAAAACCAGTATAATAACATCAATACAATATTTTTTTCAGAGTTGACATTTTTATCCTTGGCTGCTAGGAAAGGAAGCCCCTGATCCTTATATCACACTCAAGATAGCAGAATTATCATCTTGTTGCATCATTTTTATAAATTTATGCATCTGGCAGTTTCTACAGTAGACAATAAAACAATTATTGAACCTTATACTTTTATACTTTGGTATGGAAGTGATATTATTTGTACTAATCACATGTCCTTTATTGAAAGAAATGGGTCTAAAAAAGGCTTCTACTGCTCTTAATTACAACATGCATATTCTTCACTCAATTTTCCATTCTCTGATCTTATAAGCTAAAGATTTATCTTCTACCTGTTTAAGTCTGACAATCCAAAATCCAAATAAGTTTAGAATAAGATTATTTCTTTTTTATTCAGGTCACATAGGATCCTTTTGATCCCATCCTAAGTGATAAAGACCAATTTCCATCAGTTTATTAGATGGTCACCAAGAACAGCTCTCTGATACACGGAATCATCTGCTTGTTGCTGCATTTTGGCTGGACGTGGGTGGCACTCTATGTATCTGATGATATACAAGGGGAGCAGTTCCTCCAGGATGTAAAGGTAAAGATGACAGAAAAGGATATCTGTGTGGTCTTTACAGTAAAGCTCCCTGCCACAAAAGGTGTCTTTTTACCATGTGACTATGGTCTTGTGCAGAGGATCAGAGTTTCATCTGCAAATGTGTATATAATACATGGTGATGAAGGGAGTGTCTGGAACCTCAGAACAGAAAAAGAATTCTATTTAATTTTGGGAAAGGTATGGATCATGAGAAATCTTTACTCCTCAGAGTGGGAAGGTATTTTGACTTTTATGAAGTGCATACTATACTTTTTCCACGGAAGCCTCTTATTTTCAAACCAGAAAAGGAAAATTTCTGGCTTTAAACAATTTCTCAAGACAGTGAATCCTTCCCAATACCCAGAAGATTTTTACTTCAGTAAACTCTGGCTTCACTTTTTTTGGATGCTCACTTGCTGGATCATTATGTGGCAAACTTGGAGACTGCCCACCTAATGCTTCCCTAGAGTTTCTACCATCTGAGTTGAGCATACTGATCATATCTGACCCTAGCTATTTTACCTATCATGCTGTGCATGTGGTGGCCCAAGTTCTGTATAAGATGCTTTCGCTTAAAATAGAAATGGGATCTCCAGGAGATGCAGACCAGCTTATTCTTCCCTGGCAGGTAAACACCCTTCACAAGCACCAAATAACTTTTAGAGGTTTTGCTTTAAAATTTTTTCCATAGGACACATAAACTCATCAGAGAGAGACCGTGAGAGAGAAAGTGAGATATGACACACACACACACATATACACACCCCAAGAGGATAATGGCCACAGGACAATTCCTTCTACTCTATTCTCCTCCTGTCCTCCTGTGATTTTGAACAAGTATGCATGAGCGACTGGCATAATTTTCAAGCTTCCAGTTCTGGGACTCGCACTATGTTCAGTCATGTGGGAGTCCACCTAAACCACAACACCACCTGCTGTGCCCTAGAGGTGTTTTTGTTTGTTTGTTTCTTTTTAGCTTTTGTCACAGTGTGTGTGCACTCACCAGAGAGAGAGAAAATAATAAATCACTCCCTGGGGGATGGTGGTGCTGAAATACCTTCTCCTTCATTATTTTCTTGGGATTCTGGGCATGCACACACATGTGCCCAGCATGATTTTCAAGCCACTGGGTCCAGAAGTTGAATTACAGTAGGTCATGTGGAAAGCAAGCCACCCTAATCACCATAACACCTGTTGAGTTATTTATTTATTTTATTTCTACAGAGTTTTGCTATTGAGTATGTGCCCTCACCAGTGAGACAGAGAGAGACAGAGAGACAGAAAGTGAGAAATAGCCACCCAGAGGGGATGACCACACTAGAACCTTCTTTTCCATTCTCCTTTTGGCATTTTCAGCATGTACACACACGTGCACATCGTGAGGTTTAAATAGCTGGGTTCAGGACTCAAACTGTGGTCCATTATGTGGAAGTCCACCAATGTAACCATTACACCATCTGCTGGTCCCTGGTGAGGTATCTTTTAAAAAAAACAAAATCTGGGGACCAAAGGATGGTGTAATGGTTATGTTGCTGGACTCACATAGCCAATTGTGGTTTGAGTCCCAGACTTGCTGACTGGAACTGATGCTGGGCAAGTGTGCATGTGTGCTCAAGATCTCATGAGGAAAATGGAGAAGGGATTGTGGTGTGGCCATCCACCCTGGAGTGGTTATTTCTTGCTTTCTGTCTCTCTGTCTCTCTCTGTCTTTCTGGTGAACACATGTGCCCTATAACAAAAACCTCTCTTAAAAACAAAACACACAACCTATGTTTTCTTCTTAAAATAACAAGATTAGGCAAAACTTTCTTTTTAAGTGGTTTTTTTTTGCTATTTTCACCCAAGGTGTATGGGTAATTGTTACTTTTACTTTTACTTATGGAGTTCTGCTACTCGAGATTTATATTTTCGAATATTTGGCCTGCCTCCATGACCTGGTCGTTGATGTAGTCAGATCCCACATGGCCAATCTTGTAGCTAAAATCCTAGTCCCAGAGACTGAGAAACCACCATAAATGTGTGTGTCCCTGAACACATATTTGTAAGTGAAGGAGAAGGAATTGCAGTATGACCATTCTCCATCAAGTTGCTTTCTTTCTGTTTCTGACATGCACCCTCTGGCAAGTTTTTGAAAATTAATTAAATTAATAAAAATAATGTACAGTGAAATACTAAAAAAGTCTAAGAAAAGATATTTGACAGAACATAGGTTAAAACTGGTCAAATCTATGTGTTTTTTAGGAAAGCATCCAACAACAGAGAATATTAACATAATAACCATATCCATTTAATCTTTAGAGATACAGATGCTATGACCTAGTCCCTTCATGTAATATTTATGGTGAGGACAAAAGTTAGTTCTACATACTATCCTAACATGAATCATGGAAAGAACATGTTTTTAGAATTAATTGTACTTACACTGTTTGCAAAATTCCTGGAAGAAGGAACAGTGATCCAATTTTAAAACATCAAACCAGTTTTTGAAACCTATAGTCTCAGAATTTTCTAGTTGGTTCATAAACAAGTTTATATTTCAAATAAACACTAAATCACAGAGCCAGCAACTGGTCTCACGGTTAAGGTTCTGGACTCCCATATGGGCAACTGTGGTTCAAGTACTGGACTGGTGGTTTGCTTTCTCACTTTCCCTCTCTCTTGCTCTCTGTCTCTCTTTGGTGATTGCATGTGCCCTATAGCAAACTTAGTAATAATAATAGCTCTTAATAAAATAAAATAATTTTAATAAACACTAAATTTATAAATTTTATATAAAAATATCAAAAAAGGACAAATATATTAGACAAATTTGTTGAGCAAAACAAGTAAATACAATATACATACATAAAAATAAACATCAGAAAATTTAATTTCTATCTTATTTTCACTTGTATTAAGAATAACAACATTTGATTTGCACTTTGGACAAGTTTGACATTGACTCTTTGAAAGCAAATTCAAAAGTTAAGAGGATAATGTGGTTTATTAATAATATCTTTAATGAGGAAGGGACCAGCAGTTGGTGTAATGGCTATATGGCTGGACTCCCATGTAGTCAATCATGGTTCTAGTCCCAGAAACAGTGGCTTAAACTCACACTGGGCACGTGTGTGTGCATGCCCAAGATGCCAAGAGGAGAATGGAGAAGAGATTGTGGCATGGTCATCTCCCCTTGGGGGTGATTTCTGGCTTTCTGTCTCTCTATCTCTCTCTGTCTTTGGGTGAGCACACATGCCCCATACCAAAAACCTCTCCCAACAACAACAACAAATAATAATCTCTTTAATGAGGCCAGAAAATGGTGTGGTAGTTAAGTTGCTGGATTCTTGATTATGGTTTCAGTCTCAGACCTGGCAGTATACTTTCTTATTCTCTCTCTCTCTTTCATGAGCACACATGCCCTTTAGCAAAATTTAAATAATGATAATAGTTAAGAGTAAATAAATAATTCTCTTCAAAAATCTATTTTGTAATATATTTTGCGGTTTGAATTTATGGCCTGGTGACTAAGGCAGATAGGTTTCACATGGCTCAAGTCCCAGACCTGGAAGCCTAAGTAACAATCCAGGCAAGTGTGTATGCATGCATATACACCTAAACCTAAAAAGGAGGGAGAAATGGAGAAGGGATTGCAGCCTGACCATCTCCCATGGGAGGTGTTTTCTCCTCTTCTTTTTCCATTATTTCTCTGTCTCTTTCTATAAGGACACATTTCCATGAAAAAAAAAAATAAAAAATTTCTGTTAGAATTTAGAAGTTTTGGGACCAGCAGTTAACGTAATGGCTATGTCACTGGACTCCCACGTAGTCGACCGTGGTTCTCATCCCAGATCCGGTGGCTTAAACTCATGCCAGGTGCATGTGCATGCGTGCCCAAGATCCCAAGAGGAGAATGGAGGAGAAGGGATTGTGGTGTGTCCATCCCCCCAGGGGGTGATTTCTCACTTTCTATCTCTCTGTCTCTCTGTGTCTGGCTGGCGAGTGCACGCTCCCTATAGAAAAAAACTCTCAAAAAATTTAGAAATTCCCTATTGTTGGGAACTTTATGAACTGATAATTGGAAAAAAAATCATGTTTATCCTAAAAAGAAAAGAAAAAGATAATTTACTTCTTTTTAAACTTAAAAAAAATTGTATCTCTCAGTAAAGGACATCATAGACAATTCCACACTTACTTGCAGAATCATTTGAGTGGGTTTTGAATGTTCACAACATAATGTTAACTGTTGAAGGTGGTCAATATGTTTATATCTATTTGTTTAATGCACACTGTATATACATGCTTTTACAGACCATTCTGTACCCATTCTGTACAAATGCAATGATTGTATGCAAATTATAAGAAATATTTAAAGAAAAAAAATTAAAAAAAAACAAAAAAAAGCAAAACAAACAAAAAAAATTTAGAAATTTTAACTTTATATTTTGTCACAAATTGTTTATTGTATTTTGACATGACAATCACAATCTTATCAAAGGATGTCCAAAGTAATGATAAAGAACAAAACATATTTGTTTCCTTTTTAAAAGCTTTATTAGGTCTAAATAGTATCCAAATATTGCACATATTTAATGTGTATATTTGGATAAACTTGCAGAAATGAATACCTTTATAATGCCACTACTACCATCAAGAATCTAAACCTATCCATCTATATAGTGTCTTCTAAAATTTTCCCACAAGGAGCAGGTAGGTGGTGTGGTGGTAAGGGCACTGGATTTCCACATGACTGACCATGGTTAGATTCTTGGACTTTTCATCGTGCTCTCTCCCTTTCTCTGTCTCTGTCTGTTTTTGGTCAATATAAAATAATAATAATGAATAAAATAGAATAAATACTTCTGTAAAAAATTATTTATTAGGTAAGGCATGTGCATTTTCCAGTCAAAGATAGGAAAAGTGAGAAATCACAACCCCCATAAAAAATGGTCATGATGTAATCATGACCATTGGAATTCATGAACAATGGAATTCCCTCCATTTGGAATTTTGGGCATGCATACATATGTTCTTTTTATTTTAAATGATTTTACTTTATTATTATTTTTAAAATTTGATAAAAGAGAAAAAGAACATTAGAAAGCAAGCCATTAGGAGTAGGATTTGAACGATGATCAGCCATGTGGGAGTCCAGCACCTTATCACCATTGCTACCTTTGGCCCCACCCAGTATGGTTTTGTTTTTTTTTTTTTTGGAGAGGTTTTTGCTATAGGACGCGTGCGCTCGCCAGACAGAGAGAGACGGAGAGACAGAAAGCAGGAAATCAACCCCCAGGGGGGATGGCCACGCCGCAATCCCTTCTCCTCCATTCTCCTCTCAGGATCTTGGGCACGCACGCACACGCGCCCAGCGTGAGTTTAAGCCACCGGGTCCAGGACTTGAACCACAGTCGACTACGTGGGAGTCCAGCGACATAGCCATTACGCTAACTGCTGGTCCCATCACCCAGTATGTTTTGTAAGCTATATGTACAGAACTCAAGTTGCTGGCTTGGTGATATGTGATTTAGCACCTTAACTACTCTACTGTCTAACTCCATGTTTTCCCCTTTATGAATTACCAAGATCAGCCTCCAATTGTACCAAACCATATTTTATTAGTCTGGATTTTATGAGAGTCTAAGTACAAATTACACTCTGAAAAACATACTAGAACTTTTCTGATGAGTGACAACCTCTCCTTCATTGTCTTTTTTTTTAATACTTCATCTCACATGAACCCTGAGCTGCTGACCACTCAAAACAAACTGAGCCCCTACAAAAAAAGTAAACATGTAAATAAAGATGTTAAATAGAAGAATTACTTTATAGATATGGACTGTCCAGTCTTTATTAAATGCAGTCCTAATTTGCAAACCCTGCCTTTAATTCAGCTTTGTCCATTTCTGAGGAAAAGCCAACTGACAAACAGCATTGGATACAACATGTCCCTGGAGGAAGAAAGAAATACAATACAGCATGATATCCACAACCTCGTGAGATTTCCTAATCACAGTTGGCTGTTTGTTAAAGTAGGAGACTTTATCTATAGGAATTCCCATGATCAAGGTTTGGTCATTAAAGAAGAGATGATAAACTGGTCTGTTATTTTCAAAGAGGTACGATGTCATTTCAATATGAAATACATACAGAGGAGGGGTCAACAGATTGCATAGTACTTACATCACTGGAATCCCACATGACTGATTGTGATTTGAGTCCTAGATCTGGTGACTTGAAACTCACACTGGAAGTGTGTGCCATTCTCCTGGGGGGTGATTTCTCACTTTTCCTCTCACCATCTGTCTGTCTTTCTCTCTCTGGTGAGTAAACACACACACACACACACACACAATGAAAATATATATATGAGTTATCTGAACAGTCTTTAAATAAAGTTGTGTGACAACTTTAATTCAGAAATAAATTTGATTTTTATGGTGTAGCAGGTGGCATCATTATAAAGGTTCTGGATTCAGACATGGTTATCATTTTAATTTTGGATGCAGTGGCTTCAAAATCATGCCTGGCATGTGTGCATGTGTGTGAATGCCCAAATCTGTATAGTAGAATGAAGGAGAAGAGATTGTGTCATGGCTATCTCTCTGAGGTTTAATTTCTCACTTATTCTTTGTCTCTGTCTCTCTCCTGTGAACATATATGACCTATTCAAATTGTAAAGAAAACAAATTGAACTCTTGCCTCAGTCAAAATATAAATTAACAAAACAAAATTTGCCTTTTACATTCAGAATAGTACTATCTTATTTTGCTTATATACATTCTAAACCACAGAAATACTTCCAGTTTTTATAAGCTGATTTGGTTTCTTACATTTGTTCAAGCAAAAATTCAATCAATAAAATTAATGAGGTACTGGTTATGTACACATAGTTGAATAGCTTTTAATAAGGTAAATATATTGAGAATGTATTTTTTAATTTTTAAAATTCTTTTTTAGAGAGATTGTTCCTATAGGGCACATTCACTGACCACAGAAACAGAGAATGAGAGAGCAAAAGTGAGATATCATGCCGTAGGGAAATTGCTACACTATAATCTCTTCTCTTATATTCTCATTTTGGGATTTTTGGCAAACACATACACGCACCACATGTGAGTTTCAAACCACCAGGTCTGAGACTCAAACTTGGCTCAGTCATGTGGGAATCCAATGATATAACCATTGCACCATTTGCTGGTCCCCAAGAAATGCATTTTTACAAATTTTTTTTTATTCTGTGAACATCATAGATTGCACTTACACAAATTTAGATAATATTTCACACAGCACATGGAATTTCTATGGCCTATACTATTATGTAATAAGAGTACTAACATATATGCAGTTTATTAGATTGAAATGCCTTATATCTTTATGGAGCACATGACTTTTTCATATATATGTGTATGTGTGTGTATAAAAAATTTCTCTATGTATCCTGAAACCATTTATCATTTGTGAACAAAGTCCTTCTTAAAATTTGGCATACTGTAAAGACAAGTAAATTATACATTAAGATACTAGTCACGTTTTTGTAGATACCATATTTTCTCTTGTTATTTTGCATACTATTCTTATTTTATTAAAAATTGTTTATTAGGGGACCAGCAGTTGGTGTAATGGCTATGTCCCTGAACTCCCATGTGGCCGACCGTGATTCAAGTCCCAGACCCAGTGGCTTAAACTCACGCCGGGAGCGTGTGCATGCGTGCTCAAGATCCTGAGAGGAGAATGGAGGAGAAGAGATTGCAGCGTGGCCATCCCCACTGGGGGTTGTTTTCTTGCTTTCTGTCTCTCTATGTCTCTCTGTCTTTCTGGCGAGTGCACGTGCCCTACAGCGAAAACCTCCCCAAAATTATTTATTTATTGCTTATTATTTTTATTCTTCAATTTGACTACAGAGAGTGTGTCAGTGTGTGAAAGCACACAACCATGTCTCGGACTTGAACCATGATCAACCCTGTGAGAGTCTAGAGCCTTAACCCCTACACCACCTGCCACCATTTTGCATACCATTCCTCATTGTACTAAACATCTTAAAGTAGTGACTACAGTCTCAGGCAATTTGATGAGACAGAAGATTTATATAAATATCATGTTTTGTACTTGTATTGTGTTCATTTATGAAAAGCAGTGCTCAACTAGTCTCACAAGCCCAGAAATGGAATAACCACACTCTCATAATTGTTGACCCATTAGTTTTAAGGTAGCTTTTTATTGTGTACCTACATAAAATAGTATTAGATATTTTAAAACCCAGAAGCTAATATTTTCTACCCAACCAGATATGAGAATATAGTATAAGTATTCTTGGGGAAACACAACTTTTCAGAGTCTTTACCAGGTAAAAACCTGCATTGAAATGATTTTAGATGTAGTAATTGCATAAGAGAAGAAAATGACATGAGGGATATTTTTAGTAATGTATGAGATAAAGTAATAAGGAACTTTGGAAATATTAGATAAATAATACCTAAAGGGGACCCGCAGGTGGTAAAGTGGTTAAAGCACTGGATTTTCACACAGTGGATTGCTGTTCAAGTCCCAGAAATGATGGCTGTTTTCTCACTTTTACTTTCTCTCTCTCTCTGCCTTTTTCTGGTTATAAATTATAAAGAAATAATAAATAAAATTAAATAAAAATTATTTTTAAAAATTAAAACATAATAATACATAAAAAAGAATGCTAAGTACACTAGTTCTTAATTAGAAGACTAGGTAAGGGGGACCAGTAGGTTGTATAGTGGTTAAGGCTCTGGAATACCACATGACTGACTGCAGTTTGAGTTCTGGAAACAGAGGCCTGAAACTCATGTCAGGCACATGTACATGCATGCCAAAAATTCTGAGAGGAGAATGGAGAGGGTATTGTAGTGTAGTAATACCCCCCCCAGGGGGTGATTTTTCTCTTTCTCTGTCTTTCCCTCTCTCTGGCAAGCACATGCACCCTATAGCCAAAAGATCTATCTGAAAAAATAAACAGAAACCGGGACCAGCAGTTAGCGTAATGGCTATGTCGCTGGACTCCCACGTAGTCGACCGCGGTTCGAGTTCCGGACCCGGCGGCTTAAACTCACGCCGGGCGCGTGTGCATGCGTGCCCAAGATCCCGAGAGGAGAATGGAGGAGAAGGGATTGCGGCGTGGCCATCCCCCCTGGGGGGTGATTTCCTGCTTTCTATCTCTCTGTCTCTCTCTGTCTGTCTGGCGAGCGCACGCGCCCTATGACAAAAACCTCTCCAAAAAAATAAATAAATAAAAAATAAAAAAATAAACAGAAACCTAGGTAATATCTAAAAGATAAATAGTGATGAACTATTAAATGCCAGTTTTCTCTAAAGTAGAGAGAAATAGTGTCATGTATTCAAAACAGCACATAACATACGTGATTATTACAAATGATTTTCTTTTCTGCTCAGACTCCTGAATCTGTGTGTAGCCACAGCTGTGTTCCAGGATTCCAGAAAATTCCCCAAGAAGGAAGACCTGCTTGCTGCTTTATTTGTGCTTCTTGCCCAGAGTCAGATATTTCAAATCAAACAAGTATGAAATATGTAACTATACTATCAGTCCCTACTATTGCTCAATAAGAATGAACTATTACTATTAGAAATAAAACGTAGGGACCTGCAGGTGGCATGATGGTTAAGGCGTTGTCCCATGTGGCCAGCCTCAGTTCAAATCTCAACCTAGAAATTTGAAACTCATGCCAGGTACATGAATATTTGTGCTAAAAATTCTGAAAGAAGAAGAGATTGTGGCATGGCCATTCCTCTGATTTCTCACTTACTTTCTGTGTCTGTGGTGAGCACACATGCTTTATAGCAAAAATCTCTTTTAAAAATAAATAATAAATGAAACATAAAGCACCACAGCTCTTAATTCACATAATCATTGTTTTGCTATATATATTTTATAAACAATTACCTACTTTATTTTATGTAAGCTGTTTCCCGTCCATGTTTATTCTATTAAGCTAAACTGTGAAACTATTTCTAATGGACACCCTTGCAGTTTAGTGCTGGGTAAGACACTGTCAATTTGGGATCTCATATTGGACCACAGTGGCCATGAAAAGAAGGATGTATAATTACCAAGTTTACCTGTGGGTGCCGTAAAGTTTGAATCTGACTTTGAGACCCAGATGATAAGCACAAAGGAATTTTAGATAAACTATTATAAGAATATTTTATAACTTTTTCAACCATAGACAAACACCTGTGCAATTAAGTACAAATAATTGACTAATATCAGAATACCACACTTTGACATATATTGCAGGAAGAAAAATAATTATAGTTTACACATTGAGAACTCCACATTCTAGTAAATTTCACAATTGGACACATCAAAATATGCTCTCATACAAAATCAAGCAATTATCACAATGAAATGTTTTATTATCAAAAATAAAATATAGAAAATTATAAGAAATCATGCTTTCATTTTTCTGATATATAAGGAATAAATATGGTTGGAATTCTTCCATAAGTATTATGCAATTGAAGACATTTTAACAGTAGAAAACACTTGAATTTCATCAATAAAAGATAATATATGTTCAGGTAAGAATATGCCAATAAAACATATTACTTAATTTTTATACAGTAAATTACTGTTAACTGCATTCACCCTAGTACGTAATGAAATACTAGACACATTCCTGTAATTTTGTACCTTTAACCAACTCCCCTCTATTATTTCTATCCCCTAGCCACTATTTTTTTTTCCTTTTAGGTTATTGTGCTCGAGCATGTGCACTGGCCAGAAAGAGACAGAGACAAAAAAGGAAGAAAAGTGAGAAATCACCTTCCAGAAAGGATGGTCATGTCACACGTCACTGACATGATTTTCAAGGTGCCAGGTCTGGAACATGAACTGCAGTTGCCTTGTGGGATTCCAGCGCATTAACGACTATGCAACCTGCTGGGTCTGTGACCCACTCGTTTTACAAGATGTATCCTAACTTCCAAATATAAGCAACCCTTGTAATATTTTTGTGTGCCTGTCTTTGCAGTTGTAGAGGAAATAATTCTAATCCTAAATAGACAAGGAAACACACACACACACACAAATGTGCACACACACACACACACACACACAAGCTAGAGGAATTACACTAACAGTTTTTAAGTACATCACAAAGCTATATGAATGAAAACAACATGGGAATGACAAAAAACAAAACAGACACATAGCCCAATTTAACAAAAGAGAAAAAATGCTTCCACTTATAAACTCAACCGATTTTCAACAACGATGCTAAGGACAGACATTGGAGAAAGAACAGTACTTTAATAAATGGTGTTGGAGATAGTGAATATTTATGTGAGAAGAAACAGGCTATGATTTGAAACATAAGATAGAAAACAAAAATACAGAAGAAAAAGTAAGAAAATGCCTCAGATATTGGTCTGAGCATAGATTTGTTGAAGAAGATCTGAAAATCAGAGGCATCAGAAGCAAAAAGAGACAACTGGGATTATAGTAAACTCCAATAAAATGATTCTGCACAGCAAGTAATCAACAGGGTGAAGAGACATCCTGGGGTAGAGGTTAAAAGTATTTTTAATCTATTCATCTAAAGAAGGATTAATATTCAGAGTATATAAGAAACTTAATAACTTCCAAAGCAAATAACCCCAGAAACCAAAGCATAGCAAGATAAAAACCCCTGATTACAAAATTAAATCAAGATATTAATCAATATTTCTAAAGAAGACATATTATAGCCAAGTATGTGAAAAAATATTGAATGTCATTAATTACCAGCAAAATATAAATTAAAACTACATTGAGGTTTTACTTTACTCCAGTTAGAATGCCCATTTCTAAAAGACAAAAAAATAACAATGGGCTGGATGATGGTAGAGTGATAAAACATGACACACTGCAAAGTTGCCTCGCATAGGTTTTAGAGTTTACATCTAGAAGCTTACCTGAGAGTTTCAGGCATACAAGTACCCATAATCTGGGGCTTGGCTGAGTCTCGGGGTAGATAAGGTATTGAGACATTGTTTGGAGTGCCTGTTTCTTTGTCTATAGATCCCTCGCTTCCTCTCTTTTACACACACAAAAAAATTAAGTTTTAAATTGTTTTTATTGGGAATGGGATTTGCCAAAGGGTGCATGTGCTTGCCGAAGAGAGACAGAGGTAGAGAGAGGGAGTGAGAAATCAACCTCTGTGGAGGAGGTCTATACTGCTATCCCTTCTTCTCCATTATTCTCCTGAGGTTTTGGGCAAGCCCACACATGTGCCAAGTGTAATTTTCAAGACACTGCATCCAGAACTCAAACCATGGTGAGCCATAGTGGAGTCCAGTGGATTAATCACCACGAAATCTCCTGGCCACTTTGAAACCATTTTTTAAAATAAAAAATTCAGGGCCAACAAGTGGCATGGTGCTTAAGGTGCTGGCTACTGCATAGCCAACTGCGTCATTCAAGCCTATGACTGGATGGCTCAAAAAATGCACCAGCCATGTGTGTATGCTTACCCAAAATCCTGAGAAGAGAATGGAGGGGAAGAGATTGCGCTTTCTCATTTTCCTCTTTTTTCTTGGTCTATCTGCAGTGGCAAGTAATCTGCCCTATAGCAAAATCTAAAAACAAAACAAAACCTAAGTGCATTCTGAGTCATTAGTTTGAAAAGTGTCTGTTACCGAAGATTGCCCAGGAAGTTCCCTGAGGTTCCCTTGAGTATGACCACTGTTCCTCCTCCTGCCATGGCTGTAGATGATGAGTGGAGCTGTGTCCCACCAAAGGGTCACCGAAGTGCTAGGAGGTCAGGGAGGCTTGGATAGAATGTCTGGGCTGGACCTGATCCTGCAAGTGTTTCCATCATTGAGTTGATCTCACAATACATTATGCATCCTTAGACATAAAAAGAAGGCCTGGTGGAAAAAGAAGGCATTTTTGGAATGGCCTGGTCTCCTGGGTTTGGACGTGTTTCCTGAAATAATTTTTCTTTTATTCATTCTTAATATTTTTCATGTCATTTGTTTTTAATTATATTCAGTCTTATGATGGCATAAATTGCAAATCTTGGCTGATGGTATTCTCTAATTTAATCCTAATAAGCTGACAAAGCACCATTACCAATTACACATATACATTAATTCTATAGTTTTTAATGTAGTTTTGAACATTTATGTAAAGATAATCATGGAATACAACATAGTCTGACTTATATAACAAATAATTCAGGGACCGGCAGATGGAATAGTGGCGAATGAGTTGAACTTCCACATAGCTGACAGCAGTTCAAGTCCTGCATGTGGTGGATTATTTTATCATTATCCCCTGTTCTGTCTCTTTGTGATCAAACTGTAAAAATAATAACAATAAACTAATTAATTAAATAAATAACTTTTTTTGAGAGGTTTTTGCTATAGGGTGTATGCACTTGCCAGAAAGACAGAGAGAGATAGAGAGATAGAAAATGAGAAATCACCCCCAGGGATAATGCCCATGCCACAATCCCTTCTCCTCCATTCTCCTCTCCAGATCTTGGGTATGCATGCATCAGGACTCAAACTGCAGTCGATCATGGGAGTCCAGCTATGTAGTCATTATGCCAACTGCTGGTCCCAATAAATAATTCTTTTAAAAAGATTTAAACATAAAATTTAAATTGCTACTAAATCTCATCACTCTGACATTCTAAAGCATCTAACCTAGCAAATCATTTATAAAATATATTATATGTTACATATTTACTTGATAGTTTACATAAACCATACTAAAATATCTTGAAATAAGTAAAAGGTGATATTTCAGATACAGGGAATTCTTATTAGATTGGCATAGTTAAGATCAAAAAACATAAAGTAGACATCACCATCTTCAGTCCTTCCCTTTAAAGAGTTAGTGAACAAAAAATAAAACACAAGTAAGTCTGCTAAATTTTGAGAAATGAAGGGACTTCTTTAGTATTTATATATTCATATAACCAGTTACATGCCTAAGTAAAAAAATAAAAATAAAAAAAGTCCAGTATTTTTTTTTTGGGGGGGGGACTTTTTGCCATGTGTGTTCACTGGGGAGAGAGAAAGAGAGAGAGAGACAGTGAGAGGGAAAGAGAGAAATCACCATCCCAGGGGGGATAGCCACTCACACTTCCTTATCTTTCATTTTCCATCCAGGAACTGGCACATGCATATACACATGCCCAGTGTAGTGTTCAAGCCACCAGGTCCAGGACTTGAACCATAGTCAACCATATGGCAGTACAGCAATGTAACTGCTATGCCATCTGCTAACCTACCAATAAGTTTTGAGTTGGCATTCACCATCATTGTAGAAAGATGAGCATTACCAATTAATTACCAATTATATGTTTAGAAAGGGCAAATAGTAATAGCATTTACTAAATCAAAACTACTATCAAAATTTTATAAACCAACATTTACTTAACCATAAGCCAGTCTGTCTTCCTTATAATGGACTGCCCAACAAAAATATTCTGTCAGCCATTCATGATCTGAGTTCTGGTTTAAGAGATCAATTAAATGATGGTACACATACTCCCTTGCCAGTTCTTTAGCTGCCTGGGCTCAGTCCACCCCTCAGGGGATTTTTGCCTATTCTCAGCAGGCCTCCTCTCCTGAGTACACCCTCAGCCTTTGAGAGTATCTTTGGAACTTGTGAAACACTCGCCTGCATGTTGTGCTTCAGTCTGTGGTGATCCTTTTCACTAAGTTATGTCTCCTTAGCTTGCTCTCATCTCATCAAGAGCTGAAAGGTTGGTAGGGAAACCAAGTACCTAAAGTTGCTTTTAACTGTTCTAGTCTGTAAGACACAGTCCTTTAATAAGAACACACTTGGGAACTAAGAGTGAAATTTTCTCTTCCAATACTACAGTATCTACTCCAATAAACAGGACAAAAAAAAAAAAAAAAAGAATACTACATCAGATGATCAAAACCCACATGAAACATGAGAAAATAAGAGGGTAACTCTCCACCTGGTGAGCATGGTAGGCTCTTGCCTATGATGGACATCACAAAGAAATATACAGAAATTAAAAAAAAAAAAATCTGAACATCCATAGTGACAGAAGTCAATGAGATGTAAGAGTAAACAGACAATCAGTTCCAGGAAACAAGGAAATTATCCCAATAACTAAAAGAGGTATTTCATAAAGAGATATATATCCTAAAAAAGTATCAAATAGAACTTCTGGAAATGAAGACTACAATGAGAAATTGAAATATCCCTAGAAAGTATTACTAACAGATCAGACCATGCAGAAAAAAAAAATCTGAACTTAAAGACAAAGTCTCCAACATAGACCAAACCACCAAAAAGAATTATATATATATATATGTGTGTGTGTGTGTGTGTGTGTGTGTGTATGTATATATATATATATATATCTGTGTGTGTGTGTAGGTATATATGTATATATATATACATACATATATATACATATATATAAATATATGTTTATGTATATATGTATATATAGACAATATATGCAAAATTCTAGACACCATGAAATATCCATATTATCAATATAATGGTAATTCCAGAAGGTGAATAAGTGACTAACGTGTGGAATACCTCTTTCATAAAATACTGTTTAAACATTTTATAAATATAGAGAAACGTGGAGAAATTGAGAACCAAGAAATAAAAATTATTCCAAATAGCATCAACATTAAAAGACTCTCCCCTTGGCATATCACAGGCACATTGACAAAATTCAAAGACAAACAATGTTTTTAAAATGGCAATAGAGGGACCAGCAGTTGGCATAATGGTGATGTCGCTGGACTCCCATGTAGTCAACCGTGGTTCGCGTCCCGGACCCAGTGCCTTAAACTCACGCCGGGTGTGTGTGCGTGTGTGCCCAAGATCCCGAGAGGAGAATGGAGGAGAAGGGATTGCGGCGTGGCCATCCCCCCTGGGGGGTGATTTCTCGCTTTCTGCCTCTCTGTCTCTTTCTCTGTCTGTCCGGCGAGCATACGCGCCCTATAGCAAAAACCTCTCAAAAAAAAAAAAAATGGCAATAGACACAGGCAGCCTGAGCCTAAGCGGCCCAAGCAACTTGTGCCATGTAGGTAAACCGAGTGCTTTTATTTATAGGGCAAAGCAACACTATATACATGTATTTTGTGACATTCCATAGATAAGTTGATATTTCACAGACAATAAGAAGCAGGTAAAAAATCTATAAGGACTTTGACATACTGGCCAGGTGTATCTCTTGGTTACATCTATATTAAAGAGAAAGCTTAAATTTTTTATTTAGTGGAAAGAAACTTAGCTGTAGGTATGGGGAGAATGTTATTTTGTAAACATCAAAGGGGTGTTGATTAGGATATAGAATCTTACAGAGGAAGAGAAGGGATTGGATTTCGTTAATTGGGGTCAGAACTTTATTGAACTCTATCAGATGTATCTGTTGAAAAGCCCCTGGAAAATTTCACCATTTGTTCTGTCTGCAATAAAGGTCAAGTACAGGACAAGCTGTACAGTTTTGCTATAGCTAAAAGGGACAGGTGACGTTTGTTGAGAGCATGTCCCCACATCCTCAGGGCCTCTCTCCAAATATGCCCCTATATTTCCCTCTTTTTTGTTTAAAAGCCAACATGACCTGGGTTAGTTTGTGGGGAGTTTGGCAGTAGAATATACATACAGGCATCAGTTGATAAAATTACCACAAAAGTAAGAAATACTTACTTACCATAAAAAGTAAGTAGGATAGCACAAAATATGATTCTTCCAAGAAATAGCTGTTTTAACCAAGTGAAATTCAGTCACCCAGTTATCCATCCAAACAAGTTTCAATTGTTATTTTGTTTGATCTTTTATTATAGGAGTTGTTTGTTTGTTTGTTTAGTATCTGTTGAGTATCATTGGCTAAGGTTTTGATGTCACCACAGGTGCTAGGACTTACTGTGGCTGGACTGTTTTTACTTTTCTTGATCCTCCCCTTATTTTGAATCTTAGCTGGAAGCTCAGTATTGAACTTTGTAGTGTCTGATGTCAACTCATGATGTGTAGGTCATACGCACTGACAGGGGATTAAAACTGGACCTATAGGAATTAAGTACAGAGACAAATCCTCTTCTCCAGATTATTAGAGGAGCTGGATGGATCTTGCCAGGTTGAATCTAGTGACATCTTTTTTTTTTTTTTTTTTGGAGAGGTTTTTTCGCTATAGGGCGCGTGCGCTCGCCAGATAGACAGAGAGAGACAGAGAGATAGAAAGCGAGAAATCACCCCCCAGGGGGGATGGCCACGTCGCAATCCCTTCTCCTCCATTCTCCTCTCGGGATCTTGGGCACGCATGCACACGCGCCCGGCATGAGTTGTAAGCCACCGGGTCCGAGACGCGAACCGCGGTCGACTACGTGGGAGTCCAGCAACATAGCCGTTACGCTAACTGCTGGTTCCCGAATCTAGTGACATCTTAAAAATACACTTTTGTTTGGGGAAGTTTTTGTGTTGGCAAGTAGTTCTCTATTGATGTGATGTTGAGTCAAAAGTCAGATTTAGATGATTCAGTTTAGGCATGGTTAAAGCAAGTAACTTGGGGGACCAGCAGTTGGCGTAATGCCTATGTCGCTAACCTCCCATGTAGTCGACCATGGTTCAAATACAGGACCTGGTGGCTTAAACTCACACCAGGTGCTTGTGTGCCCAAGATCCCAAGAGAAGAATGGAGAAGGGACTGCAGTGTGCCCAACCCCCTGGGGGGTGATTTCTCACTTTCTGTCTCTCTGTCTCTCTCTGTCTTCCTGGCAAGCGCACACGCCCTGCAGCAAAAATCTCTCCCCCCCAAAAAAAGAAAGCAACTTGGCAGCATGGGTGGGGAGGGGCCCTAGATGTCCCCATATTTGTTTTAAAAATATACATAGTATTTATCAACAAACTCTAAACTAGTAAATTAGGCTTATTTAGACTGTGTTTTAGCACTTAATAATGTGGCCTATTGTTTTATGCCACCTTAGATATTATCTGTCATATGTACTTTTTATAAAATTTTAAAATTTTTTAGACCTTTTTAAACATAACTTAAACTGACTTTCCTTTTGGCCGGAACCACCATCTTCCAGTAATTAACCAAAATGACAAACACAAAGGGAAAGAGGAGAGGCACCCGACATATGTTCTCTAGGCCTTTTAGAAAACATGGAGTCGTTCCTTTGGCAACATATATGCAAATCTACAAGAAAGATGATATTGTAGACATTAAGGGAATGGGTACTGTTCAAAAAGGAATGCCCCACAAATGTTACCATGGCAAAAGTGGAAGAGTCTACAATGTTACCCAGCATGCTGTTGGCATTGTTGTGAACAAACAAGTTAAGGGCAAGATTCTTGCCAAGAGAGTTGAGCCCTTCTTTCAGAAGATTCCTCATGGTTACTGGGAACTAGATATTTCAGGGGACAGGAGAAATGAAGATTTTCTACTCATAATTCAGCTTCCAGCAAGCAAAGCTAGTGTGGCAGGAGAGTTGAGCCCTTCTTTTAGAAGATTCCTCATGGCTACTGGGAACTGATATTTCAGGGGACAGGAGAAATGAAGATTTTCTACTCATAATTCAGCCTCCAGCAAGCAAAGCTAGTGTGCGATCACAACAGAACGGCAAACAGATTCTAGAACACCTCTGTCTGCTTGCTCCTGAACATTGAGGCTTAACTTCAAGAATTTGAAAGAAACACACCATCCATCAGATGACAAGAAATCACCGTTGGATCACAAGAAATATGGGAAAACGAGAAAATACCTCTCCTCCAATGGAAAAGAGTAACTCTCCTTCATCCACAAGCAGTTCGGTGAAAGTCATGGAAATGTCTGATAAAGAATTTAGAGCATTCGTAATGTTGAAGCTAACAGAGATGGAAGAAAAGAGAGATAATGAACTGCTAAAGAGAAAGAAGAAAGAAGTTGCTGAGTTCCAGGAGATGAGGAAATTCTTGCAAGATCTAAAAGAGGAATTACACACTTTACAAAAGACTCAAACGGAACTGCTAGAGATGAAGTCTATAATACAAGAAGTCAAAATCTCCCTTGAAAGTATTAAAAGCAGACTAGATCATTCAGAAAATAGAATCTCAGATGTAGAAGAGAAAATGGCTGACTTAGAAAAATCCACCACGAAGACTGAGAAAATGGCTCAAAAATTTGAGAATAATATGCGAGAAGTACTGGATACCATCAAACATCCAAATATCTGGATAATTGGCATTCCAGAAGGTGAAGAGACCCAAAAGGGCATTGATAATCTATTCCATGAAATCCTGCAAGAAAACTTTCCAAACCTAGAGAGGCATTTGAAGATCCAGTCCCAGGAAATACAAAGGACCCCAAATAGAATCAATCCAAGAAGATCTTCTCCAAGACACATTATAGCCAGGTTGACCAAACCCACAGACAAAGACAAGATACTAAGATTGGCAAGAGAGAAACATCAAGTTACCTACAAAAGACATCCCATCAGGCTAACAGCAGATATCTCATCGGAAACAATGAGAGCGAGGAGAGAATGGGAAAAATATATTCAAAGTGTTACGAGAGAAGCAATTTCAGCCAAGAATACTGTACCTGGCAAGATTATCTTTCAGGTGGGAAGAAAAGACAAGAACATTCTCAGATAAACAAAACCTGAAAGAATTTACCAGCACCAGACCAGATCTCCAAGAAGTTCTCAAGGGTGTGCTGTATCAAGAAAATTAAACACAGACACACGGAAATAAGAGTCCAAAAACTATGAAAGTGGCCAACTTAATCATAGGGACAAGTCTGGAGTTGAATATTATATCCCAGAATTAAATCAGAAAAATTGAACCAGAACAGAAGATAAAAGTACATGAGACTGATAGGTTCATGTACCTACCATTTGAACAGAATCCTAACTTGTTTCCTGGCTTTAAGCAAAGTTCCTTGGCATTTCCTTGAGTTAAGTTAAAACTGGTCTTCTTAGTAGTAATGAGTGAACTCACCATTGAAAGTAGTTAGATTATGTAGGAAATTGTGTGATCAATGCAACGTGGGTGGGAAGGGAATGAAGGACAATTGTAGACACCGGAGGTGGTGTGAGAGGAGGGTGGGAAGGGACAGAGGGTCAGAAAGAGGGGTGGAAGTAATTCTAGGAACTAGTAATGGAAAATTTTTTGTAATGTGCATGATTGTGTCACTATGCAGTGTGTACTAGATGGGAGATTGCATTTTGTATGCTGTGATGAAGCTTAGGGAAGGAATGTAAATTGAGTTACAAAAAAAAATTTTCAGGAAAAAAAATATATATCTATTCAATGACTGCAGTAGGATATGTAGCCATAGCTAGGTGCTACTTTATAGGATGCGTAAAGTAAGACTTGTGTTCATGGAAATGTGTGTATCACCTGTGTTTGCTATGAGGGTATTTGGATTGATTAGGGTCTTTGGCGATACAATAAAATGTGAGGAGAAAACAGTATAGAAAGCAAACATAGATACCAGAGACAGTGTGGGAGGAGAATGGGAGATGGCAGAGGGTAAGAGATAGAGAATCAAAGATGGGGGGGGAAGCAAAACATACAGAAGACAAGAAATGGAAGATCATTTGCTGACAATAACATGTTTGTTGATGTGCTTGATTGAGACAATATATAGTGTACTTTGGATGGAAAATCTCATTTTGTATGCTGTAATGATGTTCAGTGAATGAATGCAAATAAATAAATTGAAATTAAAAAAAAAGATTCTTGCCAAGAGAATCAATGTGCGTATTGAGCATATTAAGCATTCTAAGAGCATAGATAGCTTCCTAAAACGTGTGACAGAAAATGATCAGAAAAAGAAAGAAGCCAGAAAAATGTACCTGGGTTCAACTAAAGCGTCAGCCTGCTCTACTCAGAGAAGCACACTTTGTGAGAACCAATGGAAAGGAGCCTGAGCTACCGGAACCTATTCCCTATGAATTCATGGCATGACGGGTGTTAAAAATAATCTGTGGTCTATAAAAACAAACAAACAAACGAAAAAACCTTTTTGAGACTTTTTAAAATTATTTGTCTCTATTTTTGAATAATTTAGTCATTTTAAGACAAAAATTTTACTATATAAAACTTTTTTATATTGAAATGTTTTTTAACCTTTTTTACTATAATTATATTTTGATATCTATATCTTTCTTACATTTTTATTTATTGTTTTTCACCTTATTCTTTTTTATAAATTTGTCTTTGGAGATAGTTATCTTTGATTAATTAGATAAGAAACATATTTTGTTTATCATTTTAGGGATTACTTTAGGTTTGTCAAAGCCTATCTCCTATTTTTTGATTTAGACTGGGAAATATGAGAAAGGATTAACTCAGTGTTTATCAGCACTAAACAGAGTTGTTAGGCTGTTATCAGGGCCGTAAGGTTATTAAGAGTACTTAAGTTTTGAGAAAAGATAGAATTTTTAAGTTGTTATAGGGATGGGGCTATAAGGTCACCATAGGTTGTTGTGTTTTTAATTTTCAAGTGTGCCCATTTTTTGAGGTCTAGATAGCTGAGTATTTAATAACGAAACTTTTTTTGTCAAATTTAAAGAAACTTTTTTGGGCAATAAATCAATGTCTGTACTCAGCCGTAAGATAAACGGAATTATACATTTTTTAGCCTAGTTTTCTGGGTAGGGCTCTTGTCAGTTATTGGGTTGTATTGGGACAAGAGTGATGTCTCCTTGGGCCTTGGGCTGGAGGGCAGGTCTGGTGTCAACTTTTTCAGCACATCAGAAGAAGAGTGGCACTAGTTAGTATAATGAAAGTCTTTATTACAACATTTACATTTTGAGAAAGGCTTTTCTTAAAAATAATTTTTGATGTTTCTTTTTTATATCAATAGCACTTTTTATTTGGAGGTCTCAATACTGCAGACAACCATCTTTGTTTGTGGCTTTTAGTATTTACTATTTAACATGCCTTTATTATGTCTGTTAAAAGAGGTGGTGGGCATGTCATAAATACTTCTAATATTTTTTAACAATAGACATTAGCATTTTAAAGGCCAGTTGTTTTTAACAATGTCTCCGTCATAACAATATTTTCTACTAGCCTGTACAAAGATCTTTGTAACCTACTTATAAATAAGTCATAGGTTTTTTGTAGCCCTTGATGCACCTTAACAAAACAAAAGCATTTCTCAGAGGAAGCAGGGTTTTTTTTGTTGTTGTTGTTTTTTGTTTGTTTGTTTGTTTGTTTGTTTGTTTTAATGTATGAGTGGCAGTGGTGGCTATTTGACCAAAGACTTCTGGTGGCAAGCGGGACTGTTCTTTATTAGTAACATAATCACCAGTCCTGACAACATTTTATTAGTCACTTTGGGGTTTTTTATTATATTATTGGCAGCCATCTGATGGTATCCGTCATCAAACTCTTGTCTACAAACTGTATATTGGACAGGAGTAGTTACTATTTTTACCAACACTTTTTAGTCATTGGTTGTTAGCCCTTAGCTTGTCACTATGTTGTCTATCATCACTATAACATAATGATTGCTGGTTTTATATTTGGTGATATCTTGTATAAATTTTTTAAGTATTTTAGGGGGTAAACATTCATATGTGGCTTGTCTCTTTTTGCATATAACAGGACAGACAGAAAACGCAGAAGTGTCCCCTTCCTGTAAAGTGTGTTTAGACATTTTTTTATTTTAATTTTTATTATCATCATAACCTTCTTTATATTACATTGGATTAGATATAATTTTACAATGTATTACATTGCTTTTTTGAAAGGGAATGCCATCCATGTCAGTCACTACAGAGACATTAATCTCCCCAGTTCATCATTCAATATCTTTCCTATGTTTTTACCAATCATCATTATTATTATTATTCTAATTATTTTTTAAAACAGTCAATCACTATTTCTCATTTTGCTTGTAAAAAGACTTTACCCATCATGAAATATTTCTCAGACCAATCCAGTTGAGAATACTATAAATGTCATCATCAAGAGGTAATAAGCCATATCTGTTTCTCACTACCGTCTTGCCTCTCTATTGTCTGTTTAGACATTTTTGCAAGTATCTCCTAGGATTTTTTTTCCTAAGCAGTTCTTTAGATAAAACCTTGAACGAGGGAGGGGGAGTAGGAGACTGCAGGGCAATTGGATTGGGTTTAGTCTTTGCATTAGCTGTTAATATGTCTTGTAGAGGTGATTTAAAGTTATTAGGTTTTTTAAATTGAAGTACAGCATTTCTGCATAGATGTCAGGCATGTAATATTTTTATACAAGCAGTGGCTCTTCATGTAAGCAGATACCCTTTTTTTTTTAATCAGTTAATTTCAAAGATCTGGCCTCAAGGTACCAAGGGCAATAGGAATCAATTTCCATTAACAATTGAGAAAAGGTTTTGGACAGTTTTGAGTGATTAGCCTGACTTAATAAATATAATATCTTCCTTATGAGCAGTGCCAGTGGGAGATAACTTGTTACCCATGGTGGTGATTGTCCATTTTGATCTCTAGGGTTATGGCAGCAAAATGGTAGCTGATGTAAAACCACAAGGATATGGAACAATTTTTGGCAAAATATTTATGGCACATCCCAGAATGGTGTATTTTTCAGGAGGAAAAAGTAATATCATATGTCAAACAATGGCATAAAATTTTTATAGCCTGATGTGACTCACAGAATTTTAAGTCCATGTTTACTTACACAAAGGGAATACACCTCCTTGAAATTCTAGAGGAGTAAAAACAGAAGTAGTGATAGAATAGAGAAAGCCAGAGCCATGCCGCTGGGGCAGAAAAGCCACCCAGTCATTTACTTACCTCTGGAAGTAGCTGAGAAGGGTGAAATATGGGATGCAGGGATAGTCCAGAAGCCAAATTGTCTAGAAATTGGGGTGTCCAGATACCACATTTTGGCACCAATCTACCAGCATCTGCCCCAGATTTAGCTCAATTTAAGAGGAAGCAGAAAGAAAGAGACAAAGAGACAAAGTAGCGATGGATACAGGAAGACTAGCGTAAGCAGCCCAAGCAACTTGTGTCACCCAGGTTAACTGAGTGTTTTTATTTATAGGGCAAAGCAACATTACATACATGTATTTTGTGAAATTCCATAGATAAGTTGATATTTTACAGACAATAACAAGCATGTAACAAAACTATAAGGGATCAGACATACTGGGCCAGGTGTATCCCTTGGTTACATCTATATTAAAGGGAAATCTCAATAAACTTCTTATCTAGTGGAGAGAAGCCTAACTGTAGGTGTGGGGAGAATTTTTTTTTGTAAATATCAAGGGATGTTGATAAGGCTATAGAATCTAACAGAGGCAGAGCAGGGGTTGGACTTTGTTAATTTGGGTCAAGATGTTTTTTGAATTCTATCATAAGTGTCTGTTAAAAGGCACCTAAAAAACTCCATCCTTTTGGGGCGCACCTGCACCGCGGCAGGGCCGCCCGGGCATGGGGGCTCTCCTCTGCTCCGTGTGCCGCGGCCCGGACCGCCCGGTCCCCGCTGCCTCTTCGGCACTGGGTGTGTCCCATGCTCGGCGCCGACGTGGGCCGGTGGCACGAAATGGCCGAGGTCACCGTCCTTCCTTTCTCTGGCTTGGCGGGCGAGCGGGAGGTAGCGATGGGTCCTGGGCACATTCGTGTGCTTGGGGCTGGCGTGTGGCCATTGGGCCTGCATGTGGCCCCCGGACTTGCGAGTGGCCGCCTGGTCTGAGTGTGGCTGCCGGGCCTGCCCTGCGCATGGCTGCCAGGCCTGCGTGTGGTGCAGGGCCTGCTCCTGTGTGTAGCCACCAGGCCTGCACGTGGCCGCCGGGCCTGAGCGTGGTCGCCAGACCGGCATGTGGCTGCCGGGCCTGCGTGTGGCTCCCGAGACTGTGCGTGGCTGCCGGGTCTGAGCATGGCCGCTGGGCCTGCACTTGCGCGTGGCCGCCAGGCCTGCACGTGGCCGTGGGGCCTGTGTGTGGCTGCCGGGCCTGCGCGTGGCCACCAGGCCTGCGCCCGGGCACGGCCAACGAGCCTGCGCGTGGCCGCCGGGCCTGCGCGTGGCCACCGCTCGTGAGCGGCAAACTGAAGCCGGAAACAAGGATTATGATCTTGCAAATGTAAGCAACAGAAAGAAACTTTAGATGTCTTAAACCAATTGAGAAATATATTGTATAGGAGGATTTTCGCTGCCTATGGGCAGTGAGAAGATGATGGTTACCAGCCCTGCATTACCTCAGGGAAAAACAATAACTATTCTACCATTCTTAAGGAAGCCAGATACTCGAGGATGACTCACGCTGCAGATCCCCACAACACCATTCTCGGTAAACACAGGATGGATGCTGTGCCGCATCAACTGATAACCATCTCTGCCTACCAGAACCGCGTTCCTGAAACTGTATTCCATAGAGACTCACCTACAATTGCAGAACTGCACGAGACCCACCATTGACCCAACCCTGAATAGAATCTATGTTCCCTATTGTGGAAAACTTTATGAGCTCATAATTGAAAAAGGAAAAAAAAAAAAGGTGAAAGATCTGGAGGGTATGGTCGCAGGGATTGCAACTGCGGATGCTGGAGACAGTATGGGAGAGGCAATGGGAATGAGTGATGGAGGGCGGAAGGGAAGGATTCAGGGAATGATCATCACGTTTGATGGACACAGGGGTGAAGGGTGGTCTGTTGATGATGATGTATGTGGTGGTATCATTGTCTTGACTAATGTGAACTGTACTCATGCCGGGAAAAAACATGCTGTACACTGTAAAGATGTACAATGGAAAAAAAATAATAATATCAGCACTCTGGCAGAAGGAGAAAGATCTGATGATATGATAGCGGAAAGGATAAATGTAGATACCAGAGGCTGTAAGGGAGGGGAGTGGGTGGTCGGGAGTGGGTGGTAGAGAGTGGGCGTGAGGGGCAAAGCGAAGAATCATTTAACACCAAAAAATGTAGAGTTCTCTGTTGAAAACTATATACATATATGCATATTGTATACATCATAATGGGAACTTTATGTAAAATGTGAATTTAATTAATCTGATAAAGAAAAGTAAAAGACAAAAAAAAAAAAAACTCCATCGTTTGTTCTGCCTACAATTAGTGTAAAAAAAAAATCTAGAAGATTTTACTATAATTAAAAGAAACAAGTCATATTTACTCAAAACATGTCCCCACATCCTCAGGGCATCTCTCCAAACATATCTCTACACTAGAGAAGCATTTAAACATCCAGACCCAAGAAATGCAAAGGACACCAAATAGAATAAACCCAAGAAATTATTTTCCACAGCACATCATTGCCAGAATGGCCAAAGCCATAGACAAAGTTAAGATTCTAAAACTGGTAAAAGAAAAATATCAGTAACTTATGTTAGCCATCAGTCTAACACTGGACCTCTCATCAGAAACACTGCAAGCAAGTAAAGAATGGGGACATATATAGAGTGTCAAATGAAAATAATTTTCAATCAAGAATACTATAATGAGCTAGATAATCCATCATATGGAAAGAAAGATAAAAAAAAATTCTCAGATGAACAAAATGTGAAAGAATTCCCCAGATCCAGACCAGCTCTTCAAGAAATTTTTTAAAAATGTGCTATGCCAAGAAAACTAAAGACAGACCCACAGAAAGCAGAGAACCAAAATCAACCAAGAAAGTGGCCAATTTAATGGAAGGGATGAGTTCAGAAATATTGATATTAATGTTGAATATTAATGGCTTAAATTCTCCAATCAAAAGACACAGACTGGCTGGATATAATAGAAAAAAAAAAAAAAAAAAAAAAACAGAAATTTTTCATTTGTTGCTTACAAGAAATCCACCTTATGGATAAAGACATACATACACTAAAAGTGAAGGATTCAAAAAAGATATTTTATGGAAACAGAAACCAAAAATAAGGAGGAGACACAATATTGAACCCAGACAAAATACACTTTAAGGCAAAAACTGTAAGAAGAGACAAAGAAGGGTATTATATAATAGTAAAAGGAATAAGTCATCAAGAATATGTAATGCTTATTAATATCTTTGTAACCAATTTAGGAGCACTCAAATATGTGAGCACCCAAAGATCTAAAAGGAGAAATAGACTACAACACACTAATTGTTCAGGACCTCAACACCCCATTATCTACTTTAGACAAATCAATGAGACAAAAAATAAGCAAAAATATTAAGTATCTAAATGATACCATAAATCAGAGGGACTTGACAGACATCTGTAGAACTTTTCACCCTAAAGCCACAAAATATACATTTCTCTCACCCGCTCAAGGTACTTCTCGAAGACTGACCACATAATAGGGCACAAAACATGCCTTTATAGATTCAAAGGCATAGAAACTATATCCATGATTAAATTAAAATTGATATCAATTTCCATTTTAAAAAAAGAACATACACAAATACATGGAAACTAAATAACCTGTTTCTGAATGACATCACAACTACCGGAGAGATTAAGACAAAAATCAAAAGATTCATGGGAACAAATGATAACAAGTGTATGAGTTTCCATAATCTTTGGGACACCCAAAAAGCAGTCATAAGAGGAAATTTTATAGCAATTAGTACACATAAGAAAAAGATGGAAGGGTGGTAAATGGACAACCTAACATCATGCTTCAGGGAACTGGTAAAACCACAACAAAAAAATACAAAAAATGTCAGGAGAAAATAAAATAATAAAGATTCCAGCAGAAATAAATGAAATAGAAAATAAACAAACTATACAGAAAAGAAATGAAAGAAAAAGCTGGTTCTTTGAAAAGATATATACGATTGGCACAAGACTATCTAGATTAATTAAGAAGAGGAAAAAAAAAACAGATAAATCAATATCACAATAAAACAGGCAATAAAAATAGAAAATATCATTAGAGGATAATATAAGTGAGTATACATCAACAAACAAAAATCCTGGATGAGATGAACAAATTCCTGGACACATATAATCTGCAAAGATTGACCCAAAAAGGACATAGAAAGTGTGAATTGACCCATAATAAGCCATGAGATGGAATCAAGAGTAAATAGGCTCTCAACAAAGAAAAGCCCAGATCCTGATGGCTTCATTTCTGAATTCTACAATACTTTTAAAGAAGTTTTTTTCTTTTAATTTAATTTCCTCAAATTATTTCTAAAGTTCCAAAAGGAAAGGACTCTCTCAAATTTATTTTATAAAGCCCCTATCACCCTCATTTCCTAAACAGATAAGGACATGACCAGAAGACTACAGACCAATGTCTCTGGTGAATATAAATACAGAAATTCTCAATAAGATATTAGCAAATTGTATCCAATAACACATAAAAAAGATTATTCATCATGACCAAGTAGGCTTTATTCCAGAGATGTAAGGGTGATTCAGTATAAGCAAAACCATAAATATAATAGACCATGTCAACAACAAAAAAGATAAAAATCATATTATCATTTCTTTCTTTATTTTTTCTTGGGGGGTGCAGACATTTTTGCTATAGGTCACTCATCAGAAAGCTAGAGAGAGACAGAGAGACAGAAAGTGAGAAATCACTCCCCAGGGGGGATGGTCACACCGCAATCCCTTCTCCTCCATTCTCCTCTCGGGATCTTAGGCACACATGCACATGCTCCTGGCATAAGTTTAAGGTCTGGGACTCAAACCACAGTCAACTACATGGGATTCCAGTGACATAGCTATTATGCCAACTGCTGGTCCCCAAACTATATGATCATTTCAGTCAATCCAGAAAAAGCATTTAACAAAATTTAAAATCCCTTTATGATTAAGACTCTCAGCAAAATTGGCACAGAAGGATAAGTTCTCAGCATAATCAAAGCCATCTATCAAAAAACTATAGCTAACATTATAGTGACTGGGGAAAATCTGAAACCTTTCTCATTAAAAACTGGTAGAAGACAAGACTGCCCACTTTCTCCACTCACTTTTTTTTCCTTTTATTTTTCTTTCTGAGATTAATTAAATTCATTTTACATAAAGTTCCCATTATGATGTATACAATATACATATATGTATATAGTTTTCAACAGAGAACTCTACATTTTTTGGTGTTAAATGATTCTTCCCTTTGCCCCTCACGCCCACTCTCTACCACCCACTCCCGACCACCCACTCCACTCCCTTACAGCCTCTGGTATCTACATTTATCCTTTCTGCTATCATATCATCAAATCTTTCTCCTTCTGCCAGAGTGCTGATAATATTATCATTATTTTTTTTCATTGCACAGTGTACAGCATGGTCTTTTCCAGCATGAGTACAGTTCACATTAGTCAAGACAATGATACCACCACATACATCATCATCAACAGACCACCCTTCACCCCTGTGTCCATCAAACGTGATGATGGTTCCCTGAACTGCCCTCCATCACTCATTCCCATTACCTCTCCCATGCTGTCTCCAGCATCCACAGTTGCCATCCCTGCGACCATACCCTCCAGATCTTTCACCCTTTGTGGGGAGCCAAGAAGGAGATGTGAGGAACGTGCAGGATGTGATCGCTAGATGGAGACCAAGGTTATTGTCTGGACCTAACCTTGGGCGTCTGAACTGTTATTTGCAGAATGTTCCAAGTATTACTATAACAACCTGATAAACTCAGCAAGGACTTTTGAGTCCCATGTTAAGGGAGTCAAATATTTCTGTATAAAAGAGAACAATAAACTTAACTCGTGACTGACCAGTATTGACTGGCAGTCCTCCCGTTTCTATCCTGTCTTCTTGTCTTTTCTTTAATCCTTGCCCCCCAACTCAGGAACTGTTCGCCGTCGGCGGGTCCGACAGAGTGGCGCCCGAACAGGGACCTGAGTACTGGGGATACCGGTGAAGGACACCGCAAAGAGTAAACGGAGAACGCGTTCATCTTAAAAGTGGAAGTGTTGCGGTGAGTAGTACGGGAGTAATTATGGGGCAGGGCAATAGTCGCCAGCTCTTTGTACATATGCTTAAAGAAATGCTAAGTGCGCGAGGCTTGCGAGTAGGGCAGCAGCAGCTTTCAAGATTTTTAGAATTTATTGAAGAAGTTTGCCCTTGGTTTCCTGAGGAAGGTACAGTTCACATAGATACCTGGAAAAAGGTGGGGCAAAAGCTCCAAGATTATTACGATGCCCACGGCCCAGAAAAGATGCCTGTGGATGCTTTCAGTTTATGGGCTTCAATTAGAGATGTCTTGGATTTTCGCCATGAGCGAGAGGGGATTCTTTCTGCTGTGGATAAAGACTCTCTCCCAGCTGTTGAAATTTCTCCCTCTGCTCCTCCCTTGCAGGAGAGGTTGATAGGAGATTTTCCTCCACCCCCAGAGATGGAGGATGAGGAGCTCTCCCCAGAGGACTTGGGACAAATTGAACAAAATGCAACTCAATACAATGTTGCAAGACACCCTATTATAGCTGTTACCCAGGAAAAGACATCTGTACCTGTCTCAACTGAATTAACACAGTTACAGGTAGAAATGAGGCAAATCTTAGATAAAATGCAACGGCTTCATCTAAAAACTCATAAAGACCAGGTTACTTGGACTAGTAAGGCTCATCTCCCCACTCCTACCATGCTTGCAGGGTTGGACCCACTGGGCCTCCCCCAGGTGTATTCTAAAGATCCCCCTTTAGTAGCAATGGTTCAAAAAGATTTAGCCTCCTTATCCCCTCTTCAGTTATCTTTACAACATGCTCTTAAGGAAGGGGAAGATGTCAGAGGTTTTTCCTTGTATCCTGTTATAGAACAGAGAGATCAACAAGGAAATTTGGTGCGAGTTCATACACCCATTCCATTTAAGCAACTGAAAGAACTGAAAATGGCTTGTGCTCAGTATGGTCCAACTGCTCCATTCACACATGCAATGTTAGAAGCCATGGCTACTGATGTTCTTCCTCCTGGAGACTGGAAAGGTATAGCTAAAGCCTGCCTCTCAGGTGGGGATTATTTGTTATGGAAAACTGAATTTACAGAACATTGTCAGGCTACAGCAGAGTTAAATTGTACTCAAAATATCCCCATTACTTTTGAAATGTTGGCCGGAGAAAGACAATAAATGGATGTTAATCAACAACTTAATTTTAACATAGCCGTGTATGCACAAGTAAGTGCCGCGGCTAGGAGAGCATGGAATAAATTACCCTCTGCCGGAAAACAGACAGAGGACTTATCTAAGGTCAGACAAGGACCGGATGAGCCTTTTCAGGATTTTGTAGCCTGGTTACTACAGACTGCAGGAAGACTGTTAGGAGAAAGTGAAGCAGGACTTTTGTTGGTAAAACAACTTGCTTATGAAAATGCTAATTCAGCCTGCCAAGCAGCTATCTGTCCTTTTAGAAAGAAAGGTGGCCTGTCCGATTATATTAGATTGTGTACAGACATTGGCCCATCGTACACCCAAGGACTAGCTATGGCTGCAGCTTTGCAGGGTAAAGCAGTTAAAGAAATCCTGTACCAACAGGTTAAGGGACCTAGGAACAGAGTCAAGGGACCTCCTGGCAGCTGTTATAATTGTGGTCAAATGGGTCACCAGGCAAAACAATGTCCAGGTACAAGACAGAGACCCCAGAGAGAGCCAGACTTATGCCCAAATTGTAAGAGGGGAAAACATTGGGCTCATCAATGTTGGTCAAAAAGGGACAATTTAGGAAATCCTATAGTACCCCGGGCGGGAAACGGGAAAAGGGGCCAGTCCCAGGCCCCTCAACAATGTTATGGGGCAATGCAGACCCAAACAAACAATCAAGTCATTCCACCGCAGGTAAACAGTTCATACAAGATCTCGTGTGGGCCACCCCAGGTAGCGCAGGATTGGACCTCGGTTCCTCCACCTACACAGTACTGACACCAGAAATGGGAGTTCAGGCCTTACCTACGGGGGTCTATGGTCCTTTGCCTCCTGGAGCTGTTGGTCTGGTCTTAGGAAGAAGTAGCTCATTAATGCAGGGACTTATTATTGCCCCAGGGGTTATAGATTCTGATTTTACAGGAGAAATAAAAATTATGACATCATCTCCTTACCAAATTTCAGTCCTTCAGCCTGGTCAACGTATTGCTCAGATTCTATTAATTCCTGTAATGAACACAGTTAATAAATCAAAGAAAGCTATTCGTGGTGCTGAGGGATTCGGCTCCTCAGATGCATACTGGATTCAGGAAATAAGTAAAGATAGACCTGAATGAAATTTATGGATTAATGGGCGACAATTCCGAGGCCTTTTAGACACTGGTGCTGATGTTTCTGTCATTACAGCTGCTCAGTGGCCACCTAGTTGGCCAAAGACATCTACTATGTCTCAATTGCAAGGCATCGGTCAGACCCAAAATCCTGAACAAAGTTCAGATGAATTAACTTGGGTGGATAATGAAGGGCATCAAGGAACATTCCGTCCATATGTAGTCCCAAGGTTGCCTGTGAATTTGTGGGGCAGAGATGTCATGGCTAACATGGGAGTGTGCTTGTATAGTCCTAATCCAACTGTCACAAATCAATTGTTGTCACAAGGCTTACTCCCAAATCAAGGTTTAGGAATTCAAAATCAAGGTTCTTTACAACCTCTAAGTCCACAAAAACGGCCTCCATATGCTGGGTTGGGGTATTTTTGATGGAGACCACTGACCAACCTGTACCCCACGCAGATCCCATAGTATGGAAATCTGACTGTCCTGTGTGGGTGGATCAGTGGCCTCTTAGTGCAGAAAAAATTGTGGCAGCTGAGCAGTTAGTACAGGAACAGCTCGCTTTAGGACATATAACTGAATCTACTTCCCCATGGAATTCACCCATCTTTGTAGTAAGAAAGAAATCAGGAAAATGGAGGCTCTTACAAGACCTCCGGAAGGTCAATGAGACTATGGAACTCATGGGAGCCTTGCAACCAGGTTTACCTAAGCCATGTGCCATTCCTAGAGATACCTTTAAAATTATAATTGATCTTAAAGATTGTTTCTATACTATTCCACTTCACCCTGATGATTGTAAACGATTTGCTTTTAGCATTCCTCAGACTAACTTTAAAGAACCTATGAAGTGGTATCGATTAAAAGTATTACCTCAAGGAATGGCCAATAGCCCTACTTTATGTCAAAAATTTGTTGCAGTCGCATTAGAAAAGGTATGGCGAGCTGCCCCTGAAACATATATCATCCATTATATGGATGATATTTTGATTGCCAACCATAATGAGGGTGCTGTACTTTCAGTTTATGCACAAGTACAAAAGGCTTTAGAAGAAAGAGGTTTACATATAGCCCCAGAAAAACTTCAACGGATTTCGCCTTATCAGTATCTGGGTTACACCCTCTACCCTCGAGTCATTGTCCCCCAAAAGATTCATATTAGAAAAGATGATCTTTGCACTCTAAATGATTTTCAAAAACTGTTGGGAGATATTAATTGGCTTCGTCCCCAATTAGGCTTTACCACCCATGATTTGAAACCTCTTTTTGATTGTTTAAAAGGTGACCCAGACCCTCCCTCCCCTAGACAGCTGTCCCCTGAAGCACGAGCTGCTCTGTATAAAGTAGAAAGTGCTATTCAGACACAACAAGTCAAATATCTTGATTACTCCCAGCCTTGGACTGGCTATGTCCTTCATACTAAGCATTCTCCCACAGCTGTTCTTTGGCAGGATGGCCCCCTGCTTTGGGTGCATCTGCCTGTGTCTCCTGCCAAAGTTTTAACCCCATATTATGATGCAGTTGCTTCTCTCCTTTTCTTACTTAGAAAAGAATCTAAAAGATATTTTGGTCGAGAACCACAGTACCTTGGAATCCCTTACACTGCCCAACAATTGGACTGGTTGCTCCAGACTTGTGACTCATGGGCACTTGCTTTGGCACATTTTGCAGGACAAATTGTCCATCATCTTCGTAACCATCGTTTGCTCCACTTTGCACAGTCACCTGCTTTTATATTTCCCACAATTTTGCAAACAACTCCTATAAAAAATGCACTTGCTGGGGAACCAGCAGTTAGCGTAATGGCTATGTCGCTGGACTCCCACGTAGTCGACCGCGGTTCGCATCTCGGACCCGGTGGCTTACAACTCACGCCGGGCGTGTGTGCGTGCGTGCCCAAGATCCCGAGAGGAGAATGGAGGAGAAGGGATTGCGGCGTGACCATCCCCCCTGGGGGGTGATTTCTCGCTTTCTGTCTCTATGTCTCTCTCTGTCTGTCTGGCGAGCGCACGTGCCCTATAGTGAAAAACTTCTCAAAAAAAAAATGCACTTGTTGTTTTTACTGACAGTTCTTCATCTGGATGAGCCGCCTATGTAATTGATAATCACATTACTTTTCTTCATTTTCCTCCCACCTTAGCACAAGTGGTGGAATTACAAGTGGTCATAACTGTATTTCAACTCTTTCCTCAAACATCTTTCAATTTATATGCTGACAGTCATTATATTTTTCAAGCTGCCCAGTCCCTTGAGACTGTCGCCTTTCTTGATCCCACATTATCCACTATTCAATATCTTCTTTCCAACCTGCAACAATGTATTCGACAAAGAACACTTCCTTGTTTCATTGGACATCTCCGAGCACACACCAATTTACCAGGTCCACTTTCCAGGGGCAATGCCCTCGCTGATAGAGGCACCCGCTTAATCACACTCACTCGCTTACAACAAGCTGAACAGGCTCATGCATTGCATCATGAAAATAGCGCCAGTTTACGAAAACAATTTGGCATTTCTCGGGAAGCCGCTAGACAAATAGTTAAAAACTGTTCTACCTGCCCAGAATTCCTTCCTGTTCCTCATTATGGGTTAAACCCTCGAGGTCTTCTTCCAAATCATTTGTGGCAAATGTATGTTACTCATTATCTTGAATTTGGTAAGTTAAAATTTATTCATGTGACAATAGATACTTTCTCAGGATTTATTTTTGCTTCAGCTCGTACTGGAGAAGCTACAAAACATGTTGTGGCCCATTGCCTGGAGGCCTTCTCTGTTTTGGGATTGCCTCGTTGCATTAAAACTGATAATGGCAGTGGATATACTAGTAATGGCTTTGCCCGCTTCTGTGCACAATTTCGTATTTCCCACAAGACTGGCATTCCTTATAATCCCCAAGGTCAAGGTATTGTAGAAAGAGCTCATGGTACTTTAAAAGCTGCTTTACATAAAATTAAAAAGGGGGAGTTGTATCCCCTGACACCACATAATTATTTAAAACTTGCCTTATTCGTACTTAATTTCTTAAATGTGGATAAACAAGGATCTAGTGCAGCTGAACGATTTTGGCATTCCAAAACTCAATCTCATTATACCACAGTTATTTGGAAAGATCCTTTAACGGGATCATGGAATGGGCCCAACCCTGTGTTGATATGGGGTCGAGGACATGTCTGTGTTTTTTCACAGGACAATGATGGAGCTCTCTGGCTTCCAGAACGCTTGGTGCAGTTTATGGACACCCCAAAAGACCAGGAGGATGCTGTGCCTATGGATCTGCCTGAAGATGGTGACACTCATTGAGGCAGAAATCTACTGGGCGTATGTACCTAATCCACCGCTCCTGCACCCCGTGGTATGGGAACACACCATCACATTCCCATATCAGTTAATCACACACGATTTCTGGGACATCTGTATGTGGGTCAGAGTGATATCCAAAGTTGGTCGGGGTTTAATTATACTGGACAGAGTGAAGGAATGCCAATTTGTTTTTCCATAAGTAAATTACCGGGGTGTGTTCTTGTGGAACAGAGAACTATTTCCGGAGGAAATCAGACGGTCCGCATGATGGCTCCTCGACCAGAAAACAACTCTGTTAGTGCAACACAACCTCAGTATCTTCCCCCTTGTGCCAAAGAAGATCGTTTGAACAATCGGACTTTACTATGGAAAGAATGTTGTAATGAAACACCCTTAAAATATCCCATTCAAAACTGGTCGGACATGTACATCTTAGACTGGGTGGGGCCCTCGAATTTGTACTCTAGTGGCAGGTGCGTGGGTCTCAAGCCTTGGAATACATCAAAGATATTTATGGAAAATTGCAGCAGCCATGGGAGATTTTATGCCTATTTTCCAACAAGGAATTGTTCAGATAAGGGGGTTTGGGTCGTTGCAAAGAATAGCAGCTGCTTGTGTCCATCCACCTTACCTTTTCCTCCAAGGGGCTGTACAAATATTTAGAGATGGAAACACTAACAAATTTACTGTCAATTGTCCTAATTGTACACTTTCTAATTGTATTAGCAATGGAACCTCTTCTGTTTTTGTAGTGGAACAACCTTCATTTGTTATGCTTCCTGTAAATGTATCTGAAGAATGGTATGAGGAGAAGGGATTGCAAGTTTTGCGAGAATTAGAACGTGCCCTAGCACGTCACAAGAGGGGGGTAGGACTCATAATAACAGGAATTATTGCATTTATATCCATTTTGGTGACTGCAGTCACCTCTGCCATAGCTTTAACACAGACAGTACAAACAGCTGGTTTTGTAGATAATGTGTCCAAAAATATTTCCATAGCCTTACATACTCAAGAAACTATTGATGAAAAAATCCAACAAAAATTGGATGTTCTTTATGATACTGTTGTACATCTGGGAAACCGGGTAGATGGGTTACATGTGCGTTCTTCTGTCCGATGTCATGCTTTGTATCAATGGATTTGTGTTACTCCTAAAATCTATAATGAAAGCCAACATGATTGGGAAAAGGTCAAAAAACACTTACTAGGTGTCTGGCGCGGAGCCAATGACACAATGGACATTCTTACACTCCATCGAGAGATCTTAGAGATAGAGAAGGCACGTTCCTCTCCCTTTAATGCAGCACAAGAGGCAAATAAATTGCTGCAACAACTCTATGGTCTCCTACCACACTGGACCTCTTGGCAACAGTGGTTAATGCCTGCCGTTATGGCAGCAGGTATTGGTCTTATGTTGCTGTGTTGTGCCCCCTGCCTTGTGCAAATAATCGGACGCTCCTTTCTTGGAGTTCACTCCGAAATCCATCGGTTAAAACTTCAAGCCAAGGCATTAGATGCAGAGGCTGGTAGTCAATGACGGGTAAGATCCTTGGGATGTTTCTCAACCTAAGACAGGGGGTGCATACAAATATGCATTACCCGATGACGGGTAAGAGAAAATGTTACCAGGGACAACCTAAGACAAGCACAGCCTACTGCCCGTCAGAAGTGGCGGATTTTTTAATAAACAAAAAAGGGGGAGATGTGGGGAGCCAAGAAGGAGACGTGAGGAACGTGCAGGATGTGATCGCTAGATGGAGACCAAAGTTATTGTCTGGACCTAACCTTGGGCGTCTGAACTGTTATTTGCAGAATGTTCCAAGTATTATTATAGCAACCTGATAAACTCAGCAAGGACTTTTGAGTCCCACGTTAAGGGAGCCAAATGTTTCTGTATAAAAGAGAGCAATAAACTGGGGAACCAGCAGTTAGCGTAATGGCTATGTCGCTGGACTCCCACGTAGTCGACCGCGGTTCGCGTCTCGGACCCGGTGGCTTACAACTCACGCCGTGCGCGTGTGCGTGCGTGCCCAAGATCCCGAGAGGAGAATGGAGAAGAAGGGATTGCGGCGTGACCATCCCCCCTGGGGGGTGATTTCTCGCTTTCTGTCTCTATGTCTCTCTCTGTCTGTCTGGCGAGTGCACGCGCCCTATAGCGAAAAACCTCTCAAAAATAAAATAAAATAAAATAAAGAGAGCAATAAACTTAACTCGTGGCTGACCAGTATTGACTGGCAGTCCTCCCGTTTCTATCCTGTCTTCTTGTCTTTTCTTTAATCCTCGCCCCCCAACTCAGGAACTGTTCGCGGTCGGCGGGTCCGACAACCCTTTTTTTTTTTCCACTCCTTTTCAATATAATACTGAAAGTCCTAGTCAATGCGTTCAGACTAGAGAATGAAACAAAAGGAATTCCAATACAGAAAGAAGAGTTTAAATTACTTCTATTTGCAGTTGACGTGATTGCATATGTAGAAGACCCAAAAGTATCCATGAAAAAACTTCTTGAAGTAATAAATGAATACAGCAAACTGGTAGGATAGAAAATCAACATAAAAAAGTAGCATTTTAAAATATGAACAATTATCAAGATCAAACATTTCACAGTTATTTAAACAAAGTCAAGGGGTGATTCATGGGGGGTTCAAGTGGTTATTTCTCATGCCTGCTGTAAATAAGAGAAAGAATGACAGAAGGGGGAGTAAGCAACCTAGAGGCAGAGACCTGTCCTGGTGTGTCCTATTAGGCAGCAGGTGACTGAGCGTGAACAATCTAGACATTTCTTGACAATTTGTCCCCATCAGTTCCCTACTAAGAACTGCTAGATGGCCATGCATTTTTGGCCTTCTTGGTGCATCCGGACATTTTTGGGGTATATCTTGCTTTTATAGCATTCTAGAGTTAAGATCCCATCTACAACATCACTTGAATGCAAGCTAAGCTCCAAGACTGGCCTGGGCATCGCCAGCTTCCTATTGTTCTTTTTGGTTTTAGAGACCATTTTCTTGGCTGAATGTCTTCAGTCTGAGAGACGTCAGGATTCTTGGAATTATTCTGTTACCTATGGCCTATTCTCTATCTGGTTTTGGCTTGAAGAAGAGAAACATATAGTCTCCTCAAGTGAGGCTCCTAAAAAGCAGTAGGTCTTTGGATACTTTCTGGGAGAGAGTCATTTGATATAGGCATCTTCTCTAAGACTTCCATTTGGTTCTAAAATGAAAGCAACTCCAGGTATAGGGAGGACTGAGGGCATGTCATCCCCCTGGAAAAGGCCATTCTAGTGAATGGGAGAGAAAATGATGTAGGATGGGAAAGTCTAAAGACAGGAAGAGAGAAAGAAAGAGAAGTCTGCAGGAAAATTGCCTGTCACTGTGTTGAAGGAAGGCAAAGCTCACATAGTGACATATCGTTCAAGTAAGAAAAACAACTATAACCTTGGACATAGTTATAGGCACATTTCTCCCAGGAATGACTGAGGAAACATTGAGGGGGAAAAAAAACCCCATAGACAAACTACATATTTTCAGGGTTTTTCCTGATAAGCTTGGTTCTTGATTATATCCCTCCAAAATTCACAAAAGCCTACAGAAACAACATCCCATTTTTTTACATTTTCAAGCTTGTTGATTTAGCTCATGAGGAAGGTTATAAGCAAAATTCTCATCTAGTGCATAAGTGGGAGTAAATGTGGCTGCCTAAGCAGAGAAGTGCCCTAAAGCTGAAACAGAAAAACTTGTTGGAGAGCACTGCAAAGGTCCAAGTGCTAGAGGATAAGCAATTCACCCTGGGCCTGAGAAGAGTATTCCCAAATTGAAAAATGTCCACCTACCAGGAGTGAGGAAGTCTGTATGTGTGTTTCTCCCTAGAATGCCTAAGGAAAGAACATAAATGAAGGCACATAACAGTCTCCCGACATACATCCTGTATATTCTGACCACTGGGTTATAGGATCCTTAGTTATTTCTCCTGCAATGTGACCTGGGAAGTGCCTTTGGAAGCAGTAATACAAAGAAGTGAATGACATATTGAAGCACTTTTTCTCGCAGTATCTGCTTCCCTGGGCAGAAAATATGATGTCTTAGGTCAAATGTAGAGTCCAGGCAGAAGAAGGTGAGGAGGATAAGCCAGAGAGGGAAATAAAGGTTCCAAGAAAGATAAAGAGGCACGTGTCATCATGAAATTTTATTAGGGCCAAACAAACATGAACCTGACTGATGCTTGGATTTGCCTTGTCCCAGGGAAGTTTTAAATTACACATTTTAAGGCCAAGTTGTCCTCACACAGGAGACTTCATGTGGTGGGCACCCTAGTAACTTTTAACTCTCTGACCTGTGTCCACAAGATAGCAATAAATGAAGCAGTATAGAAAAAGAAGGGACTGTTAGCACTAAGGACTTAAGGCCTTGATGGTTGGTCCAGAGGGTCTTTCAGTCCTATATGGCAGGTGCCCATGCCAAGAACCATCCTGACTCATGTTGATCAGAAGACACAGTGAAATCAAAGATGAAAACAGAGATGGAAAGAAAATAACAATCTCTCACCCCTGGGGCTTACAGAACTAACAGGTCATTCCAGAGGTAGTTTCTAGCTCTATCAGAGTTGCCCATACCAAGAGCTATCAATGCTGCCTCAGTTGTCCCAGTTTAGCTAAGAAATTCAATGGAAATAAATATGAAAATGACAAAAAGGTTAAGGAATAGAGTCTTACCTCCTAGCTTGCTTACCACAATAGCTATGTCACTGGAGAGGGTACATGGTCTCAGAAGAATTAGGTTCTTGGTGTCTCTAAGAACTGAAAGCAGCACACAAGTAGAGTGAAAGAGCAAGCAGATTTATTTGGTGATAGTACATTATGCACGGTTAGGAGCAGGCTTTAGCAATGTAGCTTAAGAGCCGCTTCATCTAGGGATGGGATATTTTTTAGTGTATATCAGGGCAGAGTCTGTTACTCTTCATATGTCCAGCTGCTCAATTGTGTATGTCTGCAGCTTTACATATATATTTTTTTAAAGAAGTTTTGCTATAGGGCACATATGCTCATGAGAGAGAGAGAGAGAGAGATACAGAAAGTGATAAACCACCCCATCTAAAGAAGGATTAATATTCAGAGTATATAAGAAACCTAATAACTTCCAAAGCAAATAACCTCAGAAAACAAAGCAAAGCAGGATAAAAACCCCTGATTACAAAATTAAATCAAGATATTAATCAATATTTCTAAAGAAGACATATTATAGCCAAGTATGTGAAAAAATATTGAATGTCATTAATTACCAGCAAAATATAAATTAAAACTACATTGAGATTTTACTTAACTCTAGTTAGAATGCCCATTTCTAAAAGACAAAAAATAACAATGGGCTGGATGATGTTAGAGTGATAAAACATGACACACTGCAAAGTTGCCTCACATAGATTTTAGAGTTTACATCTGGAAGCTTACCTGAGAGTTTCAGGCATACAAGTACCCATAATCTGGGGCTTGGCTGAGTCTCGGGGTAGATAAGGTATTGAGACATTGTTTGGAGTGCCTGTTTCTTGTCTAAAGATCCCTTGCTTCCTCTCTTTTACACACACACAAAAAAATAAAGTTTTAAATTGTTTTTATTGGGAATGGGATTTGCCAAAGGGTGCATGTGCTTGCCGAAGAGAGACAGAGGTAGAGAGAGGGAGTGAGAAATCAATGTCTGGGGAGGAGGTCTATACTGCTATCCCTTCTCCATTATCCTCCTGAGGTTTGGGGCAAGCCCACACATGTGCCAAGTGTAATTTTCTAGACACTGCATCCAGAACTCAAACCATGGTGAGCCATAGTGGAGTCCAGTGCATTAATCACCACGAAATCTCCTGGCCACTTTAAAACCATTTTTTAAAATAAAAAATTCAGGGCCAACAAGTGGCATGGTGCTTAAGGTGCTGGCTACTGCATAGCCAACTGCGTCATTCAAGCCTATGACTGGATGGCTCAAAAAATGCACCAGCCGTATGTGTATGCTTACCCAAAACCCTGAGAAGAGAATGGAGGGGAAGAGATTGCGTTTTCTCATTTTCTCTTTTTTCTTGGTCTATCTGCAGTGGCAAGTAATCTGCCCTATAGCAAAATCTAAAAACAAAACAAAACCTAAGTGCATTCTGAGTCATTAGTTTGAAAAGTGTCTGTTACCAAAGACTGCCCAGGAAGTTCCCTGAGGGTCCCTTGAGTATGACCACTGTTCCTCCTCCTGCCATGACTGTAGATGATGAGTGGAGCTGTGTCCCACCAAAGGGTCACCGAAGTGCTGGGAGGTCAGGGAGGCTTGGATAGAATGTCTGGGCTGGACCTGATCCTGCAAGTGTTTCCATCATTGAGTTGATCTCACAATACATTATGCATCCTTAGACATAAAAAGAAGGCCTGGTGGAAAAAGAAGGCATTTTTGGAATGGCCTGGTCTCCTGGGTTTGGACGTGTTTCCTGAAATAATTTTTCTTTTATTCATTCTTAATATTTTTCATGTCATTTGTTTTTAATTATATTCAGTCTTATGATGGCATAAATTGCAAATCTTGGCTGATGGTATTCTCTAATTTAATCCTAATAAGTTGACAAAGCACCATTACCAATTACACATATACATTAATTCTATAGTTTTTAATGTAGTTTTGAACATTTATGTAAAGATAATCATGGAATACAACATAGTCTGACTTATATAACAAATAATTCAGGGGCCGGCAGATGGGATAGTGGTGAATGAGTTGAACTTCCACATAGCTGACAGCAGTTCAAGTCCTGCATGTGGTGGATTATTTTATCATTATCCCCTGTTCTGTCTCTTTGTGATCAAACTGTAAAAATAATAATAATAAACTAATTAATTAAATAAATAACTTTCTTTGAGAGGTTTTTGCCATAGGGTGTATGCACTTGCCAGAAAGACAGAGAGAGATAGAGAGATAGAAAATGAGAAATCACCCCCAGGGGGAATGCCCATGCCACAATCCCTTCTCCTCCATTCTCCTCTCCAGATCTTGGGCATGCATGCATCAGGACTCAAACTGCAGTCGATCATGGGAGTCCAGCTATGTAGTCATTATGCCAACTGCTGGTCCCAATAAATAATTCTTTTAAAAAGATTTAAACATAAAATTTAAATTGCTACTAAATCTCATCACTCTGACATTCTAAAGCATCTAACCTTGCAAATCATTTATAAAATATATGTTACATATTATTTACTTGATAGTTTACATAAACCATACTAAAATATCTTGAAATAAGTAAAAGGTGATATTTCAGATACAGGGAATTCTTATTAGATTGGGATAGTTAAGATCAAAAAACATAAAGTAGACATCACCATCTTCAGTCCTTCCCTTTAAAGAGTTAGTGAACAAAAAATAAAACACAAGTAAGTCTGCTAAATTTTGAGAAATGAAGGGACTTCTTTAGTATTTATTTATTCATATAACCAGTTACATGCCTAAGTAAAAAAATAAAAATAAAAAAGTCCAGTATTTTTTTTGGGGGGGGGACTTTTTGCCATGTGTGTTCACTGGGGAGAGAGAAAGAGAGAGAGAGAGAGAGACAGTGAGAGGGAAAGAGAGAAATCACCATCCCAGGGGGGATAGCCACTCACACTTCCTTATCTTTCATTTTCCATCCAGGAACTGGCACATGCATATACACATGCCTAGTGTAGTGTTCAAGCCACCAGGTCCAGGACTTGAACCATAGTCAACCATATGGCAGTACAGCAATGTAACTGCTATGCCATCTGCTAACCTACCAATAAGTTTTGAGTTGGCATTCACCATCATTGTAGAAAGATGAGCATTACCAATGAATTGCCAATTATATGTTTAGAAAGGGCAAATAGTAATAGCATTTACTAAATCACAACTACTATCAAAATTTTATAAACCAACATTTACTTAACCATAAGCCAGTCTGTCTTCCTTATAATGGACTGTCCAACAAAAATATTCTGTCAGCCATTCATGATCTGAGTTCTGGTTTAAGAGATCAATTAAATGATGGTACACATACTCCCTTGCCAGTTCTTTAGCTGCCTGGGCTCTGTCCACCCCTCAGGGGATTTTTGCCTATTCTCAGCAGGCCTCCTCTCCTGAGTACACCCTCAGCCTTTGAGAGTATCTTTGGAACTTGTGAAACACTCGCCTGCATGTTGTGCTTCAGTCTGCAACAATCCTTTTCACTAAGTTATGTCTCCTTAGCTTGCTCTCATCTCATCAAGAGCTGAAAGGTTGGTAGGGAAACCAAGTACCTAAAGTTGCTTTTAACTGTTCTAGTCTGTAAGACACAGTCCTTTAATAAGAACAAACCTGGGAACTAAGAGTGAAATTTTCTCTTCCAATACTACAGTATCTACTCCAATAAACAGGACAAAAAAAAAAAAAAAAAAAAGAATACTACATCAGATGACCAAAACCCACATGAAACATGAGAAAATAAGAGGGTAACTCTCCACCTGGTGAGCATGGTAGGCTCTTGCCTATGATGGACATCACAAAGAAATATACAGAAATTAAAAAAAAAAAAATCTGAACATCCATAGTGACAGAAGTCAATGAGATGTAAGAGTAAACAGACAATCAGTTCCAGGAAACAAGGAAATCATCCCAATAACTAAAAGAGGTATTTCATAAAGAGATATATACCCTAAAAAAAGTATCAAATAGAACTTCTGGAAATGAAGACTACAATGAGAAATTGAAATATCACTAGAAAGTATTACCATGCAGGAAAAAAAAAATCTGAACTTAAAGACAAAGTCTCCAACATAGACCAAACCACCAAAAAGAATTATATATATATATATGTGTGTGTGTGTGTGTGTGTGTGTGTGTGTATGTATATATATATATATATATATATATATATATATATATATATATATATCTGTGTGTGGGGGTATATATGTGTGTATATATATATATATATATACATACATATATATACATATATATAAATATATGTTTATGTATATATGTATATATAGACAATATATGCAAAATTCTAGACACCATGAAATATCCATATTATCAATATAATGGTAATTCCAGAAGGTGAATAAGTGACTAAAGTGTGGAATACCTCTTTCATGAAATACTGTTTAAACATTTTATAAATATAGAAAAACGTGGAGAAATTGAGACCCAAGAAGTAAAAATTATTCCAAATAGCATCAACATAAAAAGATTCACCCCTTGGCATATCACAGGCACATTGACAAAATTCAAAGACAAACAATGTTTTTAAAATGGCAATAGAGGGACCAGCAGTTGGCATAATGGCAATGTCGCTGGACTCTCACATAGTTGACCGCGGTTCGCGTCCCGGACCCGGTGCCTTAAACTCACGCCGGGTGTGTGTGCATGCGTGCCCAAGATCCCAAGAGGAGAATGGAGGAGAAGGGATTGCTGCATGGCCATCCCCCCTGGGGGGTGATTTCTCACTTTCTGCCTCTCTGTCTCTCTCTGTCTGTCCAGTGAGCATACGCGCCCTATAGCAAAAACCTCTCAAAAAAAAAAAAAAAATGGCAATAGACACAGGCAGCCTGAGCCTAAGCAGCCCAAGCAACTTGTCCCATGTAGGTAAACCGAGTGCTTTTATTTATAGGGCAAAGCAACACTATATACATGTATTTTGTGACATTCCATAGATAAGTTGATATTTCACAGACAATAAGAAGCAGGTAAAAAATCTATAAGAACTTAGACATACTGGCCAGGTGTATCTCTTGGTTACATCTATATTAAAGAGAAAGCTTAAATTTTTTATTTAGTGAAAAGAAACTTAGCTGTAGGTATGGGGAGAATGTTATTTTGTAAACATCAAAGGGGTGTTGATTAGGATATAGAATCTTACAGAGGCAGAGAAGGGATTGGGATTTTTTTTCTTTTTTTCATTTTTTTTTATTTATTACATTTTAGCACATGTCTTTTACAGTATACATTTCTTTTTCCAACACAAATACTATGCATGACAGTCAAGACAAAGATATTACTGTAAACATTATCATCAGCAAATAACTTCTCATTTTTTGTCCACTAAGCATACTTTTATGTTTTTCCTTCCCCTCCCTCCCTCCCTCCCTCCCTTTTTCTTTCTTTCTTTCTTTCTTTCTTTCTTTCTTTCTTTCTTTCTTTCTTTCTTTCTTTCTTTTTCTTTCTTTCTTTCTTCTTCCTTCCTTCCTTCCTTCCTTCCTTCCTTCCTTCCTTCCTTCCTTTTTTTTTAATTTGCATACAATCATTACATTTGTACAGAATGGGTACAGAATGGTCTGTAGAAGCATGTATATACAGTGTGCATTAACCAAATAGATATAAACATATTCAGCACCTTCAACATTAACATTATGTTGTGAACATTCAAAACCCACTCAGATGATTCTGCAAGTAAGTGTGAATTATCTATGATGTTTTTTGCTGAGAGATACAATTCCTTTTTTTTTTTTCTTTTTTCTTCCAATTATCAGTTCATAAAGTTCCCAGCAATAGGAAATGTAGACTTCACTCAGGGCTGGGCCAAGGGTGGGTCTCGTGCAGTCCCGTAAATGTAGGTGAGTCTCCATGGAACACAGTTTCAGGGACGCGGCTCTGGAAAGCAGAGACGACTATCAGCTGATGCGGCACAGCAGCCATCCCACAGTCACTGGGAATGGTAATGTGGGGATCTGCAGCGTGAATCATCCTCGGGTGTTTGGATTCCTTAAGAATGGTAGAGTAGTTCTTGTTTTTCCCTGAGGTAATGCAGAGCTGGTAACCATCATCTTCTCACTGACCATAGGCAGAGAAATTCCTCCCACACACTACACCTCTCAATTGGTCCAAGACAGCCAAAGACTCCCTCTGCTGCCCATAGCTGTAAGTTCTTGATCCCTGTGCTCGGTCCCAGCCCGTCGCCCGCAGTCGGTAGCCACGCGGGGGTGCAGGCCCGGTGGCCATGCGCAAGCTTGGGGGCCACATGTAGATCCGGCAGCCATGCCCAGACCTGGCGGCCACTCGTAGGCCCGGGACCACACGCAGGCCTGGCAGCCCCATGTGGGCCCCGAGCGCATGAAAACGTGTGGATCCAGTGCCCCCCCCCCGCCCACCCAGCCAGAGAAAGGAAGGACAGCGACCTCAACGGATCCGCGGTGCCAGTCCGCTGCAGCACCGGGCGCGAGACATATCCAGCGCCGGAGAAGCAGTGGGGGCTGGGCGGTCTGGGTTCTGGCATGCGGGGGCAGAGCCGTGGCCACGGCGCGCGGGGGGCAGAGCCACGGCCACGGCACGCGGAGGCAGACCCTGGCCACAGCACGCGGGGCAGACCCCGGCCACGGCACGCGGGGCAGACCACGGCCACGGCACACGGAGCTGGGCCCCGGCCACAGCACACGGGGCAGACCCCGGCCACGGCACGCGGGGGCAGAGCCCCGGCCACGGAACGCGGGGTAGAGCCCCGGCCACGGCATGTGGGGGCAGACCCCGGCCACGACACGCGGGGGCACGGCACGCGGGGGCAGAGCCCCGGCTGGGCTGGCTCTCCAGCCAAGGCACGCAGAGCAGAGCCCCAGACGCAGGGCAGAGCCCCAGCCTGGCCAGCCCTCCGGCCAAGGCACACAGAGCAGAGCCCCGGCCACGGCACGCGGGGGCGGAGCCCCGGCCACGGCACGTGGGACAGACCCCGGCCACGGCACACAGGGCAGAGCCCCGGCCACGGCGCGCGGGGGCGGAGCCCCGGTCATGGCAAGCGGGGCAGAGCCCCGGCCACGGCACGCGGGGCAGACCCCGGTCACGGCGCGCGGGGGCAGAGCCCCGGCCACGGCACGCGGGACAGAACCCAGCCACGGCATGCGGGGGCAGAGCCCCGGGCACGGCACGCGGGGCAGATCCCCGGCCATGGCACGCGGGGACAGACCCCGGCCACGGCATGCGGAGGCACGGCACGCGGGGGCAGAGCCCCGGCTGGGCCGGCTCTCTGGCCAAGGCACGCAGAGCAGAGCCCCAGCCGCAGGGCAGAGCTCCGGCCTGGCCGCCCCTCTGGCCAAGGCATGCAGAGCAGAGCCCCGGCCACAGCACACGGGGCAGACCCCAGCCACAGCACGCGGGGCAGATCCCCGGCCACAGCACGTGGGGCCGAGCCCCGGTCGGGCTGGTTCTCTGGCCAGGGCACGCGGAGTAGAACCCCAGCCGCAGCACACAGAGCAGAGCCCCGGCTGGGCTGGTTCTCCGGCCAAGGCACACGGAGCAGAACCCCAACCACAGCACACAGAGCAGAGCCCTGGCTGGGCTGGCTCTCCGGCCAAGGCATGCGGAGCAGATCCAGGCCACGGCACGCGGAGCAGAGCCCCGGCCACGGCACACGGGTCAGACCCCGGCCACGGCACGTGGGGCAGAGCTCCGGTTGGGCCGGTCCTCCGGACAGGGCATGCGGAACAGAACCCCCGCGCCCCGTCTCCGCACCCCGGCTCGTGGAGCGGAGCCCCCGCGCCCGGCACCCTGTCCCCGCGCCCCAGCACACGGAGCGGCGCCCCACGCCCGCCCGCCGGTGCATGCCCCCGCGCCCCACCCCTGCGCCCAGGCATGCGGATCGGAGCCCCCGTGCCCGGCACCCCGCCCCCGCACCCCGCGGCCCACTGGCCGGCCCGGCGCATGCAGGCGGAGCCCCGCGGCCCGCCGGCCCACCCGCCGGGCCGGCCCGGCGCACACGCGCGGAGCCCCGCGGCCCGCCGGGCCCGCTGGCCGGCCCGGCGCATGCACGCGGCGGGATTGGATTTTGTTAATTGGGGTCAGAACTTTATTGAACTCTATCAGATGTATCTGTTGAAAAGCCCCTGGAAAATTTCACCATTTGTTCTGTCTGCAATAAAGGTCAAGTACAGGACAAGCTGTACAGTTTTGCTATAGCTAAAAGGGACAGGTGATGTTTGTTGAGAGCATGTCCCCACATCCTCAGGGCCTCTCTCCAAATAAGCCCCTACATTTCCCTCTTTTTTGTTTAAAAGCCAACATGACCTGGGTTAGTTTGTGGGGAGTTTGGCAGTAGAATATACATACAGGCATCAGTTGATAAAATTACCACAAAAGTAAGTAATACTTACTTACCATAAAAAGTAACTAGGATAGCACAAAATATGATTCTTCCAAGAAATAGCTGTTTTAACCAAGTGAAATTCAGCCACCCAGTTATCCATCCAAACAAGTTTCAATTGTTATTTTGTTTGATCTTTTAAGTCTTTAATTTGTTTAAATGAGTTATAGGAGTTGTTTGTTTGTTTGTTTGTTTAGTATCTGTTGAGTATCATTGGCTAATGTTTTGATGTCACCACAGGTGCTAGGACTTACTGTGGCTGGACTGTTTTTACTTTTCTTGATCCTCCTCTTATTCTGAATCTTAGCTGGAAGCTCAGTATTGGACTTTGTAGCGTCTGATGTCAACTCATAATGTGTAGGTCATACGCACTGACAGGGGATTCAAACTGGACCTATAGGAGTTAAGTACAGAGACAAATCCTCTTCTCCAGATTATTAGAGGAGCTGGATGGATCTTGCCAGGTTGAATCTAGTGACATCTTAAAAAAACACTTTTGTTTGGGGAAGTTTTTGTGTTGGCAAGTAGTTCTCTATTGATGTGATGTTGAGTCAAAAGTCAGATTTAGATGATTCAGTTTAGGCATGGTTAAAGCAAGTAACTTGGGGGACCAGCAGTTGGTGTAATGCCTATGTCACTAACCTCCCATGTAGTTGACCATTGTTCAAATACAGGACCTGGTGGCTTAAACTCACACCAGGTGCTTGTGTGCCCAAGATCCCAAGAGAAGAATGGAGGAGAAGGGACTGCAGTGTGGCCAACCCCCTGGGGGGTGATTTCTCACTTTCTGTCTCTCTGTCTCTCTCTGTCTTCCTGGCAAGCGCACACGCCCTGCAGCAAAAATCTCCCCCCCCCAAAAAAAGAAAGCAACTTGGCAGCATGGGTAGGGGGGGCCCTAGATGTCCCCATATTTGTTTTAAAAATATACATAGTATTTATCAACAAACTCTAAACTAGTAAATTAGGCTTATTTAGACTGTGTTTTAGCACTTAATAATGTGGCCTATTGTTTTATGCCACCTTAGATATTATCTGTCATATGTACTTTTTATAAAAATTTTTAATTTTTTAGACCTTTTTAAACATAACTTAAACTGGCTTCCCTTTTGGCTGGAACCATCATCTTCCAGTAATTAACCAAAATGACGAACACAAAGGGAAAGAGGGGAGGCACCTGACATATGTTCTCTAGGCCTTTTAGAAAACATGGAGTCGTTCCTTTGGCAACATATATGCAAATCTACAAGAAAGGGGATATTGTAGACATTAAGGGAATGGGTACTGTTCAAAAAGGAATGCCCCACAAATGTTACCATGGCAAAAGTGGAAGAGTCTACAATGTTACCCAGCATGCTGTTGGCATTGTTGTGAACAAACAAGTTAAGGGCAAGATTCTTGCCAAGAGAATCAATGTGCGTATTGAGCATATTAAACATTCTAAGAGCAGAGATAGCTTCCTAAAACGTGTGACAGAAAATGATCAGAAAAAGAAAGAAGCCAAAGAGAAAGGTACCTGGGTTCAACTAAAGCATCAGCCTGCTCCACTCAGAAAAGCAATTGGTTCTCACTTTGTGAGAACCAATGGAAAGGAGCCTGAGCTACTGGAACCTATTCCCTATGAATTCATGGCATGATGGGTGTTAAAAATAATCTGTGGTCTATAAAAACAAACAAACAAACAAACAAACAAAAAACCTTTTTGAGACTTTTTAAAATTATTTGTCTCTATTTTTGAATAATTTAGTCATTTTAAGACAAAAATTTTACTATATAAAACTTTTTTATATTGAAATGTTTTTTAACCTTTTTTACTATAATTATATTTTGATATCTATATCTTTCTTATATTTTTTATTTATTGTTTTTCACCTTGTTCTTTTTTATAAATTTGTCTTTGGAGATAGTTATCTTTGATTAATTAGATAAGAAACATATTTTGTTTATCATTTTAAGGATTACTTTAGGTTTGTCAAAGCCTATCTCTTATTTTTTGGTTTAGACTGGGAAATATGAGAAAGGATTAACTCAGTGTTTATCAGCACTAAACAGAGTTGTTAGGCTGTTATCAGGGCCACAAGGTTATTAAGAGTACTTAAGTTTTGAGAAAAGATAGAATTTTTAAGTTGTTATAGGGATGGGGCTATAAGGTCACCATAGGTTGTTGTGTTTTTAATTTTCAAGTGTGCCCATTTTTTGAGGTCTAGATAGCTGAGTATTTAATAAAGAAACTTTTTTTGTCAAATTTAAAGAAACTTCTTTGGGCAATAAATCAATGTCTGTACTCAGCCGTAAGATAAACGGAGTTATACATTTTTAGCCTAGTTTTCTGGGTAGGACTCTTGTCAGTCATTGGGTTGTATTGGGACAAGAGTGATGTCTCCTTGGGCCTTGGGCTGGAGGGCAGGTCTGGTGTCAGCTTTTTCAGAACATCAGAAGAGTGGCACTAGTTAGTATAATGAAAGTCTTTATTACAATATTTACATTTTGAGAAAGCCTTTTCTTAAAAATAATTTTTGATGTTTCTTTTTTATATCAATAGCACTTTTTATTTGGAGGTCTCAATACTGCAGCCTACCATCTTTGTTTGTGGCTTTTAGTATTTACTATTTAACATGCCTTTATTATGTCTGTTAAAAGAGGTGGTGGGCATGTCATAAATACTTTTAATATTTTTTAACAATAGACATTAGCATTTTTAAAGGTCAGTTGTTTTTAACAATGTCTCCATCATAACAATATTTTCTACTAACCTGGACAAAGATCTTTGTAACCTACTTATAAATAAGTCATAGGTTTTTTGTGGCCCTTGATGCACCTTAACAAAACAAAAGCATTTCTCAGAGAAATCAGGTTTTTGTTGTTGTTGTTGTTGTTTTGTTTGTTTGTTTGTTTGTTTGTTTTTTAATGTATGAGTGGCAGTGGCGATTATTTGACCAAAGACTTCTGGTGGCAAGCGGGACTGTTCTTTATTAGTAACATAATCACCAGTCCTGACAACATTTTATTAGTCACTTTTGGGGTTTTTATTATATTATTGGCAGCCATCTGATGGTATCCGTCATCAAACTCTTGTCTACAAACTGTAAATTGGGCAGGAGTAGTTACTATTTTTACCAACACTTTTTAGTCATTGGTTGTTAGCCCTTAGCTTGTCACTATCATCACTATAACATAATGATTGCTGGTTTTATATTTGGTGATATCTTGTATAAATTTTTTAAGTATTTTAGGGGGTAAACATTCATATGTGGCTTGTCTCTTTTTGCATATAACAGGACAGACAGAAAACGCAGAAGTGTCCCTCCCCTTTCTGTAAAGTGCGTTTAGACATTTTTTTTTATTTTAGTTTTTATTATCATCATAATCTTCTTTATATTACATTGGATTAGATATAATTTTACAATGTATTATATTGCTTTTTCGAAAAGGAATGCCATCCATGTCAGTCACTACAGAGACATTAATCTCCCCAGTTCATCATTCAATATCTTTCCTATGTTTTTCCCAATCATTATTATTATTATTATTCTAATTATTTTTTAAAACAGTCAATCACTATTTCTCATTTTGCTTGTAAAAAGGCTTTACCCATCATGAAATATTTCTGAGACCAATCCAGTTGAGAATACTATAAATGTCATCATCAAGAGGTAATAAGCCATATCTGTTTCCCACTACCGTCTTGCCTCTCTATTGTCTGTTTAGACATTTTTGCAAGTATCTCCTAGGATTTTATTTCCTAGGCAGTTCTTTAGATAAAACCTTGAATGAGGGAGGGGGAGTAGAAGGAGACTGCAGGGCAATTGGATTGGGTTTGGTCTTTGCATTAGCTGTTAATATGTGTTTTAGAGGTGATTTAAAGTTATTAGGTTTTTTTAAATTGAAGTACAGCATTTCTGCATAGATGTCAGGCATGTAATATTTTTATACAAGCACGTGGCTCTTCATGTAAGCAGATACCCTTTTTTTTTAAATCAGTTAATTTCAAAGATCTGGCCTCAGGGTACCAAGGGCAATAGGAATCAATTTCCATTAACAATTGAGAAATGGTTTTGGACAGTTTTGAGTGATTAGCCTGACTTAATAAATATAATATCTCTTCCTTATGAGCAGTGCCAGTGGGAGATAACTTGTTACCCATGGTGGTGATTGTCCATTTTGATCTCTAGGGTTATGGCAGCAAAATGGTAGCTGATGTAAAACCACAAGGATATGGAACAATTTTTGGCAAAATATTTATGGCACATCCCAGAATGGCGTATTTTTCAGGAGGAAAAAGTAATATCATATGTCAAACAATGGCATAAAATTTTTATAGCCTGATGTGACTCACAGAATTTTAAGTCCATGTTCACTACCAAGTGCTTTACACAAAGGGAATACACCTCCTTGAAATTCTAGAGGAGTAAAAACAGAATTAGTGATAGAATAGAGAAAGCCAGAGCGAAGCCGCTGGGGGCAGAAAAGCCACCCAGTCATTTACTTACCTCTGGAAGTAGCTGAGAAGGGTGAGATATGGCATGCAGGGATAGTCCAGAAGCCAAGTTGTCTAGAAATTGGGGTGTCCAGATACCGCATTTTGACACCAATCTACCAGCATCTGCCCCAGATTTAGCTAAATTTAAGAGGAAGCAGAAAGAAAGAGACAAAGAGACAAAGTAGCAATGGATACAGGCAGACTAGCCTAAGCAGCCCAAGCAACTTGTGCCACCCAGGTTAACTGAGTGTTTTTATTTATAGGGCAAAGCAACATTACATACGTGTATTTTGTGAAATTCCATAGATAAGTTGATATTTTACAGACAATAACAAGCATGTAACAAAACTATAAGGGATCAGACATACTGGGCCAAGTGTATCCCTTGGTTACATCTATATTAAAGAGAAATTTCAATAAACTTCTTATCTAGTGGAGAGAAGCCTAACTGTAGGTGTGGGGAGAATTATTTTTTGTAAACATCAAGGGATGTTGATAAGGCTATAGAATCTTACAGAGGCAGAGTAGGGGTTGGACTTTGTTAATGTGGGTCAAGATGTTTTTTGAATTCTATCATAACTGTCTGTTAAAAGGTACCTAAAAAACTCCATCCTTTGTTCTGCCTACAATTAGTGTAAAAAAAAAAATCTAGAAGATTTTACTATAATTAAAAGAAACAGGTCATATTTACTCAAAACATGTCCCCACATCCCCACATCCTCAGGGCATCTCTTCAAACATATCTCTACACTAGAGAAGCATTTAAACATCCAGACCCAAAAAATACAAAGGACCCCAAATAGAATAAACCCAAGAAATTATTTTCCACAGTACATCATAGCCAGAATGGCCAAAGCCATAGACAAAGTTAAGATTCTAAAACTGGTAAAAGAAAAATATCGGTAACTTATGTTAGCCATCAGTCTAACACTGGACCTCTCATCAGAAACACTGCAAGCAAGTAAAGAATGGGGAAATATATAGAGTGTCAAATGAAAATAATTTTCAATCAAGAATACTATAATGAGCTAGATAATCCATCATATGGAAAGAAAGATAAAAAAACATTCTCAGATGAACAAAATGTGAAAGAATTCCCCAGATCCAGACCAGCTCTTCAAGAAATTTTTTTAAAAAGTGCTATGCCAAGAAAACTGAAGACAGACCCACAGAAATCAGAGAACCAAAATCAACCAAGAAAGTGGCCAATTTAATGGAAGGGATGAGTTCAGAAATATTGATATTAATGTTGAATATTAATGGCTTAAATTCTCCAACCAAAAGACACAGACTGGCTGGATATAATAGAAAAAACAAACAAACAAACAGAAATTTTTCATTTGTTGCTTACAAGAAATCCACCTTATGGATAAAGACATACATACACTAAAAGTGAAGGATTCGAAAAAGATATTTTATGGAAACAGAAACCAAAAATAAGGAGGAGACACAATATTGAACCCAGACAAAATACACTTTAAGGCAAAAACTGTAAGAAGAGACAAAGAAGGGTATTATATAATAGTAAAAGGAATAAGTCATCAAGAATACGTAATGCTTATTAATATCTTTGTAGCCAATTTAGGAGCACTCAAGTATGTGAGCACCCAAAGATCTAAAATGAGAAATAGACTACAACACACTAATTGTTCAGGACCTCAACACCCCATTATCTACTTTAGACAAATCAATGAGACAAAAAATAAGCAAAAATATTAAGTATCTAAATGATACCATAAATCAGAGGGACTTCACAGACATCTGTAGAACTTTTCACCCTAAAGCCACAAAATATACATTTCTCTCACCCACTCAAGGTACTTCTTGAAGACTGACCACATAATAGGGCACAAAACATGCCTTTATAGATTCAAAGGCATATAAACTATATCCATGATTAAATTAAAATTGATATCAATTTCCATTTAAAAAAAAGAACATACACAAATACATGGAAACTAAATAACCTGTTTCTGAATGACATCACAACTACCAGAGAGATTAATACAAAAATCAAAAGATTCATGGGAACAAATGATAACAAGTGTATGAGTTTCCATAATCTTTGGGACACCCAAAAAGCAGTAATAAGAGGAAATTTTATAGCAATTAGTGCACATAAGAAAAAGATGGAAGGGTGGTAAATGGACAACCTAACATCATGCTTCAGGGAACTGGTAAAACCACAACCAAAAAATACAAAAAATGTCAGGAGAAAATAAAATAATAAAGATTCCAGCAGAAATAAATGAAATAGAAAATAAACAAACTATACAGAAAAGAAATGAAAGGAAAAGCTGGTTCTTTGAAAAGATATATATGATTGGCACAAGACTATCTAGATTATTTAAGAAGAGAAAAAAAAACAGATAAATCAATATCACAATAAAACAGGCAATAAAAATAGAAAACATCATTAGAGGATAATATAAGTGAGTATACATCAACAAACAAAAATCCTGGATGAGATGAACAAATTCCTGGACACATATAATCTGCCAAGATTGACTCAAAAGGACATAGAGAGTGTGAATTGACCCATAATAAGCCATGAGATGGAATCAAGAGTAAATAGGCTCTCAACAAAGAAAAGCCCAGATCCTGATGGCTTCATTTCTGAATTCTACAATACTTTTAAAGAAGTTTTTTTCTTTTAATTTAATTTCCTCAAATTATTTCTAAAGTTCCGAAAGAAAAGGACTCTCTCAAATTTATTTTATAAAGCCTCTATCACCCTCATTTCCTAAACAGATAAGGACATGACCAGAAAACTACAGACCAATGTCTCTGGTGAATATAAATACAGAAATTCTCAACAAGATATTAGCAAATTGTATCCAATAACACATAAAAAAGATTATTCATCATGACCAAGTAGGCTTTATTCCAGAGATGTAAGGGTGATTCAGTATAAGCAAAACTATAAATATAATAGACCATGTCAACAACAAAAAAGATAAAAATCATATTATCATTTCTTTCTTTATTTTTTCTTGGGGGGTGCAGACATTTTTGCTATAGGTCACTCATCAGAAAGCTAGAGAGAGACAGAGAGACAGAAAGTGAGAAATCACTCCCCAGGGGGGATGGTCACACCGCAATCTCTTCTCCTCCATTCTCCTCTCAGGATCTTGGGCACACATGCACATGCTCCTGACATAAGTTTAAGCCACCAGGTCTGGGACTCAAACCACAGTCAACTACATGGAATTCCAGTGACATAGCTATTATGCCAACTGCTGGTCCCAAAACCATATGATCATTTCAATCAATCCAGAAAAAGCATTTAACAAAATTTAAAATTCCTTTATGATTAAGACTCTCAGCAAAATTGGCACAGAAGGATAAGTTCTCAGCATAATCAAAGCCATCTATCAAAAAACTATAGCTAACAAGTGACTGGGGAAAATCTGAAACCTTTCTCATTAAAAACTGGTAGAAGACAAGACTGCCCACTTTTTCCACTCCTTTTCAATATAATACTGGAAGTCCTAGTCAATGCGTTCAGACTAGAGAATGAAACAAAAGGAATTCCAATACAGAAAGAAGAGTTTAAATTACTTCTATTTGCAGTTGACGTGATTACATACGTAGAAGACCCAAAAGTATCCATGAAAAAACTTCTTGGAGTAATAAATGAATACAGCAAACTGGTAGGATAGAAAATCAACATAAAAAAGTAGTATTTTAAAATATGAACAATTATCAAGATCAAACATTTCACAGTTATTAAAAACAAAGTCAAGGGGTGATTCATGGGGGATTCAAGTGGTTATTTCTCATGCCTGCTGTAAATAAGAGAAAGAATGACAGAAGAGGGAGTAAGCAACCTAGAGGCAGAGACCTGTCCTGGTGTGTCCTATTAGGCAGCAGGTGACTGAGCGTGAACAATCTAGACTTTTCTTGACAATTTGTCCCCATCAGTTCCCTACTAAGAACTGCTAGATGGCCATGCATTTTTGGCCTTCTTGGTGCATCCGGACATCTTTGGGGTATATCTTGCTTTTATAGCATTCTAGAGTTAAGATCCCATCTACAACATCACTTGAATGCAAGCTAAGCTCCAAGACTGCCCTGGGCATCGCCAGCTTCCTATTGTCCTTTTTGGTTTTTGAGACCATTTTCTTGGCTGAATGTCTTCAGTCTGAGAGACTTCAGGATTCTTGGAATTATTCTGTTACCTATGGCCTATTCTCCATCTGGTTTTGGCTTGAAGAAGAGAAACATATAGTTTCCCCAAGTGAGGCTCCTAAAAAGCAGTAGGTCTTTGGATACTTTCTGGGAGAGAGTCATTTGATATAGGCATCTCCTCTAAGACTTCCATTTGGTTCTAAAATGAAAGCAACTCCAGGTATAGGGAGGACTGAGGGCATGTCATCCCCCTGGAAAAGGTCATTCTATTGAATGGGAGAGAAAATGATGTAGGATGGGAAACTCTAAAGACAGGAAGAGAGAAAGAAAGAGAAGTCTGCAGGAAAATTGCCTGTCACTGTGTTGAAGGAAGGCAAAGCTCGCATAGTGGCATATCGTTCAAGTAAGAAAAACAACTATAACTTTGGACATAGTTATAGGCACATTTCTCCCAGGAATGACTGAGGAAACATTGAGGGGAAAAAAAAATCATAGACAAACTACATATTTTCAGGGTTTTTCCTGATAAGCTTGGTTCTTGATTATATCCCTCCAAAATTCACAAAAGCCTACAGAACAACATCCCATTTCTTTACATTTTCAAGCTTGTTGATTTAGCTCATGAGGAAGGTTATAAGCAAAATTCTCATCTAGTGCATAAGTGGGAGTAAATGTGGCTGCCTAAGCAGAGAAGTGCCCTAAAGCTGAAACAGAAAAACTTGTTGGAGAGCACTTCAAAGGTCCAAGTGCTAGAGGATAAGCAATTCACCCTGGGCCTGAGAAAAGTATTCTCAAATTGAAAAATGTCCACCTACCAGGAGTGAGGAAGTCTGTGTTTCTCCCTAGAATGCCTAAGGAAAGAACATAAATGAAGGCACATAACAGTCTCCTGACATACATCCTGTATATTCTGACCACTGGGTTATAGGATCCTTAGTTATTTCTCCTGCAATGTGACCTGGGAAGTGCCTTTGGAAGCAGTAATACAAAGAAGTGAATGACATATTGAAGCACTTTTTCTCACAGTATCTGCTTCCCCGGGCAGAAAATATGATGTCTTAGGTCAAATGTAGAGTCCAGGCAGAAGAAGGTGAGGAGGATAAGCCAGATAGGGAAATAAAGGTTCCAAGAAAGATAACGAGGCACGTGTCATCATGAAATTTTATTAGGGCCAAACAAACATGAACCTGACTGATGCTTGGATTTGCCTTGTCCCAGGAAAGTTTTAAATCACACATTTTAAGGCCAAGTTGTCCTCACACAGGAGACTTCATGTGGTGGGCACCCTAGTAACTTTTAACTCTCTGACCTGTGTCCACAAGATAGCAATAAATGAAGCAGTATAGAAAAAGAAGGGACTGTTAGCACTAAGGACTTAAGGCCTTGATGGTTGGTCCAGAGGGTCTTTCAGTCCTATATGGCAGGCGCCCATGCCAAGAACCATCCTGACTCATGTTGATCAGAAGACACAGTGAAATCAAAGATGAAAACAGAGATGGAAAGAAAATAACAATCTCTCACCCCTGGGGCTTACAGAACTAACAGGTTATTCCAGCGGCAGTTTCTAACTCTATCAGAGTTCCCCATACCAAGAGCTATCGATGCTTCCTCAGTTGTCCCAGTTTAGCTAAGAAATTCAATGGAAATAAATATGAAAATGACAAAAAGGTTAAGGAATAGAGTCTTACCTCCTAGCTTGCTTACCACAATAGCTATGTCACTGGAGAGGGTACATGGTCTCAGAAGAATCAGGTTCTTGGTGTCTCTAAGAACTGAAAGCAGCACACAAGTAGAGTGAAAGAGCAAGCAGATATATTTGGTGACAGTACATTATGCATGGTTAGGAGCAGGCTTTAGCAATGTAGTTTAAGAGCCCCTTCATCTAGGGATGGGCTATTTTTTAGTGTATATCAGGGTAGAGTCTGTTACTCTTCATATGTCCAGCTGCTCAATTGTGTATGTCTGCAGCTTTACATATATATTTTTTAAAGAAGTTTTGCTATAGGGCACATATGCTCATGAGAGAGAGAGAGAGAGAGAGAGAGAGAGAGAGGGAGAGAGATACAGAAAGTGATAAACCACCCCCCAGGGGGATGGTCACACTGCAATCCCTTCTCCTCCATTCTCCTCTCGAGATCTTGGGCAGGCACGCACATGTACCCGGTGTGAGTTTAAGTCACCAAGTCTGGGACTCGAACCATAGTTGACTACGTGGGAGTCCAGTGACATAGACATTATGCCAACTGCTGCTTCTTTACATATATATTTTAAGGGTCCATCATCAGAACAGTCAGCATGCCTTGCTCCCATTTATTACTTTGTCTATTCTGTCCTCTAAAGGGGTAGTATGTTGTAAAACTGTTTTTCTGTCTTTGTGGCCTGTTTGCCCTTCGGTTCCTTTTTGTTCCTCCTCCCTTTATTGTGGCTCTCCTTTCCTAACAGTCCTGGCTCAGAATCACACTCTCACACAGGGACAAGCAGGCAAGGCATTTCTATGCTTTCTGCAGGACACCTTCCTATATAGTGAAAACCACACCACAGAGCCAGTCCTGGGTCTGTGGCTAGGCTGAGCCCCCTTCCAGACACAGACCGCAGAGATAATGCCAACTCTCCACTGAGCTCAGGGCCACCAGGAGAGGGAGGCCCAAACTTCTCCTGTCTTATTCCTGAGCTGCCTAGACTCCCTGTGTTCTGTTTTTTTTTGTTTTGTTTTGTTTTGTTTTGTTTTGTTTTGTTTTTAACCAATCTGCTTTCCAGATCCACGTGTCCTCCTCACTGCAGAGATTCTTCTGTGTTTAAATGGCCTGGCTCTCCTTTCCTTAGGTGTGTGCCTTACTATGTATCAGGGCTGGCGGGGAAGAAAGTACAGAAGACAAGCAGAGAAAAACTAGCACTGGTGGAAGATTTTAGACCATAATTCATACCCTGAGCAAGAGACTTCTCCTTCATAATTTTGATACATGGATCTCAAATTTTGTATTTTTCATTTTTTAAAGGAATGTTTTATTATTTTAAAATTTTCTGTAGGACATGTGCACTCATGAGACAGACAGACAATGGTGAGAGAAAGAAAAAGCTTCCAGGTCCAGGACTCAAACTATGGTCAGCCATGTGAGAGTCCAGCTCCTTAACACCATGCCACCTAATGGCCCATCTCAAATCTTTAATACCTATTTTCCAGAGAATATTAAATATAGATGAAATATAAAATTGAGAAGGTCTAATTATTGAAAATGAACAATGTGAAACAGTGTTAGCTGTAGAAATAACTGTGGGCATTTTATTCATCATGAACAAATGGTCCCTTGCTGGAACAAAGTGCCATGTCAGCCCAGCCATACCTCAATATCTGCAGAGAAAGATAAGAGGAATTGGAGGAGAACTTGCTCTTAGCTGGAGAATCTCAACTCCAGACCATTAAGTTCAACTAGGTTTGTGTGTTAATATTATATATATTAACTGCCAAAACTTAGTATTTATATATGTTAGTGACACATGTGCTTAACAAGCATCTATGGAAATAGACAAACTGCTAAACCTGAGCCAAAACCCTTGAGACATCTGTGTGAATCTAACTCAAAAAATTTAAAAGGAAAACTAACTTGAAAATTAGAGAAGCATTTATTAAACTTGTGATCTGCCCTCTGTTATACTAAATGCACCCTGTGGGTCAAGGTCATTTCTCCTGTCCACTTCCTCCTTCTGCCAATCCCTCTGGGTCTGTTTTCATTTCTCCTGTTTCTCTCCCAGTTAACTTTCACTCTTTTTGTGTATTTCCAAGTCCATTGTTCCCACTCACCTCATTGTCTATGTCACCTTTTCTGTTTATCCCCATCTCTTCCATCCCTCAGTGTCTTGGGTTCTTACGTATTGCCCCTCCTTTCATCCTCCTCCTACCCTGGTACTGGCTGGGATGAAATAGAGATGCCTAGTCCAGGAAGAGCACACATCACACCCAGGGCACATGAACATGCCCTGGTAGGACAGCCTGTGGGATGGGGTTGAGACAGGGACACCGAGTGTTGCAAAGACAGGGCCAGTCACTTCCCCAGAACATCTTGGGAACCTCTCTGGGCATTTACTGCAAAAGCATGGGCTCTGGATAACAGGTTCCACCTTGCACAGAGGAATGATGGTCTCTAAGGAGTGGAGTCGTGGGCAGTCCCAGTACCACTGGAGGTGCTGGATCCCACGGCTGCCCTTGAGTGGTGAGGTCAGGGATGCAGAGAGATTGCTCATAGACTGATAGGATGCCTGGCATGAAGTTATATGGATGATGATGAGGGTTTTACAGAGGAAGCAGGTACATGCTGCATCCATGTGAACTGCAAGCAAAATCTTGGACAGAAGCAAACTGAGTGATTTTAACAGAAGTATCCTGGAATACTCCAAATTTCTCAAAATAAAACTCCTATCTAGTCAACGCTAGTATCCAAGATATAAACAAAACTCCTAGATTCACCAGTCAAAAAAAAGGGGGGGGGGCTTAGACTTAGAGAAGGGGATACAGTCATGAGCAGACATTTTACTGGAGATAATACACTGATGTCACATAAACATTTTTATTTAATGTGTTTTATTTACCATCAGCCATTTATAAAATATATATCAAAATAATGAGCTATCAATACATACTTATCAGAGTGATAAAAGTTCAAAAAACTGAAATAAAGCCAATTTAGGAAAGAAACTGAGGAAAAGATTACTCATCCATCGATGATGAACATCCAAAATAATACAACACTTTTGGAGAAGTTGGCAGTTTCAGTCTTTTTTTAATTTGCCGTAGAGTGCACATCCTCACCAGAGAGAGCGAGAAAGAGAGGGAAATAGGAAAGTACCCCTATAGGCATGGACAAGTTAAAATCCCTTCTCCTTCATTTTTCCCTCCTTTCAGGGTTATGGACATGCACATACTTGTCTCTGGCATGATTTTCAAGAAGCTGGGTCTAAGACTTGAGCATGCAGTCAGTCATGTGGGTCCAGCAGCTTTGACCAGGATGCCATCAACTGGCACTAGCAAGGCAGTTTTTAATAAAACTAAACTTATATCTACCCTGTCACCAAGAAGCTGTTTGCTATAAAGGTACTAGAGTATTGAGAAGTTTTACTATTATATATAGACGATGTACATAACTGGTCACTATGTTTTACTCAAAACAGCCCAAAATGGAAACCACTGATATGCCTTGGTTGGGTGAATGTTTTGACAGTGTAGTGCATCCACAGCATTTAAGATTATGTGGCAGAAATAAAGTAAACAAAGTATATGACAATTTGAATAATTTTCCAGAAAATGATGTGCTTTGGAAAATATAATCACAAAATGTTAGGTAATTTATAATCCCATTTAAATGACATCCTCCTTGGAATGACAAATTTATGGAAGTGGGAAAGAAATTAGGAGTTGCAAATAATAATGGTCATAGTGGTGAGCAGAAGGAAAGTGGGGTGCTGTTACAGGAGGACAAGAGGAGATAACTGTGTGATTAAAAAACATTTGTATTTTTACTATGTTGATAGAGAAATAAGCCTACATATGGAACAAAATACTAAAAAATTAAACATGCACATATACAGAAACATATATGCACATTAGTACTAATAAAACTGGTGAGATGTATATAGATGGGTGGATTAATTCTATTTCTGTCAATGTTGCACTTATGATATTTTCATGTATTCATGCTTTGCTAAAGATTTATACAAGAAAATGATAAACAAGAGCAAGCATAGCGCTTTGACAGTTCTTCCCACAAGGCCAATACTGGGGCTGCACTTCCCATTGCTTGTTTCAGACCTTGAAATAACCTTGTATGTTGGTTTTCTTTTTACCTCAGTTTTCACAAGAGAAAATTTAGGGCCACAGAGGTGAAGTGACCTTCCTAACACATAGCTAGCAAGAGGCCAAGGTGGCATTGCACTCATCTTTGGAATAGCAGGCCATGCAGGATCCTCAGATGATATCTCCCCAAGGACCCACCTGGGCTGTTGACTACTCAGCCTCATTCCATGCTTTATCCACATTGAACACTGTTATACTACACAACCCACCTGCAGATCAGGAAGGCTCTCAGCTCTGAGGATTAAGAACTGGCTTGCTGCTGGCTCCTCCTTGTTTTCAGTGCTATTACCTGTCATTATGTGTGCCAGGACCTCCCTTGTCTCCCTACTTGCACAATGGAGATAGTTCCAGCATCTATTTTTGGGGCTGTTACCAGGTGTGTGTAGCTCTAATACTTATATAATCCATTGGCTGATACCACATGTAGCAAATACACAAACTTAAGTTGGGAGCATTACACAAAAAGACGGGAGGTATTATGAAATACTACTTCAAACAGTCTGAATTCTGGTCTGTAATAATTCTGGTCTGGAAAGTCATTTTTCCTCTTGAGTATTTCCTAGTCTGCATCATGGGAATGCTGGAATTAATAAAATTCAGATGCCGACTCTCTCTGACATAAAACTATTAGTATTTTTCCATTATATTGAGAATTGGAAGGGCTAACACATGGCATAGTGGTTAAGGCACCAGACTCCCACATGGCCAACTGTGGTTTGAATCCCAGACCTTGTGGCTTATTTTCTCACTCTCATTCTCCTCTCTCCTGCCCGTCTCTTTGATCAAACTAAATAATAATAACAGTTAATAAAATTAAATAGTTCTTTAGATTGAGAGTCTAGTGCCTCATGTTGGCCTATGGAATTGTGAGGTTCTAGGAAAATCCATAACTGCTCCCAATGATTTCTACTTCCTGGTACACAGATCCTAGTGTAATGACCTCCTCTCTGGGTTGGACTGCATCTAGTTACTGGCTTCTAGACAAAGAATAAAAAAAGGTGCTATGTTTGTGTTCTCTCACTGTGTTTATTCTATCTCTCTATTTCATCCCTAAGTTTTGAAAATCGAGCTTAGAAATTGCAGTTGCTTTATGATAAGGTTCTAGTGGCAAAGAATTAATAGAGGGCCAAGAAAACAAACAAGAATTTAGACCCCAGTCCAAACTGAATTCTGTCAAGAACTCATGATCTCAAAAGTTGATCCTGTCTCAGGAACCAGCAGTTAGCGTAATGGCTATGTCGCTGGACTCCCATGTAGTCGACCGCGGTTCGTGTCCCGGATCCGGTGGCTTAGAACTCATGCCAGGCGCATGTGCATGCATGCCCAAGATCCCGAGAGGAGAATGGAAGAGAAGGGATTGTGACGTGGCCATCCCCCCTGGAGGGTGATTTCTCACTTTCTGTCTCTATGTCTCTCTCTGTCTGGTGAGCGTATGCGCCCTATAGCGAAAACCTCTTAAAAAAAAAAAAAAAAAGCTGATCCTGTCTCAGGTGGGCCTTAGTTGAGATCATAGCCTCATCTTCCCGAGAGACCTGGAGGCAAAAGCACCTAGCTGAATTGGGACTGTATTCTGGTCCACACTGTCAGATAATACAGGAATTGTAGAAGCTACAAAATTTGTAACAGATAATAGTAGAGAATTCCAGGCCATGAGGCCTGGCTCTACTCTGTTCCCTTCCTCCCTTCTCCTCCTAGACTCTCTCCACCCACACTGGCTATGTTATAACTACCTGTCTGGTCTAATTTACCTCTTTCTCCCACTCTCTGGACAGCTGAGCCTTTACCCTGGAAAATTGCTCCTGGATATGTGATGATTTTCTTCACTTATCTTCCTGGTCAGGGCACAACTGTCACCTCAATGAAGCCTTTCATACCGGCCCACTAAGTGGCCCCAAGCTCTCCCTCACAGCACCTGTTTAGTTTCACTTTAGAACTTTTTGTTTTTATCCAACTCACATCAGAATGTAAATTTCTGCAGGGAGAGAATATGGTCATTAGTACAACACTCACAACTAACACTGTGCCAGTACAAGGCAAATGTTCAGAACACAGTCGCTGAATAAATGAATGAAATTATCTTGGAGCTTTGTTACTACTTCTAAGCTGTTCATATTATAAACATAGATAATCATAATAGAAAATGCAGTATGGGTCAGGGCAGAGGGCAGCCAAAATGAACTTCAAGTGGACCTCCCCAGCTCACTGCTTCAACAGAGTAGGCACAATCTGCCCTCTGGTGGTCACAGACAAAACTACAGACACAGGCATGAAAACCCAAAACAATACACACACCTTTGTTTGGAGTCAAGGCAGTGGATTTCCAAGGGCTAAAGTAGGCAAATGAGCAGGATCAAAAAATTCCAGGGCAACCTAAGAGTTCAGAAGCCTCGTTTGCCTCTGTCATTGCAATTCTATGGTCAGAATTTCTTTTAATTCCATTTTATTATTCTTATTACTTTTTAAACATTCGATCACTATGTACCATTGCATTTTCTCTGCCCTTTTTAAAATTTATTTTACATTCATTTACCGTATATCACAGCATACAAAATGAGATTTCTCATCCAGAATAAACTGTATATTGGCTTAATGAAGGATATTACATGTTTTTAACATCTTCCTTCCCACAGACTTTCTTTAAAGCAACTGCAATTTTTTTCCATTACTTCCTGTCTGTTGACAGAATCTCCCCATTGTGACCCATCTGTGAGTTCTAAGGTATTCCATGAAGCCATTCACATCTTCATTTAAATACTTCTTTTTACTTCTGGTCTTTTTATGTTTTGGTAAGTGTAGATTGTTTTTGTTTGTTTGTGTTTTTTTTTTTCTTTTTTCTAACTATAAGGCATGTTACTAAAAGTAGTAACAAAACTGGGACCAGCAGTTAGCATAATGGCTATGTTGCTGGACTCCCACATAGTTGACCGTGGTTCGCGTCCCGGACCCGGTGGCTTAAAACTCACACCGGGCACGTGTGCGTGTGTGCCCAAGATCTCAAGAGGAGAATGGAGAAGGGATTGCGGCATGGCCATTCCCTGGGGGGGGGGGGGTGGGCGGGTGATTTCTCGCTTTCTGTCTCTCTCTGTCTGTCTGGCGAGCGCACATGCCCTATAGCAAAAACCTCTAAAAAAAAAAAAAAAAAAAAAAAAAAAAAAAAAACTTCCCAGAGAGACAGAGAGACAGAAAGCAAGAAATCACCATCACCTCTGGGGGGATGGCAATGCCACAATACCTTCTCCATTATCTTCTGGGGATCCTGGGCACACATGCACATGCACCCAGCATGAGTTTAAGCCACTAGTCCAGGACTTGAACCGCGGTTGACTACATGGGACTCTAACAACGTAGCCATTATACCATCTGGTGGACCCCAGGGTAGATTGTTTTTAAGGGACTGCCTACTGGCTTCATGCTGTTTATGCTTTTGGTAGGTTTTGACTTGTTGCCTCAAAGGACTCCTTCTTCATGTCCTTCCATGATGTTGCAGGCACACATCTCTTTTTATGCCTGGTAATAACTTGTACCCACCTGGTCATAGCTTCATCACAGGTACTTTATCTATCATATGCAAATCCTCCAGAACAGCAGAGTAGCCATAAATAAATAAGTAAATAAATAACTATAAATTTCTCTGTGAAATAGTATTCCTGCTCAGTTATCTTAACCAAGGGGTAAAATAAGTTTACAAAAAGATGTGTAACTGGGCCAGCAGGTGGCATGGTGGTTAAGGTGGTGGATTTCCACATGGCTGACAATATTTTGAGTCCCAGACCTGGCAGATTGAAAATCATGCCAGGAATGTATGTGTGCTTGCCCCAAATCTAGGAGAATGTATGTTTGGCATGGTTGTGGCCATGCCACAACTGCTGGGGCTGATTTCTCACTTTTCCTCACTGTCTTTCTCTGTCTCTCTTTCTCTCTGATCAGCACACACACTCCATGGCAAAAATCATACCAAAAAAAGATGTGTGATTAATGTCAGTAGCCTCTGTCCCCCTTGTGGTTCTGAGGACTATATTTACAAGCACAAATGGGCACTGGCTGGGCAGTTGGTGACTGGTGTTCACTCCAAACTTCCCAGCCCATAGTCCACTGCCAACCCTCTGGCTCCAAGTGCAGCCAGTGCTCCCAGAAACCGGGGCATGTGGAGGCTAACATCAAGGTCCTCAGAGTGCCCCAAATCCGAGGCACCCTCATGCTCATCCCTTCATGGTCACTGACAGTTTGGCACCTCTGCTATCCCCTACCCTCAATATCTGCTTTGAGCAGGGTAGGAATTTGGTCCTATATCCCCTAGACTGGCTGGGACCCAACCCCACTAAACTCCAAGTGACCTGTCCAGTCCTCTTCTATGCACAGTTCCAGGAATATGTCATCCAGGTTACCTCTCAGGATGCCATCCCTGGGGACACCGGAGCACATTCTGCCTTAATCTATTAACCAGTTAGTAATAAGTTATTTAAGGTGCCATGACGGATGTTACCTGTCCCTCTAGACCCTCTTACTCTGGGGGCTGGATTGGGTTCACCATCCTGATTCCTTTGTATGAAGGATCCTGATTCCTTTGTATGAAGGACCTGGCAGGTGGGGTAGGTATCAGCCTGGACTAGGACAGGGAGGAAGTGACAGCCATTGGAAAGGGAACCCTCCACCCACTGAACTCTCTCCAGATCCCTACAGAGCTCAAGGTCCTTCTCCAAGGATGGTACTAACAGCTCCTTCCTGGATCTACTAAAGGGCTTTTCCTGCACCATGTGGGGATCTCATAGCTGGATGTCCATGCATCTAGGAGCACTGAGCTGTCTGCTACATTTCCACAAGGAGGGTTTCTTTGGTAGAAATGCCCACTTGGGGATCCTGGCCTGTGCCAGTTGTTCTCTGTGCCCAAGTCAGTGAGAAGACTTGAAAACTCGAGACCATTACATTATTTTTCTACACTTTTCTATTTCAAGTTTATTTTTTCCCACAGAATTTACAGAAACAAGTCTTAAGATTTCTATTTTATATATAATTTGGATGAGACCATAACACAAACATCATTCTCCCGACGTTTTTTAAAGTTATTTTATTTAATTTTATTTATTATTATTATTATTTTATTTTTACCAGAGAGAGAAAGAGAGGAAGTGCAAAACAAGGCACAAGGTCTGAGACTTGAACTGCAGTTGACCATGTGGGAGTCCAGTATGCCTTAACCATGACGCCACTTGCCGGACTCCTGACATCTTAATATATGTGTATACATCATTACATTTTTGTATTCAACTTTAAGTAAATCATTTTTAAATTCTTGTGTCTACATAGGCATGAGGTAGGCACAAATAATGCTCAAATGTTTAAATGACAAACAGGAATGGTAGTCCAACATCATAGAATTTCTTATTCTACCACACTCCCATATAGAAGTTTCTAGCCTAGGTTAAATTGCAATATGGTCTTTTTAAAAAATAATTTCCAGGGGACAGCAAGTGGTATGGTGGTTAAGGGCAGTGTATTCCCACATGACTAACCATGGTTTGAGTCCTGAACCTAGCAGCTTGCTCTCTCACTTTCCCTTTCTCTCTCTATCACTCACTGATCAAATTTTAAAAGGACAAATGGAATTACAAAAAATAAATAATTTCCTTAAGAATATTTCAAATTTTATTTAATATTATCATTATTTAATTTGGTACAGAGCACATGTACTCACCAGAAATGAACAGAGAGAAAAAGAGAGAAAATGTTACAAAGCATGCTGCCAGGTGTAGGACTGAAACCATGATCAATCAGGTGTGAGCCCAGTGCCTCAACTACCATGCCACCAGTTGGCCTGCAGTATGTCCTCCCTCCACCACACACATTCTTCTAAAGATGTTATCTTCTCCAAAACCAGTTTATTAAAAAAGATGATTATAAAATGTTTTTCAGGCACCATGTTGACATTTAAACTCGTAATAATTTATTTCCTCAGTATAAAATAAATTTTAGAAATAAATCATAAATATAGGCTTGCTCTAAGCGGTACCTTTTATTGTTATTGAACCAGCTGCAGTTTGGTGTTAGTGACCATCCCAAAGTTAGGTGCTCACTGATGAAAAACCAACAGTTGACAGACAAGTGTTGATGAAAAGGAAAGGCAGTTTCATTCAGGAATCTTAGACCTGAAAAGATGGTGAACTAATGCTCAAAAACCATCTCCATTGAGAAAAATCAACCTGGCTGATGAGAAACCTACTGTGGGACCTCTCTGAGAAGAAACACAACACTAGGACCAGCATTTAGTGTAATGGTTATGTCGCTGAACTCCCAGGTAGCCGACCGCAGTTCGAGTCCCGGGCCTGGTGGCTCATACTCACACCAGGCACATGTGTGTACGTGTCCAAGATCCCGAGAGGAGAATAAAGAAGAAGGGATTGTGGCATGGCCAACGCCCCTGGGGGGGGGGTGATTTCTCACTTTCTATCTCTCTGTCTCTGTCTTTCTGGCAAGCACACACACCCTATAGCAAAAACCTCTCAAAAAAAAAAAAAAGAGAGAGAGAGAGAGAGAGAGAGAGAGAGAAAACAAACACACACCACTGAATAAATGCCAACACTTCTAGTGATGGAGTGATGCAAAACTGACAAACTGCAAGAAATAGGCTGGATTCTCCTGGAGTACTGAATCAGCTTAGAGACATAAAGGATGAGTCAATTATCTGAACTTGGAGAGATTCCAGAGCCTTTTGCACTAGAGAGGAAAAGGTGAGAGGAGCTATCCTCCAAAATTACATATTTCATACACCAACCTCAGGCCCTGGCACTGTTCAACTGCAGAATGATAAAAACTGGCAAGGAGCTACGTACAAGGTTATAGCACTTCAGTTAAAACATTAAACTTTCTTCACCATCCCACCTTAAGAGCTTAGTGCCACCTTGAAAGACAACCAGCAGGTAGACCATAGAATGTGATTAGGACCAGGTGATTTTTCAGTTTCTGTCTTTCTCTGGTGAGCACATGTGCTCTATGTGGGAGTGACTGGCCAGATTAACAAGGTCATGAATATGGACAGTCACCCAGTTAATTTGGAGTCTTTAACTAAAATAACAGAACCTTCATCCAATCCATTATAAAAGGTAGAATTTGGGCCAGCTGGTGGCATGGTGTCTAAGGCGCTGGAATTCCCACATGGCCAACTATGGTTCAAGTCCCATACTTAGTGGCTTTCTCTCTCTCTGTCTTTATCTGGCAAAACTCATGTAAAAAAAAAAAAAAAAGAAAAAAAGAATTGCTTTTTATAAAGGTAGAATTTAAGAGGTTATCATTTTGATGGGTTTGATAGCTTTCCTCTCTCATACTAGAATACCATTTAAAGTTTTTCTCAGCCATTCAAAATAATCAATATCCATTCATCCTTTGTTCCTATTGTTGAAATTTACTTCTGCATTTCTTGGAAATAGTTATGGTATAGCTGAATCAAGAACTTTTCTTAATTGGCAGGCTTGTTTTCATTCTCCTGGGTTTTTATTAAAATCTATACCATAGTTTTAATAGTCATTCTGGGGCACTCTCGTGATACTATCTCAAGCCAGCTGATAAAGGCCACAATATCTAGGCTCACAGGTAATACATATAAATCAAATTCCCTAGCAACACATATGGGGTCCTCAGTTGGGTCTGAAAAATCATTCACATCAGTTTTGGTTCACAAGTTATATATTAAGACTGATATTGCTCTATGGCAGGCTTTACATAAGAGAGTAGCCAAACTAGGGTGGATAAAGGATAGCACTGGAGTGTTGTATTATCTTCAAGATGCAGATTATACAGAAGATCATGAAGAGGTGCCAGAGAGGTAGTTAAAGAGTAGTTGGAGTAAAACAACTCTCTGAAATTTTAATTCCAAAATGGATTCTGATAGCTTTTTACTTACCTCTTGAAAAAAAATGTGGTCCTACTGTTATCTGAGATAGCTTCTAGATGTCATTGAAAGTAACTTTCTCATTCAGTTTACCTGGTTCTATAATCAGCTTTTTTCAATTATGCATTTGAACATGCCATTTAGAAATTTAAAAGGACTCTGATTTTTGCCAATGATCAGGGTCACTGCAACTTTTGTGGGCCCATTTTCACACACAAAGCCAGCTGATGTTTCCAAGAGGGTTGTCCCTTACAGAAAACTGCTTATAATGAGTGACTTACTACAACCTAAAAGCTTTTTCAAAAGTGACCAAAAATGAGGGAAGTCTATCGGGTTAAAGTATACTGATCATGGTTACTGCTCAAGATTTTAACCTTGAACATATTCAATCCTTTTAGTGCCACTCTAGACACTAGCTGGCAGCAGAATGCTCAGAATGTCAAGGGATAGTCTCTTGAGTATCATTCTGGCTGAGCAAAAAAAAAAAAAAAAAAATTCTAAAATATCCTAATGTGGAGTTTTTTTAAGACTGCTTTATATAATGAGAGAAATCTCTCAGGCAATCCTAAGTGGTTTTTTGTTTCCTAGTGACACTTTTCAGGTCAGAGAGAGCAACTGACTTAACTTTTAGGTAGAGATACCGCATTATGGATTTTTAAAATTTCAAAACTAAAAGGATTTTGTTTACAAATAAAGCATGCTGAGGTTTTCTTCTAAGGTACACGCTAGGCATCTAGTCCAATGAAAATTATGCACCAGTGAACCATGATTTGGCCTCTCAGAAAAGGTGAACAAGATCACAAAATATGTTGAGGTAAACTGTCTTCTGGCAACAACTTGCCATATCATTCTTGTTATGGGCCTTTTGTAGAAGTCTTAAAAACCTTTTCAAAAGTGAACATATTTGGAAGAGGGAGAGTCAATCAGATCAAAGTGTACCCTGAGATGGGGGGGGGTGAAGAGGAGGAAATGCTAGGAGGACAATAGTCACTGTCTTAGGCACATATTCTCTTTCTAGGAACACTCCATTTATTCTGGGAACATTCTGCTAATACTAAGGCATCAGTATTTCTTTCTACTTTAGCACAGATGGGCCATAATTGATTCAAGTCTTAACCCATTACTGGAATAACATTGTTCATTATTTGGCCACTATATGTATCACTTCAACAAGGACAATAGATTACATATCCTTATACAGTAGTGTTTTTATTATTTTTCATTTATTTTTGTAAAATATATATTACACAAATTTATTGTCTTTCCTCTCAAGGTTCTAGGGCCATCACCACCATCCATCTTCATGACTCCTTTCATCTTGTAAAATTGAACAATCAACAACTATTATTATACAATAATGTCAAGTCTTTCCATTTCTCCTACCTGACCCAGCCTCTGGCAAACCACCATTCCTTCTGTACTTATTATTACTACTCTGGACATCCCATGACTGTTGTTATTGTGGAAAACAATTCAAAAAAGTTTGAAATTTATTTAAAGAAATTGTTTCAAAGACACTGGTTAAAGTGGGGTGAGAAAAGCTTTATTTTGGACCATTATGGTAAGGTTATGGTCCACTGAAATGGGAGTTTGCACTGTGGAAGAGAGATTGTGCTCAAATTCAAATACAGTGTGAGCAGTGGAAATTAAAAACTGAGGAGCAGTGTTGAGATCATCAGATGAAAAAATGACTAAAGAAACATTAAAAATATGAGAGATTCTGGATAAAAAAAAAAAATAGGATACTTGCTGAAGAAACAGGGTGATCAGACATCACCCAGGGGGTAGTGGATGATGAGAAACCTAATCACTTAATTTTAAAAGATGTGAAATTTACTGTGATGCTTCTTGCTGAACTACTTTACAAGGGTTATTTGCTCAAAAGGCATTTTACAAGGAAGTATGCAGAGGAAACTAAAAGATTGAGAGGCCTAACGTTTGACCAAGGCACAACTTTGATACATTTTAATCATGTCTAAGTATATGCAATTTAGTACTGTTCAATATATTTATATTACTGTGCAACCACTCCAGTCAGTTTTACAAGGTGAAAAGGGTCATACAGATAGCAGTAATGCTTGCTAGACAGTGAGAGTACATACAGTAAGTCTGGTCAACTCACTTTTCACATTGTAACTCATAGTGACTTCCATCAGCCTATTCCTGTCACCACTGACCAGCTACCTTACATCCCACCCACCATAATTTGGTCTGTTCTACCTGGGTCATGACACTGGGCAAACCAAAACCAAAACCAGCCCAATACCAATTCACCTTGGGTTGCATTCCTGGACCAGTGGGTGTTCTGCCTCAGAACCTTTTGGCTAATGCTGGCCACAAAGGCTGTGATCAACATCCAAAGAGGACCTTGAAAATTTTATAACCATGCAGAAATATGTTGTTTCTCAACACACCCACAACCTTCACATCCCTCCTGCCCAGCCTAGATCAGTTCCATTCTCAAAGTAAACTTGGACATTTCACCAGAAGTACACTTGCAGAGCCCTCTCAGTACATAGCAGTAGTTCGCAGTCTCTGGGAGGCCCTAGAATTTTTTGTTTGTTTGTTTTCTTTGTTAGGCTTTTATGTTATATTTTATTTTAAAAATTATTTTTAAATTTTAATTTATTTTATATCTTTAATCACTATACATCACTTAGCTAATAAGCTGAATTTATCCAAAATGAATATACTTCCCACCAGAGCAGCTGAGGATACAAACCACATTGTCATCAACATATTATAATCCATTTCTATATCCCCAAAATGCCTGCCCATTTTCCTTCTTAATTTCTTTCCTTACACTCTCATCTTTCTCTCATCTTCTCCCCACATTGTCTCCAGTACCTATAACCATTTTCAATGCTTATATGACCTCTAATATTTCAATTTCCTCTATGCTTTGAAACATTTTTTGTGTTGTCTTGCCTACCATGGCCAGAAATGGAAGCTAGAAAAATTTCTATATTTATTTTTGCCCAAATTAGAGGTTATATTTTGTTCATCTTTAAACATCAAACATAGATCATAGAAATAAACTTTTGCTAGGGCCAGCAGATGGTGTAATGGTTATGCCACTGGCCTCCCACATTTTTTTTTTTTTTTTTGGAGAGGTTTTTCGCTATAAGGCGCGTGTGCTCGCCATACAGACAGAGAGAGACATAGAGACAGAAAGCGAGAAATCACCCCCCGGGGGGATGGTCACGCCGCAATCCCTTCTCCTCCATTCTCCTCTCGGGATCTTGGGCACGCACGCACACGCGCCCGGCGTGAGTTGTAAGCCACCGGGTCCGAGACGCGAACCGCGGTCGACTACGTGGGAGTCCAGCGACATAGCCATTACGCTAACTGCTGGTTCCCATGGCCTCCCACATTTTCAAATGCAGTTCAAGTCCCAGACTCAGTGACTTAAAATTCAAGCCGGTGTGTATACTTGTGTGCCCAAGATCCTGAGAGGAGAATGGAGAAGAAGTGATTGTGGCATAGCCATCTCCCCGAGGGATGGTTTTATGCTTTCTGTCACTCTGTCTCTTCAGAGAGCAAATATGCCCTATAACAAGAATCACTCTTAAAAACAAAACAAAACAAAAACAAGCAAAAAAACACTTGCCAAAATAAGCATTTTGTTTCTGTAGTTGGGAAAGTCTTAGATCTTATTCATTTATCTTCTGAAATGTTCCCTTTTTGTAGACAAATATCATACTGAAATTTTCTGATATCTTTAATTTTAACTACTGTGGCTTGCTTAATCAAAGGTGAATTTGGAAAAAGTTTAATGTTTTTGTGTTCAGAGATCAATTCATATTTTTGAATATTTCAAAGATTTACAGCACAGTTTACATTACCGAGGACTTTTCCTCATTTGCATTTACTGAATTCTAAAAAAAAGATACTTTCATTTTTCACATTTATTGGATTTCTGATCTGAGAGTTCTCTGATACACAGTAAGTTCTGGCTTCTTGAAGGTTTTACTACAGTTCCCATACATACAGGGTTTCCCATCTGTGTGAGTGCTCTAATGGAAAGTATGGAATGATTACTCTGAAAACATTTTTCTATACCATTCCAATTTATAGAACTTATTCCTCAGGACCAGCAGTTAGCATAATGGCTTTGTTGCTGGACTCCCATGTAGTCGACAGCAGTTCGAGTCCTGGACCCGGCGGCTTAAACCCATGCCGGGCACATGTGCATACGTGCCCAGGATCCCAAGAGGAGAATAGAAGGGACTGCGGTGTGGCCATATCCCCTGGGGGGGTGATTTCTCACTTTCTGTCTCTCTGTCTCTCTCTGTCTTTCTGTTGAGCACACGCACCCTATAGCAAAAACCTCTGCAAAAAAAAGAAAAGAACTTACTCCTGTGTTCTCTGATGTACAGTAAGAGCTGACTTGATTTTTCTATTGGTACATTGACATTCACAAGTTTTTTCTTTTGTGAATTCTCTGATGTACATTGAGGGCTGACTGATAAATGAAGGACTTTCTATATTCCCTACATTCATAAAGTTTCTCCCCAGTGTGACTTTTCAGATGCTTAATAAATACAATTTCTAAGAGAAAACTTTCCTATATTCTTCACATTCATAAGATTTCACTTCTATAGGAGTCCTCCAATGAACAATGAGCCCTGCTTTCCAGTAGTAAAATATTGCCTACATTGTTTTTCTCTCTTGTGAGTACTCAGATGTACAGTAAGATGTGACTTTTGGGAAAAAGTTTTATTACATTGTTCACAGCCATAGGTTTTTTCTCCTGTGTGAGTTCTCCAATGCCTAGTAAGATCTGACTTGCAAGAGAACATTTTCCTACATTTTTCACATTCATAGGTTTTCTCTCCCATGTGAGATCTCTGATGTGCAGTGAGGTGTGACTTCTGGGAGAACATTTTTTTACATTGTTCACTTTTGTAGGGTTTCTCTTCTGTGTGAGTTCTCCTATGCCCAGTGAGGTGTGACTTTCTGAAGGATGTTTTCCCACATTGTTAGCATTCATAGGGTTTCTCTCCAGTGTGAGTTCTACTATGCACAGTGAGCTGTGACTTCCGGGAGAACATTTTACTACATTGTTCACATTCATAGGGCTTCTCTCCTGTGTGAGTTCTCCAATGCCTAGTAAGATATGACTTGCAAGAGAACATTTTCCTACATTGTTCACACTGATAGGGTTTTTCTCCTGTGTGCATTCTCCAATGACTAGTAAGATCTGACTTGCAGGAGAACATTTTCCTACATTGTTCACATTCATAGGGCTTCTCTCCTGTGTGAGTTCTACTATGCAGAGTGAGATGTGACTTCCGGGAGAACATTTTACTACATTGTTCACATTCATAGGGTTTTTCTCCTGTGTGCGTTCTCCAATGCCTAGTAAGATCTGACTTGCAGGAGAATATTTTCCTACATTGTTGACATTCATAGGGTTTTTCTCCTGTGTGCGTTCTCCAATGACTAGTAAGATATGACTTGGAAGAGAACATTTTCCTACATTGTTCACATTCATAGGGCTTCTCTCCTGTGTGTGTTCTCCAATGCCTAGTAAGAGCTGACTTGCAAGAGAACATTTTCCTACATTGTTCACATTCATAGGGCTTCTCTCCTGTGTGAGTTCTACTATGCAGAGTGAGATGTGACTTCCGGGAGAACATTTTACTACATTGTTCACATTCATAGGGTTTTTCTCCTGTGTGCATTCTCCAATGACTAGTAAGATATGACTTGCAGGAGAATATTTTCCTACATTGTTCACACTGATAGGGTTTTTCTTCTGTGTGCGTTCTCCAATGACTAGTAAGATCTGACTTGCAGGAGAACATTTTCCTACATTGTTCACATTCATAGGGCTTCTCTCCTGTGTGAGTTCTACTATGCAGAGTGAGATGTGACTTCCGGGAGAACATTTTACTACATTGTTCACATTCATAGGGTTTTTCTCCTGTGTGCGTTCTCCAATGCCTAGTAAGATCTGACTTGCAGGAGAATATTTTCCTACATTGTTGACATTCATAGGGTTTTTCTCCTGTGTGCGTTCTCCAATGACTAGTAAGATATGACTTGGAAGAGAACATTTTCCTACATTGTTCACATTCATAGGGCTTCTCTCCTGTGTGAGTTCTCCAATGCCTAGTAAGAGCTGACTTGCAAGAGAACATTTTCCTACATTGTTCACATTCATAGGGCTTCTCTCCTGTGTGAGTTCTACTATGCAGAGTGAGATGTGACTTCCGGGAGAACATTTTACTACATTGTTCACATTCATAGGTTTTCTCTCCCATGTGAGATCTCTGATGTGCAGTGAGCTGTGACTTCTGGGAGAACATTTTCCTACATTGTTTACATTCATAGGGCTTCTCTTCTGTGTGAATTTTCCTATGCCCAGTGAGGTGTGACTTCCAGAAGAATCTTTTCCTACATTGTTCACATTCAGAGGGTTTCTTTTCAGTGTCAGTTTTTGAATGTTCCCTCAAGATTGACTTGGGACTGAAAGACTTTACATATTCTCCACATTCATAGGATTTTTCTTCAGTGTGAGTTGGCTGATGCACAGTGAAGTGTGACTTCTTGTAGAACATTTTCCTACATAGTTTATGTTCATAGGGTTTCTCTCCTATGTGACTCCTCTGATGTACAGTGAGGTCTGAATTCTGGGAAAACGTTCTTTTACATTGTTTACATTCATAGCACTTCTCTCCTGTATAAGTTTTCAGATGGTTAGTAAGGGGTGTGTTCAGACACAATAATAAATTCCTATATTGTTTTATCCACAAGATTTCTTTCCAGTATGAGTTGTATCATGTATAACAACAGCTGAAACCTTTTGTAATTTATACATCATAAGGCTTTACTTTTCTGTAATTTCTCTGGTACACCATAATTTCTGACCTCAGGAAAAAGGGTTTTGATATTTATAATATTTATAGGGTGCTTCCCTTGTGTGCATTCTCTGATGAAAAGCTAGATTTTACTTCTGCAATAAGGATTACTTTTACTCTTTATATAAATAGGAATCTTCCACTCTGTATTTAAAATCTATTCTAAAAATTATTTTAAATAACTTTTCACATTCTCTACATTTATAGTGTCCATCTCATATGTGTATCTTCTGCTGAATAAAACAGTTAGGCTTTTTGTAAAATGGTTTCTTCCATACCTGAACTATATACTGGGCAATAGGAACTGTCTTAACACATGCTTTCCCATATTCATTCTATTTACAAGCAGTCTCTCTCACATCAATGCTCTTTGGTCAGAAAAAGACAACCATTTCCATAAATTATTTCTTTTCTTTTTTTTTTTTTTTTTTTTGGAGAGGTTTTTGCTATAGGGCGCGTGCGCTCGCCAGACAGACAGAGAGAGACAGAGAGATAGAAAGCAGGAAATCACCCCCCAGGGGGGATGGCCACGCCGCAATCCCTTCTCCTCCATTCCCCTCTCGGGATCTTGGGCACGCACGCACACGCGCCCGGCGTGAGTTTTAAGCCGCCAGGTCCGGGACTCGAACCGCGGTCGACTACGTGGGAGTCCAGCGACATAGCCATTACGCTAACTGCTGGTCCCTTTTTTTTTTTTTTCTTTTTTTTTTTCCATAAATTATTTTTGAGAATTTATTTTACACTGCTCACATCTATTTTGAATATTGGTACTGATCTATAATAAGAAATATGGTTCTTTCTCCTTAATACGTTCCTGTAACAACTTACATTAATATTTCTGAAAGGTGAGTGGATTTTGTTCCTTTATGTTTTCCTTTCCACTAATACCCTTAACAATAATTAAAGTATCTACCTTCTGTCTGCCTATAAATTTACACTGAAAGATTTCCGTCATTTGTTTTTCCTGTCATTTTTCTCTTTTTTTTCTTATAACAGTGAATAACATGTATTGTTTCTTTGCTAATGTGAACAGTTTTCTAGATCATCTATTTGCTGAAGTCAAAAGAACTCTTGTCACTTAAGAAGAAATGTTACTTAGGAAGGACTTGTAGCCAATAAAAATACATACTAATTACCCTAAATATGTCATCCCATAGGACTCCTTAAAATATATACCCATTTTGCACATTCTTACCCCAGGAAAACATTTCTACATTTTTCTAACCTCACCAGTACTAACATTTTGTTTTCCCTTCTCAATGAATTATAAATTCTTCAAAAGAAAATGTATTACATTAGTCCCAGAAAACTATGCACTGACTAACCTGGGACACTCAAGCTGGGAAGTTCTTCTAATGTCCATGGATCTCCTCCTTGCTCCAACTTGAAGATCACTGCAGGTTTGGCAATGGACTGTCCTGGTAATAAAAAGCAGTGTGGAATTTTGCCAATCTATTCAGGTAAGCTACCTGAAGCGTAACAACGGTTCAGCTTTATCAGCTGTGCAATAAAGGGGTTGATTTGGGCATGTTGTTAAAGAGGAGTGCCACTCACATTAACCATAGAATAAAATCTCACTCCTAAACAGCATTAAACATTATAAAACTCTTGTACTTTTACTATGAAAGGAGACAGTAATTACTTCAGAGAGCTTCATGGGAGTTCCACTAACCCAAAAACATTAGGCTGCTCCAGGTCTCCAGCATTACATCCTTGTATAGAATCTTCTGAGCATCTTCGAGGACCTGCCACTCCTCCCAGGTAAAGTCCATAGCAACATCCTCAAATGATATGAACCCCTGTAAAAATACATTCCCCATCAGCCCTGAGAAATAGAACATAATATGGAAAATTTACTTTCTTTGGATGTTTGTATATGCTTGAAGTCTGTAAAGGGAGAAAAAATAAAGTACAAACATCCTATTTCTATGCTAACTTATTCATTGCTACATGTATTATAAGTATTCCCTCATAGATCTCCAAATGTTTTTGCTGCAAGGGATGAAATCATAATAAATATTCTGCTATGTCAAGGTTCTTACCATCTCAAACAAACACATAAGTATAAACACATATTTAGAGTAATATATTAGATAAAATAACTTAAGACACAAGTTTATGATAACCAGTCTAAAAAAAATAGAAAGGATCTTTTTCTTTTTTCTGTATTATCAATTTGTGCTTCAAGTCAATGATGTTAAGAAAATATATGTAAATGTTATGAAAATGGAACTATAGTAGTCTTCCTATGAAAGCAGATAATACATTTCTAATATTAATGGTATTTATAAAATAAGGCTAGTTATATTTAGGACAACTGAAGGAAAACTGGAAAAAAAAGAAAAACAAGCAAACTTGAACACTGAAACAACCTCAAACATCTCTTTACTCTGATGATATATTTTTGTAAGAAAAATAAATATTCAGATGACCAGGAATGTATATAACTAAGTGAAATGAGAAAAAACATCATAACAGCATATATTTAAGAAGACAGAAATATAAAACTGTATACCAGTGCTTAGAGTGGAGTTAAGTGAAGTGCTGAAATACTACAAAATATAGGCGATAAGGGACCAGCAGTTAGCATAATGGATATGTCGCTGGACTCCCACGTAGTCGACTGTGGTTTGCGTCCTGGACCCGGTGGCTTAAACAGGCCGGGCGCGTATGCATGCGTGCCCAAGATCCCAAGGGGAGAATGGAGGAGAAGTGATTGTGGCGTGGCCATCCCACCTGGGGGGGGTGATTTTTCGCTTTCTATCTCTCTGTCTGTCTCTGTCTGTCTGGCAAGCGCAAGCACCCTATAGCAAAAACCTCTCCAAAAAGAAAAAATATATATAGGCGATAACATGAACTGTCACTTGCTGTAAATCTGCGTGGATATGTTTCAGATAGGATTACTAACAAAAAAAATTAGTTTAATCAGTAATAAATCATCTCCCAACAAAGAAAAGGGCAGGTCCCAATGGTTTCAGTTCTGAATTCTACAAAACTCTGAAGAGATAACCCTCATTCTCCTCGGATAATTTCTAAAGACCCAAAAGGAAGAATTCCTCTTAAATTCATTTTATAAAACCTCCATCACCATTATCCTCAAAAGAGAAAAGGATATAACAAAAAAGGAAAACTATGAATATCTGATTAACACAAATAAAAATTCTCAACAAGATACTAGGAAATTATATGTAATGACACATTAAAAATATTATACACTGCACCACAACCTGGTAGGCTTTATTCTGGGAATGCAAAGATGGTTCATATACACAAAATTATAAATGTAATACACCATATTAGCACAAAAAAGATAAAAACATATAATAATATCAATCAGTACAGAAAAAGCATTTGATAAAATACAACATCCCTTCATGACTAATAAACTCAGCAAAATTGGCATAAAAGCAACATTTCTCAACACAATAAAAGCCACATATGAAAAACTGCTAGGTAACGTCACACTGAATGGGAAAAAGTGTTAAGCTTTCCACCTAAAACCTGGAACAAAACAAACCTACCCACTTTCTCCACTCCTTTTTTATATATTATTGGAAGTCCAAGCCAATGAAATCAGACAAATAACTAGAATAAAAGGCACTGAAACAGGGAAATAAATGAAATTATCTCTATTTGCATAACACATGATTAAATACACAGAATATTTTTAAAAATCCACATACACAGGGAAAGGAAAAAAATTCTAGAAGTGATAAATGAATGCAGTGAACTGGCAGGATGCAAAATCAACATATACAAATTTATAGCATTTCTACATGAAAAGGAACAGACTGAGGTAGACTTGAAGAAAGTTATCCCATTTATAAGAGCTGTAAAAAGCATAAGATACCTAGGAATAAACCTAAACAAAGAAGTCAAAGACCTCTACAATAAAAACTATAAAAAATTTAAAAAAGAAATTGGAAATGGCACAAAGAGTGGAAAAAAATAATCCCATGTTCGATTGAAAGAATTGGTATAATCAAAATGTCAATCCTATCCAAATTAATCTACAAATTTAATGAAATCCTTATCAAATTACCAGAGATAGTCTACACAGATTTTTAAAAAATCATAGAATTTGTCTAGAATCATTAAAGACACGGTATTGTCAAAGCAATTTTGTGCAAGAAGAGTGGAGTAGGAGGCATCTCACTCCCTGACCCCAAAATATACAATAAAGCTGTAATAATCAAAACCACATGGAGAAACCGTCATGGCTCCTGCGATCTAGCCATTTTAGGGGAAACAGAAATGAAGATTTCCCACTGATAATTTGGCCTCCAGCACACAAAACTCATGTGGAGAGGCAGAAGGGAACAGGCCTCTTGAAGAGACACAACTTAATTGTAGGGACAAAGTCTGGAGTTGAGTATTATATCCCAGAGTTCAATCTGAAAGAACAAACCAAAACAGAAGATTAAGTATATGAGACTGAACTGATGAAACAGCATTCTGTGACTTGACTAAAATATTGCTGCCTTTCTTCTAATCTTTGTTGTCCGGTTTTAAGGATTTTTGTCCTGTCTTGAGCTGTTAATAGATTCATGTATCTACTATTTGAACAGAATACTAACCTGTTTCTAGGCTTTAAGGTTCAAGGAAATATCCTTACCAGTTCAAAACTGCTTTTCTTAAAATCACCAGCTGAACTTGCTATTGAAAGTAGTTAGATTACTCATGATATTGTGTGATCAACAAAATGTTGGGAGATAAGGAATTGAAGACAACTGTAGACAGCAGAGATAGTGTAATAAGAGAGTGGGAAAGGGCAGAGGGTCAGACATAGGGTAAAAAACATATATATATAAATATGTATATATATATATATATATATATATATATATATATATATATACACACACACACACACACACACACACACATATATATATACACACACATACATACACACACACACACACACACACATATATATATATATATATATATATATACACATACACATATATGAAAGTAGAAATGAAATATTATTGATGATAACATGCATGGTTAAGCCACTATGCAGTTTATTCTAGATGGGAAAGCACATTTAGTACGTTGTGATGATGCTCAGGGAATGAATGTAAATTAATAAAAAAAAAAAAAGTTTTAGGAGGAAAAAAAGACACCAAAACTGTTCTTACTGAAATTTAAAAAAATGCATATTTGATGACCGCAGTAAGCTATATAGCCCCAGCTAGGTACTACTTTATAGTATGTTCATTCTACTCACTGAGGTTTATGCCTAAAGTCAGACTTGGGTTCATTTATATGTATATAGCAGCTGTGCTTGCTATTGCAAATATTTAGACTAATTAAGTTCATTAGCAAATCAATTAAATGGGAGGGAAAGGCATAGAAAGCAACCATGGATACCAGAGCAATGTGGGAGGAGGGTGGGACATGGCAGAGGGTGACGGATAGGGAATCAAGGATGGCAAAAAAAAAAAAAAAAGAAAAAAGGCAAATTATACACGACATAAGAAATGGAAAATCATTTGTTGATAACATGTATGTTGATGTGCTTGATTGAACCAATATACAGTGTATTTTAGATGGAAAATTCATTTCGTATGCTGTAATGATGTATAGTGAATTAATGTAAAAAATAAATTTAAAGAAAAAAAAAACAACAACATGGTATTGCCACAGAAACAGACAGGTGCACCAATGGAATAGAATAGAGACCCCAGAAATAAACTACCTGACCCCAAACTATATTATGAAAACATATCTAAATATATCTAAACAGCATGTTATTGGCACAAAAACAGACTTGTGGACAATTGGGACCGTTATAAACCCCAGAAATAAATCCCTAAACATATAGCCAACTCTTTTCTAACAAAGGGCACCATCAATCTAATGGAGAAAAGAAAACCTCTTTAGCAAATGGGGCTAGGAAAACTGGGCATCAACCTGCAGAAAAATAAAACTGGACCCCTATTTCTCACTATAAATGAAAATCAACACAAAATGAATCAAAGATCTAAACCCAAGACCTCAAACTATAAAACTACTGGAGAATAATGAAGGGGAAACTCATGAAGACATTGGCGTAGGGGAGGACTTATTCAATAAGACCCCCCAAAGCACAGGAAATAACCCCAAATATAAATAAGTGGGAACATGTCATTTCAAAAGCTTCTGCACGAAAAAAGAAAGAATTAGAGTGAATTGACAATCCTTAAAGTGGGAAAATATATTTGCAGAGTATGCCTCAGATAGGGGTCTAATAACTAAAATATACAGAGAACTCAAGTAATGCACCTGGAAAAAAAAAAAAAAAAGATGAACCCAATTAAAAGATGGGCTCAACCTCTCTAAAGAACACATAAAAACAGTCAAAAAAATATGAGAAATGCTCAACATTCCTTATCACAAGGGAGATACAAATCAAAACCACAATGAGATACCACCTAACCCTAGTCAAAATGGCTAAGATTAAGAAAATAAACAATGATAAATGCAGGTGAGGTTTTGGTGAAAAGGACACTCTCCTTCACTGTTGGTGGGAATGTAAATTAGTTCAGCCACTTTGAAGAACAATATGGTGAATCCTCAAAAACCTAAAAATAGAACTACCATATGATCCAACACTTCCAGTCCTGAGTATTTATCTGAAGTTTAGGAATACATTCAATCGGGAAAGTACTAGCACATCCATGTTTACTTTGGCATTATACACAATGGCTAAGATATGGACCTGACCCAAGCATCCAGGAACACATGAATAGATTGAAAAGGGGTGGCACATAAATACTATTGAATACTACTCAATCATAAAAAAACAAGGAGACCTTGGAAGTTGATAGAAAGTGGATGAATACGAAAGATTTACTGCTAAACAAAACAAACCAGAATATGAAAGAGAGGCATTTTGTCTCCACTCAATATATACTGAATGTCTGTACTTTATGGCAGCTACTGAAATATTGGAAGATATGAAAAAAAGAAGAGAAATTGTAAATACTAGAGACAGTATGGGGGGGAGATGGTGGAGGGAAAGAAGGTAATCAAGAGGGAAAAGAGTAAAATATTTAAGGAACACAAAAATGGAAAATTATTTATTGTTGATAATGTGTATGACAATATCTTTAACTGAATATATAGTATATTCATGCTGAAAAATTCATTTTGCATGCTGTAATGATATAGTGATTTTATATAAAAATGAATTAATCATAAACAAATAAATAATACAGGTGATCTCTAAGAATGTCAAGGTCTTGACTTTCAAGGTTTTTATTTGATATATAGAAGAAATATGACAATCCTAGTTAATTTGACAATAGACCAGAATCCCTCACATGCAGGCATGTTTCTTTACAAACAAGGTTTGTTTTTTAGTTTCTTCTGCAGTTCTATATGAAGATTGATAAATAATTTTTGCTTATTTTATTAATAAAATATAATTTGGATATCTTGAGTTTATGGTTTTGTGATTTAGCTGGGTAAACTGTTTGTAACAAGTAACTTTTGTGTGATTTAGCTAGGTAAGTAAGCAATTTCTGTAACAGATACTTTATGTATAAAACATAAAAACATATTAAAAATGTGGCACATATACACAATGGAATACTACTCATCCATAAAGAACAAAGAGATCCTGTCATTCAATATGAAGTAAATAAATGAAGATTTAATGATAAATTAAATAAGTCAAACAATGAAAGACAATGTATGTCCCCAATGAATGGATGCACTCTACAGCAGAAACTATAGATCCAAAGACTATATTGGAGTGAGGAGGAGGGATATATTTAAAAGAAATCATTTAAGAGAAGTGAATGAAAACATATGTATACAAACAAATGAGTTATGGCACAATATACAGAACAGATAGAAACAGATGCTGACAATCTTAAGTGTGTGTGTGTGTGTGTGTGTGTGCACGCATGCACGTATGTGTGTATGTGTGTGTATATATATATATATATATATATATATATATATCCACGAAACTAGTTGAACAAAAATTAAAGGTGCACACATAAAGTAACGTTCTCTGATGAACATAGCAATATCACAGATTTGATTACTATACACTCAATGAATGCTTTGAGAAACCACATTGTATCTCACAAAGGTGTACAATAAAATATAAATTAAAACTTTCAAACCAGAAATAATGAAAAGATCATTATACAAAACTCTAACTTCTGAAGCCTTACTAGTAAAATAAAAAAATTCAAAAACATCTATTTCAAAACAAAACCAGCTATAGGGATGCAGCAGTAACACACGTGTGATGCTTAGGCCCCATGGAAAGTTGTTGGGTTCACTTCCCAATTTCTCCCTGTACACACTAGGAATCTGCATGCCTATGACCTTGATTGGCTAAACTACGGCATGAACATACCACTGAAGTGCCTACCTATTTTGTTGCTCTAGTGTCCCTCATGGAAGAAATATGTATGTAACTACACCTCTCTCTATATATATCAAAGCAACTTCTTATGATGAAAATAAAAATAGAAAACAAAATCAAAACAGCAATTCAATACACAAAAATTTATTTTCTCAATAAATTCCTATGTATTTGTAAGAAAATATCTAAAAGAATCAGTATTCCAATAGAAAAATGAGAAAATAGTAACACTTCCTATGCTCTAATATCTTTAACTTAATGTTTAATTGATTACACTATTTAATTTTTACTAATTTTAAAGATGGTAAAAACCTATAAAAATTAAAATTAAACTTCAATACTTTTTTTACCTAACATATTCAACTAAAAACTAAATGTTTACAAAACTTCATTTTACATTGCAATGGGCAAGCATCATCCTGTTGTGTCTAACCTCAAAATAAACACATACTTCAAATCTGAGCAATCTTAATGATTTCTACAGTGACAACCCACTGCAAATCACCATAAACGGCTACCTATATTACTCTCAGAGTTTTTAAAGTGAATTATCTCCTATTGAACTTTCCCTGAGAAAAACACTAGAGATTAAAAGGTCAGCAGAGTTTTTGGTAATTATATAGAAGAATGACAAAATCATTCATTTGAAAGGCCTCAAAAAATACTTTCTGACATTTGCCAAATTCTGAAGATCTAAAGAACAGGAGGCTAAACACAAAGTAAAAATAATGTAAGGTGGAATGAGATTCATTCATTCCTCTTTTGCTGAAGATTAAAAAGTCCTACCAGAGGAAGGGGATAAATTACTACTAAATTTCAGTTGAAAGCACTCCATGTGTCAGTTGTCACAAATGGGGCAAAATTGAATGGTATCCTATACATGTAATTGAACCCCACAGTGAGTAGTTGAATCAGAAAACTATCTTTAAAAGGCTGATCATTTTTCAATCTGATAAAAATGATAAATTCAAAACTCTCAGTCTATATATCAAATGCTGTATATTCTAGTGAATGAATAGATCTCCCAGAAAACATTCAGCCTGTTGAAGTTCTGGAAGATTATTTCTTAGCTATTGGAATTGCTAACCTGGTAAGAATATCTTTGTCTACATTATGGCTATGGGTTATATGGGTAATCTATGCTTACAATGTAATTTATGATTGTAGATATCAAATTCATGTGGTTAAAGATGAACGTGTGGATGTATGGGAAGGTGAAAAAAGTCACATAGATGGGCAAGCATGTCTGTAGCCAAACCCCAAACTCTGAACAATAGCTAGGATGAGATTCTCATGTTTGCAATGTCCTGTGGGTGCTGTCACCCATTACTGTTGGGAGAAATAGGCAATATCAACAGAATTCTACTGAGAGAAAACAATTGGAAACTTGAGCAAATGACCAATAGAACCTACCTTGTGCATCTTGTCCCCTGGCTGATTTTAGTGGATTCTTGCATAGCATAGTAATATATCCTAACAATGAGTATAAAAACCTTCCTAGGTTCGGGACCAGCAGTTAGCGTAATGGCTATGTCGCTGGACTCCCACGTAGTCGACCGCGGTTCGAGTCCCGGACCCGGTGACTTAAACTCACGCCGGGCGCGTGTGCGTGCGTGCCCAAGATCCCGAGAGGAGAATGGAGGAGAAGGGATTGCGGCATGGCCATCCCCCCTGGGGGGTGATTTCCTGCTTTCTATCTCTCTGTCTCTCTCTGTCTGTCTGGCGAGCGCACACGCCCTATAGCAAAAACCTCTCAAAAAAAAAACCTTCCTAGGTTCATAATTGTCTCTAGAAATTACAAGGCCTAAGGTGATTTGGGGGATCATGTTACCTTAACTTGCACACATACAGTTCATATCATAAAAGTCATGGTCTTAAAAGATAGCCAAACAGGGGCCAGCAGTTGGCGTCATGGCTACATCGCTGGATTCCCATGTAGTCGATCACGAGTCGAGTCCTGGACCTGGTAGCTTAAACTCACGCCAGGCGTGTATGCATGCACGCCCAAGATCCTGAGAGGAGAATGGAAGAGAAGGGATTGCAGCATGGCCATCTCCCCTGGGGGGTGATTTCTCGCTTTCTGTTTCTCTATCTCTCTCTCTCTCTGTCTGGCGAGCGCATGTGCCCTATAGCAACCCCCCCCCCACCAAAAAAAAAGATAGCCAAACATCATACAGCAAAAGACAATACAAAGACAACTACAGGAAGGCATATAATAGCCAAACTGTCACAAACTAGAAAATGTTATAACAGATAAAGATCTAGTAAGATACAAACAAGAATATTAGAAATAAAAAATAAGTGCAGACCCACTTATTTTGCCCTTTTTTTCAAACTTTTAAAAAAGGCATTGGCTGGGGCCAGCAGGTGGTAAGGTGGTAAATGTACTGAACTCCCACATGGCTGACCACAGTTTAAGCCTCAGACTTAGAGGCTTGCTTTCTCACTCCCCCCACCATAAGTGTGAATGCCCTAGAGCAAAATAAAATGATAATAAATAAAATTAAATAAATAATTCTTTTTTGGAAAAAGGCAGTGTCCATTTGAAGCAACATATGGCTATAGGCTATATGGAAGACCCATGCTTACAATGTAATTTATGACTATAGGTCTCGAGTCATGTGGTTAAACCTGAGTGTGTGGATGGATAGGAAAGTGAAAGAAGTCATGTGTTGGAATTATAATATGTACAATGTAAAATGCACGCTGACATGGTAAAGGAACTAAGAAAATTGCAAGTACACTATTACAGAGTTTGTACACAAACTGGTGTAATGTAAATGTTTGAAGGTACATTAAAAGTCAAATGCGAATATTGTGAACCACAAAAAAAAATTAAAAAATGTTACACTTAAGGTAACAAAAAGTCCATGGGCCATATTTAAACAGGAAATACATTAAATCTATCATGTAGGCATTAGTTCGCCTTTACATAATTTGTATATTCTATAAGTGACTCATGGAAGACAGACTGGAATCATGTAGTAAAAAAATACTAGATTTAGAAAATTTGAAACAGTTCAGGGTAGAGAAAATGAAGCTACAAAACAAAGAGAAGGAATTAATTAATAGAAGAAAAGAGATATTATCCTATGAAGAACTTAAAAATAACAAGGCACATGAAATAATGGCAAAGAACTTAGCCTAAAGAACACTCCTGAAAAATACATATACATGTACATATATAAAAAATATAGAGAAAGATAGACACACATATGTGTGTGTGTGTGTGTGTGTGTGTGTGTGTTTTACTTAAAAATGTAGAATAGAACCATCTGAGGCAGTGGAGAATAGTAAAAAAGGCAGAAAGTAGATTTAGAGAATTCTTAAAGGACAAACTGTAAATTTTTGGCATTTTACCACAGGGAACTCTCCTGTTTGCATACAGATCAAGGAAGTAAAAGCTATACCTTTACTGGCTCTAGTTGTCAAAAACTAAATTTCAGGGCTGAACAGACAACCAGAAATTTGGGGAGAAGTTAATAAGTCCTAGAAAAGAGAAAGCCAAAGACTATAATCTTCAGGATTTGCATATGAAACTCATCATAATTGCTGGTCAACTACTAAAATACACATACACAGCACTCAGAGGGACCTACAAAAAAGCAGCTATTAGAACCTGAAAAAAAAAAAAAAAAAAAACACACAAAGAATCAGGCCCTCATCACTGCAAGGGATATAAAATCTGGAACTTGACTCTAGACAGTTAACCAATGTATAGAATAAAAATTAATCATTTGAGATATATAACAGTATCCACAAGCTCTATGATGTATAATTTATAATATCCAGGGTAGAATTTAGAATTTATATTCAGTAAAATAAAAGCAAAATGTGACCCATATTTCAGAAATAAAACCACTCAAATAATACAGATATTTCAAGTAGCAGACAAGAAAGTTAAACTATACAGAAATAAATTTATGGACTTAAAGGAAATATATAAATGTTACAAATGAGGATTGTTGGTAGTAAAATAAATTTTATACAAAGGGCATTCAGATACTTTCCAGAATGGGTGTTGAGAATTAGAAGAGTAAAGGTTGCCTGAGCTATCAAAAGCTAAGTGCTCCTACTCTAGCTTCAGCCCACTCACTGGCAGTAGGGAGGGGTAAAATCACTTACTATGATGTATTAGGGGTCAAACCCAATGCCACCCAGGAAGAATAGAAAAAGACTTATTGGAAGCTGATTCTGGAGGATGCTTTCTCCTTTCCTCCTCTTTGTCTCTAGTGAGTGAGCATTCCTTTAAGGAGAAAAAAAATGACATAAAACAAAGACATTTGGGAATTAAAAAGAAGTTAAGATAACTCATCACCAGATCTACATTAAAGGAAAGCAACTTCTCCAGAATTAAAGAGACTGAAACCAGAGACTGATATGAATGTACAAAAAGATTTAAGGAACACCAAAAGTAGCACATCTATGTAAGCAAAATATAGGCTCATATCTCATGACTAAAACCAACCCAACACATTCTAAAAATATTATACATTATTGCCAGATAGGATCTATTCCTAGAACACAAGGATGATACAACATATATAAAACAACAAATGTAATAGATCACATTAAGAAACGACAAAAATCTTATGATCATATTAATTGACACATAAAAAGCATTTCATAAAATATAATAGTCCTTTATGGTTACAAATCAATAAAATAGGCATAAAAAGCACATTTTATAACCAAATAAAGTCCATATATGACATTCCTGAAGCTAACATAATATTGAATGAGAAAAAGTGGAAACTTTTTCAACTTCAAACTAGAACAAGACAGAGACGTCCACTTTCTTCTCTCCCATTCAACATAGATACTGGAAGTACTAGCTAATACAGTCAGATGAAAGAACAAAATAAAAGGCACATAAGTTGGAGAAGAAAAAATTGGATTGTCCCTATTTGTGGCTGACTTGATTATATAATGGTTCATTAGAAAAGCCAAGATGCATTTTTCTAGGGTTTTTTTTTTTTTTTTTTTTTTTTTTTTACAACCCAATATATAGGAAAACCTAAAGAACCCACCAAATAACTCCTAGAAGAAATAAACAAATGCAGTAAAGTTGCAGGATACAAATCCAGCATTGAAAAATCTGCAGTAGGCTATCTCCATGGCACAGGGCTTAAATACTATGTGTAAGGAGCCAGATCGCACATAATTACCTGTGGTTTGAGTCCATGGCCCTGTGGGCTTGGGAAACACATTGAGTGTGTGTATGTGGGCATGTGTCCAAAATCCTGATGGGAAGGCAAACTGGAGGAAAGGGATTGCAGCATCCCCTGAGCACTCTGGCTGTCAGTCTAGTCCAGAGGATAGTTCTCAGGTAGGTTTATAGCCCATAATGGACATTATATACTTCATTTTTGGGGTGCTTTCTCTCTCTTCCTGAATCTCCATCTCTCTATCACTTTCTCTAGCAAGTACATAAGGCCTTGGGTAATTAAAAATATCTGTGGCATTTTTCTCCACCATGAATAAACTGAGAGAAAAATGAAGAAGGCAATCCCATTGACAATAACCACAAAAACTATTTGGAAGAAATCTCACCAAGAAAGTGAAAGACCTTTATGAATAAAATTGTAAAAGCTGAGCAAGTTACTTGAAAAACATGCAAAAACCAGGAAGACAGTCCTTTTCATAAATTTGAAGAATCAATATAGGTGCTATACCTATACTATGCCACAGTGATCTATAAATTCATTGAAATTCCTACAAAAAACCAGCAGTGTTCTATACAGAAATAATTATAAAATTTATGCAGAATCACAAAAGACCCATATAATCTGACCAATACTGTACAGAAGGAATAATGCTGGAGGCATCTTACTTCCTGACTACAAAATATATTGTAAATCCATAATCACCAAAACGGCATGGTACTGGAACAAACACAGACATACAGGCCAAGTGAATAGAATAAACAGAAAAAAAAAAAAACTTAACATACAGCCAACTGATTTTTGACAGAGGCCACAGATCAAGCCTGTGGAAAAAAGACAGTTTTCAATAAATGGTTCTGGGAGAACTCAACATTCACCAACATTCGAGTAAAACTAGATCATCTCTCACCAGTTACGTTTAGCTCAAAATGGATTAAAGCCTTTAATATATGGCCAAATTTATAAACCTAATAAGGAAAATGTAGGAGAAGAACAACATGTTGTAGTGGGCAAAGACTACTTAAATAAGACCTGTGAGGCATACACAAAACCACCAAAAATAGAGAAACTTGACTATATAAGATAAAATATTTCTGAACAGCAAAGAAAATAAAAAACAGAATAGAGACACAATGACGTTGTAATATAAAAAAACATAATTCAGCAGTGGTGGCTAAGTTGTGGATTCCCACATGGCTGACAGTGGTCCAAGTCCTGGACCAGGTGGCTCAAAAATGACAACAAATAAATAGATAAGTAAAAATAATTATTTAAAAAGAATACTGTATTTCACAAGCATATACAATGATAACTTATAAACCAGGAATGATTTCAAAATGAAAGTATATGTATAATTATATTTATTTATATTTATCTTTATATGTATACATATTTACTGATCATAATTGTATGTGTACTTACATGCAACGGGCAGCACAGTAGGTTTATTTACACCAGCATTACCATAAACGCGTGGGTAATGGGTTACTCTACAAAGTTATGACAGCTACAACCACACTAGGTTACAGAAATTTTGGGACTTCATTATAATCTTCTTGGACCACATTAATACATATAGTACATATAGTACATATACTGTTATGCAGTACATTACTATATTGGTCAAGAAATATAACTTTGGACAGTCTGTGGCATAATCAGCACATACACACTAGCCGAGAGAAATTTATGGAGAGTTCTTTAGAAACCTGTAGTAGATTCCTGACACACATTCCAGGTTTAAACTATGCATCAAGTGGATACTTATAGGAGTTGTCTGGGACCATACTATATGAGCAACTCTAGAAATAAAGTTACTGACTGGTTTGTGTTTTAGCAATCAGTAACAGTTACCACTGTAGAACACTGAATGTTCATTTTCAGGTTAGTTGGGAAACACTATCCTCTATGTGAAACCTGTTATCTATGTGACCAATAAAGACTATCTCATGATTCATATCTCTTGAGAATTTAGCATGCTCCCCCCTTAGAGTCAATTCAAACCATGCAATAAATGTGTTTTTCCCATAGTATCAGAAAAAATAGAGACCAATTTGTACTCATCTCACAGGGCTCTAAGGTCTGATAACCTGCCTATTTCACCATGTCAGTTTTATCTTGCCTTTTTATACATTTCTCATGTTGAATTTTATTATTTTTATTCTTCCATTTTAATTTATGAACCCTCATAAAATTCCAAAATATAATGTAAAACAAGTGGGGAGATCAGTAAACAACTTACCGAAAATGAATTCATTTCCTTAACCCTGGATAAATACAGCAGTTTCTAAAATTATAGCTGAAAGAGAAGGTGAACGAAGTAGATCAGAGAAATGATGTTGCTTATTCCAAGATTCCCCTGTGGGAGAACAGACACTTACACATGAGAATGACCTAAAAAGACCTTATTGAATGAGCAATCACAAATTTACTCATTGATAGAAATAAAAGACACATATTAAACTTAGGTTAATAAAAATATGCATCCCCTATTGACTTAGTAAAAATGTTATTGTGGGGACCAGCAGATGATGTAATGGTTAGTTTCCTGAACTTTCACGTAGTTGACCAAGGTTCGACTCTCAAACCCAGTGGCTTAAACTCACGATGGGAACCTGTTTATGCATACCAAATATCCAAAGAGTAGAATGGAGAAGAGAGTCCAACATGGCAATTCACCCTGGGGGGGGTGATTTCTCACTTTCTGTCTCTCTGTCTCTGTCTCTCTGGTGAGCACACATACTTTACATTGAAAATTTCTTAAAAAAAAAAAAAAAAAAACTCACACTGGGGACCAGCAGATGACATAATGGTTACATTACTGGACTCCCATGTAGTCAACCATGGTTCAAGGCCATATTGGATGGCTTAAAAGTTATGCCAAGCATATATGTGTATGTGTGCCCAAAATCCTGAGAGGAAAATGGAGGAGAAGGGATTGCAGTGTGGACATTTTCCCTAGAAGATGAATTCTCATTTTCTGTCTTTCTATTTCTCTGGTGTACATGCATGCCCTATAGCAAAAATCTAAAAAAAAAAACAAACAAAAACCAAAAAAACTCACACTCAGAGCTTGTGTGCACATGACCCAAATCCCAAGAGAAGAATGAAGAAGATGGAATTGCACATGGCCATTCCCACTGTGGGCTCATTTTTCACTTTCTGTCTTTTTGTTTCTCTCTGTCTCTCCCGCAAGTACACATGCCCTATCGCAAAAATTTATTTTTCAAAAAAAGTTACTGTGAAAAATAATGTAAGAGTTTAAGAATGGCTGTTTAAATAAATTATAGTATCCCAAAGAAAGAAACTTTCTTTCACTAAAATTTACATTATAGAAAAACTCTTGGTCAGTATTAACTATATTCTTATTAATATAGACATTTCATATTAGTGTTTCCTCTAGAACAGTTCTTGCATCTATATGACTAAGCCCCAGAGAAAGTATGCATCCTGCAACTTAGTATTTTTGACACATGACCATAAAGGAAAACATGTACATCATGAATATTGATGGCAGTACAATTTTCCAGTAATGGTTTCCAGTGACAAATCTCTGTATTCATAATGGATACAGGGACTTTTTTTTTTTTTTTTTTTTTTTTTTTTTTTTTTTTTTTTTTTTAGGTTTTTGCCATAGGGTGCATGTGCTTGCCAGAGAGAGAAAGTGAGAAGAAAACTGAGAAATCACTCCCAGAGAAGCCAGCAATGCCACAGTCCCTTCTCTTCTACTCTCCTCTTTGGGTTTTGGGCACACACACGCATGCAACTGGTGAAATTTGCAATACACTAGGACCGGGACTCAAGCAGATACTGTAGTAGTTAAGATGCTAGACACCCACATGGCCAACCATGGTTCAAGTCCCAGACCTGGCGGGCTAAAAATCATGCTAGATTGGGGCCGCCAGATGGCATGGCAGTTAAGTGTGCTGGACTCCCATGTGGCCAACCATGGTTCAAGTCCTGGCTTCCTTTCTTGCTTTTCCTCTCCCTCTCTCTCTGTCCCTCCCTGTTCAAACTGGAAAACAGTAATAAAGATAAAATAATTCTTTAAAGAAAATCATGCTGGGCACATGTGAATGCATGCCCAAAATTCCAGGAGAATGGAGAAGGGACTGTGGCATGGCCATACCCTAAGCAGGGTGATTTCTCACTCTTCAGCTTACTGTTTCTCTGTCTCTGGTGAGTACACACACAGCCAATGGCAAAAACCTTAAAGTTATGAATTCAATCAACATTTCAGGTCTTTTTGTGTCAATGTACAATCTGATTCATAAAAGTCCAATATTTCCAACATGCTGTTAATAACAAACAAGATGTGGTACAGCAGGTGGCATGGGTTAGGGCCCTGGATCCCAAATGGCCAACTGCATGGTTCCAGTCCCAGACCCTTCAAAATCACAATGGGTGAGTGTGCATGCATGCCCAAATTCTCAAGAGGAGATTGAAGAAGGAGGACAAAATTACCACATCCATCCATTGAGGGTGATTTCTCTTTCACTCTGTCTTCACAACATACATGTCATATAGCCAGAGAGAGAGAGAGAGCTAAAGAGACAAAAAAGGAAAGAAATTTGTCAGCATATGCCCCATATGCCCCTTGGCTCAATCTAAGAGGAAACAGAAAGAAAGGGACAAAGAGACAGAGTATCAGTGGACACAGGTGGCCTGAGCCTAGGCAGCCCAAGCAACTTGGGCTGCCCAGACAAACCGGGCACCTTTATTTACAGGGCAAAGCAACCTACTTACATGTATTTCATGACATTCCATAGATAAATTGGTATGTTATAGACAATAAGAAGCAGGTAACAAATCTATAAGGGGTTAGATATACTGGGCTGAGTGTATCTCTTGGCGATAATCTTATCAAAGAGAAATCCCATTAAACTTATTTAGTGGAGAGAAGCCTAGCTGCAGGTGTGGGGAAGATACATTTTTAAAGCATAAAAGAGATGTTGATAAGGCTAAAGAATCTTGTTATAGGGCAGGTGCCCAAGGCCCAGAGAAGGCTAAAGAATCTTACAGAGGCAAAGCAGGGATTGGACTTTGCTAATTGGGGTCAGGATTTTTCCGGAATTCTATCAGATGTGTCTGTTGGAAGGCCCCTAGCAAATTTCACCCTTTGCTCTGCCTCCAGCAAGGGTCAAGAAAAGGACAAGCTGCAAGGTTCTGCCATAACCAAAAGGGACAGGTGGTGTTTGCTCGGAGCATGTCCCCATATCCTCAGGGTCTCTCTCCAAACACTCCCTACAGAAAATGATCAAGACCTGATATCTCTACAGGATATCAGAGCATTTGATGAGAGTATAGTGAACAGACCTCATGATATCAAAAGGGAAAGTGGCACAGAAAAAGTAGCTAGAAAAAGGCTGAGCATGCTGCCTAGCTGAAGAATGACAAAGCTTGCCTTTCACAGCTATTTTTGAATCAATGTCATAAGGTCAAATAATATATATTAGTAGAAATTTAATAGAAAAAGCAGACAACAACAAGATTTCAACACGACTTTTGCCTGTACAGGTGTGCTTTGGACCCTTTCCCCCCACACCCCTCACCATAAACCCCCAAGGTGCAAAACCCAGTGGCAATGAGAAAGAGTGGGCATAGAAGGACCACATGTCTCAAACATCTTGGAGCTGACTTTTGCCCACAGAGGTGTGCTTTGTTCCTCCCTTGCCTCACTTTCCTGCCCCCCTTCACCTTAAGCCAGGAGCTGGTGGCAGTGAGAGGGAATGCCGAGAGGTTAACACAGAAGACAGCGTATCCTGGACTTATTGCTGCTGTATTTCCTCCCTCAGCTACCACCCACTGCCAAGGTGTGCATTGGAACCTCTCCCCTGTGCTCCTCAGCCACAGGCCACATGGTGCAGGTGCCTCAGCAGCCAGAGAGTGAGCATAAAACAACCACATCCCTTAGATGTCTTCCTCAGACCTTTTGTCTGCCTTTCCCATGCACTCCTCTGCCATAAGTGTAGGAGTCAGCAGCAAGAGAGAGAGAGAAACAGAATGAATGTGCAAATCACATATCTCAGATTTTCTGCTGCTGCCTTTTTGCCTGCACAGGTGTGCTTTGGGTCCCCCTACCCCACAAGCCATCCATGGCACAGAAGCCCATGGCAGAGAGAGAGAGAGAGAGAGAGAGAGAGAGAGAGAGAGAGAGAGAGAGAGAGAACAGAAAGACCACACTTTTTAGACTTTCAGCTGCTGTCTTTTGCACTGGTGTGCTTTGGACCCTTCCAACCTTTCAACATTTTTGCCTTAAATCCTCATGGTGCAGAAGCCAATGGCAGCAAGAGACAGAGAGAGTGAACACAGAAGGACAGTGCATCTCTGACTTCTTGCTGCTGCCTGTTACACTGGTGTGCTTTGGACCCGCATCCCTCCCCCATGCTCCTCTACCTTAAGCCCTCACTATGCAGAAGCCAGAGACAGTAAGAATGAATGAGCTCAGAAGGACCACATGTCTGACTCCTTCCTGTTGCTTTTTGTCCACATATTTGTATTGGAAACTTCCCTTCTCTGCCACTCCATTTTCAGACTCTAAGGTGTAGGAGCCAGGAGCAATGAAAGAGAGAGGAACAGCATGTCTTAAATTCTTGCTGCTGCATTTTGCCTGCACAGGTGTGCTTTGAACCTTTCCCCCACACTTCATCCCTCGGCCATAAATCCTCACATTGCAGGAGCCAGCAGCAGCGAAACAGAGATAAGAGTAATCACAGAACGACCACATGTCACAGACGTCTTCCTTTTTTTTTGGAGAGGTTTTTGCTATAGGGCACATGCGCTCACCAAGCAAACAGAGAGAGACAGAGATACAGAAAGCGAGAAATCACCCCCCAGGGGGGATGGCCATGCCGCAATCCCTTCTCCTCCATTCTCCTCTCAGGATCTTGGGCACGCACGCACACGCACCCGGCATGAGTTTAAGCCACCGGGTCTGGGACGCAAACCACAGTTGACTACGTGGGAGTCCAGCAACATAGCCATTACGTTAACTGCTGGTCTCTATGTCTCAGTGTTCTTGATGCTGCCTTTTGCCTGCATAAGTGTGCTTTTGACCTTTGCCATTTCCCAGGCCCCTCTCCCATAACTGACATGGTGCAAAAGTCAGGGACAATAAGAAAGAGTGAACACTGAAAGACAGTGCATCTCAGAGTTCTTGCTTTTGTCCTCTGCCTGAGCAGGTATGCTTTGGACACTCTTCCCAATGCACTTCTGCAGTAAGCACTCATGGTGCAGAAGCTAGGAACTAGTAGCAGAGAGAGAGAGAGGAAGAGAGAGAGAGACAAAGTGAGCCTATTAACTAAACATCTCAGACCTTGCTGCTGCCTTTGCCTGCACAGCTGTGTTTTTTGTCCAGTCCCCCACCTCATCCTGAACCTTAAGCCTCCATGGTTCAAGAGCCAGTGGCAATAAGAGACTGAGATTCAACATAGATGGGTTGCACATCTCAGACTTCTTGCTTCTGCCTTTAGCTCAAGCTGGTGTGCTTTTGACCCTCTGGCAAACCCCCCTCTATCTTAACCTTCCATGGTTCAGGACTAAGTGCAGCAACCGAGAGACAGAGAGTGCAGAAGGACCAGGCCTTTCAGACTTCTTGCTCCTGCTTTTTACATGCCTTAGTTTGCTTTGAGATTTTAGTTAGCTGACTTGTACTTCCTTCTTTATTTGAATGAACCCCAAGTGCAACTAATTCTGAGAGACTGGGATAGAAACCAACATCTAAAGCTGCCTACTTTTACCCTTCTTGGATTGATAGAAAAGGCCATCTCCCAAAAACACACCTGAGAAGTAGAGCTCATCTCCCCCACTAACACCACAGAATCAATATGAAGAAAAAATAAAATACCTCTCCCTCAGGGGAACAGAAAAAGTCCTCCTCAACAAAAGAGTACAAAAGAACTCATAGAAATATCAGAAAAAGAATACAGAATGTTCAAAGTGACAAAACTGAATGAGATGAAAGAGAAAACAGACAACTAACTCCAGATGAGGAAATCATTCCAAGACCTGAAAAAGAATTCCATAAAGAGACAAACACCATAAAAAAGAATTAAACAGAACTTATAGAGATAAAGACTGTAACACAAAAAATAAAAAATACCTCCCTTGAAAGTATTAATAGCAGATTAGACCATGCGGAAGATAGAATCTATGATCTGGAAGACATAGCCATTGACTTAAACAAAACCACCAAAAAGAATAAAAAAAAAATGTTGGGGACAAAAACCAGCCCATGGCTGAGAATTAAGCCAGAAGGAGAGAATGCAGAAGGGAGTTGAAAGCAACCCCATTCCTAGACAGAAAGACAAAGGGACCCCATGGCCAACCAGATAGCTCCTGGCATGGGCTGAGTCTCAAGATTGTTTGGTGACATTCCACAGCCAAAATACTGTCTAACTACTAAGTTAATGATAGCTATCGATCTTGTACCAGGAACACAGTCTACAAAAAATGTCATGTATATTGTATACCGTTCTCTATAGCTAAACTCACTACTTATTTGACTTAATTTAGAATAAATGGGTTCTTGGGACCAGCAGTTAGCATAATGTCTATGTTGCTGGACTCCCATGTAGTCGACCATGGTTCGAGTCCAGGATCCAGCAGCTTAAACTCACGCCAGGCGCGTGTGCATGAGTGCCCCAGATCCCAAGAGGAGAATGGAGAAGAAAGGATTGCGGCATGGCCATCCCCCCTGGGGGGTAATTTATCACTTTCTGTCTCTGTCTCTCTCTGTCTGTCTGGCGAGTGCACGCACCCTATAGCAAAAACCTCTCAAAAAAAAAAAAAAAAAAAAGAATAAATGGGTTCTGGCACAGTTTTGCTTCTGCTCCAAGAGAGCTTTAGTCCCCTCTTTTAACTTTTCCTCATCTTTTGCCTCAATTCTTTGTGACAGCCTACCTTCGAGCCCTGAGTTTCTCACAAATAACCCCTCAAAATGATGACATACTAGAAATACTAGACACCATTAAACACCCAAATATCTGAATAACTGGTATTCCAGAAAGTGAAGAATATGACTATAGTATTGAAAACCTATCGAATGAAATACTTGAAGAAAGCTTTCCAAACCTAGAGAAACATTCAGACATCAGACCCAACAAATACAAAGGACCCCAAATAAAATAAACCTAAGAAGATTTTCACCATGGTACATCACAGCCAGAATGATCAAAATTGAAAACAATGTTCTAAAAATGGCAAAAGAGAAATGTATAGTTATTTACAAATTGTTATCCTACTAGGCTAACATCAGACCTCTAGACTGAAACAATGCAAACAAGGAAAGAACGGGAAGACATATTCATTACACTGAAAGAAAGACAATTTCAACCAATAATAAACCCTGTGAGATTATCCTTCAAATCATAAGAATACTAAAATATCATTCCCAGATTAAAAAAAAAAAAAAAAAAAAAAAACGTGAAAAAATGTATTAACACTAGACCAGATGTTCACAAACACAAAGTATTGAAGGGTGTGCTATATCAGGAAAACTAAAAAGACATAAACAAATAAGAGAATAAAAACAAACTGGAAGATGGCTAAAAAATGGCAGTGATAAGTCAGTAAATATCAATAATTGTGTAGAATGTTAGTGGATTAAATGCTCTAATTAAAAGACACAGATTGGCTGAAGAGATTTAAAAAAAAAAAATGCCCTCTATATGCTGCCTACAATAAACACACATCATGGATAAAAATACACATAGAATGAAAGTAGAGGGCTGGAAAAAGATATTCCATACAAATGGAAATTTAAAAAAGGTTGGAGTCATGATACTGATATCAGACAAAACAGACTTTATGACAAAAATTATAAGAACAGTTAAAGAAAGAAACTAGAGGGCCAGCAGGTGGTATGGTGGTTAAGGTACTGGATACCTATAAGGCTGACCATGGTTTGAGTCCCAGACCTGGTGGCTTGCTTTCTCACATCTCTCTCTCTCTCTCTCTCTCTCTTTTACACTCTCTAGTGAGCACAGATGCTCTATACCAAATTAAAAATAATAATAATAAAAATAATAATAATAATAAATGAAATTAAATAATCCATTTTCTAAAGTCACTATGTAGTATTAAAAGTATTATTCATCAAGAAAATATAGTACTAATAAATATCTATGTACTTAACACTGGAGCGCTCAAATATGTGAAAGAAAGCCCACTAGATCTAAAGGGAAAGATGGACAGCAATATGTTAATCAGTAGGGATCTCAACATCCCACTGTCTCCTTTGAACAGATCATCGAAACAAAAAATAAGCAAAGAGATACAAGGTCTAAACAATACCATAAATTGAATGGGTTTGACAGACATCTATAGACCTTCCCAACCAATAACCACAAAATACACATTTTTCAGACCCCCATATGGAACATTTTTGAAGATGGAACACATGATAGGACACAAAACAATTAAAAGGCACAGAAATTATATCCAGCAACTTCTCTGACCACAATGAAAACAAACTTGAGATTAATTTTTGAGAAAATCCTTGAAAATACACAAACATATAAAAACTAAATAACCTGCTACTTAATCATGTCACAACCACTGAAGAAATTAAGACTGACTAAACAAATGTACTCAAACTAATGATAATGAACACATGAGTTTTTGTTACCTATGGGACGCTGTGAAAGCCATCATAAGAAGTAATTTCATAGTAATTAGTGTTCACAAGAAAAAAATAAAAGGGGGAAAATAGACAACTAATGACGCACCTCAGAGAACTGGAAAAACCACCACAAGAAAACACCAAAAAAAATAAATAAATAACAGTAGAAAAGAAACAATAAAGAATTAAGCAGAAATAAATAAAATAGGAAATAAACTATGCAGAAAATAAATGAAACCAACATTGGTTCATCAAGAAGATAAAAAATATTGACACACTGTTAACTAGATTAATCAAGAACAGAAAAAAAAGTCAGGTAAATCAAATTAACAGTGAAACAGGCAATATTAAAACAAGCATAAAAGAAATACTAGGTTGTTGGAAAAGTTGTGATACATGTTTGCATACAAAACCATGAAAAAATATAGGGACCAGCAGTTAGTGTAATGGCTATGTCGCTGGACTCCCATGTAGTCGACCGTGGTTCGCGTCCTGGACCCAGTGGCTTAAAACTCACGCCAGGCACGTATGCATGCGTGCCCAAGATCCTGAGAGGAGAATGGAGGAGAAGGGATTATGGCATGGCCATCCCCCGGGGGGGGGGGTGATTTCTCGCTTTCTGTCTCTCCATCTCTGTTTGTCTGGTGAGCTCACGCACCCTATAACAAAAACCTCTCCAAAAAAAAAAAATGTCATGACTTTTCCGATGACTTAATACAAAAGATCATGAAAAACTATTATGAGCGCCTTTTAGCCAGAACCATCTTCCAGTAACTAACCAAAATAATGAATACAAAGGGAAAGAGGAGAGGCACCCGATATATATTCTGTAGGCCTTTTAGAAAACATGAAGTGGTTCCTTTAACAACATATATGATTATCTACAAGAAAGGTGATATTGCAGACATCAAGGTAATGGGTACTGCTAAAAAAGAATGCCCACAAATAATACTGTGGCAAAACTGGAAGAGTCTACAATGTTACCTAGCATGTTGCTGGCACTGTTGTAAACAAACAAGCTAAGGGCAAGATTCTTGCCAAGTGTATTAAGCACATTAAGTATTCTAAGAGCAGAGATAGCTGTCTAAAACATGTGAAGGAAAATGACCAGAAAAAGAAGCACCAGCTAGCTCTGCCCAGAGAAGTACACTTTGTGAAAACCAATGGAAAGGAGCCTGAGCTACTGGAATCTATTCCCTATAAATTCATGGCATGATGGGTATTAAAAATAAACACATCTATGGTCTTTATAAAAAATAAAATACTATGAGTGACTATACACCAATGAACAAGAAAACCTGGATGAAATGAACAAAACTTAAGTAAGTAAATAAATAAATAAAAATAATGGGGAAATTTCTGGACACATATAATTTACCAAGACTGAATCAAGAAGACATGGAAAGCTTAAAGAGACCAATAAGAAACAATGTGATAGAATCAGTAATAAATAGTCTCCCAACAAATAATAGCCCAGTTCTTGATGGCTTCACTTCTGAATTCTACAGAATTTTTAAAGAAGAACTAACTCTCAATCTATTTCTAAAGACCCAAAAGGAATAAACACTCCCAAACTCACTCTATGAAGCTTTCATCACCCTCATCCCTGAATAGACAAATACATAACAACAACAAACAAACTACAGACCAACATGCCTGTTGAATATAGACACAAAAATTCTCCACAAGTTACTAGCAAACTGTATCCAATGACAAATTAAAAAATTATGCACCATGCCCAGGTAGGCTTTATTCCACGGATGCAATGGTGGTTCAGCATATGTAAAACAAAAAAATGTAATACATCATATTAACAGAAAAAAAAGATAAAAACTATATGATCATATCAACTGGTACACAAAAAGCATCTGATAAGATACAAAATCCTTCATGATTAAGACTCTCAGCAAAATCAGAATAGAAGAAATACTTCTCAATACAATAAAAGCAATATGTGAAAAAACCTTATAAGAGTTTTCATACTGAGTGGGCAATAAAATGAAAGCTTTTCCACTAAACACTGGAATAAGACAAGGCTGCCAACTTTCTCCTTTCTTTTTCAATATAGTGCTGCAAGTCCTAGACAATACAGTCAGACAAGAAAATAAAGTAAAAGGTATTCAAACAGGGTAAGAAGAAGTAAAATTATCTCTTTTTATAGATGACATGATATATATATAGAAATCCAAAGGAATTCACAAAAATAATTCTGAAAGTAATAAGTAAATACAGTAAAGTGGTAGGATAGAAAATCAACATACAACATCCTATAGCATTTTTATGTACTAATTGTGAACAGACTGACGTATTATAGAATTGAAAAAAACAAGCCCACTTATGATAGCCACAAAAAGCATAAGATACCTAAAAATAAAACTAACCAAAGACCTTTACAAGAAAAATTATTGAAAAACTAAAAGGGAAATTGAAAATGATACAAAATGTGGAATGACATCCCATGCTCTGGATTAGAAGGATTAATACAATCAAAAAATCTATTCTACCAAAATTAATCTATATATTTAATGCAGTCTTGATCAAATTACCAGAGATGTTCTTCACAGAATTAGAAAAAACAATCTTTTTTTTTTAAATAATCATAAAATTTTACTGGAATCATCAAAAGCCCCACATTGTCAAAGCAATACTGCACAAAAAGAATGAAGTAGGAGGCATCTCACTCTCTGTCCCCAAAACATATTATAGAGCTGTGATAATCAAAACGGTGTAGTACTTGCACAATAACAGGCATGTAAACCAATGAAACAAAATTAACCCTGAAACATGCAGAACTGATTTCTGACAAAGGGCATAAGACAAGTCAGTTTGGAAAAGAAAATCTCTTCAGTGAGTGGTGTAGGAAAAACTGGATATTCACCTGCAGAAAAATGCAACTGGACCCCTATGCTTTACTATTAACAAATATCAACTCAAAATGGATCAAAGATCGAAACATAAAGCCTCAAACTATAAAACTACTGGTACAGGGAAGCAGCAATTAGCGTAGTGGCTATGTCACTGGACTCCCACGTAGTCGACCGCGGTTCGCGTCCTGGATCCGGTGGCTTAAAACTCACGCTGGGCGCATGTACGTGCATGCCCAAGATCCAGAGAGGAGAAGGGACTGCGGCATGACCATCTCCCCTGGGGGGTGATTTCTCGCTTTCTGTCTCTATGTCTCTCTCTGTCTGTCTGGTGAGCGCACGCGCCCCATAGCAAAAACCTCTCAAAAAAAACAAAAAACAAAAAACAAACCAAAAAAAACCTACTGGTACAAAACACAAGAGAACTTCTTGGACACATCACAGTAGGCAAAGACTTTTAAATAAGATCCCCAAAGTACAGGCAATAATCCTGAAAATAGACAAGCAGAATAATATCATGTTAAAAAGCTTCTATGCAGCAAAAGACACAATAATAAAAAATGAAGAGACAGTCATCAGAATGGAGAATATATTTACAAACTAAGCCTCAGATAAGAAAGTGATAACCAGAATAGGGAATGTAAGCAATTTACTCTTCAAAAAAAAGTAAAAAAAAAAAAAAAAAAAAAAAACAATTAAAAGATAGGCAAATGAACTGAATAAACAAACTCTCCAAGGAAGACACACAAACAGTCAAAAAGCATATGAAAAAATGTTCAATATCTCTTATCATAAGGGACATGCAACTCAAGACCACAATGAGATACTACCTAACCCCAGTCAGAACAGCTAAGAAAAACAAAAAATGCTAAGTGTTGGTGAGGCTGCAGTGAAAAGGGAACTCTCCTAAACTGTTGGTGGAAAAGTAAATTAGTTCAGGCACTGTGCAGAACAATATGGAGGTTCCTCAAAAACCTAGAATAGAACTACCATATCATTTTGTAGTTCTATTCCTGTATCCCTGTATCTGTCACAAAGGACAGAGATGCACTCAGTTGGAAAAACATTTGCACATCCATGGTTTTTGCAGCCTTATTTACAATTATTAAGACATGGCATCAACCTAAATGTCTAAGAACAAATAATTGGGTTGAAAAAGTGTGGCATATATACACATGGAATACTACTCAGCCATAAAAATAATGAGACCCTGGCATTTGATATTAAAATTGACAAACATTGAAGATTTAATGTTAAGTGAATCATGTCAGACTATGAAAGTGAGGCATTAGAGATCCCACTTACTAGATACTGAATGTTTGCGCTCTAGGGCAGAAACTGAAAGACTGAAATGTATAAAGGCATGGAGAGCAACTGTGGATACCAGAGATAGCATGGGAGAAAGATGGGCAATGGGGAACCAAAAGGTAGAAATCAAAATTTAAAAAGCAATACAGTTTAGGAACACAAAAATAAAAAAAAAAAATTATCTGTTGATGATAATGTTTACAGTAGTATGTTGGACTGGACTAATATACAGTGTATTCATGCTGGGGAAATTCATTTTGTGTGCTATAAAGATCTGCAGTATTTAAATATAAAATAACTAAATAAAAGATTTCAACACACATATTAAAGAGGCAGTTGAATTACAAATAAATACACAAATACATTTATAAATTCAACAGTAATTACAGAAGTGAAAAATTAAAACCAGCTTAAACTAACACCAGTGCCTTAATTATCATGCCATCTGCTGGCTCCACTCTTTCCCTTCTTGTCTTCTCTAGTGAACAGACGTGCCCCATAGCAAAACTTCATAAATAAATAAAACAAAAATACTAAGAATGAAGACTAAGAATTCATTAACTAATCAATCTTAATAGTTTACATATCAGAAATTTACTAAAAGATGATTGGAAAAGAGAAAATTATAAGAAGCAGTCAAAGAAAATAAAATAAACATATCAGAGAGAGAGTCAGCAATGCCAAATGTTAGTCCTCTAAAATAAATTCAGGGAATGGAACCAGCAGATGCCATAATGGTTACATCACTGGACTTTCATGTAGTTGACCCCAGGCCCTGTGACTTAAAGCTCACACTGGATGCATGTGTATGTGTGCCCAAGATCCCAAGAGGAGAATAGAGGAGCAGGGACTGTGCCATGGTCATCCCCCCTGGTGGGTGAGTTCTCACTTTCTGTCTGTCTTTCCAGCGAGTATACATACCCTCTGGCAAAAATCTCTCTCAAGGAAAAAAAAAATTTCAAAAGAATCTGTCTATTTAGATAGCAAATGTATATTCTTGTAATGATAACATGCACACACAAACACACACATACGAATACAAATTTTATAAAGTAATAAAAATCAAATGGTGTAAAACTAGAAATGAGATGAATAAACAGACCAGTTGAACTATTAAGAAAAACTCTTAAAAATACCTCTGGCTTTTGGTAACTTGTATCAGTGAAAGAGACAGCACTTCAGAGAAGCAGGGGAAAAAAATATTTTCCAAAGAACATTAGCTGTGAAGACAATACTATATCTGTGTAGCAAAAAATTATGATGTACATTTTCTGCCCATGTTACATAATAATTTCCAAAGATACCATTTAAGAGTTATGTAAAACAATATTTTAAATAATTTATAAATTGGACTACATTAAAATAAAAATTCTATTCATCAAATTATATACTTAAAGGATGTAAAGAGAAGAGACAAGAGTGTGAGAAAATAATGACCATATGTCTAATCAAACATACTTCTCTTTTTTTAATAAAAACTTTTTAAAAAACAGGATCTTGCTAGCTTATGATACTCCTGCCTCCCAAGTACTAACTAAATAATTTTTAAGAATTATTTTTCGGGACCAGCAGTTAGCATAATGGCTATGTCGCTGGACTCCCACGTAATTGACCACGGTTCGCGTCCTGGACCTGGTGGCTTAAAACTCATGCCGGGCGCGTGTGCGTGCGTGCCCAAGATCCCAAGAGGAGAACGGAGAAGGGATTGTGGCATGGCCATCCCCCCGGGGGGTGATTTCTTGCTTTCTGTCTCTCTGTCTCTCTCTGTCTGGCGAGCGCACACGCCCTATAGCGAAAAACCTCTCCAAAGAAAAAAAAGAATTATTTTTTGATTTTGTTTATCCCTTTTTTTTTTTTGAGAGGTTTTTGCTGTAGGGTGCGTGCGCTCACCAGACAGACAGAGAGAGACAGAGAGACAGAAAGCGAGAAATCACCCCCCCGGGGGGATGGCCATGCCACAATCCCTTCTCCTTTGTTCTCCTCTCGGGATCTTGGGCACGCACGCACATGCACCTGGCGTGAGTTTTAAGCCACCAAGTCTGGGATGCGAACCGCGGTCGACTACATGGGAGTCCAGCGACATAGCCATTACACTAACTGCTGGTCCCAGAGAGAATGGCCTTTTTTTTTAAAGTATTATTTTATTTAGCTTTATTTATTTAATTTGAACAGAGAGGGATGGGGGGTGTGGAGTGAGAAACCAAACCGCCAGGTCTGGGACTCAAACTGCAGTCGGCCATGTGGAAGTTCAGTACCCTTAACCACCACTCCACCTGCTGGCCCATATCCCTTTCCTTAAAATTTGCTACAGGGCACACATACTCTCCAGAGAGAGACAGAGAGAGAGAGAGAGAGAGAGAGCGAGAGCGAGCGAGCGAGCTACCAGGTCTAGGAAAATCGTGGTCAGTCCTGTGGGAATCCAGCATCCTAGCCACTATGCCATATCCTGACCCTGTAACTAAACATTTTTAATGAGGAAAAAAAAGAGATCTCCCCCCCAAAAAAGGAGACAAAGACACTTGTTCAGATACTTTATCTAGATTCCTATATGTTCAATAAATGCGTAAAACATGTTTAACATCTTTAGTAAATGGGAAAATACCAAAATCAAATAAATAAAACTAAACAGTATCAATAAACATTTGGAACCGAACTCTAAGGGGAAAAAAAGGTTGAATGTCTAGTTATCTATATTTTAGGAAACTGATTCAATAAGTTCCCAGACACACATCCAACCATCACAAACTCAAAGCAATATAAGAATGTAAGTACTAAGATAAGCATTCATAGCATTAGTTTAAATATTTGAAACTGAGGTGGAAGAGGCAATAAGAAGTCATTAAGTGAGAAAAGAATGGGGCAGTGTAGGAGAAGTAGTTCCTAGGGGTAAGCCATATTTTAGCTCTTATAGGTCCAATTTAATAAATAGTATAAAATACAACATAAGTTATATGAACATGACATTTGTGTAATAAACACCTATGCAAGTTTTTAGAAACAAATATGTAGAATATATAAGAAAAAAATGTATTGACCTGAAAAATGTGGTTACATATATGAACATGAAGAAAAACTCACCTTTACAAAGATGACAAATTTTTCAAAATTCATCAAAATGAAGAGCTATCTCTGTCACTGATACAAATATTCCATCAAAATTCCAGTATGTTTTCTTTTCATGGAAAAAGAGATCAAAAGTTCTAAAATTTATCTAGAATGTCAAATATAAATACATATATAATTAGACAATTTCTGAATTAAAGCACTGGAGTAACTGGCAATAACAAGTATTATAAAACTACAAAAGAGCAATCAAAGACAAAGATCAAGAGACAATAATAATATAATCAAACTCCATAAATTAAGTCATACTGAAATAGAAATTATTAGGACACCCCATGGCATGAGGGTTAATGCAGCTGGATCCCACATGACCAATCATGGTTCAAGTCCCAGACTCAACACCTTGAAAAGCAGGCCAGTCACATGTTCAGGTGTGCCAAAAATCCTGAGAGGAAAATGAAAAAGAAAATGAGGCATGGCCCTATTTCTGGTTTGAGACTCCTTCCTTCCTTCCTTCCTTCCTTCCTTCCTTCCTTCCTTCCTTCCTTCTTTCCTCCCTCCCTCCCTCCCTTCCTTCCTTCCTTTCTCTCTCTCTCTCTCTCTCTCTCTCTAGCAAGAACACATGCCCTATAGCAAAAACTGACAAAAACAAAACAAAACAAACCATAATGCAGGTCCAGCTTGGGGTGAATAACACATGTAACTGCAGTCTTGGAAGGCATATGGTTAACCATGACTTTGGATCCCCAGGTCAGTCTAAAATCAAGCCTGTGAGTAAGTGCACATTGCCTAAGATCCTGATGAGTTAGAGAGTTGGGGAAACACGGTAATGAATCCCTGTATGTGCTTCTCTCTGTCTCTCAATCTTGAGTGGACATGCATGTTCTATCATGAATAAATAAACCAAAAAAAGAAAATGTGATAGAAATCTAAGTTTGGAAAGTTTTTGCCCACTAGTGCTTCCATTGTTTCTTTATTGCTTTTAGTTTTTTTCCATAGGGCGCATATGTTCATTGGAGAGAGACAGAGAGAAGGAAAGGGAGAAATGGTGAATAGCCACACCACAATCCCTTCTCTTCTAGTCTCCTCTTGGGATTTTGGGTATGTGCATACACATGAGCCCAGTATGATTTTCAAGCTGCCAGGTCCAAGACTCAAACCAGAGTTAGCCCATGTGGGAATCCAGTGCCTTAACCACCACACCACATGGTCACAACAGTGTTTCACTCTTTGGCAGAGTCATCATTGACAAATCCTGAGGCTAAACTGGTGGATTCATGGGCCTCACCAAGAGTCAGCACAAACCACTAGACAGAAGAATGAAGTCATTTGAAATGAATCAGACTCTCTTGAGGCACCACATGACTAAAACCTCACTTGCCATCCAATAAACCAGAATAGAAACTACCCAGCTGAACCAATCCCAAAATGTAGACCCAAGGACCCTTGAGCAAATAAATTGGTTAGTTTTTACATTACTTAGTTTGTTCCTTACCCAGAAAGTGCTAAACAATACATTTAAGCCCCAGCAATGGTTTTAACAATATCATAATAGACAGAAAGTCTTAAATACATGTCAGATACAATCAGTAGAACTTCACAGCCATGTGGAAGACTTTTGAAAAACCTACAGAGCAATTTTGTGTACATTAGTAGATGAAGTTTCAAGGTTTTCAAGGTTTCTACATCCTATAAGTCTCTATAACTAAAATAAAAAAAAAAAAAAAGACAGCAGATGGCCTAGCAGGTATGTCACTGGACTAGACTATCATATGGCTGACCACTGTTTGAGTACCAGGCGTGGTGTCTTAAAACTCACACTGGGTACATGTGCATGCATGTCCAAAATCTCAGAAGGAAAAAGGAGGAGAAGGGACTGTGGTGTGACCATCCCCCCTAGAGAGAGATTTCTTATTTTCCCCTCCCACTGTCTCAGTCTCTCTCTGATGTGCATATGTGTACTAAGAGAAAAACTCCTACACACACACACACTCACACACACACACAAATTTAATTAATAAATAAAACATAAGGATTTGTTACTCATACAAGAGTACTGCATTATATTTTATTTACATTTTAAAAATTGGTTTTAACTAAAAGTGTCATATAGTCTAATTTTCCTATTTTACATAATACAAAACAGGCTCTTATGGGTCAGTGTGAAGCACTGTGGTTAAGGTAGTGGATCTCACATGGCTGAGTATGTGGTTAAAGTGTCATATCCAGTGGCATGAAAACCACGCCAGGTACATGAGTGAGTGAATGCATGTGTACACCCAAAATCATAGGAGAGAGGAGGCTAGGTATTTCAGAATTGGCCATTCCCCAAGATTGGTGGGTGGGGGGAATTCTTTCTGGTGAGTGTGTCCTACAGCAAAAATACCTTTAAAAAACAGAAAAAATAAAGGCTCTAATAAATTTTCTGCAGAATTTATCATCTTAATAAGATATTGCTGTTACTAAGAAGAAAACTCTGAAACCACATAAGTCGTAAAATTTGTTTAGGGATAGGAAAGGTATTGAAAGTCATGTTTGTGTTAACCTCAATGTCACACAAAAAAAATTAAAAGTAAAAAAAAAAATGGTTCATTTGACTGAAATATGGTAAAAAACAAACAAACAAACAAACAAAACAGAAAACGCTAGCCAAACGTCAGAATGTCTAGTATCTACAAATAACCACACTCTGGGAAAGACACATCTCAAATCTAATTTCTTCCCATTTTTCTTATAAGGCAGAAATACTTTGGCAAACCCTGCCTGAACTACTAGGAAAACCTATCAAGATAGAGAGTGCATACGCTTTTCTCTACTTGCCAAATTCAGTGACAGATCAGGTTTAAGTGAACTCACGCACAGGAAACAATAACTGCAGATTGAAAGAATGGAGTCTGTTTACAGAGCACTGTAGACAGACAATCTCAGGATGACAGGTTATAACTTCCCGCCAGGCCACATTCTAAGCTTTCTCCAATAAGTAACATGGTTAGGGTTTTGCCTACCCATCTCAGTCAAACTCTCTATCCCTTCTGAAAGTTGGGCCAAACCTCTGAGCAACATCCAGTGCATCAGGAGAAGGTAGGATTATTCAAATTTTGTCCACTCTAGGAAGAAAGATCAATAATTACTTTAGGTAAACTAATTTTTTTTTTCCTTTCCCAGGCTCTTCTGCCACTGCTCTGAAGTACTAATACAGTATTCAGGTCATAGGGGTGTTCTTTCAGGTGAGATTTCTATCTGTACAGTATAATTTTCTAACTTCACAATACTTACTTTATTTCAAATAAAATGCTACCATTCACCAGTACTCCAAACTGCCTAACAGAAATCACTGTCACTCGATTCTGAAGTTGAACTTGTATAAAATTCTTTTTTTTTCCCCCTTAAGCTTTTGCCATAGGTTGAGTGCACTTGCTGGAGAGTGACAGAAAGAGGGAGGGGGATGAGAAATCATCCCTAAGGGTGACGGCCGCACCACAATCCCTTCTCTCCATTCTCCTCCTGGAAGTTTGTACACGAAGGCACATGCACCTAGTACGATTTTCAAGCTGCCAGGTCTTGGACTGAAGGAAAGGCTGCCACTTTCTTCAGCCAAGTGGGAGTTCAAAACCATAACCACTACATCATCTGATGGCCCCTAAAAGTTTTTAAATTTACTCAGTAGTGGGCCAGCCAGTGGCATTGAGCAAAGGCTGCTGGATCCACATGCAACTTTGTAGTTTGAATACCAGATCCAGTGGCTTAAAAATTACATCCAGAGCATGTTCACGTGTACCCAAAATCCCAAGAGGAAAATGGAGAAGAAGGGATTTTGGCATGCCCATCACCCTGGGGGGGGGGGGGGTGATTTCTCCTTCCTCCTTGCCTACCCTGCCCATCTCTGTATCTCTGAGGCAAGTACTTGTGCCCCATAGCAAAAATCTTAAAAAGAAAAAAAAGTAACTTACCCAGGAGTGCTAGGCAGGCCAAAGAAATGCAGGAGGGAACCATAGGCTTCATTTATTTTAAGACACCAAGACATCCCACAAACACAGTTGCCATAGGAACACTGTCTGAAAAGACTCCACAGACTGATAAACTTACTGAGATACAGAGTAGCATCCATGCTATGAAGTGCTATGTGTTCAGATACAACACCTGGGCAGGTTCTTGTCTGATGGTCGCAAAGAATTAGAAATGTGGACAAAGGGAGAGGATAGTAAACAAAGTTTATTAGAAAACAGTCAAAGCTTCCAGCTAAACAAATGGGTATACTCAGGGTGTCAGAATGGACCCTGACAAGAAAAATAAAAAAAAAAAAAAAAAAAAAACCAATGTGAAAAATAATTCCGTCTAAGGAGATGGAGAAAAAAATACTTTTTAAAAGGCGATGCCAGCACAAGAGTTTGTGCCACTTGGGGTCTTAAACTAATCATTGTCCTTGAGTTGAACACTGTGCTCAGGACTACAGCTAGTTTGTCTATTTCTAGTCAATCAGCAAGTGCTCATAAATATTTTGAAATATGAAAGAAGAGTTTATTGTTCAAGGTCCTCCCATCTGCTGCTCTCCAGACCAAGAGACACTGCACTTTCCATTGGGAATGTAGCAATGATATGGATAATGCAACTTTCAGCTGTAATTATCTTAAGCAGGCTGCAAGCAGCTTTCTGTCCAGGCAAGAAGCAAGAGCTAGTAATTGATTTCTGCTGAGAGTTGTGAATGTATTTTTTATTAAAGGCTTCACTGTACTGACTCTATTTGCCTCCTACCCTCCATTCCGTGGACTCCTCACCCTATCTACCTAACAAGAGTCCTTACTCCTCTCTCATCAGGATCCTGTAGCAGAGCTGGAAGCTGAACTCCAGGTCGTCTGACACCCTGGCTCCTCAATCTGAAGCAGGAGAACCTCCACTGTGAACTCTATATTGGAAACTTACTTAGAACTTTTTGTGTAAACAAGAGTGATTAACATTCCTGCTGTCTTTACTAAATAACCTGAAACCCCACACCTTGAGAACTTCCTTAGTGATAAGCTCCTTGTCCCAAGCCATGAAGACCATTAAGATTCCATTGTGTTTAGGCAAATATCTGGAAAGTGCCCTTAGTAATTATTAACCTGCTTGAACTGGCTTCTGTAACTGCTTTCCATTGTAATCCCCTCTCCCTTCCTTCCCCGCCCCCTCCTCAATGGTGACCTTTCCCACCACATCAATGCAAATGTGCTTTTTGTTTTAACCAGCACCCTTCTCCCTACACTCGGGGCTGTAGGGTCTTTGAGAAACAGGAGAGCTCCCGCAGTCGCTGGTAATACAGACTCCTATAACTTGGCTATGACTGGGTGTCCTCCCCTTTCTCGCTGATCAAAATATAACAAACCGACCCGTGCCCAGCTTGGACTGAATCACCCCATTCCAGAGCTTCTGGAGTCCCCTTTGTACACTTGAATGCACACAACCACCTTCTGACAAAGCAGCTACTGAAAGCAAAGCCCAGGTCACCTCTTTCCTCACCTTGGACCTGCACACCCCGATAGTCCTGACGCTCTCCCCACCCCGTCCAGACCAGGGGCTGCACCTTCCCTCAGGCGCCCCTTCTCCTCCATCCGACCTCCCCCCCACGTTTCTGCTCCCACCAAGGAAGAGGGGCACCTTTCCCCTACTAGGGTCTTCAAAACCCGCAACTCTCCTCCTTCACACTCAGACTCACCGTCATGGACACCGGGTCCGGCAGAGCACGGTCAGCACAGGCAGGTACCCCCCAGCGACCACGCAGAAGGCACTGAGCCCACAGGCGGAGAATCTGAAAAAGCCGCCTTCCTCGGCCTGTGCTGATGACGTCATCGGAGCAGAGACTACATTTCCCACAAGGCGCTGCGACCCTCAATTAGGCAACAATGGGAAGGTTCCTGAGTTTTCACGGAGGAGAGTTCTGTTACCTGGAGACCAGAACCTGAAAGGAGAGGAACAGTCTCTATCCAGGTGAGTGAGAGACAGGATCCTGGTTCTTAATTAAATCCTGGTTTGACATTTCAGGGATAATGAGGAAATTCATACGCGGGTCACTTAGTCAATGACATTAATAAGTAATTTAACACTTTTGTTATTCTGATATAGTTATTCCTATTATAGGACCACCGACTCTTTTTAGTAATGCAATCTAAAGCATGAAAAGTAATGTGTTTTAGGTAATTAAGAAACAGATAATTACTATGGTAATTCTCTTGCAGTCATTAAAATATGTTTTTCCTCACCCACTAAGCTGATTTTTGAGTGTTTAATGTTTATTACAATTGGAAAACTGTTCTAGTGTATTTTCTTTTTTTTTTTTTTGGAGAGGTTTTTGCTATAGGGCGCGTGCGCTCGCCAGACAGACAGAGAGAGACAGAGAGACAGAAAGCGAGAAATCACCCCCCAGAGGGGATGGTCACGCCGCAACCCCTTCTCCTCCATTCTCCTCTCGGGATCTTGGGCACGCACGCACACGCGCCCGGCGTGAGTTTTAAGCCACCGGGTCCAGGACGCGAACCGCGGTTGACTACGTGGGAGTCCAGCGACATAGCCATTACGCTAACTGCTGGTTCCCTGTTCTAGTGTATTTTTAAGACAAGACAGGAGAATTATACGATAGGTGGATTTTATATTCCAAGTCTATTTACACTTCAAGTGTCCAATAATTATTTGACCAAAAGCTCCCATGTTTTATCTAACAAATCTTTAATTATTTGTAGTGTGTCTGCTGTGTGTGGGAGATATACCTGACTTAACTACTGTTCCTTGATTTTGTACACAAACCAGGCCAGAAGGAATTTTATATACATTTTGTTATCACTGAGTTTCTTTTCAAACAGAGAACTGGACATAATTTTAAAAAATTATTTATTTAACTATATTTATTATTATTATCATTATTATTATTATTTGACCATAGAGAGAAAAAGGGTGAGAGAGGAAAAGTGAAAAAGCAAGCCACCATGTCTGGGACTCGAGCTATGTATTGTGGCTCAGCCACATGGGAGTCCAGTGTCTTTAACCACCAGGCCACCTGCTGGCCCAAAATGCCCATCCTGATTCATCAGGGTTAATGTTAGATTGGAGAGGTGAATGAGGGGATAGTATGAAAAGTGGGTGAAGATTGGGAGTGGTGACTAGGGGGTACAAGAGACATGATATTGTTCAAGACATATCCCTGGTTTTTGTTTTTCCTGTTATATGCCCTGACATGTTCAAATTCCTATATCTTCTCTGATGCTGTAAGTGTCTTTCAGTGACTCTGTTCTATAGACACAAAGAACTTAGTCTTGATCACCACAATACTCTCTTACCTTCTAGTTTTGAATACCTGGCCTCCCTTTCTCCCACCATTGGTTACCAAGTCTCTCTTAAACACATATTGATACGTATTGGGGGGATTATTTAAATACAGGATTATTGTCAGGGGGCGAGAAGGGGAATCAATTCCTGACATTCCCACCTCTAAGACATAGGTTTTGTTTACTCTCTTTGTGAACTTCAGTTTTCTGTGTATTAAAATGGAGACAATAGCAGTCAGCAGGTGATGTGCTTACGGTGCTAGACTTCCACAGGGGTGAAACATGTCTAGTCCTGGACCTGGCAGCTTGCTTTTTCACTTTTTCTTGCTCTCCATCTCTCTCTGATCAAATTTAAAAGTCATAATAAAATAAAGTAAATAATGCCTACAATAAAAAGAAGAAAATGGAGACTATAATACACATTCACATGTGTAGACCTCCCTTTGGGCTCACCTCTAGTAATAGACCAAGAAGCAATCTCTTTCTTCTCCCTAGGATGATCAATTTTCCAGAAACATGGAAAGGAGACTCAGTGTTATTTCCAAATTTGGCCATGTACTGTGGTTTTAAGGGTTCAAGTTTATCCTTTTTTTTGGTTAAAATTATGACTAAGGGGATAATTGGCCTAAGGGTCCAACTCCATGGAGTAAAAACAGCCAGATCCCACATGGCAGACTGAACAGATTAAGTCCTGGATCTGGTTTGAGAAACATGTGGGCTGTGTATGAAGTCATAGCCAAAATCTCAAAAGAAGGGAGAGACGGAGGGGAAAGGGTTGCAGCATGATTATGGTGAATTTGGCGTGCTTTCTCCTTTTTTTTTCTTTTTGTTTTCACATTTTTTATTTCATTTTCTTTTATATATTTAATCACATTATTTAGCTTACAAAATGAATATTTCAACAGGTGAACATTTCTCACTAGTCCAGTTGATAAAACTACAAAATAATCTTAAACAGATAATACCACAGTTTTTTGTCCCATTAATGCTTGCCCTCCCTCTTTTTCTTCCAAATGTCCTTCCTCAGACCCTGCTCTTTCACACAAACTATATATGGTATTTACAGCTATGTACTGTGTTTCTATATCCTTTAGTCACTCAGTTTCAGCAATAGAGTGTGGATACTCAGTATATATTAAGTGGGGATATACAATGCCTCTCTTTCAGAGACTGGCTTGCTTCACTCAGCAGTAAATCTTCCAGATTCATCCTCTTCCTGTCAAAAGTCAGGGTTTTATTGTTTTTTTGTTTTGTTTTGTTTTGTTTTGTTTTTTAATGGCTGAATAGTATTCCATAGAGTATAAGTGCCACAGTTTTTCTATCCATTCATCTGTTTGTGGGCATTTGGGTTGGTTCCTGGCTTAGCAATTGTGAATAGTGCCGCAATAAACATCGATGTGCAAGCACTTTTCTGATTTAAGTATTCTTCTGTCCTTTGGGTAGATACAAAGGAATGGGATTGCTGGATCATATGGTAGTTCTATTTATAGATTTTTGAGGAATCTCAAAATTGTTATTAAAAAAACAAAAAATGATAAGTGTTGGCGGGGGTGTGGTGAAAGGGGAACTCTTTTACACTGCTGGTGGGAATGTAGATTGGTCCAACCACTGTGGAGAATAATTTGGAGATTCCTCAAAAATCTACAGATAGATCTGCCATATGATCCAGAGATCCCACTCCTCGGTATCTACCCAAAGGACAGAAGAATTCTTCATTGGAAAAGTGCTTGCACATCGATGTTTATTGCGGCACTATTCACAATTGCTAAGTCATGGAACCAACCCAGATGCCCCCGTATGGAGGAATGGATTGAAAAACTGTGGCACATATACTCTATGGAATACTACTCAGCCATAAAAACCAACAGAGCCCTAGCTTTTGACAGAAAGTGGAAGAATATGGAAGATGTACTGCTGAGTGAGGCATGGAAGAATATGGAAGATGTACTGCTGAGTGAGGCAAGCCAGGCTATGAAGGAGAGACATTGTATGTCCCCACTTAACATATACCGTTTGTCTGCATTCTATGTCTGAAACTGATTGACTAACAGTTGAACAAACACAAGAGATGGGTGTGAATGTCAGATGAGGTGTATGTGGAGGAGTGGGGCCCAACGAAAGACATTTGGAGAAGGGATACAGAGGTAGAGCATTGATGGGATGGGGAGGTGTGGTGTTATCTGTGGAAGTTATTTCGATCAACGGGTCTGGGGAGAAATGTTCACATATAGAAATGGTCTCATTGTAAGCCAAACAATATGATTGAAAGTATATACAAAAATAAATAAATTTAAAAAAAAAGAAGAGAACTTCTCTCACAAAAAAAAAAAATCTTCATTTTTAATCAATAAAAGCAATATTTCACAGCTCAAAAAAAAAAATTGTTCCAGTGGCTGGACCAATCTACATTCCCACCAGCAGTGTAAGAGAGTTTCCCTTTCACCACACCCACGCCAGCACTTATCACTTTTTGTTTTTTAAATCTTAGTCATTCTGACTGGAGTTAGGTGGTATCTCACTGTTTTTTTGATCTGCATTTCCCTTACAATGATGGATGTTGAGCATTTTTTCTTATGCCTTTTAGATATTTGTATGTCATCTTTAGAGAGTGTTTTTTTTTTTTTCCCACTCATTCTCCCATCTTTTAATAGGATTGATCTTTTTTTTTTTTTTGAACAGCTGCTTGAGTTCCTTGTAAATTCTGGTTATCAGTTTCTTATCTGATGTGTAGTGTACAAAAATATTTTCCCATCCTGAGGACTTTCGATTCACACTAATTACTGTGTCTTTTTTTTTTTTTTGAGAGTTTTTTGCTATAGGGCACGTGCGCTTGCCAGACAGAGAGAGACAGAGAGACAGAAAGTGAGAAATCACCCCCAAGGGGAGATGGCCACGCCACAATCCCTTCTCCTCCATTCTCCTCTCGGGATCTTGGGCATGCATGCACACGCACCCAGTGTGAGTTTTAAGCCTCCGGGTCCGGGATGCGAACTGCGGTCGACTACATGGGAGTCCAGCACCATAGCCATTATGCTAACTGCTGGTCCCATTATGGTGTCTTTTGCCATGCAAAAATTTCTTAGTCTGATGTAATCCCACTTGTCAATTTTGGGGGTCTTATTTAAGAAGTCTTCCCCTATCCCAGTGTCTCCCAGAGTTTACCCAGTGTTATCCAGGAGCAGTTTTATAGTTTGAGGTCTTAGATTGAGAACTTTGATCCACTTTGCTTTGATTTTTTTCAGAGGTGAGAGGTAGGGGTTCAGATTCATCTTTCTGCAAGTGGAAATCCAGTTTTTCCAGCACCATTTGTTGAAGAGGTTTCCCTTTTCCCACTGGATTGACTGGTACCCCTTGTCAAAAATCAATTGAGACTATGTTTGGGAATTTATTTCTCGTGACTCTATTCTGTTCCATTGTCCATGTCTCTGTTTCTGTGCTAGTACCATGCTGTTTTTGATACTACAGTTTTGTAGTATATTTTTGGAACAGGGAGTGAGATGCCACCCTTTTCACTCTTCTTGTGCAGAAATGCTTTGGCAATATTGGGTCTCTTATGATTTCAGGCAAATTTTATGATTGTCTATTCTATATCTGTGAAGAATGTGTCTGGTACTTTAATTGGCATTGCATTAAATAGGTAGATTAATTTGGGTGGAATTGCCATTTTGATTATATTAATTCTTCCAATCCAGGAGCATGGGATATCCTTCCACTTTTTTGTGTCATTTTTAATTTCTTTTTTTATCTTCTTGTAGTTTTCCTTGTGGAAGTCTTTAAGTTCTTGGGTTAGATTTATCCCTAAGTATCTTATACTTTTTGTGGCTATGGTAAATAGAATAAAATTTTTCAATTCTATCTCAGTCTGCCTGTTGTTCGTATTTATGTTATATCCTGCAACTTTACCGTGCTCAGGTATTACTTCCAGAAGTTTTTTCATGGAAGTCATTGGGTCTTCTATGGATACAATCATGTCATCTGCGAATAGAGAGAGTTACACCTCTTCTTTTCCTATTCGAATGCCTTTTATTATTTCCTCTTTTCTGATTGGCGAGTACTTCCAGTACTATTGAAAAGGAGTGGAGAAAATGGACATCCTTGTCGTGTACTCATTTTTAGTGGAAAAGCTTTCAACATTTCTCCATTCAGGATGATGTTTGCTATGGATTTTTCATAGATAGCTTTTATAGTGTTGAGAAATGACCCTTCTATGCCTATTTTGCTGAGATTCTTGATCATGAAGGGATGCTGTATCTCATCAAATGCTATTTCTGCATCAATTGATATGACCATATGGTTTTTATCTTTCTTCATGTTAATATGGTGTATTACATTTATGGTTTTGCATATGTTGAAACAACCTTGCATTCCCAGAATAAATCCTACCTGATCATGATGTATAACCTTTTGTTTTGTTTTGTTTTATGTTTATTATTTTTTTAATTTTTATTATCATCATAATCTTTACATTACATTGGATTACATATAATTTTACAGTGTATTACATTGCTTTTTCAAAAGGGAATGCCATGCATGTCAGTCAATACAGAGACATTAATCTCCCCACTTCATCATTCAATATCTTTTCTATGTTTATCCCAATCATTATTATTATACATGTCATCATTCAACAGGTAATATCTGTTTCTCACTAAGGTCCTGCCTCTCTATTGTTCTCTTGCTATCTTTCTATTTCCTCTTCTCCTCAACCCCCCCCCCCCATTCCACACTGTCCTATTCTCATTAAGTACCTTCACTGCTTTTATGTCCTCCAACTTTTTGGTCTCTACCATAGAGTGTGGATAGTCGGTATATATTGAGTGGATACATACAATATATTTCTTTCATAGCCTGGCTTACTTCACTCAGCATTAGACCCTCCATATCTGACCACTTTCTCTCAAATGCCAGGGTCTTGTTATTTTTTATGGCTGAGTAGTATTCCATAGAATATATATACCACACTTTTCCAATCCATTCATCAGTTTGTGGACATTTTTTATAAGTTGTTGGATACAATTTGCTAGTATCTTGTTGAGAATCTTTGTGTCTATATTCATCAGGGATATTGGCCTATAGTTTTTCTTCCTGGTCCTGTTCTTATCCATTTTAAGGATAAGGGTGATAGAGGCTTGATAGAATGAATTAGGGAGACGTTCACCCTTTTGGACATTTAGAAATAACTTGAGCAGAATGGGAGTTAACTTGGCGGTGGGCCTGCATGGCCCGCCGGGGGCCCCGCCTCGCAGCGGGCCTGCGTGGCCCACTGGGCCTGCCCAGACCACCCGGCCTCTGCTGCCTCTCCAGGGCTGGGTGTGTCCCGCGCTCGGCGCCGACGCGGGCCAGCGGCGCGGACCTGCCAAGCTCGCCGACCTTCCTTTCTCGGGGCGGGCGGGCGAGCGGGAGGTGGTGCTGGATCTGGCACACACGTGTGTGGCCGCTGGGCCTGCGCATGGCCACCGGGCCTGCGCGTGGCTGCTGGGCCTGCGCCTGCGCATGACCGCTGGGCCCGAGTGTGGTTGCCTGGTCGTGCGTGGTCACCGGGCCTGCGCGTGGCCCCCAGACCTGCACGTGGCCGCTGGGCCTGAGCGTGGCTGCCAGGCCTGCACATGGCCCCCAGGCCTGCGCGTGGCCGCCGAGCCTGCGCCTGTGTGTGGCCGCCGGGCCTGAACGTGGTTGCCAGACCATCGCGTGGCCACCGGGCCTGTGCGTCACCCCCGGGCCTGCGTGTGGCCGCCGGGCCTGTGCGTGGCCGCCGGACCTGCGCCTGTGTGTGGCTGCCGGGCATGCGCCTGAGTGTGGCCACCGGGCCTGCGCCTGCGTGTGGCCTCCGGTCCTGCGCGTGGTTGCCAGCCCAGCGCGTGACCACCGGGCCTGCGTGTGGCCGCCGGGCCTTAGCGTGGCCGCCGAGCCTGCGCCTGCACGTGGCCGCCGGTCCTGCGCCTGGTCGCCGGCCCAGCGCGTGACCACCGGGCCTGCGCGTGGCCTCCGGGCTGGAACATGGCCGCCGGGCCGGCGCATGGCTGCCGGACCTGCGCCTGTGCGTGGCAGCCGGGCCTGTGCGTGGCCATCGGGCCTGCACCTGCGTGTGGCAGCCGGGCCTGCTCGTGGCTGCTGGGCCTGAACGTGGCCACCGGGCCTGTGTGTGGCCACCGGGCCTGCGCCTGCACGTGACTGCCGGGCCTGCGTGTGGCCCCCGGGCCTGCGCGTGGCTGCCGGCCTGTGTCTGCGCGTGGCCGCCAGGCCTGCACCTGTGCGTGGCTGCCGGCCGCAGGCAGAAAACTGAAGCCAAAAACTAGGACTAAGAACTTGCAACTACAAGCAACAGAAAGAAACTTTAGCTGTCCTAAACCAATTGAGAAATATATTGTATAGGAGGATTTTCTCCGCCTATGGACACTGAGAAGATGATGGTCACCAGCCCTGCATTACCTCAGGGAAAAACAAGAACTACTCTACCATTCTTAAGGAAGCCAGATACCAGAGGATGACTCACGCTCCAGATCCCCACAACACCATTCCTGGTAATCACAAGATGGATGCTGTGCCGCATCAACTGATAATCATCTCTGCTTTCCAGAACTGCTTTCCTGAAACTGTCTTCCATGCAGATTCACCTACAATTGCGGAACTGCACGAGACCCACCCTTAATCCAACCCTGAATAGAATCTATGCTCCCTATTGTTAAAAACTTTTATGAGCTGATAATTGGAAAAAAAAAAAAAAAAAAAAAGAATGGGGGTTAACTTTTCTTTGAAACTTTTGTAAAATTCAGAAGTGAATCCTTTGGGGCCAGGGCTTTTCTTTGTTGAGAGGTTATTGATTACTGATTCAATCTCCTGGCTTGTTATGGGCCTATTCAACCTTTCTATATCCTCCTGGCTCAACTTTGGTTGATTATATGTGTCCAGGAATTTGTCCATCTCATCCAGATTGTCTTGTTTCTTGGCATATAGATGTTCATAGTATCCTCTGATAATATTTTGTTTTTTTCACTTGTCTGTTATTATTTTGCCTGCTTCCTTGCAGATTTGATTCACCTTGTTCCTTTCTCTCTTCTTTTTAATAAGTTTTGCTAGTAGGGTATCAATTTTGTTTATCTTTTCAAAGAACCAGCTTTTACTTTAGTTTATTTTCTGTATATTTCATTTATTTTTTAGTTAATTTATTTCTGCTCATATCTTTATTACTTCCTTTCTCCTGGAGTTTGGATCTTTTTGCTGTTGCTTTTCCAGTTCTCTGAGGCATGATGTTAGGTGATCCATTTGTCTTCTTTACGTTTCCCTCTTATGTACACTAATTGCTATGAACTTCCGTCTTATGAGTGCTTTAGCAGTGCCCCAAAGATTATGGAAAGTCGTGTCCTCCTTGTCATTGGCTTCCATGCGTCTTTTGATTTCAATCTTTATTTTTTCAGTAGTTGCTGAGTTATTCAGGAGTAGGTTATTTAGTTTTCATGTATTTGAGTATTTTTGAGGATTTCTCTTGAAATTAAACTCAAGTTTCATTCCATGTGGGGGTGAGAAAAAAGTGTATCTCATGGTTTTTAGATGGAAAGTTCTATAGGTGTCTGTTAAGTCCATTTCATTCATGGTATCATTTAGATCCTTTATCTCTTTACATATTTTTTTTTGTCTAGATGATCTGTCCAGAGGGGATAGTGAGGTGTTGAGGTCTCCAACAATTAGGGTGTTGCAGTCTATCTCCCCTTTCAGATTAACGGTCTTCCCTTCACATATTTGGGTGCTCCTGTGTTAGGCGCATAGATATTTATGAGCATTATATCTTCTTGATTGACTGACACTTTTACTATGGTATAGTGTAATTCTTTGTATCTTCAAACAGTTTTTGTTTTAAAGCCTACTTTGTCAGAAATAAGTATCATGACTCCAGTTCTTTTTTTAGTTCCCATTTGCATGGAAGAAAATCTTTTCCAGCCCTTCACTTTCAGCATATGTACGTCTTTATCCATGAAGTAGCTTTCCTGTAGGCAACAGATAGAGGGTTTCTGTTTTTTAATCCATTCAGCCAGTCTGTGTCTCTTTAGTGAAGAATTTAATCCATTCACATTCAATGTTATTATTCATGTTACCATTCCTGTCCTGACGTTTAAGTTGGCCATAGTCTTAGTTGTCTTTTATTCCTTTGTTTCTGGCTGTTACTTCTTTAGTTTTCCTGGAACAGTACTTTCTTCAGGGCTTCTTGAAAAGCTGGTTTGGTACTGGCAAATTCTTTCAGGTTTTGTTTTTCTGAGAAGATTTTAATCTTTTTATCTCATGTGAAGAATAACCTTGCAGGATATAATAATCTTGGTTGAAATTGTTTCTCTCTTAACACTTTCAATACGTCTTGCCATTCTTTCCTTGCTTGCATTGTTTCCATCGAGAATTCCGGTGTTAGCCTGGTGGGGTGACCTTTGTAAGTCACTTGTCGTTTCTCTCTTGCCAGTTTTAGTATCTTGTCTTTATCTGTGGTCTTTTCAGTCTGGCAAAGATATGCCTTGGGGAAAATCTTCTTGGGTTGATTCTATTTGGGGTTCTTTGTATTTCTTGGATCTGGATGTTTGAGTGCCTCCCTAGACTTGGGAAATTTTCTTCCAAGATTTCTTGGAATAGATTTTCCATGCCCTTATTACTTTCTTCATCTTCTGGAATACCAATTATTCAGATGTTAGGGCGTCTAATGGAACCTAGTATTTCTTGTATGTTGTCCTTGTTTTGTTTTGTTATTTTCTCTATCTTTTTGGTGGTTTTCTCTAGGTTAGAGGTTTTATCTTCTACATCAGAGATTCCATCTTCAGCATGGTCTAAATGACTTTTAATACTTTTGAGAGAGTTTTTTTTATTTCCTGCATTACAGACTTGATCTCTAATAGTTCCATCTGATGGTTTTTTTAGTTTGTCTATGTCTTCTTTTATATCGTGGAAGGACTTCCTAATCTCCTGTAGTTAATTGTCTCTTTTCTATCCCAACTCATAGAATTTGATTACCATAAATGTTCTAAATTCCTTCTTGGATATTTTGACAACATTCTCTATTTTTTCAAGAAATGAAATGGATCCACTATTCTTTTGTTGGAGACATATTTCCTGCTTTATTCAGACCTGAGGCTCTTCTTCTACTTCTAACCATTAGGAGAGGTATTCACTTTGAAATACCTTGTAGGAGAGCATTTTTTTGACTAGGAGAAAATGTGTTTCTCTTTTGTTGTGGACTGAAGACTGCCGAAGTCTCTATTCTGTTGTGTTTAGCAATGTGGTCCAATGAGGAATATTCTATTCAGTTGTATGAAGAGGAGTATCTCCTTTTTTGCAGGTGGTTGAGTAAAAGGGAGGATTCCAGAGAGACTTAAAGATACTAAAATATTTCAGAACCGTGATGCTAGACCATCCAGCAACGTGGAGATAGAAGAAGAGAGGACCAGATAAGTGGAAAGAAAGTAAGAAAAACATAAAGAAAAAGTTGTGTGCTGCCTGCTAGCGTGGTGTGTGATTTCACCAGGGGTGTGAAGATGGAAGTAGGGTTGCTGTAGAGCTGAGGGCAGTCCTGTGTGGTAAGTAGAAGTGAGAAATTTACAAATGAAAGAAGAGAAGAAAAAAAAAGCTTACCTGACTGACAGAGATAGGGGTCTCTGAGCTTGAGGGTACTGGGGCTGGAGCTGGGGTGGAGGCCCTGCCTCAGTGTCCCTTAGGCCAGGGATCTGAAGAGGGAAGTGGGGTTGCTGTAGAGGTGAGGGCAGTCCTGTGTGGTCTCCTTTTTCTTTTTCTCTTCAGTTAAAGAGCGTGTCTATTGGCAATGTTAAAAAAAGAAATATAATTTATTTTAGTATATTAACCTTATATTGTTTTACTTTCCTGAACTTGTTTATTAGTACTAACAGTCTGTAGCCAATTTCTAGTGACTTCCTAAAAATTGAATCATGTCATCCACAAATAAAGGTAACTGGATGTATTTTTTTTCTATAAATGCCTTATATTTATTTCTGTAGTGACTCCTCACACTAGTTGGCCTTTGAAGTTTCTACTGAGCACACACTTCTTTTAGAGCCCCTGCAAGGAGGAAATTGTGCCCTTCTGAAGTGGCAGGGGCCATAGCCATCTTCTCACACTCCCTACTGTGTGCACACTTGTCCTAACCATACCACGTTGTCTAACTGGGTGTACATGCTCCAGTCACTGTCTCAGTGTGCAGAAGTGCTCATGGCACTGCAGAGATGTACAAATACAAGCACTGCTGGTTCTCAGGATAGTCTATTTGACAGTGGATCTGCTTTTAGTGTGATACCATGTTGCAGCTAACTGTGGCCCACATGGTGAAGTGACTCTGTATGTTCCTACTTTGGATTAGTGCAGTTTTGTGGGCCTCAGAAATATCTTATGTTGGAATTATCAGGGACTGCAAGGCTCTCCTGCAGCTATGACTGTGGTCTCTGGTGACAATGGGAAACACTGGAGACCTCCAACTTACTCTGTCCCAGTACTGGGATATCTCTAGGATCTCAAACTAAGCCAGAGTGCAGACACTAGAACAAATACCAATGTACAAACATTAGCATACACACAAGCATGAATAATAGTCAGAAGAATGTGATGTTAACAAGGGACAAAGTGAAGTGCACTAAAGGGAAGATGCACAATCTGCTTGACAGAGATTTCACAGTCATGGTTTTGAGGAAGCACAACACACTTAAAAGAAAATACACAGAAACTTTTCAACACACTTTTGATACATATGTGGCAAGGTTCTAGAAGAGCTTTTGTGGTGGGAAATAGTGTGCCATTGGAATATACAATCTTCTGTGGTGGCTGCTTTAGTATTTACATTTTGAGTTTTACTTGCAGTCACATATTTATTTAATCATTTGTACAACAAGTAACTGTTCAGCAACTCACTGCCTCAGGAATAGTTTTAGTACCTGGATATCTATTGATGAATACAGTAATTTAGACATGGCTATAGTCCAATAAAGGAGAGACAGTCATCTTAACTTTACAGAATACACATAAGCTCTAACTGTGTTAAAGTCTATAAAGAAAATTGTAGCTTTCTATAAAAGAAAATAACAGTTGGTCACACCAACCACACTCTGATGAGTTTGAAGGATTTACATGAGAGGAGTGACAGTTAAGCAGATTATGAGGAAAAAACAGTATTTGAGGATGATGGAAAGTCTTATGCAAAGTCCACAGCAGCAAAATTTTGGTGCAAATATAAAAGGAAAGTAAGGCTTCTCTGTGTGAAGTATAGTAGAAGAGGAAAAGGAATGTGAAAGAGGGTTGAAAAGTAGACAGTATCTTATTGAATATATTGGATTTAATCTCAGAGAAGTGAGGGAGGCTTGAAGTGATTTTAGTAGAAGAAAAATGTGATCTAATTCACTTTCTTAATTAGCCTAACTATTGTGAGGACAATGGATGGGGACAGAAAAAGATGGAATTAGGAAAACCAGGATGGAGGCTGTTGGAGATGTTTAGGGAATAGAAACTGGTGACTTAGACTATGGGGAGATGTAAATTTATGATGAAGAGAATTTACCATAAATTGGATGTGGGATTGGATGTGGGGATGAGACTCTGAAAAGACGCATTCAGAGATGACTCAAGTATAATTCAGCAGTTTCTGGATTGAGCAACTGAATGGGGTGATGCCATTTTGGTTACAACATGGGGTACTCATAGAAAAAGAGATGCTAACTTTGGGTCAGGTCTCGAAGGATCTTTAATGCTGTCCTTGAAGGGAAGGCATAAATGTCCTCTGGAATTCATCAGGACCCCCTTGATGGCTTGGAGTTAAGTGTTCTCAGAGGAGGGATAAGGCAGGAGAGAAGAGATGATGGCCAATGAAATAGATGACTGGAGCCAGGGGAAAATTTTTTTTCTGTAATAGAGTACCCATTTCAGCATTTTAGGTCTATAAAGTCAAAATTGATGTGACAGGATCAGTGTCATTAAGTCAGTGGCAGTTGAGGGCAGTACACTGCCAAGGAAAGCAGGGGAGAAGAGCTTAATAGAATTAAGTAGCATAAAATTGTTAAGTCTGATCACCCTTTGCTTCACTTCAGGAAGGTGAAGGGCAGAGGACAGAAAGAATGCAAGACAGAGTACAGCAGCCCTTTCGAACAAGATATTCATATGCCTGTCTTCTGCTACAGTACATTGGTTATCAAATGCTTCTGGAAACTTCTCAAACTAAATCCAATACCAACTTTCTTTTTCTTTATTATTCTTTGACATTTGGTAGGTAATTTGTTATATTTCTGTCATTATTGTGAAAAATAAAATCCTCTTTAGTCTGCCTACAAACCACAGAACACAAAAGGATAGATTCTTCTTTTTTATTTATTTACTTAGGACTCACTGGACATTTTAAAAGTGAGAACAAAAACACCTGGCTCTAGTTTGACATTTATCCCTCACTACTTTTCCACATTTAGAGTTTTTTCATTCACTCTGTGTTTTCCTTTAGGAATGTTTAGTGGTTGTGACCACTCAAAATAACACTTTTTTTTTTTTTTTTTTGGTTTATGCTGTAGGGCACATGCACTCACCAAATAGAGTGAGACAGTGAGAGGGAAAGTGAGAAATCACCTCCCAGGGAAGATGGCTATGCCATGATCCCTTCTCCTTTATTCTCTTCCTGGGACTTTATACACACACACACACAACACACACACACACACACACACACACACACACATACACTTTGTTTTCCAAACTGCCAGGTACTTCATAGAAATGTAATCATGGTTCACAGGGTGTATAGCTTCCTTAGCAACCAATGAAAAGTGAAATCATGGAAATAAAAGTAGTACAGTATTCCCTTCACTGCTATTGGATGGATGCCCCTGCATAAAGTCCTCCAAGGAATTTCTTTGAGCTGCTTTCCAGCAAGGCATAGCCAGTGCTTTTCCCTATAGTGGGGAGGGCAGCACTAACACACATACTCCCTTGAAGGGGGGACACTTTAGAACAGTGCTAAGGTGTTCAGTATTTGCAGTAGGTTTATCATGTTCTTCATGTGCCCTCAGTGAGCAGGAGACAGTTTAGGAGAAATAAAAGTGAATAAAATAGATAAGGCACTTACCCATATATCACAGTCTGTCCTGGAAGACAATGCCAAAGTAATAAATTAAAAAGTTGAAAGAGCCACAGGTGGATTCAACTGGGCCAGTTAGACTACTTGAAAAGAAATGTTGTTTTTTTACTGCTCAGAACTTAACTACTGAAATGATGGAATGAGTGAATGATAGTAAGGTGGACTTCAGTGAGAGTTTCAAGTGCCAAACTAAGCATTCCAATCCCCAGACACAGAGCACAAAGTGACAGTCATCAGTTGTGAAGGTCAAGGATTTGCTTAAACAGCACAAAGGGGATAATTCACACTTAATTCACTGCTTTCTATAACAATTTATTTATTTTAAAGAATTATTTCTTTATTTAATTCCATTTGCTATTATTAGTTTTTAACTTGACCAGACAAAGAGAGAGAAAGGGTAAATGAGAAAGCAAATCGCCAGGTCTGGGACTCAAACCATGGTTGGCCATGTGGGAATCCTGAGCTTTTAACCACCACACCACCTGCCAGTCCTCCTATAACAATTTATTAATAGCAAAATAGCAGGTAGTTGTCATATTTTTTACTTATTGTAGTATTTTCCTATAAGACCACTGCAGTCTCTGAAGAGAGACATGAGAGAAAATGTGAGAAATCACTCCCCAGGGGAGATGGCTATGCAGCAATCCCTTCTCTTCCACTCTCCTCTCAGGATCTAATTTTAACTGCATAGTTAGCCATATGGGATCTCATGCCTTAACCACTTGCTTCCCCAGTCTGTTTGTTTATTTATAGATTTCTGCTATAGGATGTGTGCATTAACTGCATAGAAAGATAGACAGGGAGAGAGAGGGAAAGTGAGAAATCATTCCCCAGGGAAAATGGCTACACTGCAATCCCTTCTCAATTCTTTCAGGATTTGGGACACACACACACATGCACGTGACCAATATATATTGGTAGTTCTTCAATATACACCTAAGCAAAGAAGACAGCATTAGGAAATCCAGTCAAGTCATGTGATTCAGGACAAACAATTCAGCCAAGCCACAAGACGTAAAGGTTTAGGCCTAGACAGCGATTCAGAGATTTTCCTGTACTGATACATGGAGCTGCTGTGATGCTCACCTGAACAGAGGTGACTTTAATGGAGGATCATGAATGTATGGAGAAGACAACAAATATTTTGATGGATGGGAATGAGGAGTACACACATTTTCCATTTTTATACACTTTATAATTATATATGAAATTAGAGAATATAGATCTATAAAATGTATACATACAAATGATATATATATAATTATAAAATACAAAGCAGTTTTTAGATTTTTAAATAGAACATGGAAGAATTAGCCAAAGGCAGTTAACCTGTATGTTACCTGAAGTATTTCACATTTTCTGTGATGAGAACGTAGTATCGTACTCTCCTGGCACTATTAAAATGAATAGTACTCAATTGTGAGTTACACCCCCCATGCTTATACTACCCTTCATAGCCCTTCTAGAATTGGATATACCTCACATGTCATCTCATTTCTATGTAGGCCCAGAAACCATGATTGAAGCATTTCTTATTTTTCCTATGTTCTGGAACCTTAAAAGGGCATCTGGCAGGGCCAGCATTGGCATGGTATCTAAGGTGTTGAATTCTCACATGGCCGGACATAGTTGAAATCTCAGAACTGTGGCTTGCTTTCTTACTCCACCACCCTTACCTATCTGGTGCACATGCCCTGATGCAAATTAAACCCATAATAATAATAATAATAAAATAATTATTTAAAAATAAATAAATAAATAAATAAATAGCATCTGATTGTCAGTTTCTCAACCATATGGCAAATTTCAGGTACCTTTTGGTTGCTTTTCTATAGCTTTATACAGTGCTACATTAACTCTGAAAAAAAGTGTTTTTCAGTATGTTTTTGTTGACAAAAAAACATTCAATTCACATCTTCTAGTCAATTATTGACTACACCATGTCTTCTTACCAATTTGCAAATACATTTTTCTCTGCAGTTAACTGGTCTTCATAATTATTTTCTATTTAGAAATTTTCAGTTTTAAAAAGAATTTTACTTAAAACTATGATTTGAGATTTTTAAAAAAAATAGTTCTTTTTTGTTTCTTATTTAATTAGTGTTATATATGTCTTTTATTATTTCTTCATTCTCTATGGAATGATCCTAGTCTTAATATCTTCATTCTTAACCTTAATTTAAATATTCAAATGTTCTGATTTTTGTTTTTGAGAAGTTTTTGCTTTAGGATGTGTGGAAGAGAGAGAGACAGAGTGAGAGAGAAAGTGAGAAATCAACTCCCAGAATGAATGCCCAGGCCCCAATTCCTTATTCTCCATTATCCTCCCAGGATCTCATGGCATGCAACCACACGTGCCTGGCATGGTTTTAAAGCCACCATATCCAGGATTTGAACTGCAGCTGGTCATATGGAAGTCCAGCGACATAACTGCTACACTATGTGCTGCTCCTTTGATTAGTTAATTAATCATGCCAAACCAAAGATTTTATTAAATCAGAACACTACTTTTGTTGACTTTGTTTTATGTTTTATTGTTACTTTTTTCTTTTTTTGTTTTTGCTATAGAGTGTATGCACTTGCCACAGTGAAACAGAGAGGGAAAGAGAGAGAAAAAGAATGTGAGACCTAAGCACTTATGTAAATGATTATACCACAGTCCCTTCTCCTCCATTCTGGGGATTATTGGGCATGCAGGCATACCCACCTGGCATGTTTTTCAAGCCACTCAATTCAGAACTCAAACTACATAGTCAGTCTTGTGAGATCCAATTGCCTTAACCTCTATGCTGAGTTGGGAGTTAGATTTCATTGTAGGTACCTAGAAAATGAGCTCTGCATATTTTAGTTACTGTGGTTTTGCTTTCTGTGGTCTGGTAAATTTTCACTATGCCCCCATTTCTAGTCTCAGAAAAATTTAAGATTCCCTGTTGGCTGGGCTAAAATCAGACTGAAACCAATTACTAGAGCACAAAGAGTGACTATCAAGCCACTAGGCCTGGGACTCGAATGATGACCACATGGGAGTACAGTACCTTGACCGCTATGTCATTGCTGGCCCCTGCTTTGTAAAGGTATAATCAGGCTTCTGAAAGTTCTCCCAGTCCTATTTGCACACTTGTATATAATATATGTAAATGCATTTGGCCAGCATCTCTATTACCTGTAATGTTACCATGTAGTCATTTTCTATCCAATTACTCTCATCTTACTCTTTGGGTATAAATTCTTACTTGTTATATTCAGAGTTGAACCTAATATTTCTGAACTACCACAACATCTCATGGCCATATTTTTCTTATATATTTTGAGGCTTTAAAGAGAGCTTTCTTAACTGTGCTTTAAAAGATACTAACTTTGTGGTTCAGGCACTGGATACCCACATGGCTGACCATGGAACAAGTCCTGATCCTGGAAACTTGAAAGTTATGCCAGCACAAGTGCATGCATGACGAAAACCCTGAGAGAAGAATGGAAAAGGGATTGTGGTGTGGCCATCTTCTGTGGTTTATATATTGTTGTGGCCTTTAGACATCCAGGCTTGTCTACAAAGCACATTTCTATAATTCCCCTTGTGAGCAGTGAGCACCCAGGGTCAATTCCTTGATGCTGACATTAACTTTACTTTATAAACTCAAAATCTCAATATGCATGTGGTCCTCACTGTATAGGTCTTGGTTGTAAAAGGGGTGAGGTTCCAATAATTTCACTTATTATGAGCCTTCCAAAGACTGAATATGGGAATAATGCTGATGAAGTGGACAACAAACTATATTAATTTATCTCTTCTGTCTGAAAAAAATGGAGAAACATTAAAAATAATGTGCTGAGAAGAAAACAGTAGGTGGCTTGAGAGTACAGAGAGAAAGTTGAGGCCAAGCTAAGATACACCTACCATGATGCACTCTCTCTTTTAGAAAAGTTCTTGATCCACCATGCTTCCCAAGCAGAGAGTAAAGTCTTCTACTTCAAAGTGAAAGGTGAGTACTACCATTACTTGGCTGAGGTTGCTGATGGAGATGATAAGAAAGGGATCGAGGATCAGTCAAAACAACCATAACAAAACACTTCAGAAATGAGGAAAAAGGAAATGTGATCCATACATCCTATCAGATTGGATCTGGCCCTTGACTTCTCTTTTTCTGTTATGAGATTCTGAACTCTCCAGAAAAAGCCTGCTCTTGGAAAGACAGCTTTTGATGAAGCTGTTGCTGAACTTGATACATTAAGTGAAGAGTCATACAAAGACACCAGACGAATAATGCAGTTAGACACAATTTGACATTGTGGACATTGGAAACCCAAGGAGACAAAGCTGAAGCAGGAGAAAGAGGGGAAATTTAATCAGCCTTCCAACTTTTGTCTGCCTCATTCTAAAATTTACATAATAGACCATTTGTCATCCATCCATTTGTCCCATAAATAGTTTATTGTTTACAATTTATGACACACTTATTTTACTCGTATTTGAATTTCTATATTTCCCTGTGGTTTTTATGCTTGATATTAGACAATTAAAGTCAGTTACTATTTAGGAAGTTATCTGTTTTAATCTTGAGGTGGCTAATATGGGAATGTAGAATTTTTAAACAAGTTGCTAATGTTTGACATAGAACATTTGATACTTTGCTGATCTTTGAATGGAGCACAACCCCATTCCAAAACAGCCATAGCAGGAGGAGGAATTGTATCATGCTCAAGGAATCCTCAGGAAACTCCCTGAGCAGTCTTTGATAACATACACTACTTCAAACAATTGACACAGAATACAGTTAGTCAGGATTTATTTTAGTTTTAGTTTTAGCTACAGGGCACATGCACTTGCCACTGGAGAGAGACAAAGAGAAAGAGAGAAAGAGAAAGCACAACGCCTTCTCCCCAATTTTCTTTGGAATGTTGAGTACACATGCCTGGCATGTACTTTCAGCCATCCAGTCAGTTACTTCAACTACTTAATTGACTTTATGGGATCTAGCACCTTCAGCAGACCACCTGTTGGCACAGCATTGTTGAATTAAAAAAAAAAAAAAAAAAAAAAAACAGCACAAAAAACATTGCTTCAAAGAGGCCAGCAAGTAGCATCATGTTTAAGGTGCTGACCTCCACATTTCTGGTCATGTTTCGAGTCCTGGACTGATGCCTTGAAAATCACACTGGGAGTGCTTCTCTGTTTGTGTGTGTGTGTGTGTGTGTTCAAAATCCTGAGAAGAAAATGAAAGAGAAATTATTGTGGCATAGCTTCCCCCCCACTTGTGGGTAATATCTCAGTTTCTGTTTCTGTCTCTTTGGTTAGCACATGTGTCTTATGGTGAAGCAGGCATGACCCCATCTTAGAGGAGCGCCTCCAAGAGAAGTGGGGAATGAAGCAAGTGTGACTCCATTTTGAAAGGGTGATTTCATTTTAGAAACTATGCCTCCTTCTCCCCCTCCCTTGAGTACAGATAGGATCCAAAGTAGTCCACTCCCACGTGTCTCAAGAACCTTGACCTGGGACCAGCAGTTAGCGTAATGGCTATGTCTCTGGACTCCCACGTAGTCGACCGCGGTTTGAGTCCCAGACCCGGTGGCTTAAAACTCACGCCGGGTGTGTGTGTGTGCGTGCCCAAGATCCCGAGAGGAGAATGGAGGAGAAGGGATTGCGGCGTGGCCATCCCCCCTGGGGGGTGATTTCCTGCTTTCTGTCTCTCTGTCTCTCTCTGTCTGTCTGGCGAGCGCACGCGTCCTATAGCGAAAACTTCTCAAAAAAAAAAAAAAAAAAAGAACCTTGACTGGAACCAGAGAAGCCATTAAAATTTCATTGTAATCAGAACTTACCCTGAAGACTAATTAACCTGCTTGCTTTGCTTCTGTAAATGATTTATTTTGCTTTGAAGGTAGAAAACCTTACCCCCATCTCTCCTGAAGCCCCTTTACTTTGTTCCTTTGTCCTTGTAAAACATCTGTGCATTTTTGGCCTATATAAGCTCCTTTCTCCTTTCACTTGGGGTTTAGGAATTTTGAGAGACATGAGTCCCCCCCGTAAGCCACCAGCTTTATTGATAAACTCCAATAAATTTGGCTATGTCTGGATGTCCTCTTCTTTCTGGCTGAGTACACTATAGCAATGGTAACCCCTCCCCCTTAAAAAAAAAAAGTGTTTCAAATTTACTTTTTTTTTTTTTGGAGAAGTTTTTGCTACAGGGCGCGTGCACTCGCCAGACAGACAGAAAGAGACAGAGAGATAGAAAGCGAGAAATCACCCCCCAGGGGGAATGGCCACGCCGCAATCCCTTCTCCTCCATTCTCCTCTCAGGATCTTGGGCACGCATGCACACGCGCCCGGTGTGAGTTTAAGCCACCGGGTCCGGGACTCGAACCGCGGTCGACTATGTGGGAGTCCAGAGACATAGCCATTACGCTAATTGCTGGTTCCTACTATTCTCATGAGTAAAAGAGAGAAGTAAAGTGAGAAAAAGAGATCTATAGACAGAGAAACAGACACTTTTAACAGTGTTTCTACACATTATCTAACCAAGGCTCAGATAGTCTGAGCTTATGGGTAAAAGTATGCCCAGCACACGCAGGGAGTAAATTCTAAACCTCCTCTTGTGAGTTAACCTTGTAGTATGTCAAGTTTTATCAGATCATCACCATCCTGCCCTGCATTTATAATTTTTTAGCTTTGATTTCTGTTTTGTTGGTAATTAGTGATATTGAGGATTTTTCCACATACTTGACTATTTCATGTCTTCTTCAGAAATGTTTGCTCATGTCTTGACTTAATTTTATAATCAGGGCTGTTTTATTTTTTATTGCTGTTGAGTTTATTGAGCTTCTTATATACTCTTAATATTAATCCTTCATTAGATGAATAGCTTGAAAATGAGTTTACCCTCTCTTGCAATATGTCTCTTCACCCTGTTGATTATTTGCTGTTCAGAAACATTTTAGTTTGGTATACTATCAGTTGTCTCTTTCTGCTTTGTTGCCTCTGATTTTTAGGTCTTCTTCAATAAACCTATGCTCAGATAAATCAATACCTCAGGCATTTTCCCTATTTTTTCTTCTATAGTTTTGTGCCTTATGTTTAAGATTGCAATCCCTATAAAATTACAAGAGACATTCTTCACAGATCTAGAAAAGACATAGAATTTGTATGGAATTATAAAAGACCTCATATTGCCAAAGTCATACTGCACATAGAGATAGAAGAGTGAAGAGTGAAGTGGGAGGCCTCCCACTTCTTGACCCCAAAATATATTACAAGGCTGTGATAATCAAAACAACATGGTATTGGCACAAAAACAGATATGAGGACCAATGAAACAGAATAGAGACCTCAGAAATAAACCTCAAAACATACATCCAACTGATCTTTGACGAAGGTACCAACAATCAAGTGGGAAAATGAATACCTCTTTAGGAAATGGTACTCCAGAAACTATTTCCACCTGCAAAAAGATGAATCTGAACCTCTTTCACCAATAATAAAAACAAACCCAAAATGGATGAAAGATCTAAACCTAAGACCTAGAACTATAAAACTACTGGTGCAAAACACTGTGGAAAGTCTGGGAGACATTGGGGTAGGCAAAGACTTCTTAAGTAAGACCCCCAAAGCACAGGCAATTATCCCTAAAATAGACAAGTGGGATTATATCAGATTAAGACGTTTCTGCACAGCAAAGGACACCAAAATTACTGTGAATAACAACTCTTGGAATGGGAAGTAATTTTTGTTAACTGTGCCTCAGATAAGGGACTGATAACCAAAGTACACAGGAAACTCAAGCAGCTTACCTGGAAGAAAATGATTAACCCAATTCAAAGATGGAAAAATGAGCTGAATAAAAACTCTCTAAGGAAGACATCCAAACAGTCAAAAAGCATAAGAAAAAATGCTTAACATTCCTCATCATAAGGGAGATGCTGATCAAAACCACAGTGAGATATCACCTAACCCCAGTAAGAATGGCAAAGGTTAGGGGAAAAAAAAGATAAGTTCTGGGGGCATGTGGCAAAAGGGGAACTCTCCTACATTGTTGGGTGTAAATTGGTCTAGCCACTGTGGAGAAGAATATGGAGGTTCCTCAAAGACCTTCAAATAGAACTACCACATGATCCAGCAATTGCACTCCTGGCTATCTTCCCAAAGGACAGGAGAACGCTCTGTCAGAAAAGCACTTGCACAACTATATTGCAGCATTATTCAAAATTGATAAAACATGGAACAACCCAAATATCTACAAACATATAAATAGATTGAGAAAGTGTGGCACATATGTGGTATGAAATAGTAGCCATAAAAAAAACAACATATTAAAGGCAATACCAATCAAAGTAGCAGAAAGATTCTTCACAGATCTAGAAAAGACAATCATAAAATTTGTCTGGAATCATAAATGACCTCATATTGCCAAAAATATACCACAAATCTGTGGTAATCAAAACAGCACGGTATTGGCAGACAGACAGGTGGACCAATGGAACAGAATAGAGTCCCCAGAAATAAACTCCCAAACATACAGCCAACTGATTTTTGACAATGGGTACCAGTCAATCCACTGGGAAAAAGAAAACCTCTTCAGCAAATGGACCTGGTAAAACTGGATATCCACCTGCAGAAAGATGAATCTGAACCCCTACCTCTCACCATTGACAAAAAGGTAAATCAAAGATCTAAACCTAAGACCTCAAACTATAAAACTGCTCCTGGAGAATACTGGGGAAACTCTGGAAGACATTGGAGTAGGGAAAGCCTTCTTAAATAAGACCCCCAAAGCACGGTCGATAATCCCCAAAATAGACAAGTGGGATTACATCAGACTAAGAAGTTTTTGCATGGCAAAAGACACAGTAATTAGTGTGAATCTACAGCCCAGAATAGGAAAATATGTTTTCAAGATGTTTTTGCTATAGGGTGCATGTGCTCGCCAGAAAGACAGAGAGAGAGAGAGAGAGATAGAAAGTGAGAAATCACCCCCCCCCCAGTGGCAATGGCCACACCGCAACCCCTTCTCCTCCATTCTCCTCTTGGGATCTTTGGCATGCAAGATATGAATTTAAGCCACTGGGTCCAGGACTCAAACCGTGGTTGACTACATGAGAGGTCAGCGACATAGCCATTATATTAACTGCTGGTCTTGGGAAAATATCTTTGTAAACTATGCATCAGATAAGGTACTGGTAACCAGAATACACAAGGAACTCAAGCAGCTGTTCTGAAAAAAGATGATCAACCCTATTAAAACATGGGAACATGAGTTGGAAAAAACCACTCTCTAAGGATGACATACAAATAACCAAAAGTCATTAAAAAAAAAAAAGCTCAACATCCCTCACTGTAAGGGAAATGCAGAACAAAACAGCAATGAGATACCACCTAACCCCAGTCAGAATGACTAAGATTAAGAAAACAAAACATGATAAATTCTGGCAGGGGTGTGGTGAAATGGGAACTCTCTTACACTGCTGGTGGGGATGTAAATTGGTCCAGTTACTGTGGAGAACCATTTGGAGATTCCTCAAAAATCTACAAATAGAACTTCCACATGACCCAACAATCCCACTCCTTGGTATCTACCAAAAGGACAGAAGAATTCTTATTCAGAAAATACTTGCACAACAATATTTATTGTGGCATTATTCACAACTGCTGACACACTGAACCAACCCAAATGTCCTCGAACTGATGAATGTATTGAAAAACTGTTGCACATATACTCTATGGAATATTACTCAACCATAAATAAAAGACCCTGGATTTTGACAGAAAGTAGATGAATATGAAGATTTACAACTGAGTGAAGCAAGCCAGGCTATGAGGGAGATATATTGTATGTTCCCACTTAATATATACCGAGTTTCTGCATTCTGTGACTGAAACTGAATGACTAAAGGATTTAGATATTGAGTAAATTGTTGTGATACGAGATATAGTGTGTGAAGAAAATGTGTGAAGAAATAGAGTCTGAGGAAGGACATTAAGGAGAAAAATGGAGAATCAAAGCATTAATGGGACAAAGAAATAGTGTCTTATCTGTTGAAGATAACTTTATATTATTATCAACTGGACTGGGGAGAAGTGTATACATGTTGGAATATTTACTTTGCAAACTAAATGACATACTTAAATGTATAAAAGAACTTGAAATAAAATTATATATATATATATATATGTATATATATATATATATAAAATAGAAAGAAACTTTTTAATTTGCATTCACGCATATAACGAGATATTTTGCATTTATAAAACAGACCTGATGAGATATAACATTTAGAGACTATGTAGTACGTTGCATAGCATTCACATGTAAATTAAATATTTTATATCTTCATGTGGGTGGTAGTTTTATTGATGTAAAAATATGTGTATTTTAGACATTGTGCATTTAAAATTTTTATTTTGTGCTCCTTAAATTCGGAGTAATCTTTCAGCTTAAAACAATACATTGAGCAAAAACTACTGGAATCTGACTTCAACACTTAAAGTCTTTGATAAATCAAATAACTGGAAAATTAGGGTATAGAGGGTAGATAATCAGTTAAGAATTGTGTGTGTGTGTGTGTGTGTCAATAATGTATATAACTTTTTAATCTTATTTGTTTTCAAATTCTGAAATACTCCTAAGTGATTGTATCTTAGGATGCAGAGAGAACTTTATTGTATTTGTATACAACACAAATGACTATGTTGCAAAAAAGCCTAGGAAAATAAATAAATTTGAAACACTGAATACATAAATAAAGAGTGGAATCAGGAGAAGGTGAAAATTCTTGCATTGGTAAACTCTTACATGGGTGATTGCAGTTCGAGTTTTAGACTTCTGGCTTGAAACTCACACTGAGGTGCATGTGCAAATGTACCCAAAATTCTGAGAGGAGAATGGAAGGGAAGGGATTGCAGTATGACCATCCCTTCTGGAGGGGTGATTTCTCACTTTCTGTTTGTTTCTCTGTCTCTCTGGTGAGTGTATATGCCTTACAATAAAAATCTCTGTAAAATTTTAATTAAATAATAAAAAAGATAGTTAATAAAATTAAATTTAAAAATGTTCTTATTCATTGGCTATTTTACTTATTTATTGATATTTTTGGAGAGGTTTTTGCTATAGGATATGTGCGTTTGCCAGAAAGACAGAGAGAAAGACAGAAAGTGAGAAATCACACCCCCAGGGGAGATGGCCATGCCACAATCCCTTCTCCATTCTCCTCTTGGGATCTTGGGCATGCACACACATGCGCCCAGCATGAGTTTAAGCCACCAGGTCTGGGACTTGAACCGCAGTCGACTACACGTGATTCCAGCGACATAGCCATTATGGCAATTGTTGGTCCCATCTATTTTAAAACTTATGTAAAACAGCTGAAGTTACTTATTTGAATTGTTTTTGTTAGCTACACCATTTCTGCCAATTTTATCAACCTTGAATTCCATATTTTCATTCATTTAGCAAAAACTTAAACAGCAGTAAAAAACAAAAACAAAACCAGAGTCTTCCTAACTCATGATCCTCCTGCTTCCTCCTCTGAAATACATAATAAACATTTTTAGTTAGAAAAAACAGCCCTCCCTAAGGAAAACGGCTGATACACTTGGTAGATACTTCATAAAGGAGATATCTAAATGTTCAATAAATGCACAAAACATGTTTAACATCTTTAGTAAATGAACAAATACAAAATAATATTAAATAAATTTTTTAAAAAATTAAACAGCATCAATAAATGTGGAACAACTATACTTTTAGAATCAAAATTGGAGAGTCAGTTATATACATTTTGGGAAACTGTCTTCTGAATAATGGCCCAATCACACACCACAAACATAAACTAAAACAAATGCACACACATTAGTACTGTGGTAAGAGCTTAGAGTAGCCTTAATCCAAACATCTGAAACCAAGAGGAAGGTGTCAAGAAGTCATTAAGGAAGTGATTAATGAGAAGATATAGAGGAAGTGTTTCTAGGGGAGAGGCTTTTTTTAGATCTTATAGGCCCAATTTAGCAAAAAGTGTAAAACACAGCATACATTATAAAAAGGAAACATATTTGATACACCGCATGTATTCATTTTTTTTTTAATTTCTATAGGGTACCTACATCCATCTGAGTAATATAGAAAGAGAAAAAAAGTGGGAAAGCACTCACCAGAGAGGCTGATACACAGCGATACATCCTGTTCCATTCTTAGAAAACTGGACATATACGCACATGTGTCTATTGTATTTTTCAAGTCGTTGAATCTGGAATTTGAGCTGTACTGTCACCCATGTGGGCTCCAGCCACCTTGACGACCACTCCACCTTACTGGCCCTCCATATGTTTCTAAAAAGAAATATGTAGAATATATGACAAAATAGCAATGCATTGAGTGACACGAGAAGACTTGATAGTACATAACATATACATAGATAAGAAAAATTTATCTTTACCAAATAACCAATTTCCCAAAATTTATCTATAAATTTAATGGCATCTCATCAAAATTCCAATATGTTTTCTTTTCATAAAAGAACCAATATTATTCTAAAGTTTATCTAAACATCAAATATACATACTTATATATTTAGCCAAACAATTTATGAATTAAGGCAATGGGAATAACTATCAATAATATTACCTGACAGTAACAAATATTATGAAACTATAATATAGCAATAATAGAGAAATATCAAGGAACCATAACAAATTACAAAGATAAATTCTTATTGAAACAAAAACTTGCTGTAGAAGATGAAAAATATTTTCCCTTGAGACATCTATATTTTGTTGCCTTTCATAAACAAAAAGAGGGACTGGCCTGCGCGGCCTGCCTCGCTCCAGGCCTGCGCGGCCGGAGCTCTGCCTCGCGTGCCTGTGCGGCCAGGGCTCTGCCTCACGTGCCTGTGCGGCTGGGGCTCTGCTTCGTGTTCCACAGCCCGGGCCGCCCAGCCCCCACTGCCTCTCCGGTGCTGGGTGTGCCCCATGCTTGGTGCCGACGCGGGCCAGTGGCATGGACCAGCCGAGGTCACTGTCCTTCCATTCTGTGACCGGGCGGGCGAATGGGAGGTGGTGCTGGGTCCTATGCACATTCGCAAGCTCGGGGCTGGCATGTGGCAGCTGGGCCTGCGTGTGGCCGCCGGGCCTGCGCATGGTCCCCGGGTCTGCGCATGGCTGCTGGGCCTGCGTGTGGCCCCTGGGCCTGAGCATGGCCAGCGGGCCTGCATGTGGCCCCTGGGCCTGCCCCTGCATGTGGCCACCAGGCCTGCACGTGGCCTCCAGGCCTGTGCCTGCACGTGGCTGCCGGGCCTGCACGTGGGCGCCGGGCCTGCGTGTGGCCCCTGGGCCTATGTGTGGCCCCCGGACCTGCGCATGGCCACCAGGCCTGCATCTGCGCGCTGCTGCTGGACCTGTGCGTGGCCCCTGGGCCTGCGTGTGGCCACCGGCCTGTGCGTGGCCACCGGGTCTGTGCCTGCATGCGGCCCCCAGGCCTGCACGTGGCCCCTGGGCCTGCACGTGGCTGCTGGGCCTGCGCCTGCGCATGGCCGCCAGCCGCAGGCCACAAACTGAAGTCAAAAACAAGGATTAAGAACTTGCAACTAGGGACCAGCAGTTAGCGTAATGGCTATGTCGCTGGACTCCCACGTAGTCGACCGCGGTTCACGTCCCGGACCAGGCGGCTTAAACTCACGCCGGGCGCGTGTGCGTGCGTGCCCAAGATCCCGAGAGGAGAATGGAGGAGAAGGGATTGCGGCGTGGCCATCCCCCCAGGGGATGATTTCTCGCTTTCTATCTCTCTGTCTCTCTCTGTCTGTCTGGCGAGCACACGCGCCCTATAGCAAAAACCTCTCCAAAAAAAAAAAAAAAGAACTTGCAACTATAAGCAACAGAGAGAAACTTTAGCTTTCTTAAACCAATTGAGAAATATATTGTATAGGAGGATTTTCTCTACCTATGGACAGTGAGAAGATGATGGTTACCAGCCCTGAATTGCCTCAGGGAAAAACAAGAACTACTCTACCATTCTTAAGGAAGCCTGATACCCGAGGATGACTCACGCTGCAGATACCCGCAACACCATTCCCGGTAATCACAAGATGGATGCTGTGCCGCATCAACTGATAATCACCTCTGCTTACCAGAACCGCTTGCTTAAAACTGTATTCCATGGAGACTCACCTACAATTGCGGAACTGCACGAGACCCACCCTTAATCCAACCCTGAATAGAATCTATGTTCCCTATTGTGAAGGAGGGTGGGAAGGGACAGAGAGTCAGAAAGAGGGGTGGAAATAATTCTAGGAACTAGTAATGGAAAATTTTTTTGTAATGTGCATGATTGAATCACTATGCAATGTGTACTGGATGGGAGATCGCATTTTGTATGCTGTGATGATGCTTAGGGAAGGAATGTAAATTGAGTTACAAAAAAAAAAGTTTCAGGAAAAAAATATATATCTATTCAATGACTGTAGTAGGACACGTAGCCACAGCTAGGTGCTACTTTATAGGATGCGTAAAGTTAGACTTGTGTTCATGGAAATGTGTGTATCACCTGTGTTTGCTATGAGGGTATTTGGATTGATTAGGGTCTTTGGCGATTCAATAAAATGTGGGGGAAAAACAGTATAGAAAGCAAACTTAGATACCAGAGACAATGTGGGAGGAGAATGGGAGATGGCTGAGGGTAAGAGATAGGGAATCTAGGATAAGGGGAAAAAAAAGCAAAACATACAGAAAACAAGAAATGGAAGTTCATTTGCTGACAATAACATGTTTTTTGATGTACTTGATTGAGACAATATACAGTGTACTCTGGATGGAAAATCTCATTTTGTATGCTGTAATGATGTACAGTGAATGAATGCAAATAAATAAAAAGAAATTAAAAAAAAAAGAGGGACCAACAGCTGACTTGTTGATTAGAGCAATAGACTTTCACATTGCTGACCATAGTTTTAATCCTGGACTCTGTGACTTACTTTCTCACTGTTCCTTTCTCTCTCTCTTTGGTCAAGTTTAAAAATAATAATAACAAATATAATTAAATTAATAATTCTTAAAAACAGAAACTCTTCATAGACATTTTTAAGAACTATATATTTAATTTATTTTTATTATTAATTTTGAGCGCAGAGAAAGAGAAAGGGAAAGTCAAAAAGCAGGCTGCCAGGCCCAGGTCTAGAACCAAGGTCAGGCATGTGGGACTTCAGTGCCTTAACAACACAATATCTGCCAGACCCAGCCCAGGTCTAGAACCGAGGTCAGGCATGTGGGACTTCAGTGCCTTTACAACACGTCTGCCAAGCCCAGCTTCAGAAATGTTTTATCAACTGCTAAATAGCACTGTGGGTGTGGTGAAACACATAATATAGCTTTGCCACTGCTGAAAGGGCACCTTAAAACAGCAGTGCTAATTCTTTCCCATTACATTCAAATGTTTAAAATTTGCAGGACTAGACATTTTTGGTAAGTACTTATCTTACCTATTTAAAATGAAATGGATAAGGAATCACAGATTTAGTAACTATATCCACTTCCTAGGGTATTATAGGAAGCAGTTCTTAACAGTTGTCAACATTACAACCAGTAAGTGGTGTGGTGTTAAGGCACTGGATTACCACATGACCAAACATGATTCTAGTGGTTGACTGGCAGCTTGAAAATCACACTGGGTGTGTGCTAGCCAAGGTTCTGAGAAAAGACTGGAGGATATGGATTGCACCATGGCCGTTCCTCCTGAGGGGTGGTTTCTCACTTTCCCTCTCTTTCTCTCTCAGGTGAGTGTACAAGCCCTCTGGCAAAAAACCTAAAATAAATAAGTAAAATAATAATTATCAATATTACAAAGGGAGCTTTAGTGCTCAAGTACTGCCCATCTCTAAGCTACAGTACTGCAGAGACTACAACAGCTGGGAAGATCGCATTCACCAACAGAGGTAATGGAAATGCTCTATGAGGGTTGGTCCCCAACATAGCCACAAATATGCCTTAGTGAGGCAAGGGACCATCTGACCAATGCATAACATGCTTCTGTTTTCCCATGTAATTACCATCCTGCCATAAAGTCACACATTTTGATGAGTTATTTGGAATACCATAATCTTTTCCAGGAAGCATTTGTGAGTTTGAAACATGCTCACATAGTTGCAAAGTGCACAATGTTCTAGGCACAGAGTAGAAAAGTGTTGTAAACAAATGGGGCAAAAAGTTATAGCAAAAGTCAAGTTATCTTCCTTTTTTTTTGAGAGGTTTTTCCCATAGGGCATGTGTGCTCACCAGACAGATAGAGACAGAGAGATAGAAAGTGAGAAATCACCCCCCAGGAGGGATGGCCATGCCACAATCCCTTCTCCTCTATTCTCCTCTTGAGATCTGGGGCATGCACGCACACATGCCCAACATGAGTTTCAAGTTACCGGGTCCAGGACCCAAACTGCGGCCGACTACATGGGACTCCAGCGACATAGCCATTACGCTAACTGCTGGTCCCCAAGTTATCTTCCTTTAATAAGACTTTCTAATGCTAAGTAAAAAAAACAACTTTTTAAAAGAGGTTATTTTGCTTATGGGTGAAAAATACTGTATTGTAATTAAGTGTTCGATTTTAAAGCAAAAGATATCTTGACATGTAAAATTCATAAATTAAAATTCAGAATCCAAACAATGAACAAAACAAGCAATTTAAAGTGAAGAATATTGGTATGCTCTTTTTCTTTCTTTTATCATTATCATTCCATTTATATAAAAAAGCCAGAAAAAAGCAAATCATAAACAAGTGGATTTGTTGCATGGGAGAGAAGTGTGCCACCACAAATTTTTCTGAGTGATAAAAATATTCTAAAATTGGAGTTTGGTCCAATAACTCCATTTACTAACACATACTGAATTATACAATTAAAAGAGGTAAATTTTTTGGCCAGGAGATGATGAAGTTGTTAAGATGTTGGACTCCCACATGGCTTACCAAACTTTGAGTCTCTATCACAGTTACTTGAAAATCACCCTGGGTGCATGTGCGTGCATGACCAAAATCATTAGAGGAGAATGGAGAAGGGATTGTGGCAAACCATTTCCACTATAGTATAATCTCTCTCTCTTTTTCTCTCTGATAAGCACACACACCCTATAGCAAAAATCTCTTCCCCCCCAAAAAAAAAGTAACCTTTTTTTTGGAGATTTTCACTATAGGGCATGTGCTCTCGCCAGACAGAGAGAGACATAGAGACAGAAAGCGAGAAATCACCCCACAGGGGAGATGGTCACACCGCAATTCCTTCTCCTCCATTCTCCTCTCGGGATCTTGGGCACATGCGCACATGCGCCCAGCGTGAGTTTTAAGCCACCGGGTCTGGGACGTGAACCACAGCTGACTATGTGGGAGTCCAGCGACATAGCCATTACGCTAACTGCTGGTTCCCAAATGTAACCTTTTCTTCAAAGTGGCACTAGTACTACTAGAAACCTTGATATCAAAGATGCAAAGAGTTTGAATATTGTTTCAGGAAAAATAAAAATGAATAAAAGCAATATTATTAATGTATGTTTTAGAAAATATCTTAAATATATGAGTTTAATAAATATTAAAAATAAACATTTTGGGGAACAACAGGAAGCATAGTGGTTCAGGCACTTTGCTCCCACATGGCCAAACACAGTTTTAGTCTCAGTCCTTGTTACTTACTTTCTCACTTTTTTCTCACTTTCTCCCTCTCTCTCTCTCTCTCTCTCTCTCTCTCTCTCTCTTCCTCTCATGAGCACACATGCTCTACAGCAAATTTTTAAAAAATAATAAAATAAAGTAAATTAATCTTAAAAATAAATAAATAAAATAAAAACATTTTAGGGGCAGTGGTTAGGGTGTTGTATTCACATAACTGAGTTTTAAGTCCTGGACCTGGACCTGGACCTAGTAGTTTGAACATTACACCACACGTGTGCATGCATTCTCAAAATTCCAGAAGGAGAATGAAGAAGAAATTGTGGCATGGCCATCACCCCAGGGAATGAGTTCTTACCATATCCCTTTCATTGTCTTGCTCTGTCTCCCTCTGGCAAGTGTACCTGCTTTATGGGAAAAATCTTAAAAATTAAATAAAAATTAAAAATAAAGATTTTACTATTTTGTCTATTTTGAAAAGTCTGTATAGTCAAAACTAAATTTCTTTTTTGGAGAGGTTTTTGCTATAGGGCGCGTGCACTCGCCAGACAGACAGAGAGAGACAGAGAGATAGAAAGCGAGAAATCACCCCCCAGGGGGGATGGCCACGCCACAATCCCTTTTCCTCCATTCTCCTCTCGGGATCTTGGGCACGCACGCACACGCACCCGGCGTGAGTTTTAGCCACCGAGTCTGGGACTCGAACCACAGTCAACTACATGGGAGTCCAGTGACATAGCCATTACGCTAACTGCTGGTCCCTCAAAACTAAATTTTTTTAAGAGAAATCTTTTCACTTTCAGTATTATAAACAAAACCACCTTATGCAGTTTCTTCATAGTCCAAAGAACAGGACTTCTGAAATAAAAATTGCATTTTGTCTGAAATATCCCAAAACTCATCCATGTCAACGTTAGAATTTTAATCTGGCTGATATACGATGGTATTTCTCTACTGAGGTAAACCTTGATCAGTGGCCAAAACCAAGAAGGTACTGCTGTCACCTGAGCAGTTCTTTTACTATATTAACTTTAAAGAATACTATATATTAATTGTTGAAAAGAAGGCATTTCAGTAAATATAATCCAAGAGTTTATATATAGTGGCAATTTTGTTTATTTCTTTTTTAAGAAAGAATTATTTTATTTAACTTCATTATTTATTTTATTTTTATTTGACCAGAGAGGCACAGAGCAAGAGCAAGAGCAAGAGAGAGAGAGAAAGTGAGAAAGTCAGCAGCCAGTTCCAGGACTCAAACCATGGTTGGCCATGTGGGAGTCCAGTGCCCTTAACCACCATGCAACCTGCCATCACAATTGTGTTTCTTATCAAACATTTTTTATTGGGCCAACGACAGTTATATAGATAGACTTCTACATGACTGACTATGAGTCCCAGAGCCAGTGTCTTGAAAACCACACCAGGCACATATCTGTGCATTCTCAAGGTTTTAGGTGAGGAATGGAGAGGAGCTGCAGCCTGGCAGTCTGCCCAGGGAGGTGATTTCTCTTTTCCTTTCACTGTCTTTGTTTCTTTCTCTCTCAAGTGAGCACATAAACCCTATAGCAAAATCCAGTTTAAAAAACGTTAGCTATTCTATTGATATATTATCTTAAGTTTTCTTATAAATTTGTCCTTTTTTATTTTTTCAAGTTTGGTCAATTATTGGGTGAAAATATGTGATCCAAGTTTGATAAAATTGGTATAAACACTATGGCTAAGAAAGACAATGCAAGTAACTTCAGTTATTTTTATGAAAGTTTTGAAATGGCCTTAACTTAGAACATTTTTCTAATTTAATTTATTACTATTATTATTAGCTCTTTTAGAGATTTTTGCTGTAGGGCATGTGCACTTGCCAGACAGACAGAGAGACAGAAAGCAAGAAAGTACCCCCCAGAAGGAATGGTCATGCCATAATAGCTTCTACTCCATTCTCTTCTTGGAATTTTGGCATGCACACAGCATGTGCCCAGCATGAATTCCAAGCCACTGGATCTGGGGGGCTCAAACAGTAGTCAGCATATGGGAGTTCAATGACATAACCACTTTGCCTTCTGATGGTCCCACTATTATTATTTTTAATTCACCAGAGAGAGACCAAGGGAGAAAGGGAAAATGAGAGAGCCAGACACCGGGTCTAGGATTCAAACTCCAGTCAGTCATGTGGGAGCTTAATACCTTCACCACAACATCTGCTGGACACAGAACTTATAAAGAAACAAATATTTGGGGGCCAGCAGGTGATGTGGTGGTTGAGATGCTGGACTCCCATGTGGATGATAAAGGTTTAAGTCCCAGATTTGGTGGTTTGTGCCCTCTCTCTCTCTCTCTCTTTCTCTCTCTTTCTCTCTCCCTCTTTCTGTCTGGTGAGCACAGGTTTGCTCTAGCAATTTTTTTAAAACTAAAGATAACAATATATAAATTAAATAAATAATTCTTTAAAATAGAAATACTTTAAGGGACCTTTTTATATCTTGAAAATGAAAGGAATGACCTTTTTAGCTCCCCACCTGGAGAGCTTGCAGGTCTCAAAAGCATTTCAATCACAGCAAAACAAGATTACAGGTTATAAAATTATTTATTTTTTTAGAAAGCTGGACCATTTTAACATATAATAAATGTTTGTTCAGTAACTTTATATACATTTTAGTTATTTCTGATATTTTAAAAGAATTGCTTATTTAATTTTATTTATTATTATTACTTTTTAATTTGGCCAGAGAGAGAAAAATTGAGAATGCAATCTACCAGATCTGGGAAGCAAACGGTGATTGTCCATGTGGGAGTCCAGTGCCTTAACCACCACATCATCTGCCAGCTCTAGCTATATCTGATATTGATACTATAGACTGAGCATTCCTCATCCAACATCTTAAATGATACAAAATCTGAAACTTTTTGAGCACCAACATGATACCACTGGTGGAACATTCTACAGTTAACCTCATGTGAGATCATGGTCAAAATACTACAATTGAAAAAAGTGTACATAATTACCTTATGGGTCTAGGAGGTGGCATTGTGGTTGAGGCACTGGTCTCCCACATGGCTGATCATGGGTTGAGTTCCAGACTAGGCAGCTTGCTTTCTCACTTTCTCATTCTCTCTCTGTCACTTTCTCCCTCTAGTATCACAGGTTGAGAAACAATATTAATAATAAATAAATAAAAATTAATTAAATAGTTCTTCAAATAATTACTTTAGGACTGTGTGTATAAAAAGCATATAAACCATACATGTTTAGACTTGGGTTACTTCTCAAGGTTAAGTAATATTCCAATCTTTAGGATCAGAAGATGGGATAATGGTTACATTGCTGGGCTCCCACATGGCCAACTGCAGTTCAAGTCCTGTATCTGGTAGATTGAAACTCACGCTGGGTGCTTGTGTGTGTGTGTGTGTGTGTGTGTGTGTGTGTGTGTGTGTTTGCCATCTGGAGAAGAGAATGGAGGAGAAGAAATTGTGGTGTGGCCATCCCCCTTGGGAGGTAATTTCTCTGTGTTTCTCTTGGTCTCTCCAGTGAGTGCATGCACCCTGTAGGAAAAAAAAAATCTCTCTCTAAAAACAATTCCAAACTCCAAAAATATGCCAAAATTGAAAAATGTCTTAAACCTGAAACTTGGTTCTAAGCATTTTTGATACGGGATACTACACCTGCAGTTGGCTTCTATTCTTTTACACATAGTAGAGTTCAGGGAGGAAAAATCATTAGAATAGTTGTTCTTTTTCCTTCTTTAGCCTTTTGTTCATATAACATTAATATTTAACAATAAATATAGAGGAAAAACAAGAAACAAGTAGTTGATTTGCACTGTGGGTAGGAAACACAAGCCATGACAGAGCCAAAGTTCTGTTACTCAGTAGGATGTGCTGTGGAGCCTCCAAGAGTCTGCGGTGTGAAAGGCACATCTTTCTTCTCCCCAAGGTCTCGAATAGCTCAGATGGAAGGCTGAAAGTGATGACTGCTTCTATTTTTGCTGTTCAACCATTTTTCTTGATCTTGTTTTCTGGTCTCATACATTCCAGATTGTTCATTGCATTTGTCATAAGATCAATCAAAGGGAATTTCTTACTCATTGCTTGCCTGAAATCTTGGCTTGTGTTCATCTTATCAAACAAAAAAGTATACTCCAAAAATGCCCACAAGTTTAGCAACTAAAATTGCTTTAAAGATCTTTTGTGCCAGTGGTTGTGCAGTGTGAACCATCCTGAAGATCAGGCTTTCTAGGTTGCCGATTCTTCTGCTCTTATATTTTTGGATGAAGCTACGGATTTTGTCTACTGGATACCACTTAGCAATGATCACTTTCCTAAATGCTTGTTCCTCACAGAATTTGTAGGTAAAATAATTAAAATTTGTGATTTCAGAATCACTCCCATGTCTAGTAGCAATTTTTTGTTTTGTTTGTTTTTGAGAATTACTTAGTTTTGTTTTTTTTTTTTTTGGAGAGGTTTTTGCTATAGGGCGCGTGCGCTCGCCAGACAGAGAGACAGAGAGACAGAAAGCAGGAAATCACCCCCCAGGGGTGATGGCCACGCCACAATCCCTTCTCCTCCATTCTCCTCTCGGGATCTTGGGCACGGACGCACACGTGCCTGGCGTGAGTTTAAGCCACCGGGTCCGGGACTCGAACCGCGGTCGACTACGTGGGAGTCCAGTGATGTAGCCATTACGCTAACTGCTGGTCCCGAGAATTACTTAGTTTTTTAAATACTTTCTAATTTGACCAGAGAAGGAAAGAAAGAGAAATAGAGAAAAAGTGAGAAAGCAAACCGCTGATTCAGGGCATCAAGCCAAAGTTGACCATGTGGGAATACAGCTTCTTGACCACCATGCCAACTGCCTGCTCCTATTTATTTTTTATTTTTTGAATTTATAAGACTTTTGCCGTAGGGAGTGTCCATTTGCTAGAGAGGGAGTCAGAAAGACAGTGAGAGGAAAAGCGAAAAATCATCATCCAGCAGGGCTAGCCATGCCACAATCCCTTCGCCTCCATTCTCCTGAAATTTTGAGGATATGCACACACACGCTTGGTGTGATTTTTAAGCCACCAGGTCTGGGACTTGAACCATGATACTGTGAGACTCCAGTGTCTTAATCACTACTCAACCTCTCATTTTCAGTTGCTTTTCTTTTCTTTTTCAGTTGCTTTTTAAAATTAAAAACAAAAGTAATAAGTCCAATGTCCCCTTATAAGAACAGATTTGGGGACCAGCAGATGGCATAATACATCACTGGACTCCAACATAGTCAAATAGATTTGAATCCCAGAGTCTGCAGCTTGAGATTCACACCAAGTGTGTGTGTATGTCTGTGTGTGTGTGTGTGTGTGTGTGTGTGTGTGTGTGTGTGTGTGCTCAAAATCCTGAGAGGAGAATGGAGAAGGGATTGTGACTTGGGGCATGACCATCCTCTCTGGGGGGTGATTTCATGCTTTCTGTCTCTCTGTTTCTCTCTGTATCTCCAGGAAGCACATGTGCCCTACTGAAAAAACCTCTTTAAAAAAATAATAGCTTTGTGAGAGTTCCTGAGTGTCTGCAGGCCCTGTACTGCTCTGAGTGCACTCTCTGCAGCTCTGGTGCATTCTCTTTTCAGAAGGAAAGTACATTTAGTACATTCACTGTCTGTTCCTCCTAGAACTTGCATATGCTGACAAGCTGTTATAAGCCAACACATCCCCAGCTCTCTTCTGAGACTTGTCAGCTCCTATAAAATCATTCTGAATAAGTTCTCTTTGAAGTTTCTTACCTTGAGCAGCATATTCAGAAAGTCCATGCTCTACTGTCAGAGGGAAAATGTTTGAGATAAATTTAGAAAACTGAGTTGGAGCCATTTAAACCCATTCTGGTGTGAGAGTATACAGGTCTTCACAATATTTGCCATAGTGGAAGATGTGACCTGAAGTGGTGTTTACTGGGATTCTAAAAGTAAAGCCATTCATATGAAAATATGCTTTTATTCAACATGTTTCATAAACAGTTTTATAAGCCCACCTTTTAAGTCTTTGTTAAGCTTGTTTAAATGTAAGACTTTTTCACATATCTGAAAAGAGGCATAATGCTCTGTGATGCTCCCATATACTGTCTAAGAGCTATATTAAATTTTTCAGTATAGAGATCTGCAGGACTGGCATGCAACTCTTTTGAGATGCTAAGCGATGAATCTTTCTTCTTATTTATTTTTTTTTTCAAGAGAGGTTTTTACTATAGGGCACATGCTCTAACTTGAAAGACGGAGAGAGACAGCAAGAAATCACCCCCAGGTGGGATGGCCATGCCTCAGTTCCTTCTCCTCCAGTCTCTTCTCAGGATCTTGAGCAGGCACAAACACGTGCTCTGTGTGAGTTTAAGTCGCTGAGTCTGGGACTTGAACCACAGTTGATTACATGGGAGTCCAGCAACATAACCATAAACACCAGCTGCTGCTCCTTCTAAGTGATTAATCTTTTAAATCAAATCACTATACTTCTGTTCCAGTGCTGCTGGCTCACACACTCATAAACACAGCTGTATATCTATTCATAGGATATAGGGATATAGTCATCTGGATTCTGTATTAAAAGTTCATCTATGACACTATTCAATTTTGTCCAGGTTTTTTTTTTTTTTTTTTTTTTTTTTTTTTTTTTGAGAGAGAAAGTGAGAAATCACCGTCTGGCGGGGGGGAGGGGGGGAATGGCCACGTTGCAATTTCTTCACTTTTATTCTAGTCTTAAGATTTTGGGCAAACATGCACATGTGTCTGGCATAAATTTCAACCTGCTGTGTCTGGTGCTTGAACCACAGTTGATCATATCAACATCCAGCGGCTAACCACTAAGGCACCTGAATTCCCCAGTATGTGCTCTTATCATCTTTAATAGTCATATTCATTAAGAGCTTGGAGGTGGAGGTGTTGAAGTTGATAGTAGAGCTCGGGTGGGGGTTGCCTTGGCTGCAGCCAAGTGGCAGCTCTTTAACATCATGGTCACCCACTTGACTTCCAGTGGTGGTGGGGATACCATTGAGAGCCCCTCCTTTGTGCCTTTCCTATCCATAGAGACAGCTGACACCACCAGCAATGCCCCCTGAACACTCTCAGGCAGGAACTGAAATCAACAAAGTAGGTAGTGGAGGTGGCAGTGGTTGCAGAATATCTTACAAGGCCTCAATCCTGGTTGTGGTTCTGGTCATCCATGATCACTCGTAGCTGTCCTCCTCCTCTTCTAATGCTTTCTTCCATCCTTCTCCCTCTGCCCACTCCCTGTGCCAGCCTGCCTAACAGGAACCTGCTGCCTGTCACAACCCCTGGGCCAGTGGGCACAGCTACCTCCTGGAGCTCACATTGCCAGGGACAGAAATAAGCTGGTGGTGAAGGCTGCGGTGTACCAGGTGTCTTGCTCTCCCCAGGCCTGCCCTCTTGGAGATGCTTAGGATGGTGGTGAGTGCTCAGGAGCTCTCCTACTGGGACCAGCAGTCATAAAGCAGTAGCACCCTTCAGGACATTTTACCTGTATTAATTTTATTTTTAATGTCTGAGAGCAAATGGGAAGAAATGGTCTCTCAGAAACTTTAATATGTAATTTTCATAAACACAAGTTTCTACACAATTTTTGAATTTATACGAAAACTGTTCTGTACTTTAAAAAAAAATTGCATCCAGGACCAGCAGGTTACATTGTGGTTAAGGCACTGGAGTCCCACATGCTAGAGAGCAGTTCTAGACCCAGACATGTGGCTTGCTTTCTCACATTCTCACATTCTCTCTCTCTCTCTCTCTCTCTCTCTCTCTCTCTCTCTCTTTCTTCTCTCTCTCTCTCTCTCCCCTCCCTCCCTCCCTCCCTCTGATGAATGTGCATGTCTTACAGGAAATTTTTTAAAAATAATAATAATAAATAAAATAATTATAAAAAAATAAGATCTTTTCACCTGTCCCTCCCCTTTTTGGGGGATAAATATTTCATATTATATGTATATTTTAATTGCTTGTTTTAGGAATAAAAGAAACCCATGGTATCTTGGTAACTCATGAGCGTATTTATAAAATGAGAAGTTTTTTTTTTTAATCAAAATACATTTTTTACTGGGAAAATGAATAAAACAGACAAATAGATCTACACAAAATAAACAATATCTTTGGTAGATTTTGGCACAGGACAGTCCTATAACAAGCATATTTCCCCTTATTCTCTAGAGCTGCTCAACTTCCAAGTTCAGAATTTTAAAAATATAATTAATTGTGATTTTATTATGTTGATATTCATGTCTCATTCCACGTCATTTTCAGTCAAGCTCTGAACACTTAAAATACTCTGATGGTAGCCAGCAGAAAGCATCGCTGTTACCTGGCTGGATTCCCACATGGCCAACTATGGTACAAGTCCCAGATCTGGTGGCTTGAAACTCATGCAAGGTGCAAATATGTTCATGTCCAAGATCCCAGGAGTAGAATGGAGGGTAAGGATTTTGGCATGCATGGGCATTCATGCTGGGAGGTGACCTCTCACCTTTTCTCTCACTGTTTCCATCTCTGTATCTCTCTCTGGCTCCAGTGAGTACAGGCACCCTATGGAAAAACATCTTTAAAAAATTCTCCAATTGGTATTTGGGAGCTTGATCAGTAGCATCTGGAACATGAGAGGTGGCACCTGAGGCAACTGTTGTGGGTGTCCACACACAGTAATGGCATTGGTCAGATAGTCCACCACCTTCTCTTATTCATCTTGGGCTAGCAACTCTTCAGCAAGCTGAATTTCTTCAGGGAAGAGTCTGAACTGCTTCAGCATCTTTAAGGTCAGGTAACTAGGAAAGTCCAGCTCTCTCCTTGGCAAACTTCTGTTTCTTTCTTCATTGTTGCAGCCTGTTCTAGAAGTTGAGGTCACTCCATTGCTTTTGGTCAAAGTAAATGCAGTACCAGATGAACAAGGCCTGGCACATCCCAGGGGTGGCTGTGGTGCTGTTCCGGCCCACCATCTTTGCCATACTGAATGCAAAGGTGGTGCCACTCATACCCATTGCCAGCTGGCGATGGAGGGATAAGGCCTTAACTATTTAATTATATAAGTATTTTATTTAGTTATATAAATACTTTTTTATTTTTCTAGAGGATTCAGTTTTTATTACAAAAATTTATTTTCTTCCATTAGAGAGACAGATAGCACCCTCAATAGAGTCTTGGTACCATGATTAATTATTTGTATTTATTTATTTATTTATTTATTTATTTAATTTTTTTGTATATATTCAATCACATTGTTTAGCTTACAATGTGAGCATTTCAATATGTGAACATTTCTCCCCAGTCCCATTGATCAAAATATCTTCAACTGATAACACCATACCTCCCCATCCCGTCAATAATCTATCTCCGTATCCCTTCTCCAAATGTCCTTCCTTAGGCCTCACTTTTCCACACACACCTCATCTGGCATTCACACCCTCTCTTGTGTTCATACAACCTTTAGTCAATCAATTTCAGTCATAGACTGCAGACACTCGGTATATATTAAGTGGGGACATACAGTGTCTCTCCTTCATATCCTGGCATGCTGCACTCAGCAGTAAATCTTCCAAATTCTTCCACTTTCTGTCAAAAGCCAGGGCTTTGTTGGTTTTTATGCCTGAATAGTATTCCATAGAGTATATGCGCCACCATTTTTCAATCCATTCATCCGTATGGGAGCATTTGGGTTGGTTTCATGTCTTTGCAATCATGAATAGTGCCACAATAGACATCGATGTGCAAGCAGTTTTCCAATGAAGAATTCTTTTGTCCTTTGGGTAGATACTGAGGAGTGGGATTCCTCGATCATGTGGTAGTCCTATTTGTAGATTTTTGAGGAATTTCCAAATTGTTCTCCACAGTGGCTGGACCAATTTACATTCCCACCAGCAGTGTAAAAGAGTTCCCCTTTCACCAAACCCCCGCCAACAGTTATCATTATTTTTTTAAAATCTTAGGCATTTTGACTGGGGTTAGGTGGTATCTCATTGTTCTTTTGATCTACATTTCCCTTACTATGAGGGATGTTGAGCACTTTTTTATATGCCTTTTGGCTATTCGTATGCCATCTTGAGAGAGTTTCTTTTTCAACTCCTTCTCTTATCTTTTAATAGGATTGATCATCTTTTTTCCAAACAGCTGCTTGAGTTCCTTGTGTATTCTGGTTATCAGTCCCTTGTATGATGCATAATTTACAAAAATATTTTCCCATTCTGAGGGCTGTCTGTTCACACTAACTATTGTGTCTTTTGCCATGCAGAAACTTCTTAGTCTGATGTAATCCGACTTGTCTATTTTGGGGATTATCGACTGTGCTTTGGGGGTCTTATTTAGAAGTCTTTCCCTACACCATTGTCTCCCAGAGTTTCTCCAGTGTTTTCCAGGAGCAGTTTTATATTTTGAGATCTTAGGTATAGATCCTTGATCCACCTTGACTTGATTTTTGTCAAAGGTGAGAGGTAGGGGTTCAGATTAATCTTTCTGCAGGTAGAAATCCAGTCTTTCCAGCACCATTTGCTGAAAAAGTTTTCCTTTCCCCACTAGATTGAACAATTGTTGGAGATCTCAATAATGCCTTATCCCCTCTGGCCAGACCATCTAGGCAAAAAATAGGTAAAGAGATAAAGGATCTAAATGATACCATAAATCAAATGGACTTAACAGACATCTATAGAACTTTCCATCCCAAAACCATGAGATATAGTTTTTTCTCACCCTGACATGGAATTTTTTTGAAGATTGACCACATCATAGGACACAAAGCAAGCCTCTACAGATTCAGAGGCATAGAAACTATATCCACCATCTTCTCCAACCACAATGGAATTAAACTTGATTTTAATTTCAAGAGAAAGCCTCAAAAATAACCAAATACATGGAAACAAAATAACCTACTCCTGAATGACTCCACTACTACCGAAGAAATAAAGTCTGAAATCAAATGATTCATGGAGGCCAATGACAATGAGGACACTAGTTTTCATAGTCTTTGGGACACTGCTAAAGCAGTCATTAGAGAGAAGTTCGTAGAAATTAGTGCACATAAGAGGAAGACAGAAAGAAGGGTAATGGATCACTTTACATCATGCCTCAGAGAATTGGAAAAGCAACAGCAAAAAAATCCAAAAAACTCCAGGAGAAAGGAAATAATAAAGATCTGAGCAGAAATAAATGAAATAGAAAGTAAATGTACTATACAGAAAATAAATGAAAGTAAAAGCTGGTTCTTTGAAAGGATAAATAAACTTGATATACCACTAGCGAGACTTATTAAGGAGAAGAGAGAAAGGAACCAGGTGAATGAAATCTGCAATGAAGCTGGTAATATAACAACAGACATTGTAAAAATTCAAAACATCATTAGAGGATATTTTGAACATCTATATGCTAAGAAACAAGACAATCGTGATGAGATGGACAAATTCCTGGACAAATATAATCTACCAAGAATGAGCCAGGACGATATAGTAAGTCTGAATAGGCCCATAACAAGCGGGGAGATTGAATCAGTAATAAATAACCTGCCAACAACAACAACAAAAAAGCCCTGGCCCCGGTGGATTCACCTCTGAATTCTACAAAACCTTCAAAGAAGAGTTAACCCCCATTCTGCTCAAGTTATTTCTAAAGATCCAAAAGGATGAATCTCTCCCTAATTCATTCTATGAAGCCTCTATCACCCTTATCCTTAAAACTGATAAGGACAGGACAAGGAAGGAAAACTATAGACCAATATCTCTGGTGAATACAGACACAAAGATTCTCAACAAGATACTAGCAAATCATTTCCAACAACTTATAAAAAAGATCATACACCATGATCAGGTAAGCTTTATTCCAGGAATGCAAGGTTGGTTCAACATACCCAAAACCATAAATGTAATACATCATATCAACAGGAATAAAAAGAATAACTATATGGTCATATCAATTGATGCAGAAAAAGCAGTTGATAAGATACAACATCCCTTCATGATCAAGAGTCTCAGCAAAATTGGCATAGATAGGCCATTTCTCAACACAATAAAAAACATCTATGAAAAACCCATAGCAAACATCATCCTGAATGGAGAAAAGCTGAAAGCGTTCCCACTAAACACGGGAACAAGACAAGGATGCCCACTTTCTCAACTCCTTTTTAATATAGTACTGGAAATCCTCACCAACAAATTCAGAAAAGAGGAAAAAATAAAAGGCATTCGGATAGGAAAAGAAGTGAAACTCTCTCTATTCGCAGTTGACATTATTATATACATAGAAGACCCCATGGTCTCCATGGAAAAATTACTGGAAGTATTACCTGATTACAGTAAATTTGCAGGATATAAAATCAATACACAGAAATCGATAGCATTTCTATATACGAATAACAGGCAGACTGACATAGAACTGAAAAAAGTTATTCCATTTACCATAGCCACCAAAAGTATAAGATATTTAGTAATAAATCTAAGCAAAGAAGTTAAAGACCTTCACAAGTAAAACTATGAGAAGCTAAAAAATGGAATTGAAAGTGACACAAAAAGTGGAAGACGTCCAATGTTCCTGGATTGGAAGAATTAATATAATCAAAATGGCAATTAATTACCCAAATTAATCTACATATTTGATGCAATGACAATCAAAGTACCGGGAACATTCTTCACAGATGTAGAAAAGCTGATCATAAAATTTGTCTGGAATCATAAAAGACTCCGTATTGCCAAAGCAATTCTACACAAGAAGAGTAGAGTGGGTGGCATCTCACTCCCTGACCCAAAAACATACTACAAAGCTGTGGTAATCAAACAGCATGGTACTGGCACAGAAACAGACACGTGGACCAATGGAACAGAATAGAGTCCCCAGAAATAAATTCCCAAACATGCAGTCAACTGATCTTTGACAAGGGGTACCATGATTACTTCTCACACTCAGCCAACCTTGAACCACAGCACACATATGCTCAGCATACCCGAGTAGGTCTCTAGCCATAAATGCCAGAAATATTTCCAGGTACGTCACTCTCATGGAGCATTGTGTTTTACTACTGTGCACCATCTGTACCCTCTCAGTGTTTTGGACACACACACACACACACACACACTGGGTGTGATTTTTAAGCCTGCAGGTCCAGGATTCAAACCAGTTGTCCATGTGGGAGTCTAGTGCCTTAATCAGCATGGCACCTGCTGGCCCCATATGTAACTTTTTTGTTATGTTTTTGCCATAAGGCATATGTACTCACTAGTGAGAAAGAGTAACACTGAAAGAGAAGTGAGAAATCACCACCACAGGGAATGGCCATGCTACACTCCCTTCTCCTCACTTCTATATGGATTTTGGACATGCACACACACATTCCTAGCATGAGTTTTAAGCCACCAGGTCAGGACTCAAATGAGGTCGATCATTTGGGAGTCCAGTGTCCTATGCATTATGCCTCCTGCTGGCCCTGTATTACTTTTATATATCTTAAGATAAAAAAAGTAATAACAAACAAAGAAAGTTATATAAAACTAAAATGATTCTGTCCAACAAATTAAACAAAAACATGTTTGAGGAACTGCATAATTACTGACATATTAGTAAGTAATATAATACATAAAAAGTTAATATTCAAAATGAATTAAAAACTTAATATTCAGAAAACAAATAATTGAGGGGGAAAAGTGCAAAGGACCTGGATAGAAATTTTTCAGAAGAAAGTATACAAATGACCAATAGGTATATGAAAAAACACTTGACGTCACTAATCATTAGGAAAATATAAATGAAAACAATTGTGAAATGTCACATCATGCCTCATTTTCTTAAAAAATATGTTTTATTTATATTATGTATTTGTTTGCTGTTATTATTTTCTAGTTTGACCAAAGAGAGAGAGAGAGGTAAAAAAAGTGAGAAAGCAAGCCACCAGTTCCAGGATTCAAGCCATAGTCAGCCATGTGGGAGTCCAGTGCCTCAACAACCACTTCACCTGCCAGCTCCCACCTCACACCTCTTAAGATAACTATTCTTAAAAAAAAAATACAATTCAATAAATACAAGAAGGAAAGAGAACTATTGAACATTGTTGGTAAAAATTTCCAGGTAAGTCACCCTCATGGAGCAATATAAATTGGTTGAACACAATGGAAAATAGTTTTCTAAGGTTTTCCACAAAATTAAAAATAGAACTATCATGTGACTTAAGAGTTACATAATTGGTTATGTATAAAAACTATAATATTAATATATCAAAAATATATTCGTGCTTCCACATTCATTGCAAATTTATTCTTAATAGTCATGATAAGACATTAACATAACTATTACACACAATGGATTAAAACATGTTACAGAGACCAGCAAGTGCTGTGGTGTTTGAGGTGCTGGTCCCACATGGTTGATCACAGTTCAAGTCTCAGACCTGTCAGCTTGCTCCCTCACTTTCCCTCTCTCTCTCTCTTGCTATCTGTTTCTCTCTAGTGAGAACAAGTCCAATAGAAAATTAAATAAAAATAATTATAAATTAAATAAATATTTTTAAGAAAACCTTTTATATATGTATACAATAGAATATTATACAGCCTTTAAAATAGAATTCTGCATACCAGCTTTATAACCTAAGGTTTAAAAGATCAGGGTTCCACATAAGTAACCATGATTTGAATCCCATTTTTGGTGACTTAAAAACACACTATGTATGTATGTGTGCATTTCTGAAATCCTGGCAGAATGGAGAAAAGGAGAAGGAGTTAAAGCATGATGAAGCTGCACTAGGAAGTGTTTCTCTCTCCCTCAGTCTCTGGTGATCACATGCACCCTAAAAGTAACAAAACAAATTCTGTTATTCAATAATAAGGATGAACTTGGAGGACATTATGCTGATTAAAATAACTCAGGTACACAAAGACATACACCTCATCGTCTTACATGTAAGTACAGTATTAAAAACTAAAATTCACAGAAGCAGAGAATAATATGATAGCTACTACAGGTTGAGGGTAGCCAGATTTTAAGAACGTCAGTCAAGAAAGCAGCTGATGGTTTATGGTTAGCTCGCTGGGCTCCAGGTAGACCACCGATTGAGTTCTATATGCAGTGGCTTAAAACTCATGCCAGACACATGTATGTGTTTGCACAAAATCCCAAGAGGAGAATTGAGGCGAAGGGATTACATTGTGACCATACTCTTATGGGTAATTTCTTGATTTGTGTCTGTCTGTCTGTGTCTCTCCATGTGCCCTATAGCAAAAATATTTCTAAAAATAAATTAAATTAAAATTAAAATATTGGTCAAAAATAATATTTCAATTAGTCAAGAGGAATGAGTTCAAAGGTTATAATGTACATCAGATCAGTACAATTAAGCACATTATATTGTACACCTGAAAAATTCTCTGAGAGTAGACATTGTATTCTCACCCCAGTAACAAGTTGTGAGGTAATACATATGTTGTTTTTAACAAATTATTTTATTTAATTTTATTTATTATTATTATTTGTTAATCTTGATGAAATTAAGAAAGGGAAAGTGAAAAAGCAAGCTACCAAGACAGGAACTCAAACTGTAGTCATCCATGCAGGAGTAAAACAACTAGCCACCACACCACCTGCCAGCCCTGTTAATACCTGCAAAATGGCTCAATTTGGCCAACTCTCAAAGTTTACATCGGTTAAAATATCTGTGCATATATCATATTTTTATAAAAACCAAAAAATAGAAATACAAAAATAAATGAATTAATGAGTCATGAAAAAATTTCAAGAATATTTTCTATAAAGACTGATAAAAGAAAAAATATAACAAGAGATAAATGCTGGGTCAAGAGTATGGTTTTTTATACTTATTACATATTAAATCATGTAATAAGTATTTGACACCTGAATTGTCAGTGGACAGAGCAGAGGATATCATTCTTAGGAGTATGTGGATTAATTTTATGGAACATGAAAATTTAAAAATAATCTAATCTTCTCTGGAAAGTATTCTACTTCTTTGTAGGTTATAAGGCTCATTTGTCCCATGATCATGTTGCAGACCTGAGAGTGATATTGGACATAGCAAAGAAATGTCTTCTGTACACTAGTGAGGCCACAATGACTGATATAATTTCTTCCCCTCCTTTTTAAGGCATCATACAGAACTAGGTTATTGTGTATTTTTTTATTTATTTTTTTATTTAGAGAGATATTTTTGCTATAGGGCACTTGTGATTGCCAAAGAGAGAAAGAAAAAGTGAAAAATCACCCCCTAAGGAGGATAGTTACACACAATTTCTTCTCCATTTTCCTCCATTTCAAGATTTTTGGTATGCATGCACAAGTGCTCAGCATGACTTTTAAACTCCAGGGTCCAGCGTTCAAACCATGGTCAGTCATGTGGGAGTCCAGTACCTTAACTACTATGCCACCTGCTAGTCCAACTTTTGTATATTTTAACATTTTTAAAAGCCCAAATTTTAAGAGCAGTTGTGTGATAGAGATGCTTTGGCCTCAGTCACAAAATTACAAAACTTGTTGTCTCAGGATAGGATAGTCTCCAAAGCCTTACCTGGCCATTATGAAATCATGAAGTCTGGGGGAGAAAAACAGTGCAAAACATGTTTTCCCCAAATTGTTTTCCACTAAAATGGAGGATGACAGGTGCAGAGCCTCAAGGCAGAGAGATCCCCAGAGCCCCTGGATGAGAATTAAGTAAAATAATAAAAAGACAGGGAAACCAGAGCTGTTTAGATAAAGCACAAGTCTCAGGACCATGGCTTCTGTAGAAATGCCTTTAGAAAAGTTCTAGTTATGTCCCTGTCTGTCATGCCAGTCTGGAACACATTTTGTACAGGCTGAAGGCAGACCGTGGAAGTGAGAATGCTCTGTGCCCTCCACAGAGTTGACTCTCCCAACAGAGAGCTGAGCCTGCAGATACCATCCAGTTCCATCTCCTCCTCAGCTTCCACACATAGGGCTTTTTATCTGTGTTGGGCCAGCTTAAACATGTCATTACCTTTTATTAGTGTCATGCTACTTATGCAGCCTTTACAAATGGCATGTGAGATGAAACATTTTAGCTGTCATACATACCTGAAGCCAAGTGTCTACAAGGATGGAACCTGGTACTGGGTGGGTTTTTCCCTCTTGAAACCATGGAAGAGAGTGAAACTGTAAGCCAACTACATTTTGTGATGAGGCCACTTCAAGAAGTGTCAAGACCTCTGTAAGTTGTTGGTTATATGTATGTGTAAATGGGTTTATATATGTGTAATAATGTTGGTACATATGTGTGTGTGATTAATCACATTCAGAATAATCAATAAAGTGTGCACAGAAAAGAAAGAAGAGCACAGTCATGAACTCAGGATGCCTTATTATCCTTTTATCATCTTTCTTCTCATTTTTAGTGTTTCTTCATTTCTTTCAAGACAGAAGAGAGAATTAATATAGCTTGTTGTTCACTCCATCAGCACTATCTTCATATTCAATCTTTGGGAGGCTCAGAATGAGTGAGATTGTTGGTACATTAGCACTTTTGCCACCAAGACCCATTTAGTGATGACTGCATACATATTGTGACACTGAGGTCATGACATGAAGTTATTGTTAGAATCAAGGTGCTAACTCTGGGTGCTCGCTCCTGACTGGGGGACGGTAGAAGTGTGCTTTGTAGAGAAGTCATAGGTAACTAAAGGCTGCCCCCATATACAAACCAGCAATGATAGCCACACCCCAATTTCAGCTCTGTTCACCTCAGGATGGATTTTGGACATGCATGCACATGTTCCTGTCATAATTTTGAAGCTTCCAGGCCCAAGACATGAACTGTGGTCAGCAATGTGAGAATCCAGTACCTTAACCACGATGCCACTCCTGGTCCCTTCATGATAGCTTTTACATCACAGTAAATAAACCTTCTTTTAAAGTCTCAAAATATGCATGAGCAACATGGCCATGAGGTTCTGCAGTAGTTCAAGTATATTAGGTTCAAATCTGAATACATCGAGAATAAATAAAAATTTGTACTCAAAGAGCAAGGTGGGAATGATTGGATAGAAAATTACTAAGTAATAACATTACACGTAATAAAGATTCTGGCCAAATCCACTTGTATGAATTATATACAAGTTTACAGATAGGCCTGGGAGCACTTTCAGAAGTCTGATTAAAGCTTTATCTAGCACAAGCCAGCAAGTGGAATAGTGGCTGAGGCTTTGTACTCTGATGTGGTCATGATTCTAGTTGCAGTCCCAGAGGCTTGGATCTCACAATTTGTGCTTCACATGGTGACTGATTTCAGTCTGATTTTAGACAACCCAATGGGGATTCATAAATTCCTCTGAAACTAATAATGGGGGCTAGTGAACATTCACCAGACCACAGAAAGCAAAACCACAGTAACTGCTTTATGCAGAGCTCATCTCCTAGCTACCTAGAGTGGGGTCTAACTCCTAATTCAGCATAGAGCTTAAGACAGCTGCTTCCCACATGACTGACTACATGGTTGGAGTTCTGAATTGAGTTGTTTGAAAAACATGAGAAGTGAGGGCATGCCTGCATGTCCAATAATGCCAAGAGCAGAATAGAGGAGAAGGAATCATGGCATGACCTCCCCACAGGATGAATTCTCTCTCTGTCTCTCTCTGTCTGTCTCTCTCTGTATGTGTGTGTCTCTCTCTCTGTTTCACTCTGGTGAGTGCACAAACCATATAGCAAAAAAAAAAAAAAAAGTGCAAAGGAAACATAAGAACCAATTCAGAAAAAACAGAGTTCTGATTACATAAAAATCTTTAGTCTAACATGCTTTATTAACAAATCAGTGGGCCAATAGATAAAGAGGATTAAGTCATTGAACTCCCACTTGGCTGATTGCAGTTTGAGTCCTGAACTTGATAGCTTCAAAATTATGCTGGGAACATGTAAGTGTGGCCCCAAAATCCCATAAAGAAAATGAAGAAGGGATTGCAGCATGGCCATACCTTCTTGGGGGTGGTTTCTCTTTATTACTCTCATGGTGTCTCTCTCTCTGTTTAAGGTACACACACTATAACAACAACTTTTCAAAAAAAGAAAAGGAAAAGCACTTTGAATGTTTAAATTAAGGTTGAGATTTAAGAAATCAACACCAGAATAATTACACAGAGAATAGGGAAACAATTAAAGACAATATATAACACTATTTAATAACCAAAAATGACCTATTTTCATAACTGAAAACATACTTTTAGCAAATATTCTTTGAAAAACTGGGACCAGCAGTTAGTGTAATGGCTATGTTGCTGGACTCCCACGTGGTTGACAGCGGTTCGCGTCCCGGACCCCGTGGCTTAAAACTCATGCCAGGAGACCAGCAGTTAGCTTAATGGCTATGTCACTGGACTCCCACGTAGTCGACCGTGGTTCACGTCTCAGACCCGGTAGCTTAAACTCATGCCGGGTGCATGTGCATGCATGCCCAAGATCCCGAGAGGAGAATGGAGAAGAAGGGATTGCGGTATGGCCATCCCCCCTGGGGGGTGATTTCTTGCTTTCTATCTCTCTGTCTCTCTCTGCCTGTCTGGCGAGCGCACGCGCCCTATAGCAAAAACCTCTCCAAAAAAAGAAAAAAAAAAAAAAAAAAAACTCACACCAGGCGCGTGTGCAGACATGCCCAAGATCCTGAGAGGAGAATGGAGGAGAAGAGATTGCAGCGTGGCCAACCCCCTGGGGGTGATTTCTCACTTTCTGTCTCTCTGTCTCTCTCTGTCTGTCTGGTGAGCGCACATGCCCTATAGCAAAAACCTTTAAAAAAATAAATAAACAAATATTCTTTTAAAAACTGAGAATTTCCAAGGGGAAAATGAATAATTATGAAGACCAATTTCCTACAGAGAAATTTTTTTTACAAATTTGTAAAACGACTTGATGCTGCCTGTAATTGTCTAGAAGATTTGAATTTAATGTTTAATTTTGAACAAAAGCATATTTAACAAGTTTTTTTCAGAATTAACATAATAGTGTATAAAATAGAGAAAAAGCCACCTAAACGTACCTGAAATGTGCCAATTGGTTGAAAAATTGGCAAGCCAGATACTATTTATATTTCCCCTACTTCTTTAAAGAATTGTTCATTTAATATTATGTATCATTATTATTATTTGGTTTTTAATTTGCAACAGGCAGGTGTTTTCACCAGAGAGACAGAAAGGAGTGGGAAGAAAATGAGAAATCAAGCCACCAGGTCTGGGACTTGAAATGTGGTTGATCATGTGTGAATCCAGAGCCTTAAACACCATGCCACCTCCTGGCCCTGCCAGGTGCTATTTAAATATTTCAGAATATAGGAAAAGTAAGAAATGCTTTAATCATGGTTTCTGGAACTAAATAGAAACAAGGTGACATGTAAGATATACCAAATTCTAGAAGGGTTATGAAAGTGAGTGTATGCATGGTGAATATAACTCATGATTGTGTACCATTTATTCTAATACTGTCAAAAGAGTATGCGACTAAAGTTCTCATCACAGAAAATGTGAACTATTTCAGGTGATATATGTAGTAATAGCCTTAGTCCAATTGTTGATGTTATGTTTAAAAATCTTAAAATAACTTTGTATTTTATAAATATACATATCTGTAATTTCTCTATATATAATTTTTAAATGTATGAATAGTGAATGTGTGCACTTTTTACTCATATTCTTTTTGATTAATTTTTAAAATTAACATTTTTACATTAAAATCACAATACATCATTTAGATTGTGAAGAGACTTTACCCAGCATGATATACACTTCAATCCAGCCCAGTTGAGTGAATCTCAGCCCAAATCTTCCATATTTGTCCACTTTCTATCAAATTCCAGGGCCTTGTTTTTTATGGCTGAATAGTATTCCATATAATATATGCACCAAGGTTTTTTAATCCATTCATCTCTTTGAGGACATTTGAGTTGGTTCCATGACTTAGCAATTATGAATAATGCTGCAATGTAGTTTTGCAAGTGCTTTTCTGACTGAGTTCTCTCCTGTTCTTTAGGTAGATACCCAGGAGTGGAATTGCTGGATCATATGATAGTTCTATATGAAGGTCTTTTAGTAACTTTTATATCATTCTCCACAGTGGCTGGACAAATTTACATTCCCACCAAAAGTGTAGGAGTGTCCCCATTTCACCAAATCCTCTCCAGCACTTATCATTATTTGTTATTTTAATCTTCGCCATTCTAATTGGGACTTGGTGGTATCTCATTGTGTTTTTTTTTTTCTTGTTTTTTGTTTTGTTTTGTTTTGTTTGTTTTTTGGAGAGGTTTTCGCTATAGGGCGCGTGTGCTCGCCAGACAGACAGAGAGAGACATAGAGACAGAAAGTGAGAAATCATCCCCCAGAGGGGATGGTCACGCCACAATCCCTTCTCCTCCATTCTCCTCTCGGGATCTTGGGCATGCACGCACATGTGCCCGGCGTGAGTTTTAAGCCACCGGGTCTGGGACACGAACCGTGGTCGACTACGTGGGAGTCCAGCGACATAGCCATTATGCTAACTGCTGGTTCCCTCTCATTGTGGTTTTGATCTGCATCTCCCTTACAATAAGAGATGTTGAGTATTCTCATATGCTTTTTGGCTGTTCCTATGTCTTCCTCAGAGAATTGTTTATTCAGCTTTTTCCCATATTTTAATTTAGCTAATCATTTTTTCTGGGTAAGCTGTGAGTTCCCTGTATATTTTGGTTATCAGTTCCTTATCTGAGGCAGAGTTAATAAAAATTCTCTCCCATTCCAAGGGTTGTCGATTCACACTAATTACGGTGTGCTTTGCTGTGCAGAAATTACTTCATCTGATGTAATCCCACCTGTCTATTTTGGGGATTATTGCCTGTGCTTTGAGGATTTTCTTAAGAAGTCTTTGCCTACTCCAAAGTCTTCCAGTTTCCCCAGTGTTTTCCACCAGTGGTTTTATAGTTTGCGGTTTTGGGTTTAGATAATTGATTTACATTGAGTTGATTTTTGCTAATGGTGACAGATAGTGGTTCTGATTCATCTTTCTGCAGGTGGATACCCTGTTTTTCCAACACGATTTGCTAAAGAGGTTTCCCTTTTTTCACTGGATTGAATGGTACCCTTTGTCAAAGATGAGTTGGTTGTATGTTTTGGGGTTTATTTCTGGAGTCTCTACTCTGTTCCATTGGTCCTATTGTCTATTTTTGTGCCAATACCAAGCTGTTTTGATTATCACAGCTTTGTAATATATTCTGGGATCAGGAAGTAAAATGCCACCTACTCCTGTCTTCTTGTGCAGGATGACTTTAACAAAACGGGGTCTTTGATGGTTCCAGATAAAATCTATTGTTGTCTTTTCTAGGTCTGTGAAAAATGTCTCTTGTAATTTTATAGAGATTGCATTAAACATGTAGATTAGTTTGGGGAGAATTGACATTTGGATTAAATTGATTCTGCCAATCCAGGAACATCGGATGTCCTTCCACTATTTAGTATCCTTTTTGATTTTCTTTTTAAGGTTTTCATAGTTTTCTTTGTAGAGGTCTTTGTCTTCCTTGGTTAGTTTATTTCTAAGTATTTTATGCCTCTTGTGGCTTTGGTAAACAAAATTACTTTCTTCATTTCTGTCTCTGTCTTCTTGTTGTTTGTATATAGAAACACTATGGATTTTTGTAAGTTAATTTTGTATCCTGACACTTTACTGTATGTATTTATTACTTTGAGAAGTTTTTATGGATACTATTGGGTCTTTTATGTATACAGATATGTCATTTGGAAACAGATAATTTCAGCTCTTCTTTCCCTATTGGAATGCCTTTTATTTTCTTCTCTTGTCTGATCACATTGGTTAGAACTTCCAGTACTATATTGAACAAGAGCAGAGTAAGTGGGCAGCCTTGTCTTGTACCAGTTTTTAATGGAAAAACATTCAACTTTTCCCTATTCTGGATGTTAACTGTAGGTTTTTCATAAATGGCTTTTATTATGATTAGAAATGGTTCTTCTATGCTAATTTTACTTAGTCTTGATCGTAACAGCATGCTGCATTTTGTTGAATGCTTTTTCCACATCAACTGAAATAATCGTATGTTTTTTACCTTTCTTTCTGTTAGTATGGTGTATTATATTTATGCTTTTGCATATATTGAAGCACCTTTGCATACCTGGAATAAAGCCTACCTGGTCGTGATGAATAACTTTTTTTTATATGCTGCTGAATACAGTTAGCAAGTATCTTGTTGAACATTTTTGCATCTATATTCATCAGGGATATAGGTCTGTAGTCTTCCTTTTTTGTCGTATCCTTAACCGTTTTGGAAATGATGGTTATGTAGGATTGATAGAATGAATTTGGAAGGGATCCTTTTTTGGACCTCTAGAAACAGAGTGAGTAGAATGGAGGTTATCTCTTCTTTAAAAGTTTTGTAAAATTTGAAAATGAAGCCATCAGGGCCTGGACTTTTTTTTTGTTGGGAGGTTATTTATTACTGATTCAATCTCATTGCTTGTTATAGATCTATTCAGGATTTCTATGTATTCCTGAGTCAATATTGGTAGATTATATGTGCCCAGGGATTTGTCCATCTCATCCCGGTTTTCTTCTGTGTTGGCATAGACTTGCTCATAGTATCCTTTAATGACGTTTTGTATTTCTGTTATGTCTGTTGTAATGTTTCCTGATTCGTTGTGAATTTGACTTATCTGGTTCCTTTCTCTCTTCTTAATTAGTCTGGCTAATGGTATGTCAATCTTGTTTGTTTTTTCAAAGAACCAGCTTTCACTTTCTTTTATTTTCTGTATAGTTTGCTTATTTTCTATTTCATCTATGTCTGCTTGAATCTTTATTGTTTCTTTTCTCCTGGAGTTTTTTTGGAATTTTTTTTCTGTTGCTTTTTCAATTCTCTGAGGCACAATGTCAGGTGATCCATTTGCTTTCTTTCTCTCTTCTTCTTATGTGCACTAATAGCTATAAACTTCCCTCTTATAACTGCTTTTACAGTGTCCTAAAGACTATAGAAACTTGTGTCCTCATTGTCATTGGTCTCCATGAATGTTTTTATTTCAGTCTTAATTTCTTCAGTAGTTACATAGTCATTCAGGAGTAGGCTATTTAGTTTTCATGTATTTGTGTATTTTTGAGAATTTCTCATGAAATTAAAATTAAGTTTAATTCCATCATGGTCAGAGAAGATGCTGGATATAGTTTCTATGCTGTTAAATCTGTGGAAGCTTGTTTTCTGCCCTATGATGTGGTTAATTTTTGAAAAGGTTCCATGTGGGAGTGAGAAAAAACTATATATAGTGGTTTTTGGGTGAAAAGTTCTATAGATGTTTGTAAGTCTATTTGATTTATGGTACCATTTAGATCCTTTATCTCTTTAGTTATTTTTTGTCTTGATGATCTGTCCAGAGGAGATAGTGGACCATTGAGGTCTCCAACAATTAGTGTGTTGCAGTCTATCTCTCCTTTGAGATCTAACAGTCTTTCTTTCACATATTTGGGTGCTCCTGTGTTAGGTACATAGACATTTATTAGCATTACATCTTCTTGATGGATTAACCCTTTTACTATAATATCATGCCATTCTTTATCTCTTGAACAGTTTTTGTTTTAAAGCTTATCTTGTCAGAAATTAGTATTGCTACTCCAGCTTGTTTTTTGATTCCCATTTGCATGGAATACTTTTTTCCAACACTTCACTTTTAGTCTATTTGTGTCTTTATCCATGAGATGCATTTCTTGTAGAAAACAAATAGAGGGATTCTGTTTCTTCTCCTTCTCCTCCTCCTCCTCCTCCTCCTCCTCCTCCTCCTCCTCCTCCTCCTTCTTCTTCTTCTTCTTCTTCTTCTTCTTCTTCTTCTTCTTCTCTTTTTAATCTAGTCAGCCAGTCTGTGTCTCTTGATAGGAGAATTTAATCCATTAACATTTAATGTTATTATCAATATTTCCAGAGTTGTTCTTACCTTTATGTTGACCATTGTCTTGGTTCTTTCACCCTTATTTCTGGCTGATCATTCTTAGTTTTCCTGAAACAGTACTCTCTTCAGAGTTTCTTGAAGAGCTGGTCTAGTGTTGGTAACTTCTTTCAGGTTTTCTTTGTTTGAGAAGATTTTACTTTTTTTTTCATATGAAGCATAATATTCCTATATATAAGAATTTTGGTTGAAACTCTTTCTCTCTTAACACTTTTAATATGTCTTTCCATTCTTTTTTTGCTTGCATTGTTTCTATTGAAAGGTCCGGAGTTAGCCTGATGGGATGACCTTTGTAAGTCACTTCTTGTTTCTTTCTTGCCAATTTTAGTATCTTGTCTTTATCTTTGGTCTTGGCCAATCTGTCTGATATGTGCCTTGGGGAGGATCTTCTTGGGTTGAATCGATTTGGAGTCCTTTGTATTTCTTGGGTCTGGATGTGTAAGTGCTTCTCTAGATTTGGGACGTTTTCTTCCAGGATTTTATAAAATAGATTTTCCATGACCATATTATTTTCTTCACCTTCTGGAATACCAATTATTCAGATGCGTGGACATTTAATGGAGCCTAACGTTTCTCGTATATAATCCTCATGTTTTTGTTGTTGTTGTTGTTGTTATTTTCTATATCTTTTTGGTATTTTTTTTCTAGGTCAGAGGTTTTATCTTCTACATCAGAGATTCAATATTCAGCATGGTCGAATCAACTTTTAATACTTTTGGGAGAGTTTTTAATTTTCTGTATTACAGACTTCATCTCTAATAGCACCATCTGATTCTTTCTTAAAGTGTTCATTTCTTTTTTTCATATCCTGGAAGGACTTCCTAATCTCCTGTAGCTCATTGTCCCTTTTCTGTTCCAACTGATAAAGTTTTATCACTATGAATATTCTTAATTTTTTTCTGACATTTTAGTAACATCTGTTTGTTCAAGAGATGGAGGGCAGTTATTCTGTTCTTTTGATGGAGATATATGTCCTGGATTATTCAGACCTGAGACTCTTCTTCTACTTCTAGCCATGGGGAGAGGTATTCCCTTTTGTATACCTTTTGGGAAAATGTCTCTTTGACTGGGAACAAATGTGCTTCCTTCTTTGTAGACTGATGTGTGCTGAAGTCTCTCTTCTTCTGTATTTTGCAATGTGGTCTGCAGAGAAGGAGTCTTCTATTCAGGAGTCTGAAGAGCAGTCTTTCCATTTTTGCAAGTGGTTATGTAAATGGGAGAATTCCAGGAAGCATCACAATACCAGGATATTTGAAAATTGTGATTCTAGATCAATCTAGTCCCTTATAGTGCGTGGAGAATTGGTAGGAGATGACAATACAAGATTGAAGATAAAATAGTATGAAAAAGAATAAAGAAATTGTGTGGCACACGATTTCACCAGGGGTATGGAGATGAAAATGGGCTCTGCTGAAGAGCTGGGGGTAGTCCTATGGTGTAAGGATAAATAGGAAATTCACAAAAGAAAGAAAAAGGGAAGAGGGAGAAAGATCTACCTTGCTGACAGAGAGAGTGGGTCACTAGGGTTGGGCACCAAAGCTGGAGGTGGGGCAAGGAGGCCCTGCATCAGTGTCCCTTAGGCTAGGGGTCTGAAGATGCAAGTGGACTCTGTTGAAGAGCTGGGGGGCAGTCCTGTAGGGTAAGGAGAAGTGGGAAATTCTTTAGTCATATTCATAAAGAAGTTTGTCATTTTCTCCCTATATTATTGATCCTTCATTAAAATAATCTCTGTTCAGACAACAGTGTCATCATCCAGCTAAATGACACCTCATCTCACTCACAAGACCTTCAAAGCCTCTCTTCATTGTTTGGACATGATTTGCTTAAGCAGAGGGAAAAATACATTCAAAGTTTTCTGAAGCCCTAGGAATGTTATTCACACCAGCTCTGTATATCATTGCAGGAGAATCTCTGAATTTGAACCTGGGCCTATAACTTTATGTCTTTTGGCTTGGATGAAGAATTTACCCTGAATTGCATGACTTGACTGTATTTCCTACTGCTGTCCCTTTGTTTAGGTACCAATGGAAGAACTACCAATATGTATTGGCCTTCTACTTTGCCATTAAGCAGATCAATAAAAGTCCCATTTGCTCCCCAACCACTCCCTTGGTTATGATTTTCACAATGCATTTCCCAGTGATAAAAGAACTTTAGAAAGTGCTCTATTTTTACTCACTGGAGGGAATCAGTCCCTGCCAAACTACAACTGCCAGATACAGAAACAACTTGTTGCTATTATTGCAGGAAACATGCCAACATTTTCAGCTCAAGTTGGAACCCTATTGGAGCTTTACAAAAGTCCGCAGGTAAGTGGGTTGTCAGGTTAAGGAAAGAGAATCAGATATGTCCTAATGTAATCCTCTTACATCTTAGCAAAGAAAACATAGAAGCTGGGGTTACATACCTCTAGAGGCCCTCAGCACTTCTCTTGGTTATTTGAACACAATTTGCTTAAACAGAAGGAAAAAAGCACAGGTTCTTTCCTGGGTCATGGGACTATTAACAGTACAAGGATTAGAAAGAAAAAGAGCTGTAGTAGGCCAGCTGGTGATATGGTGGTTAATGTGCCTGGATTTTACTTGGCTGACTGCATAACTCAAGTCTTGATTTTTGTATTCTGAAGAATACACGGCATATGTGCTTGCATTCCCCAAATCCCAACATATAAGGGATATTGGTATGACCATCCCATATGAGGGATGATTTCTCACTATCCCTCTATCTCTCTGTGGCAAAAACACATCACTTAATTTGCACTATAGCAAATTCAAAATAAAAAAGAACTAAAATTTGTTAAGTTTCACCCATATCTCTTTCCATAGCCATAACATCCAAGACCCAGTAATGGGAATATTGAGGGTTCTCTTAAAGATGCTTTCTAAAAAGTGCACACAATTTAGGGAACCATCCCATCTTAGGACAGGACAATATTAGGGGGTGTGAAGAGGACAATTAGAAACAAAAATATAAAAACCTTTGTATTCATTATCACTTTGGGCAAATAAACAATATTCCAGCACTGGAGATCCTCCAAACTCACAAAATGGCTCAGTTCCCCAGCTGAGGTTTACTAGATCCCTCTGCCCTTCCTCACATCCATGCAGGTGGATCCCTTGGAAGCACTTCCAGTTACTCTCAGAATCACAACTCTCCACCTCAGAAGTTCTTCCAGGGAAATTATCATAAAAGTTTCAAGAGACCTTACTGGTAAACACAGCATTAGCACAGAATAATTATGTTGTAGAAAAAAATTATTTTAAAAATATCATAGAGGCTATATGCTTGTGTTTTAAAGACAATATATTTTAAGTTGTGCTGATAAGATACAGTATGAAAAACTCAATACATATTTTTTCTCAGAGTTTAATATTTTAAACTTGGCATCTAGAAAAGGAAGCCTCTGATCCACATTGTCACATCAGACCAGGAAGGCAGATTCACCAACATTTCGTTGCACTATCTTTATAAAGTTTATGTATACTTCAGTTCTCAGTGTAGGCAATAAAGCATGTATTGAACCTTATAGGTTTTCTCTCATGCTTTGGTCTGGAAGTGATATGGTTACCTGTACTAGTCACATGTCCTTTCTCAAAAAAAAAAAAAAAAGGATTGAATACAGTACAGTCTTCTAATGGTCATACTGATAAAATAGAATCATTTCCACAGCATGCAGTCTCTTCACTGAATATTCCATTATTTTGTCTAAACAGGTAGAGAATTAGCTCCTCCCTGTTTAAGTGGGAAATTTTTTAAAAATCACACTAATTTGGAACCAGCAGTTAGCATAATGGCTATGTCGCTGGACTCCCACATAGTTGACCACGGTTCACGTCCCGGACCCAGTGGCTTAAAACTCACGCCGGGTGCATGTGCATGCATGCCCAAGATCCCGAGAGGAGAATGGAGGAGAAGGGATTGCAGCATGACCATCCCCTCTGGGGGGGGTGATTTCTCACTTTCTGTCTCTATGTCTCTCTCTGTCTGGCGAGCGCACGTGCCCTATAGCAAAAACCTCTCAAAAAATTTTTTTTAAATCACACTAATTTCAGAATCCGATTATTTTAATTTTTTGGCAGATTCCAAATCCTTGTATTTTTCAAAATTAAAATCACATATTTTTTAGAGACAATATAAGCAATAATTGCAAAAAAGTGTTGCTCAGTCATAAGCATATACAGATGTGTTAGTTATACACATACGGTTACAAGTGTGCTTGGAAAAAAATTATTGGAAATATTCACATGGTTCTGGATATGTACACTGTGTAGTGTTACAATTCTATATTCAAACTAGGAAAATTGATGGTATGTTAAATTAACTTACAAGTACACAAAATGCAAAATACAGTTCATCTTCTTTACAAAAAAGAAGTATGAGTTGTTTTTTTTTTTAATTTTATTTATTCAGGTCACATATGGTCCTTTTGATCACATCCTTAGTGATGAAGACCAATTTCCATCAGTTTATCAGATGGCCACCAAGGACAACTCTCCAGTTTATGGAATCATCTGCTTGTTGCTGCATTTTGACTGGAAGTGGGTGGCGCTCTATATATCTGATGATATGGAAGGGGAGCAGTTCCTCCAGAATGTAAAGGCAAAGATGACAGAAAACGATATCTGCATGGCCTTTATGGAAAAGCTCCCTGCCACAAAAGGTGGCATTATATATCATGACTACCTTGTTGTAAAGAAGATCAGAGTTTCATCTGCAAATTTGTATATAATACATGGTGATGAAGGGAGTATCCTGAGCATGGGATTGCAAAAAAAACTCTTATTTAATTTTGGAAAAGGTATGGATCATGAGAAATCTCTGCTCCTCAGACTTGGAAGATGTTTTGAATATTTTAAGTTACATGCCATACTCTTTCCATGGAAGCCTTTTTCTTTCAAACCAGAAAAGAAATATTCCTGGCTTTAAACAATTTCTCAAGACTGTCAACCCTTTCCAATACCCAGAAGATTTTTATTTCAGTAGACTCTGGGTTTACTTTTTTAATTGCTCACTTACTGGGCCACTATGTAGCAAACTTGTAGACTGCCGACCAAATTCTTCCATAGAGTTTCTACCATCTAATTTTTACATGAGTGCCCCGGCCCGCGGGACAGTCAAACAGGTTTCCTGAGGGAGGGAATGAGAGATGGGACAAACACACAGACACACAGAGTGGAGACAAGACGAGGTGCCGGTCAAGTCTCATTTATTAAGGAAGAACAGCGAGCTTATATACAGGCTGGTGGGCATTGATTGATTGCCCGAGATGCAAATGATAGAACAGCATGAACCAATCATTGATGTGGGTGGATCTCTCCTGTTGCCTAGAAACCCAACCGCCCCGCCCCTATACAGAGAACAGTTGGTCACATGATTTTGCTAAGTGAGGAAGTGAAGCCTAATGGTTTCCAAGATGGTGGATAGCTCAAGATGGCGGATAGGTCAAGATGGCTTTCGTATGCAGTGCCCTCCACATGTACCCCTTTTTTATTTTTTCAAAGAGAGGAGAAAAACCTGGGGGAATCGTGCCTGTCTTAGGTTGGAGTCATTTTTTAGAGCCACACGTCCATCCTTACCCGTCATTGGAGAATCCCATTGCGATGATGGTTTTCCTGTCTTAGGTGGGAGGACTGTACAGCTGTTAGGCTCAGACTCTCTTACCCATCTTTGGCTAACCGATTCAGTGCCTCAGGCAGGAGCACACTCTAGGCTCCGCGGTCTTCCATCTCCAGGTTGTGGTAGTGGACTTGGATAGGCTGCATTTTTATGGAGTCATCAATTTGGCGTTTAAGGAAAGCCATGAGCTTATTAAAAAGTATAGGCCCCAAAGAGCAAACAATCAGTAAACCCAGAATCGGACCAAGTATGGGGAGGAAAAAAGGGGAGAAGTCCATTCCACATGGTTCATAAGGGGTTGTCGGCAAGCTGCTTTCTACATTGAAGATCTTCTTGTAATTGGTTGAGCTTGTCACAAACTATGTCAGACTTGCTGGCGTAAAAGCAGCAGCGTTCCTGTAAAGCAAGACAGAGACCCTCCCTGTTCTGCGGTCTAACCCACGTCTATTTTGGAGTACTACTTCTGCAAGGGAGTCTAACTGATCCTGAACAAAGGTAACAGTAGAAGCCAATTTTCTGCCACCGAGTCAACTATCGCTAAAGTATATGGAGCTGTAGTTCCATATTGAGCAACTGTTGTTTTAATTTCTTTTATAATGTTAAAATCAAAGGAACGTATGTGACGCAATGCTTGTCCTTGTGCATCTATGGTTTCCGTAACTGGAAAAGCTTCCTGTTCCTCAAGGTCTATCAGTGGTTGTAGTTTTTGAGTTGGCTTAAGTTTTACACCAGAAGTAAGAGTGGGCTGACAGCGATTTTGCAAAGAATCTGTACCTTTAGATTTACTCACTTACAGTTTTTCTAATCGCAATATCAATTCCTAATGTTCTTCTTCTAACTGAATATGTTCTTTAAGTTGTTCGATCTTAGCCCAAACTTCTGCTCTAAGATCAATAACGGGCATCGCCAAAGATGGCGGGGCAGCCTTTTCATGGCAAGAATGATTACACACCAAAAATGGCGCAGATGCAACTGAATCATAAGATGGCGGTCATTTTTTGAAAGGCGGCCATTTTTAATTGATATATGCAGCAGCCTTTATTTCTAAAGTTTCTTTCTCAGGTGGCCATTTTGAATTGTTAAATGCAGCAGCCTTTGTTTCTAAAATTTCTTTCTCAGAATGCATAATTTGTTCTCCTTCTGCTACAACCGCCGCAATTTTAGGGTCAGTTGGTTGAAACCTAAACCAGCGGCACACCTCTTTTAGGAAATCAAATAAAGTAATTGTTTAATCTTAATTTTAACTCCGTGTGTCTTGAGGGCTTCAGTAAGCCCATGAACAAATAACTCACGTTTACTCATTTCTTGTCCCATAATCACCCTTATTATGTGTTAAGTAACCTTTGTTACTTACCAGGACAATTCTCTGCCGTACCCTTCTGGAGGATTCTATGCCGTCCTCTTCTGTTTTCCACTGTGGACTTCCTCTTTATTTTGGTGCTCTTCACTGGATCCCTTGTACTCAGGTCCGTGTTCAGGCACCACAAGCCCCAACCCGCAGGACAGTTGAACAGGTTTTCTGAGGGAGGGAGTGAGAGATGGGACAAACACACAGACACACAGAGTGGAGACAAGATGAGGTACCGATCAAGTCTTGTTTATTAAGGAAGAACAGCGAGGCTGGTGGGCATTGATTGATTGCCCGAAATGCAAATGATAGAACAGCATGAACCAATCATTGATGTGGGTGGATCTCTCCTGTTGCCTAGAAACCCAACCGCCCCGCCCCTATACGGAGAACAGTTGGTCACATGATTTTGCTAAGTGAAGAAGTGAAGCCCAATGGTTTCCAAGATGGCGGATAGCTCAAGGTGGCGGATAGATCAAGATGGCTTTCGTATGCAGTGCCCTCCACACATGAGGACAATGTCTGACCCCAGCTATTTTTATCTATCATGCTGTGCACGTGGTGGCCTAAGGTCTTTATAAGATGCTTCTACAAGAAATAGAAATGGGATCTGAAGGAGAAGCAGACCAGCCTATTCTTCCCTGGCAGGTAAACATTCTACATTGGAGTCATTACTTTTTTCATTTTAAAAAAAAATATTTCTGCCATAGGCCTTGTGCTTTCACCAGAGAGACATATTGAGAGAGAGAGAAATCATTCCCCGTGGGTATGGCCACAGTATAATGCCTTATGTTCCATTCTCTTCCTGATATTTGGGCACCAGACATACACTCATGCCTGACATGATTTTCCACATTACTGGTCTGAGATTCAAACCATGGTCAGTCATATGGGAGTCCTCCTTAACCATCAAACTACCTCTGACTCCTAAAGTGGTTTTTTGGTTTTTTTTGTTGTTTGTTTTGTTTTAATTTTTTGTATTTAGCTTTTTCCCTTAGGGCAAGTGTGCTTACCGGAAAGGAGAAAGACAGAAGAAAAGTGAAAATCACCTTCTAGAGAAATGGCCATGCTGTAAATAGTCTCTTCTCTTGTCTCCTTTTGAGATTTTGGGCATGCTCACACACATGTCTGGCATGGTTTTCAAGCCTCCAGATCCAGAACTCAAACTGTGGTAGGTCATGTGGAAACTCAATCACCCTAACCACCAAGCCATCTGCTTAGGTACATTTTTTTGTGGTACTGAAAAAGATTATACAGAGAGAATAAAACTTTTTCTCTAAAGGGAGCTCTCCATTAATTGTACATGATTGATCCACACTGTGTTTTCTCTGTGAATTGCCCTTGGAGGCTGGCTTTTTCCCATCACCCTCTTTCTCCTCTGTCCCCTCGACTTTAACATGTCTTCCCCTGTCCTTGATTTTATAAAATGATGGGAAGAGAAAGTATAGAAAGTAGTCACAATATAACATTAATATAACTTAGAATGAGCAGAATTAAGATGGACAAAATATTGGAAGAAACATTAGAATATTCTAAAGTCAGAATGACCATTTGGGGAGCATCTGTGCACTTGTACTCTTTTACTGGCATGGATGACCTACAGGTGTCTGCAGTTATTTATTTTGCCTGTCTTAATCATAAGAGCATTAATTTTAATTTTTCTTATACTGTCTTAAAAAATCATAGAGGAAGGAACAGTTTTCCATATTTAAAACACTGAACCACTTTTGATGCATATAGTCTCAGGATATCCTATTTGGTTTATAAATAAGTTTATGTGCTTTTTAAATTTATTTTAAAAAAACAATTATTTATTTAATTTCATTTGTTTTTTTCATTTATTTTAATTTGGCCAGAGAGAGACACAGAAAAAGAGAGAGAGTGAAAGTGAGAAAGGAAGCCACCAGGTCTGGGACTCAAACTGTGGTCAGCCATGGGGGAGTGTCCAGCGCCTTAACCGCAAGCCACCTACTGGTCCCCAAGTTTATGTTTTAAATAATCACTAAATCATGGAACCAGCAGCTGGCATCATGGTTAAGACACTGGACTTTCACATGGTTGACAGTTTTTTGAACCCTGGGCCTGGTGACTTGCTTTCTCACTTTCCCTCTCTCTTGTTGTCTGTGTCTGTTTAGTGGCACACACGCCATATAGAAAACCTAAAAAATAATAATAAAATAATATAAATAATTCAAAGAATATAAGTAAGTTCATTAATTATGTGTAAAACATCTTTATCAAAAAGAGACAATAAATTAGACAAATTTGTTGAGGAAAAACAAGTAAATATAACACATATACATAAAAATAAAGATCAGAAATTTAGTTTCCATTTGATTTCTACTTGTACTAACAATAACATCATTTGACCTGCTCTTTGAAAAAGTTTGAAGTTGACTCTTGGAAAAGCACATAGTTTTGTCAAAACAGTTACCTAGATATGTTAAAGATGAGAGTGATTCCATTCTAAAAATGTAAAGACTGGGGACCAGCAGTTGGTGTAATGGCTATGTCACTGTACTTCCATGTGGTTGATCAAGGTTTGAGTCCTGAACCCGGTGGCTTAAACTCACGCATGGCGAGTATGTGTGCATGCCCAAGATCCTGAGAGAAGATTAGGAGGAGAAGGGATTGCAGTGTGACCATCCCCCCTGGGTGGTGATTTCTCACTTTGTCTCTCTCTGTCTTTCTAGCAAGCTGACATGCCTATAGCAAAAACCTTTCAAAAAATGTAAAGACTGAAAAAACAGTTGTATAAACAATAAAAGTTCATTACTTTCTGCAAAAGAATGTCATAAATTTAAAAATAAAATTATAACATGTTTTATTAAAAATCTCCTTACTGAGGCCTACAAATGGTATGGTGGTTAAATCTCTAACCTCCCACATGACAAACTGGTTTGAGTCCTGGACTTGACAGCTTGCTTTCTCGATTTCCTTCTCTGTCTTTCTCTGTCTCTCTCTCATCAGCACCCATGCCCTTTTGCAAATTAAAAATAATGATAATAGATAAAATTAAATAAATAATTCTTCAAACCTTAATCTTTAGTAGGATGGATTTATGGTTTATTGAATAAGGAAGTTGAATTCCACATGGCCCAAGTCCAAGACCTTGAGGCCTCAAAAACAGCAAGGCATTTGTGCATGTATGCATTCCCAAAATCCCCAAAGAAAGGAGAAATGAAGAAAAGATTGCAGGTCATTCCCCATGGGGGCACTTCATTTCTCATCTCTCAAAATCTATCTATGTCTCTCTGGAAAGCTTACTTGCCCACCAGAGATAAAAACTTTTTTACAGTTTAAAAGTCTGGGGACCACAGATGGCATAATGGTTATGTCACTGGACTCTCATGTAGTTGACTGTTGTTCTAATCTCAGAACTGGAGGCTTAAAACTCATTCCGGTGTTGTATGCATGCCCCAAATCCCAAGAGAATAATTGAGGAAAAGGGATTATGGCATGGCTATCCCTCCTGTGGGTGATTTCTCACTTATTGTCTCTGTTTTTCTCTCTCTGGCAAGCACACATTCCCTTTAGCAAAAATCTCTCTAAATAAAAAAAAGAATTTGAATGTTTTAAATTTATATATCTGTTACAAATTATTTCTTTTTATGTCGCATGACAATAGCACTTTTACCAAAAGAAGTCCAAAATAAAGATAAAGAACAAAACAAATTTGTAGATAAAGAACAAAACGAGTTTGTTCTTTTAAAAGTTTTATTGAGATGCAAATAGTATCCAAAAAGTTGAGCATATTTAATGTCCATTTTTGAATAAACTTTAAGAACTGTATACTTTTATACTACCCCTACCAGTATCAAAAATCTAAATCTTTTCATACATCCAGTGCCTTTTAAAAATTTTTTTCTACAAGGGACCAGCAGGTGGCATAGTGGTCACAGTGCTGAACTCCCACATGGATGACAGGTTCAAGTTTAGAACCTGGTGGTTTGCTGGCTCAGTTTCCCTCTCTCTCTGGTCAAATTTTAATAATCGCAATAATAAGTAAAATTAAATAATTCTTACTTTTTTCTTACATATGCATTTGTTAGGGAAAGACACAGAGGGAAAGTGAGAAATCACCACTAATGGGGAATAGTCATGATGGAATATTTTCTCCATCTGTTTTTATCTGGAATTTGGGACAGGAACACACATGTATCCAATGTTTTATTTTAAAATAATTATTTTTTTTTGTTTTGTTTTTAAATTTTTATCAGAGAGAGAGAGAAAGGAAAACGGAAAGTCAGAAAGCAAGCCATCAAGTCCAGAACTTAAACCACAGTCAGCCATGAGAAAATCCAGTGCCTTAACCACCACATCACCTGTTGGCCCCATCCAGTGTGTTTTGTAAGCTGCAGGTACAGAAACCAAGATGCTGGCTTAGTGATTTGTGATTCAACCACTTTAATCACACCACTCACTAACTGGGCCCATATGTGCCCTTTAAGAATGACCAAGTTTAGCCTCTAATTAGTCCAAGTCAGATTTTGTTAGTCTGGGTTTTATGAAAGTTCATGTACAAATCACTCTTTGGGAAACATCCTAGAATTTTTCTTATGAGCTACAACCACTCCTCCATTGTTTTTAGAAAGAAAAGAGAGTACATCTCACATGACTACAGAACTGGTGACAAATCAATCCATATTGAGCTCCTACAAAAAAGGGTAGAGATGATAAAATAGAAGGATTACTTGATAGATATGGACTGTCGAACCTCTACATTTAATGCTGTCCTAATTTGTAAACCCTGCCTTTGATTCAGCTTCATCCATTTCTGAGGAAAAGCCAATTGACAAACAGCATTGGGTACAACTAGCCCCTGGATGAAAACAGAAAAATGATACAGTATGATATCCACAATCTTGTGAGATTTTCTAATCGCAGTTTGCTATTGGTTAAAGTAGGAGATTTTGTCTACTGGAACACCCATGATCAAGGCTTGCTCATCAATGAAGAGATGATAAACTGGCCTATTACTTTCAAGGAGGTATGATGTCATTTCAATGTTAAATATATACAGAGGTGTCTGACCAGAATCCCGAAATTAAATTGTGTGACTAGACTTTTTTGTGTGCTGTTTTTGTTTTCCAATATTTTTTGTTTTTATTTACATTTAATCACTATACCTTTTACAGTGTACAACACGACTTTTCCTAGCATGAATACAGTGCATATTAGACAAGACAAAGACATTACCATCTACATTGTCATCAGAAATAGCTTTTTATTTTTGTGTCAGTTATATGTACTTTTTTCCCCTCTGTTTTCCTCCTCCCCTAATACTCACCCTCATATTATCCCTATCCATACTGTCTGTAGTATCTACAGTTGCACCCCATGCTACTATAATTTCCAATCTTTCAGTTTATACTATAAAGTGTAGACATTCATGTATTTTATTTGGTTTTAATTTCTTTTATACATTAAATCACTATACTTACTTTGTAAAGTGAATTTTCCAACATGAATACATTTCACACCAATCAAGTTGGGGATAATATATATGTTATCATCAACAAATAATAATGCATTTCTGTGTCTCATAAATGTTTTGCCTTTTTATTTTTGTTTTTAATGTCTTCCCACACATTCTCCTCATTTTCCCACCCACTTCCCACACTAACTTAGCATTCGATTTGCTTTTCGCAAGCCAGCAGGTGCTGTAATGGTAAAGAAGCTGAGTTCTCACATGGCCAACCATGATTTTGTGTCCTGGATCTGATGACTTGAAAATTATGCCTGGCATGCATATGTGCGTGTATGCCCAAAATCCTGAGAGGATAATGGGGGAAAAGGGTTTAAGGCATGACCAACCTTCTGAGGATTAATTTCTCACTTATTGTTTTTCTGGTTGTATCCCTCTCTGGTGAAAGCAAATGACATATGGCACACACCTAAAGAAAAATTATTAAACTCTAGCCTCAGTAAAAATACAAATTATTTTTTAAAATCTGCCTTTTTAATCCTGACTTTATACTATGTGACTTAGCTTTTATACATTCTTACTATAGAAAAACATCTGGGTTTTTTTATGCTAATTTGTTTTCTTTCTTTTCTGTTTTTAGAGGTTTTTGCTATAGGGCATGTATGCTTGCCAGAAAGACAGAGAGAGACAGAGAGATAGAAAGCAAGAAATAGCTTCCCAGGGGGAATGGCCACATCACAATCCCTTCTCCTCCATTCTCCTCTCAAAATCTTGGGCACGCACACACATGTACCCAGTGTGAGTTTAAGCCATGGGTCCAGGACTCAAACCATGGTCAACTACGTGGGAGTTCAGCAACATAGCCATTACACTAACTGCTGGTCTCCTGATTTGTCTTCTTATGTTTGTTCAAGCAGCTGTCCAATTAAAATCAGTGTAGTAATAAATATGAAAACATAGCTGAACATTGTTTAACTATAGAAACACATTTTTTATTTATTTTATTTATTTTTTTTTCTTTAAATATTTCTTATAATTTGCATACAGTCATTACATTTGTACAGAATGGGTACAGAATGGTCTGTAAAAGCATGTATATACAGTGTGCATTAAACAAATAGATATAAATATATTCACCACCTTCAACAGTTAACATTATGTTGTGAACATTCAAAATCCACTCAAATGATTCTGCAAGTAAGTGTGGAATTGTCTATGATGTTCTTTACTGAGAGATACAATTTTTTTTTAAGTTTAAAAAGTAAATTATCTTTTTCCTTTTTTTTATGATAAACGTGATTTTTTTTTCCCAATTATCAGTTCATAAAGTTCTTAACAATAGGGAACGAAGACTCCACTCAGGGCTGGACCAAGGGTGGGTCTCGTGCAGCCCCGCAAATATAGGTGAGTCTCCATGGAACACAGTTTCGGGAACACGGCTCAGGAAAGCAGAGACGGCCATCAGCTGATGTGGCACAGCAGCCATCCCGTGGTCACTGGGAATGACATTGTGGGGATCTGCAGTGTGAGTCATCCTCGGGTGTCTGGTTTCCTTAAGAATGGTAGAGTAGTTCTTGTTTTTCCCTGAGGTAATGCAGGGCTGGTAACCATCATCTTCTCACTGTCCATAGGCAGAGAAATTCCTCCCACACAATACACCTCTCAATTGGTCCAAGACAGCCAAAGTCTCCTCTGCTGCCCACAGCTGCGAGCTCTTGATCCCTGTTCTCAGTTCCAGTCCGCTGCCCCCGCCCGTGGCCGGCGGCCACGTGGGGGCGCAGGCCTGAAGGCTACGTGCAAGTCTGGGGGCCACACGCAGGCTCGGCAGTCACGCCCAGACCCGGCGGTCACTTGCAGGCCCGGGGGCCAAGCGCAGGCCCGGGACCACATGCAGGCCCGGCAGCCACACGCGAGCCCCGAGCGCACGAATATGCCTGGGACACAGTGCCCCCTCCCACTCGCCTGCCCAGCCAGAGAAAGGAAGGACAGCGACCTCGGCTGGTCCGCGGCACTGGCCCGCCGCGGCGCCGAGTGCGAGACACACCCAGCACGGGAGAGGCAGTGGGGGCTGGGCAGTCCGGGTCATGGCACACGGGGCAGAGCCGTGGCTACGGTGCGCGGGGCAGAGCCCCGGCCGGGTCGGCCCTCCGGCCAGGGCACGCGGAGCAGAACCCCAGCCACAGAACGCAGAGCACAGCCCTGGCCACGGCACGTGGGGCAGAGCCTCGGCCGGGCCAGCTCTCCGGCCAGGGCACGCAGAGCTGAACCCCAGCCACAGCACGCGGAGCAGAGCCCCGGCTGGGCTGGCTTTCCAGCCAAGGCATGCGGAGGAGAGCCCCGGCCGCAGGCCAGAGTCCCGGCTGGGCTGGCCGTCCGGCCAAGGCATGCAGAGCAGAGCCCCGGCCACGGCACGCGGGGCAGACCCCAGCCACGGCACGCGAGACAGAGCCCTGGCCACGGCATGTGGGGCAGAGCCCCGGCCGGGCTGGCTCTCCGGCCAAGGCACACGGAGCAGAGCCCCTGCCGCAGGGCAGAGCCCCGGCCATGGCATGCAGAGCAGACCCCGGCCATGGCATGCGGGGCAGAGCCCCGGCCACGGTACGTGAGGCAGAGCCCAGGCCGGGTAGGCTCTCTGGCCAGGGCATGTGGAGCAGAACCCCAGCTGCAGCACGCGGAGCAGAGCCCCGGCTGGGCTGGCTCTCCAGCCAAGGCACGCAGAGCAGAGCCCCGGCTGCAGGGCAGAGCCCCGGCCGGGCCGGCTCTCCGGCCAGGGCATGTAGAGCAGAGCCCCGGCTGCAGGGCAGAGCCCCGGCCAGGCCGACTCTCCGGCCAGGGCACGTGGAGCAAAACCCCAGCCGCAGCATGCGAAGCAGAGCCCCAGCTGGGCTGGCTCTCTGGCCAAGGCACACGGAGCAGAGCCCTGGCCATGGCACGTGGGGCAGCACCCCGGCCACAACACGTGGGACAGCGCCCCGGACACGGCACGCGGGGCAGAGCGCTGCCACGGCACATGGGGCAGAGCTCCGGCCGGGCCGGCTCTCCGGCCAGGGCACGTGGAGCAGAGCCCCAGCTGCAGCACACAGAGCAGAGCCCCGGCTGGGCTGACTCTCGGGCCAAGGCACGTGGAGCAGAGCCCCGGCCGCAGGGCAGAGCCCCGGCCAGGCCGGCCCTCCGGCCAGGGCACGCGGAGCAGAGCCCTGGCCACGGCACGCGGGGCAGAGCCCTGGCCGGGTTGGCTCTCTGGCCAGGGCACGTGGAGCAGAACCCCAGCCACAGCATGTGGAGCAGAGCCCCGGCCTCAGGGCAGAGTCCCGGTCGGGCCGACCCTCCGGCCAAGGTGCGCAGGGCAGCGCCCCGGCCACGGCACGCGGGGCAGAGCCCCGGCCGGGCCGGCTCTCCAGCCAGGGCATGTGGAGCAGAATCCCAGCCGCAGCATGCGGAGCAGAGCCCCGGCTGGGCTGGCTCTCCGGCCAAGGCATGCGGAGCAAAGCCCTGGCTGCGGGGCAGAGCCCCAACCAGGCCGGCCCTCCGGCCAAGGCACATGGAGCAGAGCCCCGGCCACGGCACGTGGGGCAGCACCCCGGCCATGGCACGCGCGGCAGAGCTCCGGCCGGGCCAGCTCTCTGGCCAGGGCACGCGGAGCAGAGCCCCAGCCACAGCACATAGAGCAGAGCCCCGGGTGGGCTGGCTCTCCGGCCAAGGCATGCGGAGCAGAGCCCCGGCCACAGGGCATAGCCCCGGCCAGGCCGGCCCTTCGGCCAAGGCATGCAGAGCAGAGCCCCGGCCACGGTACGTGGGGCAGAGCCCTGGCCAGATTGGCTCTCCGGCCAGGGCACGCGGAGCAGAGCCCGAGCCGCAGCACGTGGAGCAGAGCCCCGGCTGGGCTGGCTCTCTGGCCAAGGCACGCAGAGCAGAGCCCCGGCCACAGGGCAGAGCCCCGGTCGGGCCGGACCTCTGGCCAAGGCACTCGGGGCAGACCCCGGCCACGACACGCGGGGCAGAGCCCCGGTCGGGCCGGACCTCCGGACAGGGCACGCGGAGCGGAGCCCCCGCACCCTGCCCACGCGCCCCAGAACGCAGAGTGGAGCACCCACACCCGGCACCCCGCCCCCGCACCCCGGCACACAGAGCGGAGCCCCGCGCCCTCCTCCCTGCCCCCGCGCCCTGGCACGTGGAGCAGATCCCTCGCCCGCCACCCCTGGATGTTTAATTGTATCTAGTACTTCTTGCATATTATTCTCAAATTTTTGGGCCATTTTCTCAGTCTCTATGATGGATTTTTCTAGGCCAGCCATTTTCTCTTCTACATTAGAGATTCTATTTTCTGAATGATCTAGTCTGCTTTTAATACTTTCAAGGGAGATTTTGATTTCTTGTATTATAGCCTTCATCTCTAACAGTTCCATCTGATTCTTTTGTAAAGTGTGAAACTCCTCTTTTAGATCTTGTATGAATTTCCTCACCTCCTAGAACTCTTCAACTCTTTTCTCCTTCCCCTTCAGCAGTTCCTTGTCTCTCTTCTCTTCCATCTCTGTTAGCTTTGCCATTATGAATGTTCCGAATTCTTTATCAGACATCTCTATGAATTCCCTTGAACTGCATGTGGATGAAGAGGAGCTATCCGTTTCAATTGGAGGAGACGCATTTTCCTGCTTCTCCATATTTCTTGTGGTCCTGCAGCGATTTCTAGTCATCTGGTGGATGGTTGGTTTCTTCCCAAACACGTGGGTTTTGTATGCTGGAGGCCCAGTTAGGAGTGGGACATCTTCCTTTCTCCCAGAATGGCTACCTCTCAGGAGCCATGGAGCAGACTGTCTCTTGAAAAAGGGCTGTTCTGGGAGGAACAGAGGGGATTATTAACAAAATAAAGGCCAGGAGGGAGGGGCCAAAGGGCCCTGTAAAACGACACACCTTAAAAAATTCTAAAAAGCAAAAATTTAAAAAAAGACAGAAAGAGAGAGAGAGAGAGAGAGAGAGAGAGAGAGAGAGAGGTAGAGAAAGACAAAGATTGATTCAGAGACAGGAGATATGAAAGGGGTTTTCCTACCACGTGGGTTTTGTATGCTGGAGGCCCAGTTAGGAGTGGGACATCTTCCTTTCTCCCAGAATGGCTAGATCTCAGGAGCCATGGAGCAGACTGTCTCTTGAAGAAGGGCTGTTCACGTGGGTTTTGTATGATGGAGGCCCAGTTAGGAGTGGGACATCTTCCTTTCTCCCAGAATGGCTAGATCTCAGGAGCCATGGGGCAGACTGTCTCTTGAAGAAGGGCTGTTCACGTGGGTTTTGTATGCTGGAGGCCCAGTTAGGAGTGGGACATATTCCTTTCTCCCAGAATGGCTAGATTTCAGGAGCCATGAAGCAGACTGTCTCTTGAAGAAGGGCTGTTCTGGGAGGAGCAGAGGGGATTATTAACAAAATAAAGGCCTAGGAGGGAGGGGACAAAGGGCCCTGTAAAACGCCTCACCTTAAAAAATTCTAAAAAGCAAAAATTAAAAAAAGACAGACAGAGAGAGAGAGAGAAAGAGAGAGAGTGAGATGTAGAGAGAAACAAAGATTGATTCAGAGACAGGAGATATAAAAGCGGTTTTCCTACCTCGTGGGTTTTGTATGCTGGAGGCCCCGTTAGGAGTGGGACATCTTCCTTTCTCCCAGAATGGCTAGATCTCAGGAGCCATGGGGCAGACTGTCTCTTGAAGAAGGGCTGTTCACGTGGGTTTTGTATGCTGGAGGCCCAGTTAGGAGTGGGACATCTTCCTTTCTCCCAGAATGGCTAGATCTCAGGAGCCATGGAGCAGAGTGTCTCTTGAAGAAGGGCTGTTCACGTGGGTTTTGTATGCTGGAGGCCCAGTTAGGAGTGGGACATCTTTCTTTCTCCCAGAATGGCTAGATCTCAGGAGCCATGTGGCAGACTGTCTCTTGAAGAAGGGCACGTGGGTTTTGTATGCTGGAGGCCCAGTTAGGAGTGGGACATCTTCCTTTCTCCCAGAATGGCTAGATTCGAAACACATTTTTTATTTAACTGAATTTAATTTTTACTTTAGATAGATTTTTGCAGTTGGTCATGTGTGTTTGCCAGAGAAACAGAGATAGAAAGCTAGAAATTTGGAGATGGCCATGCTACAATCCCTTTTCCTCCATTCTCCTCTCAAAATTTTGAGTTCACATGCACATTCACCAAGTAAGATTTAAGCTGCCAGATCTGGGACTCAAATTGCACTTAGCCATGTGGGAGTTCAACAAAAACAGTGCACCATCTGCTGGTCCCCAAGAAATGCATTTTTAGGAAAGTTTGTCATTGTGTAAACATAATAAATTGCACTTACACAAACCTAGATGAACATTGCACATGAAATTTATATGGTCTAACCTATTATGGGACCACTATCATGTATGCCTTTCATCATAGACTAAATAGTCTTCTATCTTTGTAGAGCACAAAACATTTATATATATGTCTATATGTATGTGAAAGTGTGTGTGTGTGAGCTTGTGTGTGTCTAAAATATTTCTCTATATATCCAGAAACCTTTATCATTCATCAAAAAAGTATCTCTTTTATATTGATATTCTATAAACATAAGGAGAGTACAGATTAAAATACCATTCATGCTTTTGTAGATACCATTCACATTTCCTCTTGTCATATTGCATATCATTTTTAGAATTATTTATTTAATTTGTTATTTATTATTAGCCTTCTTCAATTTGATGAGAGAGAGAGAGAGAGAGAGAGAGAGAGAGATTAAGAGAGAGACAGAGAGAGAGGCAGAATGTGAAACCAATGGATCCAGGGCTCAAACCATAGTTTACCATATGAGAATCCAGTGCCTTATCCACCTCACCACCTGCCAGCCTCTTGAATATTCTTTGTTGTACTAAACATCTCAAAACATTGACTATAATCTTAGCCAATTAGATGAGGCAGAAGATTTATACAACAGGGGCCAGCAGATCATGTAGTAGTGATAATGCTAGACTCCCACATGACTGACTGCAGTTTGAGTCTTGGACCTGCTATCTACAACCTCGTACTGAGTGCATGTGCATTCATGCCCCACATCCTGGGAGGAGACAGGAGAATAGAATGTAATGTGGCCATTCTCTCTGTGGGCTAATTTCTCACTTTCTCTCTCAGTGTCTCTGTTTCTTTCTTTCTCTCTCTTTCTCTCTCTCGTGACTGCACACACCCTAAGGCAAAAATCTGTTTTTAAAAAGATTTATATAACAATCATGCTTCACACATGTATTGTGTTTATATATGAAAAGCAGTGTTCTACTAACATCAGAGTCCAGAAGTAGATTAACCACATTCTTATCATTCTGCTGGCACATGAGATTTAAGTTAATTTTTTATTGTGTACCTACATATCACATTAGATATTTTAAAATCTAGAACCCCAATTTTTGTACACAACCAGATATGAGGACCTAGTATAAATATTCTTGGGAACATAGCTTTTCAGAATATTTACCTTGTAGAATCTGCATTGAGATTGTTTTGAAGTGATTATGTAAGAGAAAAGAATGACACAAGGGATTATTTTAGATATGTATAGGGTATAGTAATTAGGTACGTTGGAGATATTTGGCAAATAATACATAAAGAGGGCTGGCAGTTGACATGATGGTTAAAGCACTGGACTCCCGCATGGTTGACCACAGTTCTTGTCCCAGACCTATGGCTTGCTTTCTCACTTTCCCTTTCTCTTTCTCTGTAGTTCTGTTCAAAATTTAAAATAATAATAATAATGATAAATACAGTTAAATAAATAACTTTTACAAAAAATGTAAAATAGTAATAATACATTTAAAAAAGGAAGCATACTTGTTCTTCACTACAAGACTTCATAAGGGTGGCCAACAGGTTAAGTTCTGGACTTCCACATGGCTGACTGCAGTTTTGAATCCTGGAACTAGATACTTAAAACTCATGTCTGGCATAAGTGCATGGTTGCCACGTTTTCTCACTTTCTCTGTCTCTCTGATGACTGCCTGTACCCTATAGCAAAATCTCTCTCTAAAACAAAACAAGTAAGGGACCAGCAGTTAGCCTAATGGCTATGTTGCTGGACTCCCATGTAGTCAACCGCAGTTCAAGTCCTGGATTCGGTGGCTTAAACTCACCACAGGTATGTGTGTTGTGAGCCCAAGATCCTGACAGGAGTATGGAGGAGAAGGGATTGAGGCATGACCAGCTCCCCCCACCCCAGGGGTGATTTCTTGCTTTCTGTCTCTCTGTCTCTCTCTGTCTTTCTGGCGAGCGGACACACTATATAGCAAAAAAAAAAAAAAAAAAACTCTCAAAAAATAATTAAAAGAAAACCTAACTAATATCAATGTGATGGGAGTTTAAATGATACACAGTGTTGAACTGTTAAAGGCAATAATTATCTCCAAAGTGGAGAAAAATAGAGACATCTCATCAAAACAGTTTATTACATATTTTATTATGATTAATAATTCTCTTTTCTGCTCAGACTCCTGAGTCTGTGTGTAGTCAAAGCTGTGTTCCTGGATTTCAAAAACTTCCCCAAGAAGGGAGATCTGTTTGCTGCTTTATTTGTGTCTTGTGCCGGAGTCAGACATTTCAAATCAAACAAGTATGAAATATATAACTAGATTCTTAGTCCCTATTATTGCTCAATAAAAATGAAACTGTTACTATTAGAAACAAAACATGGGGGCCAGAAGGTGATGTGGTGGTGAAGGCACTGTCCCATGTGGCTGACTGTGGTTTAGTTTTCAATCCTCAATCTTGAGTTATGCCAGGTGCATGTGCATGTGTGCCCAAAATCTCCAGAACAGAAAGGAAAATAAGAGACTGTGGCAAGACCATCTCCTCTGGAAGGTGATTTCTCACTTTCTATCTCTCTGCTGAATACACTTGCACTATAGCAAAACTCACTCTCTCTCTCTCTCTCTCTCTCTCTCTCTCTCTCTCTCACACACACACACACACACACAGAAAGAGAGAGTTAAGAACAGTAAGAATTAAGAATAGTGGTGCTCGGGACCAGCAGTTAGCGTAATGGCTATGTTGCCGGACTCCCATGTAGTCGACCATGGTTCACGTCCCAGACCCGGTGGCTTAAAACTCACACCAGGCGCATGTGCATGCGTGCCCAAGATCCCAAGAGGAGAATGGAGGAGAAGGGATTGCAGTGTGGCCATCCCCCCTGGGGGGTGATTTCTTGCTTTCTATCTCTCTGTCTCTGTCTGTCTGGTGAGCACACGCAACCAATAGCAAAAACCACTCAAAAAAAATAGAACAGTGGTGGTCTATGAGTCTATGATTCACTACTCTCTCTCTTTCACACACACGTAGAGAGAGAGAGAGAGAGAGAGAGAGAGAGAAATGAATCATAGAGCACCACTGTTCTCAATTCACATATTTATTGTTTTGGTATATTTATTTCATAACACTATTACTACCTTATATTGTGTAAGCTGTCATCTAGCCATGCTCATTCTATTAGGCTCAACTCTGAAATGATTTCTAGTGGACACCCTTGCACTTTAGTGCTAGGAAAGACAGTGTCAATCTTAAATCTCATACTAGAGCACATTAGTCATGAAATGAGAGATGTGTCATTATCAAGGTGAACTGTGGGTGCCTTAAACTTTGAATCTGATTTTTATACCCAGATGATAAGTACAACATAATAACAGATAAATTATTATAAAAATATTTTAAACTTTTTTTTGAGAGTTTTTTTGTTTTTGTTTTTGTTTGTTTGTTTTGCTGTAGGGTGCTTGCACTCACCAGAAAGACAGAGAGATAGAGAAAGACAGAAAGCAAAAAATCACTCCCCAGGGGGATGGCCACACCACAATCCCTTCTACTCCATTCTCTTATTGGGATCTTGGGCACACACATACACACGCCCAGCATGAGTTTAAGCCATCAGGGCTGGGACTCGAACTGCAGTCAACTACATAGGAGACCAGCAACATAGCCATTATGCCAAAAGCTGGTCCCAAAATATTTTAAACTTTTTCAACCATGCTCAAATACACCTGTGCAATTAAGAACAAAGAAGTGACTAATATCAGAATATCACACTGAGAAAGCCTGCTCAATGGCTCCTGAGATGTAGACATGCTGGGAGAAATGAAGATGTCCCACTCCTAACTGGGCCTCCATCATACAAAACCCACGTGAACAGCCCTTCTTCAAGAGAAAGCCTGCTCAATGGCTCCTGAGATGTAGACATGCTGGGAGAAATGAAGATGTCCCACTCCTAACTGGGCCTCCATCATACAAAACCCACGTGAACAGCCCTTCTTCAAGAGAAAGCCTGCTCAATGGCTCCTGAGATGTAGACATGCTGGGAGAAATGAAGATGTCCCACTCCTAACTGGGCCTCCATCATACAAAACCCACGTGAACAGCCCTTCTTCAAGAGAAAGCCTGCTCAATGGCTCCTGAGATGTAGACATGCTGGGAGAAATGAAGATGTCCCACTCCTAACTGGGCCTCCATCATACAAAACCCACGTGGTAGGAAAACCCCTTTCATATCTCCTGTCTCTGAATCAATCTTTGTCTCTCTCTACCTCTCACTCTCTCTCTCTCTCTGTCTGTCTGTCTGTCTGTCTTTTTTTTTAATTTTTGCTTTTTAGAATTTTTTAAGATGAGGCTTCTTACAGGGCCCTTTGGCCCCTCCCTCCTAGGCCTTTGTTTTGTTAATAATCCCCTCTGCTCCTCCCAGAACAGCCCTTCTTCAAGAGAAAGCCTGCTCAATGGCTCCTGAGATGTAGACATTTCCGCGCCGCGCGGTTTTCTAATTTTTGATTTTTATTGAAATTTTTTTAATATTAATTTTTCTTTTTTAGATTTATTCCAAAGCTTTTCTCTTTCTTTTCTCTGTTTCTTGTCTGTTTTTTTGTTGTTGTTGTTGGTATTGTTTCCCTCTCTCTGCTTCCTTTTCTGCACACTTCCCAACCGTCATATTAAACTTCAAAAGTTTGGGAAGAAACCAACCATCCACCAGATGACTAGAAATCGCTGCAGGACCACAAGAAATATGGAGAAGCAGGAAAAATGCCCCTCCTCCAGTTGAAACGGATAGCTCCTCTTCATCCACACACAGTTCAAGGGAATTCATGGAAATGTCTGATAAACAATTCAGATCATTCATAATGGCAAAGCTAACAGAGATCGAAGAGAAGAGAGACAAGGAACTGCTGAAGGGGAAGGAGAAAGGAGTTGAAGAGTTCTAGGAGGTGAGGAAATTCATGCAAGATCTAAAAGAGGAGTTTCACACTTTACAAAAGAATCAGATGGAGCTGTTAGAGATGAAGGCTATAATACAAGAAGTCAAAATCTCCCTTGAAAGTATTAAAAGCAGACTAGATCATTCAGAAAATGGAATCTCTAATGTAGAAGAGAAAATGGCTGGCCTAGAAAGGTCCACCATAAAGTCTGAGAAAATGGCCCAAAACTTTGAGAATAATATGCAAGAAGTACTAGATACAATTAAACGTCCAGGGGCGGCAGGCGGGGGCTCCGCTCCGCGTGCCGGCGCGTGGGGGAGGGGAGGCGGGCGCGGGGGCTCCAATCCACGTGCTGGGGTGCGGGGTCAGGGCGCGGGGGCTCCGCTCCACGTGCCCTGTCTGGAGGTCTGGCCTGACGGGCTCTGCCCCACGTGCCGTGGCCGGGGCTCTGTCCTGTGTGCCATGGCCGGGATCTGCCCCGCGTGCCGTGGCCGGGGTCTGCCCCGCGTGCCTTGGTCGGGGTCTGTCCCGCGTGCCGTGGCCGGGGCTCTGACCCGTGTGCCATGGCCGGGGCTCTGACCCCGCGTGCCTTGGCCGGGGCTCTGACCCCGCGTGCCTTGGCCGGGGTCTGTCCCACGTGCCGTGGCCGGGGCTCTGACCCCCGCGTGCCGTGGCCGGGGTCTGCCCCACGTGCCGTGGCCGGGGCCCTGTCCTGCGTGCCGTGGCCGGGGTCTGCCCCGCGTGCCGTAGCCGGGACTCTGCCCCGCGTGCCATGGCTGGGGTCTGCCCCGCGTGCCTTGGCCGGGGTCTGCCCCGTGTGCCGTGGCTGGGGCTCTGCTCCGCATGCCCTATCCGGAGGTCCGGCCCGACCGGGGCTCTGCCCCGCGTGCCGTGGCCGGGCTCTGCCTCGCGTGCCGTGGCCGGGGTATGCCCCGCGTGCCGTGGCCGGGGCCCTGTCCCGCGTGCCGTGGCCGGGACTCTGCCCCGCGTGCCGTGGCCGGGGCCTGCCCCCGTGTGCCGTGGCCGTGGTCCTGTCCCCGCGTGCCGTGGCCGGGGTCTGCCCTGTGTGCCGTGGCCGGGGTCTGCCCCCGCGTGCCGTGGCCGTGGTTCTGTCCCCACGTGCCGTGGCCGGGGTCTGCCCCGCATGCCTTGGCCGGGGTCTGCCCCGTGTGCCGTGGCCGGGGCTCTGCTCCGCATGCCCTATCCGGAGGTCCGGCCCGACCGGGGCTCTGCCCCGTGTGCCGTGGCCGGGGTCTGCCCCGCGTGCCGTGGCCGGGTTCTGTCCCCGCGTGCCGTCGCCGGGGCTCTGCCCCGCGTGCCATGGCCGGGGTCTGCCCCCTCGTGCCGTGGCCGGGGCCCTGTCCCGCGTGCCGTGGCCGGGACTCTGCCCCGCGTGCCGTGGCCGGGGTCTGCCCCCGCGTGCCGTGGCCCGGGTCTGCCCCGCGTGCCGTGGCCGGGGCCCTGTCCCGCGTGCCGTGGCTGGAGTCTGCCCCCGCGTGCCGTGGCCGGGTCTGCCCCACGTGCCGTGGCCGGGACTCTGCCCCGCGTGCCGTGGCCGGGGTTCTGCCCACGTGCCGTGGCCGGGGCCTGCCCCCGCGTGCCGTGGCCGTGGTCCTGTCCCCGCATGCCGTGGCCGGGGTCTTCCCCCTCGTGCCGTGGCCGGGACCCTGTCCCGCGTGCTGTGGCTGGGGTTCTGCCCCGCGTGCCGTGGCCGGGGTCTGTCCCCGCGTGCCGTGGCCGGGGTCTGTCCCCGCGTGCCGTGGCCGGGGTCTGCCCCCGCGTGCCGTGGCCGGGACTCTGCCCCGCGTGCCATGGCCGGGACTCTGCCCCGCGTGCCGTGGCCGGGGTCTGCCCCGCGTGCCGTGGCCGGGGTTCTGCCCCGCGTTCCGTGGCCGGGGTTCTGCCCTGCATGCCGTGGCCCGGGTCTGCCCCGCGTGCCGTGGCCGGGGCCCTGTCCCGCGTGCCGTGGCCTGGGTTCTGCCCCGCGTGCCGTGGCCGGGATTCTGCCCCACGTGCCGTGGCCGAGGCCTGCCCCCGCGTGCCGTGGCCGTGGTCCTGTCCCCGCGTGCCGTGGCCGGGGTTCTGCCCTGTCTGCCGTGGCCGGGTTCTGTCCCCGCGTGCCGTGGCCGGGGTCTGCCCCCTCGTGCCGTGGCCGGGGGCCCTGTCCCGCGTGCCGTGGCCGGGACTCTGCCCCCGCGTGCCGTGGCCGGGGTCTGCCCCACATGTCGTGGCCGGGGCCCTGTCCCGCGTGCCGTGGCCGGGACTCTGCCCCCACGTGCCTTGGCCGGGACTCTGCCCCACGTGCCGTGGCCGGGATTCTGCCCCGCGTGCCGTGGTCGAGGCCTGCCCCCGCGTGCCGTGGCCGTGGTCCTGTCCCCGCGTGCCGTGGCCGGGATTCTGCCCTGTGTGCCGTGGCCGGGTTCTGTCCCTGCGTGCCGTGGCCGGGGTCTGCCCCCTCGTGCCGTGGCCGGGGCCCTGTCCCGCGTGCCGTGGCCGGGACTCTGCCCCGTGTGCCGTGGCCGGGGGTCTGCCCCCGCGTGCCGTGGCCGGGGTTCTGCCCCGCGTGCTGTGGCCGGGGTCTGCCCCGCGTGCCGTGGCCGGGACTCTGCCCCGCGTGCCGTGGCCGGGGTTCTGCCCCGCGTGCCGTGGCCGGGTTCTGTCCCCGCGTGCCGTGGCCGGGGCTCTGCCCCGCGTGCCGTGGCCAGGGTCTGCCCCGCGTGCCGTGGCCGGGGCTCTGCCCCCGCGGGCCGTGGCCGGGGTCTGCCCCGCGTGCCGCAACCGCTGATGGCCGTCTCTGCTTTCCTGAGCCGCGTTCCTGAAACTGTGTTCCATGGAGATTCACCTACATTTGCGGGGCTGCACGAGACCCACACTTGGTCCAGCCCTGAGTGCAGTCTACGTTTCCTATTGTTGGGAACTTTATGATCTGATAATTGGAAAAAAAAATCATGTTTATCATAAAAAATAATTATAATAATAATAATAATGATTGGGGGAAACATAGGAAAAATATTGAATGTTGAAGCGGGGAGATTAATGTCTCTTTACTGACTGACATGCATGGCATTCCCTTTTGAAAAAGCAATGTAATACACTGTAAAGTTGTATGTAATTCAATGTAATAAAAAAATAGATAATAAAAAAAAAGAAAAAAAAAGAATATCACACTGAATTATATTGCAGGAAGAAAAGAAACATTTAAAGATTGATGACTCAACATTCTAATCAATTTTACACTTAGGCACCCCAAAATTTGCTGTCATACAAAATATAAAATTAAACAATTGTCAAAATAAATTGTGGTACTGGCAATTGTAAAATATAGAAAATTGTAAGAAATAATGCTTCCATTTTTCCAATATATAAGGAATAAATATGCTTTGAATTATTTCATAAGTATTATTCAATTTCAGGCATTCTTACAGTAGAAATTATTTTGATTTTCATTATTCTTAAAAATATTTATGTCGGGAACCAGCAGTTAGTGTAATGGCTGTGTCGCTGGACTCCCATGTAGTTGACCACGGTTCACGTCCCGGATCCGGTGGCTTAAAACTCATGCCGGGTGTGTGTGCGTGCGTGCCCAAGATCTCAAGATCCCGAGAGGAGAATGGAGGAGAAGGGATTGCGGCGTGACCATCCCCCTGGGGGTGATTTCTCGCTTTCTGTCTCTATGTCTCTCTCTGTCTGTCTGGCAAGCGCACGCGCCCTATAGTGAAAACCTCTCCCCCCAAAAAATTATGTTTAGGTTAGAATATGCCAAGAAAAAAATGTTTATTTTCTTATGAATGAATTACAAAACCAATGAGTGTGTAAAACAAAAAATAAAAATAGAGGTATGGAGATAGTCCATGGCATGGTAGTTAAGATGACTGCATCTCACATGACCCAAGTTCTGACTTGTGTCCTCAACCAGATGACTTGGAAAATATACCAGGAGTTTGTATATTGTGCAAAATAATGATAAAGTGAAAATATGGTGCAGAAGGGATTGTGGCATGACTATTTTACAGAGGTGGTGCTATCTCAAGTTCTTTCTTTCTCTGGGTATCTCTCTCTAGTGAGTGAATGTGCCTCCCAGCAATTTTTTAAAAAATAAATAATATGGAGCCAGCAAGTGGCATGGTGGCTAAGGGTGCTGGACTACCACATGGCTGACTATGATTCGAGTCCTGGACTGGGTGGCTTGTTTTCTCACTTTTACTCTCTAATAATAATAACATAATACTCTGGAAAAAAATAAAAAACTATTTGCTGCTGATGATGAAGATTTTAATGTCTTTGTATTGACTGATATACACAGTATTCCTTCTGGAAAAAGAAATGTAATACACTGTAAAGTTATATGTGATTCAATGTAATATAAACAAGATTATGATAAATAAAATGAATAATAATAACAAATTAAATTAAATAAGTACTTTTTTAATGAATATTAGGGGCAAGTAGGTGGTATGATTCATAAGGTACTGAAATCCCACATGACTGATTATAATTTGAGTCCCAGACCTGGCCACTTGCATTTCCACTTCCCTCTCTCTTTCTGTCTCTGTCTCTCTATGCTGAACACAAATGCCCTAGAGAAATTTTAAAATTAATAATAAATAAAATTAAATAAATAATTATATTCAAAAAGAAAAAGAAAAAATGAATAGAGAAAGAAAGGGTTTGGGACACAGAAGAAAATAAACATATTCATGTGGGTGCCAAACCTATTCCTGAGACAAAAGTCTGGAGTATTTGCTGACTTTTGGAATAGAAATAGGTAATACAAGAAAAAAATGCGATTAGTTATCATTCTAGTTCTTTTTTTTCTAAGAACTATTTATTTAATTCCATAATTATTATTATTAAAATTTGCTATAAGTCATGTGCACTCACCAGAGAGATTTAGGAAGGGAAAGTGAGAAAGCAAATTACCATGTCTGAGACTCAAACTGCAATAAGTCTTGTGGGAGCCTAGGACTTTTGTATTATTTTAATTTATTTTATATATTCAATCACTCTATATCACTTTGCTTGTGAATTTTCCAACATGAATATATTTCTCACCAGTCCAGTTAGAGTTGCCTACATATTATCATCAACAGATAATAATCCATTTATATGCCCTGTAAATGTCTTGCCTCTTTGTTTCTCTCCTTAATGTCTTTCCTAAGACTCTCCTTCTCCCATCATCATCCCACACTAGAATCTTAACTGTCATGACACCTGCTGACCCAACTGTAATTCTTTGAGATGATATTGGGTTGTAAGAGTCACAATGTAATTTTAGTTTTTTTTTCTTTTCTATGGAAAAATGTGTCATGACTTTTTTGGCAGCCCTATAATATTACCTCAGTATTACCTACTGTAAATAAATACTTGAGTAAATATTAGACACACCGCCTATTTTTCTAAAAAAAAAACAAAGAAATTGAAATGCAGACATACTTATTAATTTCCATAATCTTGGTTGCTGCTTTCCTGCTACATAACAATAAAAGTGAGTATGTCCAACAGAAACTGCATAATGTATAAAGGCAAAAAATATTATCAGCCTCTCAAATAAAAAGAGGTTATGCTTTCAATTGTATATAAATGGATACCTCAAAAAGAATCTTCCATCTTTCTATTATATAATTATAAAACCAATTCCTCAAACAATTGCTATATAGGATCAATCAAATTCCATTCAAGATTTAAATGTTTTAAAACAGTTTTCTGGGACCTGCAGTTGTCATAGTAATTTATTGCTGAATTCCAACATGGCCAAATGCAGTCTGAGTCCCAAACACGGTGTTGTGAAACTCATACTGGGTAGGTGTGTGTACATGTCCAAGATCCCAGGAAGAGAATGGAGAAAAAGAGACTGAAGCATGATCAACCTCTCTGAGGGTGATTTCTCACTTTTTCTCTCAATGTGTCTGTCTCTTTCTCGCTCTCTCTGGCAAGTACACATGCCCTAAGGCAAAAACCTCTACAAAAAAATTAAACCTGTTTTCAACATTTAAATAAAACTATTTATGATAATATTGATAAAAAATTAAAATGTACAATAAGAAAAGTAGGTACACAAAGTGACATGCTATATACAAGAAAAAAATCAATAGAAATTAGGATAGAGATAGAAGTTAGGATATTTCAGGAGAATAAGATATTTCTTGTTTTCTGAACATTAAAAAAGAAAACTATTCATGTCTATTGTGATGAACAAATAAAATAAGCCATGGAAATATAAAGTTTATTATAAGGAAAACAGAAGAAATTGTAGAGAAGATATCTGTAATAAATTTTCATCATTGATAGTATCATTCAGAGCCACAAGATAGACCAAGCAAGATCCTCAGATGCTGAGGTCATGTTTTAAATCACTTTGGTGCCACCTAAAGTTGAAAGAATTCTCCCAGTGTCATCAACATAGGTTATTAATTTCTTATATCTTGGTATTACCTCGGGGATTTATCTGTGGAAAATTAAACAAAAATCACCATTTCCTTTAACATGACAATCAATTTGTAAAGTTAAATTGCTGAATCTCTGTTGTGTCACCGGATGCAAAGCACTGTGTCCAGTACAAAGCTCAAGAGTATCCAAACAGTGAAAGAACTCACTGCCTCCCCCAGTCTGTGACATTCCTAGCTTTTGAGGATGCTTTGGGGGCAGTTATGGCCTGCATGGCTCTGTGCTTGTTTGTCCTCACAGCTGTAGTTTTAGGAGTCTGTGTGAAGCACAGAGACACTCCCATTGTCACAGCCAACAACCAGGCTCTCAGCTTTATTCTGCTTATCTCCCTCCTGCTATGCTTCCTCTGTTTCTTGCTCTTTATTGGCCATCCTAACACAGCCACCTGTGTCCTCCAGCAAGTCACATTTGGCCTTGTGTTCACTGTGGCTGTTTCCACAGTGTTGGCCAAAACCATTACTGTGATTCTGGCATTCAAAGCCATGCGGCCTGGAAGAACCATGAGGTACTTGCTGCTATTAGGGGCTTCCAACTCTGTCATTCCCATTTGCTTCCTGTTCCAAATGATTATCTGTGGAATCTGGCTGGGAGCTTCTCCCCCTTTCATTGACATAGACTCACATCTGAGCCCAGAAACCTCATCATCATGTGCAAGAAGGACTCAGTCAATGCCTTCTACTGTGTCCTAGGCTACCTGGGCTCCTTGGCTCTGGAGAGCTTCACTGTGGCTTCCTGGCCAGGAACCTGCCTGATACATTCAATGAAGCCAAGTTCCTCAAATTCAGCATGCTGGTGTTCTGCAGTGTCTGGGTCACATTTGTCCCTGTCTATCACAACACCAAGGGGACGTTCATGGTGGCTGTGGAAGTCTCCATTTTGGCTTCCAGTGCAGGGCTCCTAGGCTGCCTCTTTTTGCCCAAATGATACATTATTTTGATAAGGCCTGATAAGAATTTCTGGAAAGCTTTAAAAACCAGAAGATGTTCCAAATAAAATGTAAGGTTTATATCATAAGACTGTATCACAATTTTAGGGTTTTGAACAAGAAAGGTACAGATTTTATATTCTTATATTATAAAGTAAGTGAAAATAACTGACTTATTAAATCACTTTTAAATCAATCATTGTATGTATCTAATCTTTGACAGTTTTTATACTTTTTACTATAATTGGTATCTTAGATTGGTATTTCTTACATTATGGGTATGGATTAATAGCAATATTTTATTAATTACTTAGTATTATGTTCTCCTCAAAACTTTTTACTTTTATATGGTCAGGAATAATGTCTTTACTTCCTTATCTGTTTTATTGATTTGTATCTTCTCTCTCTGTTCCAGGAAGCTCTTGCTATATTTAACGTCATTTTTAAATTATTTTTATGACCATGATTTATTTTAATTTGACCAGAGCGTCAGGGAGAGTGAGAAAGCAAGCCCTCAGGTCTGGGACTCAAACTGCTGTCCATCATGTGGGAGGACAGTGCTCTCAACTATTACACCACCTTCTGGCCACTGAAATTCAAAAATTGTGCCAAGAACATAGATTGGGGAAAGAACAGTAGTTCAATAAATGGTGCTGGATATAGTGGCTATCCATGTCAGAAAGAACAAATTACAAACTTAAATGTAAGACACAAAACAGGACTACAGAAGAAAAAATAGGGGAAATGCCTTAGGTAGTGATCTAGGCACAAATTTTTTTTTTTGAGAGGTTTTTCTCTATAGGGCGCGTGCGCTTGCCAGACAGACAGAGAGAGACAGAGAGACAGAAAGCGAGAAATCACCCCCAGGAGGGATGGTCACGCCGCAATCCCTTCTCCTCCATTCTCCTCTCAGGATCTTGGGCACGCATGCACACGTGCCCGGCATGAGTTTTAAGCCACTGGGTCCGGGACGCGAACCGTGGTCGACTACATGGGAGTCCAGCGACATAGCCATTACGCTAACTGCTGGTTCCCAGCACAAATTTTTTTAAAAAGACCTGAAAATCAGAGGCAACAAAACAAAACCCACAATATTATAGCTAACTAAAATGACTCTGCCTGGGGAGTAATGAACAGGGTGAACAGATATGCTTCAAGAGAGGGTCAGTATATTTTTAATCTATTCATTCTGGTGAATAATCAATTAATATTCAGGGTATATAAGAAAGTCAATAAACCCAAAAGCAAAAAATAAAAAAAACCTGATTACAGAATTAAATCAAGACATGAATATTTATTTTTTAAAGAAGACATACAATAGTCAAGTATATAAAAAAAGTGCTCAATATTACTAATTACCAACAAAATATAAATCCAAACTACAATGAGGTTTATATTCTTATAAAGTAAGTGAAAATGACTGACTTATTAAATCACTTTTAAATAATTTAATAAGTTAGAATGACCATTTTCTATAAGGCAAAAAGGTAACAAATGCGAAGAGATAAAACATGACACACTGTAAGGTTAACTTACATGGGAAGGGTTAGATTTTACATCTCAAGATCTCCCTGAGTGTGCTGGGCATACTTGTACCCACAATGTGGGGCTGGATGAGGCTGGGGTTAGCTAATGTGTTGAGACACTTTGGGGAGTGCTTGTTTCTCTATGGGTCTTTCTAGTCCTCTTTTTGTCTCTTTTACTCATGAAAAGAAAGAAATTTGAAGTGTCTTGTGTTTTCTGGGGGGAGAGGTTGCAATAATACACATGTGCTCACCAAAGAGACAGAAATGGAGAGAGGGAAAGTGAGAAACAATCCCGTGGGGGGCTAGCCTTACCACCATCCCTTCTCTTCCATTCTCCTTTAAGGACTTTTTGTGCACACACATGCACGCTCTCACACACACGTGCTCAATCTGATTTATAAGTTGCTGAGTCCAAAATTCAAACCATAATTGTTCATGCAGGAGTCCAGTGCCTTAACCATGACACCATCTGGTATCAATTTTGAAACAATTTTTCAAAATAATGCTGAGCTACTAGGTTCTGTGTCCCACATGGTAAACTGCGTGACTGGATGGCTTAATAAAACACTATGCACATGTTTGCATGTGTACTGAAATAGTAAAAAGAGAAAGATGGAGAAGGTATTGCCCATATCCTTTAATGGGTGCTTTCTCTCTCTCTCTCTCTGACTCTCTCCAGTGACAAGTGCACGTATCCTGTAGCAAAAATTAAAAACAAAAAACCTAACTATATTTTGAGTCAATAGTTTGGAACAGTACCTGCTACCAAAGACTACCCAGGAAGTTCCCTGCAAGTCCCTTCAGCATGACCACCATTCTTCCTCCTGCTGTGGTTATGGAGGAGTGAGGCTGTGCCCCACCGGAAGATCAGCAAAGACCTGGGAGGCCAGGGAGGCATAGGTAGCATTCCTGAGTTATGATCTTGCAGGTTTTTCCATCATTGGGTGGATCTCACAAGTCTCTAAGTCTCCTTCTGGAGGCTGGAACAACTGTAGGCAGAAAAATAAGCCCTGGAAGGCATCTCTGGGCTGACCTGGTCTCTTGGGTTTGGACATGGCTCTTGAAATATTTCGTTTGTGTCTCTTTCATTTCTTTTTCTTTTTCTTTTCTTTTTCCTTTTCCCTTTCTTTCTTTCTTTCTTTCTTTTTATTTCTCCTTTCTTTACTTTTTTTTTTAAATTGTCATTTGGCTTTTACTTATTTTAAGTCTTATATTTTATAAATCTATGCTGATAGCATATCTCTTTTAGTTTAACCCTTCTAATAAGTTGGCAAAAGCACCACTGCCAATAACAAATATACTGAAATTCTAGTTTTTATGTGATTTTGAACAGTTGTCTGAAGATAATTATGAAATATATCTTAGTTTTACTTAGATAATGAAGAATTCAAGAGCCAGCATGTGGCATGGTAGTTAAGGCACTGAACTCCCACATGACTAACAATAATTCAGGTTCCAAACCTGGTGGCTTGCTTTCCCACTCTCCTTCTCTCTAGTCAAATTTTGAAATAAAAATATATAATAGTGGGACCAGAAAATGGTGTAATGGCTATGTTGCTGGACTCCCATGTAGTCAACCATGATTTGAGTCCTGGACCCAGTGGCTTAAACACTCTGGATGCATGTGCAGGCGTGCCCAAGAACCTGAGAGGATAATGAAAGAGAAGGGATTGTGGCATGGCCATCCCCCCTAGGGGGTGATTTCTTGCTTTCTGTGTCTTCTGTCTTTCTGGTGAGCTCATGAGCCCTATAGCAAAAAACTCTCCCCCAAAAATGATAATAAAAATTAAATAAATAATTGTTTTTAAAAAGTATTCAAAGGTTAAATTTAACTTGATACTAAATCTCAACAGTGATTTTCAAAAGCATCTGATCTTACAAATTATTTATAAAGTATGTAAACTGTTTTTTATTTGATAGTAAGTTATTCTTTATTTGATAGTATACTCACATCACACTAAAATGTCTTTTAATAAGTAAAAGGCAGTATTTCAGATACAGGAGTTCTAATTGGATTGGCATAGTTAAGATCAAAAGTATACAGCAGACATTTGTATCTTCAGCTCTTGCTTTAATGGGTTAATCAACACACAAAAAAAGCACAGGTGAGTCTGCTTGGTTTCAAATAGTGAAGGGATTCCCCCAGTATTTATATTTTCATATAACCAGTTACAGATAAGCCTAAATAAAAAATGAATCTCCAATAGATTTTTGTTTCCTTTTTGCTTTTTTGTTAGAGCTTATTTCTCTAGGGCACATGCACTTTCTGGAGAAGAAAGATAAAGTGAGAAGGAAAATGAGAAATCATTCTTCAGGGAGGATGGCCATGCCACAGACACTTCTCCTCCATTCTCCTCCTGGGATCTTAGGTACATGTGAAAATGTATCTGATGTAATTTTCAAGATACTACATCCATAATCAACCATGTGGGAGTCCAGAGATTTAGTCCCCATCATCTGCTGATTTTCCAGTAAGTTTTGAGATGGCATTCATAGTTTTCATAGAAAGATGAGCATTATTAATGATTTGCCAATTATATCTTAGCAAGGGCAAACAGTTATAGCATTTACTGAATAGAAATTACTATCAAAACTTAAAAACCAATAACTTTCATTTCATCATAAGCCAGGCTTACCTACAGCAGGACTGTCCAACAAAAATATCCCATCAGCCAATCATTTGATTTATGCTGTAGGATATCAATTAATTATAGTACACATAAAAAGATGAGACATGGATCCAGCAGGTGATGTGGTGCTTAAGGTACTAAACTACATGACTGGCCACAGTTAGAGTCCTGGACTAGGAGGTTTTTATTTTTCTTTTGGCTTTTTATTTTTCTCCCTCTGTCTCTCTCTGATCAAATTAAATAATAAAAACTAAATTCCTCAAAACCTTAAAATAGAACTACCATATGATCCAGCAATTCCACTCCTGGGGATCTACCCAAAGGACAGGAGAGGATTCAGTTGGAAAAGCTCTTGCACAACTATTTTCATTGCAGCATTATTTATGATTGCTAAGATGTAGAACTAAGATGAGTCGCCCTTTCTCTGAAATACATAAGTCTCATAGAAAACATCCCTGCAGAGATTAAACAGCCAATTATTACAGAGTATTAATACTGGGCTTCCTTTTAGGAAACTTGAATAAATCCTTCTTATACTATATTGAAGGGTAACATTAACCACTCTTTATATGCTATAAATATATTGTAAAATGGTAAGTGACTTATATGTAAAAATTTGAGTTAAACATGGCGAATACATGCTACTGAAGAGTTTCTTAAGGACTTTAATATGATAAATATATTGTAAATTCCCAGTAAAGAAATATGTAGTATTTATCAAATCTCCATAAGAAAGTCATCTTTTAAGTAATACACATTAAACCGGCAGGTGGTGTGGTAATTAGGGCAATGGTTTTGCACATGGCTGACCATGGCTTAAATCCTGGACCTGGGAGCTTGCTTTCTCACTTTCCCTCTCTCTCTGTCTTTCTGGTCAAATTAAAATAATAATTATAATAAATGAATAATTCTTTAAAAATAGAATACACATTAATATCCACTAGGGTTTTACTGTCCTATAGAAATGAAGGTCTTTGATTTTGTAAATTTTGTTAATTCTAAGGAAATAGGAAATCTGTTCAGTACTGAACTTTATTGCTAAAAGAGGGTAGTATGGATCCAACAAGTGGTGTGAGGGTTACTCACGATTCCACATGGCCAGCCTCATGGTTTCAGTCCCAGATGGGACAGGTTGAAAATCATGCTGCATACATGCCCAAAGTCCTGAGTGTGAAAACAGAAGAGAAAGGATTGCAGCACGGCCAATTCCTCTGGGGGGAGATTTTTCACTTGTACCTTTCTCTATCCTTCTGGTATTATGCCTTATAGCAAGAAAAAAATTACAAATTACTGTCAAATGAAAAAAATATGCATATATGAGAATGTAACAAAGTAATATGTTCACTACTGTGCTACAAGTAGGACAGAAAACTAATAACATGATCACTACTATGTTTTAAGCCATTTCATCCACATGTAAAATGCAAACAAGCTCACTTCTAAACCTCTATACACCTGTGAAAATATGGACCAAACCACAGAGTGCTTCCATGTGAAACAAAAAAGAGCCAAATATGAGAAATCACGTACAAACAGGACAAGCAGTGGCATAATGGCTATGTTGCAGGACTCCCATGAAGTTGACCACAGTTCGAGTCCCAGAACCAGTGGCTTAAATTCACAGAGGGTGCGTGTGTGTGTGTGTGTGCCCAAGATCCCAAGAAAAGAATGGAGGAAAAGAGATTGGGGTGTGGCCATTCCCCCATGGGCTGATTTCTCATTTTTTGTCTCTCTTTCTCTGTCTTTCTGGAGAGCACATGCTCCCTATAGCAAAAACCTACCCCCCCCCCCCAAAAAAAAAAGAAAAAGAAATCATGTAAGAAAAAATGAAGGGAATAATCAGAGATTAGAAATTAGAGCTACTCCGGCTATGTCGCTGGACTCTCATGTAGTCGACCACAGTTTGAGTCCCAGACCTGGTGGCTTAAACTCATGCAGGGTGCACATGCATGCATGCCCACGATCCTGAAAGGAGAATGGAGGAGAAAGGATTGCAGCATGGCCATCCCCCCTGGGGCAGATTTCTCACTTTCTGTCTCTCTGTCTTTCTGGTGAGCACATGCACCATATAGTAAAAACCTCTAAAGAAAAAAGAAAAAAAAGAAGTTAGAGCTACTCCAGGTTCACTTGGACTGGTGAGTCTAGTTTGCCACAAGAAGATCACACAAGCCTTAGGTGCAGAATCTTCTGGGTATAAAGAACAAAGGGATCAGGAGCTCTTGTGAGGAGAAAACATAACTAAGCAACAGGATTTAAACCCTTTCCTCCAACCACATGTTCATTCTCAACCATATTTACCTCAACCATATTTATCTGTTGTGCATATTGGCACTCTGAAGAGTATTTTTTAGAAAGATTTCTATTTAGTGAATGAAAATGTAGAAGCACCAATCTTGGCACACTTCCTACTGTGTGAGTGGGAGAAGCAGGAGTAGCACAGTGGAGTGGGGACTTTCATCGTATCACCCCTTCAAGGCATAGTTGGCAGGACAAAGGCCCTCCACTCCTGACTCTCAGTTATCACTCTCCCAACTTGCAATTAAATGACAGATGCAGGCCAGACCAAAGCCTGGTGGCTTAGGCAGCTGGATCCCACCAAGATAACCCTGTGGTTTTAGTCCCATACCTGGTGTCTTGAGAGACTCAGTAGGTAAGTGGGTGTTCATGTCCCAAATCCTGTAAGGCTGAATAAGTGGAAGAGAAAGGTTTGCAGTGTTACCATCTCCATAGGGTGCTTTCTTACTTTCTTTTTTTTTGGAGAGGTTTTTGCTATAGGGTGCGTGCGCTCACCAGAAAGACAGAGAGAGACAGGGAGACAGAAAACGAGAAATCATCCCCCAGGGGGGATGGCCATGCCACAATCCCTTCTCCTCCATTCTCCTCTCAGGATCTTGGGCACGCACGCACACGCACCCAGCATGAGTTTAAGCCGCTGGGTCCGGGACTCGAACCGCGGTCGACTTCATGGGAGTTTAGCAGCATAGCCATTACACTAACTGTCCCAGGGTGATTTCTTACTTTCCATCTCTCTGATGAGTTCGTGTTCACTCTGGCAAATAAAAAACAAACAAACAAACAAAAAAATAAAATAAAAACAAACAAATAAGAAGGACTTTGATAACACCCAGCAGGTGGCATCATGCTTTGAGCATGAGGCTGAGAGACACAGAAAGATAGAGACCCCATCCACATTAGGATCTTGATGCCACAATTCACCCCAGCCCCAACCAGTCCCATATAAGGGGCACACATGAACATTGTTAGTCACAAGACATGATGTGTTAGTCACATCATTCTGTTGTGACTAACAGAGACACTGGAGGACCTCACAAGAAAAGTGGAGAAATGAGGCTTGAACATACCAATCTGAACCTCTTCCTAGAGTGTGGCCTATTGAGCTGAGACCTCTGAGAAGCCCCACATCAAAGCCATCTCCACTAGGCCACCTGTTGGCTCCATCACAGCCATCTCTAATGTGAAGTTTCCTGACATCTCTTGCTCTGTATATTCTGTCTCTGTATCAGCGCAGGGGAGTCAAGGGTGGAAAGTGCCAACATCACTACTGTGTTCCCAAATATTTTCTGATAGAAAGGAGCATTTGATCTGAACACCTGGTCATGTGGATTAAAGTGTAGCACTTCATCAGGCTCAGCAGGTGGTATGGTGGTTAAGGCACTAGACTGTGGCATGGCCAACCATGGTTCGAGTCCCAGACTTGGTGGCTTGTTTTCTCATTTTTTTCTCTTTTCCTTTTCTCTGTGTGTGTGTGTGTGTGTGTGTGTGTGCGCACACACATGCGTGCATTTGTGTGTGTGTGTGTGTGTGTGTGTGTGTCTTTCTCTCTAGTGAAAATATGTACCTTGTCTTAAATTGAAAAATAATAATGATTACAAAGGAAATAAATAAATAATTCTAGAAAAAAAAAGTTCAGCACTTAGTGACAGAAACTACCATGGTGTTGGATTGGAAAATCACAAGGCCCTGCAGAAGTCAGTTATTTGAGACCTCTTAAGGATTCTGCTTTTGACTCATGAAATCAAAAGTTGAATTGAACCCAGTCACATTGATGTAGTCACTAGAGCACCACTGTGAGATAAGGAGCCACATGGGATCCTGGGCAGTTCTGAGTTTCAAATCCTGGGTCTTAGAATGTAGGGTGTTCCTTGGGGTGCTTCTGTGACTGTGTTGGCCTGGAACTCAGGGGGAGATCATGCAGTGACAAGATCCTACTGTTGGTGGTGTGTGAGTGCTTTTATTCAACTCCCCTTGGAGGGGACACCTGGAAGCTTGCCCTGGTTTCTCCTGGACGTCAGTCTAAGCACCTTTCCCTTTGCTGATCTTCAAGTGTATCCTTTCACTGTAACGGCCTGTGATCACTACACAGGCTTGCTGAGCTCTATAGTCTTAGTCAATGTTTCAGCCTGGGATGGTCTTGGGAAACTTAAGATCCCCAGTGGTATTGGCAAAATGAGCACAACTCATCACATGGCTGTGTCCTATGACAGCTCTCGACTGACAACAAGCTTTCTGATTTGGGGATGGCAGTTCTAAGGTGGACTGGCAGCATCTTGTTTAGAAGTTTTTATACCACCAGCAACTGGTAGAGAAACTCCGGTTAAGTAAAATAGGGACAAAACGGCTTAGTGGAATAGATGGGGTGTGTTTTTCTCACAGTGATGAAGGACACGGCAACAAGGAATTTTCCAGGCCACCATTAGTCCTGTAGACACATGGAGGAGCCATCATCATTGCTCTCCTGGTCTGCATAAGGAGCACCAGGGCAGGCCAACAGCACAGAGTGCCTACCCCTCCACTTCAGGAAGTAAACTGGCCAGTGTGGGTCAATCACACAAGAACACCCAGAAATCAATGTGAATGACATCCAGTGACAGAATTTCTGGTTTTTCCAGTTTCTTTTTTTTTTTTTTTCAATTTATTTATTTGCATTCATTCACTGAACATCATTACAGCATACAAAATGAGATTTTCCATCCAAAATACACTATATATTGTCTCAATCAAGCACATCAACAAACATGTTATTGTCAGTAAATGATCTTCCATTTCTTGTCTTCTGTATGTTTTGCTTTTTTTTCCCCCCATCCTTGATTCTCTATCTCTTACCCTCTGCCATCTCCCACTCTCATTCCACAGTCTCTGGTATCTATGTTTGCTTTCTATACTGTTTTCTCCTCACATTTTATTGTATCGCCAAAGACCCTAATCAATCCAAATACCCTCATAGCAAACACAGGTGATACCCACATTTCCATGAACACAAGTCTTACTTTATGCATCCTATAAAGTAGCACCTAGCTGTGGTTACATATCCTACTGCAGTCATTGAATATATATATATATATCTTTTTCTGAAACTTTTTTTTTTTGTAACTCAATTTACATTCCTTCCTTAAGCTTCATCACAGCATACAAAATGCAATCTCCCATCCAGTACACCCTGCATAGTGATACAATCATGCACATTACAAAAAATTTTCCATTACTAGTTCCTAGAATTACTTCCACCCCTCTTTCTGACCCTCTGTCTCTTCCCACCCTCCTCTCACACAACCTCCGGTGTCTACAATTGTCCTTCATTCCCTTCCCACCCACATTGCATTGATCACACAATTTCCTACATAATCTAACTACTTTCAGTGGTGAGTTCACTCATTACTACTAAGAAACCAGTTTTAACTTAACTCAAAGAAATGCCAAGGAATTTTGCTTAAAGCCAGGAAACAAGTTAGGATTCTGTTCAAATGGTAAGTGCATGAACCTATCAGTTCCATGTACTTTTATCTTCTGTTCTGGTTCAATTTTCCTGATTAAATTCTGGGATATACTATTCAACTCCATACTTGTCTCTTTGATTAAGTTGGCCAATTTCATAGTTTTTGGACTCTTATTTCCGTGTGTCTGTGTTTAATTTTCTTGATACAACACACCCTTGAGAACTTCTTGGAGATCTGGTCTGGTGCTGGTAAATTCTTTCAGGTTTTCTTTATCTGAAAATGTTCTTGTCTTTTCTTCCCACCTGAAAGATAATCTTGCCGGGTACAGTATTCTTGGCTGAAATTGCTTCTCTCGTAACACTTTGAATATATTTTCCCATTCTCTCCTCGCTCGCATTGTTTCCAATGAGAGATCTGCTGTTAGCCTGATGGGATGTCCTTTGTAGGTAACTTGATGTTTCTCTCTTGCCAATCTTAGTATCTTGTCTTTGTCTGCGGTTTTGGTCAACCTGGCTATAATGTGTCTTGGAGAAGATCTTCTTGGGTTGATTCTATTTGGGGTCCTTTGTATTTCCTGGGACTGGATCTTCGAATGCCTCTCTAGGTTTGGAAAGTTTTCTTGCAGGATTTCATGGAGTAGATTATCAATGCCCTTATGGGTCTCTTCACCTTCTGGAATGCCAATTATCCGGATATTTGGACGTTTGATGTTATCCAGTACTTCTCGCATATCATTCTCAAATTTTTGAGCCATTTTCTCAGTCTTCGTGGTGGATTTTTCTAAGCCAGCCATTTTCTCTTCTACATCTGAGATTCTTTTTTCTGAATGATCTAGTCTGCTTTTCATACTTTCAAGGGAGATTTTGACTTCTTGTATTATAGACTTCATCTCTAGCAGTTCCGTTTGAGTCTTTTGTAAAGTGTGTAATTCCACTTTTAGATCTTGCAAGAATTTCCTCATCTCCTGGAACTCGGCAACTTCTTTCTCCTTTCTCTTTAGCAGTTCATTATCTCTCTTTTCTTCCATCTCTGTTAGCTTCGACATTACGAATGCTCTAAATTCCTTATCAGACATTTCCATGACTTTCACCAAACTGCTTGTGGATGAAGGAGGGTTACTCTTTTCCCGTGGAGGAGAGGTATTTTCTCGTTTTCCCATATTTCTCGTGATCCGGCGGTGATTTCTTGTCATCTGATGAATGGTGTGTTTCTTTCAAATTCTTGAAGTTAAGCCTCAATGTTCAGGAGCAAGCAGACAGAGGTGTTCTAGAATCTGTTTGCAGTTCTGTTGTGATTGCTGGTGCAGCAGATTCAGTATATATTGGGTGGAGAGACAAGAAAAAGGAAAATGAAAAAGAGAGAGAGAAACAAAAACAAAAAGAGAGAAAAAAAAGACAAAAAAAATTATAATTACTTTTCTTTTTTTTTTTTAAAGAAAAAAAATCACAAAACAGAAAAATCTAGTTCCCAGTAGCCATGAGTAGCCTTGTCAGAGAAGAGCTCAACTCTCCTGCCTGGGAGAAAGGAGCAGAAGGGATTATTAACAAAACAATAGGAGGAGCTGAGAGCCAGAGAAAAAACTTTACCTTTAAAAAAATCGTAAAAAGGAAAAATTACCAAAAAAAAAAAAAAAATGAGGAGACAGGAGCAGAGAGAGACAGAGACCTCAGAGACACAGAGACAGAGATAGAAGGCCAGAGGGGCTCCCTACCACACTAGCTCTGCTTGCTGGAGGCTGAATTATGAGTAGAAAATCTTCATTTCGCCTGTTCCCTGAAAAATCTAGTTCCCAGTAGCCATGAGTAGCCTTGTCAGAGAGAGGGTTTTTCCAGTTTTTATTAGTTTCCCTTTATAGGCAGTGATATTGATTTTTCCTTATGGAGGTGCTCAAGAAAATGAGGCCCTAGATGGCAATATCAATGCTAGGCATTCCAAGGACTCTATGTGTGACCCTGCCCCTCAGCAGTCACTCTGCTCTGCCAGTTGGAATAGAGCTGGGCTCACTTGGATCTCTTTTATACCCTCTCTGTCTCTGAGTATTCCATGGGCCCTGACCACAAAAAGGCCCCTGAGGAGCCTATGTGGGCAGTGTACTGCTGCTTGAGGCCTCTGGCACTTCTGGTTCCTGTTGTCAAAGGATTTGTCAGTTCTCACCCACAAGGATTCTGAGAACTTGAAATAACAGGTCCAAATATGACTGTAACCAACCAATGAACTACAAACAACAATTATAACTACAATAATTAAAAGGTTTTTTGTTTGTTTCTTTAGGGCTTTTGCCTTTACTGGAGAGAAACAGAGGAGAGAGAGAGAGAAAGTGAGAAAATACCTCTCACATGGGTTGGACATGCCACAATTTCTTCTCCTCCAATCTCTTTTCAGCTTTGGATACACATGTACATGTGCGTGGTGTGATTCTCAAGCTGCCATATCCAGAACTGCAACCCCAGAATTGCTCATATGGGATCCAACTGCCTGGACCTCCATGCCATCTGCTGGCCTGAAGTGCTGTTTGTAATTATACAACTGTAAGCTTCAGAACAGTCCTGTTTCTTCTGACACCATCCTCACCCCCACCCCCAGAAAATAAACCTCTATTACAACTATTTTATTTCTTTTTATTTTACTTAATTAATTAATTTATTTTTGTACTCTTGTTCAAACATCTGCTTTACCTTCCAAGCAGATGAAACTTAAAATGGTGCAGAGGTTCAAAGGAAGGATCTTCAGTTCTGAGAGGCAAGGAAGCACTACCACAGGCTCTGAAACCTGGTTGGCTCCTGGTCCCTGTGAGTTAATTATATGTCCTGACTTTTTCTCCCTAGACACACACCCAGGCAGCAGCCACTTTATGTTTTTAGAGTGAAAGTTGTAAAGGTTCCCTGGAGGTGCTTTTCATAGTCAGCTTCCAGGACACATTTCAGGTGGGGCTGTGGTGGAAAGAAATTCTCTAAGAGGCCAGTAGGTGGTGTAATAATTAAGGCACTGGACTCCCATATGGCCAGTCATAGTTGGAGTCCCAGAGCTGGTGGCTTGTAAATAATATATGGCACTTCTGTGCACATGCCCAAAATTCTAAGAGGAATATGAAGAAGGTATTGTGTCATGGTCATCCCCACTGATTGGTGATTTTCCACTTTCAGTGTCTTTTCTGTCTCTCTACAGGGAGCACACATGAACTATGGCAAAAGCCTTAAAGTTTAAAAATAGTTAAATTAAATTTTTAAAAAGGGAACCCTCTTACACGGTGGAAATTAGTACAAATTCTGTGGAAAACAATATGTAGGTTTCTCAAAAGTCTACAAATAGTATTACTATCTGACTCATTAAACCCACTTCTTGGTATTTATCAAAAGAATAGAGAAAACACTCAATCAGAAAGCATTTGCACATTCATGTTTATTGCAGCATTACTTATAATTGCTAAAACATGAAACCAACTTAAGTGTCCAAATATTGATGACTGGTTTGAAAAACTGTGGCACATATGTACTATGAAATACTATATAGCTATAAGAAACAATGAGATTCTATCATCTTACTCAAAATGGATTAACATAGAAGACTTAATGTTGAGCAAAGTGAGCCAGATTCTGAAAGATATACATTGGATAGTCCCATGCAATTTGTACTGAGTGTCTGATCTCAATGGCAGATGTTGAGAAATCTGAAAATGTGATGATGGGGAGGATGGCTGTAGATGGTAGAGACTGTAAGAAGGAAGAATGGATGGTAGAGAGTGGGTGCTAGAGGGTGGGTGTAGGTACAAAGGTAGAAAACATTTGACAGATGGAAAATGTAAAGCTTTCCACTGGAGGAAAAAAAAATATATATATATATATATATTTCTTCCTGAAAAATATAGCTTCTCTATTCAAGTGTAGAAAGAAATAGTAGAGAATTACATATAACAACAAAAAAATTCCTCTCTAAAGAGGACCTTCTTTACATTAAAATATAATTAACCTTTGAACTTTTGAGCCAATAACTTTCGACTGTAGAATTTTATTCTATTGAATAAATTATGGATTGCCTATTTTTAAAAAGAGCTTTTTAAATTACAGAAAGGCTTTACTTAATTGTAGAAAACCCTAACTTAAGTTTATTTGTATTTATTAGAAGTACAGTGTAATTAATAATACTAATAATATTTCACATTCAATAATAAATTATGAAAACATTTTATATTTGTTGCCTATTTGATCCATATAATAACCACTGGAGATAGGAGGGCACAGATGTGCATGTGTCCAGCATGTTTTTTCAGGCTGCAAATTCTGCAAGTCAAAACATGCAGTTGAGCATGTGGGATCCATTTCCTGCATTCACCACACCACCAGCAGAACCTGAGGCTTCTTTCTTATTTTTTAATGTAGAATTATTTATCTAATTTTAATAATTGTTATTATTTTTACTTTTGTTATAGAGCACCTGCTCTCACCAGAGGGAGACAAAGTGAAAGAGAGAGGCAAAGTGAGAGAAGAAGGCACCAACTCCAGGACCTGAACCACAGTCAGTCATGTTTAGTTCAATTCCTCAACCACCAAGCCACTTACCAGCTCCTTGTGATTGTTATTTTCAAATTTGATTAGAGAGAGACAGAAAGAAAAAGTGAGAAAACAAGACACCAGGTCTAGGATTCAAACCTCGGTTCAGCCATGTCAAAGTCCAGTGCCTTAATCACCATGCTACCTATTGGCCTTTCTAGTTTTTGAAAGGGAACAAAAAATGTGTCAAAGAAAAATATTTTTTTCTATACAACAAACCCTATTTCAATATAAATTGGTGGGTGTAATTTGTTTATATTATGGTCCCTTGGAATTTGTCTATTATTGTTGTGTTATAATTTCATAATATTGTTACTGTCAGGTAATATTATTGGAAGTTACTCCCATTGCTTTAATTCATAAATTGTTTGGCTGATTGTATAGAAATGTGTATTTTATGTTTAGATAAACTTTAGAATATTTCTGGTACTTTTTCTATGAAAATATTGGAATTTTGATGGGAAGCCACTAAATTTACAGATGAGTTTTGGGAAATTGGTCATTTTGTAAAATGCTTTGTAACTTTTTTTATCTATGCATGTTACATACAATCAAGTCTTTTTGTGCCCCCTGATAAATTTTTCTTTTCTCATATATTTTCTTTTCTCATACTTTTCTTTTTTAGAAACATGTGGAGGGCTAGCCAGATGATGTGGTGGTTAAGGTGGCTGGATGCACAATTCAAATCCCTGACTGATGGCTTGAAAAATACAATGGGGGCATGTGCATATGTGCCTGGTATCCTGAGAAAAATGGATGAGAAGAAATTATAGTGTGATCATCTTCCCTGAGAGAGTGCTTTCCTACTTTTTCTCTTTCTCTCTGTGTTTCTTGGATGGGTGTAGGTACCCTATAGCAAATTAAAAAATAAAAAACCCGGGACCAGCAGTTGGCATAATGGCTATGTCGCTGGACTCCCATGTAGTTGACCATGGTTCGAGTCCCAGACACGGTGGCTTAAACTCATGCCAGGTGCATGTGCATTGCATGCCTAAGATCCTGAGAGGAGAATGGAGGAGAAGGAATTGTGGTGTGGCCATCCCCCTTGGGGGGAGATTTCTTGCTTTCTACCTCTCTGACTCTCTCTGTCTTTCTGGTGAGTGCACACACCCTATAGCAAAAACCTCTCCCAAAAAAATAAAAAATAAAAAAACAAAATATGAATACATGTGATATTACACATATATACCATCTTCATATAACTTTTGTTGTGTTTTACAGTGTTTCCGAAATTGAACCTATAAGACATAAAATATGGCTCACTCCTAGAAACTCATTCCCATACATGTTTTTATTCATCTCTTCCTTAATTACCTCTTTTTGCCTCCTTCCCTTAGGTTTCAGATGTTTGGATTAATGTTCCTGTGAGCTCTTATATAATACTACTGTGCGTGTATTTATTTCAGTTTATGCCTATGGTGTGTGTTTGAGGGGCTATTTTATTATGTGTCTTTAAAAGCCAGTTTCTCAAACTGTAGGAAACTGACACTCCAACGTTGGTTCTAAAAGTACAGTTGTTAGACATGTTGAGTGATGCTGTTTAATGATGTTTATTTGATGTGGTCTTATTTTGTATTGTCCTATTTACTAAAGATGTTTAACATATTTTGTACATTTATTAAACATTTTGAAATTTTCTATATAAAGTATCTGTCCAAGTGTATTACTAATTTTCTTTGCGAGGACTCTATTTTTTTCTAACTATAAAAGTTTAGTAACTACTTCAGAGGAAGAAGCAGGAGGACCATGAGTTAGCAAGACCCTACTTTTTTTTGTTTTTTTGTTTTTTTATTTTTTAGGTTTTTGCTATAGGGCATGTGTTCTCTCCAGAGAGGGAGAGAGAGACAGACAGAGAGAGAGAGAGAGAGAGAGAGAGAGAGAGAAGGGAAATAAGAAATCACCCTCCAAGGGGGATAGCTATGCAGCATTCTGTTCTCTTCCATTCTTTTCTTGGCATTTTGGACACATGACAAACATGCATTCAACATGATTTTCAACCTGCTGAATCTAGGACTTCAACTGCAGACAGCCACATGGGGGTCCAGTGCCTTAACCACCACACCACCTGCTGGCTCCATGTAAAAAGATTTCTGTTCAAAGTGTTCTTAGTGTCACACCATGGAAAAGGGAGATAAGCACAAAACTGTCCCTAATCTCAGTGGTCTGTTTGGGCATAAAACAGGTCAGGCCATTGGGTCTGGCCTTTTAGACAGGTAGGGGATAGATCTCTCCCAAGGCCCAAAGGACTGAGTCAGAACTCCTAGTGCTGTCTGGCTCTTTTTACATATGGATAGTTTGAACTCCTGAGTGACCTCTGGGAGTTTTAAAGACCAGGCTTTCTGGAGGTTTGACTTGAGATCCTAGAAACCCTGCTCTTGGCAGGGTCCCACTTAAAGGGCTTCCTCTGGAACTTTTAATAGTTCATACAGTGGATTAGCCTTTTTAGCAAGACCTGGGGTCCAAATCCTACAAAATTCCGTGGCTCCCAAGAATTCATTTTGTTCTTGCTCAAGCGCAAGATGTTTTTTAGTCAGAAAAAATCCCAAAAACTGCATTTGTGTGCAGCAGATCTGGGCCTTTTTCTTTGAGACTTTGTATCCAACCTGGGACAGAAGCTGGAGCAGTGCTCAAGTTCCCCTCCAGCAGTTTTCTCAGGTTGCTCTAGGGAGCAGAAAGTGATCAACATATTGGAGCAGAGTACACCCAGTTTCCTGACTTGAAAAATTATCTAAATTAGCAACAAGCACATCTCCAAACAGGAGAGCGCCCCACAACATATATGAATTGGGGATGGTGGTTTAAGAATAAATTTAAATTGTGCCTTTTTGCTCTGTAAAGATAAAATTTAACCTTTGCTTTTGCTGGACGCCCTTGTGATAAACTGCCCTGACAGACTTAATTATGCAAACCTCCAGGAACTGAGCAAATGGAATGTGGACAAGGAACTAGAAAGACAACCCATGCACCTGTGTCGCAAGAACTGCCACTCTTCCCCCTAGAAATGAACTACCCGTTAAACTTCCACATACCTTCTCCTGCTTATACAAAGACCTATAACCCTAAAAATGGGGTCCTCGCTTGAGCCTGCTGAGTCAGGTGTTTGCTTGGACCCCAGCCAGCTGGAAAAATAAAACCTCTTGCATTTTGCATCAAGAACTGACTCTTGTGGTTGATTGGGGGTTTGCGTATCCTCTGGACAGAAAGCGCGCCAAGCCAGGTGGCTGGCGGCCTTTCAGTGGGATGTAAGGCCATTGCGGTGGGGTTTACAACTTGCAAATCCTGAGCTGGATGGTAGGCGCCAGAAGCTCCCCTTCCCATGGGGTGGGAGGGAGTCTTCCAAGGAGACTGACATTGGACCAGGAGCCCGGCTTCTCTGAGCCTGTCGATGTGTTTCTTTATGGCTAGTCTGGCATCTCTGCTCATGGGGCACTGGCAGAGACACACATGCTGTGCCTGAGGTTTCAGTTTGACCTCCAAGAGTGGGTGGTTGATTGCCATTCCTGGTGGGTTCTCCTTGACCTAAAGGCTGGGAAGTTTTAAACAAGTGGAGAGAGTGTCTCATCATTTCCCCTGGGGGCCTCAGGAGCAAACATTTGTTCCTCCTCCTCTCAGGGCATTGCCACAGGCAGGATTTCATGAGGCTCACGGTTAAAGCAGCAAAGGCAAATGAGTCAAAGCTGATTTGTGCTAAGTTCAGTCAGCAGGTCTCTCCCCAGCAACGGGACCCATTGGGGCATCCAATTGTCTGAGGGCAGTGGCGAGCAGGGCCCCTTTTTGCTTCCTGTGCTACATCTCTGATAGGCTTTTATATTCTTCTTGGTCTCAATTTATGAACACTCGATTAGCAAGTTCTAGGAGTTGGGAGACATTCATCCCAGCAAACCCATCCTGTTTCTGGAGTATCCTGCGGATGTCAGGAGCTGGCTGGGCTACGAATATAACGTTAATCATTTGCTGGTATTCAGGGCTCTCCGGATTAAACGTAGTATCGGTCTGGTATGCTTGGCAAAGCTTCTAGTAAAACTTCCCTGGTGGCTCATTGCCTTTTGAATTATTTCTGTTCTTTTTGTCATGCTGGTAGGTTTCTTTGTACCAGCTTCATCCCCTGCAAGAGTGCTCTTTCATTGGCTGTGCTGTTCTGAGTACGGGGTGTGTGGTGTTTCCAATTAAGCAAGTCAGTGGTGCTAAAGGGCTGGTAATATGAAGTTGCACTGCCTTTCGTAATAGCCCCATCTGCACCTAACTGGGGCAGCCCTTGTGTCTCTTGCAAGAGTATCTGGAGAGTGAAGTTGCTCCAGGCTTCAGTAGTTCCCCAGGTGAAAGCAGGGGAGGCAGAATTTGGGTGGGGAAATCAGGAAGGTAGTGGACCCTCCCCCAGGCAGGCTGAGCTGCTGCAAGTCCCATGGACTTTTCAGGTTTTAATTTAACTCTGTAATCCCCAGAGAAACCTTTCTTAAAGTTAGCATACAATCCAGCACAGTGGGTTTGGGAGATTTGGACTCAGGTTTTCCCATTGCACCCCTAATTCTCTCTGACTTTTTCAGTTATTAAATATCTGCATTTCCCAAAAGGCACAGGAGATCACTGGTTGGAGGGAGGGCTTATTAGCAGACTCTGGAGGGATAGGTCTTAGTCCAGAGGTTGGGAAGCCTCATGGCTACTGCTTAAAGGGCCAGACCACCTAGGCGATAAGCTTGTTGACCTTTTTAAGGGGACTAACTACCAAGGGTTGCAATTTGAAAGATCACAGTGAAAGGTTTCAGCTGGCAGCTGGCTGAACCTCCTTGTCCAGGGAGTACTATGGCGACCCCAATCAACCACAAAATTCGGTTCTTGATGTAATGTACAAGAGGCTTTATTTCTAGTGCACTAGGACTCCACTCTCGGTCATACAAGACACAACAGAAAGAGTGAAGCCCCGAACAAAGGGGCGTTCGGATTATATAGACATAGTTTGGTGGGGTGAGGGGAAGGAAGAATTCGGAAGTAGGATAAGGGGCTTTTTACAGGGAGCTGGTAAATTGTCTCAGGCTTCCACAACTTTAGCAGTTTATCATGAGGGTTGTATTAGTTTTAGTACAGAAGCAAAAAAATCAAAGGTTAAACTTTATCTTTACAAAACAGGATAAGTACAGTTTAATTTTATTTTTACAATGGCAAACCCTCCCCCCTCAAAAAAAGTTTCAATATTTACTATTTTCATGAGTAAAAGAGACAAAATGAGAGAAAAAGATCTATAGACAGAGAAACAGGCACTTCCAATCCTGTCTCACATTATCTACCCCCAGCATTTGCCAATCTGAGCTTATGGGTAAAAGTATGCTCAGCACACTCAAGGAGGTCTCCAAAGGTGAATTCTAAACCTCATCTCATGAGTTAAAATTGCAGTGTATCGAGTTTTATCAGGTCATCATCATCCAGCCCCAAATTTATTATTTTTTAGCTTTGATGCAGATTTTGTTGGTAATTAGTGATACTGAGCATTTTTTCACACACTTGACTATTATATATCTTCTGCAGAAGTGTTCATTTATGCCTTGATTCAATTTTGTAATCGGGGCTTTCTTTATTATTGCTGTTGAATTTATTGAGTTTCTCACATACTCTGAATATTAACTCTTCAATAGATGAATAGATTGAAAATACCTTTACCCTTTCCTGCAGGATGTCTCTTCACCCTGTTGATTATTTACTTTGCAGAATCATTTTAGTTTGCTATGATATCAATGATCTTTTTCTGCTTTTGTTGCCTGTGATTTTTCAGGTTTTCTTCAACAAATCTATGCTCCTGAACTATTTTCCCTAGTTCTTCTTCTGCACTTCTGTTCTGTGCCTTACATTGAAGATTGTAATCTGTTCTTTCCAATGGATATTCACTACCTCCAGCACCATTTATTGAAGTAATGTTTTTCCCCAGTGCATATTCATTGCATCATTGTTGAAAATTAGAAATCAGCACGCAGGATGGTGGTTGAGAGCTGGGCTCCCACATGGTCAACTGTAGTTTGAGTCATAGCCCTGGCAACTTCCTTAGTCACTTTCTCTCTCTCTCTCTTTTTGTCTCCCTATGGTCAAATTAAAATAACAATAATAAATAAAGTTAAACAAAATAATTCTTTAAGAAAAAATAAGTTGAATGTAAAAAGTGATCATTTCTATTTTTTTCTTTTCTGTTAAATTGAGCTATGTGTCTGTTTCTGTTCTTTTGTTCTTGCCATTCCCATGCTATTTTTGTTCTTAGTATATACTTATAGTATATACTTATATAGTAGTATACTTAAAGTCTTATAGTGTAACTGCTCCAACATTTCTGCATTTGTTGTGTTGGTTTTTCTTTGTTTGTTTGTTGTCTATTTAGGATTGCCTTGGCCATTCAGTGTCTTTTGTGGATTTATTCAAATGTATATCCCACTCCCATCTTTCAACCCCTGGGCCAGAAACTGCAAGGGACGACTGCCCCCTAAAGCTCCAGTCCCAGGACCCCCAAGCAAGAAACAACTGTCACTTCTTTTTTTCTCCTTCTCCTCATTTTTCTTTTGTAAATTTCTCTATTTCTCACTAGCACATAGAAAGGCCCTAGGACCTACAGACACCCCACTCCCATCTTTCGACCCCTGGGCCAGGAACTGCTAGGGAGGACTGCCCCCTGAAGCTCCAGGCCCAGGACCCCCAAGCCAGAAACCCCTGTCAGCTGGCACATAGGAAATCCCTTAAACCTACAGACACTCCACACCCATCTCTGGACACCTGGGCCAGGAACTGTGAGGGAGGACTGCCCCCTGAAAATCCAGTCCCAGGACCCCCAATCCAGAAACACCTGACAGCAAGGTACACATTTTTGTTTCTCTTTCTCCCCTTCTTTCATTTGTAAATTTCTCTCTTTCTCACTAGCACAAAGGAAGGCCCTTAGACCTACAGACACCCCACTCCCATCTTTGTACACCTGGGCCAGGAACTGCAAGGGAGGACTGCCCCCTGAAGCTCCAGTCCCAAGACCCCCAAGCCAGAAACCCCTGTCAGCCAGGTACAGTTTATTTTTCTCCTTCTCCTCTTCTTTCATTTGTAAATTTCTCTCTTTCTCACTAGAATAAAGTAAGGCACTTAGACCTACAGACACCCCACTCTCATCTTTCGACCTTGGGCCAAGAACTGTGAGGGAGGACTGACCCCTGAAGCTCCAGTCCCAGGACCCCTAAGTCAGAAACCCCTGTCAACCGGCAAATAGGAAGGCCCTTAGACCTACAGACAACCCACTCTGATCTTTGGACCCCTGGCAAGGAACTGCGAGGGAGGACTGCCCCCTGAAGCTCCAGTCCCAGGACCCACAAGCCAGAAACCACTCTCAGCCCTCACAAAGAAAATCCCTTAGACCAACAGACACCCCACTCCCACCTTTGGATTCCTGGGCCAGGGACTGTGAGGGACTGCCCCCTGAAGCTCCTGTCCCAGGACTCCCAAGCGAGAAATGCCTGTCAACCAGGTACACTTTTTATTTCTCCTTCTCCTCTTCTTTCATTTGTAAATTTCTCTCTTTCTCACTAGCACATACGAAGGCCCTTAGACCTACAGACACCCCACTCGCATCATTTGACCACTGGGCCAGGAACTGCGAGGGAGGACTGCCCCCTGAAGCTCCAGTTCCAGGACTCCCAAGCCAGAAACCCCTGTCAGCCAGGTACACTTCTTTTTTCTCCTCCTCCTTTTCTTTTATTTGTAAATTTCTCTATTGCTCACTAGCACATAGGAAGGCCCTTAGACCTACAGACACCCCACTCCCATATTTGGACCCCTCGGCCAGGAACTGCAAGGGAGGACTGCCCCCTGAAGCTCCAGTCCCAGGACCCCAAAGAAAGAAACCCCTGTGATCCAGGTACATGTTTTATTCTCTCCTTTTCCTCACCTTTCATTTGTAAATTTCTCTCTTTATCACTAGCACATAGGAAGTCCCTTAGACCAACAGACACCCCACTCCCATCTTTGGACCCCTGGGCCAGGAATTGCAAGGGAGGACTGCACCTTGAAGCTCCAGTTTCAGGACCCCCAAGACAGAAACGCCTGTCAACCAGGCACACTTTTTTTTCTTTTTCTTCTCTTCTTTCATTTGTGAATTTCTCTCTTTCTCACTAGCACATAGGAAGGCCCTTAGACTTACAAACACCCCACTTTCATCTTTGGACCCCTGGCCAGGAACTGCGAGGGAGGACTGCCCTCTGAAGCTCCAGTCCCAGGACCCCCAAGCCAGAAACCACTGACAGGTACACATCTTTTTTTTGTCTCCTTCTCCTATTTTTTTTATTTGTAAATTTTTCTCTTTGTCACTAGCACATAGGAAACTCCCTTAGACCTACAGACACCGCACTCCCATCTTTCAAACCCTGGGCCAGAAACTGCTAGGGAGGACTGTCTCCTGAAGCTCCAGTCCCAGGTCCCCCAAGCCAGAAACCCCTGTCAGCCAGGTACACTTTTTTTTTTCTCCTTATCCTCTTCATTCAGTTTTAAATTTCTCTTTTTCTTACTAGCACATAAGAAGGCCCTTAGATCTGCAGACACCCTACTCCCATCTTTAAACCCCTGGGCTAAAAAATGCCAGGGAGGACTGCCCGCTGAAGCTCCTGTCCTAGGTCCTCCAGGCCAGAAAACCCTATCAGTCAGGTACACTTTTTTTTGTCTACTTCCCCTCTTCTTTCCTTTGTAAATTTCTCTCTTTCTCACTAGCACATAGAAAGGCCCTTAGACCTACAGACACTCCACTCCTATCTTTCGACCCCTGGGCCAGGAACCTCAAGGGAGGACTGACCCCTGAAGCTCCAGTCCCAGGACCCACAAGCCAGAAACACCTGTCAACCAGCACATAGGAAATCCCTTAGATCTACAGACACCCCACTCCCATCTTTGGAACCCTGGGCCAGGAAATGCGAAGGAGGACTGCCCCCTGAAGCTCCAGTCCCAGGACCCCCATGCCAGAAACCCCTGTCAGCCAGGTACACATTGTTTTTCTCCTTCTCCCCTTCTTTCATTTGTAAATGTCTCTCTTTCTCACTAGCACATAGGAAGACCCCTAGACCTACAGACAAACCACTCCCATCTTTGGATCCCTGGGAAAGGAACTGCGAGGGAGGATTTCCCCCTGAATCTCCAGTCCCAGGACCCCCAAGCCAGAAACTCCTCTCAGCCAGGTACACTTTTTTTTCTCCTTCCCCTCTTCTTAAATATGTAAATCTCTCTCTTTCCCACTAGCTCATAAGAAGGCCCTTAGACCTACAGACACCCCACTCATATCATTGGTCCCTGGGGCCAGGAACTGTTGAGCTAGGACAGCCCTCTGAAGCTCCAGTGCCCGGATCCCCCAACCCAAAAAACCCTGTCAGCCATATACAGTTTATTTTTCTCCTTCTCCTCTTCTTTCATTTGTAAATTTCTAAATTTCTCACTAGCAAATAGGAAGGCCCTTAGACCTAGAGACACACCACTCCCATTTTTCAAATCTTGTGCCAGGAACTGTGGGGGATACTGCCTTCTGAAGTTGCAGACCCAGGACTCACAAGTCAGAAACCCCTGTCAGCCAGGTACACTTTTTTTTTCTCCTCCTCCTTTACTTTCATTTGTAAATTTCTCTTTCTCACTAGCACATAGGAAGGCCCTTAGACCTACAGACACCCCACTCCCATCTATGGAACCCTGGGCCAAGACCTGAGAGGGAGGACAGCCCCTTGAAGCTCCAGTCCCAGAACCCCTAAGACAGAAACCCCTGTCAGCCAGGTACACTGTTTTATTTCTCCTTCTCCTCTTCTTTCATTTGTAAATTTCTCTCTTTCTCACTAGCACATAGGAAGGCTCTTAGACCTACAGACATCCCACTCCCATCTTTGGACCTCTGTGCCAGGAACTGCTAGGAAGAACTTCCCGCTGAAGCTCCAGTCCCAGGACCCCCAGGCAAGAAACCCCTGTCAGCCAGGTACACTTTTTTTTTCTCCTCCTCCTTTCTTTCATTTGTAAATTCTATCTTTCTCACTAGCACATAGGAAGGCCCTTAGATGTACAGACACACCTCTCCCATCTTTGAACTGTAAGGGTCCAGAGATTGGTCCAACTGATGGAGACACAGAAAAGACAATGACAATGCAACTGCAAAAGAGGCTTTTATTTTTCCAGCTAGCTGGGATCCAAGTTCCTGCCCATCGCAGCGGGCCTTCACAAGGAACCCGAGCGTAAGATAAAGGGATCTTTTATAGTTCAGGATTTTTCATAGAATGTAGCTGAAAAAGGAGGGGGTATGAGAAGCGAGGGTCCAACTATCACCACCTGCTCAGGTCTAGATAAGGGCTCTCAGCTAAGGGTCCGGATGACCTTGCCTCGGAGGTGCTGGGCCCTCCCGTTTTCCACTTATCTGAGAGTTCCCAGACTCCTGGTTCCGTCCTTGAGCCCCTAACAAAGTGGGCTCTGTCCTTGAAGACTTAACAGGGTAGCAATTAAGCTAACTTGCCCCAGCATTCCCTAACATGGCGGTGATTATGCTAACTTGGCCTAACAGAACCTGAAAGGTTTCAGCTGGCAGCTGGATGAACCTCCTTGTCCAGGGAGTACTACGGCGACCCCAGTCAACCACAAAAGTCGGTTCTTGATGTAAAGTACAAGAGGTTTTATTTCTAGTGCACTAGGTCTCCACTCTTGGTCGTACAAGACACAACAGAGAGAGTGAAGTCCCGAACAAAGGGGCATTTAGGTTATATAGACACAAGTCCATGGGGGGGAGGGGAGGAAAGAATGAGGAAGTAAGATAAGGGGCTTTTTACAGGGAGCTAGTAAATTGTTTTGGGCTTCCACAACTTCAGGAGTTTATCATGAGGGTTGTATCAGTTTTAGTACAGAAGCAAAAAAGGCAAAGGTTAAACTTTATCTTTACCAAACAGGATAAGTACAATTTAATTTTATTTTTACATTCTCCCATTTTGCATTTTTGGCAAGGAGTTTTAATCATAAAACTTGTGTACCCATAAGAGTATCGGAATAAGTGTCTCGGCGGGCGTCAGGTAGCAGTCCAGGAGGCAGGTTGTAGTGCTTGGCCTCGCAGCGGTGGCAGCGACCCAGCCGTTGGTGGCAAGTGCATTTGTGCCTGTGGGGTGGAGTCCAGGCTGAACCAGAACCTGAGGCTGCTGCCCTCGGACGTGTATTTTGTCTCTCCCATATGTCGCAGTTCCTCCAGCTGGGCTGAGGACGGAAACTTGGGTGTCCTGGAGAGTTTGTTTTTACGTGTGGAGGTGACCCGAGACCGCCTTTACAGTCACTGAGCAGGACGTGGCTTAGGACGCGAGGAGGCCTTCTGTCTTGTCTCCCCCGCACCTGGACACCTGAGACCTCATGGTGCACCTTCTTGCAGGCACCGAGGGAAGGGACAAGCTCTATCTCTTACCAGCTAGCAAGGACACTGACCTACGTGTCTCCAGGAGCAGAGCGAGAAGGCTGAGCACCCCACGGGGGCTCCGGCAGGCAGAAGGGCTGCTTTTTTAGGTGGGGCTCAAATTTGCAGAAAGGGCTTGGACTAAAGAACAGACCTGTGAATGTGAGCAGGTCCCCAGCCGGGACCCCGGACACCGCCAAGGTCGTCACCCGCCGGGTCAGGGTGCTGTCACCCTGGGACGGGGCTGCCCTGTTCAGGCCACATACTTATTACACACTCCGGATTTTACATTTCACTCTGGCCACACACGACAGACACGAGGTACAACACTCCCAGGAGTACAGAGTGTTTACGGCACACAGCACGAAGCACACACGTGTCAGCACGATGGATGCGCAGGCTGGGTGGGGGGCCAAGGGACACCCCTGTGGGGCGCCATGTTCCTCAGCTCCATCTGGCAGAACAAGGGCCCAGAGTCCGACCTGCCCCTTTCTCAGCCCCCAACCCCATCTACCCAGCAGAAGGAAAAAGCAGGGTGCAGCCTGGCAGGGGAATCCCGGCAGCCCGCAGTGTCACTCGGTCACTTCAGGCGTCGGCTGCCCATCTTGTGGGTGGGTGTCTATTGTCTATTTGATTATTTATACTGGACATAAGGACCCAACAGGGCCCCCCTCCTGAGCACACGTAGACAAAATACAAGACAGACAAGGAGTCCTTCAACGTCTACCAGGGCGGTTGCGGGAGAGGGCTGAGCAGTGTTGTCGGGGGTGGGGCGCGGAGGTGAGATGGCTTCCAGCGGGGGGTCCCACGCAGGGCAAGCAGGGCCAGGGCGGCCCCGCTTACACAGGTGTGAACAGTAGGAGTGGCACTGGACGGTGGGAGCCTTGCTCCACCTGCGGCTACTCAGAAAACGGCGGGAACATGCCGAGGTCGGCAAAGTCTTTAATGTTGTAGTTGTCAGTCCCCTGGGTGGGGTCTCCTGGCATGGGCAGCATGTCCTGGAACACTTCAGTCTGACCGGGCTGCTGGTGGGAGTGCTGCTTACCGCTCTGCTGGCCGTGGTGCTGGCTCTGCCACTGCGACCAGACCTCCGAGGGCCGCCCCTGGAACTGCCCGGTGTTCTGTCCACTTTCAGCGAAGCCCAGAGTCCTGTTGGCCAGACTGGAGTAGGCGTTCCCGCTTGGCGAGGAGGTCGCTGGGCTGGAGAGAGAGCTGTAGGACGAGGGGTCTGTCGGGTAGGTGTGGCTTGTCCCCATCCCAAAAGGAGACGACTGCGCCTTGCTGGACTGTCCTGGGAAGGGTGGCCGGCTTCCAGTCCATGTCACCTGGCCCTGGTTTAGCTGCCCGGAGATCTGGGACATGCTCTGGCCTGTCGAGGAGGACTGAATATCGTTCACGCCCGGCACGTGGACCACGTGCCCCTGAAGCTCCAGTCCCAGGACCCCCAAGCCAGAAACCCCTGTTGGACAGCACATTAGAAGGCTCTTAGACCTACATACACCCCACTCCCATCTTTCGGCCCCTGGGCCAGGAACTGCAAGGGAGGACTGTCCCCTGAAGCTCCAGTCCCAGGACCCCCAAGCCAGAAACCCCTGTCAGCCAGGTACAGTTTATTTTTCTCTATTTCCTCTTCTTTCCTTTGTAAATTTCTCTCTTTGTCACTAGCACATATGAAGGCCCTTAGACCTACAGACACCCCACTCCCATCTTTTTACCCCTGGGCCAGGAACTGTGTGGGAGAACTGCCCTCTTAAGCTCCAGTCCCAGGACCCTCAAGCCAGAAACCTCTTTCATCCAGCACATAGGAAGGCCCTTAGACCTATAGACACCCCAATCCCATCTTTCGACACCTGGACCAGGAACTACGAGGGAGGACTGCCCCCTGAAGTTCTAGTCCCACAACCCCCAAGCCAGAAACCCCTGTCAGCCAGGTACACTTTTTTTTTCTCCTTCTCCTCTTCTTTCATTTTTAAATTTCTCTCTTTCTCACTAGCACATAGGAAGGCTCTTAGACCTACAGACACCCCACTCCCATCTTTGGACCCCTGGGCCAGGAACTGCAAGGGAGGACTGCACCTTGAAGCTCCAGCTTCAGGACCCCTAAGCCAGAAATCGCAGTCAGCCAGGCAGACTTTTTTTTTTCTCCTTCTCCCCTTCTTTCATTTGTGATTTTTTTCTCTTTGTGACAAGCACATAGGAAGGCCCTTAGACCTTCAAACACCCCACTTTCATCTTTGGACCCCTGGGCCAGGAACTACGAGAAAGGACTGCCCCCTGAAGCTCCAGTCCTAGGATCCCCCAAGCCAGAAACCACTGACAGAGAGGTACAAATCTTTTTTTTTTGTCTCTTTCTCCTCTTCTTTCATTTGTAAATTTTTCTCTTTGTCACTAGCACCTAGAAAAATCCCTTAGACCTACAGACACCCTACTCCCATCTTTCAACCCCTGGGCCAGGAACTGCGATGGAGGACTGCCCCCTGAATCTCCAGGTGCAGGAACCTCAAGCCAGAAACTCTTCTCAGCCAGGCACACTTTTTTTTTTCTCCTTCTCCTCTTCTTTCATTTGTGAATATCTCTTTTTCTCACTAGCACATAGTAAGGCCCTTAGATCTACAAACACCCCACTCCCACCTTTGAAACCTTGGCCAGGAACTGCGATGGAGGACTGACCCCTGAAGCTCCAGTCCCAGGACCCCCATACCAGAAACCCCTGTCAGCCAGGTACACTTTTTTTTTCTCTACTTCTCCCCTTCTTTCATTTGTAAATTTCTCTTTCCCACTAGCATATAGGAAAGCTCTTAGACCTACAGACACCCCTCTCCCATCTTTGGACCCCTGGGCCAGGAACTACGAAAGCGGACTTCCCCCTGAAGCTCCAGTCCCAGGACCCCCAAGCCAGAAACACCTTTCAGCCAGGTACACTTTTTCTTCTCTCCTCCTTGTTTTCTTTCATTTGTAAATTTCTTTCTTTTCTCACTAGCACATAGGAAAGCCCTCCCTTAGACCTACAGACACCCCACTCCCATCTTTGGACTCCTGGACCAGGAACTGTGAGGGAAGACTGCCCCCTGTAGCTCCAGTCCCAGGACCCACAAGCCAGAAACCTCTGTAAGCCAGGTACACTTTTCTTTTTCTCCTTCTCCTCTTCTTTCATTTGTAAATTTCTCTCTTACTCACTAGCACATAGGAAGGCCCTTAGACCTAAAGAAACCCCACTCCTATTTTTAGACCCCTGGGATAGAAACTGGGAGAGATGACTGCCCCCTGAAGCTCCAGTCCCAGGACCCCCAAGCCAGAAACCCCTGTCAGCCAGGAACATTTTTTTTTTCCTTCTCCTCTTCTTTCATTTGTAAATTTCTCTCTTTCTCACTAGCACATTGGAAGGCCCCTAGACCTAAAGACACACCATTCCCATTTTTAGACCCCTGGGCTAGGAACTGCAAGAGAGGTCTTCCCCCTGAAGCTCCAGTCCCAGGACCCCCAAGCCAGAAACCCTTGTCAGCCTGGTACACTTTTTTATTTCTCCTTCTCCTCTTTTTTATTAGTAAATTCTCTCTTTCTCACTAGCACATAGGAAGGTCCTTAGACCTAGAGACACCTCACTTTCATCTTTGGACCCCTAGGCCAGGACCTGCAAGGAAGAACTGCCCTCTGAAGCTACAGTCCCAGAACCCCCAAGCCAGAAACCACTGTCAGCCAGGAACAATTTTTTTCTCCTTCACCACTTCTTTCATTTGTAAATTTCTCTCTTTCTCAGTAGTACATAGGAATGCCCTTAGACCTACAAACACCCCACTCCCATCTTTGGACCCCTGGGCCAGGAACTGCTAGGGAGGACTGCCCCCTGAAGCTCCAGTCCAAGGACCCCCAAGCCAGAAACCCCAGTCAGACAGGTACACATTTTTTTCCCTCCTTCTCCACTTCTTTCATTTCTAAATTACTCTCTTTCTCACTAGCACATAGAAAGGCCCTTAGACCTAGAGACACCCCACTCCCATTTTTGGATCCCTGGAACAGCAACTGCAGGGGAGGACTTCCCCCTTAATCTCCAGTACCAGGACCCCCAAGCCAGAAACCTTTGTCAGCCAGGTACACATTTTTTTTCTCCTCCTCTTCATAAATTTGTAAATTTCTCTCTTTCTCACTAGCACATAGAAAAGCCCTTAGACCTACAGACACCACACACCAATCTTTTGACCCCTGGTCCAGGAAATGTGAAGGAGGACTTCCTCCTGAAGCTCCAGACCCAGGACCCCCAAACCAGAAACCCCTGTCAGCCAGGTACACTTTTTCTTTTCTCTCCTTCTCCTCTTCTTTCATTAGTAAATTTCTCTCTTTCTCACTAGCACATAGAAAGGCCCTTAGACCTATAGACACCCCACTCCCATTTTTTGACCCCTGGGCCAGGAACTGCTTGGGAGGACTGCCCCCTGAAGCTTTAGTCCCAGGACCACCAAGCCAGAAACCCCTGTCAGCCAGCACATAGGAAGGCCCTTAGACCTACAGACACCCCACTCCCATCTTTCCACACCTGGTCCAGGAATTGCGAGGGAGAACTGCCCCCTGAATTTCTAGTCCCAGGACCCCCAAGTCAGAAACCCCTTTCAGCAAGGTACACTTTTTTTTTCTCCTCCTCTTCTTTCATTTGTAAATTACTCTCTTTCTCACTAGCACATAGGAAGGCCCTTAGATCTGCACACACCCCACTCCCATCTTTAAACCCCTGGGCTAGGAAATGCAAGGGAGGACTGGCCCCTGAAGCTCCTGTCCCAGGACCCCCAGGCCAGAAAACCCTGTCAGCCAGATAAAATATTTTTTTTCTCCTCCTCCTTTTCTTTCTTTTGTAAATTTCTCTATTTCTCACTAGCACATAGGAAGGCCCTTAGACCTACAAACACCCCACTTTCCTCTTTGGACCCCTGGGCCAGGAACTGCGAGGGAGGACTGCCCTCTGAAGCTCCAGTCCCAGGGCCTTCAAGCCAGAAACCCTTGTCAGCCAGGTACACTTTTTTATTTCTCCTTCTCTTTTACTTTCATTAGAAAATATCTCTCTTTCTCACTAGCACATAGGAAGGCCCTTAGACCTAAAGACACCCCACTCGTATTTTTAGACCCCTGGGCCAGGCACTGGGAGACAGGACTGCCCCCTGAAGCTCCAGTCCCAGGACCCCCAAGCCAGAAACCCCTGTCAGCCAGGTACACTTTTTTTTCTCTCCTTCTCCTCTTTTTTCATTTGTAAATTTCTGTCTTTGTCACTTGCACATAGGAAGGCCCTTAGACCTACAGACACCCCACTTTCATCTTTGGACCCCTGGGACAGGAACTGGGAGGGAGGACTGCCCCCTGAAGCTCCAGTCCCAGGATCCCCAAGCCAGAAACCCCTCTCAGAGAGGTAAACATCTTTTTTTGGTCTCCTTTTTCTCTTCTTTCATTTGTAAATTTCTCTCTTTCTCACTAGCACATAGGAAAATCCCTTAGACATACAGACACCCCACACTCATATTTCTAACCCTGGGCTAGCAACTGCAAGGGAGGACTGCCCCTTGAAGCTCCAGTCCCAGGACCCCCAAGCCAAAAACCCCTGTTGGCCAGCACATAGGAAGGCCCTTAGACCTACAGACACCCCACTCCCATTTTTTGAACCCTGGGCAAAGAACTGCAAGGGAGGTTTGTCCCTTCAAACTCCAGTCCCAGGACCCCCAAGCCAGAAACCCCTATCAGCCAGGTATAGTTTTTTTTTCTTCTTTTCCTCTTCTTTCATTTGTAAATTTCTCTTCTTTTCACTAGCACATAGGAAGGCCCTTAGACCTACAGACACCCCACTCCCATCTTTTGACCCCTGGGCCAGGAACTGAGAGGGAGAACTGCCCCCTGAAGCTCCAGTCCCAGGACCCCCAAGCCAGAAACCCCTGTCAGGGAGGTACACTTTTTTTTCTCTTTCACCTCTTCTTTCATTTGTAAATTTCTCTCTTTCTCACTAGCACATAGGAAGGCCCTTAGACCTACAGACACCCCACTCCCATCTTTGGACCCCTGGGCCAGGAAATGCGAGGGAGGACTGCCCCCTGAAGCTCCAGTCCCAGGACCCACAAGCCAGAAACCCCTGTCAGGGAGGTACACATTTTTTTCTCCTTCTCCTCTTCTTTCATTTGTAAATTGCTCTCTTTCTCACTAGCACATAGGAAGGCCCTTAGACCTACAGACACCCCACTTCCATCTTTGGACCCTTGGGCCAGGAACTGCAAGGGCGGACTGCCCCCAGAAGCTCCAGTCCCAGGAATTTCAAGCCATAAACTCCTTGCTGCCAGGTACACTTTTTATTTTCTCCTTCTACTCTTCTTTCATTTGTGAATTTCTCTCATTCTCACTAGCACATAGGAAGGCCCTTATTTCTAAAGACACCCTACTCCCATCTTTGGACCCCTGGGCCAGGAACTGTGAGGGAGGACTTCCCCCTTAAGCTCCAGTTCCAGGACCTTCAAGCCAGAAACCCCTGTCAGCCAGGTACACTTTTTTTTCTCCTTCTCTTCTTTCATTTGTAAATTTTTTTCTTTCTCACTTTCAGATAGGAGGGCCCTTAGACCTATAGACAACCCTCCCTCATCTTTGGACCCCTGGGCCAGGAACTGTGAGGGAGGACTTCCCCATGAAGCTCCAGTTCCAGGAACTTCAAGTCATAAATCCCTGTCTGCCAGGTACACTTTTTTTTCTCCTTCTCCTCTTTTTTTATTTGTGAATTTCTCTCTTTCTCACTAGCACATAGAAAGGCCCTTAGACCTAAAGACATCCCACTCCCATCTTTGGACCCTTGGGCCAGGAACTGCAAGGGAGGACTGCCCCCTGAAGCTCCTGTCCCAGGACCCCCAAGCCAATAACTCCTGTCGTCCAGGTACACAGTTTTTTCTCCTTCTCCTCTTCTTTCATTTGTAAATTTCTCTCTTTCTCACTAGCACATAAGAAGGCCCTTAGACCCACAGACACCCCACTCCCATCTTTGGAACTCTGGGCCAGGAACTGCGAGGGAGGACTGCCCCTTGAAGCTCCAGTCCCAGGACCCTCAAGGTAGAAACCCCTGTCAGCCAGGACACCTTTTTTTTCTCCTTCTCCTCTTCTTTCATTTTTAAATTTCTCTCTTTCTCACTAGCACATAGGAAGGTCCTTAGACCTACAGCCACCCCACTCCCATCTTTTTAAATTTTATTATTATTTTTTTATTTTATTATTTTCCTTCCACTTACTTGGTCCTTACTTCCTTTATGTACACCATTTCTGGAAGTTTAGATAGATCTAGAAATATAGTTCTAAAATATTCTAGTATTTTAAGACTCTCTGTGATCATCCCTTTCACTGAAACACCTACAAAGAAGGAGATACTTTTCTTTGTGCAGCTGAAGGGAATACTTTTCCTTTGATCACATTGCTAAAAACAATAGAAGGAGACTTTGGCAGTCTTCATCCTGCAGCAAAAAGGAAACACTCTTGCTCCTATTTGAACAATCTTTCTCTTAAAAGGTATTTCAAAGGAAACACATCTTCTAATGGTTAGAAGTAGAAAAAGAACCTCAGGTCTGAATAAAGCAGGAAATATGTCTCCGTCAAAAGAACACAGTAACTCCCTTCCTTTTCTTGAAAAAATGGAGGACGTTACCAAAATGTCCAAGATAGAATTTAGAACATTGATGTTGAACAAATACTATGACCTGGAACAGAAAAGAGATAATGAACTGCAGGAGATGAGAAAGTCCTTCCATGATATGAAGGAAGAAATGGACACGCTAAGGACGAATAACATGAAACTATTAGAGGTGAAGTCTGTAATACAAGAAATCAAAAACTCTGTCGAAAGTATTAAAAGTGGACTAGACCTTGCTGAAGATCGAATCTCTGATCTAGAAGATAAAACTTCTGACCTAGAGAAAACCACCAAAAAGATAGAGAAAATAACAAAAAAACATGAGGATAACATACGAGAAATACTAGATTCTATCAGACATCCTAACATCTGAATAATTGGTATCCCAGAAGATGAAGAAACTAGTAAGGGCGTGGAAAACTTATTCCATGAAATCTTGGAAGAAAATTTTCCAAGTATAGAGAGGCACTCAAGCTTCCAGACCAAAGAAATACAAAGGACCCCAAATAGAATCATTCCAAGAAGATCTTCCTCAAGGCATATTGTAGTCCGGCTCGCTAAATCCACAGATAAAGATAAGATACTAAAACTGGCAAGAGAGAAATGACAAGTGACATACAAAGGTCACCCTATCAGGCTAACACCAGACTTCTCAATGGAAACAATGCAAGCAAGGAAAGAATGGGAAGAGGTATTGAAGTGTTAAGAGAGAAACAATTTCAACCAAGATTATTGTATCCTGCTAGATTATCCTTCATATGGGAAAAAAAGATTAAAATCTTCTCAAACAAAACCTGAAAGAATTTACCAGCACCTGGCCAGCTCTCCAAGAAACCCTGAAGAAAGTACTGTTCCAGGAAAACTAAAGAAGTAACAGCTAGAAACAGAGGAGTAAAAGGCAACTAAGACAATGGCCAACTTAAACGTCAGGACAGATGTAGTAACATCGATAATAACATTGAATGTTAATGGATTAAATTAGCCAATCAAGAGACACAGACTGGCTGAGTGGATTAAAAAACAAAAACCCTCTATCAGTTGCCTACAGGAAACCCACTTCATGGATAAAGATAAATATAGACTGAAAGTGAAGGGTTGGAAAAAGATTTTCCATGGAAATGGGAACCAAAAATGAGCTGGAGTCGCAATACTAATCTCTGACAAAATAGGCTTTAAAACAAAAGCTATTCGAAGAGACAAAGAAGGGCACTATTTTGTAGTAAAAGGGTCAATTGATCAAGAAGATATAACGCTTATTAATACCTATGCGCCTAACACAGGAGCACCCAAATATGTGAAGGAAAGACTGCTAGATCTAAAAAGGGAGATAGACTGCAACACACTAATTGTTGGAGACCTCAACACTGCACTATCCTCTCTGGATAGATCATCTAGACAAAAACATAGGTAAAGAGATAAAGGATCTAAATGACATCATAAATCAAATGAACTTAACAGATATCTATAAAACTTTCCATCCCAAAACCTCGAGATACACTTTTTTCTCACCACCACATGGAACATTCTCGAAGATTGACCACATCATAGGGCACAAAGCAAGCCTCTACAGATTCAAAGGCATAGAAACTATACAGCATCTTCTCTGACCATGATGGAATTAAACTTGAGTTTAATTTCAAGAGAAATCCTCAAAAATACTCAAATACATGGAAACTTAATAACCTACTCCTGAATGACTCCACAACTACTGAAGAAATAAAGACTGAAATCAAAAGGTTCATGGAAACCAATGACAATGAGGACACGAGTTTTCATAATCTTTGGGACACTGCTAAAGCAGTCATAAGAGGGAAGTTCATAGCAATTAGTGCACATAAGAGGAACATGGAAAGAAGGCAAATGGATCACTTAACATCATGCCTCACAGAATTAGAAAAGCAACAGCAAAAAGATCCAAAAAACTCCAGGAAAAAGGAAATAATAAAGATCCGAGCAGAAATAAATGAAATAGAAAATAAACGAACTATACAGAAGATAAATGAAAGTAAAAGCTGGTTCTTTGAAAAGATAAACAAAATTGATACGCCACTAGCGAGACTTATTAAGAAGAAGAGAAAAAAGAACCAGGTGAATCAAATCTACAATGAAGCAGGAAATATAACAACAGACAAAGTCGAAATACAGAACATCATTAGAGGATACTATGGACAACTATATGCCAAGAAACAAGACAATCTGGATGAGATGGACAAATTTCTGGACATGTATAATCTACCTAGATTAAGCCAGGATGATATAGAAAGTCTGAATAGGTCCATAACAATCCAGGAGACCGAATCAGTTATAAATAACCTCCCAACAAAGAAAAGCCCTGGCCCTGATGGATTCACCTCTGAATTCTACAAAACTTTCAAAGAAGAGTTAACCCCCATTCTACTCAAATTATTTCTAAAGATCCAAAAGGGTGAATCTCTCCCTAATTCATTCTATGAAGCCTCTATCACCCTTATCCTTAAAACAGATAAGGACAGAACAAGGAAGGAAAACTATAGACCAATATCCCTGATGAATATAGATGCAAAGATTCTCAACAAGATATTAGCAAATCATATACCACAGCTTATAAAAAATATTATACATCATGATCAGGTAGGCTTTATCCCAGGAATGCAAGGTTGGTTCAACATACGCAAAATCATAAATGTAGTACATCATATTAATAGGAAGAAAGATAAAAACCATATGGTCATATCGATTGATGCAGAAAAAGCATTTGATAAGATACAACATCCCTTCATGATCAAGACTCTCAGCAAAATTGGCATAGAAGGGTCATTTCTCAACACAATAAAAGCTATCTATGAAAAACCCATAGCAAACATCATCCTCAATGGAGAAAAGCTGAAAGCTTTTCCACTAAAAATGGGTACACAACAAGAATGTCCACTTTCTCCACTCCTCTTCAATATAGTACTGGAAGTCCTGGCCATTGCAATCAGAAAAGAGGAAAAAATAAAAGCAATTCAAATAGGAAAAGAAGAGGTGAAACTCACTCTATTTGCAGATGATATGATTGCATACATTGAAGACCCAATGGTTTCCATAAAAAAATTTCTGGAAGTAATACATGAGTACAGTAAAGTTTCAGGATACAAAATTAATATCCAGAAATCTATAGCATTTTTGTATATGAACAACAGGCAGACTGAGATAGAACTGAAAAAAAGTTGTTCCATTTACCATAGCCACAAAAAGTGTAAGATACTTACGGATAAATCTAACCAAAGAAGTTAAAGACCTTCACAAGGAAAACTATGAGACGATAAAAAAAAGAAACTGAAAATGAGACAAAAAAGTGGAAGGACATCCCATGTTACTGGATTGGAAGAATTAATATAATCAAAATGGCAATTCTACCCAAATTAATCTACCTATTTAATGCAATGCCAATCAAATTACCAGACACATTCTTCACAGATCTACGAATGACAATCATAAAGTTTGTCTGGAATCATAAGAGACCCCATATTGCCAAAGCAGTTATGAACAAGAAGAGTTGAGTGGGTGGCATCTCACTCCCTGACCCAAAAATATACTACAAAGCTGTGGTAATCAAGACAGCATGGTACTGGCATAGAAACAGACATGTGGACAAATGGAACAGAATAGAGTCCCCAGAAATGAATGCTCAAACTTACAGCCAAACGATTTTTTTTAAAGAATTATTTTATTTAACTTTATTTATTATTATCATCATTATTGTTTTCCAGTTTGATCAGAGAGAGAGAGAGAGAGAGAGAGAGAGAGAGAGAGAGAGAGGAAGTGAGAATGCAAGCCACCAGGTCTGAGACTTGAACCGTGGTCGGCCATGTGGGAGTCCAGCGCCCTTAACCACCATGCCACTTGCCAGCCCCAGCCAACCGATTTTTGACAAGGGGTACCAATCAATCCAGTGGGGGGGGGGAGAAACCTCTTCAGCAAACGGTGCTGGCAAAACTGGATCTCCACTTGCAGAAAGATGAATCTGAACCCCTACCTTTCACCTCTGACAAAAATAAAGTCAAGGTAGATCAAAGATCTAAATCTAAGACCTCAAACTATAAAATTACTCCTGGAAAACACCGGGGAAACTCTGGGAGACATTGGAGTAGAAAAAGACTTCTTAAATAAATTCATGTATTACTTCCAGTAGTTTTTCCATGGAGACCATTGGGTCTTCTATGTATACAATCATGTCATCTGCAAATAGAGAGAGTTTCACCTCTTCTTTTCCTATTCGAATGCCCTGTATTTTTTCCTCTTTTCTGACTGCGTTGGCGAGGACTTCCAGTACTATATTGAAAAGGAGAGGAGAAAGTGGGCATCCTTGTCTTGTTCCTGTGTTTAGTGGGAAAGCTTTCAGCTTTTCTCCATTCAGGATGATGTTCGCTATGGGTTTTTCATAGATGGCTTTTATTGTATTGAGAAATGGCCCTTCTATGCCGATTTTACTAAGAGTCTTGATCATGAAGGGATGCTGTATCTTATCAAATGCTTTTTCTGCATCAATCGATATGACCATATGGTTTTTGTCTTTCTTCCTATTAATATGGTGTATTACATTTATGGTTTTGCGTATGTTGAACCAACCTTGCATTCCTGGAATAAAGCCTACCTGATCATGGTGTATGATCTTCTGTATAAGTTGTTGAATACGATTTGCTAGTATCTTGTTGAGAATCTTTGAGTCTATGTTCATCAGAGATATTGGTCTATAGTTTTCCTTCCTTGTCCTGTCCTTACCTGTTTTGAGGATGAGGGTGACAGAGGCTTCATAGAATGAATTAGGGAGAGATTCACCCTTTTGGATCTTTAGAAATAATTTGAGCAGAATGGGAGTTAACTCTTCTTTGAAAGTTTTGTAGAATTCAGAGGTGAATCCATCGGGGCCAGGGCTTTTCTTTTTTGAGAGGTTACTTATTACTGATTCAATCTCCTGGCTTGTTATGGGCCTATTCAGACTTTCTATTTCTTCCTGGCTCATTCTTGGTAGATTATATTTGTCCAGGAATTTGTCCATCTCATCCAGATTATCTTGTTTCTTAGCGTATAGATGTTCAAAGTATCCTCTAATGATGTTTTGAATTTCTACCATGTCTGTTGTTATGTTACCAGCCTCATTGCAGATTTGATTCACCTGGTTCCTTTCTCTCTTCTTCTTAATAAGTCTCGCTAGTGGGGTATCAATTTTGTTTATCCTTTCAAAGAACCAGCTTTTGCTTTCACTTACTTTCTGTATAGTACGTTTATTTTCTATTTCATTTATTTCTACTCGGATCTTTATTATTTCCTTTCTCCTGTAATTTTTTGGATTTTTTTGCTGTTGCTTTTCCAATTCTCTAAGGCTTGATGTTAGGTGATCCATTAGCCTTTTCTCTGTCTTCCTCTTATGTGCACTAATTGCTATGAACTTCCCTCTTATGACTGCTTTGGCAGTGTCCCAAAGATTATGGAAACTTGTATCTTCATTGTCATTGGCTTCCATGAATCTTTTGATTTCGGACTTTATTTCTTTGGTAATAGTGGAGTCATTCAGGAGTAGGTTATTTAGTTTCCATGTTTTTAGGTATTTTTGAGGATTTCTCTTGAAATTAAACTCGAGTTTAATTCCATCATGGTCAGAGAAGATGCTGGAAATAGTTTCTATGCCTCTGAATCTGCAGAGGCTTGCTTTGTGTCCTATGATGTGGTCAATCTTCGAGAAAGTTCCATGTCGGGGTGAGAAAAAACTATATCTTGTGGTTTTTGGGTGGAAAGTTCTATAGATGTCTGTTAAGTCCAATTGATTTATGGTATCATTTAGGTCCTTGATCTCTCTACCTATTTTTTGCCTAGATGATCTGTCCAGAGGGGATAATGCGGTGTTGAGATCTCCAAAAATTAGTGTGTTGCAGTCTATCTCCCCTTTCAGATCTAACAATCTTTCCTTCACATATTTGGGTGCTCCTGTGTTAGGAGCATAGATATTAATAAGCGTTATATCTTCTCGATCTATAGAGCCTTTTACTATGATATAGTGCCCTTCTTTGTCTCTTCAGACACTTTTTGTTTTAAAGCCTATTTTGTCAGAAATTAGTATCGCAACTCCAGCTCTTTTTTGGTTCCCAACTGCATGGAAAACCTTTTTCCAACCCTTCACTTTCAGTCTATGTATGTCTTTTTCCATGAGGTGGGTTTCTTTAGGCAACAGATAGAGGGTTTCTGTTTTTTTATCCATTCAGCCAGTCTGTGTCTCTTGATTGGAGAATTTAACCCATTAACATTCAATGTTATTATCGATGTTATAGGGTCTGTACCGAAATTTAAGTTAGCCATTGTCTTAGTTGCCTGTTATTTCTTTGTTTCTGGCTGTTGCATCTTTAGTTTTCCTGGAACAGTACTTTCTTCAGGATTTCTTGAAGAGCTGGTCTGGTGTTGGCAAATTCTTTCAGGTTTTGTTTGTCTGAGAAGATTTTAATCTTTTTTTCCCAAATGAAGGATAATCTTGCAGGGTATAATAGTCTTGGCTGAAATTGTTTCTCTCTTAACACTTTCAGTATGTCTTCCCATTCTTTTCTTGCTTGCATTGTTTCTGATGAGAGGTCTGGTGTTAGTCTTATGGGATGGCCTTTGTAAGTTATTTCTCGTTTCTCTCTTGCCAGTTTTAGTATCATGTCTTTTTCTGTGACGTTAGACAGCCTGGCTAAGATGTGCCTTGGGGAAGATCTTCTGGGGTTGATTCTATTTGGGGTCCTTTGTATTTCTTGGGTCCGGATGGTTCGGTGCCTCTCTAGGCTTGGGAAATTTTCTTCCAAGATGTCATGGAATAGATTTTCCATTCCGCTATTAGTTTCTTCACCTTCTGGGATGCCGATTATTCTGATGTTTGGGCATCTAATAGAGTCTAGTATTTCTCGTATATTATCCTCATTTTTTTTAGTTATTTTCTCGATCTTTTTGTAGTTTTTTTCTAGATCAGAGGTTTTATCTTCTACATCAGATATTCGATCTTCAGCATGGTCTAATCGGCTCTTAATACTTTCCAGAGAGTTTTTGATTTCTTGTATTATAGACTTTATCTCTAATAGTTCCACCTGATTCTTTCTCAGAGTATCCATTTCTTCTTTCATATCCTGGAAGGACTTCCTAATTTCCTGTAGTTCGTTGTCTCTTTTTTTTTCCAATTCACAGAATTTGGTCACCATGAATGTTCGGAATTCTGTGTCTGTCATTTTGGTAACGTCCTCCGTATTTACAAGACATGGAGGGGCATTTTCCTTTGTTGGAGACATATTTTCTTGTTTATTCAGACCTGAGGCTCTTTTTCTACCTTTAGCCATTGGAGGATTACTTCCCTTTTAAAGACTTCTTGGGAGAACTTTTGTCCCACGAGAAGTAAGAGTCTTTCCTTTTTGATGGGAATAGCTGTTTGTTGAAGTCTCTCTTCTGTTGTTTTTACCAATGTTTTTTTAGGCAGGGAACTCTACAGAAGTGTCTAACAAGCAGAATCTCCTTTTTCAAAGGGGATCAGTACTAGGGAGGATCCCAAAGAGACTTACCTTCCTAGGAAATTTCAGATATATGATTCTAGATTTGTCTAGTCTGTCTGGCACGGTAAAAAATAAGGAGGAGAGGACAATATGCAACGAAAGTGAAGACAACACAGAAAAATAAAGAAAAGGTCAAGAGAAAAGAAAAGAAAAAAAAAAAAAACGCCTCAAGGAGATCCTGGCTACCTACCTAGAAGGTGGAGTCTGGGGCCTGAGGGTCTGGAAGTGGGGTGGGGGTCAGAGGTGACCCTCCCTCAGTATCCCTTGCTGGCCAGAGGCTTGCAGGAGACGCTATTGCCTGCTGGCAGTCCAGGAAAGTCTGGGGGGAGAAGGAGGGCTAGGTGTTAACAGGAGAATGCAGGGGGGTCAAGAGAAAAGAAAAAAAAAACCGCCTCAAGGAGATCCTGGCTACGTACCTAGAAGGTGGAGTCTGGGGCCTGGGGGTCTGGAAGTGGGGTGGGGGTCAGAGGTGACCCTCCCTCAGTATCCCTTCCTGGCCAGAGGCTTGCAGGAGACGCTATTGCCTGCTGGCAGTCCAGGAAAGTCTGGGGGGAGAAGGAGGGCTAGGTGTTAACAGGAGAATGCAGGGGGGTCAAGAGAAAAGAAAAAAAAAAACCGCCTCAAGGAGATCCTGGCTACCTACCTAGAAGGTGGAGTCTGGGGCCTGGGGGTCTGGAAGTGGGGTGGGGGTCAGAGGTGACCCTCCCTCAGTATCCGTTGCTGGCCAGAGGCTTACAGGAGACGCTATTGCCTGCTGGCAGTCCAGGAAAGTCTGGGGGGAGAAGGAGGGCTAGGTGCTAACAGGAGAATGCAGGGGGGTCAAGAGAAAAGAAAAAAAAAAACCGCCTCAAGGAGATTCTGGCTACCTACCTAGAAGGTGGAGTCTGGGGCCTGGGGGTCTGGAAGTGGGGTGTGGGTCAGAGGTGACCCTCCCTCAGTATCCCTTGCTGGCCAGAGGCTTGCAGGAGATGCTATTGCCTGCTGGCAGTCCAGGAAAGTCTGGGGGGAGAAGGAGGGCTAGGTGTTAACAGGAGAATGCAGGGGGGTTAAGAGAAAAGAAAAAAAAAAGAAACCGCCTCAAGGAGATCCTGGCATGAATTCAGTAAAGTTGCAGGATATAAAATCAATATACAGAAATCGATAGCATTTCTATATACGAATAACAGGCAGACTGAGATAGAACTGAAAAAACTTATTCCGTTTACCATAGCCACTAAAAGTATAAGATATTTAGGAATAAATCTAACCAAAGAAGTTAAAGACCTCCACAAGGAAAACTACGAGAAGGTAAAAAAGGAAATTGAAAATGACACAAAAAAATGGAAGGACATCCCATGTTCATGGATTGGAAGAGTTAATATAATCAAAATGGCAATTCTACCCAAATTAATCTACCTATTTAATGCAATGCCAATCAAAGTACCAGACACATTCTTCACAGATCTAGAAAAGACAATCTTAAAATTTGTCTGGAATCATAAAAGACCCCGTATTGCCAAAGCACTTCTACACAAGAAGAATGGAGTGGGTGGCATCTCAATCCCCGATCCAAAAATATATTACAAAGCTGTGGTAATAAAGACAGCATGGTATTGGCACAGAAACAGACATGTGGACCAATGGAACAGAATAGAGTCCCCAGAAATAAGTGCCCAAACATACAGTCAACTGATCTTTGACAAGGGGTACCAGTCAATCCAGTGGGAAAATGAAAGCCTCTTCAGCAAGTGGTGCTGGAGAAACTGGACTTCCACTTGCAGAAAGATGAATCTGAACCCCTACCTCTCTCCTTTGACAAGAATCAAGTCAAGGTCGATCAAGGATCTAAATCTAAGACCTCAAACTATAAAGCTGCTCCTGGAGAATGCTGGGGAAACTCTGGGAGACATTGGTGTAGGGAAAGTCTTCCTAAAGAAGACCCTCAAAGCAGAGTCCATCGTCCACAAAATAGACAAGTGGGATTACATCAGACTAAGAAGTTTCTGCATGGCCAAAGACACAGTAGTTAGTGTGAATCGACAGCCCTCAGAATGGGAAAATATTTTTGTAAATGTTGCATCGGATAAGGGACTGATAACCAGAGTACACAAGGAACTAAAAAAGGTGTTTGGAAAAAAGATGAGCAACCCTATTAAAAGATGGGAGAAGGAGATGAAGAAAACACTCTCTAAAGATGACATACGAATGGCCAAAAGGCATATGAAAAAATGTTCAACCTCCCTCATCGTAAGGGAAATGCAGATAAAAACAACAATGAGGTACCACCTAACCTCAGTCACATTGTCTAATATTAAAAAAAACAAAAAATGATAAGTGTTGGCGGGGGTGTGGTGAAAGGGGAACTCTTTTACACTGCTGGTGGGAATGTAGATTGGTCCAACCACTGTGGAGAATAATTTGGAGATTCCTCAAAAATCTACAGATAGATCTGCCATATGATCCAGAGATCCCACTCCTCGGTATCTACCCAAAGGACAGAAGAATCCTTCCTTGGAAAAGTGCTTGCACATCGATGTTTATTGTGGCACTATTCACAATTGCTAAGTCATGGAACCAACCCAGATGCCCCCGTATGGAGGAATGGATTGAAAAACTGTGGCACATATACTCTATGGAATACTACTCAGCCATAAAAACCAACAGAGCCCTGGCTTTTGACAGAAAGTGGAAGAATATGGAAGATGTACTGCTGAGTGAGGCAAGCCAGGCTATGAAGGAGAGACATTGTATGTCCCCACTTAACATACACCGTTTGTCTGCATTCTATGTCAGAAACTGATTGACTAACAGTTGAACAAACACAAGAGATGGGTGTGAATGTCAATGAGGTGTATGTGGAGGAGTGGGGCCCAACGAAAGACATTTGGAGAAGGGATACAGAGGTAGAGCATTGACTGGATGGGGAGGTGTGGTGTTATCTGTTGAAGATATTTCGATCAACGGGTCTGGGGAGAAATGTTCACATATCGAAATGGTCTCATTGTAAGCCAAACAATATGATTGAAAGTATATACAAAAATAAATAAAGTAATTAATTAAAAAAAAAAGAAAAAGAAAAAGACTTCTTAAATAAGACTCTCTTAGCAAAGTCAATAATTCCCAAAATAGACAAGTGGGATTACATCAGACTAAGAAGTTTCTGCATGGCAAAAGACACAGTGATTAGTGTGAATAGACAGCCCTCAGAATGGGAAAATATTTTTGTAAACTATGCGTCAGATAAGGGACTGATCACCAAAATTCACAAGGAACTCAAGCAGCTGTTCCAGAAAAAGACAATCAATCCTATCAAAAGATGGGAGAATGGGACCAGCAGTTAGCGTAATGGCTATGTCGCTGGACTCCCACGTAGTCGACCGCGGTTCGAGTCCCAGACCCGGCGGCTTAAACTCACGCCGGGCGTGTGTGCGTGCGTGCCCAAGATCCCGAGAAGAGAATGGAGGAGAAGGGATTGCGGCGTGGCCATCCCCCCTGGGGGGGTGATTTCCTGCTTTCTATCTCTCTGTCTCTCTCTGTCTGTCTGGCGAGCGCACACACACTATAGCAAAAACCTCTCCAAAAAAAAAAAAAAAGAAAAAAAAAAAAAGATGGGAGAATGAGTTGAAAAAAAACCACTGTCTAAAGATGACATACAAATAGCTAAACGGCATGTGAAAAAATGCTCAACATCCCTCATTGTAAGGGAAATGCAGATCAAAACAGCAATGAGATATCACCTAACCCCAGTCAGAATGTCTCAGATTAAAAAAAACAAAAAATAATAAGTGCTGGCGAGGGTGTGGTGAAAAGGGAACTCTCTTACACTGCTGGTGGGAATGAAAATTGTTCCAACCACTGTGGAGAAAAATTTGGAGATTCCTCAAAAGTCTACAAATAGAACTACCATATGATCCAGCAATCCCACTCCTTGGTATCTACCCAAAGGACAGAAGAATACTTTATTGGAAAAGTGCTTGCACATCGATGTTTATTGAGGCACTTTTCATGATTGCTAAGTCATGGAAGCAACCCAAATGCCCATGAACTGATGAATGGTTAGAAAAACTGTGGCACATATATTCAATGGAATACTATTCTTCCATAAAAATCAACAAAACCCTGGCTTTTGACAGGAAGTGGATGAATGTGGAAGACTTACTGCTGAGTGAAGCAAGCCATGCTATGAAGGAGAGGCATTGTATGTCCCCACTTAATATATACCGAGTGTCTTCACTCTATGACTGAAACTAATTGTCTAAAGGATATAGAAACACAGTATATAGATGTAAATATCAGATAGAGTGTGTGTGAAAGAGGAGGGTTCGAGGAAGGATATTTGGGGGAGGGCCAGGGAGGAAAAGCATTAATGGCACAAAGAGGTGTGGTATTATCTGCTGAAGATATTTCATAGTTTTATCAACAGTACTAGGGAGAAATGTTCACCTGTTGAAATATCCATTTTGTAAGACAAATAATAATGTGATTGAATGTATGGAAGAAAATGAAATGAAAAAAGAATAAAAATAAAAATAAAATAATGATAAAAAAGTATAATTATTTCCTCTACAACGGCAAAGCCAGGCACAAAAAGACAAGTATTATAAGTGACATTTATATGTGGAGGATAGAATGTTTCTAGTAATAATAGTGCATTACAGGGCCAGCAGGTTTCATGATAGTTAGGTGCTGGAATCTCACAGGACTGACAGAAGTTCCAGTCCCAGACTTGACAGCTTGAAAATGATGCCAACAACATGCAGCATTGGACATCCTCCCTCAAAGGTGATTTCTCACTTTTCCTCTTTTTTGTCTTTCTTTCTGTCTCTGGCAAATACAGATGCCCATTTTAAAAACCTGAAAGAAAAGGAGAAGAAATAGTGGGTCAGCTAGTAGAGTGAGAATGGGAATGATGGGGGGAGGGAACATAGGAAAAGGATGGGTGAACGTAGAAACTTATAGTTAAATAGGAGGAATCTGTTCTTGTATTCCATAGCATATGAGGGTTAATGTAGTTAACAACAATTTGCTCTATATCTCAAAAACAAAACAATCTATAATGTTTCCAACCCAAATCACATCTATTTAAGGTAGTTCATATACAATTAACCTGATTTGATTATTACACATTGGATTTATGTATTAAAAAATGACACTGAAATCCATAAATATGTATAATGCATATGCATCAGGTATTTTAAAAGAATGTACCCTGAGAGGATACTGAAAATATGCTGCCAGTAGGGAAGTGCTCATAATACAAAGTAAGGCTGCAGACCACATAATATGAACTTGTGATTTTAAAAAAGATAAGTGGGTTGGTGGAAATCACTTAGGAAACTCTGGGAGACATTGGGGTAGGCAAAGACTTTTTAAATAAGACACCCGAAGCACAGGCAATAATCTCCTAAATAGACAAGTGGGATTATAGCAGAATAAGACGTTTCTTCCAAGCAAAAGACAGAGTAATTAGTGTGAATTTACAACCCTTGAAATGGGAGAATATTTTTGTGAAGTATGGCTCATATAAGGAACTGATAACCAGAATACGCAGGGAAATTTATTAAGTTTCAAGTGGCTTACAGAGAGAGAGAGAGAGAGAGAGAGAGAGAGAGAGAGAGAGAGAGAGAGAGAGAGAGAGAGAAAGATTAACCCAATTAAAAGATGGGCAAATGAGTTGAATGAAAAGCTCTCTAAGGAAGACATATGAACAGTCAAAAAGCGTATGAAAAAAATGCTCAACATCCCTCAGCATAAGGGAGATACAGATTAAAACCACAATGAGATATCACCTAACGCCTGTTAGAATGGCAAAGATTAAAAATACAAAAAGTGATGTGTTGGCAGGGTTGTGGTGAAAGAAAAATTCTCCTACACTGTAAGTATAAACGTACATTGGTTTAGCCACTGTGGAAAAATGATATGAAAGTTTCTCAAAAATCTACAAATTGAACTACTATATAATTCAGTCCACTACTGGTTGTCTACCCAAAGGATAAAACAGTTAGGAGAGTGCTTGCAATCTATGTTTACTGTGGTATTATTCACAATTTCTAAGATATGGAACTAACTCAAAGTTCACAGATGAATGGATTGAAATCTTGTGGTGTATATACTCTACAGAATACTACTCAGCTATAAAAAACAAGACCCTGGCATTTGACAGAAAGTGGATAAATATGGAATATTTTCTTCTGACTGAAACAAGCCAGAATACAAAAGAGATATTGTATGTCCCCACTTAATAAATACCTACTGGCTACACTCTATAGTGGGAACTGAAAGATTTGAGCATATTGAAGTGTACAAAATGGTTAGATTTAGAGGCAGTGTGAGGACGAGGAGGTGGGAGAAGGAGGAGAGGCTGAGGAAAGGAATTAAAAATAAAAAAGAGAAGCAAGACGTTTATGGGACACAGGAAAGGATGATTACTTGTTGATAATAATGTATATGGTATCTTCAACTGGACTGGTGTGAAGTGTATTCATGGTGGGTAAATTTACTTTACAAGTTGTAATGATGTAAATTGATGGAATATAAAAAAGAAATTAAAGGGAACCAGCAGTTAGTGTAATGGCTATGTCGCTGGACTCCCACGTAGTCGACTGCGGTTCGCGTCCCAGACCCGGTGGCTTAAAACTTACACCGGGCGCGTGTGTGTGCGTGCCCAGGATCCCAAGAGGAGAATGGAGGAGAAGGGATTGTGGTGTGACCATCCCCCCTGGGGGGTGATTTCTCGCTTTCTGTCTCTCTGTCTCTCTCTGTCTGGCGAGCGCATTCGCCCTATAGTGAAAACATCTCAAAAAATAAAAAAGAAATTAAAAAATATTTATTCATGTAATTCTATAAGTTATTATTATTTTTCAATTTGTTCATAGAGACACAGAGGGAGAGAAAAATGGAAAAGTGAAAAAGAAATCTCCAGGTCTGGGACTCAAACCATGCCCAGCCATGTGGGAGTTCAGTGCTTCAGTCACATCACCTGCCAGGCCTATTTCTTCTCTTTTTTATCTGTACCATAATTTAATTGATCTCTTATACCATAATTCAGATGAATGACTGATGGGATATTTTTGATGGACAGTCCTGTTTTAAGTAAGACTGGCTTATGTTTAAATGAATGTTGTTGGGTTTTTTAAACTTTGATAGTAATTTTCATTCAGTAAATGTTAGTACTGTTTGCCCTTTCTAAGATATAATTGGTAAATCATTAGTAGTGCTCATCTGTCTATAAAGATGGTGAATGTCAACTCAAAACTTACTGAAAAGTCATCAGATGGCATAGGGGTTACATCACTGGACTCCATATGGTTGATTGTGACTCATGTCCTAGAACTGATGGCTTGAAAATCACATTCAGCATGTGTGCATGCATGCCCAAGATCCCAGGAAAAGAATGGAAAAGAGATTGTGGTGTTTCCATCTCCCCTGAAGGATGCTTTCTCAATTTCCTTCTCACTGTCCTTATCTCTCTTTCTCTTCAGTTAGCACATGTGCCTTAAGGCAAAAACCTCTGCAAAACAGAAACAAAAACCTAGTGCATAGTGTTTTATTACATGGGTTATATGTAACTGGTTATATGAATATATAAATACTGGGGAAATTCCTTCACTTTTTATAATCAAGCAGAGGGACCAGCAGTTAGCGTAATGGCTATGTCACTGGACTCCCACGTAGTTGACCGCGGTTCGTGTCCCGGACCTGGTGGCTTAAAACTCACGCCGGGCGCGTGTGCATGCGTGCCCAAGATCCCAAGAGGAGAATGGAGGAGAAGGGATTGCGGCGTGACCATCCCCCCTGGGAGGTGATTTCTCGCTTTCTGTCTCTATGTCTCTCTCTGTCTGTCTGGCGAGTGCACACGCCCTATAGCAAAAACCTCTCAAAAAAAAAAATCAAGCAGATTCACTCGTGTTTTACTTTGTGTTCATTAACCCATTAAAGGAAAGGGCAGAAAATAAGGTAGTAATGTCTACTTTGTGTGTTTTATCTTAACTATGCTAATCCAATTAGAATTCCCTGTATCTGATACTCTGCCTTATTGAAAGACATTTTAGTGTGGTTTGTGTTTACTATCAAATAAAGACTATGTAAGATTTTACATATTTTATCAGTGATTTGTAAGAGCAGATGTTTTTGAAAGTCTTTGTATTGAGATTTAGTAGAAAGTTAAAATTTGCCTTTGAATACTTCTTTAAGAAATTTTTTATTTAATTTTATTTATTATTATTATTACTTTTAAATTTGACCAGAGAAAGGTAGTGTGAGAAAGCAAAACACCATTTTCAGGACCTGAACTGCAGTCAGTCATAACAACTGTTCAAACAGCATAAAAACTGTAGAATTTCAGTGCATGTGTGATTGGTAAAGGTGCTTTTGTCAACTTATTAGAAGGATTGGAGGAGATATACCATCAGAATAGATTTGAAAATTATGTCATCTTAAGACTTAAAATAATTAGAGATTCATTACTAATTATACATCACTAGCCCCTGTGAACTAGTCATTTCAGGGTAAAAGAGAAATGAAGATTTCCTACTGATAATTCAGCCTCCAGCAAACAAGCTAGTGTGGTAGGGAGTTCCTCTAGCCTTCTATCTCTGATTCTGTTTCTCTGTCTCTGTCTCTTTCTCTCTCTGCATCTGTCTTCTCATTTTTCTGTAATTTTTCCTTTTCAAAAATTTTTTTTTTTTTTTTGGAGAGGTTTTTCGCTATAGGGCGCGTGAGCTCGCCAGACAGACACAGAGAGACATATAGACAGAAAGCGAGAAATCACCCCCCAGGGGGGATGGTCACGCCGCAATCCCTTCTCCTCCATTCTCCTCTCGGGATCTTGGGCACGCACGCACATGCGCCCGGCGTGAGTTGTAAGCCACCGGGTCCGAGACGCGAACCGCGGTCGACTACGTGGGAGTCCAGTGACATAGCCATTACGCTAACTGCTGGTTCCCTTCAAAAATTTTTAAAGATGAAGTTTTCTCTTGCTTTCAGCTTCGTCTTTTGTCTTGTTAATAATCCCCTCTGCTCCTCCCACCCAGGCAGGAGAGGTGAGAAGCAGGCCTTTAGGAGAAGATCCATCATGGCTCCTCTGAACTAGTCATATCACATGGCACACTTGCACGCCACCTGGTTTTCTATTTTGTGCATATTTTTAAATGTAAAACAGTAATTATAATATTTATTTAGGTTTTTTCTTTTTTTCCCTGTTTTTTTTTTTTTTGTTTGTTTGTTTCTCTCTCTCTTTTTCGTTTTTTTTTTTTTTTTTTCTCATCTTTCCACTCCTCAATATCTATTTACTGTGTTTCTAGATGGATCTAAGGGCTCTGTAGCTAAACATCCACATACTATTAGGGTTAACATATTTCTCAATATCTACTGAATCTGCTACACAAAACAATCACAGCAGAACTGTAGAGAAACTCCAGATCACCTCTTTCTGCTTGCTCCTGAATGTTCAGATTAAACTTCAAGAATTAGGAAAAAACACACCATCCATCAGATGACTTGAAATCACTGAAGGACCACAAGTAGTATGAGAAAGCAAGAAAATACCTCTCCTCCAAGGGAAAAGAATAATTCCTCTTCATCCACAATCAGTTCAATGGAAATCATGGAAATGTCTGATAAAGAATTTAGAACATTCATAGTGGCAATGCTAACAGAGATGGAAGAGAAGAGAGACAATGAACTGCTGAAGAGAAAGGAGAAAAAGCTGATGAGTTCCAGGAGCTGAGGAAATTCTTGCAAGATCTAAAAGAGGAATTACACACTTTAAAAAAGAATCAAACAAAACTGTTAGAGATGAAGACTATAATACAGGAAGTCAAAATCTTGAAAGTATTAAAAGCAGACTAAATCATACAGAAAATAGAATCTCAGGGAACCAGCAGTTAGTGCAATGGTTATGTCGCTGGACTCCCACGTAGATGACCGCGGTTCACGTCCTGGACCCAGTGGCTTAAAACTCATGCTGGGCACGTGTGCGTGCGTGCCCAAGATCCCGAGAGGAGAATGGAGGAGAGGGGTATTGCGGCGTGAAAATCCCCCCTGGGGGCTGATTTCTCGCTTTCTGTCTCTGTGTATCTCTCTGTCTGTCTAGCGAGTACATGTGCCCTATAGAGAAAACCTCTCCAAAAAAAAAAAAAAGAAAGAAAATAGAATCTCAGATATAGAAGAGAATATTGCTGCTCTAGAAAAATCCACCACGAAGACTGAGAAGATTGCCCAAAAAAATGAGAATAATATATGAGAAGTACTAGATACCATCAAACATCCAAATATCCAGATAATTGGCATTCCAGAAGGTGAAGAGACTCATAAGGGAATTGATAATCTATTTCATGAAATTCTGCAAGAAAACTTTCCAAACGTAGAGAGGCACTCAAAGATCCAATCCCAAGAAATACAAAGAACCCCAAATATAATCAACCCAAGATGATCTTTTCCAAGACAATCTTCTCCAAGACACATTGTAGCCAGGTTGACCAAAACCACAGACAAAGACAAGATACTAAGATTGGCAAGAGAAAAACATCAAGTTACCTACAAAGGACATTCCATCAGGCTAACAGCAGATCTCTCATCAGAAACAATGAAGAGAGGAAAGAATGGGAAAATATATTCAAAGTGTTAAGGGAAAACAATTTCAGCCAAGAATACTGTAACCAGTAAGATTATCTTTCATGTGGGAAGAAAAGACAAGAACATTCTCAGATAAACAAAACCTGAAAGAATTTACCAGCACCAGACCAGATCTCCAAGAAGTTCTCAAGGGACTGCTATATCAGGAGGATTAAATACAGTCACACAGAAATAAGAGTTCAAAAACTAAGAAAATGGCCAACTTAATCACAGGGACAAATCTGGAGTTGAATATTTTATCCTAGAATTTAATCGGGAGAATCGAACCACAACAGAAGATAAAGTACTTGAGACTGAATTGGTGAAGTATAATTTTATGACTTTTGATTAAAACATTGCTGATTTCTTATAGACTTTCTTAACTGGTTGTAAGAATTTGTGTCCTCTCTTTAGATATGGATACGTTTATGTACCTACTATTTGAACAGAATCCTATCCTGTTTCCTGGCTTTAAATTTTAAGCAAAGTTCCTTAGAATTTCTGTGATTTAAGTTAAAACTGGTTTTCTTAATAGTATCAAGTGAACTTGCTATTGAAAGTAGGTAAATTATTTAAAAAATTGTGTGATCAATTCAATGTGTGGGGGAGGAATGGAAGACAACTGTAGACAATAGAGATAGTGTGAGAAGAGGGTGGGAAAGGACAGAGGGTCAGAAATAGGGATAAAAATATACTAGAAACTAGAAATGGAAAATTTTTGATAATAACATGCATGATTAAGTCACTATGCAGTATATTGTGGATGGGAAATCACATTTTGTATGCTGTGACAATGCTTAGGGAATTAATGTAAATTAAGTTAAATAAAAAGAGAACAGTTTCAGAAAATAAAAAAAACTAATACTGTTTTTTATTAAATTAAAAAAATTGCATTAAAAATACCTATTCGATGACTGCAGTAAGATATATAGCCCCAGCTAGGTGCTACTTTATAGGATGTTCATTCTACTCACTGAGGCTTATGCCTAAAGTTGGACTTGTGTTCGTGGAAATGTATATATCAGCTGTGCTTGCTATGAAAATACTTAGATTAATTAAGATCTTTAGTGACTCAATAAAATGTGGGGGAAAAACAGTATAGAAAGCAAACATAGATATCCGAGACACTGTGGGTGGAGAGTGGGAGATGGCAGAGGGTAAGAGATAGGGAATCAAGGATGGGAAAAAAAAATACAGGAAACAAGAAATGGAAAATTATTTGTTGACGATAACATGTATGTTAATGTGCTTGAGTGAGCAATATATAGTGTACTCTAGATGGAAAATCTCATTTTGTATGCTGTACAGTGAGTGAATATAAATAAATAAATAAATATATAAATAAATTTTAAACCTTAAAATAATAAATTTTTAAACTTAAAATAATTAAAAGCAAATGACTAAAAAAAAAGGAAGAAAAAAAAGAAAGAAAGAATAAGGAAAACAGACAAAAAGAAAGAAATAGACAACGAAAATATTTTAGGAGCCATGTCCAAACCCAGGAGACAAGGCCAGTCCAGAGATGCCTCCACAAGGTTTCTTTTTCTGCCTAAGGATGATCTAGCCTCCAGAGGGAGACTCAGGGATTTGTGAGACCCACTCAATGATAGGAACACTTGAAGGATCATGGCCAGCTCAGTCATTCTACCCAAACCTCCCTGGCCTCCCAGGTCTTTGCTGATCTTTAGGTGGGACACAGCCCCACTTCTCCCCAGCCATGATATGAGGAGGAATAGTGACCATGCTCACAGGACCCTCAGGGAACTTCCTGTACAGTCTTTGATAACAGTCACTGCTCTATAAACTATTGACTCAGAATGCAGTTAGATTTTATTTTGTTTTTAGATTTTTCTATAGGGCACATGCACTTGCCACTGGAGAGAGTCACAGAGAGAGAGAAAAGAGGAAGAGGGAGAAAATGAGAAAGCACCCTGCAGGGGATATGACCAAGCCACAATCCCTTCTCCTTCATTCTCTGTGAGATTTTGGGTAGGAATGCACACATGCCTGGTCCACTCTTTAAGTCATCCAGTCAGATACCTGGACCATGTATTTGACCATGTGGAATCCGGCACCTTTACCATTCTACTTGTAAGCTCAACACTGTTTATTTTGAAAAACTGTTTCAAAGTGGCCAGCAGATGGTCAAGGTGCTAAACTCTACCATAACCAACCACAGTCTGGACCCAATGGCTTATAAATTACACTGAGCATTTTGTGTGTGTGTGTGTGTGTGTGTGTGTGTGTGTGTGTGTCCAAAGTCCTGAGAGGAGAATGGAGGAAAAGGGATTGTGACATGGCTTGCCTCCCTGAGGTCTTACTTTCCTTATTTCTGTTTCTTTGGCAAGCACATGTGTCCAATGTACTCCCCCCATTAAAAAATGTTTTAATATTTATTCTTTTCATGAGACAAAAGAGAAAAAGGGAGGGAGAGAGAGCCATATACAAAGTAACAAGCATTGCCGTCAGTGTCTCAACACATTATTGAGACACCCTCAGCCACAGCCAACCCTAGATTGTGGGTACAAGTATAATAAGCACACTTGGGGAGGTCTCAAAATGTGAACTCCAAATCTTCCCATGTAAATTAGCCTTGCAGTATGTCATGTTTTATAACTTCACATTTGCTATTTTTTGCCTCATAGAAAATGGTCATTCTAACTAGGGTAAAATGAAAGCTCATTGTAATTTTGATTTATATTTTGTTGGTAATTAGTGATATTGAACTTTTTTTCATATACTTTGCCATTGTATGTCTTCTTTAGAAATGTTTATTTGTGCTTTGATTTAATTCTGTGATCAGGGTTTTGGTTTTAATATTGTTTTTTGCTTTTCAGTTTCTTGACTTTCTTATATACTCTGAATATTATTTTTTTTGGAGAAGTTTTTGCTATAGGGCACGTGCACTCACCAGAAAGACAGAGAGAGACAGAGAGACAGAAAGCAAGAAATCACCCCCCCCAGGGGGGATGGCCACGCCGAAATCCCTTCTCCTCCATTCTGCTCTCAGGATCTTGGGCACACACGCACACGTGCCCAGCGTGAGTTTAAGCCACTGGGTCCGGGACTCGAACAGTGGTCGACTACATGGGAGTTCGGCAACATAGCCATTACACTAACTGCTGGTCCCTATACTCTGAATATTAATCCTTCACTAGATTAATAGATTGAAAATACATTTACTCTCTCTTGAATCATGTCTTTTCACTCTTGATTATCGCCTATGCACAATCATTTTAGTTTGCTATAATACCAGAAAGATTTTTTTTTTTTGCCTTTGTTGCCTCTGATTTTCAGGTCTTCTTTAAAATATCTGTGCCCAGATCAATACCTAAGGCATTTACCCTGTTTTTTTTCTTCTGTCGTTCTGTTTCAAGTCTTAACTTTACTTTTTTATCTGTTCTTTCTGATGTGGATAGCCACTATCACCAGCACCATTTATTGAAGTGCTATTCTCTCCTCAGTCTATGTTCTTAGCATCACTTTTGAATTTCAGTTGCCAGCAGGTGGTGCAGTATTAGGGAGCACTGACCTCCCACATGATGGACAGCAGTTTGAGTCCTGGACCTGCTGGCTTACTTTCTCATTCTCCCTCACTCTCTGGTCAAATTAAAATAAACAATAATAATCAAAATAATAAATAGAGTTAAATAAATCAAGATCTTCCTAGAAAAAGAGAGAGAGGATACAAATCAATAAGCCAGATATGGAAGTAAAGATATTATTCCTGACTATATAGAAGTAAAAAGCTTTCTAGAAGAACACAATAAATACTAAATAATTAATAAAATGTGGCCATTAATCAATTCATCCCCATAATGTAAGAAATACCAATTTATCTGATACCAATCATAGTTAAAAGTACAAGAACTGCCAAAGATTAGATGCATGCAATAAGTATTTTAAAATGAATTTAAGAAGGCAGTCATTTTCAGTTACTTTAATATATGTGAATATAAAATCAGTACAGTTTTGGTTCAAAACATTATAATTATGCTACAGTCTTATGATATAAACATTAAATTTTATTTGTAACCTCTTCTGATTTTTAAAGCTTCCCAGGAGTTCTTATCAGGCCTCATCAGAATAACATAGCACTTGGGGGCAAAGATGCAGCCCAGAAGCCCTGCACTGGTGGCCAAGATGGAGAAGATCTCCACAGCACCGTGAACTTCCCCTTGGTGCTGTGATAGACAGGGACAAATTTGACCCAGACACTGCAGAACACTAGCATGTTGAATGTGAGGAACTTGGCTTCATTGAATGTGTCAGGCAGGTTCCTGGCCAAGAAAGTCACAGTGAAGCTCCCCAGAGCCAAGAAGCCCAGGTAGCCCAGGACACAGTAGAAGACAGTGACTGAGCCCTTATTGCACATGATGATGAGGTTTCTGGGCTCAGAATGTGAGTCTATGTCAACAAAAGGTGCAGAAGTTCCCAGCCATATTCCACAGATAATCATTTGAATCAGGGAGCAAATGAGAATGACAGAGTTGGAAGCCCCTGATAGCAGCAAGCACCTCATTGTTCTTCCAGGCTTCATGGCCTTGAATTCCAGAATCACAGTAATGGTTTTGGCTAGAACAGTGGAAACAGCCACCATGAATACAAGGCCAAATATGACTTCTTGGAGGACACACGTGGCTGTGTTAGGATGGCCAATGAAGAGCAAGGAGCGAAGGAAGCATGGAAGGAGGGAGATGAGTAGAATGAAGCTGAGAACCTGGTTGTTGGTCTTGACAATGGGAGTGTCTCTGTGCTTCCCAAAGATCCCCAAAACTGCAGCTGTGAGAACAAAGAAGCACAGAGCCATGGTGGCCATGGCTATCCCCAAAGCATCCTCAAAGGCCAGGAATGTCACAGGCTTGGGGAGGCAGTGAGTCCTTTCACTGTTTGGATACTCTTGAGCTGAGCACTGGACACACTGATTTGCATCTGGTGACAAAAAAAAAGATCCAGCAATTTACTTTTACAAAGTAAGTGTCATGTTGAGGGAAATAGTCACCTTTATGTAATTTTCCACAGATAATTCCCCTGAGGTAATACAAAGACAGACCAAATTAAGAGTCTATGTTGAGTAACCAGCAGTTAGCGTAATGGCTATGTCGCTGGACTCCCATGTAGTCGACCGCGGTTCACGTCCCGGACCCGGTGGCTTAAAACTCATGCCGGGTGCATGTGTGTGTGTGCCCAAGATCCTGAGAGGAGAATGGAGGAGAAGGGATTGTGGTATGGCCATCCTCCCTGGGGGCTGATTTCTTGCTTTCTGTCTCTCTGTCTCTCTCTGTCTGTCTGGCAAGCACACACACCCTATAGCAAAAACCTCTCTCTCAAAAAAGAAAAAAAAAAAAAAGAGTCTGTGTTGATGTGTTGATTACACTGGGAGAATTCTTTCAGCTTCAGGTGGCACCAAAGTGATTTAAAGCTGGATCTCAGAATATGAGGATCTTGGTTGGCCCATCTTGTGGCTCTGAATGATGCTATCAATGATGAGAATTTATTCCAGATCTCTTCTCTACTCTCTACTGAGTTTTTCTCATGACAAACCTTATATTTCCATGCCTTATCATATTTGTTCATCACAACAGAAATGAATAGTTTTCTTATTAATATTCTGAGAAAAATAATTTTATCTTTTCTTCTGGAATATTTGTTTACCTCTATCCTCATTTTTATTAATTTTTTCTTATATATAATATGTCAATTTGTGTACATACTTTTCTCATTGTACATTTTAAATTGTCTACCAATATGATCATAAACAGTTGTATGTAAATATTGAAAACATGTTTAATTAATTTTTTGCAGAGGTTTGTGTGTTAGGGTATGTGTGCTAGCCAGAGAGAGAGAAAGAGACAGGCACAGTGAGAGAAAAGGTAAGAAATCACCCTCAGAGAGGATGGCCATGTTGCAATCTCTTTTTTTCCATTCTCTTCCTGAGATTTTGGGCATGCATACACACCTGCCCAGCATGAGTTTCAAAGCATCATGTTTAGGACTTGAACTGCGTTTGGGTATGTGCGAGTCCAGTAATAAACCACTATGAGAACTGCAGGTCCCAGAAAACTGCTTTACTTTAAAATGTTTAAATATTGAATGGAATTTGATTGCTCCTATATAGCTATTGTTTGATAAATTTGTATTATAATTTTATGATAAAAGGATGGAATGTTCTTTCTGAGATATCCATTTATATACATCTGAAAGTATAGTTTGTAAATTTTTTTTTTTTTTTGAGAGGCTGGTAATACTTTTTGTCTTTATACATTATGTGGTTTCTGTTGCAAACACTCACTTCTATTGTTATGTAGCAGGAAAGCAGCCACAGAGATTATGGAAATTAACAAGCATGTCTGCATTTTAATAACTTTTTTAAAGAAAAATATGTTGCGTGCCTAATACTTTCTCAAGTATTTATTTATTTTTGGTAATTCTCAGACAATAGTATCAGGCTGTCAACAAAGTCATGACACAATTTTCCAAAGAAAGAAAAATAAATAAAAATACATCATGACATTTCCAACAACCCAATATCTTCTCAAAGATTTATAGTGGGGGTCAGCAAGATCCTACTTTGGAAATATGATGGGAAAAGGAGAGTTTGAGGAAAGATTTTAAGGAGAAAAACAGAAAGGCAAGACATTTATGGGACACAGAAATGATTATTACTTGATGATGACATGTAGGGACTGGTGAAAAATGTAGGAAAATTCATGTTGGAAAATTCACTTAGCAAGCTATGTGATGTTTAGTGATCGAATGATAAAAAATCCTGGGTTCACACAGGACTTATTGCAGTTTGAGTCTCAGACATGAAAACTTGCTTTCTCACTTACCCTTTCTTTCTTGTCTCTCTCTGGTGAGCATGCATGACCTGTAGCAAATTTTTAAAATAATAGTGATAAATCAAATTACATAAATAGTTCTTAGTAAAAAAAAATTAAAGTGATAATTAATCACACCTTTTTTTCACATTACCTATTCTTATTCCAAGAGTCAGCAGATACTCCAGACTTCTGTCTAAGAAATAGGTTTAGGACCCACATGCATGTGCTTGTTTCTTTCTGGGTCCCAAACCCTTTCTTTCTCTATTCGTTTTGTTTTGTTTTGAAAATATTTATCTTATTTTACTTATTATTATTTTTCAAATTTGCTCTAGGGCATGTGTATTCACCAGAGAGAGAGAGAGACAGACAAGGAAGGTAGGAAAGCAAGTGGTCAGGTCTGTGAGACAAATCACAGTGAGTCATGTGGAAGTTCAGCACCTTATGAATCATGCCACATACTGGCCCATATTATTCATTTTTTTAAATAAATTTGCCAGGAGGCACATTAACTCACTAGAGACACCCAGAGAGAGAAAGAACTTGAGACAGCACCACCTCTGTAAAATGATCATGCCACAATTTCTTCTGCACCATTTTTTTCCCTTATCAGTATTTTTCACAACATACAAACTACTGGTGTATTTTCCAAGTCATCTGGTTTGGGACTCAAGTCACAATTTGGGTCATGTGGGATTCATCCACCTAAACCACCATGCCATGGGTTGTCCCCATATCTCTATTTTTATTTCTTGTCTTGCACACTTTTTTAGTTTTGTAATTCCTTCACCTAAAATAAATATTTTTTGGCATATTCTAACCTGAACATAAATATGTAGTTTCACTAGCAATAAAAATCAAATGATTTCTACTGTTAGAATGCCTGGAATTGAAAAATACTTATGAAAAAATTCAAACCATATTAATTCCTTATATATTGGAAAAATAGAAGCATGATTTTTTAAAATAATTTTCCATATTTCACATTTGACAGCATCACATCTTGATAACTGTTTGACTTTATATATTGTATGATAGCAAATTTTGAGGTGACCAATTGTGAAATTGATTAGAATGTTGAGTCTTCAATCTTGAAACTGTTTCTTTTTCTTCCTACAATATAATTGAAAGTATGATATTCTGATACTAGTCAAGTCTTTTTAATTGCACAGGTGTTTGAGTATGGTTGAAAAAGTTTAAAATATTTTCATAATAATTTATCTGTAATTACATTGTGCTTATCATCTGGGTATAAAAGTCAGATTAAAAGTTTAAGGCACCCACAGGTAACCTTGATGATGACATATATTTCATCATGTCTCATGTGGTCCAGTATAAAACCTAAGATTGACATTGTCTTACCCAGCACTAAAATGCAAGGGTGTCCATTGGAAATTATTTCAGAGTTGAGCCTAATACAATGAGCATGACCAGATAAAACAGCTTACACTAGATAAGGTAGTAATAGTGTTTATAAAATAAATATACCAAAACAACAAACATGTGAATTCAGAACAGTGGTGCTCTATGATTCATTTCTTTTATTGTGTGTCTGTGTGAGTTTTTCTATAGGGCAAGTGTGCTCACCAGAGAGAGAGAAAGTGAGAAATAACCTCCCAGAGGAGATAGCCTTACCAGTCTCTTCTTTTCCTTTCTGCTCTGGAGATTTGGGGGGGGGGTGACACATGTGCATGCACCTGGCATGAGTTTCAAGCCTCAGGATTGGGAATTAAACCACAGTCAGCCACATGGGACAGTGCCTTCACCACCACATCACCTTCTGCCCCCAATGTTTTATTTCTAATACTAACAGTTTTATTTTACTGAGCAATAGTAGGGGCTAATGGTGTAGTTATATATTTCATACTTGTTTGATTTGAAATGTCTGACTCTGGGCACAAGAAAGAAATAAAGCAGCAAACAGGTCTTCCTTGTGGAATTTTTTGGAATCCAGGAACACAGCTGTCGCTACACACAGATTCAGGAGTCTGAGCAGAAAAGAGATTTATTAGTCATAATCATGTATGTTATGAAGTGTTTTGATCGGATGTTTCTATTTTTCTACATCATAGAAAACTATTGCCATTATTAGGTCATCACTGTGTATCATTTAAACTCCCATCACATTGAAATTAGTTAGGCTTTCTTTTAATTGTTTTCTTTTGTTTTTCTAGAGAGTAATTTTTTTGAGAGATTTTTGCTATAGGGCGCATCCACTCACCAGAAAGACAGAGAGACAGAAAGTGATAAATCATCCCTTAGGGGAAATGGCCATGCCACAATCCCTTCTTCTCCATTCTCCTCTTGGGATCTTGGGCACACGCGCACACCGGTGTGAGTTTAAGCCACCGGGACTGGGATTCGAACCATGATAGACTACATGGGAGTCCAGAGACATATCTATTACACCAATTGCTGGTCCCTAGAGAGGAATTTTTGCTATAGGGTACATGCACTCACTGAAGAGACAGAGAAAGTGAGAAAACACCCCTTGGGGTGATGTCTACACTGCAATTTTTTCTTTATTCTCTCAGGATTTGGGGCAACCATGCTCATATGCCTGATAGGAATTTCAAGTCTCTGGTTCCAGAACTCAAAACTACAGTCAGCCATGTGGGAGTCCAGAGCCTTAACCACTATGTTATCTGCTGGCCCTCCTTACATAGACTTCTAATAAGAAATTAATATGCTTCCATTTGTTACGTATTATTACTATTTTAAAAATTATTTATTTTATTTATTATCATTATGTTTAAATTTGAACAGAAATAAAGAGTGAAAGGGAAAGTGTGAAAACAAGCTTCCAGGTCAGGGGCAAGAATTGTGGTCAACCATGTGAAAGTTCAGTACTTTAACCATCCTGCCACCTGCTGGATGGTTAAGTATTATTTGTCAAGCGTGTCCAAGGTACCAAATTAACGTACCTCATACATAACTAAAAGCAAACAAACAAACAAACCTCAGTGTCAATCTTTTGTGTTATGTAATCACTTTTTTTTTTTTCTTTTTTTGAGAGGGTTTTGCTATAGGGCACAAGCTCTCTTCAGAAAGACAGAGAGAGACAGAGAGACAGAAAGCAAGAAATCAACCCCCAAGGGGGGATGGCCATGCCACAATCCCTTCTCATCCATTCTCCTCCCAGGATCTTAGGCATACATGCACAGGCGCCCAGCGTGAGTTTAAGCCACCGGGTCCAGTACTCGAACTGCAGTTGACTACATGGGAGTCGTGACATAGCCATTACACTAACTGCTGGTTCCTGTAATCACTTTTTTCCAAACAACCTTAATGCAGGTTTTACAAGGTAAATTTTCTGAAAAGCTGTGTTCCCAAGAATATTAATATTATGTCCTCATATCTAGTTGGGTAGAAAATTTTAAGTTATTGATTTAAAAATATCTAATAATATGATATGTAGGCACACAACGAAAAGTTAGCCTAAACCTTATGGCCCAGCAGAATGATGAGAATGTGGTTAATCCACTTCTGGGCTCTGAGGCCAGTAGAGCACTGCTTTTCATATATTAACACACTACATGTGCGAAGCATCAGTGTTATATAAATTCTTTTTTTAAGAGGCTTTGTCCTTAGGATGTCTGTGCTCACTGGAGAGAGAGAGAAACAGACAGTGAGAGCAAAACTGATAAATTAGCCCATAGGTGGAATGATCACATTACTATCCATTCTCCTTCATCTTCTCCCAAGATCTGGATCATGCATGCATGTGTACCTAGCATGAGTTTCACAACAGTGGGTCCAAGACTCAAACTGGGGTTGGTCATGAGGGAATCCAGTATTTTAACTACTACATTATCTGCTGGCCCAAGTTGTATAAATCTTCTGCCTCATCTAATTAGCTGAGCTTATATTCAATGCTTTGAGATGTTTAGTACAACAAAGAATGATATGCAAGAGGTTGACACATGGTGGTGTGGTTAAGGCACTGGATTCTCATATGGCTGACTACGGTTTGAGTCCTGGACCCATTGACTGGCTTTCAGATTCTCTCTCTCTCTCTTTATCTCATCAACTTGAAGAACACTAATAATGAATAATAAATTAAATAAATAATTCTTAAAAAAAGAATGCTATTCAAAATGACAAGAGGAAATATGAATAGTATCTACAAAAACATAAATGGTATCTTAATCTGTAATCTCATGTTTATAGTATATCAATATATGAAGAGAACTTTGTTGACAAATGATAAAGGGTTTCATGATATATAGAGGGATTTTTTTTTAGATACACACAAACTCACACACACACACACACAGACATTTATATGAAGGGGTTACATGCTCTATGAAGATAGAAGACATTTCAGTCAATGATGAAAAGCATATATGATAGTGGTCCCAAAAGATAATAGGTTAGGTCATATAAATTCCATGTGCAATGTGTAATATCATCTAGGTCTGTGTAAGTGCAATTTATGATGTTCACACAATGACAAAATTCCCTAAAAATGCATTTCTTGGGAACCAGCAAATGGCACACTGTTTATGTGGCTGGACTCCCACATGACTAAGTGTAGATTGAGTCCCAGATCTGACAGCTTTAATCTCACACGGGGTGAATGTGCATGTTAGCTCAAAATTTTGAGAGTAGAATGGAGGAAAAGGGATTGTAGCATGGCTACCTTCCCAGGGGGGTGATTTTTAGCTTTCTGTCTCCTTGTAAATGCATTTCTCTCATTAATCAATGTTAAAGTATGTATAGATATCCATTACCTTGCTGATTTTAATTGGACTGCTGCTTGGACAAACATAAAACAAATCAGTATATAAAAACAGATTTTTTAAAATAATAAGAATGTATGTAAGCAAAATTATAGTATAAAGTCAGGATGTAAAAGGCAGGCTTTAAAAATAATTTGTATTTTCATTGAGACAAGAGTTTAATTCACTTTTTCTTAGGTTTCTGCCATATATCATTTGCTTTCACCAGAGAGAGAGAGAGAGAAAGAGAAAAACAATAAGTGAGAAATTCATCCTCAGAAGGTTGGCCACACCACAGTCTTTTTTCTTTCATTCTCCTCTCAGGATTTGGGGCATGTATGCATATACACATGCCAGGTGTAATTTTCATGTCACCTGATCTAGGACACAAGCCATGGTTGGCCATGTGAGAACCCAGTTCCTTTACCATTACACCATCTGCTGGCCCAGTGTAAAGTAAATTGAATGCTGAGTTAGTGTGGGAAGAGAGTGAGAGAAGGAGAATGTGAGGAAAGACATTAAGGAGAAAAATAGAGAGGCAAGACATTTATGGGACCCAGAAATGGATTATTATCTACTAATGGTAACATGTATAGTATCACCAATAGGACAGGTGTTAAATGTATTTATGTTGGAAAATTCACTTTACAAACTAAGTGAAGTATAGTGATTGAATGTATAAAAGAAATTAAATGCAAATAAAATACATTTTATATACATCTATCTATCTAGAGATATAGAGATATACAGATAGATAGGTGACAGATAGTGATAGATAGATAGATAGATGGATAGATAGATATAGATAGATAGATAGATATAGATAGATTGATAGATAGATAGATAGATATAGATAGAAGATAGATACATATAGATAGATACATACTGAATGTCTGTTCTCTATAGTAGAAACTGAAAAATTGGAAATTGTAACAGGGAGGGCAACTGTAGATACTACAAATAGTAAGGATAGGGATAATATGAGGTTAGGTATTAGGAGAGGAGGGAAATAGATGAAAAAGAAGTACATATAACTGACACAAAAATAAGAAAGCTGACACCTTCATGGCTCCTGCGAACTAGCCATTTTGGGGGAAAGAGAAAAATGAAGATTTCCCACTGATAATTCGGCCTCCAGCACACAAAACTCGTGTGAAGGGGCAAAAAAAGAAAACAGGTCTTCTTGAAGACACACCTTCATGGCTCCAGCGAACTAGCCATTTTGGGGGAAACAGAAAAATGAAGCTTTCCTACTGATAATTCGGCCTCCAGCACACAAAACTCACGTGATTGAACTTCCAAGTTTGGGAAGAAACCGACCATCCACCAGATGACTAGAAATCGCTGCAGGACCACAAAAAATATGGGAAAGCAGGAAAATACCTCTCCTCCAAGGGAAAAGAATAACTCCTCTTCATCCACACACAGTTCAATGGAAATCATGGAAAGGTCTGATAAAGAATTCAGAACATTCATAATTGCAAAGCTAAGAGATGGAAGAGAAGAGAGATAATGAACAGCTGAAGAGGAAGGAGAAAGGAGTTGATGAGTTCCAGGAGATGAGAAAATTCATGCAAGATCTAAAAGAGGAATCTCACACTTTACAAAAGAATCAGATGGAACTGTTAGAGATGAAGGCTATATAATACAGAAAGTCAAAATCTCCTTTGAAAATATTAAAAGCAGACTAGATCATACAGAAAATAGAATCTCAGATGTAGAAGAAAAAATGGCTGGCCTAGAAAAATCCACCACGAAGACTGAGAAAAAGGCCGAAAAATTTGAGAATAATATACGAGAAATACTGGATACCATCAAACGTCCAAACATCCCAATAATAGGTATCTCAGAAGGCGAAGAGACTCGTAAGGGCATTGATAATCTATTCCATGAAATCCTGCAAGAAAACTTTCCAAACCTAGAGAGGTACTCAGAGTCAGTCCCAAGAAATACAGAGGACCCCAAATAGAATCAACCCAAGAAGATATTCTCCAAGACACATTATAGCCAGATTGACCAAAACCACAGACAAAGACAAGATACTAAGATTGGCAAGAGAAAAACGGCAAGTTACCTACAAAGGGTATCCCATCAGACTAATAGCAGACTTCTCATTGGAAACAACGCGAGCAAGGAAGAATGGGAAAATATATTCAAAGTGTTAAGGGAAAAGCAATTTCAACTGAGAATACTGTACCCAAAAAGATTATTGTTCATTTGGGAAGAAAAGACATGAACATTCTCAGATAAAACCTGAAAGAATTTACCAGCACCAGATCAGATCTCCAAGAAGTTCTTAAGGGAGTGCTATGTCAGTAAAATTAAATGCAGACACACAGAAATAAGAGTTCAAAAACTAAGAAAATGGGCAACTTAATTGTAGGGACAAAGTCTGGAGTTGAATATTATATTCCAGAATTCAATCTGGAAGATCGAACCACAACAGAGGAAAGATTAAGTACATGAGACTGAACTAATGAAACAGCATTCTGTGACTTGACTAAAATATTGCTGCTTTTCTTCTAAGCTTTGTTGTCTGGTTTTAAGGAATTTATCCTGTCTTGAGCTGTCAATAGGTTCATGTACCTACTATTTGAACAGAATACTAACCTGTTTCTAGGCTTTAAGTTTCAAGGAAATAGCCTTAACAACTCAAAACTGCTTTTCTTGAAATTACCAGCTGAACTTGCTATTGAAAGTAGCTAGATTACTTATGATATTGTGTGATCAACAAAATGTTGGGGGAAAAGGAATTGAAGACAACTGTAGACAGCAGAGATAGTGTAATAAGAGAGTGGGAAAGGGCAGAGTGTCAGATATGGGGTAAAATATATATATATATATATATATATATATATATATATATATATGAAAGTAGAAATGGAATATTATTGATGATAACATGCATGATTAAGCCACTATGCAGTTTATTCTAGATGGGAAACCACATTTAGTATGTTGTGATGATGCCCAGGGAATGAATGTAAATTAATTTAAAAAAAATATTTCAGGAGAAAAAAAAAAACACTAAAACTGTTCTTATCGAAATTAAAAAAAAATGCGTATGTGATGACTGCAGTAAGCTATACAGCCCCAGCTAGGCACTACTTTATAGTATGTTCATTCTACTCACTGAGGTTTATGCCTAAAATCAGACTTGGGGTTCATGAATATGTATATATCAGCTGCACTTGCTATTGCAAATATTTAGACTAAGTAAGCTAATTAGCAAATCAGTTAAATGGGGGGGGGGGAGGCATAGAAAGCAACCATGGATACCAGAGAAAATGTGGGAGGAGGGTGGGACAAGGCAGAGGGTGAGGGATAGGGAATCAAGGATGGCAAAAAAAAAAAAAAAAAAAAAAAAAAAAAGCAAAATATACAGGACATAAAAAATGGAAAATTATTTGTTGATAACATGTATGTTGATGTGCTTGATCGAGCCAATATACAGTGTATTCTGGATGGAAAATTCATTTTGTATGTTTAATGATGCATAGTGAATTAATGTAAAAAATAAATTTAAAGAAAAGAAAAATAAATAAATAAAAAAGCTATTTGCTGATGATAATGTGTACGGTAATGTCTTTGTCTTGTCTGATATGCACTGTACTCATGCTGGGAAAAGTGTTGTTCACTGTAAAGAAGTATAGTGATAAATGTAAATAAAAAGAATAAAAAAATAAAAATATTGAAAAACAAAAACAGCACACAAAAAGAAGGTAACACAATTTCATTTCAGGACTCTGTTCAGATACCTCTGTATGTATTTAACAGAAATGACATCATACCTTCTTGAAACTAACAGGCCACTTTATTATCTCTTCATTGATGACCAAGCTTTGATCATGGGTGCTCCTGTAGACAAAATCTCCTACTTTAACCACCAGCCAACTGGCATGAGAAAATCTTACAAGGTTATAGATATCATACTGTATCATTTTTCTTTTTTCATCAAGGGGCACGTTGAACCCAATGCTGTTTGTCAATTGTTTTTTCTTCAGAAAAGGACAAAGCTGTATAAAAAGCAGGATTTACAAATTAGGACTTCATTAAAGGTAGAGGTTGGACAGTCCATATCTATCAAGTAATTCCTCTATTTTAACAACTTTACCCTTTTTTGTGGGGGCTCAATGTGGATTGAGTGGTCACCAGTTCTAAGGTCAAGTAAGATGCACTCTCTTTTTTCTTCTAACAATGGAAGAGTGGTTGTAGCTCATAAGAAAAATTCTAGGATGTTTCCCAGAGAGTGATTTGTACATGGACTTTCATAAAACTCAGACTAATAAAGTCTGGCTTGGACTACTTAGAGGCTAAACTTGAACATATTTACACACACATATAACCAACAACTTACTGAGGTCTTGACACTTCTTGAGGTGGCCTCATCAGAAAATGTAGTTGACTTACAGTTTCTTCCTCTTCCATGGTATGAAGAGGGAAAAACCGACCTAGTACCAGGTCCCCATCCTTGTAGACACTTGGCTTCAGGTATCTACCACAGCTCAAATGTGTCATCTTACATGCTGCTTGTAAAGGCATCAGAAGTAGCAAGAGACTAATCAAAGGTAATGACATGTCTGAGCTGGCCCAACACAGATAAAAAGCCCTGTGTGTGGGAGCTAGAAGGAACTGGAACTGGATTGTGTCTGCAGGCTCAGCCCTCTGTTGGGAGAGTCAACACTGTGGAGGGCACAGAGGATTCTCACTTCCATGGTTTGCCTTCAACCTGTACAAAATATGTTCCAGAGATGCATGACAGACAGGGAAAATAACTAGAACTTTTAAAAAGGCATTTCTACAGGATCCATGGTGCTGAGCCTTGTGCTTTATCTTAACAGCTCTGGTTTCCCTGTCTTTTTATTGTTTCACTTACGTCCCATCCAAGGGCTCTGGGGATGTCTGCCCTGAGGCTCTGCACCAGTCACCTTCCATTTTGGTAAAAAGCAATTTGTGAAAAACATGTTTTGCAGTGTTTTCCTCCCCCAGACTTTATGATTTCATAATAGCTAGGTAAGGCTTTGGGGACCACCCCATCCGGAGACAACAAGATTTGTAATTTTGGGACTGGCAGTTGGCGTAATGGCTATGTTGCTGGACTCCCATGTAGTCGACCACGGTTCGAGTCCCAGACCTGGTGGCTTAAACTCATGCCGGGTGCATGTGTGTGTGTGCCCAAGATCCCGAGAGGAGAATGGAGGAGAAGGGATTGTGGCGTGGCCTCTGGGGGGTGATTTCTCACTTTCTCTCTGTCTCTCTCTGTCTGTCTGGTGAGTGCACGTGCCCTATAGTAAAAACCTCTCCATTAAAAAAAAAAAAAAAAAAAAAAAAAAAAAAAAAAAAAAGATTTGTAATTTTGTGACTAAGAGAGGCCAAAGTATCTGTATCACACAACTGCTCTTATAATTTGGACTTTTAAAAATGGTGTTAAAATATACAAAAGTTGGACAAGGAGGTGGCATATTATTTAAGGCACTGGACTCCCACATGACTGACCATGGTTTGAGTCCTGGACCCTGGAGTTTAAAATTCATCCTGAATACTTGTACATGCATGGCAAAAATCCTGGAGTGGAGGGAAATGGAGATAGGATTGTGGTGTGGCCTTCCCTCCTGGGGGGTGATTTCTCACTTTTCTCTGTCTCTTTGGCAATTGCATGTGTCCTATAGCAAAAGAATCTCTCTAAATAAAAAAAAAAGTGAAGATAAAAAATCCATAATAGCTAATTCTGTATATGCCTTAGCAATGAGGGGAAGGAATAATATCAGTCATTGGTGGCTTTCTCACTAATGTACAGAAGGCATATCAATGCTATGTCCAATATTACTCTCACGTCTGCAATACCATCATGGCAAAAATGAGCATTATAACTTACAAAGAAGTAGGATACTTTCCAGGGAATATTAGATTATCCTTAAATTCCAATGCTCCACAAAATTAATCCACATATTTCTAAGAATGATATGCTCTTCTTTGTCCACTGATAATTCAAATGTCAGGTTTTCATGATATGCTTTAATATGTAATAACTATAAAGAACTCTATTCTTGACCCAGCATTTATCTGTTGTTATTATTATTATATTTTTTACTTACTGGTCTTTATAGAACATTTTTTTTTCTTTTTTTGGGGGGGAGAGATCTTGCTATAGGGCATGTGCACTTGTCAGAAAGGAAGAAGAGACAGAGAGACAGAAAGTGAGAGATCACCCCCAGGGAGGATGGCCACACTGCAATCCCTGCTCCTCCATTCTCCTCTCAAGATCTTGGGCATGCATGCACACATGTCCAGCTTGAGTTTAAGCCATCGGGTCTGGGACTCCAACTGCTGTCGACTACATGGGAGTTCAGCAACATAGAAATTACACTAACTGCTGGTCGCTCAAAAATATTCTTTTTAAAAAATTTTATGACTTGTTTATTCATTTTTTGTATTTTTATTTTTTAACAGAAATATGATATGTGGAAAGATATGTTAACTAGTGTAAACTTTGGGGATGGCCAAATTGAGGCATTTAGCATGTATTACCAGTGCCAGCAGGTGGTGTGGTGGTTAAGTTGTTGTACTCCCACATGGCTGACTGCAGTTCGAGTTCCAGACTTGCCGGCTTGCTTTCTCACTTTCTCTCTCTCAAGTTGGTCAAAATTAAAAAATAATACTAAATAAAATAAAATAAAATAATTTTAAAGAACAACATATGTATTACCTCACAACTTGTTTCTGGGGTGAGAACATAATACCTACTCTCAGAATTTTTCAGGTATACAATATGATGTAATAAATTGCACTGATATGATGTATATTAGAACTTTTGAGTTCATTCCTCTTGTCTAACTGAAATACTATGTTTTTTTTTTTTTTTAACCTACATTTCAATTTTAATTTAATTTGGTTTTTAGAGAGATTTTTGGTTTGGGGCACATGTGTTCACTGGAGAGAAACAGACAGACAGACACAAATCAAGAAAGCATCCCCATGAGGATGGTGACACTGCAATCCCTTCTTCTTCATTCTCCTTTCAGAATTTTGGGCAAACACACACACATGCCTGGCATGAGTTTTAAGCCACTGGGTGTGGGACTCCATTTGCAGTCTACCTGGAAGCCCAGTAACCTAACCATTACACCATCAGCTGCTTTCTTGACCTTTTTTTTTTTTTTTTTTTTTTTTTTTTTTTTTTTTTGGTGAGGTTTTTGCTACAAGGCACATGCGCTCACCAGAAAGACAGAGAGAGACAGAGAGACAGAAAGCGAGAAATCACCCCCAGGGGAGATGGCCACGCCACAATCCCTTCCCCTCCATTCTCCTCTTGGTATCTTGGACACGCATGCACATGCGCCTGGTGTTTGTTTAAGCCATCAGGTTCGGGACTTGAACCACAGTCGACTACATGGGATTCCAGTGACATAACCATTATGCTAACTGCTGGTCCATTGACCAACATTTTTTAAAATCTGGCTATCCTCAACTTGCAGTAGCTGCCATATTATTCTCTGCCTCTGTGAATTTTAGGTTTTAATACTCTACTTACATGCAAGATGACAAGTTATATATCTTTGTGTGCCTGAGTTATTTCAATCAGCATAATGTCCTCAAAGTTCATCCCTATTGCTGAAATAACAGAATATGTTTTATTACTTTAGGGTGCATGTGATCACTGGAGACTGATGGAGAGAGAAACTCTTCCCAATGGAGCTTCATTATGCTTCAATCCCTCCATTTCTCCATTCTGTCAGGATTTCAGGAGTGCACATACACATACATAGTGTGTTTCTTTAGCCACCAAAAATGGGATTCAAACCATGGTCACTTATGTGGAACTCTGATCTTTTAAACATTAGGCTATGAAGCTGGTATGCAGAATTTTATTTTAAAGGATGGATAATATTCTATGTATACATATATAAAAGGTTTTCTTAAAATATTTATTTAATTTATTATTATTTTTATTTAATTTTCTATTGGACATGTGCTCACCAGAGAGAAACAGCAAGAAAGATAGAGGAAAAATGAGAGAGCAAGCTGAAAGATCTGGGTCTTGAACTGTGATCAACCATGTGAGACCAGCCCCTCAAACACCACAGCAGTTGCTGTTTTCTGCAATGTGTTTAATCTGAATAAATTTGCAATGAACATCAAAGCATGAATATATTTTTGACAAATTAATTTTATATTTTTATATATAACCAATTATGCAATTGTTAAGTCACAGGGTAGTTTTATTTTTAATTTTCTGAAAAACCTTAGAAAACTATTTTCCATTGTGTTTAACCAATTTATACTTTTACCAACAATGTTCAATGGTTCCCTTTCTTGTATTTATTGAATTGTATTTTTTTAAGAATAGCTATCTTAAGAGGTGTGAGGTGGGGGCTGGCAGGTGGTTGTGGTTGTTGAGACACTGGATTCACACATGGCTCACTCTGGTTTGAGTCCTGGAACCGGTGGCTTGCTTTCTCACTTTCCTGTCTCTTTCGCTCTCAGGTCAAACTAGAAAACAATGATAACAAACAAATACATAAAATAAATATAAAATATTTTTAATAAAAAGCGGTGTGATGTGATATTATTTGTATTTTCCTAATGATTAGTGATGTTGAATGTTTATTCATAGGCCTATTGGCCATTTGTATACTTTCTTTGAAAAATATATCCAAGTCCTTTGCACTTTTCCCTTTTAGTTATTTGTTTTCTAGATATTAACTTTTTAATTCATTTTGAAAATTAACTGTTTCTGTAATATATTACTTAGTAGTATGTCAATGATTCTACAGTTCCTCAAAACTTTTTGTTTAATTTGTTGGACAGAATCATTTTAGTTTTATATAACTTTGTTTATTATTACTTTTCTTGTTTTTCATCTTAACATAATATAAAATTAGTACAGGGCCAGTAGGTGGTGTAATGTATATGGCGATAGACTCCCAACATGGTCAACCACATTTGACTCCTGGACCCGGTGGCATAAAACTCATGCCAGGCATGTGTGTGTGCATATCCAAAATCCATACAGGAGAAATAAGAAGGGATTGCAGAATGGCCATTCCCTGCGGTGGTGATTTTTCACTTTCTATTTCAGTGCTACTCTTTCACTCCAGTGAGTGCATCTGCCTTATGGCAAAAACAAAAACAAAGAGTTACACATGGGGCCAACAGGTGCCATGTTGATTTAGGCACCAGACTCCCACATGGTCAACTGGTTTGGGTCCTAGACCTGCCAGCTTGAAAATCACACCCAGTGCATGTGTGTGTGTGCCAAAAACCCTGAGAGGGGAATAGAGGAAAACAGATACACTGAGTACATCAGGATGTGTCCTAGACTCTTGGAGAAGAATGGAGGAAAAGACACTGCACTGTGGCCCTCCCTCAGGTTGGGTGATTTCTTACATTTTCACAGTCTGTCTTCCTCTCTCTCTCAAGGGAGCACACCCATCCTAAGGAAAGAACCTCAAAAAAAGGGTAATAAAATTAGACCATCTTTAGGCAAAGGATAAAAGTTTTAAATTCCAGAGGCAAGCAGGTGATGTAGTGCTTAAGGCACTGGACTTCCACACGGCCCACTGGGGTTTGGCTTCTGGATCCGGCAACTTGACATTCACACAGGGCACATGTGTATATGTGCCCAAAATCCCAAGAGGAGAATTGAGAAGGATGGCACCATGACCATCACCCCTGGGAGGTGATATCTTATTTTCTGTCTCCATGTCTCTTTCTCTCTGGTGAGCACACCCACCCTATAGCAAAGATATCTTTAAAAATATGTGTAATTACAAAATTATAACATAGCATTAAAATGAAGTAATATACCTACCTAGATAGCACAGTAATTAATATTTTATTACAGACTATGGAGACATGTACAGAGACTGGGAAAAGGTGATAGTGTGTGAGAGTTCATGGACTCAACTCTGAATAAAGAATGGGCAAGTATGAACTTAGCACCATGCAGCAGGGTGGAGGTCAGTGGATAGCAAATTATTATGAGGTAACCTTAGGGTTAAGGGGGATTCTGATCAAACCTACCTACCTACCTTGATTTAATAGAAAAGTATACAAACAGACCTCAGCAGTTTACAAAGCCTGATTAAATAGTCAAGCAGAGAATCTTTGTCAATACAGACAGAATTATTTAAACATTGGGACAGCAGGTGGTGTGGTGGTAAAGGTGCTGGACTCCCACATGGCCAGCCATGGTTTGAGTTCTGGACCTGGTGACTTGGTTTCTCACATTCCTCCACTCCCTGTCTCTGTTTCTCTCTGGTTTAATTAAAAAAATAAATAAATAAATTTAAATAAATAAGTATTTGAAAAGATAAAATAGAAATTATTTAAACCAAATTTTAAAAGTAATTGAGTCTGTTCTCTCTCACACACACAACTATTTAAAACTATTTTAAAACAATCCTGAAGCTAACTCTGCAGTTTAAGTTCCAGACCCAGCAACTTGTAAATCACACTGGGTGCCTGTGACTGCATGCCCAAAATCTTGAGGAGAATGGAGATGGCCATCCCCTCTGAGGAGTAATTTCTCATTTTCCCTCACTTTCTGTGTCTCTTAAGAAAGCATACATGCCCTATAGCAAAAACTGAAAAAAATAAAAAATACCTTAATTAATAGTAAAATCATCACCATTTGTGAGCTGTTTAGAAATATCACATTGGGGGTACAGATGGTGTACAGCAGTAAAACACAATGCTCCATGAGGGTGACTTACCTGGAAATATTTCTGAGGTTCATGGCTAGAGATCTACTTGTGTATGCTGAGAACACGTATGCTGTGGTTCAAGGCTGGTTGAGTGTGAGAATTAACCATGATATCAAGATTCTCTTGAGGGTGTTATTATCTGTCTCTCTCATGGAAGAAAAAAACCTTTTGTAATGTAAAAAGAATCCTCTAGAAAAATAAAATAAAAATATTTATATAATTATATAGTTAAGGCCTCATGCCTCTGTGGCCAGTTGGCAATGGGTGTAAGTGGCACCACCTCTGCACTCAGTATGGCAAAGACTGGGGGCCAGAGTAGCACCATGGCCACCACTGGGGTGTGTCAGGACCTGTTCATCAGGTATTGCATTTAGTTTGATTTTACTTTACCAAGGAGAGAGCTAGATTTTCCAAGTTACCTGAACTTAAAGATCCTAAAGCAGTTCTGAGTCTTCCCTGAAGAAATTCAGCTTGGTGAAGAGTTACTAGCCCAAGGTGAGTAAGAGAAGGGCATGGACTATCTGACCAATGCTGTTGCTGTGTGTGGACATCCACAAGAGTTGCTTCAGGTGCTACAGTATATGTTGCTACCTCCCATGTTCCAGATACTGCTGACCAAGCTCCCAACAATCAATCAAAGGATTTTTTTAAAGAGATTTTTCCCTGGGCATAATGGCTATGTTGCTGGACTCCCATGTAGTCCACCACGGTCCGAGTCCTGGACCAGCTGGTTTAAACTAATGCCCGGCACAGGTGCATGCATGTCCAAGATCTCAAGAGGGAAATAGAAGAGATGGGATTGTGGTGTGCCCATCCCCCTTGGGGTGTGATTTCTTGCTTTCTGTCTCTCTTGTTTTTGGCAATTGGATGTACCCTATAGCAAAAACAAACAAACAAACAAACAAAACTCTCAAAAAACAAAAACAAAAAGACTCTTTAATGCTGTCCTTAGATAGGAAGCATAAATGTCCTCTGGAATTCAGCAAGGACCCAATTGTGCCTTGGCGGTAAGTGTACTCAGATGACGGACAAGGCAGAAGGAGAGAAGATATGATGGCCAGGACAATAGATGAGTGGAGCTAGGGAATGGAGCCTATGACTCCTGCCACCACAGAAGGGTACAATTTTCTCTTTGCAGGGGTTCTAAAACAACTATGTGATTAGGAGGAACTTCAAAGGCCAACTACTGTGAGGAGTAACTACAGAAATAAATAAAAGGCATTTATATTGCAAAGGAATACCTCCAGTTACCTTTGCTTACAAATGACATGACACAGTTTTTAGGAAGTTATAAGGAGCTGGCTACAAATTATTAGCACTAATAAATAAGTTCAGGAAAGTAACAGGATATAAGATGAATATACTGAAATAAATTATATTTCTTTTCTTTCTCACTTTGTCAAAAGACATGTTCATTCACTGAGGAGAAAAAGAAAAGAGTAAATGAGAAAACATCCCAAATGGGCCATAGTCATGCTTCAAATATCTTCTCCTCCATCTCTCCCTCCTTTTGAGATTTTAGCTATGACTTCATACGCATCCCATATGTTTCTTTTTTCTTTTTTTTTAATTTCAATTTATTTATTTGCATTCATTCACTGAACATTATTACAGCATAGAAAATGAGATTTTCCATCCAAAGTACACTATATATTGTCTCAATCAAGCACATCAACAAACATGTCATTGTCAGCAAATGATCTTCCATTCTTGTCTTCTGTATGTTTTGCTTCCCCCCCCCCCATCCTTGATTCCCTATCTCCTACCCTCTCCCATCTCCCACTCTCCTCCCACACTGTCTCTGGTATCTATGTTTGCTTTCTATACTGTTTTCTCCTCACATTTTATTGTATCGCCCAAGACCCCAATCAATCCAAATACCCTCGTAGCAAACACAGGTGATACACACATTTCCATGAACACAAGTCTTACTTTACGCATCCTATAAAGTAGCACCTAGCTGTGGCTACATATCCTACTGCAGTCATTGAATAGATATATATTTTTTTTCTGAAACTTTTTTTTTTTTGTAACTCAATTTACATTCCTTCTGTAAGCTTCATCACAGCATACAAAATGCAATCTCCCAACCAGTACACACTGCATAGTGACACAATCATGCACATTACAAAAAATTTTCCATTACTAGTTCCTAGAATTACTTCCACCCCTCTTTCTGACCCTCTGTCCCTTCCCACCCTCCTCTCACACCACCTCCGGTGTCTACAATTGTCCTTCATTCCCTTCCCACCCACGTTGCATTGATCACACAATTTCCTACATAATCTAATTACTTTCAATGGTGAGTTCACTCATTACTACTAAGAAAACCAGTTTTAACTTAACTCAAAGAAGTGCCAAGGAACTTTGCTTAAAGCCAGGAAACAAGTTAGGATTCTGTTCAAATGGTAGGTGTATGAACCTATCAGTCTCATGTACTTTTATCTTCTGTTCTGGTTCAATTTTCCTGATTAAATTCTGGGATATAATATTCAACTCCAGACTTGTCCCTATGATTAAGTTGGCCACTTTCATAGTTTTTGGACTCTTATTTCCATGTGTCTGTGTTTAATTTTCTTGATACAACACACCCTTGAGAACTTCTTGGAGATCTGGTCTGGTGCTGGTAAATTCTTTCAGGTTTCATTTATCTGAGAATGTTCTTGTCTTTTCTTCCCACCTGAAAGATAATCTTGCCGGGTACAGTATTCTTGGCTGAAATTGCTTCTCTCGTAACACTTTGAATATATTTTCCCATTCTCTCCTCGCTCGCATTGTTTCCGATGAGAGATCTGCTGTTAGCCTGATGGGATGTCCTTTGTAGGTAACTTGATGTTTCTCTCTTGCCAATCTTAGTATCTTGTTTTTGTCTGCGGTTTTGGTCAACCTGGCTATAATGTGTCTTGGAGAAGATCTTCTTGGGTTGATTTTATTTGGGGTCCTTTGTATTTCCTGGGACTGGATCTTCGAATGCCTCTCTAGGTTTGGAAAGTTTTCTTGCAGGATTTCATGGAATAGATTATCAATGCCCTTATGGGTCTCTTCACCTTCTGGAATGCCAATTATCCGGATATTTGGACGTTTGATGGTATCCAGTACTTCTCGCATATCATTCTCAAATTTTTGAGCCATTTTCTCAGTCTTCCTGGAGGATTTTTCTAAGCCAGCCATTTTCTCTTCTACATCTGAGATTCTATTTTCTGAATGATCTAGTCTGCTTTTAATACTTTCAAGGGAGATTTTGACTTCTTGTATTATAGCCTTCATCTCTAGCAGTTCCGTTTGAGTCTTTTGTAAAGTGTGTAATTCCTCTTTTAGATCTTGCAAGAATTTCCTCATCTCCTGAAACTCGGCAACTTCTTTCTCCTTTCTCTTTAGCAGTTCATTATCTCTCTTTTCTTCCATCTCTGTTAGCTTCGACATTATGAATGCTCTAAATTCCTTATCAGACATTTCCATGACTTTCACCGAACTGCTTGTGGATGAAGGAGAATTACTCTTTTCCATTGGAGGAGAGGTATTTTCTCGTTTTCCCATATTTCTCGTGATCCGACGGTGATTTCTTGTCACCTGATGGATGGTATGTTTCTTTCAAATTCTTGAAGTTAAGCCTCAATGTTCAGGAGCAAGCAGACAGAGGTGTTCTAGAATCTGTTTGCTGTTCTGTTGTGATCGCACACTAGCTTTGCTTGCTGGAGGCTGAATTATGAGTAGAAAATCTTCATTTCTCCTGTCCCCTGAAATATCTAGTTCCCAGTATCCATGCGGAATCTTCTGAAGGAAGGGCTCAACTCTCCTGCCACACTAGCTTTGCTTGCTGGAGGCTGAATTATGAGTAGAAAATCTTCATTTCTCCTGTCCCCTGAAATATCTAGTTCCCAGTATCCATGTGGAATCTTCTCTCCCATATGTTTCTAAAGCCAGATCCAGGACTTGTACTGTACAATCTGCCATGTAGTATGTGGCAGCCTTAAGTCCATGGAGTTGGCCCCTTAGGCCAATTGTTCCCTTAGGAATAATTTTAACAAAAGAAGAATAAACTGGAACACTGAAAACTACAATACATGGTTAATGTTGGAAATAACTCACAGCTCTGAAGCTCCTTTCCATATTTCTGGAAAACTGACCATCTTAGTAAGAGGGTAGAGATTGTCTCTTGGTGTATTACTCGAGGTGAGCCCAAGCTGAAGTTTACACGTCCAAATGTACATTATTGTCTCCATTTTATTTTTTGGAGGTAGGCATTATTTACCTTATTTTATTTGTTATTACTTTGAAATTTTACCAGAGAAAAGGGAAAGTGAGAAAGCAAGCTGCCAGGTTCAGGACTCAAACCGTGTTTGGCCATGTGGGAGTTCAGCACCTTAACCACCACACCACCTGCTGACCCCTATTGTCTCCATTTTAAAATGCAGAAAACTGAAGTCCACAAAGAGAGGAAACAACACTATATCTTAGAGGTAGTAATGTTAGGAATTGATTACCCCACTCATTCCCTGCCAATCATCTTGCATTTAAATACCTCCCCAATAATATACCAATACGTGTTTAAGAGAGACATGGTATCCAAGGGTGGGAGGAAGGGAGGTCAGGGATTCAAAACTAGAAGATGAGAGAGTATTGCGGGATCAAGACTAAGGTTTTTGTTTCTATAGAACAGGATCACTGAAAGACTTACAGCGTCAGAAAAGATATAGGAATTTGAACATGGCGGGGCATATAACACAGAAAAATCAATCATAGGTCTTGAACAAGATCATGTCTCTTGGGACCAGCAGTTAGCATAATGGCTATGTTGTTGGACTCCCATGTAGTCGACCACGGTTCATGTCCCAGACCCGGTGGCTTAAAACGCACGCTGGGCACGTGTGCGTGCGTGCCCAAGATCCCGGGAGGAGAAAGGAGGAGAAGAGATTGCGGCATGGCCATCTCCCCTGGGGGATGATTTCTAGCTTTCTGTCTCTCTGTCTCTGTCTGTCTGTCTGGTGAGCACATGTGCCCTATAGCAAAAACAAAACAAAACAAAAAAAACTTCTAAAAAAAAAAAAAAAAACAGATCATGTCTCTTGAACCCTCCAGTCACCACTTCCAATCTTTACTGACTTTTACACCATTCCCTCATTTCACCACTCCAGCCCAACATTAACCCTGATGAATCTGAATGGGCATTTGTGGCCAGCAGGTGGCCTGGTGGTTAAAGGCACTGGACTTCCACATGGCTTAGCATGGTTTGAGTTACAGACTTGGTGGCTTGCTTTTTCACTTTTTTTCTCTTTCTCTGGTCATCATTCATCATCATCATCATCATAGTTAAATAAAATAATTTTTAAAAAGATGAGCATTTCTTTGAAAAGAAACTCAGTGATAGCAAAATGTATATAAAATCCCTCCTGGCCTCGTTTGTGGACAAAATTGAGGAAGAGTAGATAAGTCAGGTACATCTCCCACACACAGACACACCCCAAATAATTAAAGATTTGTTAGATAAAACATGGGAGCTTTTAGGCAAGTAATTATTGGACACCTGAAGTGTAAACAGACTTGGAATATAAAATACACCTATTTTATAATTCTGATATCTTATCTCATATATACACTAGAACAGTTTACCAACTGTAATACCCATTGAACACTCAAAAATCAACTTAGTGGGTGAGGGTAAACATATTTTAATGAGTGCAAGAGAATTAACATAGTAATTATTTGTTTCTTAACCTAAAACACACTATTTTTCACGCTTTAGATTGCATCACTCCAAAGAGTCGGTGGTCCTACAAAAGGAATAACTATTATCAGGACAGCAAAAGCATTAAGCTACTTATTTTTTTGGAGAGGTTTTTTTGCTATAGGGCCGGTGTGCTCGCCAGACAGACAGAGAGAGACACAGAGACAGAAAGTGAGAAATCACCCACCAGGGGGGATGGCCAAGCCACTATCCCTTGACCTCCGTTCTCCTCTTGGGATCTTGGGCACGCTCGCACACGCGGCCGGCATGTTTTAAGCCACTGGGTCCGGGATGCGAACCGCGGTCGACTACGTGGGAGTCCAGCGACATAGCCATTACGCTAACTGCTGGTCCCAAGCTACTTTTAATGTCTTTGACTAAGTGACCCACTAGCGAATTTCCCCCTTATTCCTGAAATGTCAAAACCAGGATTTAATAATGAGCCAGGATTCTGTCTCTCACTCACCTAGATAGAGACTGTTCCTCTATCCTCGGGTTCTGGTCTCCTGGTAACAGGACTCGCCTCTGTGAAAACACAGGAACCTTCACATTGTTGCCTAATCCGGGATCGCAGAGCCTTGTGGGAAATGTAGTCTCTGCCCCAATGACGTCATCAGCACAGGCCGAGGAGGGCGGCTTTTTCAGATTCTCTCTCCCTCTGTGGCGCTCAGTTCCTTCTGCGTGGTCGCTGGGGACAACCTGCCGCTGTGCTGACCGTGCTCTGCCGGACACGGTGTCCATGACGGTGAGTCTGAGTGTGAAGGAGGAGGGTTGCGGGTTTTGAGGACCCTAGTAGGGGAGAGGTGCTCCTCTTCCTTGGTGGTAACAGAAACGTGGGGGAGGTCGGGTGGAGGAGGAGGGGCACCTGAGAGAAGGTGCAGCCCCTGGTCCGAGCGGGGTGTGGAGAGCGTCAGGAGCGTCGGGGTGTGCAGGTCCGGGGGAAGGAAAGAGGTGACCTGGTCTTTGCTTTTCAGTTGCTGCTTTGTCAGAAGGTGGGTATGTGCATTCAGGTGTACAAAGGTGACACCAGAAGCCCCGGAATGGGGTGATCCAGTCCAAGCTGGGCACGGGGTCGGTTTGTTATATTTTGATCAGAGAGAAAGGAGAGGACACCCAGTCATAGCCAAGTTAAAGGAGTCTTTATTACCAGCGACTGCGGGAGCTCTCATGTCTCTCAAAGATCCTGCAGCCCCGAGTGTAGGGAGAAGGGTGCTTGTGAAAACAAAAAGCACATTTATGGTGATGTGGCGGGAATAGTAACCATTGAGGGGGGAGCGGGGAAGAAAGGGAGAGGGGATTTCAATGGAAAGCAGTCACAGTAGCCTGATCAAGCAGGTTAATAATTACTAAGAGTGTAAGAATAAATTTAAATTACGCCTTTCTGCTCTGTAGAGATAAAATTTAACCTTTGCTTTTGCCGGCCGCCCTTGTGATAAACTGCCCTTGTGATAAACTGCCCAGACAGACTTAATTATGCAAACCTCCAGGAACGGAGCAAATGGAATGTGGACAAGAAACTAGAAAAACAACCCATGCACGTGTGTCACAGGACTGCCCTCTTCCCCCTAGAAATGAACTACCCGTTAAACTTCCGCATACCTTCTCCTGCTTATAAAAAGACCTATAACCCAAAAACGGGGTCCTCGCTTGGGCCTGTTGCGTCAGGTGTTTGCTTGGACCCCAGCCGGCTGGAAAAATAAAACCTTTTGCATTTTGCATCAAGAACCGACTCTTGTGGTTGATTGGGGGTCGCATATCCTCTGGACAGAAAGCGCGCCGAGCCAGGCGGCCAGCGCCCTAACAAGAGCACTTTCCACTTCTTGCCTGAAAACAATAACATCTTTTTTTTTTTTTTTTTTTAAGCGGTTTTTGCTATAGGGCGTGTGCGCTCACCAGACAGACAGAGACAGACAGAGAGAGAGAAAGCGAGAAATCACCCCCCAGGGGGCATTACCACGCAGCAATCCCTTCTCCTTTATTCTCCTCTCAGGATCTTGGGCACGGATGCACAGGTGCCCAGTGTGAGTTTAAGCCACTGGGTCCAGGACTCGAACCGTGGTCGACTATGTGGGAGTCCAATGACATAGCCATTATGCTAACTGCTGGTCCCAACACAATGAAATCTTAATGGTCTTCATGGATTGGGTCAAGGAGCTTATCACTAAGGAAGTTCTCAAGGTAGGGGGTTTCAGGTTATTTAGTAAAGACAGCAGGAATGTTAATCACTCTTTGTTACACAAAAAGTTCTAAGCAAGTTTCCAATATAGAGTTCACAATGGAGGTTCTCCTGCTTCAGGTTGTAGAGCCAGGGGGTCAGAGGATCAGGATTTCAGCTTCCAGCTCTGCTACAGAATCCTGATGAGAGAGTAGTAAGCTCTCTGGTTAGGTAGATAGGGTGAGGAGTCCACGAAATGGAGGGTAGGAGACAAATGGAGTCAGTACAGTGAAGCCTTTAATAAAAAATACATTCAGTGAACCAGCAGTTAGCGTAATGGCTTTGTCGCTGGACTCCCACGTAGTCGACCATGGTTTGCGTCCTGGACCCGGTGGCTTAAAATTCACGCCGGGCACGTGTGCGTGCATGCCCAAGATCCCGAGAGGAGAATGGAGGAGAAGGGATTGCGGCATGACAATCCCCCTTGGGGGGTGATTTCTCGCTTTCTGTCTCTCTGTCTGTCTCTGTCTGTCTGGCGAGCGCACGCGCCCTATAGCGAAAATCTCTCTCAAAAAAAAAAAAAAAAATACATTCACAACTCTCAGCAGAAATAAATTATTAGTTCTTGCTTCTTGCTTGGACAGAAAGTTGCTTGCTGCCTGCTTAAGATAATCATAGCTGAAAGTAGCATTATCCGTATCATTGCTACATTCCAAATGAAAAGTGCAGTGTCTCTTGGTCTAGAGAGCAGCAGAGGGAAGGACTTTGAACAATAAACTCTTCTTTCATATTTCAAAAAATTTATGAGAACTTGCTGACTGGCTAGAAATAGACAAACTGGCTGTAGTCCTGAGCACAGTGTCCAACTCAAGGACAATGATTAGTTTAAGACTCCTGGTGGCACAAAACTCTTGTGCTGGCATCGCTTTTTAAAAAATATTTTTTTCTCCATCTCCTTAGACAAAATTATTTTCACATTGTTTTTTTTTTTTTTAAATTTTTCTTGTCAGGGTCCATTCTGACACCCTGAGTATACCCATTTGCTTAGCTGGAAGCTTTGACTGTTTTCTAATAAACTTTGTTTACTATCCTCTCCTTTTGTCCACATTTCTAATTCTTTGTGACCATCAGACAAGAACCTGCCCAGGTGTTGTATCTGAACACCTAGCACTTCATATCATGGATGCTACTCTGTATCTTATTAAGTTTACCCATCTGTGGAGTCTTTGCAGATAGAATGTTCCTATGGCAACTCTGTGAGGTGTCTTGGTGTCTGAAAGTGAATGAAGCCTCTGGTTCTCCCCTGTATTTCTTTGGCCTGCCTAGCACTCTTGGGTAAGTTACTTTTTTTTTTTTTTTTTTAAGATTTTTGCTATGGGGCATAAGTACTTGCCTCAGAGATACAGAGATGGGCAGGGTAGGTGAGGAGGAAGGAGAAATCACCCCTCCAGGGTGATGGGCATGCCAAAATTCCTTCTTCTCCATTTTCCTCTTGGGATTTTGGGTACACGTGAACATGCTCTGGATGTAATTTTTATGCTACTGGATCTGGTATTCAAACTAGAAAGTTGCATGTGGATCCAGCAGCCTTTGCTCAATACCACTGGCTGGCCCACTACTGGGTAAATTTAAAAACTTTTAGGAGCCATCAGATGGTGTAGTGCTTATGGTTTTGAACTCCCACTTGACTGAAGGAAGTGGCAGCCTTTCCTTCAGACCTGACAGCTTGAAAGTTGCACTAGATGCATGTGCCTTAGTGTACAAACTTCCAGGAGGAGTATGGAGAGAAGGGATTGTGGTGTGGCCATCACCCTTAAGGGGTGATTCCTCATCCCCCTCCCCCTTTCCGTCACTGTCCAGCAAGCACACTCACACTATGGCAAAAACCTAAGGGGAAAAAAAATAATTTTATGCAAGTTCAAATTCAGAATCGAGTGACAGTGATTTCTGTTAGGCAATTTGGAGTACTGGTGAATGGTAGCATTTTATCTGGAATAAAATAAGTATTATGAAGTTAGAAAATTATACTGTACAGATAGGAATCTCACCTGAACGAACACCCCTATGGCCTGAATACTGTATTAGTACTTCAGAGCAATGGCAGAAGAGCCTGGGAAAGAAAAAAAATTAGTTTACCTAAAGTAATTATTGATCTTTCTTCCTAGAGTGGACAAAATTTGAATAATCCTACCTTGTCCTGAAGCCCTGGATATTGCTCAGAGGTTTGGACCATCTTTTAGAAGGGATAGAGAGTATGACTGAGATGGGTAGGCAAAGCCCTAACGATGTTACTTATTGGAGAAAGCTTAGAGTGTGGCCTGGTGTGAAGTTATAACCTGTCATCCTGAGAGTGTCTGTCTACAGTGCTCTGTAAACAGACTCCATCCTTTCAATCTGTAGTTATTGTTTCCTGTGTCTGAGCTCACTTAAACATGATCTGTCACCAAATTTGGCAAGTGGAGAAAAGTGGAAGCACCCTCTATCTTAATAGGTTTTTCTAGTAGTTGAGGAAGGGTTTTGCCAAAGTATTTCTGCCTTATAAAGAAAATGGAAATAAATTAGATTTGAGATGTGTCTTTCCCAGAGTGTGGTTATTTGTAGGTACTAGACATTCTAACATTTGGCTAGTATTATCTCTTTTTTGTTTTTTTTTTGTTTTTTGTTTTTTGTTTTTTTTTTTTTTTACCAGATTTCAATCAAATGATCCATTTTTTTTTTTTACTTTCAAAAATTTTTGTGTGACATGGAAATTAACACAAACATGACTTGCAATACCTTTCCTATCCCTCAAGAAATTTTGTGACTTATGTGGTTTTCCACGTAATAACAGCAATGTCTTATTAAGATAATACATTCTGCAGAAAATTTTTATAAGAGCTTTTCTGTTTCTTCTGTTTTTTAAAGGTATTTTTGCTGTAGGACACACACACTCACTAGAAAGAATATCCCCCATCCCCCAACTTTGGGGATGGCCAATTCTGTAATCCTTTCTCCTCCTCTCTCCTATGATTTTGGATGTACACACGTATTCACTCACTTACTCATGTGCCTTGCATGGTTTTCATGCCACTGGATCTGGCACTTGAACCACATACTCAGCCATGTGTGGGATCTACTACCTTAAACACTGTGCTTCCCACTGACCCATAAGAGCCTATTTTACATTATGTAAAATAGGAAAATTAGGCTATATGACACTTTTAGTTTAAACCAATTTTTAAAATGTAAATAAAACGTAATGCAGTACTCCTGTATGAGAAACAAATCCTTACATTTTGTTTATTAATTAAAAATTTTTCTGTGTGTGTAGGAGTTTTTCCCTTAGTACACATATGCATGTCAGTGATAGACCAAGACAGTGAGAGGGAAAGTAAGACATTTCTCCGTAGGGGCTTGGTCACATCACAGTCCCTTCTCCTCCATTCTCCTTCTGAGATCTTGGGCATGCATGCACATATACACAGTGTGAGTTTTAAGACACCATGCCTGCTACTCGAACTGTGGTCAGCCATGTGATAGTCCAGTGACATAACTGCTAGGCCATCTGCTGCTTTATTTATTTATTTATTTTTAAAGTACAGAGACTTACAGGATGTAAAAACCTTAAAAGTTCATCTGCTAATGTACACAAAATTGCTCTGTAGGTTTTTCAAAGGTTTTACACATGGCTGTGAAGTTCTTTTGATTGTATCTGACATGTATTTAAGACTTTCTGCCTCACATAATATTGTTCAAAACATTGCTGGGGCTTAAATATATTGTTTAGCATTTTCTTTGGAAGGAACCAACTAAGTATTCTAAAAACTAGCCAATTTATTTGCTCAAGGTTCCTTGGATCTACATTTTGGGGTCGGTTCAGCTGGGCAGTTTCTATTCTGGTTGACTGGATGGCAAGTGAGACTTTAGCCATGTGGTGCCTCAGGAGTCTGATTCATGTCAGATGACTTCACTCTTCTGTCTAGTGGTTTGTGCTGACTCTTGGTGAGGCCCATGTAGCCACCAATTTAGCCTCAGGATTTTTCAATAATGACTCTGCTAAGAAGTGAAGCACTGTTGTGAGCAGGTGGTGTGGTGGTTAAGGCACTGGATTCCCACATGGGCTAACTCTGGTATGAGTCCCAGACCTAGCAGCTTGAAAATCATACTGGGCACATATCCAAAATCCTGAGAGGAGACTTGAAGAGAAGGGATTGTGTTAAGGCTATTCATGATTTCTCCCTTTCTCTCTCTCTGTCTCTCTCCAGTGAGCATATGTGCCCTATGATAAAAGCAATAACAAAGGAATGGAAGCACTAGTGGGAAAATCTTTCCAGACTTAGATTTCTATCACATTTTCTTTTTTTTTCAGCTTATTTTATTCATAATAGAGCATGCATGTCCACTCAAGGTTGAGAGAAAGAGAGACGCACAGGGATTCATTACTGTGTTTCCCCAGCTCTCTATCTCATCAGGATATTAGGCATGTGCACTTACTCACAGGCTTGATTTTATTCTGACTTGTGGATCCAAAATCATGGTTCACCATATGCCTTCCAAGACTGAACTTACATTTATTTTGGACTCTAAGCTGGACATGCGTTATGATTTGTTTTCTCATCAATTTTTGCTATAGGGCATATGTGCTTGCTAGAGAAAGAGAAAGGAAGAAAGACAGAAGGAAGGAAAAAAGGAGCAATCTCAAATCAGAAGTATGGCCATACCTCAGTTTCTTCATTCTCGCCTCAGGATTTTGGGCACACCTGGATGTGTGCCTAGCCTGCTTTTTAAGGTGTTGGGTCTGTGACTTGAACCCTGTTTGGCCATGTGGGATCCAGCTGTATTAACCCTCATGTCATGGGGTGGCCTAATAATTTCCATTTCAATATATCTTAATTTATGGATTTTGATTCTATTATTGTCTCTCTCTCTTTTTTTTTTTTTTTTTTTTTTTTTTTGCAGTCTGAAAACAGCCACTGTTTATTCACTGACCAGATTACAAAAACAATCATGGTGGATACCTTAGTTCATTCTTCTAATAAGTCTGTTGATCTGGTCTTCCCTGTTGCCAGCATCTCCACCTTCTACAAAATGGGTGGTCTTTTTCTTCATTCCACCCTGTGGAGAAGATAATTTGAAGGGCCAAAGGAAGTTATTTGCTTCTTTGAAGCGTTTTCCAACAGTATAGATTTCATGAATCAGATCCTCCATGCAGATGATGCCGAATTTACCAAGAGATCGCACAAAGAGTTATCTGTCAAAGTGATTCGCTTCTTATTGATTTTGCCATAACCATGTTTGTAGATCACTTCATTTACTGACTTTAGGTTTGGGTATCCCCATGCAATATATGGTTCCACAATTCTCAGCATGTTAATTGAGGCCTTGTTGAGTTTAACAAAGGTGCCATTGAGGATCTGGTGAAGACAAAGAAGCTGCAACACCTTTCAAACCTTTGGGCTCACTCCATTGATACCTCTGATCCTGATGACAAATGCCAATTTGGGTTCTGCAGGTACATAGAAGTTGCCAGCTTTTCTTGCCATCCTGGCCATGCAAATCTCAGTTCTGTACATCTGTCTATATTCTTTATGATAGTGCTTAGGTTTTTTATAGATAAGCTTCCTCCTTGCCTTTCAAAGCATCTTTTGAGCAAACTTCTTTCTCAGGCGCTTGATCTTCAACTCTGCAAAATTCCTTCGCTTTTTCTTAAGGGTTTCTGGCACAGCAGGAGCCTTTTTCTTGGTTTCTGCTGCAGCAGGAACCTTCTTTTTCTTCTCTTGAATGCCCTCCATGGTTCCAGCTGGAAAAGAGAGCCTATTATTGTCTCTTGATCTTTGTCTTTGATTGCTGTTTTGTTGATTTATAATATTTGGGTTCTTTTTTTTTTTTTTTTGAAAGGTTTTTGCTATAGGGCGTGAGCTTGCCAGAAAGACAGAGACAGAGAGACAGAAAGTGAGAAATCACCCCCCAGGGGGGGATGGCCACACCGCAATCCCTTCTCCTCCATTCTCCTCTCAGAATCTTGGGCATGCACGCACACATGCCCTTCGTGAGTTTAAGCCACTGGGTCTGGGATCGAACCACGGTTGACTACATGGGAATTCAGTGACATAGCCATTATGCTAAGTGCTGGACTCAATATTCGTTATTGTTAGTTACTCCAGCAGTTTAATTCACAAATTGTCTAATTATATATGTATTTATATTTGACATTCTAGATAAATTTTAGAATTTTTGGTCTCCCTTTTTCCATGAAAAGAAAACATACTGAATTTTTTTTTTTTTTTTTGGAGAGGTTTTTGCTATAGGGCATGTGCGCTCGCCAGACAGACAGAGAGAGACAGAGAGATGAAAGCAGGAAATCACCCCCCAGGGGGGATTGTCACGCTGCAATCCCTTCTCCTCCATTCACCTCCAGGGATCTTGGGCATGCACGCACACGCACCCAGCGTGAGTTTAGGCCACCGGGTCTGGGACGCGAACCATAGTCGACTACATGGGAGTCCAGCGACATAGCCATTACGCTAACTGCTGGTGCCAACATACTGAAATTTTGATAGACTATTTCTGTCAGTTACAGCACTTCATTTTGATGAATTTTGAAAAAGTGGTCATCTTTGTAAAGGTGAGTTTTTCCTTCATGTACATATATGTAACCACATTTTTCAGGTCTATAATTTTTTTTTCTCATATCTTCTACATATTTGTTTCTAAAAACTTGTATACATGTGTATTACACAAATATCATCTTCATATAACTTATGCTGTATTTTATACTATTTATTAAATTGGACATTTAAGAACTAAAATATGACTTACTCCTAGGAACCACTTCCCCTACACTATCCCATTCTTTTCTCATTTAATGACCTCTTGCCTCTTCCACCTCAGTTTCAAATATTTAAACTAATGCTATGAATTCTTATCATAGTACTTACATTCTTATATTTCTTTGAGTTTATGCTGGTTGTACGTATATCTGGGAGCTTATTGAATCAGTTTTCTAAAGTATAGATAACTAGACATTCAACCTTTTCTTTTCCCATTAGAGTTCAGTTCCAAATGTTTATTGATACTGTTTGGTTTTATTTATTTGATTTTGGTATTTTCCTATTTACTAAAGATGTTAAACATGTTTTACACATTTATTGAACATTTGGAAATCTAGCTAAAGTGTCTGTCTAAGTGTCTTTGCTTACTTTTCTTTGGGGGAGGTCTCTCTTTTTTCTCATTAAAAATGTTTAGTTACAGGGTCAGGATGTAGCATAGTGACTAGGGTGCTGGACTCCCACAGGACTGACCATGATTTGAGTCCTGGACCTGGTAGCTTTCTTTCTCTGTCTCTATCTGGTGAGTATGTGTGCCCTGTAGCAAATTTTAAAAAAAGGATAAACAAAATTGAATAAATAATTCTTTTTTTTGTTTTTTTTGAAGAGGTTTTTTTCTTATTGGGCACATGCACTCGCCAGAATGACAGAGAGACAGAGAGATAGAAAGTGAGAAATCCCCCCCCCCCCCAGAGGGGATGGCCACACCTCAATCCCTTCTCCTCCATTCTCCTCTCAGGATCTTGGGCACACATGCACATGTGCCCGACATGAGTTTAAACCACTGGGTCTGGGACTCCAACGGTGGTTGACTACATGGGAGTCCAGCGACATATCCATTACACTATCTGCTGACCCCAATAAATAAATCTTAAAAATTAGTTAGTACTTGGGAGGCAGGAGAGTCATAAGCTAGCAAGACCCTGTTTTTTAAAAAGTTTTTATTAAGGGGCCGGCAGTTAGTGTAATGGCGATGTTGCTGGACTCCCACAAAGTCGACCGCAGTTCACGTCCTGGACCCGGTGGCTTAAACTCACGCCGGTTGCGTGTGCGTGTGTGCCCAAGATCCTGAGAGGAGAATGGAGGAGAAGGGATTGCAGCTTGGCCATCCCTCCTGGGGGGTGATTTCTTGCTTTCTATCTCTCTGTCTCTCTCTGTCTGGTGAGCACAGGCGCCCTATAGCAAAAACCTCTAAAAAATTAAATAAATAAAAAGTTTTTATTAAAAAAAGAGAAATATGTTTGATTAGACATATGGTCATTATTTTCTCACACTCTTTTTTTTTTTTTTTTGGAGAGGTTTTTGCTATAGGGCGTGTGCGCTCACCAGACAGAGAGAGACAGAGAGATAGAAAGCGAGAAATCACCCCCCAGGGGGGATGTCCACCCCACAATCCCTTCTCCATTCTCCTCTCAGGATCTTGAGCACACACGCACACGAGCCCGGCGTGAGTTTAAGCCACCGGGTTGGGACTCGAACCGCGGTCGACTATGTCGAGTCCAGTCGACTATGTGGGAGTCCAGCGACATAGCCATTACACTAACTGCTGGTCCCTTCTCACACTCTTGTGACCTCTCTTTGCACCCTTTAAGTGTATCATTTGATGAATAAAATTTTTATTTTAATGTCCAATTTATAAATTATTTAAAATATTGTTTTACATAACTCTTAAAAGATATCTTTGGAAATAATTATGTGCCATGGGCAGAAAGGCACATCATCATTTTTTGCTACACAGATATAATATTGTCTTCACAGCTAATGTTCTTTGGGAAATATTTTTTTCCTGCTTCTCTAAAGTGCTGTCTCTTTCACTGATATGAATTAGCAAAAGCCAGGGGTATTTTTAAGAGGTTAACTTGATAGTTCAACAGGTCTGTTTATTCATCTCGTTTCTAGTTTTACACTTTGTTATTACTTTGTAAAATTTGTATTCATATGTGTGTGTTTGTGTGCATATGTTATCATTCCAAGAATATACATTTGTTATCAAAACTGACAGATTTCTTTGAATTTTTTTTTTTCTTGAGAGACATTTTTGCCATAGCGTATATATACTCGCTGGAAAGACAGAGACAGACAGAAAGTGAGAACTCACGCCCCCAGGGGGAATGACCATGCCACAGTTCCTCTTCCTCCATTCTCCTCTTAGGATCTTGGGCACACATGCGCACACATCCAGTGTGAGTTTTAAGTCACTGGGTCTGGGGTCAAGTGTGTGAAAGTCCAGTGATATAACCATTATGGCATCTGCTGGACCCATTTCCTGAATTTATTTTAGAGAACTAACATTTGGCATTGCTGATTCTCTCTCTGATATGTTTATTTTATTTTATTTGACTGCTTCTTATATCTTTCTCTTTTCCAATCATCTTTTAGTAAATTTCCCATATCTAAACTATTAAGATTGATTAGCTAATGAATTCTTAGTCTTCATTCTTAGTATTTTTGTTTTATTTATTTATTTATTAAATTTTGCTATGGGGCACATCTCTTCTCTAGACACAATAAGAAGGGACATAGTGGAGCCAGCAGATGGCATGATAATTAAGGCACTGGTTGTTAGTTTAAGCTGATTTTAATTTTTCACTACCTTAATTACTCTTAAATTTGTAAATATATTTGTGTATTTATTTGTAATTTAATGGCCTCTTTAATATGTGTGTTGAAATCTTTTATTTACTTATTTTATATTTAAATACTGTAGATCTTTACAGCACACAAAATGAATTTCCCCAGCATGAATACACTGTATATTAGTCCAGTCCAACATACTACCATAAACACTATCATCAACAGATAATTTTTTATTTTTGTGTTCCTGAAATGTATTGCTTTTTAAATTTTGATTTCTACCTTCCTTTTCCCCATTGCCCATCTTCTCCCCATGCTGTCTCTAGTATCCACAGTTGCTCTCCATGCCTTTCTACATTTCAATCTCTCAGTTTCTGCCATAGAGCACAAGCATTCAGTATCTAGTAAGTGGGACATCTAATGCCTCACTTTTATACTCTGACTTGATTTGCTTAACATTAAATCTTCAATATTTGTCAATTTTCTATCAAATGCAAGGGTCTCATTTTTTTTTATAGCTGAGTAGTATTCCATGTGCTTATGTGCCATACTTTTTCAACCCATTTATCTGTTCTTAGACATTTAGGTTGATGCCATGTCTTGATAATTGTAAATAAGCCTGGCAAAACCATAGATGTGCAGATGTTTTTTCTACTGAGTGTATTTCTGTCCTTTGGGACAGATACCCAGGAATAGAATTGCAAAATGATATGGTAGTTCTATTGTAGGTTTTTGAGGAACCTCCATATTGTTCTGCACAGTGCCTAAACTAATTTACTTTTTTTTTTTTTTGGAGAGATTTTTGCTATAGGGCGCCTGCACTTGCCAGACAGAGAGAGACATAGAGACAGAAAGCGAGAAATCACCCCCCAGGGGGGAGGGTCACACCACAATCCCTTCTCCTCCATTCTCCTCTCAGGATCTTGGGCACATATGCACACGTGCCCGGCGTGAGTTTTAAGCCACTGAGTCCGGGACGCGAACCGCGGTCGACTACGTGGGAGTCCAGCAACATAGCCATTACGCTAACTGCTGGTTCCCTGAACTAATTTACTTTTCCACCAACAATTTAGGAGTGTTCCCTTTCCACTGCAGCCTCACCAGCACTTATCATTTTTTATTTTTCTTAGCTGTTCTGACTGGGGTTAGGTAGTATCTCATTGTGGTTTTGACTTGCATGTCCCTTATGAGAAGAGATGTTGAACATTTTTTTATATGCTTTTTGACTGTGTGTCTTCCTTGGAGAGTTTGTTTGCTCAGCTCATTTGCTTATCTTTTAATTAGATTTTTTTTCACTTTTTTTTTTAAGGAGTAAACTGCTTAAATTCCCTAGACTGGTTGTCAGTCCCTTATCTGAGGCTTAGTTCGTAAATATGTTCTCCATTCTGATGACTGTCTTCTTTATTTTTATTATTGTGTCTTTTGCTACAGAGAAGCTTTTTAACCTGATATAATTCCGCTTGTCTATTTTCAGGATTATTGCCTGTACTCTGGGGATCTTATTTAAGAAGTCTTTGCCTACTGTGATGTCTCCAAGAAGTTCTCTTGTGTTTTATACCAGTAGTTTTATAGTTTGAAACTTTATGTTTCAATCTTTGATCTATTTTGAGTTGATATTTGTTAATGGTGAGACATAGGGTTCCAGTTTCATTTTTCTGCAGTTTTTCCTACACCACTTGCTGAAGAGATTTTCTTTTCCCTACTGACTTGTCTTATGCCCTTTGTCAGAAATCAGTTCTGCATGTTTCGGAATTAATTTTGTTCCATTGGTTTACATGCCTGTTATTGTGCAGGTACCATACTGTTTTGATTATCACAGCTCTGTAATATGTTTTGGGGTCAGAGAGTGAGATGTCTCCTACTTCATTCTTTTTGTGCAGTATTGCTGTGACAATGTGGGGCTTTTGATGATTCCAGTAAAATTTTATTATTATTAGAAAAAATGATTGTTATTTCTAATTCTGTGAAGAACATCTCTGGTAATTTGATCAAGACTACATTAAATATATAGATTAATTTTGGTAAAATAGATTTTTTGATTATATTAATCCTTCCAATCCAGGACATGGGATATCGTTCCACGTTTTGTATAATTTTCAATTTCCCTTTTAGTTTTTTAATAATTTTTCTTGTGAAGGTCTTTTGTTAGTTTTATTTCTAGGTATCTTATGCTTTTTGTGGCTATTATAAATGGGCTTGTTTTTTTTACAATTCTATAATAACTCAGTCTGTTCACAACTTGTACATAAAAATGCTATAGAATGTTGTATGTTGATTTTCTATCCTGCCACTTTACTGTATTTATTTATTACTTTCAGAATTATTTTTTGTGAATTCCTTTGGATTTCTATGTATATATCATGTCATCTATAAAAAGAGATAATTTTACTTCTTCTTGTCCTGTGTGAATAACTTTTACTTTATTCTCTTGTCTGTATTGTCTAGGACTTGCAGCACTATATTGAAAAAGAAAGGAGAAAGTTGGCAGCCTTGTCTTATTCCAGTGTTTAGTGGAAAAGCTTTCATTTATTGCCTACTCCGTATGAAAACTCTTATAAGGGTTTTTCACATATTGCTTTTATTGTATTGAGAAGTATTTCTTCTATTCTGATTTTGCTGAGAGTCTTAATCATGAATGGATGTTGTATCTTATCAGATGCTTTTTGTGTACCAGTTGATATGATCTTACAGTTTTTATCTTTTTTTTCTGTTAATATGATGTGTTACATTTTTTTGTTTTACATATGTTGAACCACCTTTGCATTTGTGGAATAATGCCTACCTTGGCATGGTGCATAATTTTTTAATTTGTCATTGGATATAGTTTGCTAGTAACTTGTTGAGAATTTTTGTGTCTATATTCAACAGGCTTGTTGGTCTGTAGTTTGTTTGTTGTTGTTATGTATTTGTCTATTCAGGGATGAGGGTGATGGAAGCTTCATAGAATGAGTATAGGAGCGTTTATTCCTTTTGGGTCTTTAGAAATAGTACACTGAGAGTTAGCTCTTCTTTAAAAATTCTGTAGAATTTAGAAGGGAAGCCATCAAGCACTGGGCTCTTGTTTGTTGGGATACTATTTATTACTGATTCTATCACATTGTTTCTTATTGATCTCTTTGGGCTTTCCATGTCTTCTTAATTCAGTCTTGGTAAATTATATATGTCGAGAAATTTGTCCATTATTTTTATTTATTTACTTACTTAAATTTTGCTCATCTCATCCAGGTTTTCTTGTTTATTGGTGTATAGTCACTCATAATATTTTTTTTTATAGAGACCACAGATTTGTTTATTTTTAATACCCATCATGCCATGAATTTATAGGGAATAGATTCCAGTAGCTCAGGCTCCTTTCCATTGGTTTTCACAAAGTGTGCTTCTCTGGGCAGAGCAAGCTGGTGCTTCTTTTTCTGGTCATTTTCATTCACATGTTTTAGAAAGCTATCTCTGCTCTTAGAATTCTTAATGTGCTTAATACACTTGGCAGGAATCTTGCCCTTAACTTGTTTGTTTACAACAGTGTCAACAACATGCTGGGTAACATTGGTAAACTCTTCCAGTTTTGCCACAGTAACATTTGTGGACATTCTTTTTGAACAGTACCCATTACCTTGATGTCTACAATATCACCTTTCTTGTAAATAAGCATATATGTTGTTAAAGGAACCACTTCATGTTTTCCAAAAGGCCTAGAGATCATGTATCGGGTGCCTCTCCTCTTTCCCTTTGTGTTCATTAGTTTGGTTAATTACTGGAAGAAGGCGGTTCTGGCCAAAAGGCGCTCATAATAGTTTTCATGGTCTTTGTGTTAAGTCTTCAGAAAAGTCATGACATTTTTTCATGTTTTTTTATGCAAACATGTGTCATGACTTTTCCAACAACCCAGTATTTCTATTATGCTTGTTTTAATATTTCCTATTTCACTGTTAATTTGATTTACCTGGCTCCTTTTTCTGTTCTTGATTAATCTAGTTAACAGTGTGTCACACACTGTTTTTGTATCTTCTTGATGAACCAATGTTGGTTTCATTTATTTTCTGCATAGTTTTTTTCCTATTTATGTCTGCTTGAATCTTTGTTTCTTTTCTCTTGTTATTTTTTTTTTTTGGGTTTTCTTGTGGTGGTTTTTCCAGTTCTCTGAAGTGTGTCATTTGTTGTCTGTTTGTCCACTTCTATTTTTTCCTTCTGAGCACTAATTACTATGAAGTTACTTCTTATGACTGCTTTCACAGTTTCCCATAGGTTATGAAAACTTGTGTGTTCATTATCATTAGTTTCAATACATTTTTTAGTCAGTCTTAATTTCTTCAGTGGTTGTGACCTCACTAAGTAGCAGGTTATTTAGTTTATATATGTTTGTGTATTTTCAAGGATTTTTCTCTGAAGTTAACCTCAAGTTTGTTTTCATTGTGGTCAGAGAAGTTGCTGGATATAGGTTCTGTACCTTTTAATTGTTCTGTGTCCTATTGTGTGGTCCATCTTCAAAAATGTTCCATATGGGGGGTCTGAAAAATGTGTATTTTGTGGTTATTGGTTGGAAAGTTCTATAGGTGTCTGTCAAACCCATTCAATTTATGGTACTGTTTAGATCTTGTATCTCTTTGCTTAATTTTTTCTAGATGATCTGTTCAAAGGAGACAGTGGGATGTTGAGATCCCCATTGATTAGTATATTGCTGTCCATCTCTCCCTTTAGATCTAGCAGGCTTTCTTTCACATATTTGAGTGCTCCAGTGTTGAGTGCATAGATATTTGTAAGTACTATATTTTCTTGATGAATAATACTTTTAATACTACACAGTGTTTTTTTTTTTTTTTTTTTTTTTTTTTGCTATAGGGTGCATGCGCTCACCAGACAGACATAGAGAGACAGAGAGACAGAAAGCGAGAAAGCAAGAAATCACTACCCCAGGGAGGATGGCCATGCCGCAATCCCTTCTCCTCCATTCTCCTCTCGGGATCTTGGGCACGCATGCACACGCGCCTGGCGTGAGTTTTAAGCCACCCAGTCCAGGACGTGAACCGCGGTCGACTACGTGGGAGTCCAGCGACATAGCCATTACGCTAACTGCTGCTGGTCCCTACACAGTGTCTTTTTTTAAAAATGAATTATTTATTTAATTTGGTTTATTATTATTATTATTTTTAATTTGGTATAGGATACCTGTGCTCACTAGAGAGAGAGTGTGAAAGAGAGAGAGAAGTGAGAAAATAAGCCATTACATCTGGAACTCAAACCATGGTCAGCCTTGTAGGTATCCAGTATCTTAACCACCATGCCACCTGCTGGCCCTCTGGTTTCCTTCTTTAACTGTTCTTATGGTTTTTGTCATAAAGTCTATTTTGTCTGATATCAGTATCATGACTCCAGCCTTTTTTAAATTTCCATTTGTGTGGAATATCTTTTTCCAGCCCTCTATTATCAGTCTATGTGCATCTTTACCCATGATGTGTGTTTATGTTTGTGGTGGCAGCATATAAAGGACTTTTTTTTTTTAAAATCATTTTAGCCAATCTGTGTCTTTTAATTAGAGCATTTAATCCACTAACATTCTACACAATTACTGATATTTACTGACTTACCACTGTCATTTAGCCATCTTCCAGTTTGTTTTTGTTCTCTTATTTGTTTGTCCTTTTAGTTTTCCTAATATAGTACATCCTTCAATACTTTGTAAATATCTGGTCTAGTGTTGATAATTTTTTTTCAGTTTTTTTTTTTTAATCTGGGAATAATATTTTTGTCTTATTTGAAGGATAATCTCACAGTGTTTAGAATCGGTTGAAATTGTTTTTCAGTGTTTTGAATATGTCGTCCTATTCTTTCCTTGTTTGCATTGTTTTACTTAAGAGGTCTGATGTTAGCCTAGTAGGATAACAATTTTTAAATAACTATACATTTCTCTCTTGCCATTTTTAGAACATTGTTTTCAATTTTGATCATTCTGGCTGTGATGTACCATTGTGAGAATCTTCTTAGGTTTATTCCATTTGGGGTCCTTTGTATTAGTTGGGTCTGATGTCTGAATGTTTCTCAAGGTTTGGAAAACTTTCTTCAAGTATTTCATGGGATAGGATTTCGATGCTATAGTCATATTCTTCACTTTCTGGAATACCAATTATTCAGATATTTGGTTGTTTAATGGTGTCTAGTATTTCTGGTATGTCATCATTTTGAGGGGTTATGTGTGAGAAACTCAGGGCTCGAAGGTAGGCTGTCATGAAGAATTGAGGCAAGAGATGAGGAAAAGTTAAAAGAGGAGACTAAAGCTCTCTTGGAGCAGAAGCAAAACTATGCCAAAACAGAACCCATTTATTCTAAATTAAATAAGTAGTGAGTTTAGCTATAGAAAACAGTATACGATATACATGACATTCTTTGTAGGCTGTGTTCCTGGCACAAGATCTATAGCTATCATTAACTTAGTAGTTAGACAGTATTTAGGCTGTGGAATGTCAGCAAACAATCTTGAGACTCAGCCCATGCCAGGAGCTATCTGGTTGGCCGTGGAGTCCCTTTGGCTTTCTGTCTAGGAATGGGGTTGCTTTCAACTCCCTTCTGCATTCTTTCCTTCTGGCTTAATTCTCAGGCATGGGCTGGCTTTTGTCCCCAACAGTTATTTTTTCATTCTTTTTGGTGGTTTTGTTTAAGTCAATGGCTTTGTCTATCAGATCAGAGGTTCTATCTTCTGCATGGTCTAATCTGCTATTAATACTTTCAAGGGAGGAATTTTTTTGTTTGTTTTACAGTCTTTATCTTGTGGAGTTCTGTTTAATTCTTTTTTTTATGGTGTTTGTCTCTTTATGGAATTCTTTTTAAGGTCTTGGAATGATTTCCTCATCTGGAGTTAGGTGTCTGTTTTCTCTTTCATCTCATTCAGTTTTGTCACTTTGAACATTCTATATTCTTTTTCTGATATTTCTGTGAGTTCTTTTGTACTCTTTTATTGAAGAGGACTGTTTCTGTTCCCTTGAGGGAGAGATATTTTATTTTTTCTTCATATTGATTCTGTAGTGTTAGTGGGGAAGATGAGCTCTACTTCTCAGGTGTGTTTTTGGGAGATGGCCTTTTCTATCAATCCAAGCAAGGTAAATGTAGCCAGATTTAGATGTTGGTTTCTATCCCAGTCTCTCACAATTAGTTGCACTTGGGGCTGATTCAAATAAAGAAGGAAGTACAAGTCAGCTAACTAGAATCTCAAAGCAAAGTAAGGCATTCAAAAAGCAGGAGCAAGAAGTCTGAGAGACCTGGTCCTTCTGCACTCCCTGTCTCTCTGTTGCTGCACTTAGTCCTGAACCATGGGGGGGGTTAAGGTAGAGGGGGGTATGCCAGAGGGTCAAAAGCATACCAGCTTGAGCTAAAGGCAGAAGCAAGAAGTCTGAGATGTGCAATCCATCTATGCTGAATCTCAGTCTCTTATTGCCACTGGCTCCTGAACCATGGAAGCTTAAGTTGCAGGATGAGGTGGGGAAAGTGTCAAAAACACAGCTGTGCAGGCAAAGGCAGCAGCAAGAATTCTGAGATGTGCAGTTAATAGGCTCACTTTGTCTTTCTCTCTCTCTCTCTCTCTCTCTCTCTGCTGCTAGTTCCTAGCTTCTGCACCATGAGTGCTTACTGCAGAAGTGCATTGGGAAGAGTGTCCAAATAACAACTGCTCAGGCAGAAGGCAAAAGCAAGAACTCTGAATTGCACTGTCTTTCAGTGTTCACTCTTTCTTACTGCCCCTGATTCTTGCACTGTGTCAGTTATGGCAGAGGGGCCTGGGCAATGGTGAAGGTCAAAAGCACACTTATGCAGGCAGAAGGCAGCATCAAGAACACTGAGATATGAGGTCCTTCTGCACTCATGCTCTCTATCTGTCTTGCTGTTCCTGACTCCTGAAAGGTGGGGACTTGAGGAAGTGTGGGCAGGAGGGGGTTATAAACCATACCTGTGATGGGTAATTGGCAACAGCAAGAAGTCTGAGATGCAAGGTACTTCTGCATTTACTCTCTCTTGCTATCACTGGCTCCTTCACATGAGGGCTATGGCAGAGGTGCTGGAGAGGAAGGTTCCAAAGTGAATCTCTACAGGGAAAAGGCAGCAACAAAAAGTCTGAAAGTCAGTGCTCACTCTCACTGTCTCACTGCCACTGGCTCCTTTACCATGGGGGCTTATGGTGGAGGGCAGAGTGGTGGGGGGCATTTTAAAGCACATCTAGGCTTGCCAAAGGTAGCAGCAAGAGGTCTGAGTTAACTATCCTCCTGTGTTAACTCTCTCTGTGTCTTTCTCTCTTGCCAATGCTGACTCATGCACTTTAGGAACTTAAGGCAGAGGGGCATGGGATGTGGAGAGTTAAAGCACCCTGGCATGGGCAAAAGGCAGAAGGAAGAAGCTCCACCCTTCTATGCTCACTCTCTGTTACCCCTGGCTTAGACCAGCATGGGGTCTTGTAGAGGATGGGCACGTGAGTGGTGAGTGTTGAAAGCACACCTGTGTGGACAAAAGGCAACAGCAAGGACTCTGAGATCACTCTATTCTGTTTCACTGCCATGAGCTTTTTCATCATGGGGCTTATGGCAGAGGGGTGAGGTGTGGGGACAGTCCAAAGCACACCTACATGAGCAAAAGGTAGCAGTATGAAATGTGAGATGTGCTGTCCTTCTGGGAATGCACAGGTGTGCTCTCTGTCTGCCACTGGCCACTGCAGCCTGGGTGTTTATTACAGAGGCATGCTGGGAGTGGAGAGCAGAAATTTCAAAGCACACTGATTCTGGCAGAAGGCAGCAGTATTATGTCTGAGACATGGGCTTCTTTTGTTTCTCTCTGTCTCTCAGTGCTGCTGACTCCTCGGCTGTGGCGGCATAAGGTGGAAGGGTGCAGGGAATGTCCAGAGTACACTTGGGAAGGAAAAAGAGAGCATGAAGGAGTCTGAGATGCTCTGTTCTTATGTCACACTCTCTCCATCTCTCACTGCCACTGACGCCTGCACCATGGGAGCTTATGGCATAAGGCTGTGTGGGGGTGGGAGGGTATCCAAAGCACACTTCCACAGGCAAAGCAGGAAGAAGTCTGAGGTGCCCAGTTCTGTGCTCACTCTGTCTCTGTCTTCCTACTGTTGGTTTTTGCTTTGTGGAACCTTATGGTGAAGGAGCTTGGGTGGGGAGAGTTCAGAGAACACCTGCATGGGCAAAAGACAACAGGAAGTCTGAGATACCTGGCCCTTCTAGGCTCATTCTTAGTCACTCTAGCTGCTGCTGGGTCCTGCATCCTGGGGGCTTAAGGTGGTGAAGGGCAGAGGGACAGGGTTCAAACTGCACCTGCCTAGGTAAAAGGCAGGAAAAAGTGTGAGATATGCAGTCTTTTTGCATTCACTCTATCTCTCATTGCTACTGGCTGTGCACCGTGAGTGCTTATGGCCAAAAGGCTCGGGGTGGGGCAGGGCCCAAAGCACACCTGTGTGGGAAAAAGGCAGGAACAAGAAGTTTAATATGCATGGTATTACTGTGCTCATTCTCTTGTTGCCTCAGGCTCCTGCAACATGGGGCTCATGGTGGAGACAGGGTGGTGGGAGAGGTTCCAAAGCAGATCTGCATTTGTAAAAGGCAATAGCAAGAAATGTGAGATGCTTTGTACTTCTCTCTCTCTCTCTCCACCTGGTTCCTGAACTGTGGGGGCTTAAGGCAATGGGAGCAGGGAGTAGGAGTCCAAAGAACACCTGTGCAGGCAAAAGCAACTGCAAGAAACTGCGATGAGCATTCCTTCTGAGCTCACTGTCTTGCTACTGCTGGTTCCTACAGGGTGGCAGCTCATGGAGGAGAATGCAGGAGGGAGGGTCCAAAGCACATGAGCATGTGCCACAGGCAGCAGCAAGAAATCTGAGATACTCAGTCCTTCTCTCTCTCTAACACTGGCTTCTGCACTTTGGAAACTAAAGGCAAAGTGGAGCAGGGGTATGGGGGCCCAAAGAACACCTCTGCAGCCGAAAGTAAAAAGAAAGAACTATGAAATGTGCACTTCTGAGCTCACTTTCACTTCTGTTGCCTCCTGCATTGTGGGGCATACTGCGGAGGGGTGCAGGGGGATGGGGGAATTTCAGAGCACAACTGTACCATCAAAGTTAGCAGCAAGATGTGCTCCTGTTTACTCTCTCCCTTCTTACTGCTGGTTCCTGCCCAGGGGTTGGCTTATGGTGGAAGGGCTCCAGTGCTGGGGGTGGTGGGAGGAAATGTCCCAAAGCACACATGCACCAGCAAAAAGCAGCAGCAAGAAGTCTGAGACATGCGATACTTCTGCTCACTCTTGTGTACTGTTTTTCTGCCAGTGGCTCCTGCACCATGGGGGCGTTTGGCAGAAGGGTTTGTGGATAGGAGGGTCCAAAGCATAACTGTGGCCACACACATATATGTGCTTGGCGTAAGTTTTAAGCCGCCGAATCCGGGACTGGAACCATGGTTGACTATATGGGAGTCCAGTAATGTAAACATTATGTCACCTGCTGGTCCCCAGTGTTTTTGTTTGTTTATTTGTTGTTTTTTGTTGTTGTTGGTTTTTTTTTTTTTTTTTTAGAATTTTTACTATAAAGTACGTGTGCTCACCGGAAAGACAGAAACAGAGAGATAGAAAGTATAAAATCACCTCCTAGGGCGAATTGCCATGCCTCAATGCTTTCTTCATTCTCCTCTTTTGATTTTGGATATGCACAAACAGGTTCCCATCATGAGTTTAAGCCACTGGGTTTGAGACTCGAACCTTGGTCGACAACATGAGAGTTCAGCAAACTAACCATTTCATCACCTGCTGGTCCCCATAGTAACATTTTTATTAAGTTATTTTAACATTTTACTAAGTCTTTCTATCAGTGAATAAATTTGTGATTGCTCATTCAATAAGGTCTTTTTAGCCCCTTCTCATGTGTACGTGACTGTTCTCCCACAGGGGAATTTTGGAATAAGTAACATCATTTCTCTGACCTTCATTCACCCTCTCTTCCAGCTATAATTTTCATACAGAAACCTCTGTATTTGTCCAGGATTAAGAAAATGAATTTGTTTTCGTTAAGTTGTTTACTGATTTCCCCTCGTGTTTTCCCTTGTATTTAGGAATTTTATGAGGGTTTATTAGTTAAAATAAATAAAATTTAGCATGAAAAATGCATAAGAAGGCAAGATAAAATTGACAGGGTGAAATAGACAGGTTATAAGGCCTTTGGAGCCCTGTGAGATGAGTACATATTGGTCTCTAGTCTTTGATACCATAGGAAAAACATATTTATTATATCGTTTGAATTGACTTTAAGGGAAGAGCATGCTAAATTCTCAAGGGATATGAATCATGAGATAGTCTTTATTGGTCACATAGTTGACATGGGAGACAGTGTTTCATAACTAACCTGGAAGTGAGCACTCAGTGTTCTACAGTGATCACTGTTACTGATTGCTAAAACACAAACCAGTTAGTAGCTTTTTCTAGAGTTGCTAATATAGCATAGTCCCAGACAGCTCTTAGAAATGTCTGCTTGATACATATAAACATGGAATATGTGGCAGGAATTTACTACAGGTTCCTAAAGAACTCCATAAATTTCTCTCAGCTAGTGTGTATGTGCTGATTATGCCACAAACTGTCCAAAGTTATATTTCCTGACCAATATAGTAATGCACTGCATAGCAGCATTTCAGTGATGTGCTGTTTGTATTAATGTGGCCCAAGAAGATTATAATGAAGCCCCCAAATCTCTGTAATCTAGCGTGATTAGAGTTGTCATAACCTTGTAAAATAACACATTACCCACATGTTTGTGGTGATGCTGGTGAAAATATACCTACTGTGCTGCCAGTTCCATGTAAATATATACATACAATTATAATCAGTAAGTATGTATACTTATAAAGATAAATATAAATGAATATAATTTGGAAACCAGCATTTAGCGTAATGGCTATGTCCATTCGGAGGAGAAGGGATTGCGGCGTGACCATCCTCTCTGGGGGGTGATTTCTCACTTTCTGTCTCTATGTTTCTCTCTGTCTGTCTGGCGAGCGCATGCACCCTATAGCGAAAAGCCTCTCCAAAAAAAAAAAAAAAAAAAATCAATATAAATGAATATAATTATACATATATTTCCATTTTGGAATCATTCCTGGTTTATAAGTAATTATTGTACACCTTTGTGAAATACAGTATTTTTTTTTAAATAATTGTTTTTACTTATCTATTTATTTGTTGTCATTTTTGTGCCACCTGATCCGGGGTGAACCACAGTCAGTGATGTAGGAATCCAGGACTTAGACACCACTGCTGGATTATGGTTTTTTATATTATAGTATCATTGTCTCTCTATTCTGTTTTTTGTTTTCTTTGCTGTTCAAAAACATTTTATCTTATGTAATCAAGTTTCTCTATTTCTGGTGTTTTTTTCCATGCATCATGGGTCTTATTTAAGTAGTCTTTACCCACTCCAACACGTTGTTCTTGTATATTTTCCTTATCAGGTTTATAAATTTGTGCATTATATTGAAGTCTTTAATTCACTTTGAGTTAATTGTAACTGGTAAGAGATGATCTAGTTTTACTTGAATGTTGGTGGATATTGCCTTCTCCCAGAAGCATTTATTTATTTATTTATTTATTTTTATTTATTTTTTTGGAGAGGTTTTTGCTATAGGGCGTGTGTGCTCACCAGACAGACAGAGAGACAGAGAGACAGAAAGCGAGAAATCACCCCCCAGGGGGGATGGCCACGTTGCAATCCCTTCTCCTTCATTCTCCTCTCGGGATCTTGGACATGCACACACACACGCCCGGCGTGAGTTTTAAGGCACCGGGTCCGGGACTTGAACCGCGGTCGACTACATGGGAGTCCAGTGACATAGCCATTATGCTAACTGCTGGTCCCTTCCAGAAGCATTTATCAAAAACTCTTTTTTTCCACAGGCTTGATCTGTGGCCTTTGTCAAAAATCAGTTGGCTGTATGTTAAGTTTTTTTTGTTTATTCTATTCAGTTGGCCTGTCATATGTCTGTGTTTGTGCCAATATCATGCTGTTTTAGTGATTAAGGATTTACAATACATTTAGGAGTCAGGAAGTAAGGTACCTCCAACTTTATTCCTTTTGTACAGAATTGGTCTAATTATGTAGATCTTTTGTGATTATGCATAAATTTTATAATTATTTCTGTGTAGAATATTGCTGGGTTATTTTGGTAAGAATTGGAATGAATTTGTAGATCACTGGCATAATATTGGCATAGCACCTATATTGATTCTTCAAATTCATGGAAAGAGCTGTCTTCCTGGTTTTTGTATATTTTTCAAGTAACTTGTTCAGCTTTTTTTTTTTTTGGAGAGGTTTTTTCCTATAGGGTGCGTGTGCTCACCAGAAAGACAGAAATAGTCAGAGACAGAAAGCGAGAAATCAGCCCCTGGGGCAATGGTCACGCCACAATCCCTTCTCCTCCATTCTCCTCTCAGGATCTTGGGCTTGCACGCACACTCGCCTGGCGTGTGTTTAATCCACTGGGTCAGGGACTCAAACCACAGTCAACTACATGGGAGTCCAGCGACATAGCCATTATACTAACTGCTGGTCCCACTTGTTCAGCTTTTATAATTATTTTTATAGAGGTCTTTCACTTTCTGCGTGAGATTTTTTTTTCCAAATACTTTTTGTGGTTATTGTGAATGGGATTGCCTTCTTCATTTTTTTTCTCAGTTTATGCATACTTAGTGTAGAAAAATGCTACAGATATTTTTAATTACCCAAGGACTTGCGTAATTGTTAGAGAGAGTGATAGAGACATGGAGTGTCAGGAAGAGAGAAAGCACCTCAAAATGAAACATATAATGGCCATTATGAACTATAAACCTACCTGGGAACTATCCTCTGAACTAAACTGACATAGCCAGGGTGCTCAGGGGATGCTGCAATCTCTTTCCTCCTATTCTTTCCATCAGGATTTTGTACACATGCACACATACACATACTCAATGTGTTTCCCAAACCCACAGGGCCCTAGATTCAAACCACAGGTGATTATGTGGGATCTGGCTTCCTACACATAGTATTTAAGCCCTGTGCTATGGAGATAGTGTACTGCAGATTTTTGTATGCTGGATTTGTATCCTGCAACTTTACTGCATTTGTTTATTTCATCTAAGAGTTATTTGGTGGATTCTTCAGGTTTTCCCACATATTGGGTTGTTAAAAAAAAAAGTAGAGGGAACCAGCAGTTAGTATAATGGCTATGTTGCTGGACTCCCACGTAGTCGACCATGGTTCACGTCCTGGATCTGGTGGCTTAAAACTCACGCCGGGCTCGTGTGCGTGCATGCCCAAGATCCTGAGAGGAGAATGGAGGAGAAGGGATTGTGGCGTGACCATCCCCCCTGGGGGGTGATTTCTTACTTTCTGTCTCTCTGTCTCTCTCTGTCTGTCTGGTGAGCACACACGCCCTATAATGAAAACCTCTCCAAAAAAAAAAAAGTAGAAAAATGCATCATGACTTTTCTGATGAACCATTATATAATCAAGTCAGCCACAAATAGGGATAATTTATTTTTTTCTTTTTCAATTTTTATGCCATTATTTTGTTCTTTCATCTGACTGTATTAGCTAGTACTTCCAGTATCTATTTTGAATGGGAGAGAAGAAAGTGGACATCTCTGTCTTGTTCTAGTTTGAAGTTGAAAATGTTTCCAGTTTTTCCTGTTCAATATTATGTTAGCTGTAGGAATGTCACATATGGCCTTTATTTGGTTATGAAATGTATTTTCTATGCCTATTTTATTGATTCTTAATCATAAAGGACTATTATATTTTATCAAATGTTTTTATGTGTCAATATGATCATAGGATTTTTGTCATTTCTTCTCTTTTTTTTTTGTATTTTTTGTTTTTGTTTTTTTGAGAGGGTTTTACTATAGGGCGCGTGTGCTCGCCAGACAGACAGAGAGAGACATAGAGACAGAAAGCGAGAAATCACCCCCCGGGGGGGGATGGTCACGCCACAATCCCTTCTCCTCCATTCTCCTCTCGGGATCTTGGGCACGCACGCACACGCACCCGGCGTGAGTTGTAAGCCACCGGGTCCGAGACGTGAACCGCGGTCGACTACGTGGGAGTCCAGCGACATAGCCATTACGCTAACTGCTGGTTCCCATCATTTCTTCTCTTAATGTGATCTATTACATTTGTTGTTTTATATATATTGAATTATCCTTGTATTCCAGGAATAAATCCTACCTGGTCATAATGTATAATATTTCTAAATGCTGTTGGATTGGTTTCAGTCATGACATATGGCCCTATATTATGCTTTAATACACATGTGCTACTTTGGTGTTCCTTGCATCTTTTTTGCACATTCATATCAGTCTCTGGTTTTATTTTCCTTAATACTAGATAAGTTGCTTTCTTTAATGTAGATCTCCTGGTGATGAGTTATCTTTACTTCTTTTTAATTCCCAAATGTCTTTGTTTTATGTCATTTTTTTTTGTTCTTATGGGAAAGCTCACTCACTAGAGACAGAGAAGAGAAAAGGAGAAAGAATTCCCCATAACCTGCTTCCAATAAGTCTTTTTTAATTCTTCCTAGGTGGAATTGGGTTTGACCCCTAATACATCATAGTAAGTGATTTCTTTTACCCTTTCTTACTGCCAGTGAGTGGGCTGAAGGTAGAGCAGGAGAACCTAGCTTTTGAGAGCTCAGGCAGCCATTATTCCTCTAGTTCTCAACATGCATTCTTGAAAGTTTCTGAAAACTCTTTTTATAAAATTTAATTTACTACCAGCAATCTTCATTTGTAACATTTGTACATCTCCTTTAAGTCCATAAATTTATTTCTGCATAGTTTAACTTTCTTGCCTGCTACTTGAAATATCTATCATTTGAGTAATTTTATTTCTGAAATATGGGTCACATTTTGCTTTCATTTGATGAAATATGAATTTTAAATTCTACCTTGGATATTGTAAATTATACTTAATGGAGCTTCTGAATACTGTTACATATCTCAAAAGATCAATTTTTATTTTACATGTTAGTCAACTGGCTAGATTCAAGTTCCAGATTTTATATCCCTTGCAGTGATGAGGAGCTGATTTTCAGTTTCTTTCAGTTTCTAATGGCTGCTGTTTAGTAGGTCCCTCTGAGTTCTGTAAATGTGTATTTAGTAGTTCACCAGCAATTTTGATGTTTTATATGGAAATCCAGAGGATTATAGTCTTTGGCTTCCTCTTTTCTAGGACTTATGACCTTCTCCCCAAATTTCTGGTTGTCTGTTCTGCCCTGAATATTAGTTTATGATAATCTGAGCCAGTAAAGTTGCAGCTTTTACTTCCTTGATCTGTATGCAAACTGGAGAGTTCCCTGTGGTAAAATACCAAAAATTTACAGAATTTGTCCTTTAAGAATCTCTTACTCCACTTTCTGTTTTCTTTTAACTATTCTCTACTGTCTCAGATAGTTCCATTCTACATTTTCAAGTAACACACACACACACACACACACACGTGTGTGTGTATATGTATTTATATATGTACATGTGTATTTGTTTTTCCTGAGTGTTTTTTTGGCTAAGCGCTCTGCCATTATTTCATGTGCCTTGTTATTTTTAAGTGTTCATATGATAATAGCTCTTCTCTTATTTAATTCCTTCAGTCTGTATTGTAGCTTTATTTTCTCTACCCTGGACTGTTTCAAATTTTCTAAGTCTAGTGTTTTTTTTTTTACTACAGGAATGTAGTCTGTCTTCCATGAGAGACACTTATATACACATTAAGTAAAGGTGAAGTAAGGACTACATTATAGATTTAATGTATTTTCTGTTTATTTATGGTCCACAAACTTTTTGTTACCTTAAGTGTAACATTTTTGAAATGGTTGTTTTGTGGTTCACAATATTCACATTTGACTTTAAATGTAACTTCAAACATTTACATTACACCAGTTTGTGTACAAGAACTCTATAATAGTGTGCTTGCACTTTTCTTAGTTTCTCTACCATGTCATCATGCATTTTACATCATACATATTATAATCCCAACATGTGACTTTTTCACTTTCCTATACATCGACACACTCAGCTTTAACTACATGACTTGAGACCTATAATCATAAATTACATTGTAAGCATGAGTTATCCATATGCCCATAGCCATATCTTGCCTCAAACAGACACTGCCTTTTTTCAAAAAAGAATTATTTATTTAATTTTATTTATTATCATTTTATTTTGCTCTAGGGCACTCACACTCATGGTGGGGGGAGTGAGAAAGCAAGCCACCAGTCTGAGCCTCCCCTCGAAGTGTGGTCAGCTATGTGAGGTCTAACACCTTTACCACATCACCACCTGCTGGCCCCAGCCAATGCCTTCCTTAAAAGTTTGGAAAAAAAGCAACTTACGTGGGTCCTCACTTATTTTTTATTTCCAATATTCTTGTTTGTATCTTGCCAGATCTTTATCTGTTTTAACATTTTCTAATTTGTGACAGTTTGGCTCCTATATGCCTTTTTTTTTTTTTTGGAGAGGTTTTTTTTTTTTCTGTAGGGCACGTGCGCTTGCCAGACAGAGAGAGACAGAGAGATAGAAAGTGAGAAATCACCCCCCAGGGGGGATGGCCATGCCGCAATCCCTTCTCCTCCATTCTCCTCTTGGGATCTTGGGCACGCACACACACGCTCCCCGCGTGAGTTTAAGCCACCGGGTCCGGGACTCTAACCGTGGTCGGCTACGTGGGAGCCCAGTGACATAGCCATTATGCTAACTGCTGGTCCCTCTATATGCCTTCTTGTAGTTGTCTTCATATTGTCTATTGCTATATGATATTAGGCTATCTTTTAAGACCATGACTTTTATGACACCAGCTGTATATATGCAAGTTAAGGTGATCTGATCTCCAAAATCACCTTATGCCTTGTAATTTCTAGAGGCAATTATGAACCTAGGAAGTTTTTATAATCACTGTTAGGATACATTTTTATGCAAGAATCCACTAAAATCAGCCAGGGGACAATATGCACAAGGTATGTTTTATGGGTCATTTGCTCAAGTTTCCAATTGTTTCCTCAGTAGAATTCTGTTGATATTGCCTATTTCTCCCAACAGTAATGGGCGACAACACCCACAGGACATTGCAAACATGAGAATCTCATCCAAGCCATTGTTCAGGGTTAGGTAGTTTTTATTTGTATCATTGTAGTTTTGATTTGTATCTCCCTTGTGATAAGGGATTTTGAGCATTTTTCATATGTTTTTTGACTTTTTTTTTTCCTTTCCCTGTGTGTGTAGTTTTTTTTAGATTTTCTTTGTATTTAATTATGCTATATGCAAATAGAGGTAATTTCACTTCTTTCCCTATTTCAATGCATTTTATTTTAGTTATTTTTCTGATTTCATTGGCTTGGACTTGCAGTAGTATATGGAAAAGGAGTGGAGAAAGTGGGCAGCTTTGATTTGTTTCAGTTTTTAGGTGTAAACCTTAACCCTTTTCCCCATTCAGTGTGCTGTTAGCTATCAGTTTTTCATATATGGCTTTTATTGTGTTGAGAAATGTTGCATCTATGCCAATGTTGCTGAGTTTATTAATCATGAAGGAATTTTTTTTCAAATGCTTTTTCTGCATTGATTGATACTGTCATATGTTTTTATCCTTTTACCTGTTAATATAGTGTATTACATTTATAATTTTGTGTATACGAACCATCCTTGGATTCCTGGAATAAAGCCTACCTGGCTGTGGTGTGGTGTATAATATTTTTAACATGTCATTACATATAATTTCCTAGTATCTTGGGAAGTTTCCCATCTATATTAATCAGAGATATTGGTCTGTAGTTTTCCTTTTTTTGTTACATCCTTTTCTCTTTTGCGGATGAGGGTGATAGAGATTTTATAAAATAAATTTGGGAGGATTTCTTCCTTTTGGATCTTTAGAAATCATTTGAGTAGAATGGGGGTCATTTCTTCTTTCAAAATTTTGTAGAATTCAGAAGTGAAACCGTTGGGACCTGCACTTTTCTTTGTGGGGAGATGATTTATTACTGATTAAATTCTTTTTTCATTAGTAATTCTATTTGAAACATATCCAGACAGATTTACAGTGAGTGACAGTCCATGTTATCACTTATCTTTTGCAGTATTTCAGCACATTACTTAACACCACTCTAAGCACTGGTATATAATTTTATAATTCTGACTTCTTAAATGTATGCTGTTATGATGTCTTTTTTCATTTCATTTGGTTATATACATTCCTGATCATCTGAATATTTATTTTCCTTACAAAAATATATCATTAGAATAAAGAGATGTTTGAGCTTGCTTCAGTGTTCAAGTTTACTTTCTTTTTTTCCCCAGCTTTTCTTCAGTTGTCCTAAATATGATTAGCCTTATTTATAAATACACATGACCCTGCCACTAAGTCAGGTTTATAAATGGATTGCCCCAGTAGGAAAGCATTTATACTTCTTTTCAACAAAAGGACTGTGAATACTGCTGTTATTGCTGGTTTTGAATGTGTACTTCCCCAGTAATCTCTTGTGAAAGTTCAGTAGGACACCAAGCAGAAGAAACAAACTCTGTCAGTGAGTTAAAAATATCTTTTATTATACCTTCCCCTGTGGAACACAAAACATGGTATGGCACTCAATGCTAAAGTCAATATTTAGTGTGGCTTACCTATTTCTGACATGATTCTTGCAATATTTTTCTGCACTTCACTGTGTAGCATCTGTATGTCTTCACAGAACACTGAGGGCAAAGTACAGAGTAAGGTTATTTTGTGTATAGTTTGATGCCATTAATGCTTTTTTATTTTAAGGCATTGCCTCTCTCAGGTAAGGCTTTAAAGAGGACATAATTATGCTTAACCACTAAAGGGGAAAAAGATAATGAGTTAACAAAAGGCTATTTCACTTTCCTTGTGATAAATTTCACCTGCCAAGGACATTACACTGAGTTATTATTAGCTCTGTGGACTGACATTTAATAGAAGTACAATGCTACTTTGTCACATCTTCAATCTGAAAAAATCCGATGTAGCTGCAAAACTGTTCCCAAAAGACAGACTAGTTTCTTGAACTTCAGATATGGTTTTAAAGAATTTTTCGGGCCTCCTGGCTCAGGAATGCATTGGTATCTCACACTGTTCACAGTGGATTGAGACTGGATAATTCAGAAAGATAGCAGTAGTACAATTACAGTCTATGTGTCATCTTATGTCTTGAGTTTGGTGTTTTAATGCTGGACCTTTGAAATTTGGAGCTTGGTGGCACACAACCTAGAAATCCAATATTGTCACAAAAGTTAGTAATAGTCATGTTTGTGAAATAAATATATGCTATCTGCTGGTTCTGATCTAGGTATATTTTATATGTTCACAGGTTAGTTCATTTCCTCTAGATTTTTCAATTTGTTGATGTATAGTCACTCAAAACACCTATAATTATCTGTGTATTTCTGTGCTGTCCATGATAATATCACATTTTTCATGCCTTATTTTCTGGGCGATTTATTTTGCTTTTCTACTTAATAGTTTGTTGGGTTTATTTTCTCAAAACCCCAGCTTTTTGCTAATTTTTTTTTTGTCAGTCTTTGCTATAGGGTGTGTGCACCTTCTGGAAAGAGATGGGGTAGGGTGGAAAGTGAGAAATCACTCCTCTTGGGTGGTGACCATACCTCAGTCCCTTCTTTATTTTCCTCTTGGGATTTGGGGCATGCACACATGTACCCAGTGATGCCAGTTCCAGGACTGAAATAGTAAGTCAGTCATATAGGATCCAGCTGCCTTAACCATCATGCCACTGGCTGGCCCTGAGTTTTTCTTTTAGTTTCTGTTTTATTTATGCCTGTTCTAATTTTTATTATTTTATATCTTCTACTATTAATACTTTTGGGATATCTTGTTCCCACTTTTTCAGTTTGCCGGAATAAGTCATTAGATTATTTATCAAGTTTTTTAAACGTGTGTGTGTGTGTGTGTGAGTGCTAATTGCTGTAGACTCATCTCTTAGGAGTGCTTTTGATGTGTTTAAAAGCATCTGCAGAGTTGTGATTAAATTATTACTTGTTTCAAGAAATTTTCATTTGTATTCTTAATTTATTCAGTAATTTTGAAGCTACTCGGGGTATATTAGGTAATTTTTACATATTTGTAAATTTTTGAAAGCACTTTCTGTTTGAATTTAATTTCATCATACATAGTAACAAATAAGTTGCTATATATCATTTCCGTTTTCTTTTTAGTTTTAAAGACTTGTTTTGTTCTCTGTTATGTGGTCAATCTTCAGAAATATTCTATGTGTGGCTGAGAAAAATGTGTATTTTGATGTTTTTGGCAAAAATCTTCTGTAAATGTTGGTTAGTTTATTTGATTTATTGAATCATTTATGTTCTGTATCTTTTTTTTTTCTTTTTTTTGTCTAAATGATCTGTCTGGGTGTGACAGAACAGTGTTGAAGTCCACACGAATTAGCATGTCACAATCAGTCTTTCTGTTCATATCTAGCAGTCTTTCTTTCTGATGTTGAATACATAAAGTTTTATGATTTTTACATCTTCTTGGTGAATTAATCTTTTTAATACACTATGGCCTCTGACTCTTTTTACACTTTTTTAAAAAAATGGTTTTACAATAGGGTGCATGCATTCTTACCAGAAGGAGAGAGGAAGAAAAGTGAAAAATCACCCCCAAAAGGGATGGCTACACTGCAATCGCTTCTCCTCCATTCTCCTCTCAGGATGTTTTTTATGCATGCTCATGAACTTGGTGTGATTTTCAAGCCTCCAAGTCTTGGACTAAAACTGCACAATCAGACATTTGTGACCCAGATGCCTTAAGTTACATGTACAAGCTTGTGCATACTTGCTCTCTCTCTCTCTCTCTGATATATCTAAATTATTTAATTTTAGTTATTATGATTTTTAACTGACTATGTGGCACACACACTCACTGAGCATTGGGGGATGGGTTCCAGAAAGGAAGCCACAGGTCCTGTTCCAGAACTTTAACCATGGTAAGATATGTAATATTCCAGCACCTTAACCTACCTGCCAGCTCCCTGTCCTCATATTTTCTTTAATGTCTCTAATTTCAGTTGACTAGTACCTTACATATATTGTTAGTTACTGTGGTAGACTATCTTTATCCTTCAGTGTTTCTCTCTTAACTGTGATACTGCCATTCACACCAATATATATATATATATATATATATATATATATATATATATATATATATATATATAACATAATTTAACATAATATATTATATATTATGTTAAAGAACAACCTTCTAAGTCTTCTTTTATTAAAGGCATTTAACATACATCAATATTTTTAAATATACCCTCTGTATGGAGCACAGAATTTCTTTTGATAGAACTGTGTATATTTTAAAATATATTAGCACTAGGTCATTTTTTTTAATTTCCAGAATGGTAAAAATTTAGACCGGCCTATGGAATTAAGGTTAAGGCATTAGGATCCCACATGCCAATTGCATGGTTTGATGCCTGAACCCAGTATCTGGAGAATCACAGTAGGCACATGTACAACCTAAATTCTGAAAGAAGGGAGAAATGGAGGAACATGAATTGTGCCATGAATATTCTTCCCTTGGGATGATTTTTTACTTTCCATATGCATCCCCCAGAAACACATAAACCCTTTATAAATTATTTAACAACCTTTTTCTTGTTTTAAATGGTCTGATTCTATTTCTCTCTCAGTAAATATTTTTTTATATTTAATTTTATTTTAACTTCTTTTATACATTGAAACACATATGTCACTTAGCTTGTAAAGTGAATATTCCAATAGGAATACACTTCTCACAGGTCCAGTTGAGGTTTTGTACTTTTTTCCCAATCTTGAATTCTCTTAAACCTAGTAGTTGACCCCAGGTCCACTTTCATTGATTAGAATAGCTTCAGCTATCACTTGAATTTCTTTATTTTATTTTAATGTTTTAATTTTTGGAGAGGTTTTTGCTATAAGTTGCATGCACTAGCCACAAAGACAGAGAGAGGCAGAGAGACAGAAAGTGAGAAATCACCCCCAAGGGGAGATGGCCACACTGCAGTCCCTTCTTCTCTTGAGATCTTGGGCATGCACTCGTGCCTGGCATGAGTTTAAGCCACTGGGTCTGGGACTCGAACCGTGGTCAACTACATGGGAGTTCAGCAACATAGCCATTATGCTAACTGCTGGTCCCGCTATCACTTGAATTTCTGCTGCTTCCTAAATATTTGGCTACTGAAACTTCAGAGATGATGTGTACAAGATTTATCTGTCTACTGCTCAGATTTTTCCCAATTTTAATTTTTAGCTCCCATATGTATATGCCTGCTTAAACAGAAACATTCAGTTAAATTTCTGTTTTGATTCAGTGCCAGAAAACATTAGTACCAATTTTTTCTACTCGCTTTTTTTTTTTTTTGGATGAGTTCTGTATTCAATATCCTTATTTCTCTATTTTCTTATATAGATGGTCATGTCAAAACTTGGTTTTTACCCTATTATATCTTGGTTTTAACTGTATTATCTCTTTCAGAGTATCCTTAGTCTGCAATCTGTAGAGGGCAATTAAATTGCAAATCTGATTATATAATGTATTGCTTCTTTTGGTTTTGTATTATTTATACTCTGTTTTAACAAATGATAAAGTGATATTCATCTTTATTTGGACTCTCAATATTTTTGAATGCACAACTGTAGTAAAAAGATGCTTGTAAATATACTTCAACTTATGAGTAATTAACAGTATGCACATAAAATATTTTATTGGAATTAGGTTACGTATTTAAATACAAAATCACTGTGTAATCAGTTCCTTGAACACCTTTACTGACCTTGTCTTTCATCACAGACCAGGAATACTTTCCTTGGTATACTGTTTCTACTTCCATTAATATTAGGAATATACTTTGTGCTTTCATAGGAAGACGGCTATAGTTCCATTTTCATAAGAACATTTACATACATGTTCTTAACATCATTGACTTGAAGAATAAATTGATAATACAGAAAAAAGAAACAAAAACACCTTTCTATTTTTTTTTAGACTGGTTACCATCAACTTGTGTCTAACTTACTTAATCTAACACATTACTCTAGATAGGTATTTATACCCATGTGTTTGTATGAGATAATAAACACCTTGACATAGCAGAATATTTATTATGCTTTCGTCCCTTGCAGCAAAAACATTTGGAGATCTCTGAAGAAATACTTGTAATAAATTTAGCAATGAATAAGTTAGCAAAGAGATAGAACGTTTGTACTTTATTTTTTTCTCTCTTTACAAAGAGTTCAGAAATATACAGAGGAACAAGCATATACAAACATACTGAGAAAGTAAATTTCCATGTTAGGTTCTATTCCTCAGGGCTGATGAGGGGAAATGTATTCTTACAGGGGTTCATATCATTTGAGGATGTTGCTATGGACTTTACCTGGGAGGAGTGGCAGGACCTGGAAGATGCTCAGAAGATTCTATACAAGGATGTGATGCTGGAGACCTACAGCAACCTGATGTTTTTGGGTTAGTGGAACTCTCATGAAGCTGTCTGAAGTAATTACTGTCTCCTTTCATAGTAAACGTACAAGAGTTTCATAATGGTTAATGCTGTTTATGAGTGAGATTTCATTCTGTGGTTAATGTGAGTGAACTCCTCTTTAACAAAATGCCCAAATCAGCCCCTTTATTGCACAACTGTTAAAGCTGAACCGTTGTTACTCTTCAAGTAGCTTACCTGAATAGATTTGCAAAATTCCACACTGCGTTTTATTAACAGGACACTGCATTGCCAAGCCTGCAGTGATCTTCAAGTTGGAGCAAGGAGGAGATCCATGGACATTAGAAGAACTTCCCAGCTTGAGCTTCCCAGGTTAGTCAGTGCCTAGTTTTCAGGGACTAGTGTAATACATTTTCTTTTAAATAATTTATTTTTCATTGAGAGGGGAAAAGAAAATATTAGTACTCGTAAGGTTAGAAAAATGTAGAAATGTTTTCCTGAGATAAGAGTGTGAAAAAAATGGGTATATATATATTTTAAAGGGTCCTACGGGATGGCACATTTAGGGTAATTAGTATGTATTTTTATTGGCTACAAATCCTTCCTAAGTAACATTTCTGCTTAAGTGACAAGAGTTCTTTTTGACTTCTGAAAGTAGGTGATCTAGAAAACTGTTCACATTGGCAAAGAAACAGTACACAATACCCACTGTTACAAGAAAGAAAAGAGAAAAAGGACAGGGAAAATAAATGATGCATAGAAATCTTTCAATGTAAAATTATAGGAAGACAGATGGTAGATATTTTGAATATTGTTAAATGTATTAAAGGAAAGGGATGCACAAAGGAGCAAAGTAAATTCACCTAGCTTTCAAAATATTAATGTAAATTGCTACAGTAACATATTAAGGACAAACAACTATATTTCTTTTTATAGATAAGTACCAATATTTGAAATACACATGAGCAATGTAAAATAAATTCTCAAATATAATTTATGGAAATGTTTTTTTTTTTTTTTTTTTGAGAGATTTTTGCCGTAGGGCATGTGCACTCGCCAGACAGGCAGAGAGAGATAAAAATTGAGAAATCACCCCCGGGGGGATGGCCACACCGCAATCCTTTCTCCTCTCGGGATCTTGGGCATGCACGCACATGCGTCCAGCATGAGTTTTAAGCCACCGAGTCCAGGACTTGAACCACAGTTGACTACATGGGAGTCCAGCGACATAGACATTACGCTAACTGCTGGTCCCTGTCTTTTTCCATCCAAAGAGGATGGATATGGGAGAGACTGCGTGTAAATAAAATAAATATGGGAAATCATGTGTTAAGACAGTTCTTATTGCCCAGTATATAGTTCAGGTGTGGAAGAAAGCATTTTACAAAAAGTCCAACTGTCTCATTCAGCAGAAGATACAAACATGAGAAGCACACTATAAATGTAGAGAATGTGAAAAAGTATTTTTTGAAATCATTTTTATAATAGATGTTAAACACAAAGTGGAAGGTTTCTATTCATATAAAGAGAAAGTAGAATTCTTATTGCAGAATTAATATATACCTTTTCATCAGTGAATGCACACAAGGGAAACACCCTCTAAATATAATAAACATCAAAAATCCTTTTTTCCAGAGGTCAAAAATTATGATAAGCATAGAAAGTACAGAGAAGTAAACCCTTATCATGTGTATAAATTACCAAAGCTTTCAACTGTTGTTATACATAAGACAACTCTTAGTGCAGAGAAAATTTGTAGATAGAACAATATATGAATTTATTGTGTCTGAACACAGCTCTTTCTGACTGTCTGAATACTTATACAGGAGAGAAGCCCTATGAGTGTAAACAATGTAAGAAAACGTTTTCCCAGAATTCAGACCTCACTGTACATCAGAGGAGTCACATGGGAGAGAAATCTTATGAAAATAAAATTTGTGATAAAATGTTCTTCAAGAAGTCACACTTCACTGTGCATGAGACAGCTCACACTGGAGAGAAATCCCATGAATGTGGGGAATGTGGAAAATCTTTCAGTTTCAAGTCAGTCTTTAGTAGACGTTGGAAATTTCAAACAAGAAAGAAAACCTATGAATGTGAACAATGTAGAAAAATGTTCTCCCGGAAGTCAGTTCTCACTAGGCATCAGAGAATCCACACAGGAAAAACACCCTATGAATGTGAACAATTTCGGAAAACATTCTACAGCGAGCGGGACCAAACTCTACATAAGAGAACTCACACAGGACCGAAGCCCTATGAATGTGAACAATGTAGGAAAAGGTTCTCCTTCAAGTCAGATCTCACTAGGCATCAGAGAACACACACAGGAGAAAGACCCTATGAATGTGAACAATGTAGGAAAATGTTCTCCCGCAAGTCAGATCTCACTAGGCATCAGAGAATCCACACAGGAGAAACACCCTATGAATGTGAACAATTTCGGAAAACATTCTACAGTGAGCAGGACCAAACTCTACATAAGAGAACTCACACAGGACAGAATCCCTATGAATGTGAACAATGTAGGAAACGGTTCTCCTGCAAGTCAGATCTCACTAGGCATCAGAGAACGCACACAGGAGAAAAACCCTATGAATGTGAACAATGTAGGAAAATGTTCTCCCGCAAGTCAGATCTCACTAGGCATCAGAGAACGCACACAGGAGAAAAACCCTATGAATGTGAACAATGTGGGAAAACATTCTTCAGGAAGGGGCACCTAACTGTACATAAGAGAGCTCACACAGGAGAGAAGCCCTATGAATGTGAACAATGTAGGAAAATGTTCTCCCGCAAGTCATATCTCACTAGGCATCAGAGAACGCACACAGGAGAAAAACCCTATGAATGTGAACAATGTAGGAAAATGTTCTCCTGTAAGTCACATCTCATTGTGCATCAGAGAACACACACAGGAGAAAAACCCTATGAATGTGAACAATGTGGGAAAGCATTCTTCAGGAAGGGGCACCTAACTGTACATAAGAGAGCTCACACAGGAGAGAAGCCCTATGAATGTGAACAATGTAGGAAAATGTTCTCCCGCAAGTCACATCTCACTAGGCATCAGAGAACGCACACAGGAGAAAAACCCTATGAATGTGAACAATGTAGGAAAATGTTCTCCTGTAAGTCACATCTCATTGTGCATCAGAGAACTCACACAGGAGAAAAACCCTATGAATGTGAACAATTTGGGAAAACATCCTTCAGGAAGGGGCACCTAACTGTACATAAGAGAGCTCACACAGGAGAGAAGCCTGTGAATGTGAACAATGTAGGAAAATGTTCTCCCACAAGTCAGATCTCACTAGGCGTCAGAGAATCCACACAGGAGAAAAACCCTATGAATGTGTACAATGTGGGAAAACATTCTACAGCAAGCGAGGCCAAACTCGACATAAGAGAGCTCATACAGGAGAGAAGCCCTATGAATGTGAACAATGTAGGAAAATGTTCTCCCGGAAGTCAGTTCCCAATAGGCATCAGAGAATCCACACAGGAGAAACACCCTATGAATGTGAACAATTTCGGAAAACATTCTACAGCGAGCGGGACCAAACTCTACATAAGAGAACTCACACAGTCTAGAAGCCCTATGAATGTGAACAATATAGGAAAAGGTTCTCCTGCAAGTCACATCTCACTAGGCATCAGAGAACGCACACAGGAGAGAAGGCCTATGAATGTAAACGTTGTAGGAAAATATTCTCCTGGAAATCTGCACTCACTGTATATCAGAGAACTCAACACAGGAGAGCAACCCTATGATTGTGAACAATGTAATACAACTTTTTCCCAAAAGTCACATCTTACTTTACATCTGAGTACTCACACTGGAGGGAAACAATGTCAGCAGCATTTTACTTCTACAAGGCAGGGCTGATTGTACATCAGAGGACTCCCATAGAAGTGAAACCTTATGAATGTGAAGAATATAGGAATTTTTCCTCTTAGAAACTATATTTAGTAAGCATCTGGAAAGTCACACTGGAGAGAATCTTCATGTATGTAGGGAGTATAGATAGTCTTTGATTTATAAGTCAACCTTCAATGTACATCAAAGAATTTACAAAAGAAAAAGCCTGTGAATGTCAATGTACCAATAGAAAATTTTCCATGTAAGATAAGTTAGTCCTTACTGTATATGAGAGAACACAGGAGTAAGTGCTATAAATAGGAATACTGTAGAAAAATGTTTTCAGTGTAATTATTCCATGTTTTACATTAGAGCACTTACAAGGAAGAGAAACCCTGTATGTGTGGGAATTGTATTAAAACCTTGTTGAATAAGTCACAACTTACTGTGTATTCAGAGAACTCTCAGATCAGAATTGAATGAATGTGAAAAATGAAGAAATCTTTTTATTAGGATTAAAAGCTTACCAGACATCAGTAAACTCAAATGGGATAAAATCCTCAGTAATGTAATCCTTGAAATATTCAGAAATATTAATTGATCTCTGAAGGTAACAACATTAAACTTTTTTTCAAATTCAGCTTTGATTCAGCAAGCCACAGTAGTTAAAATTAAGGATATCAGAAAATTTGGGGATGATATCTGTCTACAAAAACAGAACATTTCAGAAGGCTGATGAATAAGATCTAAGAGTTTCCCAACTACAGGAGAAACACACATATTTTGGCAAGTTTTTTTTAAACAGCGATTTTTGCTATAGGGCATATGTGCTCTCTGAAGAGACAGAGAGACAGAGTGACAGAAAGCACGAAACCATCCCTTAGGGGGATCGCTACACCACAATCCCTTCTCCATTCTCCTCTCAGGATCTTGGACACACATGTAAACACACACCGGCTTGAGTTTTAAGTCTCTGAGTCTGGTACTTGAACTGCATTCGAATATGTGGGAGGCCAGTGGGAAAACTATTACACCATCTGTCGGCTCCAGCAAAAGTTTATTTTTGTGATCCATGTTTGATGTTTAAAGATGCAACAAAATATAAGCACTGAGTTTGGCAAAAATAAAAATAAATATAGAAATTTTTCTAGTTTCCACTTCTGACCATGGCAGGCTAGACAACAGAAAAAGTGTTTCAAAATATAGTGGAAACTGAAAGATTAGATGCGATATAAGCATTGAAATGGTTATATGTGCTAGAGACAATGTGGGAAGAGGATGGGAGAAAGAGGACAGCGTGAGGAAAATAGGCAGGCATTTTTGGGATATAGAAATGGATTATAATGTGTTGATGATAATGTGTTTTGTATCCTCAACTGTTCTTGTGGGAAGTATATTCATTTTGGATAAATTCAACTTACAAGCTAAGGGATGTATAGGGATTAGATGTATAAAATAAATTAAAATTAAAAATAAAATAATAAAATATACCATAAAGGCCTAACAAATTAAAACAAAACAAAAAATTCTAAGTCATTTCAGAGCCCTTGAACTACTCATATGTACTGAGAGTGCTCTGCAAGTGTACCTCTGGTGAAATGTCCAAGTTTACTTTGAGAATGAAACTGATCTAGGTTAGACAGGAGGCATGCGAAAGTTCTGTGTGTTGAGAAAAAACATAATCCTGGGTGGTTATAAAATTTCCAGGATCCTCTTTGGATGTTGATCACAGTTTTTGTGGACAGCTTTGGCCACAAGGCTAAGAGGCAGAGCACCCACTGGTCCAGAAATACAACCCAAGGTGAATTAGTATTTGGCTGTTTTTGGTTTTGGTTTGCTCAACATCATGACTCAGGTAGAACAAACTATGGTGGGTGAGATGTAAGTTAGCTGGTCAGTGGTGACAAGAAAAGGCTGGTGGAAGTCCATATGAGCTACTGTGTGAAAAGTGAGATGACCAGACTTACTGCGTGCACTCACATTGTCTAGCAAACATCACTGCTATCTGTATGACTGTTTCCATCTTGTAAAACTGACTGGAGTGGTTGCACAGTAATATGAACATATTGAACAGTACTAAATTGCATATTCTTGGACATAGTTAAAATGGGTCAAAGTTTTGCCTTGATTAAACTTTAGTCAGGCCTCTCAATCTTTTAGTTTCCTCTGCATACTTCCTTGTAAAATCTCTTTTGAGTAAATAACCCTGCTAAAGTAGTTTAGCAAGAAGCCCCACACCAAATATCACATCACTTTAAGTAAGTGATTAGTTTTTTATTGTCCACCACCCCCTGAGTGATGTCTAATCACTCTATGTCTTCAGCAAGAATCTTATTATTTCAGTTTAACCAGACTCTCTCATATTCCTAATGTTTCTTTAGTCATTTTCCACCACACTGCTCCTCAGCTGTGAATTTCCACTGCCCATATTGTATTTGAGGTTGAACCCAATTTTCTCTTCCCCACTGAAACTCCCATTTCTGTGGACCATAAGCTTATGATGATGGTCTAAAATAAAGCTTTTCTCACCCCACTTTAACCAGTGTCTTTGAATCGATTTTTTAAAATAGATTTCAAACTTTTTTGGACTGTTTTCCACAGTAAAAACAGTCATGGGATGTCCAGAGTACTGATAATAAGTACAGAAAGATTGATGGCTTGTCAGAAGCTGGGTCAGGTGGGAGGACTGGAAAGATTTGACTTTATTGTGTAATAATAGCTGTTGACTGTTTAGTTTTACAAGATGCAAGGAGTCATGAAGGTGGATGGTGGTGATAATCCTAGAACCTTGAGAGAAAAGATGATCAATTTTTTGTAGTATATATTTTATGAAAATAAATAAAAATACTAAAAACACCAGCATATAAAGATATATAATCTATGGTGCTTGTTGATGTGATACATATAATGACAAAATAATGAGCAATGTTATTCCAGTAACAGGTTAAGACCTGAATCAATTATGGCCCATGTCTGCTAAATAGAAGAAAAGTATTAGCAGAATGTTCCCAGAATAAATTGAGTGTTCCTAGAAAGAGTGCATGTGCCTCAGACAATGACTATTGTCCCGCCATTTCCCCATGTTCACCCTCACCATCTTCTCAGGGTACACATTGACTTGACAGACTTCCCATCTTCTAAATTTGTTCACTTTTGAAAAGTATTTTACTATAAATGGATCATAACAAGAATGACATGGCAAGTTGTTGGCAGAACAAATTTTATCCCAACATATTTTGTGATCTTGTCCACCTTTTCTGAGAGGCCAAATCATGGTTCATTGGTGAATAATTTTCATTGGATTAGAGGCCTAGCATGTGCCTTAGAAGAAAACTTCAGCATGTTTTAATTGTAAACAAAAGTCTTAGTTTTGAAATTTTAAAGATCCATAATATGGTAACTCTAACTAAAAGTTAAGTCAGTTGCTTTCCCTGTCCTGAAAAGTGTCCCTAGAAAACTACATACCGTTTAGGGTTGTCTGAGACATTTCTCTCATGATGTGAAGCAATCTTAAAGAAACTCATTAGAATATTTAAAAATTTTTTTTTGCTCTGCCAGAAAGATACTCAAGATACCTGTCACTTGGTACTGTGAGCATTCTACTGACACTTAGTGTCTAGAATTTTCAGACTCTGAAAGGATTGAATATACTCAAGGTTAAAACCTTTAGCAATAACCATGGTCAGTGTACTTTGACCCAATAGACTTAATGCATTTTTAGTCACTTTTGAAAAAGCTTTTAAGTTGTGAGAAATCACTCATCACAAGCAGTTTCCTATAGGGGATATCCCTCTTGGAAACATCACCTGGTTTTGTGTGTGAGGCTTTTGTTGTCTCACCTTGCAAGTACTTAGGAAAATGGGCCCACAAAAGTTGCAGTGACCCCAATCTTCATTGGCAAAAATGGGAATCCTTTGAAATTTCTAAATGGCATGTTCATATGCATAAAAAAGTTGGTTATAGAATGAGGAAAATTGAATGGAAAAGTTACTATCAGTGATATCTAAAAGCTACCTCGAATACAGTAGAACAACCTTTTTTTCAGGAGGTAAATAAAAAGTTATGAGAATCCATTTTGGAATTAAAATTGCAGAGAGCTGTTCTATTCCATCCACTCTTCCATTACCTCTCTGGCACCTCTTTATGCTCTTCAGTATAATCTTCCACATCCTGAGCTCTGCTCTTTCACCTCCATCTCCACCCCCACAGAAGACAATACAACTGACTCCAGTGCCATCCTCTAACCACCCTAGTTAGGTTACCCTCTCATGTAGAACCTGTAACAGAGCAATACTAGCCTTAGTATATAACCTATGAACCAAATGATGTTGTAAATGAATTTTCAGACCCAATTGAGGTCCCCATATGTCTTGCTAGGGAATTCGATTTAAATGTGTAAACCTGTGAGCCTAGATATTGTGAACTTTATCAGTTGGCTCAAGTTAGTTCCAAGAGAGTGCCCCAGAATGGATAAAATTTTTTATTGAAACTGTGGTATAGATTTAAATTAAAAACCCAGGAGAATGAAAGCAAGTCTGCTTCTTAAGAAAAGTGCTTGATGCAGCTATACCATAACTATTCCCAAGGAATGTTGAACTAAATTTCAACAATAGAAACAAAGGCTGATTATTTTGAATGGTTGAGAGAAAACTTTAAATGGTATTCTACACAGAGGCAAGCTATCAAATGTATCAAAATGATAACCTCTTAAATTCTACCTTCTTTAATGGATTGGATGAAGGTTCTGTTATTTTAGTTAAAGACACCAAATTAGCTGGGCGACTGTCCAGATTCATGACCATTTGCCAGTTTGTAAGTCTAGTCCCCAAAACCACAAGTCACAAAGGACAGAGGCTATTGACATTAATCACACATTTTTAAAATGTTTTTTGCCATGGTGTGTGTGTTAACCAGAGAGAGAGACAGACAGACAGAGAAAGACAGTGAGGGAAAGTGAGAAATCACCTCCAGGGGTTATGGCCACACTACAATTCTTTCTCCTCCATCCTCCTGGGATTTGGGGCATGCACACATATATGGCTAGCATGCTTTTCAGTCTGCCAAGTATGGGACTCAAACTGTTGTAGGCCATGTTGGAATACAACATCTTAACCAACACACCATCTGGTGGCCCAGTTGCACCAGTAAGTTTTTGTAAACTTATTTTTCCCTCTTTTAAGATAACTATGTCATCACCAACATTTTTCTCCTTAGTCATTCTGGTGGGCCTCATGGTTATCCAGTGTACTACTGTAGACCTTGAAGTACCTCAGTGAACAGTTTATGTGGAATTTATTAATATATGAATAAGGTGATATAGAGGAGCAGTCTTTTCCCACACAACATATTTATCCCATTTGATCAAAAAATGTTGAGCCAAATTTCCCCCAAGGTCATAGAAATGCTATGAACACTACCCTTTTTTATGCACATATTGGAGCACATAACATATGTTCTATCAGGTCTTTAGTAGACACCATTTGTTTCTTACCTTATCTCATTAGCCTTTGATGAACCCCAGTGTTAGAATCAGTGCTTTGGGCCATGAATAAAACAATAACAACTGAAGGAAGGGCTCAGTTACTCTCACAGCATCTTTACCCAGTCAGCTCCCTTGTTTATTTAATGTTCAAGATGTGTATTCTTCCAAGCAGTTCTTTCTTCCAGATCCTTATCACTTTATATGATTTCATCCAAAGCAGAGTAGAAATTTGGAGGGAAGAGCTACAAAAACATTTCTAAGAAATAACTATCATTGCACGAGCTAAAATATACACACCTGCTCTTTCCCACATCTTCAATGATCTTTGCCCTCATTTCCTGTTCAGTGGACCTTGGCCCCAGCCAATCTGGGGGTTATGAGACCAAGTCCATACCCTGGCCAATGCAAATATTGATGGTGAGGGACAGCAGATGTGCCAAACTCTTGGTATCCATGAATGGGTGCGCTTGAGGGTTCTTCCATGAACCTTTCTGTTCATGGAGGAAAAAATAAAATAATGTATAATATAATTTAATATAATATATGTATTATATTAAGAATGGCACATTGTCAGTCTTTGGATTGTTTCAAGACTTTTAGTTTTAGTTTTTTTTTTTTTTTTTTTTTTTTTTTTTTTTTTTTTTTTTTTTTTACTATAGGACATGTTTGCTTACCAGAGAGAGACTAAGAAACAAAGACAGAGCAAAAGTAAGAATTCTGGTGGTGGGGTGACCACACCACAGTCCCTTCTTCATTCTTCTCTTGGGATTTTGGGCACACACATACTGTGGAGTAGTTTTACAAACCACTGTGTTAAGTCCTAGAACTGTGCAGTTACTCACATAGACTCCAGCCACCTTAAACAGCATTCCATCTATTTTCCCATCCTTATTTATCTCTGAAGGGTATATTATATAGTACTTATAGAGAAGAACAGTTCTCCATGGCTCCTGAGAAATAGTGATTGCAGGCAAAAAAAAAGAGAAATGAGGATTTTCTACTGATAATTCAGCCTCCAGTCCACAAACTGCTTTTCTTGAATTTGCCAGCTGAACTTGCTACTGAAAGCAGTTAGATTATTTAAGAAATTGTGTGATTAATAAAATGTGGGGGGAACAGGAATGGAAGACAACTGTAGACACCAGAAAGTGTGAGAAGAGGGTGGGAAAGGGCCGACGGTTAGACATAGGGGATATATATCTATATATCTATATCTATATCTATATCTATATCTATATCTATATCTATCTATCTATATATATATCTATGTGTGTGTGTGAGGGTGAGAGATAGGGAATCAAGGATGGGAAGAAAAGCAAAATATACAGAAAACAAGAAATAGAAATTATTTGTTGATAACACATATGTTGATGTGCTTGATTGAGCCAATATACAGTATATTCTGGATGGAAAATCTCATTTTGTATGTTGTAATGATGTACAGTGAATGAATGTAAATAAATAAGTTTAAATAAATTAAATAAATAGTACTTGTATTGTAAATTATAAGAACATAACAAGTAACATTTACAAATAAAAGTAAGCACATATTTTTCAAAATGTGCCCTCATTGTTACATGCATAATACTTTAGTACTGTAATAGTTGTTCAAATATTTTTTGTCCAGTTTTAAGTCTTATTTGGTGTGATTTTGAGATTAAATCAACAGTGCCCCACGCACACCCAACTAAGAAGGGAGGGAAACTACACTCTGTCTAGGCTGAGTATAATTTATGCAGGATGAAGCCCAATACTTAATGGGAGAAATGAGAAACAGACCTGGAGAAAGATAGTCTCAGCACATGAGGTGAGCAGAGTTCAAAGCAGGAGAGAAGTTTTCAGCCTTTGAGGGACTCACCTACTCCCATGTGATGTGATTTAGGAATAAAAGCCCCTAAGATGCTAGGAGAACCCTGTCCATCCCACTGTAGAAGAGGTCATTGTCTTTTGGCATTGCCACTTGCATACAGGCACACACATGCTAAATTTACAGGTGGCCTTAGGATAAAAGACGATACTGAGAAGGAATGAGGGGGAAAGAATAGAGGTGGAGGCAGGATATCTAGTTCCTCAGCAACATGCCTGGACCTCAGCATGGGGAAGTGTGAAAACCCCAACCTGATGGTGATGGGTTCCAAGGTCCTCAGGTCTTCCTGAGTCAGAATTCCCTAGGAAAACCTCAAAGCTTAGACCTACATCACCACTTTGAGCACTAGAAACTAGAATGAGCTCCCTTCCCCAGTTTAAATGGGTCACAGGTGAAAACTCAGATGCCTCCTCCACAGTTAGATTGCTGTAGTTTGAATGTGTGTCCTAGGTTTTATGTGTGGAAAATCTAACCCCAAATTTAAATGTTTACAGTATTGGGAGGTAGGCCTTTAGGATATATTAGATTTAGATGCAGTTATCTGGGTGAGGACCTCATTGTGGGACTCATGGCTTTGCAGGAAGGAGAGAACCCGAGTTGATACATGCTTACCCTCTTGCCGTGAAGTGCCTCCCACGTCATGACAGCAGGAAGGCCCTCACCTGATGCTGACATGTTGGTGTTGGACTTTTCAGCATCCAGAAATAAACCCCTCTTTAAAAGTAAATTACCCACCGTGCGCGTGTGCGTGCTTGCCCAAGATCCCAAGAGGAGAATGGAAGAGAAGGGATTGCGGCGTGACCATCCCCCCTGGGGGGTGATTTCTTGCTTTCTGTCTCTCTGTCTCTCTCTGTCTGTCTGGCGAGCGCATGCACCCTATAGCGAAAACCTCTCCAAAAAAATAATAATAATAATAAATAATTTAAAAAAAAAGTAAATTACCCAGTAGGAATTCAGATATAAAAACAGAAAATGGATCAAGACAGGGATGCATTGACTGAGTTACGTGATGAAATGCACAGGCTCAGAGAAGTGGCTGTTGGACTTGGTTATCTACTGATGACTCATTATACACTGAGCTCCTTGGAAATATTTTCAACTTTCTTGGGGTTCCCCAGAGCATAGAGCAGCCTTGGGGCTTGGGGTACCGAATAGGGTAGTGCAGAATGTGGCTGAACATGGGGCCATTTATCCAGGGTCTGTTTGGAATGAGGCCTTGTGTCAACTGGACTGTCTAAGATAGTAGTGTCAATGAGAAAGGCAGAGGATGCTCCTGAGTTCTAGGTTTCCCTGGAACCTTCTAATCCTCCTCTTTTGCCTACTTTAGCCCTTGGAGAGCCACTGCCTTGAGGAGTGCCAAACAAAGGTGTGTGTTTTTTTGGGTTTTCATGCCTGGGTCTGTAGTGTTGTCTGTGACCATCAGAGGGTAAATTGTGCCATCTCCCTGTGGGATATCTCAGTTCCCTTCTCTCTGTCTCTGGATGCATCTCTCTCTCTCTGAAGAGAAAAGTAGTGAATAGTAGCTCATATTATGGACATGGATAATCATCACAGAAACTGCAGAATGGGTCGGGGCAGAGGGCAGCCAAAATGAACTCCAAGCAGATCTTCCCAGCTCACTGTTTCAGTACAGTAGGCATGTCTCTTAGCCCTGTTGGTTATTTGCAATGCAGAATCATTTTAGTTTGCTATAATAACAGGTGTAATTTTTTGCTTTTGTTGCCTCTGATTTTCAGATCTTCTTCAAAAAGTCTGTGCCAGATCATTACCTGAGCCATTTCCCCTATTTCTTCTTCTGTAGTCCTATTTTATGTCTTACACTTAAGTTCATAATTTGTTCTTTCTGACATAGATAGCCACTATCTCCAGAATCATTTATTCATTTCCAAATCATTTATTCATTCCCAAATCATTCATTCTTTCCCAAATCTATATTCTTGGTATCATTTTTGAATTTTAGTGGCCAGCAGGTGGTGTAGTAGTTGAGAGCACTGGACTCCCACCTGATGGACAGCAGTTTGAGTCCTGGACTAGTGGCTTCCTTTCTCACTCTTGTTCATTCTCTGTCAAATTATAATAGATAATAGTAATCAAAATAATTAATAAAGTTAGATAAAGCAAGACCTTCCTAGAAAAGAGTGAGAAGATATAAATCAATAAACTAAATTTGGAAGTAAAGACATTATTTCTGAATATATGAAAAGTAAAATGCTTTCTAGGAGAATACAATAAATACTAAATAACTAAAAAAAATTTCCATTAATCAATAAGATTGTGATAACAAAAAAGTTTTTAAATAAATAAAATGAAAAAAATAAATATTTGTAGGAATATGTAAAAATAAATAAATAAATAAATTCTATTAATCTATATCCATAATGTAAGAAATATCCATTAATCTAAGATACCACTCATAGTTCAAAGTTTAATAATTGTCAAAGATTAGATGCATACAATGATTGTTTTCAAAAGGAATATAAGAAGTCAGTGATTTTAAGTTACTTTATAATATGAGAATATGAAATCAGTATATTTTTTGTTCAAAACCCTAAAATTGTGATACAAGCTTATGAAATAAAATCTTAAATTTTATTTGAAACCTCTTCTGTTTTTCAAAGCTTTCCAGGAGTTCTTATCAGGCGTTATCAGAATAATATAGCACTTGGGCACAAAGATACAGCCAAGGAGCCCTGCACTGGAGGCCAAGATGGAGAAGACCTCCACGGCCACCATGAACTTCCCCTTGGTGCTGTGATAGACAGGGACAAATGTGACCCAGACACTGCAGAACACCAGCAATGCTGAATGTGAGGAACTTGCCTTCATTAAATGTGTCAGGCAGGTTCCTGGCCAGGAAAGCCACAGTGAAGCTCCCCAGAGCCAAGAAGCCCAGGTAGCCCAGGACGCAGTAGAAAGCAGTGACTGATCCCTTCTTGCACACAATGAGGAGGTTTCTGGGCTCAGAATGTGAGTCTATGTCAATGAACGGGGGAGAAGTTCCCAGCCAGATTCCACAGATAATCATTTGGATCAGGGAACAAATAGGAATGACAGTTGGAAGCCCCTAAGAGGAGTAAGCACCTCAGTGTTCTTCCAGGCTTCATGCCCTTAAATGCCAGAATCACAGTAATGGTTTTGGCCAAAACAGTGGAAACAGCCACAGTGAACACAAAGCCAAATGTGACTTGTTGGAGGACACAGGTGACTGTGTTAGGATGGCCAATGAAGAGCAAAGAACAGAGGAAGCACAGGAGGAGGGAGATGAGCAGAATAAAACTGAGAGCCTGGTTGTTAGCCTTGACAATGGGAGTGTCTCGGTGCTTCACAAAGACCCCCAAAACTACAGCTGTGAGGACAAAAAAAGCACAGAGCTATGCAGGCCATGGCTGTCCCCAAAGCATTCTCAAAAGCCAGGAAAGTCACAGGCTTGGGCAGTGAGTTCTCTCACTCTTTGGATACTCTTGAGCTGGGCACTGGATACACTGCTTTGCATCTGGTGACAAAACAAAGATCCAGCAATTCAATTTTACAAATTCATTGTCATAAGGAAGGAAATGGTCACTTTTGTGTAATTTTGTACAGATAAAGCCCCTGAGGTAATACCAAGATATACCAAATTAAAAGTCTCTATTAATGACACAGAGAATTCTTTCAGCTTTAGGTGGCTCCAAAATGATTTAAAACTAGATCTCAGCATATGAGAATCTTGGTTGGCCCATGTTGTAGCTCTGAATGATGCTATCAGTGATTAGAATTTATTCCAGATCTCTAATCTACTCTACTGAGTATTTCTTATGATAAACCTTATATTTCCATGGTTTGTCATATTTGTTCACCACAACAGAAATGAATAGTTTTCTTATTAATGTTCTTTTTTTTTTTTTTTAGAGGTTTTTGCTATAGGGTGTGTGCATTCACCGTAAAGACAGAGACAGAGAGACAGAAAGTGAGATATTACCCCCCCCCCGGGAGGATGACCATGCCACAATCCCTTCTCCTCCATTTTCCTCTTGGGATCATGAGTATGCACTCACACATGCCTGGTGTGAGTTTAAGCCACTCGGCTCGGGACTTGAACCATGGCTGACTACATGGGAGTCCAGTGACATAGCCATTATGCCAACTGCTGGTCCCAATATTCTTTTTTTTTTTTTTTTTTTTGAGAGTTTTTTTTGCTATAGGGTGCGTGCGCTTGCCAAACAGACAGAGCAAGACATAGAGACAGAAAGCAAGAAATCACCCCCCAGGGGGGATGGTCACGCCGCAATCCCTTCTCCTCCATTCTCTTCTCGGGATCTTGGGCACGTACGCACACTCGCCTGGTGTGAGTTTTAAGCCACCGGGTCCAGGACACGAACCGTGGTTGACTACGTGGGAGTCCAGCGACATAGCCATTACGTTAACTGCTGGTTCCCGGTCCCAATATTCTAAGAAATATAACTTTATCTTTTCTCCTGGAATATTCACGTATCTTTATCCTAATTTTCTATTTATTTTTTCTTTTATATAACATGTCACTTTGTGTACCTACTTTTCTCATTGTACATTTTAATTTTTCTACCAATATGATCATAAACAGGCATATGTAAATGTTGAAAACAGGTTTAATTAATTTTTTTGTATAGGTTTGTGTGTTAGGACATGTGTGCTTGCCAGAGAGAGAGAGAGACAGAGAGACAGAGAAAAAGTGAGAAATCACCCTCAGGGAGGATGGCCGTGTTGCAATTCTTTTTCTCTATTTTCTTCTCAGGATTTTAGGCATGCAAGCACACCTGCCCAGCATAAATTTCAAAGCACCTTTTCTGGAACTTGAACTGCATTTGGACATGTGGGAGTCCAGCAATAAACCACTATGACAACTACTGGTCCCAGAAAACTGTTTTACTTAAAACATTTAAATATTGAATGGAATTTGTGCCTATATAGCTATTGTTTGAGAAATTTGTATTATCATTATATGATAGAAGGATGGAATGTTCTTTTTGAGGTATCTGCTTATATACATCTGAGAATTTGTAAACCTTTTTTTTTTTTTTTGAGAGGCTTTTTGCCTTTATACATTATGTGGTTTCTGTTGCATATACTCACTTCTATTATTATATAGCAGGAAATTAGCCACAGAGATTATGGAAATAAGCATGTCTGCATTTCTTTTTTATATATACATTCAATCATATTATTTAGCTTACAAAGTGAATATTTCAATATGTGAACATTTCTCCCCAGTCTAGTTGATCAAAATATCTTCAACAGATAACACCACTACCAGATGAATTAATTTAAAAACTGTGGCATGTATACTGTATGGAATACTATTCATCATGTCTGCACTTCAATTATGTTTTTTTTTAGAAAAATAGGTGGGTGCTGATGGGGAACCAGCACTTAGTGTAATGGCTATGTTGCTGGACTCCCATGTAGTTGACCGCGGTTTTTGTCCTGGACCCGGTGGCTTAAAACTTACGCTGGGTGCGTGTGCATGTGTGCCCAAGATCCTGAGAGGGAAATGGAGAAGGGATTGTGGCGTGGCCATCCCCCCCAGGGGGTGATTTCTCGTTTTCTGTCTCTCTGTCTCTGTCTGTCTGGCTAGCGCACACACCCTATAGCAAAAACCTCTCCAAGAAAAAAAGAAAAATAGGTGGTGTGACTGATACTTTCTCAAGTATTTATTTTTTGTAATACTGAGGCAATAGCGTTGGGCTGTTGACAAAGTCATGGCATATTTTTCCAAAGATAGAAAAAAAACTAAAAATACATCATGACATTTTCAACAACCCAGTATCTTCTCAAAGATTTATAATGGGGCCCAGCAGGCCTTAACTGCCATGACAGTTAAGATCCTAGTGTGGAAAGATAATGGGAGAAGGAGAGTTTGAGGAAAGATATTAAGGAAAAAAACAGAAAGACAAAACATTTATACGACATAGAAATGATTATTACTTGATGATAACATGTAGAGGCTGCTCGGGCAGAAGCAGGAACGATGGTCCACCTAGCTTCCAGGCCTGCAGGGCCTCAAGGACCAGAAAAGTCAGGCAGGACCTCTGTGGGCACAGAGCAGCCTTCTCGGTGAGCAGCGTGCCAGGCTCTAGAGCATGTGTATTTATAAGAGAGAGAGAAAGAGATTGAAGGAAAGCGGGAAAGCAAGTGGTCAGGTCTGGGAGTCGAATCATCGTCAGTCACATGGGAATCCAACACTTTACAAATGATGCCACCTAGTGGCCCATATTATTCATTTTTCTAAAAAAAATTTGCCAGGAGTCACATTCACTCACTAGAGAGAGATACCCAGAGAGAGAAAGAACTTGAGGCAGCACCACCTCTGTAAGATGATCATGCCACAATCCCTTCTGCACCACTTTTTCCTCTTATCATTATTTTCCACAACATACAAACTCCTAGTCTATCCACGTCATCTGGTTTGGGACTCAAGTCACAATTTGGATCATGTGGGATTCAGCCATGGGCTGTCTCCATACCTCTACTTTTATGTCTTGTTTTGCACACTTATTTGGTTTTTTTAATTCCTTTACAAAAATATGTATCTTTTCTTGGCATATTCTAACCTGAACATAAATGTTTAGTTTTACTAACAAATGATTTCTATTGTTAGAATGCCTGGAATTGCATAATACTTATGAAAGAATCCAACCATATTTATTCCTAATATATTGGAAAAAATGGAAGCAGGATTTCTTATAATATTCTATATTTCACATTTGACAGTACCACCTTTTATTTTGATAATTGTTTGATTTTATATATTGTATGACAGCAAATTTTGAGATGCCAAATTGTGAAATTTATTAGAATGTGAGTCTTCAATATTTAAACTATGTTTCTTTTTCTTTCTGTAATATAATTCAAAGTGTGATATTCTAATATTAGTCAATTCTTTGTTCTCAATTGCACAGGTGTTTGAGCATGATTGAAAAGTTTAAAATATTTTTTATAATAATTTGTAATTATGTTGTTCTTATCTGGATATAAAAGTCATATTCTAAGTTTAAGACACCCACAGGTAGCCTCAATGATGACACATTATTTATTTCATGATGCATGTATTCCAGTATAAGATCTAAGATCGACAGTCTTAGCCTGCACTGAAGCGCAAGAATGTCCATTGGAAATCATTTCAGAGTTGAGCCTAATACAATGAGCATTGACAGATAACAACTTATACAAAATAGGGTAGTAATAGTGTTTATAAAATAAACATACCGGGATCAGCAGTTAGTGTAATGACTATGTCACTGGACTCCCACGTAGTCGACCGCGGTTCGAGTCCCGGGCTCGGTGGCTTAAACTCACACCGGGCGCGTGTGCGTGCGTGCCCAAGATCCTGAGAGGAGAATGGAGGAGAAGGGATTGCGACATGGCCATACCCCCTGGGGGGTGATTTCCTGCTTTCTGTCTCTCTGTCTCTGTCTGTCTGGTGAGCACACGCACCCTATAGCAAAAACCTCTCCAAAAATAAATAAATAAATAAATAAACAAACAAACAAACATACCAAAATAAGTACATGAATTAAGAACAGTAGTGCTCTATGATTCATTTTTCTGTGTGTGTGTGTGTGTGTGTGTGTGTGTGTGTGCTTCGCTATAGGGCAAATGTGCTCACCAGAGAGACAGGAAGTGAGAAATTACCTCCCAGAGGAGATGGCCTTACCAGTCTTTTCTCTTCCCTTCTCTTCTGAAGATTTTGGGCACACATGCACATGCACCTGGCATGACTTTTGAGCCTCAGGATTGGGAATTAAACCACAGTCAGCCACAGGGGACAGTGCCTTCACCACCACATCACCTTCTGGCCCCCATGCTTTCTTTATAATAGTAATAGTTTCATTTTTATTGAGCAATAATAGAAACTAAGAGTGTAGTTATATATTTTATACTTGTTTGATTTGAAATGTCTGACTCTGGGCACAAGACACAAATAAAGCAGCAAACAGGTCTTCCTGCTTGGGGAACTTTTTGGAATCCAGGAACACAGCTGTCACTACACATAGATTCAGGAGTCTGAGAAGAAAAGAAAATCATTAGTCATAATCATGCATGTTATAAACTGTTTTGATGGAGTCTATTTTTTCCACTTCAGAGAAAACTATTGCCTTTAATAGTTCATCACTGTGTATTATTTAAACTCCCATCACATTGATATTAGCTAGGCTTTCTTTTAATTGTTTTATTTTTCTAGAGAGGGATTTTTGCTATAGGGTACATGCACTTGCTGGAGAGACAGAGAAAGTGAGGAAAAAAACCCTGGGGTGATGTCCACCCTGCACCTTTCTTTATTCTACTCTCATAATTTGGGGCAACCAGGCACATATGCCTGACATGAGTTCAAGTCCCTGGTTCCAGGACTCAAAACTGCAGTCAACTGTGTGAGAATCCAGATCCTTAACCACTATGCTATCTGCTGCCCCCCCCACAAAGACTTCTAATAAAGAACAAATATGCATCCCTTTGTTCTTTATGTATCATTACTATTTTTAATTTTAAAAAATGTTTTATTTTATTTATTATTATTTAAAAATTTGAAAAGAAATACAGAGAGAAAGGAAAAGTGAGAAAGCAAGCCTCCAGGTCTGGGACAAGAGCTGTGGTCAACCATGTGGGAGTCCGGTGCTTTAATCATTGTGCCACCTGCTGGCCCTCTTTATGTGTTTTTTGCCAAATATCTCCAAGGTACCTAATTACTGTACCCCATACATAACTTGAAAAAAAAATCCTGTGTCATTCTTTTGTCTTATGTAATCACTTTCTTCAAAACAATCTCAATGCAGGTTTTACAAGGTAAGTATTATGAAAAACTATGTTCCCAAGACTATTTATACTATGTTCTCATCTCTGGTTAGATAGAAAATTTTAGGTTCTATTTTAAAATATCTAATAATGTAGTATGTATGTAGATAATAAAAAGTTACATTAAATCTCATGGGCCAGCAGAATGGTGAAAATTTGGTTAATCCACTTTTTGGCTCTGAGGACAGTAGAGCACTGCTTTTCATATATTAACACAATACATGTGCTAAGCATGATTGTTATAGAAATCTTTTTTTTTAAGTTTTTTTGTCTTAGGGTGTGCATGCTCACTAGGAGAGAGAGAAACAGAGACAGTGAGAGGGAAAGTGAGAAATTAGCCCACAGAGAGAATGGCCACATCACAATCCATTCTCTTCCATCTTCTCCAGGATCTGAGGCATGCATGCATGTGTGCCCAGCATGAGTTTCAAGACAGCAGGTTCAAGACTCAAACTAGGGTCAGTCATGTGGGAGTCCAGCACTGTAACTACTACATGATCTGCTGGCCCCTGTTGTATAAATCTTCTGTCTCATCTAATTGACTGAGATTATAGTCAATGCTTTGAGATGTTTAGTACAACAAAGAAGGATATGAAAGAAACTGGCAGGTGGTGGGATAGTTAAGGCACTGGATTTTCATATGACCAACTATGGTTTTAATCCTAGACCCATTGACTGGCTTTCACATTCTCCCTCTCCCTTTCTCTCTCTCTCTGGTCAAATTGAAGAAAAAAAGAAGACTAATAATAAATAATAAATAAAATAAATAATTCTTTAAAAATAATGTTCTGCAAAATGTCAAGAGGAAATGTGAATGGTATCTACAAAGATATGAATGGTACCTTAATCTGTAATCTCCTTGTGTTTACAATATATCAATGTATGAGAAGGACTTTGTTGACAAATGATAAAGGGTTCCAGGATTTATAAAGAAATTTTTTTTAGACACACACACTCACATATATATATATAGAGAGAGACATATATATGAAAGAGTTGTGTGCTCCATAAAGATAGAAGACATTTCAGTCAATAATGAAAATATATATATATATATAGATGATAGTGTTCCTAAAAGATAATAGCTCAGGCCATATAAATTCCATGTGCAATGTGCAATATCACCTAGGTTTGTGTAAATGCAATCTATTATGTTAACACAATGACAAAATTCCCTAAAAATGCATTTCTTGAGGACCAGCATATAGCACACTGTTTACGTTGTTGGATTCCCACATGGCTAAGTGCAGTTCAAGTCCCAGGTCTGGCAGCTTGAATCTCACTCCAGGTGAATGTGAATGTGAGCTTAAAATTTTGAGAGGAGAATGGAGGAAAATGTATTGTGGCATGGCCATCTCCCCAGGGGGTTATTTCTAGCTTTCTGTAACTGTCTCGCTAGCAAGCACAGAGGTCCTATAGCAAAAATCTATCTAAAATGAAAATTAAATTATATTAGATTTTAAAAATGCATTTCTCTCATTAATCAATGTTCAACTATGTATACATATCCATTACCTCAGTGATTTAAATTGGACTGCTGCTTGAACAAACATAAAACAAATCAGCATATAAAAAACAGATATTTTTCTATAGTAAGAATATATATAAGCAAAATCACATAGTATAAAGTCATGATGTAAAAAGCAGATTTTGAAAAATAATACGTATTTTCACTGAGGCAAGAGTTTAATTCATCTTTCTTTAGGATTCTGCTATAAGTCATTTGCTTTCACCAGAGAGAGAAACAGAAAAAGAATAAGTGAGAAATTAATCCTCAGGAGGGTGGCCACATCACAGTCCCTTTTCCTCCATTCTCCTCTCAGGATTTTGGGCACGCATGCACATAAACATGCCAGGTATAATTTTCAAGTCACCAGATCTAGGACACAAACCATGGTTGGCCATGTGAGAACCCAGCTCATTCACCACTATACCATCTGCTGGCCCAGTGAAAAGTAAATTGAATGCTGAGTTAGTATGGAAAGAGAATGTGAGTAAAGACATTAAGGAGGAAAATATAGAAGCAAGACATGTATGGGACCCAGAAATGAATTACCTGTTTATGATAACATGTATAGTATCCCAAAACTGTATGACTGGATATGTATAAAAATTCACTTTACACACTAAGTGAAGATACTATAGTGATAGAATGTATAAACTTAATGCTGATAAATCATCTTGTCTGATATGCACGGTACCATGCTGGGAAAAGTCATGTTGTACACTGTAAAGAGGTATAGTAATTTAATGTAAATAAAAAAATAAAAATATTTGAAAACAAAACCAAAAAAGGGAAGTCAAACAATTTCATTTCAGGACTTTGTTCAGATACATCTGTATATATTTAATATTGAAATGACATCAAACCTCCTTGAAACTAACAGGCCATTTTATCATCTCTTCATTGATGACCAAGCCTTAATTATGGGTGCCCCTGTAGACAAAATCTCCTACTTTAACCAACCCCCAATTGTCATTAGGAAATCTCACAAGGTTATGAATATCATACTGAAGCATTTTTCTTTTTTCACTAAGGGGCATGTTGTAACCAATGCTGTTTGTCATTTGGCTTTTCCTCAGAAATGGATGAATCTGTATTTAAAGCAGGATTTATAAATTAAGACTGCATGAAATGTAGAGGTTGGACAGTCTATATCTATCAACTAATACCTCTATTTTAACATCTCTACCCTTTTTTGTAGGGGATCAATGTGGATTGACTGGTCACCAGTTCTGGGGTCATGTGCGATTCACTATCTTTTTCTTTCTTAAAAACAATGGAGGACGGAACCAGCAGTTAGCATAATGGCTATGTCACTGGACTCCCACGTAGTTGACTGCGGTTCGCGTCCCAGACCCGGTGGCTTAAAACTCACGCCGGGCGCGTGTGTGTGTGTGCCCAAGACCCCGAGAGGAGAATGGAGGAGAAGGGATTGCGGCGTGACCATCCCCCCTGGGGGATGATTTCTCGCTTTCTGTCTCTATGCCTCTCTCTGTCTGTCTGGCGAGCGCATGTGCCCTATAGTGAAAATCTCTCCAAAAAAAAAAAAGAACCAGAAACAAAAACAATGGGGGAGTGGTTGTAGCTCATAACAAAAATTCTAGGATGTTTCCCAGAGAGTAATTTGTACACAGACTTTCATAAAACTGAGACTAACAAAATATGGCTTGGAGTAATTAGAGGCTAAACTTGGTCATTTATAAAGGGCACACAAGGGGCCAGCCAGTGAGGGGTGTGACTAAGGTGGCCGAATCATGCATCACTGAGTCAGCATCTTGAGTCCTGTACCTGCAGCTTACAAAACATACTGGATATGGCCAGCAATGTGGTGTCGTGTTTAAGGCACTGGACTCCCACCTGGATTACTGTGGTACAAGTTCTGGACCTGATGACTTGTTTTCTAACTTTCCCTTTCTCTTTCTCTCTGTCTCTTTCTGATCAAATTTTTAAAATAATAATACATAATATAAAATACTTAAAAAAATAAAACAAAATACTGGGCACATGTGTGTTCATATCTTATATTCCAGATAAAAACAGAAATGGAGTAAGGATTCCATCATCACTATTCCCCATAGGTGTTGATTTCTCACTTCCCCTCTGTGTCTTTCCATAAAAAAAATGCACATGTAGAGAAAATTAAGAATTATTTATTTAATTTTACTTATTATTGCTATGTTTTAAATTTAACGAGAGAGCGAAAGAGAGAAACTGAGAAAGCAAGCCACCAGGTTCTGGACTTGAGCCACATTCAGCCACATGGGAGTCCAGCACTGTGACCACTATGCCACCTGCTGGTTCCTTGCAGAAAAAATGTTTAAAAGGCAATATTCCGCATGGCTATTGTGAACTAGGTATTTCAGGGCACATGAGAAATGAACATTTTCTACTGATAATTCAGCCTCCAGCAAACAAGCTACCGTGGTAGGGAGCCCCCATCCCCACTGGCCTTCTATCTCTATTTCTATGTCTCTGTCTCTCCCTGCTTCTGTCTTCCAATTTTTTTTTTTTTGTAATTTTTCCTTTTTACATATTTTTAAAGGTAAAGTTTTTCTCTTGCTCTCAGCTCCACCTTTAATCTTGTTAATAATCCTCTCTGGTCTTCCCACCCAGGCAGCAGAGACCAGGCCTTCAGAGGAAGATTCCGCATGGCTACTGTGAACTAGCATGCTGTGTGGTTTTCTATTTTGTGATTTTTTTTTAAAAAGAAAAACAATAATTACAATTTTTTTTGTCTTTTTTTCTCTCTTTTTGTTTTTGTTTTTCTCTATCTTTTTCATTTTCCTTTTTCTTGTTTCTCTACTCTCCAATATCCATTTAATGTGTTTTTAGATGGATCTAAGTGCACTGTAGCTAAACATCCAAATACGATTAGGGTTAAAATATTCCTCAATATCTATTGAATCTGCTGCACCAGCGATCACAACAGAACAGCAAAAAGATTCTAGATCACCTCTGTCTGCTTGCTCCTGAACATTCAGACTGAACTTCAAGAATTTGAAAAAACACACCATCCATCAGATGACACGAAATCACTGCCAGATCACAAGAAATATGGGAAAGCAAGAAAATACCTCTCCTCCAAGGGAAAAGAGTAACTCTTCTTCATCCACAAGCAGTTCGGTGAAAATCATGGAAATGTCTGATAAGGAATTTAGAGCATTCATAATGTCGAAGCTAACAGAGATGGAAGAGAAGAGAGACAATGACAAAAAAAAAAAAAAAAAAAAGGAGAAAGAAGTTGACGAGTTCCAGGAGATGAGGAAATTCTTGCAAGATCTAAAAGAGGAATTACACACTTTACAAAAGAATCAAACGGAACTGTTAGAGATGAGGTCTATAATATAGAAAGTCACAATCTCTCTTGAAAGTATTAAAAGCAGACTAGATCATACAGAAAATAGAATCTCAGATGTAGAAGAGAAAATGGCCGGTCTAGAAAAATCCACCACAAAGACTGAGAAAATGGCCCAAAAATTTGAGAATAATATACGAGAAGTACTAGATACCATCAAACGTCCAAATATCCAGATAATTGGCATTCCAGAAGGTGAAGAGACCAATAAGGGCACTGATAATCTATTCCATGAAATCCTGCAAGAAAACTTTCCAAACAGAGAGGCCTTGAACATCCAGTCCCAAGAAATACAAAGGACCCCAAATAGAATCAACCCAAGAAGATCTTCTCCAAGACACATTATAGCCAGGTTGACCAAAACCACAGACAAAGACAAGATACTAAGATTGGCAAGAGAAATACATCAAGTTACCTACAAAGGACATCCTATCAAGCTAACAGCAGATCTCTCATCAGAAACAATGCAAGTGAGGACAGAATGGGAAAATATATTCAAAGTGTCACGAGAGAAGCAATTTGACTGGTGGCCAGGCGGAGGCTGAGGGCCTGTGCACGCCGCGCTTGTTTTTGGCCACAGCGCGGGGCCTGGAGGGGCTGCGCTGCGCTGCCCTTCTGGGCCCGGACGCCCACCGGAGCCCCACGCGGGCTCACCGCCCTTTTGCACCAGCCGGGGATCCTCTTTAGACTGCAGTGCAGGCAGAACCGTTCGTGGGGCTGGGGCACAGAGGCCGCAGCAGAGCGAGGTGGAAGCCCCACGGCGGGCGGGCTTGGGGGGCGTGCGCTGAGCTGGGCAGCCTGCCAGCCCTTGAGCCCTTTTCCTGTTCTTGCAGGCAGCCGATGGCGAGACCATTCTAAAAGGACTCCAGTCCATTTTCCAGGAGCAGGGGATGGCAGAGTCGGTACACACCTGGCAGGACCATGGCTACTTAGCAACCTACACCAACAAGAAGGGCAGCTTTGCCAATTTGAGAATTTACCCACATGGATTGGTGTTGCTGGACCTTCAGAGTTACGACAGTGATGTGCAGGGCAAAGAAGAAATCGACAGCCTTTTGAACAAAGTAGAAGAAAGAATGAAAGAATTGAATCAGGACAATACTGGGTGGGTAAAAAGATTACCACCCATCGTTGGAGGAGGGGCCATTGACAGATACTGGCCCACCGCCGATGGGCGCCTGGTCGAGTATGACATAGACGAAGTGGTGTATGATAAAGAGTCACCTTATCAGAACATTAAAATTTTACACTCGAAGCAATTTGGAAATATTCTCATTCTGAGTGGGGATGTTAATTTGGCAGAGAGCGATTTGGCATATACCCGGTCCATCATGGGCAGCGGCAAAAGAGATTACACTGGCAAGGAAGTACTGATTCTGGGAGGTGGAGACGGCGGCATATTATGTGAAATAGTCAAACTGAAACCAAAGATGGTCACTATGGTAGAGACTGACCAAATGGTGATTGATGGATGTAAGAAATACATGCGAAAAACGTGTGGTGACGTCTTAGACAATCTTAAGGGAGACTGCTATCAGGTTCTTATCCAAGACTGTATTCCAGTACTGAAGAGGTATGCCAAAGAAGGGAGAGAGTTTGATTATGTGATTAATGATTTCATGGCTGTTCCAATATCCACCTCTCCAGAAGAAGATTCCTCATGGGAGTTTCTCTGACTGATTCTTGACCTCTCAATGAAAGTATTGAAACAGGATGGGAAATATTTCACACAGGGGAACTGTGTCAACTTGACGGAAGCCCTGTCGCTCTATGAAGAACAGCTCTGGGCGCCTGTATTGTCCTGTGGAATTCTCGAAGGAGATCGTCTGTGTCCCTTCATACTTGGAATTGTGGGTATTTTACACTGTTTGGAAGAAAGCTAAGCCTTGAAGATGAAATTCCCCTATCACGTGTGCTGCCCTTCCTGACCTCCGTATGCTGTACACCACATCCACATGAGTCAGGCAATTGATTGTGAATTCCTTATAGTTTTCCTTTTTTAATTATTATTTTTAATTTAAAAAACGCAAATGGAAAATGTATATTTTGATGAGCTAGGGTGTTATTTTTTTGAAAGTCAACTGAAGGATGATTAGACAGCACAGCAAAGACTGCTAAATGCACTGACCCCTAGAATGTGATTTTTGTTACTTTTTATTTCTCTGTGGGCTTGTTTTGGTTTTGGTAGGCCTTCAATTTGGATATTTGGAGGAATGAACATCATTGTTTTGTTCTGGAGGGAAGTTCTTGATGGTGTTTCTTTCCCCAAAATTGACTTAGATGTTAAAATTTGGTGCTTATAAGAAAGAGTTAAAAAAAAAAAATGAATAGCAATGCTTCAATTACAATTACAAAAGTAAAAAAAAAAAAAAAAAAAAAAAAAAAAAAAAAAAAAAAAAAAAAAGACAGAAGCAATTTCAGCCAAGAATACTGTACCCGGCAAGATTATCTTTCATGTAGGAAGAAAAGACAAGAACATTCCTAGATAAACAAAACCTGAAAGAATTTACCAGCACCAGACCAGATCTCCAAGAAGTTCTCAAGGGTGTGCTATGTCAGTAAAATTAAATACAGACACACAGAAATAAGAGTTCAAAAACTAAGAAAGTGGCCAACTTAATCATAGGGACAAGTCTGGAGTTGAATATTATATCCCAGAATTTAATCAGGAAAATTGAACCAGAACAGAAGATAAAAGTACATGAGATTGATAGGTTCATGCACCTACCATTTGAACAGAATCCTAACCTGTTTCCTGGCTTTAAGCAAAGTTCCTCGGCATTTCTTTGATTTAAATTAAAGCTGGTTTTCTTAATAGTAATGAGTGAACTCACCATTGAAAGTAGTTAGATTATGTAAGAAATTGTTGATCAATACAATATAGGTGGGAAAGGAATGGAAGACAATTGTAGGCACCAGAGATAGTGTGAGAAGATGGTGGGAAAGGACAGAGGGTCAGAAAGAAGGGTAAAAATAATTCTAGGAACTAGAAATGAAAAATTTTTTATAATAATATGCATGATTAAGTCACTATGCAGTATATTCTGGATGGGAAATCACATTTTGTATGCTGTGATGATGCTTAGGGAAAGAATGTAAATTAAGGTACAGAAAGAAGTTTCAGAAAAAAATATCTATTCAATGACTGCAGTAAGATATATAGCCCCAGCTAGGTGCTACTTTATAGGAGCCTAAAGTTAGACTTGTGTCCATGGAAATGTATATATCAGCTGTGTTTGCTATGAAAATACTTAGATTAATTAAGGACTTTAGTAATTCAATAAAATGTGGGGGGAAAACAGTATAGAAAGCAAACATAGATACCAGAGACAGTGTGGGAGGATGGCAGAGGGTAAGAGATAGGGAATCAAGGATGGGGGAAAAAAAAGCAAAACATACAGAAAACAAGAAATGGAAAATTATTTGCTGACAATAACATGTTTGTTGATGTGCTTGATTACGACAATATACAGTGTACCATGGATGAAAAAATCTCATTTTGCATGCTGTAATGATTTACAGCATACATACATTTACAGCATGAATGAATGCAAATAAATAAATTTAAATTAAAAAAAAGAAGAAGAAGCATAGGTTTAAAATAAGGCAGTATGTATGCTATGGGGTATTTGTATGCACCAAAATTGTTTAAAAGGCAACATACATATGAGAAGCTGTAGATTCTTGATAGTGATGGGGTAGTATAAAGGTATACAGTTCTTCAAGTTTATCCAAAAATGTACATTAAATATGTGCAATTTTTTGGATACTACTTGCACCTCAATAAAACTTTTAAAAAGAACAAACCTGTTTTGTTCTTTGTCTTTACTTTGGGCTTCTTTTGATAAAAGTGTTATTGTCATGTGACATAAAAAGGAACAATTTGTAACAAATATATAAATTTAGAACTTTTAATTTTTTTCTTATTTAGAGAGATATTTGCTATAGGGCATATGTGCTTGCCAGAGAGATAGAGAGAAACAGAGAGACAGTAAGTGAGAAATCACTCTCCAGAGGGCTTGGCTGTGACGCAATCCCTTCTCTTTTCTCCTCTTGGGATTTTGGGCATGCATGAGCATGCCCCTATCATGAGTTTCCTCCCCACACTCTGGTTGTCACATGATCCTTTATTGAGTTGTTTTCCTGTGTACTTCTTAACTAGCTGGGCTTTTCACTGCACCACTGTTGATGTCATCGATGATGTCATGAGGGTGCCTGCCATCAACATTGCAGCCCACAGACTGGGCTGTCCCCAGGACCTCTTTAGTGGTTCCAGAGAGCTCTCTCGCCAAAGACTGGTGCCTCATCTGTCAGGCAAATCTGACAATCTCATCAAAAGTGATGTTTCCACTATATTTAATATTCTTCTGCTTCTTTCTGTCTTTTGGCGGTTCCTTGAGGGCTTTGATGATGAGCACAGAGGCAGAAGGTATCACTTTGATCTGGGCCTGTCTGTTCTGAATGGTCAGTTTCACAGTAATCCTCAGGCCCTTCCAGTCACCACTTTCCTTGGCGACGTCATCACCAACCCTTTTTGGAGACAGACCCAGGGGTCCGATACTGGGGGCCAGGGCAGATGAGGCACTGACTTCACCACCAGTGCACCTCAGGTACACAACTTTGATGTCATTGGAATTGAACTTTGGTGGCATGCTGGAGGCGGCTGGTGTCAGATGAACCCGAATTCAGGACGACCGAAGAAAGTTGCACTGCAGCCTCCTCCAAGCCAAAAGCCAAAAGCCCTATCATGAGTTTTAAGCCTTCAGGTTGAGACTTGAACCACAATCAATAACATCAGAGTCCAGTGACATAACCATTATGCCATCTGCTGTCCACAAATGTTTAAATTCTAAAGAGGATTTTTATTCCTAGTAGGCATGTACCCTTCCCAAAGAGAGACAGAGAGACTGAGAGATGACAAAAAAGTGCCCACATGAAGAATAAGCCACAATCCCTTCTTCGTTTCTCCTTTCTTTTGGGATTTTTGGGAACACATGCATAAACATATGTCTGACATATATTTCAAGCCTCTGGATCTGGGCCATGGGCCATGTGGAATTCAGTTGTTTTATCCAATACACCATAGATCCATCCCACTAATGATATTTTTAAAAATTATTTATTTAATTTTATCTATTATCATTGTTTTTGATTTGCTATAGTGCATGGGTGTTCATGAGAGAGAAACGGAGAGAGAGAGAGAAGGAAAGTGAAAAACAAAGTTGCCAGGTCTTTGAATCAAACTGCATTCGGCCATGTGGAAATCCAGAGGTTAACCACCATATCACTTGCAGGCCTCACTAAAGAGATCTTTAATAAACCATGTTAGTCTCTTATTTTAGAGTTTATGACATTCTTTAGCAGAAAATAATTAACTTTTATTGTTCACACAACTGTTTTTTTCATTTCTTAATTTTTAGAATAGAACCACTTTCATCTTTGACATATCTAAGTAACCATTTTGACAAAACTACTTGCTTTTCCAAGAGTCAACTTCAAACTTGCTCAGAGCAAATCAAATGTTGCTATTGTTAGTACAAGTAGAAATCAAATGTAAATTAACTTTCTGATCTTTATTTTTGTGCATGTATATTATATTTATTTGTTTTTCAACAAATTTGTCTAATGTATTGTCTATTTTTTAATTTAAATTTATGTATTTACATTCATTCACTATACATCATTACAGCATACAAAATGAGATTTCCCATCAAGAATACACCGTATAATGGTTCGATCAAGCACATCAACCTACATGTTATCAACAAATAATTTTCCATTTCTTATTTCCTGTAAATTTTTCTTTTTTTTTTTTTTTTTGCCATCTTTGATTCCCTATCCCTCACCCTCTGCTGTGTCCCCCCCCCCACATTGTCTCTGGTATCCATGGTTGCTTTCTATGACTTTTGCTCCCATTTAATTGATTCGCTAATGAACTTAATTAGTCTAAATATTTTCAATAGCAAGCGCAGCTGATATATACATATACATGAACACAAGTCTGACTTTAGGCATATATGAAACTAGAAATAGAAAATTATTGATGATACCATGCATGATTAAGCGACTATGCAGTTTCTTCTAGATGGTAAACCACATTTGGAATGTTGTGACGATGCTTAGGGGATGAATGTAAATTAATTAATTAAAAAAAGAGTTTCAGGAGAAAAAAAACCATGAAAACTGTTTTTATTGAAATTTTTCAAAAAATGCATATTTGATGACTGCAGTAAGCTATATAGCCCCAGCTTGGTGCTACTTTATGTATGTTCATTTTAATGTATTGTCTCTTATTGATAATGTTTTACACATAATTTATGAATTTAATGTTTATTTTAAAATATTTATTTTATTTTATTAATTATTATCTTTATTTCTAGGTTTGCTATGGGGTATGTGTATGCACCAAAAATATTTAAAAGTGGTATGTGTATGCACCAAAAATGTCTAAAAGGCAATATGCATAAGAGAGACAGAAAGGAACAGAGAGAGGGAAAGTGCAGAAGCAAGTCACCAGGTCCAGTATTCAAAATGCTCACAGTCAATCTTGTGAGTATCCAGTGCCTTAACCATTATGCCAACTGCTGGTTCCATGATTAAGTGTTTATTTAAAATATAAAATTATTTATAATCCAAGTAGGATATCCTGAGACTATATGCATCAAAAGTGGTTCCATGTTTTAGTCAAAAGTCACAGAATGCAACAGATATGGCTTATTACCTGTTGATGGCATGTATAGTACTCTCAACTGGATTGGTCTGAGAAGTATTTCATGATGGGTAAAGTCTTTTCACAAGCAAAATGAGAAATAGTGATTGACAGTTTAAAAAATAATTATAATAATAATAATAATAATGATTGGGAAAACATAGAAAAGATATTGAATGATGAAGTGGGGGAGATTAATGTCTCTGTATTGACTGACATGCATGGCATTCCCTTTTGAAAAAGCAATGCAATACACTAAAGTTATATGTTATCCAATGTAATATAAAGATTATGATGATAATAAAAAATAAAAAAACAAAAACAAACAAACAAACAAGTCACAGAATGCTATTTCACCAGTTCAGTCTCATGTACTTAATCTATCTTCTGTTATGGTTAGATTTTGTCCTGTCTTGAGCTGTCAATAGGTTCATGTACCTGCTATTTGAACAAGATACTAACCTGTTTCCAGGCTTTCAGTTTCAAGGAAATTTCCTTACCAATTCAAAACTGATTTTTTTAAAATTTCCAACTGAACTTGCTATTGAAAGTAGTTAGATTATTTAAGAAATTGTATGATCAATAAAATGTGGAGGAAAAAGGAATGGGAGACAACTGTAGACACCAGAGACAGTGTGAGATGAGGGTGGGAAAGGGTAGAGGGTCAAACATAGGGGTACACACACACACACACACACACACACACACACACATATATATATATATATATATATATATGTAACTAAAAATGGAAAATTATTGATAACATGCATGATTAAGCCACTATGCAGTATATTCTGGATGGATAACCACTTTTTGTATGCTCTGACGATGATTAGGGGATGAACGTAAATGAATTAATTTAAAAAACTTTCAAGAGGAAAAAAATGAAAACTATTTTTCATGAAATTAAAAAAAAGGCATATTTGAGGACTGCAGTAAAAATCTTCTGGGTATTGGAAAGGGTTGACTGTCTGGAGAAATTGTTTAAAGCCAGGAATTTTCCTTTTCTGGTTTGAAAATAAGAGACTTCCATGAAAAAAATGTGGACAAGAATAATGAAAATCAGGTAAAATAGTTTTCCATGCTGAGGAGTAGAGATTTCTCATAACCCATACTTTTCCCAAAATTAGATAGAATTTTTGTTCCAATTCCAGGTACCAGACACTCCCTTCATCACCATGTATTATGTACACATTTGCAGATGAAACTGATCCTCTGCACAACAAGGAAGTGACTATCTAAAAAGACACCTTTTGTGGCAGTGAGCTTTTCTGTAAAGGACACAAAGATATCCTTTTCTGTCATCTTCGCCTTTACATCCTGGAGGAACTGCTCCCCTTGCATATCATCAGATACATAGAGTGCCACCCACGTCCAGACAAAATGCAGCAACAAGTAGATGATTCCATGAGCCAGAGAGTTATCCTTGGTGGCCATTTGATAAACTGATGGAAACTGCTCTTTATGACTTAGGATGGGATCAAAAGGACCATATGTGACCTGATTTAAAAAAATAAATAACCTCACTTTTTGCTTTTATAAACAATGTTAAATGCCAGGTTGGGATCATTAAACTAAAATTCAATCTTATTTTTTTTGTTTTCATTTTTTACTAAAATTAGTAGGTGGGGAGGGGTAATTTGCAAAACTTGCTGGTAAGGCAAATGAGTTAAAAACATTTATTCTTGTTAAAAATTTCTTTTTATTAAACTAACTACCTTAAAATTTTTAAAATTAAACTAACTACCCTGAAATTTTTGCATGTGGAATATAGATACAACATTGAGAAAAATATGTGGCCTCCCAAGTACATTGATCACCTATGTACAAGTCTCCAGTACACCATAAAGCAGCAGGGCAGTCAGTTAATTAAAAAATAATTAGTACATGTTATCTGTAATAAAATTAAATTTACAAAGGCTTTCCTATGCAGGGGTCTGATTCCGTTTCTGAAGCAGGGAGGAATCTTGGAGCAGCCATTTGCTCATCACAGACTGCACCAGAGCATTTCTGGGGGCTGGATGGATTTGCCAGTGAGGTCAGTGGGTGCCTTTCTAAATATTATTTAGATGATTCATTTCACACACTATTTTTTTAACCCTTAGTCAAAAGGGCATGCAAAAATTTCACTCTGCCCTAGTTCTCCTTGCAATCAGAGCCTCTCATGTTGGAAAGTGGGAATTGCCCTTCTTTTTTTAAAGAAAGATGAAGTGTATTTTGCATTTTGTATACTTGTAAGTGAATTTAACATACTGTCAATGTTCCTAGTTTGAATATAGAATTGTAACACTACACAGTGTTCATGTCAAGAACCTTGTGTATATTTCCAATGAACTTTTTTGCAAGCACACTCATAACCCTATGCATATAATTAACAAATCTATATATGCTTATGCCTAGGAAAATATTTTTGTAACTCTTGTTTATATTGTCTCTAAAAATTTGTGATTTTTATTTTGAAAAATACAGAATGTTTGAATCTGTAAAAAAAAAATTAAAATAATCTGATTCTGAGTTTGGTGTATTTTTAAAAATTTTTTCACTTACACTGGGAGGAGATAATTCTCTACCTATTAAGACAGTAGAATGGAATGTTGAGTGAAGAGATTGCATGCTGTGGAAGTGATTCTATTCAGTCGATATGGCCATTGGGAGACTATTTTAAATCCCTCATTTTTTTTTTTTTTTTTTGAAAAAGGACATGAGACTAGTGCAGATAACAATATCACTTCCAGACGAAAGCATGAAAGAAAAAACATAAGGTTCAATACATTCTTTATTGTCTACAGTGGGAACTAAGGTATGTATAAATTTTATAAAGATGGTGCAACAAGATGATGGTGATTTCTACCACACTGGACCCATGTGACAATGTGTATCAGAGGCTTCCTTCCCTAGATGCCAAGTTTAAAATATAAACTCTGAGAAAAAATACTGTATTGTTTTTCATACTGTATCTTATCAATACAGCATAAACTATATTGTTATTAAAATATAAGCATATAGCCTCTGATATTTTTTAAATAATTTTTTTTCAATAACAATTATCCTATGCTAATGCTGTTTACCAATAAAGTTTCCTTAAACTTTTATAACACAATTTCCTTGGAAAAACCTCTGAGCTGTAGAGTTGTCCTGCTGAGAGTAACTGGAAGTGCTTTCAATGGATTCCACCTGCATGGATGTGAGGAAGAGCAAAGGGAATTGGTGAATCTCAGCTGGAGGACCTGAGCCATAGTCAGTTTGGAGGATCTCCAGTGCTGGCATAAGTGATAATGAATGCAAAGGTTTTTATATTTTTGTGTCTAATTGTCCTCTGAATGCCCCCTAATATTGTCCTGTCCTAAGATAGAGTGGTTCTCTATTTTGTGTGCAGTTTTTAGGAGGCATCTTTAAAAGAACCATCACTGAGGTTTGGATGTCATGGCTATGGAAAGAAATATGGGTGGAACTTAATAGACTTTACTAATTTTTATTTTTAATTTGTCAGAAGGCAAATTAAATTGTGTGTGCTTGCCACAGGGAGATAGAGAGGGATAATGAGAAATCACCCCCATAGGGGACGGTCATGCCAATATCTCTTCTATGTTGAGATTTTGGGCATGCAAGCACATATACCCAGTGTGTTCTTCAGGATACAAGGATCAAGATGTGAGTCATGCAGTCAGCCAAGTGGGACCCACGCACACTAACCACCCTATCACCAGCTTATCTACCACTGCTCTTTTTCTTTCTCATCCTTGTACTGTTAATAATCTCATGACCCAGGAAAGAATCTGTCCCTTTTTTCCCCTCTGTTTAAGCAAATTGTGTTCAAACAACCAGGAGAAGTTCTGAGGGCCTCCAGGGCTATGTAAATCCAGCTTCCACATTTTCTTTGCTCAGATGTAAAGGGATTATATTAGGAGCTATTCAATTCTAATTCCCTAACCTGACAACCCACTTACCTGTGGACTTTTGTAGAGCTCCAATAGGGTTCCAACTTGGGCTGAAAATATGGGCATGTTTCCAGCAATAATAGCAACAGGTTGTTTCTGTGTCTGGCAATTGTAATTTGTCAGGGACTGATTCCCTCCAGTGAGCAAAAATAGAGCACTTTCTAAAGTTCTTTTGTCACTCGGAAATGCATTGTAGAAATCATAACCCAGGGAAAGGTTGGGGAGCAAATGGGGACTCTTATTAATCTCCTCAATGGCAAAATGAAAGGCCAATATGAATTGGTAGTTCTTCCATTGGTATCTAAACAGAGGGGACAGGATTAAGAAATATAGTCAAGTCATGTGATCCAGGGTAAATTCTTCAGCCAAGCCACAAGACATAAATTATAGGCCCAGAGATTCTTCTGCACTGGTACACAGAGCTAGTGTGAATAATGTTCCCAGGGCTCCAGAAACCTTTGAAATTATTTTTCACTCTGATTAAGCAAATTGTGTCCAAACAATAAAGAGTGACTTTGAAGGCCTTGTGAGACAAGGTGTCATTATCTGGATGATGACACTGTTGTCTGAACAGAGGTGATTTTAAAGGAGGATCATTAATGTATGGAGAAGATAACATATTTCTTTAAGAATATGACTAAAAAGTGCACACATTCACTATATTCATAAATATAAAAATTTATATATAGACAAATTACAGATATGCATATTTATAAAATACAAATCAGTTTTAGGATTTTTAAATATAACATGAACAATTGGACTACGGCCATTACCATGTGTATCACCTGAAATAGTTCACATTTTCTGTAATGTAAACTTTAGTATCATAGTCTTTTGGCAGTAAGTATTAGATTGAATAGTATTCAATTATGAGTTACATTCACCATGCGTACATTCACCTTCATAACCCTTCTAGAATTGGGTATATCCCACATGTCACCTTGTTTCTATTTAGTTCCAGAAACCATGAATAAAGCATTACTTTTTTTTTCCTATGTTCTGGAACATTTAAACAGCACCTGTCAGGACCAGATGTGGCATGGTGTTTAAGGCCCTGTACTCACACGGTCAACTCACAGTTTGAGTCCAAAACCTGGTGGCTTGATTTCTTACTTTCTCCCCACTCCTCTCTGTCTCTCTGGTGAGCACACATGTCTATTGCAAATGAAAAACAAAACGATGATAATGATAAATAATATTAAATAAACAATTATTTTTCAAGAAGTAGAGAAACTATAAATAGTGCCTGACTTGCTAGTTTTTTAAACATTTGGCACATTTCAGGTACTTTTAGGTGGCTTTTTCTATATTTTGTACACTATTATGTTAACTCTAAAAAAATTGTTGTTAAATATGTTTTAGTTCAAAATTAAATATTTAATTCAAATCTTTTACTCAATTATTGGCAACATCAAGTCATTTTACAAGTTTGTAAAATACATTTTTCTCTGTAGTTAATTGATCTTCATAATTTTACCTTCTCCCGTTGGAAATTCTCAATTTTTAAAAGAATATTTGCTTAAAGTATGTTTTGAGTTTTAAAATAGCTCATTTTTTGGTTATTAAATTAGTGTCATATATTGTCTTAAATTGTTTTTTGATTCTCTGTGTAATTATTCTGGTGTTAATTTCTTAAATTGCAACCTTAATTTAAACATTTACAATGTTTTTTCTTATTTTTTTTTTGAAAGGTTGTTGTCATAATGTTTGTACCATTGAGAGAGAGAGAGACACCATGAAAGGAAAAGAGAGAATTCACCCCCCCCAAGAAGGTATGTCATTGCTGCAACCCTTGCTCCTCCATTTTCTTTTTGGAAAACTGGGGCCACATTTACATGTGCCTAGCATAATTTTGAAGGCACCAGGTTCAGGACTCAAGCTACAATCAGCCAAATGGGAATGACTTAACTGCTCCACTATCTACTCTTTCCCTGATTTGTTAATAAAGCATGTTAGACTAAAGATTTTTATACAGTCAGAATTCTTTTTTTTTTTTTTTTGGATTGGCTCTTATGTTTTATTTTTATTTTATTTTTATTTTTTGCTATAGGGTGTGTGCATTCACCAGAGTAAAACAAAGAGAGAGAGAAATAGAGAATTCATTTCCTTGGGGAGAAGGTCATGCCATGATTCCTTCTCCATTCCTTCTTCTGCTCTTGGGATTATTGGACAAGTAGGCATACTCCGACTTCTCATGTTTTTCAAACAACTCAATTCAAGATCCCAACCATGTAGTCAGCCATGTAGAAATCAGCTGCCTTAAGCTCTATGCTGAGTTATGAGTTAGACCCCACTCTAGGTAGATAGGAGATGAGCTCTCTATAAAGCAGTTACTGTGGTTTTGCTTTCTGTGGTCTGGTGAATGTTCACTATGCCCCTGTTACTAGTTTCAAAGGAACTTATGATTCCTCATTGACTGGTCTAAAATTAGACTGAAAACAGTCACTATCTGGAGCAAAAATTGTGAGATTCAAGCCTCTGGGTCTGCGAATAGTATTGTGACCACATCAGAGTACACCACCTTGACTGCTATTCCACTTGCTGGCTTGTGCTAGATAAAGGTTTAATCAGACTTCTGAAAGTTCTCCCAGGCCAATCTGCAAACTTGCATATAATATATACAAGTGGATTTGGCCAGAATCTCTATTACCTGTAATGTTACTACTTAGCAATTTTCTTTCCAATTACTCCCACCTTGCTCTTTAGGTGTAAATTTTTACTTATCCTTGTTATATTCAGATTTGAAACTAATATTTTTGAACTACTGAAAGATCTCATGGCCACACTTCTCACACATATTTTGAGATTTTAAAGGAAGCTTTCTTTACTGTGTTATAAAATACATCATGGAGGGATCAAGAGGTGACGTGGTGGTTAAGGCACTGGATTCCCACAATGCTGACTACGGTACATGTCTTGGGCCTGGGAAGCTTGAAAATTATGACAGGAACATGTGCATGCATGTCCAAAATCTTGACAGAAGAATAGAGAAGGGATTGAGGTATGGCTATCATCACTGGTTTATATATGGTGGCAGTGTTTAGATACCTATAGCTTCTCTACAAACCACACTTCTATCATCTCCTAGTCAGCAGCAAGCACCCAGAGTCAGCACCTTGATTCTAACATTAACTTCATGTCAGCTGCTCAGTGTCACAGTATGCATATAGGCCTCACTATATGGGTTTGGTGGCAAAAGTGCTAAGGTATCAACAGTCTCACTTATTCTGAGTTCCCAAAGACTGAATATGAAGACAGTGTTGATGAAGTGGACAACAAGCTATATTTATTCTCTGTTCTGTCTTAAAAGAAATGGTGAAACACTAAAAATGAGAAAAAGAACGTAAAAGGATAACAAGGCATCCTGAGTTTACAACTGTGTTCTTCACTCATTTCTGTGCATACTTGATTATTCTCAATGTGATTAATCACAAACACACACACACACATGCCAACTACATTATTACACAGGTATAAACACATTTACACATACATATAACCAACAACTTACTGAGGTCTTGACACTACTTGAGGTGGGCTCATCAGAAAATGTAGTTGGCTTACAGTTTCTTTCTCTTTCATGGTATGAAGAGGAAAAAACCCACCCAGTACCAGCTCCCCATCCTTGTAGACACTTGGCTTCCAGTATCTATGACAGCTAAAATGTGTCATCTTACATGCTGTTTGTAAAGGTTGCAGAAGTACCAAGACACAAATCAAAGGTAATGACATGTCTGAGCTTCCCCAACACAGATAAATAGCCCTATGTGTAGGAGCTGAGGAGGAGATGAAACTAGATTGTGTCTGCAGGCTCAGCCTTCTGTTGGGAGAGTCAACTCTGTGGAGGGCACAGAGGTTTCACATTTCCATCTGCTGCCTTCAAACTGTATAAAATGTGTTACAGACTGGCATGACAGGCAGGGACATAACTAGAACTTTTAAAAAGGCATTTCTACAGGAGTCATGGTGCTACTTGTGCTTTATCCAAACAGCTCTGATTTCCCTTTTTATTGTTTTACTTAAGTTCTATACAGGGTCTCTGGGGATCTCTTTGCCCTGGGGCTCTGCACCTGTCACCTTTCATTTTAGTGAAAAACAATTTTAGAAAAATATGTTTTGCACTGTTTTTCTTCCCCAGACTTTATTATTTCATAAAGGGCAGGTAAGACTTTGGGGACCATCCTATCCTGAGACAACAAGCTTTATAATTTTGTGACTAAGAGAGGCCAAAGTATTTGTATCGCACAACTGCTCTTATTAAAATGGGTAGTGACTTTTAAAAATGGTGCTAAAATATACAAAAGTTGGACTAGCAGGGGGTATAGTAGTTAAGGCACTGGACTCCCACATGACTGATCATGGTTTGAGCCCTGGACCCTGGAGCTTAAAACTCATGCTGAGCACTCTCATGCATGCCAAAAATCCTGGAATGGGGGAAAATGAGGAAGGGATTGTGGTGTGGCCATCCCCTCTGGGGGGTGATTTCTCACTTTTTCTCTCTGTCTTTTTGGCAATCACATGAGCCCTATAGCAAAAGTACCTCTCTAAAAAAAAATAAATCCACAATAGCCTAATTCTGTATGATAACTTAGCAAGGAAGGAAAGAAATAATATCAGTCATTGGTGTCTTCCTCACTAGTGTACGGAAGGCATTTCATAACTATATTTAATATCATTCTTAGGTCTGCTAGGACAACATGGCACAAATGAGCTTTTTAACTTACAAAGAACTAGGATACTCTCCAGAGAAGATTATATTATTCTTAAAATCTAATGCTCCACAAAATTAATCCCATACCCCTGGGAATGATATCCTCTGCTCTGTCCACTGATAATTCAAGTGTCAAGTACTCATTATATAGTTTAATAAGTAATAACTAAAAATAACTCTATTCTTGACCCAACATTTATCTCTTGTCATTTTTTTATCTTACCCGTTTTTATAGAAAATATTCTTAAAATTTTTTACGACTTCTATATTTATTTTTTTATTTCTTATTTTTATAAATATATGATATGCAGAAAGATATTTTAACTGCTGTAAACTTTGTGGGATGACTAAATTGGGCCATTTAGCATGAATTACCAGGGCCGGCAGGTGGTGGGGTGGTTAAATTGTTGTACTCCCACATGGCTGATTGCAGTTTGAGTTTCAGACTTTGTGACTTGGTTTTTCACTTTTCCTCTCTCAATTTGGTCAAAATTAAGAAATTGTAATAAATAAAATAATTCTTTGAAAACAATATATATATTACCTCACAACTTGTTTCTGCATTGAGAATACAATATCTACTCTCCCAGAATTTTTCAGATATACAATATAATGTAATTAATTGCCCTGACATGATGTATATTAGAACCCTTGAACTCATTCATCTTGTCTATCTGAAATACTGTGTTTTTTATCAACATTTTTATTTTGTTTTTAGAAAAAATTTTGCTATAGGGCACATGTGTTCACTGGAGAGACAGAGACAGAGAAAAATCAAGAAATCACCCCTGGAGTGGATGGTCACACTGCAATCTCTTCTCCATTCTCCTCTCAGGAGTTTGACCTAACACACACACATGCATGGCATGAGTTTTAAGCCACTGGGTGAGGGACTCAAATTGCGGTGTACCTGGGAGCCTAGCAACCTAACCATTACACCATCAGCTTCTTCCTTGATCAACATTTTTAAAACCTGATGATCCTCAACCCGTAGTAGCTGTCATATTATTCTCTGCTTCTTGAAATTTTAGTTTTTAATGCTCTACTTACAAGTAAAATGATGAGGTATATGTCTTTGTGTACCTGAATTATTTCAATCAGCATAATGTGCTCCAAGTTCATCCTTGTTGAAATAACAGAATAATATGTTTTGTTACTTTTAGGGTGCATGTGATCACCAAAGACTGAGGGAAAGAGAAACATTTCCCAATGTAGCTTCATCGTGCTTCAATACCTTCTCCATTTCTCTATTCTGTCAGGATTTTGAGAATGCACACACACATACATAATGTGTTTCTTAAGCCACCAAAAGTGGAATTCAAGCCATGCCCACTTATGTGGAACGCTGATCTTTTAGACATTAGGCTATGGAGCTGGTATGCAGAATTCTTTTTTAAAGGCTGGATAATATTCTATTGTACACATATATAAAAGGTTTTCTTATTTATTTTTAAATATTTAGATTTTTTTATTTAACTTTATTTATTTATTTATTTTAATTTGACCAGAGAGTGACAGAGTGACAGAGAGAAAGCAAGCCAGCAGGCCCGGGACTTGAACCATGGTCAGTCATGTGGGAGTCTAGTGCCTTTCACCACCATTGCATCTGCTGGACCCAAATGGTTTTCTTAAAAATATTTATTTAACTTATTAATATTCTTATTTAATTTTCTATTGGATATGTGCTCACCAGAAACAGATAGCACAAGAGAGAGGGAATGTGAGAGAGCAAGCTGACAGCTCTGGGACTTGTGGTCAACTATGTGGGACCAGCACCTCAAACACCACAGCACTTGCTGGTCCCCATAACGTTTTTATCCACAATTTGTGTATGATGGTTTTCTTAAAGTCTTATCATGACTATTATGAATAAATTTGCAATGAATGTGGAAGCATAAATATATTTTTGATATATTAATTTCATACTTTTTATATATAACCAATTATGCAATTGTTAAGTCACATGGTAGTTCTATTTTTAATTTTCTGAAAAACCTTAGAAAACTATTTTCCATTGTGTTTAGCCAATTTATATTTTTACCAACAATGATCAAATGTTCCCTTTTTTTAGTTGTATTTATTGAATTGTATTTTTCTTTCTTTTTTTTGGGAGAGGTTTTTACTATAGGGTGCATGTGCTCACCAGACAGACAGAGAGAGACAGAGAGATAGAAAGCGAGAAATCACCCCCCAGAGGGGATGGCCACTCCACAATCCCTTCTCCTCCATTCTCCTCTCGGAATCACGGGCACGCTTACACATGCACCCGGCGTGAGTTTAAGCCACCGGGTCCAGGACTCGAACCGCGGTTGACTAGGTGGGAGTCCAGAGACATAGCCATTATGCCAACTGCTGGTCCCTGAATTGTATTTTTCTAAGAATAGCTATCTTAAGAGATGTGAGGTGAGGGCTAGCAGGCAGTGTTGTTCAGGCAATGAACTCCTACATGGCTGACTATGGTTTGATTCTTGGAACTGGTGACTTGCTTTCTCACTTTCCTTGCCTCTCTCTCTCTGGTCAAACTAGAAAATAATAACAAACAAATAGATAAAATAAATAGAAAAATTTTTTTTTTCTTTTTTTGGAGAGGTTTTTGCTATAGGTCGCGTGCGCTCGCCAGACAGACAGAGAGAGACAGAGAGATAGAAAGCAGGAAATCACCCCCCAGGGGGGATGGCCACGCCGCAATCCCTTCTCCTCCATTCTCCTCTCGGGATCTTGGGCACGCACGCACATGCGCCTGGTGTGAGTTTAAGCCACCGGGTCCGGGATTCGAACCGCGGTCGACTACGTGGGAGTCCAGCAACATAGCCATTACGCTAACTGCTGGTCCCAATAGAAAAATTTTTTGAGAGTTTTTTTTTTTTTTCTATAGGGTGTGTATTCTCACCAGAAAGACAGAGAGAGAGAGACAGAGAGGCAGAAAGCTAGAAATCACTCACCAGGGGGGATGGCCATGCTGCAATCCCTTCTCTTCCATTCTTTTCTCAGGATCTTGGGCACGCATGCACGCACACGTGCCTGGTGTGAGCTTAAGCCACTGGGTCTGGGAATCAAACTACGGTCGACTACATGGGAGTCTAGCAACATAGCCATTATGCCAAATGCTGGTCCCAATAAAAAATATTTTTAAGAAAAAGTGGTGTGATGTGATATTTCACAATTGCTTTCATTGGTATTTTCCTAATGATTAGTGATGTTGAGTGTTTATTCATATGCCTATTGGCCATTTGTATACTTTCTTTTTTATTTTTTCTTTTTTGGAGAGGTTTTTGCTATAGGGCGCGTGTGCTCGCCAGACAGAGACAGAGAGACAGAAAGCGAGAAATTACCCTCCAGGGGGGAATGGCCATGCCACAATCCCTTCTCCTCCATTCTCCTCTCGGGATCTTGGGCATGCACGCAGATGTGCCCGGCGTGAGTTTAAGCCACCAGGTCCGGGACTCGAACCATAGTTGACTACGTGGGAGTCCAGTGACATAGCCATTACGCTAACTGCTGATACCGCCATTTGTATACTTTCTTCTAAAAAATATCTATCCAAGTCCTTTGCACTTTTCCCCCTCAGTCGTTATCTAAATATTAAGTTTTTAATTAATTTTGAATATTAAGTTTTTATGTAATATATTACTTACCAATATGTCAGTGATTCTTCAGTTCCTCAAATCTGTTTTTGTTTAATTTGTTTGACAGAATCATTTTAGTTTTATATAACTTCTTCTTTGGAGAGGTTTTTGCTATAGGGTGTATGCGCTTGCCAGAGAGACAGAGAGACAGAGACAGAAAGTGAGAAATCTCCCCCCATGGTGGATGGCTACGCTGCAATCCCTTCTCCTCCATTCTCTTCTCAGGATCTTAGGCACGCATTCACATAAGCACGGTGTGAGTTTAAGCTACCGGGTTCAGGACTCAAACTACAGTAGACTACATGGGAGTCCAGTGACATAGCAATTACACCAGCTGCTGGTCCCAGTTTTATATAACTTTTTTTTTATTATTGGTTTTCTTATTCTTCATCTTGAGATTACTCTGCCATGGCATGAGTTTTCCACCACAGGGCATGTCTACCACTTGTTTCTTGCCTTTCCTCTTCATTTATTGTGAAATATTAATGTTTTATGAACAAAAGGCTAAGGAAAGAAACTGAACAACTATTCTAATGATTTTATCCCCCTGAAAACTACTACTGGTAAAACAATAGAAACCAACTGCAGGTTCAGTATCCCTTACCAAAAATACTTAGAACCAATTTTCAGGTTTAAGACCTTTTTGAAATCTGGAGTTTTTTTGGAGTTTGAAATATTTTTTTAGAGAGATATTTTTTCCCACAGGATGAATGCACTTACTGGAGTTACCAAGAGAGACAAAAAGACCGAAATTACTCCCCAACGTTGATGATCACACCACAATCTCTTTTCCTCCATTCTCTTCTCAGGACTTTAAATACATACACACACACATGCACACACACACCCACACACACACCCCTTCACACACCCAGCATGAGTTTCAATCTATCAGGTATGGGATTCAAATTGCAGTCAGCCATGTGTGAGCCCAACATTGTAATCATTATGCCATCTTCTGGTCCTAAAGACTGGAATATTGATTAATAATCAGGAGATAACCAAAGTCTAAACATGTATGATTCATATGCTTTTTATGTACAGTCTTAAAGGAAATATTAGAAAAAATATTTACTTATTTACTTATTTATTTATTTATTTATTTATTTATTTATTTATTTATTATTGTTTCTCAACCTGTGACAGAGCATGTGTGCCCACTAGAGAAAGACAGAGTGACACAGAGAGAGTATAAAAGTGAGAAAGCAAGCTGCCAAGTCTGAGAATCAAACCACGATCAGCCATGTGGGAGTCTAGTGCCTTGACCACCTTGCCACCTGCTAGACCCATAAGGTAGTTTTGTACAGTATTGTGAATTGTAGCATTTTGACCGTGACCTGTCACATGAAATTAACTGTAGAATGCTCCACCTGTGGCATTATGTTGCAGCTCAAAGCATTTCATATTTCTATCACATAGCTGACCACTGTTTGAGTACCAGTCATGGTGTCTTAAAACTCACACTGGGTACATGTGCATGCATGCCCAAGATCTCAGAAGAAGAAAGGAGGAGAAGGGACTGTGGTGTGACCATCCCCCCTAGGGAGAGATTTCTTACTTTTCCTCTCACTGTCTCAGTCTCTCTCTCTCTGACGGGCACATGTACACTAACAGAAAAACTCCTACACACAAAAAAATTTAATTAGTAAACAAAACAGAAGGATTTGTTACTTATACAAGAGTACTGCATTACATTTTATCTACATTTAAAAAAATTGGTTTAAACTAAAAGTGTCATATAGTCTAATTTTCCTATTTTACATAATATAAAACAGGCTCTTATGGGTCATTGAGAAGTACTGTGGTTAAGGTACTGGATCTCACATGGCTGGGTATGTGGTTCAAGTGCCAGACCCAGTGGCATGAAAACAATGCCAGCCACATGAGTGAGTGAATGTGTGTGTACACCCAAAATCACGGGAGAGAGGAGAAGGTATTAGAGAACTGGCCATCCACCAAGTTTGGGAGGTGGGGGGGGGGGATTCTTTCTGGTTAGTGTGTGTGTCCTAAAGCAAAAATATCTTTAAAAAACAGAAGAAATAAAGGCTCTAATAAATTTTCTGCAGAATTTATCATCTTAATAAGACATTGTTGTTATTAAGTAGAAAACTCTTTGAAATCACATAAGTCACAAAATTTGTTGAGGGATAGGAAAGGTATTGCAAGTCATGTTTGTGTTAACCTCAATGTCACACAAAAAAAATTGAAATTAAGCAAATGGTTCATTTGATTGAAATCTGGTAAAAAACAGATAACACTAGCCAAAACGTCAGAATGTCTAGCATCTACAAAAAAACAGACTCGGAGAAAGACACATCTCAAATCTAATTTGTTTCCATTTTTCTTATAAGACGGAAATACTTTGGCAAACCCTTCCTGAACTACTAGGTAAACCTATCAAGATAGAGGGTGCATCCACTTTTTTCTACTTGCCAAAAATTTGGTGACAGATCAGGTTTAAGTGAGCTCAGACACAGGAAACAATGACAACAGATTGAAAGAATGGAGTCTGTTTACAGAGCACTGTAAACCAACACTCTCAGGATGACAGGTTACAACTTCATGCCAGGCCACACTCTAAGCTTTCTCCAATAAGTAACATCGTTCGGGCTTTGCCTACCCATCTCAGTCAAACTCTATCCCTTCTAGAAGTTGGTCCAAATTTCTGAGCAACATCCAGTGCTTCAGGAGAAGGTACAATTATCCAAATTTTGTCCACTCTAGGAAGAAAGATCAATAATTACTTTAGGTAAACTGATTTTGTTTTTTCCTTTCCCAGGCTCTTCTGCCACTGCTCTGAAGTACTAATACAGTATTCAGGCCATAGGGGTGTTCTTTCAGGTAAGATTCCTATCTGTATAGTATAATTTTCTAACTTCATAATACTTTATTCCCAATAAAATGCTACCATTCACCAATACTCCAAACTGCCTAACAGAAATCATTGTCATTGGATTCTGAATTTGAACTCATATAAGATTCTTTTTTTCCCCTTTAGCTTTTTGCCATAGGGTGATTGCGCTGGCTGGAGAGTGACACAAAAGAGGGAGGGGATGAGAAATCACCCAGCAAGGATGATGGCCATACCACAATTCCTTGTCTTCCATTCTCCTCCTGGAATTTTGGACACAAAAGCACATGCACCTAGAGATTTTCAAACTGCCAGGTCTTGGACTGAAGGAAAGGTTGCTGCCTCCTTCAGCCAAGTGGGAGTTCAAAACCTTAATCACTACACCACCTAATGACCCCTAGTGGCAGTGAGGAAAGGCTGCTGGATCCACATGCAACTTTGTAGTTTGATTCCCAGATCCAGTGACTTGAATATTACATCCAGAGCATGTTCACATGTGCCCAAAATCCCAAGAGGAAAATGGAGAAGAAGGGATTTGGGCATGGCCACACCCCTGGGGGGTGATTTCTCCTTCCTCCCCACCTACCCTGCCCATCTCTGTATCTCTAAGGCAAGTACTTGAGCACCATAGCAAAAATATTAAAAGAAAAAAAGTAACTTACCCAGGAGTGCTAGGAAGGCCAAAGAAATGCAGGAGAGAACCAGAGGCTTCATTTACTTTAGGACACCAAGACACCCCACAAACACAGCTGCCATAGGAACACTCTGTCTGCAAAGACTCCACAGTTATTTCACTGGCAAACTGGGGGCATTTCACTAGAACAGGAGATAGGCTAGTATTACACATGGGTAAACTTAATGAGATACAGAGTAGCATTCGTGATATGAAGTGCTAGGTGTTCAAACCCAACACCTGGGCAGGTTCTTCTCTGATGGTCACAAAGAATTAGAAATGTGGACAAAAGGAGAGTACAGTAAGCAAAGTTTATTAGAAAAGAGTCAACGCTTTCAGCTAAGCAAATGGGTATAACCAGGGTGTCAGAATGGACTCTGACAAGAAAAATTTTTAAAATATGTGAAAATTAATTTTCTCTAAGAAAATGCAGAAAAAAATACTTTAAAAAGTGAAGCCAGCACAAGAGTTCTGTGCCACCAGGGGTCTTAAACTAATCATTGTCCCTGAGTTTGACACTGTGCTCAGGACTATGGCCAGTTTGTCTATTTCTAGCCCATCAACAAGTGCTCATAAATATTTTGAAATATGAAAGAAGAGTTTATTGTTCAAGGTCCTTCCCTCTGCTGCTCTCCAGACCAAGAGACACTGCACTTTTCATTTGGAATGTAGCAATGATATGGATCATGCTACTTTCAGTTGTAATTATATTAAGCAGGCTGCAAGCAGCTTTCTGTCCAAGCAAGAAGCAAGAGCTAATAACTGATTTCTGCTGAGAGTTGTGAATGTATTTTTTATTAAAGGCTTCACTGTACTGACTCCATTTGTCTCCTACCCTCCATTCCATGGACTCCTCACCCTATCTACCTAACCAGAGAGCTTACTCCTCTCTCATCAGGATCCTGTAGCATAGCTGGAAGCTGAACTTCTGGTCTTCTGACCCCCTGGTTCCTCAACCTGAAGCAGGAGAACCTCCATTGTGAACTCTATATTGGAAACTTGCTTTGAACTTTTTGTGTAACCAAGAGTGATTAACATTCCTGCTGTCTTTACTAAATAACCTGAAACCCCCTACCTTGAGAACTTCCTTAGTGATAAGCTCCTTGCCCCAAGCCATGAAGACTATTAAGATCCCATTGTGTTTTGGCAAAGGTCTGGAAAGTGCCCTTAGTAATTATTAACCTGCTTGACCTGGCTTCTGTAACTGCTTTCCATTTGGATCCCCTCTCTTTCTTCCCTGCCCCCTCCTCAATGGTTACCATTCCTGCCACATCAACGCAAATGTGCTTTTTGTTTTTACAAGCACCCTTCTCCTACACTCGGGGCTGCAGGGTCTTTGAGAGACACAAGAGCTCCTGCAGTCACTGGTAATAAAGACTCCTATAACTTGGCTATGACTGGGTGTCCTCTCCTTTCTCACTGATCAAAATATAACAAGCCTACCCCGTGCCCAGCTTGGACTGGATCACCCCATTCCAGAGCTTCTGGAGTCACCGTTGTACACCTGAATGCACATACCCACCTTCTGACAAAGCAGCTACTGAAAGCAAAGCCCAAGCCACCTCTTTCCTCACCCCGGACCTGCACACCCCGAAGCTCCGGTCACTCTCCCCACCCCGCCCGGACCAGGGGCTGCACCTTCCTTCCTGCGCCCCTCCTCCTCCACCTGACATCCCACCTCGTTTCTGTTCCCACCAAGAAAGAGGGGCACCTCCCCACTACTAGGGTCCTCAAAACCCGCAACCCTCCTGCTTCACACTCAGACTCACCGTCATGGACACTGTGTCTGGCAGAGCACAGTCAGCACAGCGGCAGGTTGTCCCCAGCGACCACGCAGAAGAAACTGAGCGCCACAGCCAGAGAGATAATCTGAAAAAGCCGCCCTCCTTGGCCTGTGCTGATGATGTCATCGGAGCAGAGACTACATTTCCCACAAGGCTCTGAGATCCTGGATTAAGCACAAAAGCGAAGTTTCCTGTGTTTTCACCTGGAATGTTCTAGAGACCGGAACCTGGAGGTAGAGGAACAGTCTCTATCCAGGTGAGTGAGAGACAGGATCCTGGCTCTTTATTAAATCCTGGTTTGACATTACAGGGATAATGGGAAAATTTGTACATTGGACACTTGGTCAATGACATTAATAAGTAACTCAATGCTTTTATTGTTCTGATATAGTTATTTCCGTTCTGGACCACCAACTCTCTGGAGTTATGCAATCTAAAGCATGAAAAATAATGTGTTTTAGGTTAAGAAACAAATAATTGCTATGGTAATTCTCTTGCACTCATTAAAATATGTTTATTCTCACCCACTAACCTGATTTTTGAGTGTTCAATGGGTATTACAGTTGGAAAACTGTTCTGGTGTATATATTAGATAAGATATTGAAGTACACCTATCCTATAATTCTATATCCCAAGTCTATTTACACTTCAAGTGTCCGATAATTACTTGCCCAAAAGCTCCCATGTTTTATCTAAGAAATCTTTACTTATTTGGGGTGTGTCTGTGTGAGAGATGTACCTGACGTACCTAGTCTTCCTCAGTTTTGTTCACAAACCAGACCAGGAGGTATTTATATAAAATGTATATAACATTTTGTTATCACTGAGTTTCTTTTCAAACAGAGAGCTGCTCATCTTTTTAAAAGTTATTTTATTTAACTGATATGATGATGATGATGATGATGATGATGATGATGATTAATTTGACCAGAGAGAGACAAAGAGAGAGATAGAGAAAGTGAAAAAGCAAGCCACCAGGTCTGGAACTCCAGCTACACTCAGCCATGTGGGAGTCCATTGCCTTTAACCACCAGGCCACCTGCTGGCCATAAATGCCCATCCTGATTCATCAGGGTTAATGTTAGACTGGAGTGGTGAAATGAGGGGATGGTGTAAAAGTTGGTAAAGATTGGAAGTGGTGACTGCAGGGTGCAAGAGACATGATCTTGTTCAAAACCTATGCTTGGTTTTTGTTTTTTTGTGTTATATGCCCTGCCATGTTCAAATTCCTATATCTTCTCTGATGCTGTGTCTTTCAGTGATTCTGTTCTATAAAAACAAAAACCTTAGTCTTGATCCCACAATACTCTCTCACTTCTAGTTTTGAATCCTTGCCCTCCCTTCCTCCCACCCTTGGATACCAGGTCTCTCTTAAACACATATTGGTACGTTATTGGGGGATATTTAAATACAAGATGATTGGCAGGGAATTAGTGGGGTAATCAATTTCTGATATTACTACCTCTAAGATATAGTGTTCTTTCCTCTCTTCGTGGGCTTCAGTTTTCTGCATTTTAAAATGGAGACAATAAGGGTCAGTAGGTGGTGTGGTGGTTAAGGTGCTGGACTCCCACATGACCAAGCACAGTTTGAGTCCTGGACCTGTCAGCTTGCTTTCTCATTTTCCCTTTTTCTCTGGTAAAATTTAAAAGTAATAACAAATAAAATAAGGTAAATAATTCCTACCGCCCAAAAAATAAAATGGAGGCAATAATATACATTTGGACATGTACACCTCACCTTGGGCTCACCTGAGTAATAGACTAAGAGGCAATCTCTACCCTCTTCCTAAGATGGACAGTTTTCCAGAAATATGGAAAGGAGCCTCAGAGCTGTTATTTCCAACATTAACCATGTATTGTGGTTTTCAGTGTTCCAGTTTATCCTTCTTTTGTTAAAATTATTCCTAAGGGAACAATTGGCCTAAGGGGCTAACTCCATGTAGTTAAGGCAGCCAGATCCTACATGGCAGACTGCACAGTACAAGTCCTGGATCTGGCTTTAGAAACACATGGGATGCATATGAAGTCATCGCCAAAATCTCAAAAGGAGGGAGAGATTGAGGGGATGAGATTGCAGCATGACTCTGGCCCATTTGGGATGTTTTGTCATTTACCCTTTTCTTCTTCTCCTCAGTGAATGAACATGTCTTTTGGCAAAGTGAAAAAGAAAAGAAATACAATTTATTTCAGTAATGAAATAAATGAAATCCTGACAGAATGGAGAAATGCGGGAGGGATTGAAGCATGATGAAGCTCCCTTGGGAAGTGTTTCTCTCTCCCTCAGTCTCTGGTGATCATATGGACCCTAAAAGTAACAAAACGTATTCTGTTGTTTCAACAATAGGGATGAACTTGGAGGACATTATGCTAATTGAAATAACTCAGGCACACAAAGACATATACCTTGTCATCTTGCATGTAAGTAGAGTATTAAAAACTAAAATTCACAGGCAGAGAATAATTTGACAGCTAGTACAGATTGAGGATAGCCAGATTTTAAAAATGTTGGTCAAGAAAGCAGCTGATGGTGTAATGGTTAGGTCACTGGGCTCCCAGGTAGACTGCAAATTGAGTTCCGCACCCAGTGGCTTAAAACTCATGCCAGGCACATGCATGTGTTTTCCCAAAATTCTGAGAGGAGAAAGAAGGAGAAGGAATTGCAGTGTGACCATCCTCATGGGGATGCTTTCTTGATTTGTGTCTGTCTGTTTGTGTCTCTCCAGTGAACACATGTGCCCGAAAGCAAAAATCTCTCTAAAAAATAAATTAAAATTAAAATGTTGGTCAAAATAGCATAGCATTTAAAATGACAAGAGGAATGATTTCAAAGGTTCTAATATACATATCAGTGCAATTTATTACATCATATTGTATACCTGAAAAATTCTGAGAGTAGGTATTATGTTCTCACCCCAGAAACAAGTTGGGAGCTAATACATATGTTGCTTTTAGAAATTATTTTATTTTATTTTATTTAGTATGATTTTTTAATTTTGACCAAATCGAGAGAGGGAAAGTGAGAAAGCAAGCCACCAAGTCTGGAACTTGAACTGCAGTCAGCCATGTGGGAGTACAACAACTTAACCACCACACCACCTGCTGGCCCTGGTAATACGTGTTAAATGGCTCAATTTGACCATCCCCAGTTAACATTAGTTAAAATATCTTTCTGCATATTATATTTTTATAAAAATAAAAAATACAAAAATGAGTGGGTAAATAAGTCATGAAATTTAAAAAAGAAATATTTTCTAGGGACAGCGGTTAGTGTAATGCTATGTTGCTGAACTCCTATGTAGTCGACAGCGGTTCAAGTCCCAGACCCAGTGGGTTAAACTCAAGCTGGGCATGTGTGTGTGAGCATGCTCAAGATCCTGAGAGGAGAATGGAAGAGAAAGGATTGCGACGTGGCCATCCCCCCTGGGGGTGATTTCTCACTTTCTGTCTCTCTGTCTCTCTCTGTCTTTCTGGCAAGCACACGTGCCCTATAGCAAAACCTCTTCAAAAAAAAATTAAAAGAAAAAAATATTTTCTATAAAGACCAGTAAGTGAAAAAAATATAACAAGAGATAAATGCTGGGTCAAGAATAGAGTTCTTTATACTTATTACATATTAAAGCATATAACGAATACTTGACACTTAAATTATCAGTGGACAGAGAAGATGATATCATTCTTAGGAGTATGTGGATTAATTTTGTGGAGCATTGTAATTTAAGGATAATCTAATCTTCTCTGGACGGTATCCTACTTCTTTGTAAGGTATAAGGCTCATTTTTGCCATGATGGTATTGCAGACTTGAGAGTAATATTGGACATAGCGATGATATGCCTTCTCTACACTAGTGAGAAAGCCACCACTGACTGATATTATTCCTTCCCCTCATTGCTAAGGCATATACAGAATTAGTTATTGTGGATTTTTTATCTTTACTTTTTTTATTTAGAGAGATTTTTTTGCTATAGGGCACATGGAATTTCCAAAGAGACAAAGTGAGAAATCACCCCCTAGGGGGGAGGGCCACACCACGATCCTTTCTCCATTTTCCTCCATTCTAGGATTTTTGGCATGCGTGCACAAGTACTCAGCATGAGTTTTAAAGTTCAGGGTCCAGGGCTCAAACCATGTTCAGTCATGTGGGAGTCCAGTGCCTTAAATAGTATGCCACCTCCTTGTCCAACTTTTGTATATTTTAACACCATTTTTAAAAACGTCCAAATTATTAGAGCACTTGTGTGATACAGATACCTTGACCTCTCTTAGTCAAAAAATTACAAATCTTGTTGTCTCAGGATGGGGTGCTCCCCAAAGCCTTAACTGGCTATTATAAAATCATAAAGCCTGGGGGGAGAAAAACACTGCAAAACATGTTTTTCACAAATTGTTTTTTACCAAAGTGGAAGGTGACAGGTGCAGAGCCTCAGGACAGTGATATCTCCAGAGCCCCTGGATGGGACTTAAGTGAAACAATAAAAAGACAAGGAAACCAATGCTATTCAGATAAAGCACAAGGCTCAGCACTAGTTATTGTCCCTGTCTGCCATGCATGTCTGGAACATATTTTGTACAGGTTGAAGGCAGACCGTGGAAGTGAGAATCCTCTGTGTTCTCCACAGTGTCGATTCTCCCAGCAGAGGGCTGAGCCAGCAGACACAATCCAGTTCCATCTCCTTCTCAGCTCATACGCAAAAGGCTTTTTATCTGTGTTTGGCCAGCTCAGACATGTCATTAGCTTTGATTAGTCTCTTGCTGCTTCTGCAGCCTTTACAAACAGCATGTGAGATGACACATATGAGCTGTCATAGATATCTGAAGCCAAGTGTCTACAAGAATGGGGACCTGGTACTGGGTGGGTTTTTCCCTCTTCATACCATGGAAGAGGAAGAAACTGTGAGCCAACTACATTTTCTGATGAGGCCACCTCAAGTAGTGTCAAGACCTCAGTAAGTTGTTGGTTATATGTATGTGTAAATGTGTTCATACCTGTGTAATAATGTAGTTGGTATATGTGTGTGTGTGTGTGTGTGTGTGTGTGTGTCTGTGTGTCTGTGTGACTAATCCCACTGAGAATAATCAAGTGTACACTGAAATGAAAGAAGAGCACAGTTGTGAACTCAGGATGCCTTGTTATTCTTTTATTATCTTTCTTATTCTCATGTTTAGTGTTTCTCCATTTCTTTCAAGACAGAAGAGAGAATTAATATAGCTTGTTGCCCACTCCATCAGCACTATCTTCATATTCAGTCTTTGGAAGGCTCAGAATGAGTAAGATTGTTGGTACCTTAGCACTTTTGTCAACAAGATCCATATTTTGAGGCCTGAATGCATATTGTAACACTAAGCACCTGACATAAAGTTAATGTTAGAATCAAGATGCTAACTCTGGGTGCTTGCAGTTGACAGGGGGTTGATAGAAGTGCTCTCTGTAGAGAAGCCATGGGTATCTAAAGGCCACCACTATATATAAACCAGGATAGATAGCCACACTGCAATCTCTTCTCTATTATTCTATCAGGATTTGGGGCATGCATGCATATGTTTATGTTATAATTTTCAAGCTTTCAGGCCTGAGATATGTACCATGGTCAGCCATGTGGGAATATAGACCCTTAACAACCATGCCACCTCCTGGTCCTTCCATGATATCTTTTATAGGACAATAAATAAAGGTTCCTTTAAAGTCTTAAAATACAAATAGGAAATGTGGCCATGAGATTTTGCAGTAGTTCAAGAATATTAGGTTCAAATTTGAACATAATCAAGATAAGTAAAAATTTATACCCAAAGAGGAAGGTGGGAGTAATTGGATAAAAAATTACTAAATAGTAACATTACAGATAATAGAGATTCTGGCCAAATCTACTTGTATGGATTATATACAAGTTTGCAGATAGGCATGGGATAACTTTCAGAAGTCTGATTAAAGCTTTATCTAGAACAAACCAGCAAGTGGAATAGTGGCCGAGGCATTATACTCTGATGAGTTCATGATTCTAGTTGCAGTCCCAGAGGATTGAATCTCACTTTTTGTGCTCCAGACAGTGACTGGCTTCAGCCTGATTTTAGACCAGCCAATGGGGAATCATAAATTCCTCTGAACTAGTAATGGGGGCATAGCAAACATTCACCAGACCACAGAAAGCAAAACCACAGTAACTGCTTTATGCCAAGTTCATCTCCTATCTACCTAGTGTGAGGTCTAGCTCCTAACTCATCACAGAGCTTAAGGCAACTGGTTCCCCCATGGCTGAATACATGGTTTGATTCCTGAATTGAGTTGTTTGAAACACATGAGAGGTGGGGGTATGGCTGCATGTCCAATAATCCCAAGAGCAGAATGGAGGAGAAGGAATAATGGCATGACCTTCTCATCAGCAGATTAATTTTCTATTTCTCTCTTTCTGTTTCACTCGTGAGTGCACACACCCTATTGGGAAAAAAGAAACAATAAAACATAAGAATCAATTAGGAAAAAATAGAGTTCTGATTGCATACAATTTTTAGTCTAACATGTTTTATTTACTAATCTGGGACCCAGTAGATAGTGGAGCAGTTAAGTCACTGAACTTCCACTTGGCTGATCACAGTTTGAGTCCTGAATCTGGTGGCTTCAAATTATGCTGGGCACATGTAATGTGGCCCCAAAATCTCAAAAAGAAAATGAAGGAGAAGGGATTTCATCATACCTTCTTGGAGGTGATTTCTCACTTTTTCTCTCACTGTGTCTCTCTCTCTAAGGTAAGTGTACACAGTCTATGACAACAACCTTTCAAAAAAGAATAAAAAATACTTTGAATGTTTAAATTAAGGGTGAGATTTAAGAAATTAACACCAGGATAATTACACAGAGAATAGAGAAAAAATTAAAGGCAATATATAACATTAATTTAATAACCAACAAATGAGCTACCTTTAAAACTCAAGCATATTTTTAGCAAATATTATTTTAAAAGCTGAGAATTTCCAATGGAAAAATGAACAATTATGAAGACCAATTAACTACAGAGAAAAATGTTTTTACAAATTTGTAAAAAGACTTGATATTGCTAATAATTGACTAGGAGATTTGAATTAAATGTTTAATTTTGGACAAAAACATATTTAACAACAGTTTTTTTAGTTAACATAATAGTGTATAAAATATAGAAAAGGCCACCTAAAAGTACCTAAAATGTGCAAAATGGTTGAAAAACTGGCAGGCCAGATACCATTTATACTTTCTCTATTTCTTTAAACAATTGTTTATTTAATATTACTTATCATTATTATTGTTTTGTTTTTCATTTGCAACAGGCATTTGTGCTCACCAGAGAGACAGAGAAGAGTGGGGAGAAAGTAAGAAATTAAGCCACCAGTGGGACTTGAACTGTGGTCGACCATGTATGAGTCCAGCACCTTAAACACCATGCTACATGCTGGCCCTGCCAGGTGCTATTTAAATGTTCCAGAGCATAGGGAAATTAAGAAATGCTTCAATCATAGTTTCTGGAAGTAAAGGGAAACAAGGTGACATGTGGAATACCCCAATTCTAGAAGGGTTATAAAGGAGAGTGTATGCCTGGTGAATGTAACTTATAATTGAGTACTATTCATTCTAATACTGCCAAAAGACAATACTAAAGTTCTCATCACAGAAAATGTGAAATATTTTAGGTGATATATGTGGTAACGGTCTCTGTCCTATTGTTCATGTTATATTTAAAAATCCTAAAACTTTGTATTTTATAAATACACATATGTGTAATTTGTCTATACATGAACTTTTTAATGTATGAATATAGTGAATGTGTGCACTTTTTAGTTATATTCTTAAAAGAAATTTGTCATCCTCTCCATACATTAATGATCCTCTTTTAAAATCTCCTCTGTTCAGACAACAGTGTCATCATCCAGCTAAACGACACCTCATCTCACTCACAAGGCCTTGAAAGCCTCTCTTCATTGTTTGGACACAATTTGCTTCAGCAGAGGGGAAAAAAACATTCCAAGGTTTTCTGGAGCCCTGGGAACATTATTAACACCAGCTCTGTGTACCAGTACAGGAGAATCTCTGAACAGGAGCCTGGGCCTATAACTTTATGTCTTGTGGCTTGCCTGAAGAATTTATGCTGAATCACATGACTGTATTTCCTAATGCTGTCCCCTCTGTTTAGGTACCAATGGAAGAACTACCAATTTGTATTGGCCTTTCACTTTGCCATTGAACAGATCAATAAGAGCCCCCAGTTGCTCCCCAACCTTTCTCTGGGTTATGATTTCTACAATGCATTTCCCAGTGACAAAAGAACTTTTGAAAGTTCTCTATTTTTGCTCACTGGAGGGACTCAGTCCCTACCAAACTACAACTGCCAGACACAGAAACAACCTGTTGCTATCATTGCAGGAAACATGCCAACATTTTCAGCCCAAGTTGGAACCCTATTGGAGCTCTACAAAAGTCCACAGGTAAGTGGGTTGTCAGGTTAAGGAATGAGAATTGGATAGCTCCTAATGCAGTCCTCTCACATCTGAGCAAATAAAACATAAAAGCTGGGTTTACATACCTCTAGGGGCCCTCAACACTTCTCTTGGTTGTTTGAACACAATTTGCTTAAACAGAGGGAAAAAGGCACAGGTTCTTTCTGGATCATGAGATTATTAACAGTACAAGGATGAGAAAAAAAAGAGCAGTGGTTGGCCAGCTGGTTATATGGTGGTTAATGTGCCTGGATCTGACTTAGTTGACTACATAGTTTAAGTCTTGATCCTGTTATCCTGAAGAACACACTGAACATATGTGCTTGTATGCCCAAAATTTCAACATAGAAGGGATATTGGCATGTTCATCCCTTATGAGGGGTGATTTATCACTCTCTTTCTATCTCACTGTGTCAAGCACACATGATTTAATTTGCCTCTGACAAATTAAAAATAAAAAAGAAGTAAAAACTGTTAAGTTCCACCCATATTACTTTCCATAGCTATGACATTCAACCCTCAGTGATGGGAATATTGATGGTTCTCTTAAAGACACCTCCTAAAAAGTGCACACAACATAGGGACCAGCAGTTAGTGTAATGGCTATGTTGCTGGACTCCCATGTAGTCAACTGTGGTTTGAGTCCCAGACCCAGTGGCTTAAATTCACGCCAGGTGCATGTGCGTGTGTGCCCAAGATCCCGAGAGGAGAATGGAGGAGAAGGGATTGCGGCGTGGTCATCCCCCCTGGGGGGTGATTTCTCGCTTTCTGTCTCTCTCTGTCTTTCTGGCGAGCACACGCACCCTATAGCAAAAACCTCTCCAAAACAAAAACAAACAAAAAAAAAGTGCACACAACATAGGGAACCACACCATCTTAGGACAGGACAATATTACGGGGCATTCAGAGGACAATTAGACACAAAAATATAAAAACCTTTGTATTTATTATCACTTTGGACAAAGAAATAATATTCCAGCACTGAAAATCCTCCAAACTCTCTATGGCTCAGTTCCCCCAGCTGAGTTTTACCAATTCCCTCTGCCCTTCCTCATATCCATGTACGTGGACCCCTTGAAAGCACTTTCAGTTACTCTCAGCATGACAACTCTCCACCTCAGAGATTCTTCCAAGGATATTGTCTAATAAAAGTTTCAGGAGACATTCCTGGTAAACAGCATTAACATAAGATAAATATGTTGTTGAAAGAATTTATTTTTAAAATATCATAGAGGCTATATGGTTGTATTTTAAAGACAATATAGTTTATGCTGTATTAATGAGATACAGTATGAAAAACTCAATACATAATTTTTTCTCAGAGTTTATTTTTCTCTTGGCATCTAGGTAAGGAAGCCTCTAATCCACATGTCACATGGGCCCAGGATGGCATAATCACCAACATCTTGTTGCACCATTTTTATAATGTTTATGAATACCTCAGTTCCCTAGACAATAAAGCATATATTGAACCTTATAGTTCTTTCCTGCTTTGGTCTGGAACTGATATTGTTATCTGTACTAGTCACATGTCGTTTCTCAAAAAAAAAAAAAATGGGATTGAAAATAGTCTCCTAATGGTTATATTGACAGAATAAAATCATTTCCACAGCATGCAATCTCTTCACTCAATATTCCACTCTATTATCTTAACAGGTAGAGAATTATCTCCTCCCCATTTAAGTGAAAAAATTTTTAAAAAATCACACTGTCAGAATCAGGTTAATCAGGTTATTTATTTATTCATTTTTTAGATTCCAAAATTCTGTATTTTTCAAAATAAAGATCACACGTTTTTTAGAGACTGTATTCAAAGATTGCAGAAAATAGTTGCCGAGGCATAAGCATATACAGATTTGTTAATTATACACATATGGTTACAAGTGTGCTTGCAAAAATGTTTATTGGAAATATACACAAGGTTCTGGACATGTTCATCATGTAGCATTACAATTTTATATTAAAACTATAAAAATTGGCAATATCCGAAATTCACTTACAAGTAGATAAAATGCAAAATACAGTACATCTTCTTTACAAAAAGGAGGGACAATTCACACTTTCCAAAGTGAGGGGTCTGATTGCAAGAACTAGGGCAGAGTGAAATGTTTCCATGCCCTTTAGACTGTCACCAAATAAGCAAGACATTTTCTTTTTTTGGTATTAAAAAACAAAAACTAAAACAAAACACTAGTGTGTGAAGTGAACCATTTGAATACCATTTAGAAAGTTCCCACTGGCCTCACTGGCTCACTGGCAAATCCAACCACCACCCAGAAATTCTCTAGTTCAGTCTGTGATGGGTAAATGGACAGTCTGCTTCAGGACTCCTCCCTCTTCCAGAAACAGAATCACATCCCTGCATGGATAAGCTATTGTAAAATTAATTTTATTACACATAACATGTACTAATTATTTTTAATCAGCTGATGTCCTGCAGTTTTATGGTGTACATACAGGACACTCGTCCATAGTGACCAAAGTTCTCGGGCTTGGAAGGCCACATATTTTGCTAAATGTTGTATCTATATTCCACATGCAGAAACTTCTAGGAGGTTAGTTTTACAAACCAAAAAAATCAAAACAATAAAAAAAGTGTTTTTAACTCATTTGCCTTACTGGCAAGTTTTGCAAATAACCCCTCCCACCTAATTTTAGTAAAAAAATGAAAACAAACAGAAAAACCTGAGTAGTTTGAATTTTTGTTGTGATCCCAAACTGGCATTTAACGTTGTTTATATTAAAAAAAAAGAATAGGGGCTTTTTTTTTTTTTTTTTAAATTCAGGTCACATATGGTCCTTTTGATCCCATCCTAACTGATAAAGAGCAATTTTCATCAGTTTATCAGATGACCACCAAGGACAGCTCTCTGACTCATGGAATCATCTACTTGTTGCTGCATTTTGGCTGGACGTGGGTGGCACTCTATGTATCTGATGATATGCAAGGGGAGCAATTTCTTCAGGATCTGAAGAAAAAGATGATAGAAAAGGACATCTGCGTGGCCTTTACAGAAAAGCTCCCTGCCACAAAAGATGTCTTTTTAGATCGTGACTTCAATGTTGAGATGAAAATCAGAGTTTCATCTGCAAATGTGTATATAATACATGGTGATGAAGGGAGTGTCTGGAACCTGGGATTAGAAGCAAACTTCTATTTAATTTCAGGAAAGGTATGGATCATGAGAAATCTCCACTCCTCAGCATGGAAAACTATTTTGCCCAATACACATCACATGCCATACTTTTTCCATGGAAGCCTCTTATTTTCAAACCAGAAAAGGAATATTCCTGGCTTTAAACAATTTCTCAAGACAGTAAACCCTTTCCAATACCCAGAAGATTTTTATTTTAGTAAACTCTGGCTTTACTTTTTTAATTGTTCACTTACTGGGTCACTATGTAGCAAACTTGGAGACTGCCGACGAAATTCTTCCATAGAGTTGCTACCACCTAATTTTATTTATTTATTTATTTTTGGAGATGTTTTCGCTATAGGGCGTGAGCCCTCGCCAGACAGAGAGAGACATAGAGACAGAAAGCGAGAAATCACCCCCCAGGGGGGATGGTCACGCCACAATCCCTTCTCCTCCATTCTCCTCTCGGCATCTTGGGCACGCATGCACACACACCCAGCATGAGTTTTAAGCCACTGGGTCTGGGACGGAAACCGCGGTCAACTATGTGGGAGTCCAGCGACATAGTCATTATGCTAACTGCTGGTTCCCCGCTACCACCTAATTTTGACATGACAATAATGTCTGACTCCAGCTTTTTGATCTATCATGCTGTGCATGTGGTGGCCCAAGTTCTTTATAAGATGCTTCTGCAAAAAGTAGACATGAGATCTGCAGGAGATGCAGACCAGCCTATTCTTTTTTAGCAGGTAAATATCCTTCACAAGAACCTGATGATATTTGGAAGTTTCATCTTTTTTCATTTTTAAAAAAATATTTCTCCCATAAGTCATGTGCTCTCACCAGAGAGAGACACAGAGAGAGAAATAGAAACCACTCCCCAGAAAGTACGGCCAAAGCACAGTCCCTTCTCCTCCATTCTTCTCCTGTGATTTGGGCTCCAAGCATCCACTTATGTCTGGCATGATTTTTTTTTTGAAGAGGTTTTTTTGCTATATGACATGTGCACTGGCCAGACAGACAGAGAGAGACAGAGAGATAGAAAGCGAGAAATCACCCCCCAGAGGGGATGGCCATGCCGCAATCCATTCTCCTCCATTCTCCTCTTGGGATTTTGGGCTCTCACGCACATGTGCCTGGTGTGAGTTTTAAGCCACCGGGTCTGGGACGTGAATCGCGGTCAACTACATGGGAGTCCAGCAACATAGCCATTACGCTAACTGCTGGTTCCTGATTTTTAACTTTACATGTCTGAGATTCAAACCACGGTCAGTCATGTGGGAGTCTGCCTTAACCATTACATCACCTTTGGCCCCTGAAGTTTTTTTTTTCTGGTTTTTTTTTTTTTTTTTTTTTTTTTTTTTTTTTTTTTTTTTTTAAGATTTTCCCTTTAGGGCAAGTGTGTTCACCAGAAAGGAGAGAGACAGAGAGAAAAAACATGACAAATCACCTTCTAGGGAGATGGCATCCTTTCTCCTCTATTCTCCTCTCAGGATTTTGGGCATGCACACACACACGCCTTGCATGATTTTCAAGCCACTGGATCCAGAATTCAAATTGTGGTAGGTCATGTAGAAACCCAGTCACCTGAACCACCAAGCTATCTGTTTATGTATATTTTTTGTGGTACTGAGAAAGATTATATTTAGAGAATAAACCCTTTTCTCTAAAGGGAGTTCTCCATTAGTTGTACATAATTGATCCACTCTGTGTGTTCTCTGTGAATTGTCCATGGAGGCTGGCTTCTTCCCATCACCCTCTTTCTCTTCTCTATCACCTGGACTTTGCTATATCTTCCCCTGTCCTTGAATTCATAAAATGATGCGAGGAAAAATTATGGAAAGTCATTATAATATAACCTTAACATAACTTAGAATGAACACAATAAAAGTGGATAAAATATTGGAAGAAATATTAGAATATACTAAAATCAGAATGACCACTTGAGGACCATCTGAGCAGATATGTTCTTTCACTGGCCTGGATGACTTTCAGGTGGCTTCAGTTATTTATTGTGCCTGTCTTAATCATAACAGCATTAATTTTAATTTTCCTTACACTGTGTTAACAAATCATGGAAGAAGAAACAGTGATCTATTTTTAAATCTGGAACTACTTTTGATGCATATAGTCTCAGGATATTATACTAGGTTTATAAATCAGTTTATATTTTAAAATAAACACTAAATCATGGAACAAGCAGGTGGTATCATGGTTAAGACACTGGACTCTCACATGGTTACCTGTGTTTTGAATCCTGGGCCAGGTGACTGGCTTTATCACTTTCCTTCTCTCTTTGGTGCATACACATGTCCTATAGAAAACCTAAAAATAATGATAATAATTAATAAAATAAAATAAATAATTTTAAAACCAAATTGTAAATTTATAAATCATGTGTAAAGCATCTTTATCAAAAAACACAATACATTAGACAATTTTGTTGAGAAAAACAAGTAAATATAATATACATACATAAAGATAAAGATCAGAAAGTTAGTTTCCATTTGATTTCTTTATTTTGTGTAATTTTAATTTTTTTAGATTTTTAAAATTTCATTTTCTTTTATACATTCAGTTATGTTACTTGGCTTACAAAATAAATATACCAACATGAAAATTTCTCCCTAGTCCAGTTGATAAAGCTATAAAATTATTTTCAACAGATAACATCACATTTCTTTACTTGTACTAACAGTAACAACATTTGATTTTCTGTTTGAGCAAGTTTGAAGTTGACTCTTAGAAAAGCAAGTAGTTTTGTCAAAATGGTTACCTAGATGTGGTAAAGATGAGAATGCTTCTATTCTAAAAATTTAAAGACTGAAAGAACAGTTATATAAACAATAAAAATTAATTTTTCCCTGCAAAAGAATGTCATAAATTCAAAAATAAGAGACTAACATGCTTTATTAAAAATCTCCTTATGGAAGCCTGCAAATGGTATGATGGTTAAGTCTCTGGACTCCCTGAGGGGAAACTGCAGTTTGAGTCCAAGACCTGGCAACTTGCTTTCTCACTTTCCTTTTCTCTCTCTCTCTCTCTCACTCTCCCTCTCTCTCTCTCTGTCTTTCTCTCATAAGCACCCATGCCCTATAGCAAATTAAAAATAATGATTTTTTATTTTGGAGAGGTTTTTGCTATAAGGGCATGTGCACTTGCCAGACAGACAGAGAGAGACATAGAGACAGAAAGCGAGAAATCACCCTTCAAGGGGGATGGTCACGCCACAATCCCTTCTCCTCCATTCTCCTCTCAGGATCTTGGGCACGCACGCACACATGCCCAGCGTGAGTTTTAAGCCACCGGGTCCGGGACGCAAACCGCGGTCAACTACGTGGGAGTCCAGCGACATAGCCATTACGCTAACGGCTGGTTTCCTAAAAATAATGATTATAGATAAAATTAAATAAATGTTCAAAAATATCTCTTTTGTGGGATGGATCCATGGTCTATTGAATAGGCAGCTAAATTCTGCATGGCCCAAGTCCCACCTGGAGACCTGAAAAATATTCCAAGTCTGTGTGCATTGCATGCATTTTCAAAATCCCCCAAAAAGGAGAAATGAAGAAGTGATTGCAGCTCATTCCCCATGGGGGCACTTCTTTTCTCTTCTCTCACAGTGTCTTTGTCTCTCTCTGGGAAGCGTACATGCCCACTAGGACTAAAAATATCTTTAGGATTTAAAAGTTTGGGGACAGCAGATAGCATAATGGTTATGTCACTGGACTCCCATGTAGTTGACCATGGTTCAAGTCTCAGACCTGGTGGCTTAAAACTCAGGCTAAGGGCATGTGCTTGCATGCCCCAAATCCCAAGAGGAGAATGGAAAAGAAGGGATTGTGGCATAGCCATACCCCTGGAGGTGATTTCTCAGTTTCTGTCTCTTTGTTTCTCTCTGTCTTTCTGGCAAGCACACAAGCCCTATGGCAAAATTCTCTCTAAATAAAAAAGAATTTAAAAGTTTTAAATTTATATATTTGTTACAAATTGTTTCTTTTTATGTCACATGACAATAACACTTTTCCCAAGAGAAGTCCAAAATAAAGAACAAAACAAGCTTGTTTTTTTTTTTAAAAAGGAACACTTTTATTGAGGTGCAAATAGTATCCAAAAATTACACATATTTAATGTACTGTTTTGAATAAACTTAAAGAACTGTATGTCTTTATACTACCCTGACCATTATCAAGAATCTAAAGGTTTTTAAACATATAGTGCCTTTTGAAATTTTTTTTTTACTGTTAGGAACCAGCAGTTAGCATAATGGCTATGTCACTGGACTCCCACGTAGTCGACCACGGTTCGCGTCCCGGACCCGGTGGCTTAAAACTCATGCCAGGCGCGTGTGCGTGAGTGCCCAAGATCCCGAGAGGAGAATGGAGAAGAAGGGATTGTGGCGTGACCATCCCCCCTGGGGGGTGATTTCTCACTTTCTGTCTCTATGTCTCTGTCTGTTTGGCGAGCGCTGGCGCCCTATAGCGAAAACCTCTGAAAAAAAAAAAAAAAAAGAAAAAAAAAATTTTTTCTACTGTGGACCAGCAGGTGGCATAGCGGTCACAGTGTGAGACGCCCTCATAGCTGACTGGTTCAAGTTTGTAACCTGATGGCTTGCCTTCTCAATTTCCCTCTCTCTTTCTCTATGGTCAATTTTTTAAAATAGCACTAATTAAATTAAATAAACAATTCTTAATTTTTTTCTACATGTTAATTTATTAGGGCAAGACAGAGAGGGGAAGTGAGAAATTACCACCCATGGGAAAAAGTCATGATCAATTTTTTTTCCATCTCTGTTTTTATATGGAATATGGGAAATGAACATACATGTGCCCAGGGTTTTGTTTTCTTTTTAAATAAATATTATATTTTACTTATTATTAACTTTAAATTTTATCAGAGAGACACAGAGAAAAAGAGAAAGAGAGTCAGAAAGCAAGCCATCAAGTCCAAAACATAAACTATAGTCAGCCATGTGGAAATTCAGTGCCTTAACCACCACGTCAACTGCTGGCCACATCTAGTGTGTTTTGTAAGCTGCAGATACAGGACTCAAGATGCTGGGTTAGTGGTGTGTGATTCAGCCAACTTAATCACACCACTCACTGACTGGACCCATGTGTGCCCTTTATAAATGACCAAGTTTAGGCTTTAATTAGTCCAAGTCTGATTTTATTAGTCTGAGTTTTACAAAAGTCCATGTACAAATCAGTCTCTGAGAAACCTCCTAGAATTCTTCTTATGAGTTACAACTACTCCTCTATTGTTTTTAGGAAGAAAAAAAGAGGGTGCATCTCACATGACCCCAGAACTGGTGACCACTCAATCCACATTGAGTTGCTACCAAAAAGGGTAGAAATGTTAAAATAGAAGGATTACTTGATAGATATAGACTATCCAACTCTACATTAAATGCAGTCCTAATTTGTAAATCCTGCCTTTAATCCAGCTTCATTCATTTCTGAGAAAAAGCCAATTGACAAACAACATTGGGCACATGCCCCTTGATGAAAAAAGAAAGATGATACAGTATGATATCCACAATCTTGTGAGATTTTCTAATGACAGTTGGCTGTTTGTTAAAGTCGGAGATTTTATCTACAGGAGCACCCATGATCAAGGCTTTGTCATCAGTGAAGAGATGATAAATTGGCCTGCTACTTTCAAGGAGGTATGGTGTCATTTCAATGTGAAATATACACAGAGGTTTCTGAATGGAGTCCTAAAAAGAAATTGTGTGACTACCCTTTTTTGTGCTCTTTTGTTTTTGTTTTCCGATATTTTAAATGTTTTATTCTTTTTATCTCTTAAGCACTATATCTCTTTACAGTGTACAACATGGCTTTTCCCAGCATGAGGACAGTGCATATCAGACAAGACAAAGACATTACCATATACATTATCATCAGCAAATAGCTTTTTATTTTTGTGTCAATTTTATGTACTTCTTTTCCTCTGTTTCCCTCCCTCCCCTAATACCCACCCTCATATTATCCCTATCCTTACTATCTGTCTGTAGTATGTACAGTTGCACTCCATTCTACTATGCTTTCCAATCTTTCCATTTCTACTATAGAGTGCAGACATTCATGTATTTTATTTACTTTAATTTCTTTTATATATTCAATAACTGTACCTCACTTAGTTTGTAAAGTGAATTTTCCAACATAAATACATTTCACACCAATCTAGTTGGGGATAATGTACATATTATCATCAACAGATATAAATCCATTTCTGGGTCGCATAAATGTCTCACCTCTCTATTTTTCTCCTTAATTTCTTTCCTCATATTCTGCTCCTTCTCCTACCCCTTTTCCACATTAATTCAGCATTCAATTTGCTTTTCGTGGTGCCAGCAGGTGGAATAGTGGTGAAGAATCTGGGTTCTCAAATGGCCAACCATGGTTTGTGTCCTGGATCTGGTGATTTGAAAATTACACATGTGTGTGTGCATGCATGCCCAAAATCCTGAGGGGAGGAAAAGGGAGTACAGCATAACCAACCTCCTGTGAATTAATTTCTCATTTATTGTTTTTTCTGTTTCTATCTCTCTGGTGAAAGCAAATGGTCTATGGATGACCCTTAAAGAAAATTGAATTAAACTTTTACTTCAGTGAAAATACAAATTATTTCTTAAAATCTGCCTTTTACATTCTGACTTTATATGATGTGACTTAGATTACATACATTCTTACTACAGAAAAACATGTTTTTTATATGCAGATTTGTTTTCTTATGTTTGTTCAAGCACCAGTCCAATTAAAATCAATGCAATAATGGATATGTGTACATAGTTGAACATTGTTTAATGAGATAAATGCATTTTTAAATTTAACTTAATTTAATTTTTATTTTAGATAAATTTTTGCAATATGACATGTGTTCTTGCCAGAGAAACAAAGAGACAGAAAGCAAAAAAAGTCTCCCCCTGGAGTGATTGCCATGCCACAATCCCTTCTCCTCAATTCTCCTCTCAAAAGTTTGAGCTCACATACACATTCACCTGGTGTGAGATTCAAGCTGCCAGATCTGGGACTCAAACTGCACTTAGCCGTGTGGAAGTCCAGTGACATAAACAGTGCACCACCTTCTGGTCCCTGAGAAATGCAATTTTAGACAATGTTGTCATTAGTGAACATCATAGATTGCACTTACACAACCTAGGTGATATTACACATTGCACATGGAATTTACATGGCCTAAACTATTATCTTATGAGACCACTATCATATATTCTTTTTATCATCGATTGAAATGTCTTCCATCTTTATGGAGCACATGACTCTTTCATACACACACACACACACACACACACACACACGTGTCAGTATGTTTGTGAGTTTGTGTGTGTGTGTGTGTGTGCCTAAAAAAATTTCTCTATGTATCTTGAAACCCTTTATTATTTGTCAACAAAGTCCTTCTTGTATATTGATATACTATAAATACAAGGAGATTACAGATTAAAATACCATTCATGTTTTTGTAGATACCATTCACATTTCCTCTTGTCATTTTGCATACCACTCTTATTTTTCAAAGAATTATTTAATTTATTATTTATTACTAGCCGTCTTCAATTTGATGAGAGAAAGAGAGAGAAAGAGAGAGAGAGGCAGAATGTGAACACCAGTCAATGGGTCCGGGACTCAAATCATAGTCAACCATATGGGAATTCAATGTCTTAACCACCCCACCACCCACCAGCCTCTTCATATCACTCTTTGTTGTACTAAACATCTCAAAACATTGACCGTAATAGCCAACTAGATGAAGTAGAAGATTTATACAACATGGGCCAGCAGATCATGTAGTAGTTAGAATGCTCGACTCCCACATAACCAACCACAATTTGAGTCTTAGACTCGCTGTCTTGAAACTCACACTGGGTGCCTGTGCATGGATGCCCAATATCCTGGGAGGAGATGGAGGAGAATGGATTGTGATGTGGCTATTCCCTCTGTGGGCTAACTTCTCACTTTTCCTCTCAATCACTGTCTCTCTCTCTCTCGCTCTGGAGAATGCACACACCCTAAGGCAAAAATATCTTAAAAAAAGAAGTTATATAACGGCCATGCTTTGCACATGTAGTGTGTAAATATACTAAAAGCAGTGCTCAGCTGGCTTCAGAAGCCCAAAAGTGGATTAACCACATTCTCATTATTCTGCTAGCACATGAAATTTAAGTTAACTTTTTATTGTGTACCTACATATCACATTATTAGATATTTTAAAATCTAGAACCCAAAATTTTCTACAGAATCAAATATGAGGATATAGTATAAATATTCTTGGAAGCACAGCTTTTCAGAATATTTACCTTGTAAACCTGCATTGAGATTGTTTTGAAGAAAGTGATTACATAAGAGAAAAGAATGGCACAAGGGATTATTTTAGATATGTATGGGGTACAGTAATTAGGTACCTTGGAGATATTTGGCAAATGATACATAGAAAGGGCCAGCAGATGACATGATTCTTAAGCACTGGACTCCCCTCCCATATGATTGACCACAGTTCTTGTCTCAGATCTGTGGCTTGCTTTCTCACTTTCTCTTTCTCTTTCTCTGTATTTCTATTGAAATAAAAAAAATAATAAATACAATTAAATAAATAATTTTTATAAAAATTTAATAGTAATAATATTACTATTATAGTAATAACAATATAGTAATTCTTAAAAAAAAAAAAAAAAAAAACAAAACAAAGGGAAGCATACTAGTTCTTCATTAAAAGTCTTTGTAAAGGTGACCAGCAGATACCTCTGGACTCCCACATGGCTGATTGCAGTTTTGAGTCCTAGAACCAGAGACTTAAAACTCATGTCAGGCACATGTGTATGGTTGCCCCAAATCCTGAGAAGAGAATAAAGAAGGGAACACTGTGTGGACATCAGTCCAAGGGGGTGTTTTCTCACTTTCTCTGTCTCTCTGGCAAGTGCATGTACCCTATAGCAAAAATCTCTTTCTAAAAAGGCAGAACAGAACAATTAAAAGAAAGCCTAACTAATATCAACGTGATGGGAGTTTAAATGATACACAGTGAGGAACTATTTTATTTTTTTGAGATTTTTTTTTTTTTTTTGCTATAGGGCACGTGCGCTCGCCAGACAGACAGAGAAAGACATAGAGACAGAAAGCGAGAAATCACCCCCCAGGGGGGATGGTCACACCGCAATCCCTTCTCCTCCATTCTCCTCTTGGGATCTTGGGCACGCACACACACGCACCTGGCATGAGTTTTAAACCACCGGGTCTGGGACACGAACCGCGGTCAACTATGTGGGGGTCCAGCAACATAGCCATTACGCTAACTGCTGGTTCCCAGGAACTATTTTTTAAAATAATTATCTATTTTATTTTATTTTATTTATTCATTAATTTATTTTTTAATTTGACCAGAGAGAGACAGAGGGTGAGAGTGAGAGAGAGGAAGTGAGAAAGTTAGCCACCAGATTCAGGACTCAAACCCTGGTCAGTCATGTGGGAGTGTCCATCACCTTAACCACCAGGCCACCTGCTGGTCTCACACAGTGATGAACTATTAAAGGCAATAGTTTTTCTGAAGTGGAGAAAAATAGAGACAGTTCATAACATACATGACTATGACTAATGATTCTCTTTTCTGCTCGGAATCCTGAATCCGTGAGTAGTCACAGTTGTGTTCCTGGATTCCAGAAAGTCCCCCTAGAGGTATGGAGAAAGCCCATGGCATGGTGCTTAAGGTAGCTGAATCTCACATGACCCAAATTGTGACTTGAGTCCCAAACCAGATGACTTAGAAAATACATCAGGAGTTTGTATGTTGTGCAAAATAACAAGGGGAGAAAAATGGTGCAGAAAGGATTGTGGCATGACCGTTTTATAGAGGTGGTGCTGTCTCAAGTTCTTTGTCTCTCTGGGTGTCTGTGTCTAGTCCATGAATGTACTTCCTCTCAAATTTTTAAAAATAAATGAATAATACAGGGCCAGCAGGAGTGTGGTGACTAAGGGCACTGGATGCCCACATGGCTGACTGCAGTTCGAGTCTTGGACTTGGCAGCTTGTTTTCTTACTTTCACTCTCTGTCTCTCTCTCTCTCTGGTCAAATTGAAAAATAATAATAATAAACAAATTAAATGAATAAATAAATCTTTAAAAAATGAATAATAGGGCCTAGTAGGTGGCATGATTCATAAGGAACTCAACTCCCACATGAATGACCATGGTTTGAGTCTCAGCCATGCCCACTTGTCTTCCCATTTTTCCTCTCTCTTTCTGTCTCTATCTCTCTGTGCTGAACACACATGCACTAGAGAAAATTTTAAAAATAATAATAAATAAAGTTAAAGAAATAAATATTTTTAAAAGAAAAAGAAAAAAATGAATTACCAAAAGGGATTTGGGACCCAGAAGAAAAACAAATACATGCATGTAGGTGACAAATCTATTCCTGAAACAGAAGTCTGGAGTATCTGCTGACTCTTGGAATAGGAATAGGTAATGAAAGGAAAAAATATGAGTAGTTATCACTCTAATTCTTTTTTTAAGAACTATTTATTTAATTTTAACATTACTATTATTAAAATTTGCTATAGGATATGTACACTCACCATAGAGAGGTAAGAAAGAAATAGAAAGGGAAACTGAGAAATCAAGTTACTGTCTGAGACTCAAACTGTAATAAGTCATGTGGGAGCCTAAGATCTTTTTTTGCATTATTTTAACTTCTTTTGTACATTAAATCACTATACATCACTTAACTTGTAAAGTGAATTTTCCAACATCAATACATTTCTCACGAGTCCAGTTAGGTTTACCACATTTTATCATCAACAAGTAATAATTCATTTCTATGTCCCATAAATGTCTTGCCTCTCTATTTTTCTTCATAATATCTTTCCTCAGACTCTCCTTCTCCCATCATCTTCCCACACTAGGATTTTACCTGTCATGACACCTGCTGATCCCCACTATAATTTTTTGAGAAGATATTGGGTTGTAAGAGTCACGATGTATTTTTAGTTTTTCTATTTTCTATGGAAAAATGCATCATAACTTTTTTTTTTTTTTGGAGAGGTTTTTCGCTATAGGGCGCGTGAGCTCGCCAGACAGACAGAGAGAGACATAGAGACAGAAAGCGAGAAATCACCCCCCAGGGGGGATGGTCACGCCGCAATCCCTTCTCCTCCATTCTCCTCTCGGGATCCTGGGCACGCACGCACACGCGCCCGGCGTGAGTTGTAAGCCACCGGGTCCGAGACGCGAACCCCGGTCGACTACGTGGGAGTCCAGCGACATAGCCATTACACTAACTGCTGGTTCCCACATCATAACTTTTTTGACAGCCTAATAATATTGCCTCAGTATTATCAAAAGTAAAGATATACATCAGAAAATGTTAGGCACACCACCTATTTTCGAAAAAAAAGTAACTGAAATGCAGACATACTTGTTAATTTCCATAATCTCTGTGGCTGCTTTCCTGCTACATAGCAATAGAAGTATTTGTAATAGAAACCACACAATGTATAAAGGTAAAAAATATTACCAGCATCCCAATAAAAAAAAGAGACTTACAAATTATGCTTTCAAATGTATAGAAATGAATACCTAAAAAAAAAAAAAACACTCCATCCTTCTATCATAATTATAATACCAATTCCTCAAACAAAATCTATATAGGAGCAATCAAATTCCATTCAAAATTTAAATCTTTAAAATTAAAATAGTTTTCTGGGGCCTGCAGTTCTCATAGGGGTTTGTTACTGGGCCCCCACATGGCCAAATGCAGTTTGAGACCCAAACACGGTGCTTTAAAACTTATGCCAGGCAGTTGTGCGTACATGTCCAAGATCCCAGGAAGAGAATAGAGAAAAAGGAATTGCAGCATGACCATCCTTTCTAAGGGTGATTTATCACTTTTTCTCTCACCGTGGCTGTCTCTTTCTCTCTCTCTGGGAAGAAGACATCCCCTAAGGCAAATACCACTACCAAAAAAATAAACTTGTCTTCAACATTTACATAGGACCATTTATGATAATATTCATAAAAAATTATAATGTATAATATGAAAAGTAGGTACACAAAGTGAAATGTTATCTATTAGAAAAAATCAGTAAAAATTAGGATAGAGAGAGTCGCTAAGATATTCCAGAAGAAGATAAAGTTATTTTTCTCTGAATATTAATAAGAAAACTATTCATATCTGTTGTGATGAACAAATGCTATAAGCCATGAAAATATAAGGTTTAACAAGGAAAACAAAGGGGAGTATAGAGAAGAGATCTGGAATAAATTTTCATCATTTTTAGCATCATTCAGAGACACAAGATGGACCAACCAAGATTCTCATGTGCTGAGATCCAGTTTTAGATCACTTTGGTGCCACCTGAAGCTGAAAGAATACTCTCAGTGTCATCAACATAGGCTCTTAATTTGGTGTATCTTGGTATTACCTCAGGGGATTTATCTGTGGAAAAGTACACAAAAGTGACCATTTCCTTTAATGTGACAATCATTTGTAAAATTGAATTGCTGGATCTTTGTTTTGTAACCAGATGCAAAGCAGTGTGTCCTTTGCCCAGCTCAAGAGTATCCAAACAGTGATAGAACTCACTGCCTCCCCAAGCCTGTGACCTTCCTGGATTTTGAGGATATTTTGTGGACAGCCATGGCCTGCATAGCTCTGTGCTTCTTTGTTCTCACAGCTGTAGTTTTGGGGGTCTTTGTGAAGCACCAAGACCATTGTCAAGGCCAAAAACCAGACTCTCAGCTTTATTCTGCTCATCTCTCTTCTGCTGTGCTTCCTCTGCTCCTTGCTCTTCATTGGCCAGCCTAACACCATCACCTGTGTCCTCCAAGAAGTCACATTTGGCCTTTTGTTCACTGTGGCTGTTTCCACAGTTCTGTCTAAAACCATTACTGTGTTTCTGGCATTCAAGGCCTTGAAGCCTGGAAGAACCATGAGGTGCTTGTGGTATCAGGGGCTTCTAACTCTGTCATTCTCATTTGCTCCCTGTTTCAAATGATTGTCTGTGGAATCTGGCTGGGAACCTCTCCCCCTTTCATTGACATAGACTCACATTCTGAGCCCAGAAACCTCATCATCATGTGCAACAAGGGCTCAGTTACTGCCTTCTACTGTGTGCTGGGCTACCTGGGTTTCTTTACTTAACTTTATTTTTTTATTTTAGTAACTATTATTTATTTTAATTTGACCAGAGAGTCAAGGAGAGTGAGAAAGCAAAGCACCAGTGCTTTCAACTGCTATGCCACCTTCTGGCTATGAAAAATTTTAAAATAATGCCAAGAACATAGTCTGAGAAAAGAATAGTACTTTAATAAGTGATTCTGGAGATAGTGGCTAAAACCTTACCTGTAAGACACAAAATAGGACTACAGAAGAAAAATTAGGGAAAATGACTCAGGTATTGATCTTGGCACAGATTATTTGAAGAAGACCTAAAAATCAGAGGCAAGCAAAACAAACAAACAAAAATACACTTGACATTATAGGAAAAGAAAATAATTCAACATAGTAAATAACCAACAGGGTGAAAAGACGTGCTTCAGGAGAGGGTCAATGTATTTTCAATCTATTCAGCTAGTGAAGGATTAATATTCAGAATATATAAGAAAGCCAATAAACCCAAAAGGAAAAACAAAATTAAAAACAAAACCCTGACTGTGGAATTAAATCAAGCCATAAATAAACATTTCTAAAGAAGACATACAGGGACCAGCAGGTGGCGCAGTGATTAAGGCGCTGGGCACACACCCACATGACTGACTAGGGTTCAAGTCCTGGACCTGGTGGCTTGCTTCCTCACTTTCTCTCTCTCTCTCTATGTCTCTTTCTGGTCAAATTAAAAATAAATAAATAAATAAATAAATAAATAAATAAATAAATAAATAAATAAAATTAAAATAAATAATTCTAAAAGAAAAAGAAAGCTGAAGCAAGCTGCTTTAAAAAGAAGAAGAAGAAGAAGAAGAAGAAGAAGAAGAAGAAGAAGAAGAAGAAGAAGGACATGCAATGTCCAGGTATGTGACAAAAATGTTCAATATCACTAATTACCAACAAAGTATACATAAAAACTCCAATGAGATTTCACTTTACCCTAGTTAGAATGACCATTTTTAATAAGGCAAAAAATAACAAATGTGAAGTGATAAAACATGACACACTGCAAGGTTAACTTACATGGGAAGGTTTAGAGTTTATATCTAAAGACCTCCCTGAGTATGCTGGGCATATTTGTACCCACAATGTGCAGCTGGAAGAGGCTGAGGGTAGACAATGAGGTGAGATGGTTTTGGGAGTGCCTGTTTCTCTATGGATCTCTCTATTCCTCTTTTTGTCTCTTTTACTCATGAAAAGAAAAAACTTTGAGGCAGTCTTGTGTGTGTGTGTGTGTATGTGTGTGTATTGGGGGGGGGGTGTTGTCATAATGCACATGTGCTCACCAAAGAGACAGAAATAGAGAGAAGGAAAGTGAGAAATAACCCCCAGTGGGCTGGCCATACCACAATCCCTTCTCTATTCTCCTCTAAGAATTTTTGGCATTCACACACACATGCACACACACACACACACACACACACACATGCTCAGTGTGATTTATAAGCTGCTGGCTCTAAAATTCAAACCATAATCAGACATGCAGTAGTCCAGTGTCTTAACCACTATACCTCCTACTGGCCACTTTGAAACATTTTTTAAAAATAAACAATGCTGGGCTAGCACATGGCATGGTAAAGGTGCTGGGTCCTACATGGTCAACTGCATGGTTCAAGCCCCTGACTGGATGGCTTAAAAATGCACCACATATATGTGCATGAATACTTAAAATAGTACAAAGAGAAAGAAGTAGTGACTGTGGCTTGTCCATATCTCTTAATGGGTGCTTTCTCATTCTCTTTCTCTCTCCTCTCTGGCTCTATCCAGTGGCAAATAGATGTGCCCTGTAGAAAAATTAGAGCAAAACAGAAAGACACAGCTTCATGGCTCCTAGGAACTAGCCATTATGGGGAAACAGAAATAAAGAGTTCTCACTGATAATCCAGCCTCCAGCACACAAAACTCATGTGGAAGACAAAGAAAACGGACTTTCTTGAAGACACATTTTCACGGCTCCTGAAAACTAGCCATTTTGGGGAAACAGAAATGAAGAGTTCCCGCTGATAATTTGGCCTCCAGCACACAAAACTCGCATGGTAGAAAGACTGCTTTCAGGCCTCCTGTCTCTGAACCTGTCTTTGTCTCTTTCTACCTCTGTCTCTGTCTTCTCTCTCTCTCTTTATTTTTAATTTTTGCTTTGTAGAATTTTTTAAGATGAAGCATTTTCTGGGCTTTCTGGCCCCTCCTATCCCTTTATCTTGTTAGCAATTCCCTCTCCCCCTCCCAACCCAGGAGAGGCAAAAGGAACAGGCCTTCCTGAAGACACAGCTTCAGGGCTCCTGTGAACTAGCCATTTTGGGGAAACAGAAATGACGGGTTCCCACTGATAATTCGGCCTCCAGCACACAAAACTTGCGAGGTAGGAAGGCCACTTTCAGGCCTCCTGTCTCTGTACCTGTCTTTGTCTCTCTCTACCTCTGTCTCTGTCTCTGTATTCTCTCTATTCTTTTTAAGTTTTGTTTTTAAAAAATTTTTAAAGTGAAGAATTTTCTGTGCTTTCTGGCCCCTTCTATCCCTTTATCTTGTTAATAATTCCCCCTCCCCCTCCCAACCCACGAGAGGCAAAGGGAACAGGCCTTCTTGAAGACACAGCTTCAGGGAACCCGCAGTTAGCGTAATGGCTGTGTCACTGAACTCCCACGTAGTCAACCGTGGTTCGCGTTCTGGACCCGGTGGCTTAAAACTCACACTGGGTGCATGTGCATGAGTGCCCAAGATCCCGAGAGGAGACTGGAGGAGAAGGGGTTGTGCATGACCATCCCCCCTGGGGGGTGATTTCTCGCTTTCTGCCTCTATGTCTCTCTCTGTTTGTCTGGCGAGTGCATGCGGCCTATAATGAACAAAAAAAAAAAAAACTATCAAAAAAAAAAAATAAAAAAACTAAAAGACACAGCTTCATGGCTTCAGTGAACTAGGCATTTTTGGAAAACAGAAATGAAGAATTCCCACTGATAATTCGGCCTCAAGCACACATAACTCGCGTGGTAGGAAGACCCCTTTAAAGCCTCCTGTCTCTGTACCTGTCTTTGTATCTCTCTACCTCCTCTGTCTCTGTCTCTGCCTTCTCTCTCTTTTTTTAAATTTTTGCTTTTTAGAATTTTTTAAGGTGAATTGTTTTCTGGACTTTCTGGCCACTCCTATCCCTTTATCTTGTAAATAATTCCCACTCCTTCTCCAAACGCAGGAGAGGCAAAGGGAACAGGCCATCTTGAAGACACAGCTTCATGGATCCTGCAAACATGGCATTTTGGGGAAACAGAAATAAAGAGTTCCCTCTGATAATTTGGCCTCCAGCACACAAAACTTGCGTGGTAGGAAAACCCCTTTCAGGCTTCCTGTCTCTGTACCTGTCTTTGTCTCTCACTACATCTATCTCTGTCTCTGTCACTGTTTTCTCTCTCTTTTTTTAAGTTTTGCTTTTTAGAATTTTTTAAGCTGAAGCATTTTCTGGGCTTTCTAGCCCCTTTTATCACTTTATCTTGTTAATAATTCCTTTTTCCCCTCCCAACCCAAGAGAGGCAAAAGGAACAGGCCTTCTTGAAGACACAGCTTCATGGAACGGGCAAACTAGCCATTTTGGGGAAATAGAAATTAAGAGTTCCCACTGATAATTTGGACTTGAGCACACAAAATTCACGAGGTAGGAAGACCCCTTTCAGGCCTCCTGTCTCTGTACCTGTCTTTGTCTCTCTCTACCTCTGTCTCAGTCTCTGTCTCTGTCTTCTTTCTATTCTTTTCAAGTTTTGCTTTTTAAAACTTTTTAAGGTGAAGCATTTTCAGGGCTTTCTGGCCCCTTCTATCCCTTTATCTTGTTAATAATTCCCTCTACCCCTCCCAACACAGGAGAGGCAAAGGGAACAGGCCTTCTTGAAGACAGCTTCATGGAACGGGCAAACTAGCCATTTTGGGGAAACAGAAATGAAGTGTTCCCAATGATAATTTGGCCTCTAGCACACAAAATTCGTGTGGTAGGAAGACTGCTTTCAGGCCTCTTGTCTCTGTACCTGTCTTTTTCTCTCTCTGCCTCTGTCTCTGTCTTCTCTCTCTTTTTGTAAATTTTTGCTTTTAAGAATTTTTTAAGGTGAAGCACTTTCTGGACTTTCTAGCCCCTCCTATTTCTTTATTTTGTTAATAATTCTCTCACCCCCTCCCAACACATGAGAGGCAAAGGAAACAGGCCTTCTTGAAGACACAGCTTCATGGAACGGGCAAACTAGCCATTTTCAGGAAACAGAAATCAAGTCTTCCCACTGATAATTTGGAATTTGGACTTGAGCACACAAAACTCGTGAGGTAGGAAGACCCCTTTCAGGCCTCCTGTCTCTGTACCTGTCTTTGTCTCTCTCTACCTCTGTCTCTGTCTTCTTTTTCTTTTTTTCATTTTTGCTTTTTAGAATTTTTAAGGTGAAGCATTTTCTGAGCTTTCTGGCCCCTCCTATCCCTTTATTTTGTAAATAAGTTTCTTCCCCACTCCGAACCCAGGACAGACAAAGGGAACAGGCCTTCTTGAAGACACAGCCTCATGGCTCCTGTGAACTAGCCATTTTGCGGAAACATAAATGAAGAGTTCCCACTGATAATTTGGCCTCCAGCACACCATACTCGTGTGGTAGGAAGACCCGTTTCAGGCCTCCTGTCTCTGTACCTGTCTTTGTCTCTCTCTACCTCTGTCTCTATTTCTGTTTCTCTCCCTTTCTTCTCTCTCTTTCTTTAATTTTTGCTTTTTAGAATGTTTTAAGGTGAAGCATTTTCTGGGCTTTCTGGCACTTTCTATCCCCTTATCTTGTTAATAATTCCCACTCCTTCTCCCAATGCAGGAGTGGCAAAGGGAACAGGCCATTTTGAAGACACCGTTTCACGGCTCCTTTGAACTTGCCATTTTGGGGAAACAGAGATGAAGAGTTCTCACAGATAATTTGGGCTCCAGCACATAAAACTGGCATGGTAGAAAGACCGCTTGCAGGCCTCCTGTCTCTGTACCTGTCTTTGTCTCTCTCTACCTCTGTCTCTATCTCTGTCTTCTCTTTAAGTTTTGCTTTTAGAATTTTTGAAGGTAAAGCATTTTCTGTGCTTTCTGGCCACTCCTATCCTTTTATCTTGTTAATAATTTCCTCTCTCTCTCCCAACCAAGGAGAGGCAAAGGAACAGGCCTTCTTGAAGACATAGCTTCATGGCTCCTCTGAACTAGCCATTTTAGGGAAACAGAAATGAAGTGTTTCCACTGATAACTCGGACTCCAGTACACAAAACTCTTGTGGTAGGAAAACCCCTTTCAGTCCCCCTGTCTCTGTACCTGTCTTTGTCTCTTTCTACCACTGTCTCTGTCTCCTCTCTTTTTTTAACTTTTGTTTTTTATAAATTTTTAAGGTGAAGCATTTTCTGGGCTTTCTGGCCCCTCCTATCTCTTTATCTTGTTAATAATTTCCTCTCCCCCTCCGAACCCAGGAGAGGCAAAGGGAACATGCCTTCTTGAAGACACAGCTTCATGGCTCCAATGAACTAGCCATTTTGTGGAAATGGAAATGAAGAATTCCCACTGATAATTCAGCCTCCAGCACACAAAACTCACGTGGTAGGAAGACCCATTTCAGGCCTCCTGTTAATGTACCTGTCTGTTTCTCTCTCTACCTCTATCTCTGTCTCTGTCTTCTCTCTCTTTTTTAAAATTTTTGCTTTTTAGAATTTTTGAAGGTGAAGCATTTTCTGGGCTTTCTGACCACTCCTATACTTTTATCTTGTTAATAATTCCCTCTCCCCGTACCCACCCAGGAGAGGCAAGAAGAACAGGCCTTCTTGAAGACACAGCCTCATGGCTCCTGCACACTAGCCATTTTGGGGAAACAGAAATGAAGTGTTCTCACTGATAATTCGACCTTCAGCACCCAAAACTTGTGTGGTAGAAAGATCCTTTTCAGGCCTCCTGTCTCTGTGCCTGTCTTTGTCTCTCTCTACCTCTGTCTCTGTCTCTGTCTTCTCTCACTTAGTTTTAATTTTTGGTTTTCAGAATTTTTTAAGATGAAGCATTTTCTGGGCTTTCTGGCCCCTCCTATCTCTTTATCCTCTTAATAATTCCCTCTCCCGCCCCCAACCCAGGAGAGGCAAAGAGAACAAGCCTTCTTAAAGACACAGCTTCATGGCTCCAGGGAACTAGCCATTTTGTGGAAATGGAAATGAAGTGTTCTCACTGATAATTCAGCCTCCAGCACACAAAACTTGTGTGTTAGGAAGACCCCTTTGAGGCCTCCTTTCTCTGTACCTGTCATTGTCTCTCTCTACCTCTATCTCTGTCTCTGTCTGCTCTCTTTTTTTAAGTTTTGCTTTTTAGAATTTTTAAGGTGAAGCATTTTCTGGTCTTTTTGGCCACTCCTACCCTTTTATCTTGTTAATAATTTTCTCTCACCCTCCCAACCCAGGAGAGGAAAAGGGAACCAGGCCTTCCTGAAGACACAGTCTCATGGCTCCTGTGAACTAGCCATTTTGGGGAAACAAAAATGAAGTGTTCCCACTGATAACTCAGACTCCAGTACACAAAACTCTTGTGGTAGAAAGACTCCTTTCAGTCCTCCTGTCTCTGTACCTGTCTTTGTCTCTCTCTACCACTGTCTCTGTCTCTGTCTCCTCTGTCTTTTTTTTTTTTTTTGAGTGGTTTTTGCTATAGGGTGTTTGTGCTCGCCAGACAGAAAGAGAGAGAGAGAGAAACAGAAAACAAGAAATCCCCCCCAGGGGGGATGGCCACGCTGCAATCCCTTCTCCTCCATTGTCCTCTCGGGATCTTGGGCATGCATGCACATGTGCTCAGCGTGAGTTTTAAACCACCGGGTCCGGGACATGAACCGTTGTCGAGTACGTGGGAGTCCAGCGACATAGCCATTACGCTAACTGTTGGTCCCCCTCCTCTGTCTTTTTTTTAATTTTTGCTTTTTAGAATCTTTTAAGATGAAGCATTTTCTGGGCTTTCTGACCCCTCCTATGCCTTTATCTTGTTATTAGTTCCCTCTCCCCCTCCGAACCCATGAGAGGCAAAGGGAACACGCCTTCTTGAAGACACAGCTTCATGGCTCCTGTGGACTACCATTTTGGGGAAACAGAAATGAAGAATTTCCACTGATAATTCTCCCTCCAGCACACAAAACTCACAGGGTACGACGACCCCTTTCAGACCTCCTGTCTCTGTACCTGCCGTTGTCTCTCTCTACCTCTGTCCCTGTCTCTGTCTTCTCTCTCTTATTTTAAATTTTTGCTTTTTAGAATTTTTAAGGTGAAGCATTTTAGGGGCTTTCTGGCCCCTCCTATACCTTTATCTTGTTAATAATTCCCTCTCGCCCTCCCAACCCAGGAGACACAAAGGGAACAGGCCTTCTTGAAGACACAGCTCCATGGCTCCTGAGAATTTGCCATTTGGATAAACAGAAATGAAGAGTTCCCACTGATAATTTGGCCTCCAGCACACAAAACCCACATGGTAGGAAGACCCATTTCAGGCCTCCTGTCTCTACCTGTCTTTGTTTCTCTCTACCTCTGTCTCTGTCTCTATCTTCTCTCTCTGTTTTAATTTTTGCTTTTTAGAATTTTTTAAGGTGAAGCATTTTCTGGGCTTTCTGGCCCCTCCTATCCCTTTATCTTGTTAATAATTCCCTCTTTCCCTTTCAACCTAAGAGAGGCAAAGGGAATAGACCTTCTTGAAGACACAGCTTCATGGCTCTTGCAAACTAGCCATTTTGGGGAAACAGAAATGAAGTGTTCCCACTGATAACTCGGACTCCAGTACACAAAACTCTTGTGGTAGGAAGACCCCTTTCAGTCCTCCTGTCTCTGTACCTGTCTTTGTCTCTCTCTACCTCTGTCTCTGTCTCTGTCTCCTCTCTTTTTTAAAATTTTTGCTTTTTAAAATTTTTTAAGTTCAGACATTTTTGGGGCTTTCTGGCCAGAAAAAAATTCTTTACTGCAATTTTTAAAAAAAATTAATTTTTTTTGTTTTATTGAAATGGTTTTCTCTTCATTTTTTCCTCTCTTTTTTTTTTTTTTTTTTTTTTTTTGCTGTTGTTGCTGTTGTTTCTTTGTTTCTGCTTATTTTTCTGCATGCTCCTCAATGCTCAGATTGAACTTCCAAGTTTCAGAAGAAACCAGCCATCAACCCAGTGACTAAAAATTGCTTCAGGACCACAAGAAATATGAGAAATTAGGAAAATAACTCTCCTCCCTGGAAAAAAGATACCTCTTCTTTATCCACACATAGTTTAGTGGAAATCATGGAGATGTCTGATAAAGAATTAAGAACATTCTTAATGGCAAAGCTAACAGAGATGGAAGAAAAGAGAGACAATTAACTACTAAAGAGGAAGGAGAAAGAAGTTGTTGAGTTCCAGGAGGTGAGAAAATTCATGCAAGATCTAAAAGAGGAATGTCACACTTAACAAGAGAATCAAATGGAACTGTTAGAGATGAAGGCTATTATACAGGAAGTCAAAATCTCCCTTGAAATTATTAAAAGCAGACTAGATGATACAGAAAATAGAATCTCAGATGTAGAAGAGAAAATTGCTAGCCTAGAAAAATCCACCATGAAGACTGAGAAAATGGCACAAAAATTTGAGATTAATATACGAGAAATACTAGATACAATTAAACATCCAAACATCTGGATAACAGTCATCCCAGAAGGTGAAGAGACTCATAAGGGCATTGATAATGTATTCCATGAGATCCTGCAAGAAAACTTTCCATACCTAGAAAGGCACTCACAGATTCAGTCCCATGAAATACAGAGGACCCCAAATAGTATCAACTCAAGGAGATATTCTCCAAGACACATTATAGCCAGATTGACCGAAACCACAGACAAAGTCAAGATACTAAGATTGGCAAGAGAAAAACGGCAAGATACCTACAAAGGGTATCCCATCAGACTAACAGCAGACTTATCATCAGAAACAATGCGAGCGAGGAAAGAATGGGAAAATATATTCAAACTGTTAATGGAAAAGCAATTTCAATCGAGAATACTTTACTCAGCCAGATTATTGTTCATTTGGGAAGAAAAGACATGAACATTCCCAGATAAACAAAACCTGAAAGAATTTACCAGCACTAGACCAGATCTCCAAGAAGTTCTTAAGGGAGTCCTATGTCAGTTAAATTGAATGCAGACACACAGAAATAAAAGTTTAAAAACTAAGAAAATGGGCAACATAATTGTAGGGACAAAGTCTGGAGATGAATATTATATCCCAGAATTCAATCTGGAAGATTGAATAACAACAGAAGAAAGATTAAGTACATGAGACTGAACTGATGAAACAACATTCTGTGACTTGACTAAAATATTGCTGCTTTTCTTCTAAGCTTTGTTGTCTGGTTTTAAAGGATTTTTGTCCTGTCTTGAGCTGTCAATTGGTTCATGTACCTACTATTTGAACAGAATACTAACCTATTTCTAGGCTTTAAGTTTCAAGGAAATAGTGTTACCAGTTCAAAACTGCTTTTCTTAAAATTACAAGCTGAACTTGCTCTTGAAAGTAGTTAGATTACTTATGATATTGTGTGATCAACAAAATGTTGGGGGAAAAGGAGTTGAAGACAACTGTATATAGCAGAGATAGTGTAATAGTAGAGTGGGAAAGGGCAGAGGGTCAAACATGGGGTAAAAACATATAGATACATATACATATGTATGAAAGTAGAAATGGAATATTATGAATGATAACATGCATGATTAAGCCACTATGCAGTTTATTCTAGATGGGAAACCATATTTAGTATGTTGTGATGATGCTCAGGGAATGAATGTTAAGTAATTAAAAAAAAAGTTTCAGGAGAAAAAAAAAAAAACAGTAAAACTGTTCTTATCGAAATTTTAAAAAAATGCATATTTGATGACTGCAGTAAGGTATATAGTCCCAGGTAGGTACTACTATATAGTATGTTCATTCTATTCACTGATGTTTATGCCTAAAGTCAGACTTGGGTTCATGTATAGGTATGTATCAGTTGTGCTTGCTATTGGAAATATTTAGACCAATTAAGTTCATTAGCAAATCAATTAAATGGGGGGGGGGCATAGAAAGCAACCATGGATACCAGAGACAATGTGGGAGGAGGGTGGGACATGGCAGAGGGTGAGGGATAGGGAATCAAGGATGGCAAAAAAATTGTATACAAGACATAAGAAATGGAAAATTATTTGTTGATAACATGTATGTTGGTGTGCTTGATTAAGCCAATATACAATGTATTTTGGATGGAAAATTCATTTGTATGTTGTAATGAGGTATAGTGAATTAATGTAAAAAATAAATAAATTTTGGGAACCAGCAGTTAGGGTAATGGCTATGTCGCTGGACTCCCATGTAGTCGACCGCAGTTCATGTCCCGGACCCAGTGGCTTAAAACTCACCCCGGGCATGTGTGCGTGTGTGCCCAAGATCCTGAGAGGAGAATGGGGAAGAAGGGATTGCAGTGTGACCATCCCCTCTGGGGGGTGATTTCTCGCTTTCTGTCTCTCTGTTTCTCTCTGTCTGTCTGGCAAGCGCACGTGCCCTGTAGCAAAAACCTCTCCAAAAAAAAAAAAAAATTAAAGAAAAAAATTAAAACAAAACAAAACAAAAACAAATCTGATTAACTGCATTCTCAAGTCAATAGTTTGGAGCAGTGCCTGTTATCAAATACTACCCAGGCTGAGAGTCACTTGAGCATGACTACTGTTCTTCCTCCTGTTGTGGCTGTGGAGAAGTGGGCTGTACCCCACCAGAAAATCAGCAAAGCCTTGAGAGGCTAAAGAGGTGTGGGTAGAATGCCTAGGTGTCAGACCCACCGACGGCAAACAGTTCCTTAGTTGGGAGGTGAGTATTAAAGAAAAGACAAGAAGACAGAATAGAAACAGGAGGACTGCCAGTCAATACCGGTCAGCCACAAGTTAAGTTTATTGCTCTCTTTTATACAGAAACATTTAGCTTCCTTAACGTGGGACTCAAAAGTCCTTGCTGAGTTTATCAGGTTGTTGTAAGGATACTTGGAACATTTTGCACATAACACTTCAGACGTCCAAGGTTAGGTCCAGACAATAACCTTGGTCTCCATCTAGCAGTCACATCTTGCAGTTCCTCAAGTCTCCTTCTTGGCTCCCCACATCTCCCCTTTTTTTGTTTATTAAAAAAATTCGCCACTTCTGGGAACCAGCAGTTAGTGTAATGGCTATGTTGCTGGACTCCCACGTAGTAGACCGCGGTTCGCGTCTCGGACCCGGTGGCTTACAACTCATGCCGGGCGCGTGTGCGTGCGTGCCCAAGATCCCGAGAGGAGAATGGAAGAGAAGGGATTGCGGCGTGACCATCCCCCCTGGGGGGTGATTTCTCCCTTTCTGTCTCTCTGTCTCTCTCTGTCTGTCTGGCGAGCGCACGCGCCCTATAGCAAAAAACCTCTCCAAAAAAAAAAAAAAAGAAAAAGAAAAAAAGTTCGCCACTTCTGAGGGGCAGTAGGCTGTGCCTGTCTTAGGTTGTCCCTGGTAACATTTTCTCTTACTTGTCATTGGGTAATGCATATTTGTATGCACCCCATCTTAGGTTGAGAAACATCCCAAGAATCTTACCCATCATTGACTACCAGCCTCTGCATCTAATGCCTTGGCTTGAAGTTTTAACTGATGGATTTCAGAGCGAACTCCAAGAAAGGAGCGTCCGATTATTTGCACAAGGCAGGGGGCACAACACAGCAACATAAGACCCATACCTGCTGCCATCACGGCAGGCATTAACCACTGTTGCCAAGAGGTTCAGTGTGGTAGGAGACCATACAGTTGTTGCAGCAATTTATTTGCCTCTTGTGCTGCATTAAAGGGAGAGGAATATGCCTTCTCTATCTCTAATATCTCTCGATGGAGTGTAAGAATGTCCATTGTTTCACTGGCTCCGTGCCAGACACCTTGTAAATGTTTTTTGACCTTTTCCCAATCATGTTGCTTTCACTATAGATTTTAGGGGTGACACAAATCCAGATACAAAGCATGACATCGGACAGAAGAACGCACATGTAACCCATCTACCCAGTTTCCCAGATGTACAACAGTATCATAAAGAGCATCCAATTTTTTTTTTGAGAGGTTTTTCACTATAGGGCATGTGTGCTTGCCAGATAGAGAGAGACAGAGAGACAGAAAGCGAGAAATACCCCTAGAGGAGATGGCCACACTGCAATCCCTTCTTCTCCATTCTCCTCTCGGGATCTTGGGCACGCACGCACATGTGCCCGGCGTGGGTTTTAAGCCACCGGGTCCAGGACGCGAACCGCGGTCAACTACGTGGGAGTCCAGCGACATAGCCATTATGCTAACTGCTGGTTCCCAAGAGCATTCAATTTTTGTTGGATTTTTTCATCAATAGTTTCTTGAGTATGTAAAGCTATGGAAATATTTTTGGACACATTATCTACAAACCCAGCTGTTTGTACTGTCTGTGTTAAAGCTATGGCAGAGGTGACTGCAGTCACCAAAATGGATATAAATGCAATAATTTCTGTTATTATGAGTCCTACCCCCCACTTGTGATGTGCTAAGGCATGTTCTAATTCTCACAAAACTCGCAATCCCTTTTCCTCATACCATTCTTCAGATACATTTACAGGAAGCATAACAAATGAAGGTTGTTCTACTACAAAAACAGAAGAGGTTCTATTGTTAATACAATTAGAAAGTGTACAATTAGAACAATTGATAGTAAATTTGTTAGTGTTTCCATCCCTAAATATTTGTACAGCCCCTTGGAGGAAAAGCTAAGGTGGATGAACACAAGCAGCCACTATTCTTTGTAACGACCCAAACCCCCTTATCTGAATGTCTCCTTGTTGGAAAATTGGCATAAAATCTCCCATGGCTGCTGCAATTTTCCATACATATCTTTGATGTATTCCAAGGCTTGAGACCCATGCACCCTCCACTAAGGCATTGCGGGAGTACAAATTCGAGGGCCTCGCCCAGTCTAAGATGTACATGGTCGACCAGTTTTGAATGGGATATTTATTTTTAATTTTTAATTTTTATTTATATTTATTTATTTATTTTTAATTTTGGGGGGAAGGTTTTTGTTTTTGGTATATTTATTTATTTTTTATTATTATTATTTTTTTATTTGCTGTAGGGCACATGCGATTGCCAAACAGAGAGAGACATAGAGACAGAAAGCGAGAAATCACCCCCCAGGGGGGATGGTCATGCCACAATCCCTGCTCTTCCATTCTCCTCTCGGGATCTTGGGCATGCATGCACACGCGCTCGGCATGAGTTTTAAGCCACCAGGTCCAGGACGCGAACTGCAGTCGACTACGTGGGAATCCAATGACATAGCCATTACGCTAACTGCTGGTCCCCCTGAATGAGATATTTTAAGGGTATTTCATTACAGCATTCTTTTTATAGTAAAGTCTGATTGTTCAAGCGATCTTCTTTGGCACAAGGAGGAAGATACTGAGGTTGTGTTGCATTAACAGAGTTGTTTTCTGGTCAAGGAGCCATCATGCGGACCGTCTGATTGCCTCTGGAAATAGTTCTCTGTTCCACAAGAACACACCCTGGTAATTTACTTATGGAAAAACAAATTGGCATTCCTTCACTCTGTCCAGTATAATTAAACCCCGACCAACTTTGTATATCACTCTGACCCACATACGGATGTCCCAGAAATCACGTGTGATTAACTGATATGGGAATGTGATGGCATTCCCATTCCACAGGGTGCAGGAGTGGTGGATTAGGTACATACGCCCAGTAGATTTCTGCCTCAACGAGTGTCACCATCTTCAGGCAGATCCATAGGCACAGCATCCTCCTGGTCTTTTGGGGTGTCCATAAACTGCACCAAGCATTCTGGAAGCCAGTGAGCTCCATCATTGTCCTGCGAAAAAATATAGACATGTCCTTGATCCCATATCAACACAGGGTCAGGCCCATTCCATGATCCGGTTAAAGAATCTTTCCAAATAACTGTGGTATAATGAGATTGTGTTTTGGAATGCCAAAATTGTTCAGCTGCACTAGATCCTTGTTTATCCACATTTAAGAAATTAAGTACGAATAAGTCATGTTTTAAATAATTATGTGGTGTCAGGTGATACAACTCCCCCTTTTTAATTTTATGTAAAGGAGCTTTTAAAGTACTATGAGCTCTTTCTACAATACCTTGACTTTGGGGATCATAAGGAATGCCAGTCTTGTGGGAAATTTGAAATTGTGCACAGAAGCAGGTAAAGCCATTACTAGTATATCTACTGCCATTATCAGTTTTAATGCAACGAGGCAATCCCAAAACAGAGAAGACCTCCAGGCAATGGGCCACAGCATGTTTTGTAGCTTCTCCGGTGTGAGCTGAAGCAAAAATAAATCCCGAGAAAGTATCTATTGTCACATAAATATATTCTATCTTATCAAATTCAGGATAATGAGTAACATCCATTTGCCACAAATGATTTGGAAGAAGGCCTCGAGGGTTTAACCCATAATGAGGAACAGGAAGGAATTCTGGGCAGGTAGAACAGCTTTTAACTATTTGTCTAGCGGTTTCCCAAGAAATGCCAAATTGTTTTTATAAACTGGCACTATTTTGATGATGCAATGCATGAGCCTGTTCAGCTTGTTGTAAGCGAGTGAATGTGATTAGGCGGGTTCTTCTATCGGCGAGGACATTGCCCCTGGAAAGCGGATCTGGTAAATTGGTGTGTGCTCGAAGATGTCCAATGAATCAAGGAAGAGTTCATTGTCGAATACATTGTTGCAGGTTGGAAAGAAGATATTGAATAGTGGATAATGTGGGATCAAGAAAGGCGACAGTCTCAAAGCACTGGGCAGCATGAAAAATATAATGACTGTCAGTATATAAATTGAAAGATGTTTGAGGAAAGAGTTGAAATACAGTTATGACCACTTGTAATTCCACCACTTGTGCTGAGGCGGGGGGAAAATGGAGAAAGGTAGTGTGATTATGAATTACATAGGCGGCTTGTCCAGATAAAGAACCATCAGTAAAAACAACAAGTGCATTTTTTATGGGAGTTGTTCACAAAATTGTGGAAAATATAAAAGCATGTGACTGTGCAAAGTGGAGCAAATGATGGTTAGGAAGATAATGGACAATTTGTCCTGCAAAATGTGCCAAAGCAAGTGCCCACGAGTCACAAGTTTGAAGCAGCCAGTCCAATTGTTGGGCAGTGTAAGGGATTCCAAGATATTGTGGTTCTCGACCAAAATATCTTTTAGTTTCTTTTCTAAGTAGGAAAAGAAGAGAAGCAACTGCATCATAATATGGGGTTAAAACTCTGGCAGGAGACACAGGCAGATGCACCCAAAGCAGGGGACCATCCTGCCAAAGAACAGCTGTGGGAGAATGCTTAGTATGAAGGACATAGCCAGTCCAAGGCTGGGAATAATCGAGATACTCGACTTGTGTCTGAATAGCACTTTCTACTTTATACAGAGTGACTCTTGCTTCAGGAGACAGCTGTCTGGGGGAGGTAGGGTCTGGGTCACCTTTTAAACAATCAAAAAAAGGTTTCAAATCATGGGTGGTAAGGTCTAATTGGGGACGAAGCCAATTAATATCTCCTAACAGTTTTTGAAAATCATTTAGAGTGCAGAGATCATCTTTTCTAATATGAATTTTTTGGGGGACAATGACTCGAGGGTAGAGGGTGTAACCCAGATACGGATAAGGTGAAATCCATTGAAGCTTTTCTGGGGCTATGTGCAAACCTCTTTTTTCTAAAGCCTTTTGTACTTGTGCATATACTGAAAGTACAACACCCTCATTATGGTTGGCTATCAAAATATCATCCATATAATGGATGATATATGTTTCAGGGGCAGCTCGCCGTACCTTTTCTAATGCGGCTGCAACAAATTTTTGACATAAAGTAGGGCTATTGGCCATTCCTTGAGGCAATACTTTTAATTGATACTGCTTCATAGGTTCTTTAAAGTTAGTCTGAGGAATGCTAAAAGCAAATCATTTACAATCATCAGGGTGAAGTGGAATAGTATAAAAATAATCTTTAAGATCAATTATAATTTTAAAGGTATCTCTAGGAATGGCACCTGGCTTAGGTAAACCTGGTTGCAAGCTCCCATGAGTTCCATAGTCTCATTGATCTTTCAGAGGTCTTGTAAGAGCCTCCATTTTCCTGATTTCTTTTTTACTACAAAGATGGGTGAATTCCATGGGGAAGTAGATTCAGTTATATGTCCTAAAGCGAGCTGTTCCTGTACTAACTGTTCGGCTGCCACAATTTTTTCTGCACTAAGAGGACACTGATCCACCCACACAGGACAGTCAGATTTCCATACTATGGGATCTGCATGGGGTACAGGTTGGTCAGTGGCCTCCGTCAAAAATACCCCAACCCAGCATATGGAGGCCATTTTTGTGGACTTAGAGTTTGTAAAGAACCTTGATTTTGGATTCCTAAACCTTGATTTGTGAGTAGACCTTGTGACAATTGATTTGTGACAGTTGGATTAGGACTATACAAGTACACTCCCATGTTAGCCATGACATCTCTGCCCCACAAATTCACAGGCAACCCTGGGACTACATATGGGTTGAATGTTCTTTGATGCCCTTCATTATCCACCCAGGTTAATCTATCTGAACTTTGTTCAGGATTTTGGGTCTGGCTGATGCCTTGCAATTGAGACATAGTAGATGTTTTTGGCCAACTAGGCCATTGAACAGCTGTAATGACAGAAACATCAGCACAGTGTCTAAAAGGCCTCGTAATTGTCACCCATTAATCCATAAATTTAATTCAGGTCTATCTTTACTTATTTCCTGAATCCAGTATGCATTTGAGGAGCCAAATCCCTCAGCACCACGAATAGCTCTCTTTGATTTATTAGCTGTGTTCATTACAGGAATTAACAGAATCTGAGCAATACGTTGACCACGTTGAAGGACTGAAATTTGGTAAGGAGATGATGTCATAATTTTTATTTCTCCTGTAAAATCCGAATCTATAACTCTTGGGGCAATAAGTCCCTGCATTAATGAGCTATTTCTTCCTAAGACCAGACCAACAGATCCAGGAGGTAAAGGACCATAGACCCCTGTAGGTAAGGCCTGAACTCCCATTTCTGGTGTCAGTACTGTGTAGGTGGAGGAACCAAGGTCCAATCCTGCACTACCTGGAGTGGCCTGCATGAGATCTTGTATGAACTGTTTACCTGCGGTGGAATGACTTGATTGTTTGTTTGGGTCTGAATGGCCCCATAACATTATTGAGGGGCCTGGGGTTGGCCCCTTTTCCCGTTTCCTGACCGGGTACTATAGGATTTCCTAAATTGTCCCTTTTTGACCAACATTGATAAGTCCAATGTTTTCCCGTCTTACAATTTGGGCATAAGTCTGGCTCTCTCTGGGGTCTCTGCCTTGTAACTGGACATTGTTTTGCCTGGTGACCCAATTGACCACAATTATAACAGTTGTCAGGAGGTCCCTTACCTCTGTTCCTAGGCCCCTTAACCTGTTGGCACAGGATTTTCTTAACTGCTTTACCCTGCAAAGCTGCAGCCATAGCCAGCCCTTGGGTGTACGATGGGCCAATGTCTGCACACAATCTAATGTAATCAGACAGGCCACTTTTCTTTCTAAAAGGATGGATAGCTGCTTGGCAGGCTGAATAAGCATTTTCATAAGTGAGTTGTTTTACCAACAAAAGTCCTGCTTCACTTTCTCCTAACAGTCTTTGTGCAGTCTGTAGTAAATGGGCTACAAAATCCTGAAAAGGCTCATCTGGTCCTTGTCTGATCTTAGATAAGTCCTCTGTTTTCTGGCAGAGGGTAGTTTATTCCATGCTCTCCTAGCCGCGGCACTTACTTGTACATACACGGCTATGTTAAAATTAAGCTGTTGATTAACATCCATATATTGTCCCTCTCCAGCCAACATTTCAAAAGTAATGGGGACTTTTTTTAAACTAATTTAGTTTTCTTTTTTTTTAACATTAATACGCTATACATCATTACAGTATACAAAATGGATTTTCCATCCAAAATACACTGTCTGTTGGCTCAATCAAGCACCTCAACATACATGTTATCAACAAACAATTTTCCATTTCTTATGTCTTGTATATTTTGCTTTTTTTTGTCATCCTTGATTCCCTATCCCTATCCCACCCTCCTCCCATTGTCTCTGGTATCCATGATTGCTTTCTATGCCTTTACCCCCCCATTCAATTGATTTGTTAATGAACTTAATTTGTCTAAATATTTGCAATAGCAAGCACAGCTGATATATACATACACAAGAACCCATGTCTGACTTTAGGCATAAACCTCAGTGCATAGAATGAACATACTATAAAATAGTACCTAGCTGGGGCTATATAGCTTACTGTGGTCATCAAATACACAGTTTTTTCTTTAAATTTTGGTAACAGTTTTAGTATTTTATTTTCTGAATTTATTTTTTAATTTACATTCATTCCCTGAATATCATCACAACATACTAAATGTGGTTTCCCCTCTAGAGTAAACTGCATAGTGGCTTAATCATGCATGTTATCATCCATAAAATTCCATTACTACTTTCATATATATAGATAGATAGATAGATAGATAGATAGATAGATAGATATATGGTATATATATGTTTTTTACCCCATCTCTGACCCTCTGCCCTATTCCACTCTCTTATTACACTATCTCTGCTTTCTACAGTTGTCTTCAATTCCTTTTCCCCCAATATTTTGTTGACCACACATTATCATAAGTAATCTAACTACTTTCAATAGCAAGTTCAGCTGGTGGTTTCAAGAAAGGCAGTTTTGAACTGGTAAGGATATTTCCTTGAAACTTGAAGCCTAGAAATAGGTTAGTATTTTGTTCAAATAGTAGGTACATGAATCTATTGACAGCTAAAGACAGGATAAAAATCCTTAAAACCGGACAACAAAGCTTAGAAGAAAAGCAGCAATATCTTAGTCAAGTCACAGAATGCTGTTTCATCAGTTCAGACTCATGTACTTAATCTTTCTTCTGTTGAGGTACGATCTTCTAGATTGAACTCTGGGATATAATACTCAACTCCAGACTTTGTCCCTACAATTAAGTTGCCCATTTTCTCAGTCTTTGAACTCTTATTTCTGTGTGTCTGCATTTAATTTTACTGACATAGCACTTCCTTAAGAACTTCTTTGAGATCTGGTCTGGTGCTGGTAAATTCTTTCAGGTTTTGTTTATCTGGGAATGTTCATGTCTTTTCTTCCCAAATGAACAATAACCTTGCTGGGTACAGAATTCTTGGTTAAAATTGCTTTTCCCTTAATACTTTGAATATATTTTCCCATTCTTTCCTTGCTCGCATTGTTTCTGATGTGAGGTCTGCCATTAGTCTGATGGGATACCCTTTGTAGGTAACTTGCCGTTTTTCTCTTGCCAGTCTTAGTATCTTGTCTTTGTGGTTTTGGTCAATCTGGCTATAATGTGTCTTGGAGAAGATCTTCTTGGGTTGATTCTATTTGGGGTCCTCTGTATTTCTTGGGACTGAATCTTTGAGTGCCTCTCCAGGTTTGGAAAGTTTTCTTGCAGGATTTCATGGAATACATTATCAATGCCCTTATGAGTCTCTTCACCTTCTGGGATGCCTATTATCCAGATGTTTGGACGTTTAATTGTATCTAGTATTTCTCGCATATTATTCTCAGATTTTTGGGCCATTTTCTGTCTTCATGGTGGATTTTTCTAGGCCAGCAATTTTCTCTTCTACATTTGAGATTCTATTTTCTGTTTGATCTAGTCTGTTTTTGATACTTTCAAGGGAGATTTTGACTTCTTGTATTATAGCCTTCATCTCTAACAGTTCCATCTGATTCTTTTGTAAAGTGTGAAATTCCTCTTTTAGATCTTGTATGAATTTCCTCACCTCCTGGAACTCTTCAACTTCTTTCTTCTTCCTCTTCAGCAGTTCCTTGTTTCTCTTCTCTTCCATCTCTGTTAGCTTTGCCACTATGAATGTTCTGAATTTTTTATCAGACATTTCCATGATTTCCATTGAACTGTGTGTGGATGAAGAGGAGCTATCCTTTTCCCTTGTGGGAGAGGTATTTTCCTGCTTCCCCATATTCCTTGTGGTCCTGCTGCAATTTCTAGTTATCTGGTGGATGGTCGATTACTTCCCAAACTTGGAAGTTCAATCTGAGGGTCGAGGAGTGTCCAGAAAAGGAAACCGAGAGAGGAAAACAATATCAACAACAGAGAAGAAAATACAGACAAGAAATAGAGGGAAAAAAAGAGAAAAACTTTTAAATATATCTAAAAAAATTAATATTAAAAAAATTTTAATAAAACTCAAAAATTAGAAAACCTGTTTGGTTCCCTTCTGCCTCTCCTGGGTTGGGAGGGGGAGAGGGAATTATTAATAAGATAAAGGGCTAGGAGGGGCCAAACAGCCCTGTAAAATGCCTCACCTTAAAAAATTCTAAAAAGCAAAAATTTAAAAAAAAGGGAGAGAGAGAGGACAGAGACAGAGGTAGAGAGAGACATAGACAGATACAGAGACAGGAGACTTGAAAGGGGTCTTCCTACCACACAAGGTTTGTATGCTGGAGGCCCAGTTATCAGTGGGACATCTTCCTTTCTCCCAAAATGGCTAGATTGCACTAGCCATGGAGCTTTCTGTCTCTTGAAGAAGTCCTGTTTGTTTCCCTTCTCAGTAATGGGGATATTTTGAGTACAATTTAACTCTGCTTTAGCCTGGCAATGTTCTGTAAATTCAGTTTTCCATAACAAATAATCCCCACCTGAGAGGCAGGCTTTAGCTATACCTTTCCAGTCCCCAAGAGGAAGAACATCAGTAGCCATGGCTTTTAACATTGCATGTGTGAATGGAGCATTTAGCACAAGCCATTTTCAATTCTTTTAGTTGCTTAAATGGAATGGGTGTATGAACTCACACCAAATTTCCTTGTTGATCTCTCTGCTCTATTATAGGATACAAGGGAAAACCCCTATCATCTTCTCCTTCCTTAAGAGCATGTTGTAAAGATAACTGAAGAGGGGATAAGGAGGCTAAATCTTTTTGAACCATTGCCGCTAAAGGGGGATCTTTAGAATACACCTGGGGGAGGCCCAGCGGGTCCAATCCTGCAAGCATAGTTGGAGTGGGAAGAGGAACATTACTAGTCCAGGTAGCCTGATCTTTATGAGTTTTTAGATGAAGCCATTGCATTTTATCTAAGATTTGCCTCATTTCTACCTGTAACTGTGATAATTCAGTTGAGACAGGTACAGATGTCTTTTCCTGGGTAACAGCTATAATAGGGTGTCTTGCAACATCGTATTGAGCTGCGTTTTGTTCAATCTGTTTCAATTCCTCTGGGGAGAGTTCCTCATCTTCCATCTCTGGGGGTGGAGGAAAATCTCCTATTAGCCTCTCCTGCAAGGGAGGAAAAGAGGGAGAAATTCCAACAGCTGGGAGAGAGTCTTTATCCACGGCAGAAAGAATCCTCTCTCGCTCATGATGAAAATCCAAAACATCTCTAATTAAAGCCCATAAACTGAAAGGATCCACAGGCACCTTTTCTGGGCCATGGGCATCGTAATAATCTTGGAGCTTTTGCCCCACCTTTTTCCAGGTATCTATGTGAACTGTACCTTCCTCAGGAAACCAAGGGCAAACTTCTTCAATAAATTCTAAAAATTTTGAAAGCTGCTGCTGCCCTACTCACAAGCCTTGCACACTTAGCATTTCTTTAAGCATATGTACAAAGAGCTGGCGACTATTGCGCTGCCCCATAATTACTCCTGTACTACTCACCGCAACACTTCCACTTTTAAGACGAATGCGTTCTTCGTTTACTCTTTGCGGTGTCCTTCACTGGTATCCCCAGTACTCTGGTCCCTGTTCGGGCGCCACTCGATGGCGAACAGTTCCTGAGTTGGGGGGTGAGGATTAAAGAAAAGACAAGAAGACAGGATAGAAACGGGAGGACTGCCAGTCAATACTGGTCAGCCATGAGTTAAGTTTATTGCTCTCTTTTATACAGCAACATTTGGCTTCCTTAACGTGGGACTCAAAAGTCCTTGCTGAGTTTATCAGGTTGTTGTAAGGATACTTGGAACATTTTGCACATAACAATTCAGACACCCAAGGTTAGGTCCAGAAAATAACCTTGGTCTCCATCTAGCGGTCACGTCCTGCAGGTTCGTCAAGTCTCCTTCTTGGCTCCCCACACCTAGGCTGGCCATAATCCTGCAAGAATTCCCATCATTGGGTGGGTTGCACAAGTCCCTAAGTCTCCTAGAAGCTGGAGCATCCTTAGGCTGAAAAAGAAGCCCTGGAAGGCATCTCTGGGCTGACCTGGTCTCCTGGGTTTGGATATGGCTCCTGAAATATTTTCTGTTTCTTTTTCACTTTTTTTCTTCCTTCCTTCCTTTCCTTCCTTCCTTCCTTCCTTCCTTCCTTCCTTCCTTCCTTCCTTCCTTCCTTCCTTCCTTTCTTTCTTTTTTTTCTTTCTTTCTTTCTTTCTTTCTTTCTTTTTCTTTCTTTCTTTCTTTCTTTCTTTCTTTCTTCTTTTTTCTTCCTTTCTTTTTTCTTTTTCCTTTTTACTTTCTTTTTCTTCCTTCCTTTCTTTTTTCTTCATTCTTTCCTTTCTTCCTTTCTTTTTCTTTTTCTTCTTTCATTCTTCTTTCTTCACTCTTTTAAAAAAATCTGTCATTTGGCTTTTACTTATTTTAAGTCTTATGATAATATATTTTACAAATCTATGTTGATAGCATATCTCCTTAATTTAATCCTTTTAAAAAGCTGATAAAAGCATCATTATCAGTGACAGATATACTGGAATTCTAGTTTTTGTGTGACTTTGAACAGTTTTCTGAAGGTAATTATGAAATATAACCTAGTTTGTCTTAAATTAAATAAATCAGGATCTAGCATATGGAGTGGTTGTTAAGCCACTTGACTCCCACATGGCTGGCTATAACTCAGGTCCCAGACCTGGAGGTTTGCTTTCTTGTTTTTCCTCTCTCTGGTCAAATTTTAAGATAATAATAATTAAAATTAAATGAGTAATTCTTTTAAAACTGTATTTGAAAGTAAGAATTTAACATGATACTAAATCTCAACACAGATTTTCAAAAGCATCTGATCTTACAAAACATGTATGTAAAGTATGTAAAATTTTACATATTCTTTATTTGATAGTATACACAAAGCACACTAAACATTTTTCAATAAGCAAAAGGCAATGTTTCGGATACAGGGAATTCTAATTAGATTGACATAGTTAAGATTAAAAAATATAAAATAGATATCAGTACCTTATCTTTGGCCCTTTCCTTTAATGGGTTAATGAACACAAAATAAAACAGGTGAGTCTGTGTTGTTTTGAGAAGTGAAGGAAAATCTCCAGTAGATTTTGGTTTCCTTTTTGCTTTTTTTATTAGAAGTTTTTGCCTTAGGGAATGTGCACTTCCTGGAGAAGAGAGATAGAGACAGAGAGAGTGAGAAGGAAACTAAAAAATCATTATTCAGAAAGAATGTCCATGCCACAAGAACTTCTCCTCCATCCTCCTCCTGGGATCTTGGGCACATACAAAAATGCATCTGGTGTGATTTTCAAGTAATAGTTCTGAGGCTTAAACCACAATCAACCATGTGGAAGTCCAGCGATTTATCCCCTAAGTCATCTGTTGATTTTCCAGTACGTTTTGAGATGGCATTCAGTTTTCATATAAATATTTGCATTACTAATAATTTACCAATTATATCTTAGAAAGTGCAAACTGTGATAGCATTTACTTAAAGAAAATCATTATCAAATTTTTTAAAAAACAGCAACATTCATTTAATCATAAGCCAGTCTTACCTATAACAGGACTGTCCAACAAAAATATTCTATCAACTAATCATTTGAATTATGGTATAGAAGATCAATTAATTATACTATACATAAAAAAGATGAGACATGGTGCCAGCAGGTGATGTGATGGCTGAGGCAATGAACTCCTACATGACATGACTGACCACAGTTTGAGTCCCAGACCTGGAGGCTTTCTTTTTCACTTTCCCTTTTTCACCCTCTGTCTCTCTCTGGTCAAATGAAAAATAATAAAAGCTAATGGAATTAAAATAATAAATAATTATTTTTAAGAAAAAGATAAGACATTTCTGTTTTGACATAAATAAAGGAGTAACCAGCTTTCTTTTTTTAGAGAGTTTTGTTTTATATAGGGCATATGTGCTCAACAGAGAGAAAGAGAGAAAGTGAGAAATCACTAAATAGAAAGGGAGGTCCAAGCTGCAGTCTCTATTCTTTCATTCTCTTCTCAGGACTTGGGACATATTTGTCCACATAGCCAGTTTGAGATCCAAGCCACCAGGTCCAGGACTCAAATCACATTTAGTCATGTGGGAATCCAACATCTTACCCACTAGGCCACCCGCTGTCCCAGCAGTGACTATTACTCATGAGTAGCTTTTTCAAGATAAGTTATGTACTCTGCCCTTTCTGCCTCCTTTTTCTTGCCAGTGAAAATTATTTTTGTTCCTGGAAGATACTTTCTGTAATTCTCCAAATATTCAATCAGTGTATCCTCTCCCCAGAGGATGGATCCTTTTGTTCTTGTTGGATCTATGTAAGAAATCCAGGGGCCTGACCTGTCTTATACTCAAGTAGACTAAAGACTAGTCTTCTGCTTGTCTCTTTTTTCCATGGTGTAGCACTGGGCATGATTTGAACAAAAATCTTACTGGGAGCTAGCAGGTGGTGTGGTGGTTAGAGCGTTGGACTCCCACATGGCTGACTGCAGTTTATTCCTAGGTCTGGCATATTGAAAAACATGCTGGGTGCATGTGTGTCACATGTCCAAAATCCCAAGAGGAGAATGGTGTGGCCATTCCCCCCTCCCGTGGTGATATCTCACTTACCTTCTCTTTGTCTCTGTGTGTGTCTCTCTCTGGCATGTGAATGCCCTCTATAGCAAAAACCAAAAATAAAAACAAGATAAGAACAAAACAAAACTTCTTGCCTTTTTCAATTTAACCAATTTTTAATTCTCTCCTTTGTTGTTCATGCTACAAATGTTCCTGCTCAGAAGTCAAATGTTCTTCTCCTAAAATATTTTTTAAACCCCTCCAGAGATGGGGAGTGAGTGACCCTTTCTCAGAAATATATAAGTCTCATAGGAAGGATTCATGCAGTGAGTAAATATCCAATTATTGCAGAGTATTAATACTGGATTTCATTTTAGGAGACTGGAATAAATCCTTCTTATACTATGCTGAAGGGTAACACTGACCTCACTTTACATGCTATAAATATTTTGTAAAATGATAAGTGGTCTATATGTTGAAATTTGAGTTAAACAAGGTGACTACATGGTACTGCAGGGTTTCTTAAGGATTTTAATATGATAAATATATTATGAATTCCCAGAAAAGGAATATGCAGTATTTATCAAATCTCTACAATAAAATCATCTTTTAATCAATACACGTTAAAGCCAGCAGGTGTCTTGGTGGTTAGGGCACTGGACTCACACATGGCTGCCAGTGGCTTAGGTCCTGGACCTGGCAGCTTGCTTTCTCACATTTCCTCTCTCTCTCTCTCTCTCTCTCTCTCTCTCTGTCATTCTGGTCAAATTAAAATAATAATTATAATAAATGAATAATTCTTTCAAAAATTAAATACACATTAATATTCACTAGGGTTTTAGTGTCCTATAGAAATGAAGGTCTTTGATTCTGTAAATTTTGTTAACTCTAAGGTAATAGAAAATTTATTCAGCACTGAACTTTATTGCTAAAAGAAGACAGTATGGATTCAGCAAGTGGTGTGGGAGTTACACTCTGTATTCTACATGGCAACCTCTTGGTTTGAGTCACACATCGGACAGCTAGAAAATCATGTTGCTCCAGCTCTGGCTCTCCCAACCTCAGCGACCATCTATCTCTATAAGGAAGGACCACTCCCAGCTCTACAGCAGACCTCACTTCCATCTCCAGATCCCTGGCCTAAAGGACACTGATATAGGCCCCCCTGCCCCAGCTCCAGCTCCAGCCCCACAACCCCAGTGACTCTCTATCTCTGTCAGGAAGTTAGGCTTTTATTTTTCTTTCTATTCTTCTTTCTTCTTTTTATTTCCCATCTACTCTTTATTTTTTTAAATTCATTAATTTTCATTCACTGAGCATTGTCACAGCATACAAAATGTGATTTCCCATCCAGAATATGCTGGATAGTAGCTTAATCATACATGTTACCGTCAATAATTTTCCATTTCTACATACCCCCTATTTCTCACCCTCTGCTCTTTCCCACCTTCCTCTCACACTATCTCAGGTGTCCATAGTTGTTTTCCATTCCTTCCCTCACACATATTCTATTTATTCACAAAATTACTTAAATAATCTAACTACTTTTAACAGCAAGCTCTGCTGATATATACATATCTATGAATACATGTCTGACTTTAGGCATGAAATTCTGAGTAGAATGAATATACTCTAAGGTAGCATATAGCTGATGCTATACAGTTTACTGTGGTCATTAATGATGTACTTTTTACTACTTTTTTAATTTCAAGAAAAAAGAAATTTAGCTTTAATAAATCAAAGAAGTGCTAAGGAAATATGTTTACAACTTAAAGACAGGAATCATGTTGGGGTTCTTTTCAAATAGTAGATACATGATCCTATCGGCAGTTCAAGACAAGACAAAATTCCTTAAAACCAGAAAACAAAGTCTAGAAGAAACTCAACAATATTTTAGTCAAAAGTCATAAAATTCTATTTCACCAGTTCAGTCTCATGTACTTAATTTATCTTCTGTTGTAGTTCGATCTTCCCAAATAAATTCTGGGATATAATATTCAACTCCAGACTTGTCCCCCTGACTAAGTTGGCCATTTTCTTAGTTTCTGAAGTCTTATTTCTGTATGGCTGTATTTAATTTTTCTGATATAGCACTCTCTGCAGAGCTTCTTGGAGATCTGGTCTGGTGTTGGTAAATTCTTTCAGGTTTTGTTTATCTGAGAATATTATTGTATTTTCTTCCCATATGAAGGATAATCTTGCTGGGTATAGTATCCTTGGTTACAATTGCTTTTCCCTTAACACTTCGAATATATTTTCCAATTCTTTCCTCACGCGCATTTTTTTCAATGAGAGATCTACTGTCAGCCTGATGGGATATCCTTCGTAATTAAATTGATGTTTCTCTCTTGCTAATCTTAGTATCTTGTCTTTGTGGTTTTGTTCAATCTGGCTATAAAGTGTTTTGCAGAAGATCTTCTTGTGTTGATTCTATTAGGGGTCTTTTGTATTTCTTGAGACTTGATCTTTGCATGCCTCTCTGGGTTTAGAAAGTTTTCTTGCAGGATTTCATGGAAGAGATTATCAATGCCCTTATGTGTCTCTTCCCCTTCTGGGATATCAGTTATCCGGATGATTGGATGTTTGACGATATCTAGTATTTCTCAAATAGTATTCTCATTTCTTTTGGACAATTTTCTCAGTCTTTGTGTTGGATTTTTCTAGGCCAGCGATTCTATCTTCTACATCTGATATTCTATTTTCTGTATGATCTAGTCTGCTTTTAATACTTACAAAGGAGGTTTTGACTTTCTGTATTATTTGTTAACGTCACACTTCTCCTTACCACACAGGACCAACCACAGCTTTACAGCAGACCCCACATTCATCTCCAGACCCCAGGTTAAAAAAAATCACACTGCATGATTTTTTCTTTATTCTCCTTATTACATTCTTCCCTCTTACATTGTCCTCTCTTCCACTTTCTCTACCCTCCCTGAGGGACTAGATAGGTCTAAAGTCACAGTTTTGAAATGCCCCACTATTGTAAGACTCCCAGAGAGCCTCCCTTTAATGGAACCACCTGTGAAAAAGGAGATACTGCTCTCCAGACACTTGAATAGAATACTCCTCTTCAAACCACATTGCTAATCACAACAGAAGAGAGACTTTGGCACACACCAGTCTACAGTAAAAGGAAAACACACCTGCTCCTAGTTGAAGAAACATTCTCCTAAAAGGTATTTCAAAGTGAATACATCTTCCAAAGATTAGAAGTAGAACAAGAGCCTCAGGTCTGAATAAACCAGGAAATATGTCCCCATCAAAAGAATACAGTAACTCCCTTCCATTTCTCAAAAAACATAGGAAGTCACCAAAATGTCAGAGAAAAAAAATTAGACCATTGATGGTGACAAAATTCTATAAGTTGGAACAGAAAAAAGACAATGAACTACAGGAGATTAGGAAATTCTTCCAAGATATGAAAGAAGAAATGAACACACTAAGAAAGTATCTGATGAAACTATTAGAGATGAAGTCTGTAATACAGGACATGAAAAACTCTCTCAAAAGTATTGAAAGTCAATTAGACTATGCTGAAGATCGAATCTCTGACATAAAATATAAAACCTCTGACCTAGAGAAAGCCACTAAAAAGATAGAGAAAATAACAAAAAAAATGAGGCTAATATAAGAAAAATACTAGATTCCATTAGATGCCCTAACATTCAAATAATTGGTATCCCAGAAGGTGAAGAAACTAATAAGGGCATGGAAAATCTATTCCATGAAATCCCAGGAGAAAATTTTCCAAGTCTAGAGAGGCACTCAAACATCCAGATCCAAGAAATACAAAGGACCCCAAATAGAATCAACCCAAGATGTTCCCCAAGGCACATCTTAGCCAGACTGGCAAAGACCACATATAAAGACGAGATACTAAAACTGGCAAAAGAGAAATGACAAATGACCTACAAAGGTCATCCCATCAGGCTAACTAACACTGGATATCTCAACAGAAACAATGCAAGCAAGGAAAGAATGGGAAGATGTATTGAAAGTGTTAAGAGAGAAACTATTTCAACCAAGATTATTATATCCTGTAAGATTATCCTTCATATGGGAGAAAAAAAAAAAGATTAAAATCTTCTCAGACAAGCGAAACCTGAAAGAATTTGCCAACACCCAACCAGCTCTTCAAGAAACCATGAAGAAAGTACTGTTCCAGATATAAAGAAATAAAAGTGTACCAAGAGAGTCACTTCAGGTTACAAGAGAAATGAAGATTTCTTACTGATAATTCAGCCTCCAGCAAACAAACTAGAGTGGCAGGAGAGGCGAGAGGCAGGCCTTGAGGAGGAGATTCATCATGGCGCCTGTGAACTAGTCATTTCAGGGTACAAGAGAAATGAAGATTTCCTGATAATTCAGCCTCCAGTAAACAAGCTAGAGTGGTAGGGAGCTCCTAGCCTTGTACCTCTGTCTCTGTGTCTCTGTCTCTCCCTGCTTCTGTATTCTCATTTTTTGGTAATTTTTCCTTTTTAAAAATTTTTTAAAGGTAAAGTTTTCTCTTACTCTCAGCTCCACCTTTTGCCTTGTTAATAATCCCCTCTGCTCCTCCCACACACGCAGGAGAGGCAAGAGGCAGGCCTTCAGGAGAAGATTCATCATGGCACCTGTGAACTAGTCATTTCTAGTGGCGTGCTTGTGCACCGTGTGTTTTTCTATTTTGTGCTTTTTTATTAAAAAAGGAAAAACAATAATTATAACTTTTTTTAGTTTTTTTCCTTCTTTTTTTTCTGTTTCTTTGATGTTGTTTTTCTCTCTTTTTTGTTTTCTTTTTTCTCATCTCTCCACTCCTCAATATCCATTTACTGTGTTTCTAGATGGATCTAAGGGCACTGTAGTTAAACATCCAAATACTTTTAGGGTTACTGTATTCTTCAATATCTACTGAATCTGCTGCACAAAGCAATCACAACAGAATGGCAAAAAGATTCCAGATCACCTCTTTTGGCTTATTTCTTTTTTTTATTTTTATTTTTATTATCATCTTAATCTTCTTTATATTACATTGGATTACATATAACTTTACAGTGTATTACATTGCTTTTTCAAAAGGGAATGACATGCATGTAAGTCACTACAGAGACATTAATCTCTCCGCTTCACCACAGGACCACAAGAAATATGGAAAAGCAAGAAAATATCTCTTCTCTAAGGGAAAAGAATAACTCCTCTTCATCCACAAGCAGTTTAATGGAAAACATGGAAATGTCTGATAAAGAATGTGGAACATTCATAATGGTAAAGCTAACAGACATGGAAGAGAACAGAGACAATGAACTGCAGAAGAGAAAAATGAACTGCAGAAGAGAAAGGAGAAAGAAGTTAATGAGTTCCAGTAGGTGAGGATATTCTTGCAAGATTTAAAAGAGGAATTACACACTTTACAAAAGAATCAAATGAAATTGTTAGAGATAAAGTCTATAATACAGGAAGTCAAAATCTCCCTTGAAAGTATTAAAAGCAGACTAGATCATACAGAAAATAGAATATCAGATGTAGAAAAGAAAATTGCTGGCCTAGAAATATCCACCACGAAGATGGAGAAAATTGCCCCTCAAAATGAGAATAATATACGAGAAGTACTAGATACCATCAAACGTCCAAACATCCAGATAATTGGCATTCCAGTAGGTGAAGAGACCCATAAGGGCATTGATAATCTATTCCATGAAATCCTGCAAGAAAACTTTCCAAACCTAGAGAGGCATTCTAAGATCCAGTCCCAAGAAATACAAAGAACCCCAAATAGAATCAACCCTAGAAGATCTTCTCCAAGACACATTATAGCCAGGTTGACCAAAACCACAGACAAAGACAAAACAATAAGATTGGCAAGAGAAAAACATCAAGTTACCTACAAAGGACATCCCATCAGGCTAACAGCAGACCTCTCATCAGAAACAATACGAACAAGGAAAGAATGGGAAAATGTATTCAAAGTGTTAAGAGAAAAACAATTTCAGCCAAGAATACTGTACCTGGCAAGATTATCCTTCATGTGGGAAGAGAAGACAAGAACATTCTCAGATAAACAAAACCTGAAAGAATTTACCAGTACCAGGCCAGATCTCCCAGAAGTTCTCAAGGGAGTGCTATATCAGAAAAATTAAATACAGACACACAGAGATAAGAGTTCAAAAACTAAGAAAATGGCCAACTTAATCATAGGGACAAGTCTGGAGTTGAATATTATATCCCAGAATTTAATCAGGAAAATCGAACCATAACAGAAGATAAAGTACATGAGACTGAATTGGTGAAGTATAATTTTATGACTTTTGACTAAAACATTGGTGATTTTATTTTAGACTTTGTTATCTTGTTATAATAATTTGTGTCCTGCCTTGAGATATGGATAGGTTCATGTACCTACAATTTGAACAGAGTCCTAACCTGTTTCCTGGCTTTAAGTTTTAAGTTCTTTACATTTCTTTGATTTAAGTTAAAACTGGTTTTCTTAATAGTACCTAGTGAACTTTCTATTGAAAGTAGTTAGATTATTTAAGAAATTGTGTGATCAATACAATGTCGAGGGAAAGGAATAAAAGACAACTGTAGACACCAGAGATAGTGTGAGAAGAGGGTGGGAAAGGACAGAGGGTCAGAAAGAGGGGTAAAAAAAATAATACTGGAAACTAGAAATGGAAAATTTTTTATAATAACATGCATAATTAAGCCACTATGCAGTATATTCTAGATGGGAAATCATATTTTGTATGCTGTGACAATGTTTAGGGAATGAATGTAAATTAAGTTAAAAAAAGAAAAAGGTTCAGAAAAAAACCCTAAAACTATTCCTTTTGAAATTAAAAAAAATTATTAAAAATACCTATTCGATGACTACAGTAAGATATATAGCCCTAGCTAGGTGCAACTTTATAGAATGTTCATTCTACTCACTAAGGCTTATGCCCAAACTTGGACTTGTGTTCATGGAAATGTGTATATCAGCTGTGCTTGCTATGAAAATATTTAGATTAATTAAGATCTTTAGTGACTCAAAATGTGAGGGAAAAAAAAGTATAGAAAGCATAGATACCAGAGACTGTGGGAGGAGAGTGGGAGATGGCAGAGGGTAAGAGATAGGAAATCACGGATGGGAAAAAAAGCAAAACATACAGGAAACGAGAAATGGAAAATTATTTCTTGATGATAACATGTAGGTTGATGTGCTTGATTGAGCCAATATACAGTGTACTCTGGATGGAAAAATTCATTTTGTATGCTGTAATGATGTACAGTGAATGAATGCAAATAAATAAATAAATAAAGTCCACGAAGACAATGGCCAATTTAAACATTGAGACAGGTCCAGTACCATCAATAATAACATTTAATATTAATGGATTAAATTCTCGAATCAAGAAACACAGACTGCCTGATTGGGGGAAATAAAAAAACCCCAAAAACCAGAAACCTTCTATCTATTGCCTACAGGAAACCCACCTCATGGATAAAGACATACATAGACTGAAAGTGAAGGGTTGGAAAAAGGTTTTCCATGCAAATGGTAACCAAAAAAAGAGCTGGAATTGTGATTCTAATTTCTGACAAAATAGGCTATAAAACAAAAAACTGAAGAGACAAAGAAGGATTCTATATTGTAGTAAAAGTGTCAGTTGATCAAGAAGATATAACACTTATAAATATGCACCTAACACAGGAGCACCCAAATACGTGAAAGAAAGACCGTTAGATCTAAAAGAGGAGATAGACTGCAACACACTAATTGTTGCAGACCTCAACACTCTACTATGCCCTCTGGACAGATTATCTAAACCAAAAATAGGTAAAGAGATAAAGAATCTAAATGATACCATGAATCAAATGAACTTAAGAGACATCTATAGAACTTTCCATCCAAAAATCACGAGTTACATTTTTTTCTCACCCCCCACATAAAACCTTTTAGAAGACTGATCACATGGCAAGCCTCTACAGATTCAAAAGCATAGAAACTACAGCCAGCATCTTCCCTGACCATGATGGAATTAAACTTGAGCTTAATTTGAAGAGAAATCTTAAAAATACTCAAATACATGGAAAGTAAATAATCTACTCCTGAGTGATTGCACAACTACAGAAGAAATAAAGACAAATCAAGATTCATGGATGCCAGTGACAAGGAGGACACGAGTATCCATAATCTTTGAGACACTGTTAAAGCAGTCACAAGACGGAAGTTCATAGCAAGTAGTGCACATAAGAATATGGCAAAAAGGCAAATTGATCACTTAACATCGTGTCTCAGAGAATTGAAAAGCAACAGCAAAAAAATTCCAAAAACTCCAGGAGAAAGGAGATAATAAAGATATGAGCAGGAATAAATGAAATAGAAAGTAAATGAACTATAGAGAAAATAAATAAAAGTAAAAGCTTGTTCTTTGAAAAGATGAACAAAATCTATACACCATTAGTGATACTTATTAAGAAGAAGCGAAAAAGGAACCATGTAAATCAAATCTGCAATGAAGCAGGCAATGTAACAGCAGACATAGTAGAACTACAAAACATCATTAGAGGATACTATGAACAACTATATGCCAAGAAACAAAACAATCTGGATGAGATGGACAAATTCCTGGACACATAATCTACCAAGATTGAGCCAGGAGGAGATAGAGTGTCTGAATAGGCCCATAATAAGCCAGAAGATTGAATCAGTAATAAATAGCTTCCTGAAAATGAAAAGCCCTGGTTCTGATGGCTTCACTTCTAAATTCTACAAAACTCAAAGAAGAGTTAACCCCCATTCTGCTCAAGTTATTTCTAAAGATCCAGAAGGGTGAATCTCTCCCTAATTCATTCTTTGAGGCCTCCATCACCCTTATTCTTAAAATGCATAAGTACAGGATAAGGAAGGAAAACTATAGGCCAATATCTCTGATGAATATAGACGCAAAGATTCTCAACAAGATACTAGCAAATCGTATTCAACAACTTATAAAAAAAATGGGACCAGCAGTAATCATAATGGCTATTTTGCTGAACTCCCATGTAACGGACTGTGGTTCTGCAGCATGGCCACTCACCCTGGGGGGTGATTTCTTGCTTTCTATTTCTCTGTCTTTGTCTTTTGGGTGAGTTCATGTGCCCTATAGCAAAAACATCTCCAAAGAAAAGGAAAAACAAACAAGATTATACATCATGATCAGGTAGGCTTTATTCCAGGAATGCAAGGTTGGTTCAGCATATACAAAATCATAAATGTAATACACCATACTAACAGGAAGAAAGAAAAAAAAATATGATCATATCAATTGATGCACAAAAAGCATTTGATAAGGTACAACATCCATTCATGATCAAGACTCCCAGCAATATCAGCATAAAATTGATACACCACTAGTGAGACTTATTAAGAAGAGAGAAAGGAACCAGGTGAATCAGATCTGCAATGAAGCAGGCAAAATAACAACAGACATAGTAGAAATACAAAACATTATTAGAGGATACTCTGAACATCCATATGCCAAGAAACAAGATAATCTGGATGAGATGGACAAATTTCTGGACACGTATAATCTACCTAGATTGAGCCAAGAGGATATAGAAAGTCCCAATAGATCAATAACAAGCCAGGAGATTGAATCAGTTATAAATAACTTCCCTACAAAGAAAAGCCCTGGCACTGAAGGATTCACCTCTGAATTCTACAAAACTTTCAAAGAAGACTTAACCCCCATTCTTTCTCAAGTTATTTCTAAAGATCCAAAAGGGTGAATCTCTCCCGAATTCATTCTATGAAGCTTCTATCACCCTTATCCTTAAAACAGATAAGGACAGGACAAGGAAGGAAAACTATAGACCAATATCCCTGATGAATATAGACACAAAGATTCTCAACAAGATACTAGCAAGTCATATACAACAACTTATATAAAAGATTATACATCATGATCAGGTAGGCTTTATCTCAGGAATGCAAGGTTGTTTCAACATATGCTAAACCATAAATGTAATACACCATATTAATAGGAAGAAAGATAAAAACCATATGGTCATATCGATTGATGCAGAAAAAGCATTTGATAAGATACAGCATCCCTTCATGATCAAGACTCTCAGCAAAATTGGCATAGAAGGGTCATTTCTCAACACAATAAAAGCTATCTATGAAAAACCCATAGCGAACATCATCCTCAATGGAGAAAAGAAAATGCGTACAAGACAAGGATATCCACTTTCTTCACTCTTCTTCAATATAGTACTGGAAGTCCTGGCCATTGCAATCAGAAAAGAGGAAAAAATAAAAGGCATCCAAATAGGAAAAGAAGAGATGAAACTCTCTCTATTTGCAGATGACATGATTGTATACATAGAAGACCCAATGGTTTCCATAAAATAATTTCTGGAAGTAATACATGAATACAGTAAAGTTGCAGGATACAAAATTAATATCCAGAAATCTATAGCATTTCTGTATACGAACAACAGGCAGACTGAGATAGAACTGAAAAAAGTTGTTCCATTTACCGTAGCCACCAAAAGTATAAGATACTTAGGGATAAATCTAACCAAAGAAGTTAAAGACCTCCACAAGGAAAACTACGAGAAGATTAAAAAAAAAGAAATTGAAAATGACACAAAAAAGTGAGAGGACATCCCATGTTCCTAGATTGGAAGAATTAATATAATCAAAATGCAATTCTACCCAAATTAATTTACCTATTTAATGCAATGCCAATCAAAGTACCAGACACATTCTTCACAGATCTAGGAAAGACAATCATGTAGTTTGTCTGGAATCATAAGAGACCCCATATTGCCAAAGCAGTTCTGCACAAGAAGAGTGGAGTGGGCGGCATCTCACTCCCTGGCCCAAAAATATACTACAAAGCTGTGGTAATCAAGACAGCGCATTACTGGCACAGAAACAGACAGGTGGACCAATGGAACAGAATAGAGTCCCCAGAAATAAATGCTCAAACATGCAGCCAACTGATTTTAGACAAGGGGTACCAGTCAATCCAGTGTGAAAAGGAAAACCTCTTACACAAATGGTGCTGGCAAAACTGGATCGCCATTTGCAGAAAGAGGAATCTGAACCCCTACCTTTCACTTCTGACAAAAATAAAGTCAAGGTGGATCAAATATATAAATCTAAGTCCTCAAACTATAAAACTGCTCCTGGAAAACACCAGAGAAACTCTGGGAGACTTTGGGGTAGGGAAAGACTTCTTAAATAAGACTCCCAATGCACAGTCAATAATCCCCAAAATAGACAAGTGGGATTACATCAGACTAAGAAATTTCTGCCTGGCAAAAGACACAGTGATTAATGTGAATATGCGGCCCTCAGAATGGGAAAATATTTTTGTAAACTATGCGTCAGATAAGGGACTGATAACCAGAATTCACAAGGAACTCAAGCAGCTGTTCCGGAAAAAGACAATCAATCCTATTAAAAGATGAAAGAATGAGTTGAAAAAAACCACTCTCTAAAGATGACATACAAATAGCTGAAAGGCATATGAAAAAATGCTCAACATCCCTCATTGTAAGAGAAATGCAGTTCAAAACAACAATGAGATATCACCTAACTCCAGTCAGTATGTCTAAGATTAAAACAAACAAACAAACAAAGATAAGTGCTGTCGGGGGTGTGGTGAAAAGTGAACTCTTTTACACTGTTGGTGGGAATGTAAATTGGTCCAACCACTGTGGAGAACAATTTGGAGATTCCTCAAAAATCTGCAAATAGAACTACCATATGATCCAGCAATCCCACTCCTTGGTATCTACCCAAATGACAGAAAAATACTTAATCGGAACAGTGCTTGCACATCGATGTTTATTGCGACACTATTCACAATTGCTAAGTCATTGAAACAATCCAAATGCCCACTACCTGATGAATGGTTAGAAAAACTGTGGCACATATACTCAATGGAATACTATTCATCTATTAAAAACAACAAAACTCTTGCTTTTGACAGGAAGTAGATGAATATGGAAGACTTACTTCTGAGTGAAGCAAGCCAAGCTATGAAGGAGAGGCATTGTATGTCCCCACTTAATATATACGAAGTGTCTGCACTCTATGACTGAAACTAATTGTCTAAAGAATATAGAAACACAGTATATAGATGTAAATATCAGATATAGTGTGTGTGAAAGAGGAGGGTCTGAGGAAGGACAATTGGGGGAGGGACAGGGAGGCAAAGCATTAATGGCACAAAGAGGTGTGATATTTTGTGTTGAAGATATTTTGTAGTTTTATCAACAGTATTAAGGAGAAATGCTCACCTGTTGAAATATCCATTTTTAAGACAAATAATAATGTGAATAAATGTATGGAAGAAAATGAAATGAAAAAAATTCAATATTTGTAAAAATAAAAAAAGAGGTTCACACCTGAAATGTTAATAAAAATAATAAAACAAAAAAATGTGATTGGTCATGTGCAAGTCCATCAATGTAACCATTACACCAAGTACTGGTATTAATATGATATCAGATATTTTAATTATATATATTTTCTTTTATACCATATGATGCCTTTTAATTGTTGATATTTTTCTTGATGCACTAAATTCTTTAATTTTTATAAAGTTTGATTTATCTATAAAAAAAGTAATTCCATTTACCATAGCCACAAAAATGAAAAGATACCTAGGTATAAATCTAACCAAAGAAGTTAAAGACCTCCAGAAGGAAAACTACTAGAAGCTAAAAAATGTAATTTAAAATAACACAAAAAAGTGGAAGGACATCCCATGTTCCTGGATTGGAAGAATTAATATAATCAAAATGGCAATTCTACCCATATCAATCTACATATTTAATTCAATGCCAAGTACCAGACACGTTCTTCACAGATCTAGAAAAGACAATCATAAAATTTGTCCAGAACTTTAAAAGACCTTGTATTGCCAAAGCAATCTGCACAAGAAAAGTGGAGTGGGCATCTCACTCGCTGAGCCAAAAATATACTACAAAACTGTGGTAATCAAAACAGCATGGTACTGGCACAAAAACAGACAGGTGGACCAATGCAACAGAATAGAGAACCCAGAAATAAACTTCCAAAGATATAGTCAACTGAATTTTGACAAAGGGTCCTAGTCAATCCAGTGGGAAAAGAAAAACCTCTTCAACAAATGTTGCTGGAAAAGCTAGATATCCACCTGCAGAAGGATGAATCTGAACCCCTACCTGTCACCACTGACAAAAATCAACTAAAGGTGGATCAAAGATCTAAACCTAAGACCTCAAACTATAAAACTGCTCCTAGAGAACCCTGAAGAAATTCAGAGACATTGGGGTAGGCAAAGTCTTCTTAAATAAGACCTCCAAAGCACAATCAATAATGCCCAAAATAGACAAGTGGGATAACATCAGACTAAGAAGTTTTTCCATGACAAAAGACAGTAATTAGTATGAATCCACAGCCTTTAGAATGGGAAAATATTTTAGTAAACTATGAGTCAGAAAAGAGACAGATAGCCAGAATACACAAGGAACTCAAGCAGCTGTTCTGAAAAAAGATGATCAACCCTATTAAAAGATGGGAGAAATTGGAAGAATATGGAAGATTTACTGCTGAGTGAAGCAAGCCAGGCTATGAAGGAGAGACATTGTATGTCCCCACTTAATATACACTGAGTGTCCACACTTTATGACTGAAACTGATTGACTAAAGGATATAGAAACACAGTAAATAGATATTAAATACCAGATTTAGTGTGTGTGAAAGAGTAGGGCCAGAGGAAGGTCATTTAGAAGAAAAGTAGAGAGGCAAAGCATTAATGTGACAAAGTAATGTGGTACTATCTGTTGAAGATATTTTATAGTTTTATCAACTATACTAGGAAGAAATGTTCATATGTTGAACTATTCACTTTGTAAGCTAAATAATATGATTGAATGTATAAAATAAAATTAAATTAAAAATGAAGAAAGATGGGAGAATGAGTTGAAAAAAACACTCTCTAAGGATAACATATGAATAGTCAAAAGGCATATAAAAAATGCTCAACATCCCTCATTGTAAGGGAAATTAAGACCAAAACCACAATGAGATAGCACCATAACACAGTCAGAATGACTAAGATTAAAAAAAATGAAAAATAAAGAAATAAAAAAAATTAAAGAGCACCAAGACAAGATCGAGTGCATTCAGTTGACATGTAAATATTTTCTCAAAAATACTTAAAACTATACTGTCTCTGTTGTTATAGAGTCACGAACAAAATTATAAGAAAAAAAAAACAAACAGACAAAAATGATAAGTGCTACTGTGGGTGTAGTGAAAGAGGAACCCTCTTACACTGATGGTGGGAATGTAAATTGGTCCAGCCACTGTGGAGAACAATTTGGAGATTCCTCAAAATCTACAAATAGAACTTCCATATGACTCAACAATCCCATTCTTTGGTATCTACCCAAAGGGCAGAAGAATTCTTAATCTGAAAAGTACTTGCACATCAATATTTATTGCCACATTATTCACAATTGCTAATGGAACCAACTCAAATGCCCAGAAACAGATGAATGGATTGAAAAACTGTGGCACATATAATCTATGAAACACTACTTTGCCATTAAAAAAAAAAAAAACACAAGACCCTGGCTTTTGACAGAAAGTGGATGAATATGGAAGATTTGCTGCTGAGTGAAGCAAGCCAGGCTATGAAGGAGAGACATTGTATGTCACTACTTAATACATATGGAGTTTCCACATTTTATGACCAAAACTGAATGACTAAAGGATATAGAAACACAGTAAATGGTTATGAATACCAGATATAGTGTGGGAAGAATGTTGGTGAAGGAATACAGTCTATTGAAGGACATTAAGGAGAAAAATGGAAAGGCAAAGCATTGATGGGACAAAGATATGGCATATTATCTGCTGAAAGTAACTTTATAGTATCTTTGACTGGACTGGGGAAAAATGTAAACATGTTGAAAAATTCACTTTGCAAGCTAAATGATGTGATTGAATGTATAAAATAACTTGAAATAAAATAAGATAAAAAATAAAATAAAAATATTTAAATGTTTTAAAACATTTTTCTGAGAAAGAAAGAAAGAAAAAGAAAAGAAAAGAAAGAAAGAAAGAAAGAAAGAAAGAAAGAAAGAAAGAAAGAGAAAGAAAGAAAGAAGTAAAGAAAAAAAAAAGAAAGAAAATCATGTTGCAAGCATGCCAAAGTCCTGAGAATAAAAACAGAGAAGGGATTGCAGCATGGCCAATCCCTCTGAGGTGTGATTTTTTTTCACTTTTTCTCTCTTTCTGGTGGAATTTGTATGCTTTACAGCAAAAAAATTCTCAAATGAAAAAAATATGCATATATTAGAATATAACTAAATAATATGTTCACTAGATGTGCTACTACCAGGTAAAATAAAACAATAACATGATCACACCATACTTGAGTCCATTTCATCCACATATAAAATGCAAAAAACTCCCCCCCTCTAAACCTCTGTGCACTTGTGAAAACAGGTATCAAATCAGAGGGAGTTTCCATGTGAAAAAGAAAAGAGCTTAATATGAAAAATCATATATAGAAAAATAAGGGGAATAATCAGAGATTAGAAATTAGAGCTATTCTAGCTTTACATGGACTGGTGATTCTAGATTGCCACAAGAAGGCCACACAAGCCTTAGGTGGAGTGTCTTTTGGATATAAGGGACAAAGGGTTCAGGGACTCTTGGAAGGAGGAAACAGAATAAGCAACAGGATATGAACCCTTTCCTTCAACCACATGCTCATTCTCAACTGTATTTACCTGTTGTGCATACTGGCACTCTGAAGAGTATTTTTTAGAAGGATTTCTACTTAGTGAAAAAAACATGTAGAAGCACCAATCTAGGCACACCTCCTCTCTGTGTGAGTGGGAGGAGCAGTAGAATCGCAGTGAAGAGGGGACTTTTATCACATCACCCCTACAAGGCACAGTTGGCAGGACAAGGGCCCTCTGCTCCTGGCTCTCAGTTATCACTCTCCCAGCTTACAATGAAATGACAGGGGCAGGCCAGACCAAAGTCTGGTGGCTTAGGCAACTGGATCCTACTAAGCTGATCCTGTGTTTTGGGGCCCAGAACTAGTGACTTGAGAGAAACAAAGGGTCAGTGGGTGCTCATATACCAAATCCTGAACAGTTGACCATGTGGAAGAGAGGCATTGGCAGATCATTCCCCATGGGGTGCTTTCTTTCTTTTTTTCTGGTGAGTTCATGTTCCCTCTGGCAAATTAAACACAAAACAAAACCAAAACAAACGAACAACAAAAAGGGCCCTGACAACACCCAGAGGGTGGCGTCATGCTTTCAGATTCTGTTGTGAACTAACAGTGACACTGGAGGACCTCACAAGAAAAGTGGAGAAATGAGACTTGAACATACATATCTGAACCTCTTCAAAGAGTGTGGTCTATTGAGCTGTGAACTCTGAGCATTCTGCATGAAAACAGTCTCCACCACACTTCCTGCTGGCCCTATTACAGCCTTTTCCAATGTGAAGGTCCCTGGCATATCCTGCTCTGTATAGTTTCTCTCTGTATCAGCTCAGGTGAGTCAAGGGTGGAAAGTGTCAAGATCACTATTGTGTTCTCAATTATTCCCTGATGGAAGTGAGCATCTGAGTTGAACACCTGGCCATGTGGATTAATGTGTAGCACTTCATCAGGGCCAGCAGTTTGTGTGGTGGTTAATGCACTGGACTTCAACATGGCCAACCATGGTTGGAGTCCCAGACCCAGTGACTTGCTTTCTCACTTTTCCTCTCTCTCTCTCTCTCTCTCTCTCTCTCTCTCTCTCTCTCTCTCTCTCTCTCTCTCTCTCTGTGTCCTTCTCTCTAGTGAACATATGTACTCTGTAGTAAATTGAAGAATAACAATAATGATTACAAAAAAATAAATAAATAATTCTAGAAAAGAAAAGTGTAGCACTTAGTCACAGAAACTACCATGGTCTTTGATTGGAAAATCACAAGCCCCTGCAGAGTTCAGTTTTTTGAGGCCTCTTAAGTATTCTGCTTCTGACTCACGAAACCAAATGTTAATTTAGACCCAGCTGCATTGATGTAGTCACTAGAGCACCACTGCAAGATATGGAGCCACATGGGAACCTGGGAAGTTCTGGGTTTCAGATCCTGGGTCTGAGTATGCAGGGTGTTCCTTGGGGTGATTCAGTGACTATGCTGGCCTGCAAACCTGGGGGAGATTATGCACTGACAAGACTCTACTGTTGGTGCTGTATGTGTTTTTTTTTTTTTTCTCTCTCTCTCTCTTTCTCTCCCTATATCATAAAGCAAATAAATAAGATTAAATAAAATGTTGAACCAAGTAATTGTTCCATAATGCTGCCACTTTCAAAACACTGAAGTTGTGTTGTGTAAGCTATTCTTCAGTAAAATTGCAGAGAATCTTGAATGAGTGAGTGTCACTCTACATCAATCTAAGAGGGCTACAAAATGCAATTCTATTGAAGACATGGATATGGGCAAGACTTTTGTATACCATGAACAATTCTTGATTGGATAGGTAATAAAACTTGAGTAACTTTGCTGCTTGAGCCATGGATTAATCTTTTGCTGATGCCCAGTGGTTGGTACAGATCCCTAACAAAAAGGAAGGGATGATGTGTAAGGGTGATTGTAGGCTGCAACCCATAGCTCAAGGCAATTCGGACAAATCCACAGAAAGCTAGCTCATGTTTAGTTCTAAATTTTAAAAAATTTTCTTACATTCAACATTTCCATCTGCATTTCTCATTCATAACCTGCCAGCCTGCCTTGCACAATCATGAGGATCATTTATAAAATGTTTATTTCCAAGGACAGATAGTGACATAGTGGTAAATGTGATTCTCTGCATAACTGATCCATATGGCATATTCTTGCTTCACATCCAGAGACCTCCCTGAGCACAATGGGCTCATGTGTGCCCCTCAAATGGGGTTGGTTGAGGCTGGGGCTGAATCATGGCATCAAATATTGGTGTGGGTGCGGTCTCCATCTTTTTCTGTCTCTAAGTCTCATCGAACATAAATAGGCTTTAAAATGCTTCTTTTTGAGCCAGCGAGGTGACATGGTGACTAAGGCAGCTGGATCTGATATGGAAGAGTGCAAGGTTCAAGTTTCAGACCTAGCAGCTTGGAAAATATGCTTGGCATTTGTGCCTGTGTGCATAAAATCCTAAGAGAAGAATGGAGAAAAAGGGAATGTGACAAGGTCCACCCCCCCTTTGGGGGGAGTAATTTTTACTGTGTTTAGTAAAGAGCATATGCATATGGGTAGTGTGACATATGTGCTGATCAGTGTTTCTCTGTAATGATGACCTGGGATTGAGGCTGCATGTACAGAGAAAGAAATGTTTTTGCTCTCCAAGAGTCATGAAGAATATGGTACATTAATGATCAAGTAGTTTCAGAACATAGTAAGCAAAATTTTAAGGGGATCCCCAGTGACCCACTCCCTTGTACAATACTGTATGGTAAATTCTTAACTCATCAGTCCATAATATGAGAGCCAGCAAATTACAAAGGCCTGTCTTGGAAGCTTGGTAACTGGAAGACCACATCTGAGTCCTTAGACTACCCTCCCTGGTTATATTTCTTTATGCCTGTGGCACTGGGCCTCAGTGTTCTTATTTGAGTTTGGGGCCTATAGACAGTCACCACCATTCCATGAGCCATGGAGTTATCTTATGCCAAGATGAGATACTACTCAGTAAAAATCCTGACACCAAGGCTTGAGTGACCTTTCTGAGTTGGTAATACATCACACACTGTTGCTAGAAGAATTAAACATATGCCTGTATAGCTCCACTGGGAGGGGACACCTGGAAGATCACTCTGGCTTCTTCTGGACTTCAGCCTAAGCAACTTTCCCTTTGCTGATAGTCATGTGGATCCTTTCACTGTAATAACCTGTGATTATGAGTTAGGTTTCTTGAGTTCTGTAAATCTTAGTAAATGTTTGAGCCCAGAATGGTTTTGGGAAACTTGGGATCTTGAGTGATATTGGCAAAATGAGAATGACTCACCACATGGCTGTGTCCTTTGAACAGACTACAGCTTTCTGGTTTGTGGATGATAGTTCCAATGTGAACTGACAGCATCTTGTTTAGGAGTTTTCATAACACCAGCAATTGGTGGAGAAACTCCACTTAAGCAAAATAGGAAAACAGGCTCTTTTTGGCATGTTGGGTGTGTTTTACTTACAGTGAGGAAGGAGATGAGCAACAAAAAATATTCCAGGGCATCAGTGATCAGCCCTGTAGACACGTGGAGAAGCCATCATGGTTGCTCTCCTGGCCTGGGTTGACACCAGGGTAGGCCAACAGCTCACACTGCCTGCCCCTCCACTGCAAGAAGCAAACTGGCCAGTGTGGGTCAAACACAAAAACACCCAGACATCAATCTGTATGACACCCAGTGGCAATAGTGCTCAGGGTGATGAGGCCCTAGATGTCAACAAGCCTGCCTGTAAACACAGTATTCAATGTATGACCTTGCTTCTCAGAAAGCTCTCTGCTCTACCAGCTAGAGCAGAGCTGGGCTGGGCTTACTTGTACCTCAACTCTTGTTGGGTCATCTCTCTTCCTCAGTATTCAATGGCCCATGGCCACAAAAGGCCCTTTAGCAGCCAACATGGGCAGTGTACTGCTGCCAGAGACCTCTGGCAACTCTGAGTCCTGCTGTTTTCATCAAAAACTTGTCATTTTTCCCCTACATGAATTCCTGTGCAATACCAGGGCCAAACGTAACTGCAACTAACAAATGAACTACAAATAACAGTAATAGCTACAATAATAAAAAAAAATTAAGAGCTTGTGCCTTCACTGGAGAGAAAGAGAGAAGGGACAGTGAGCGCGAGAGAGAAATAAAGTGAGAAAAAAATCTCCTGGGGTGATAATCATTCCACAGTTTCTTCTATTCCATTCTCCTCTCAGGATTTGGGGCATACATGCACACGTGCCAAGAGTGATTTCCAATCTTCTGTGTCCAAGATTTGACCCACAAAATTGGTTATGTTTGATCCAGCTGCCTTAACCTACAAGCCATCTGCTGACCTGAAATGATATTTATAACTATACAATTATAATTTTTAGAATACTTTTATTTCTTGTAACCCCACCCCCACCATCAGCAAATAACCCTCTATTGGAACTATTTACAGTTTTTTGGCTCTGGCCTAACCATCTTCTTGATCTTCCAAGCAGATGGAAGTGGCAACTGAGAATGGCACTAATGTTAGAAGGAAGAATCCTCATTCCTGGGAGGTAAAGAAGTACTTTTAGAGGCTAAGAAGCCTGGTTGACTCCTGGCCCCCATGGGCTTCTTATATGCCTTGTATTGTACTTTTCATATGACTTGTACTCCCTAAGAACATTCCCAGGCAGTAGCCACTTCATGTTTTCAGAGGGGAAGTTGTAAAATTCCCTGGAAATGTCTTCCACAATCAGCTACCAGGACACATTTCAGGTGGGAACAGGTCCCATCTATGCCACTCATGGGATGGCCTCTGCTCATCCCATGTCTTTATTTGCTTTGGGGTTTTTGTTTGTTTGGCTTTGGTTTTCATCATAGGGTGCATGGCCATGCTGAAGAGAAACAGAAAGAGGAAAAGTGAGAAATCACCCCAAGAGGTATGGCCATGTAAAAATCCATTCTCCTTTTAGGATTTTGGACACTCACATACACATGCCCAGTGTGATTTTCAGGCCACTTAGTCAGGGACTCAAACCACAATTGGCCATGAGTAAATCCAGTGCCTTAACCAGCATGCCACCTGCTAGCCCCCAAAAGTGACAAAATAGTTCAACATATTTTAACACAAATAAATGGCTTTCTATTAACTATGTAAAAGTTGTTATAAATTAGAACACTCAAACGAAGTCAGTAAAAAAGAAACCCCAAATCATGTAGCCAGTTAATCTTTGACAAGTGTACGAAGCAATGCAGTGGATAAAAGAAAGTCTTTTCAGCAAATAGTGCTTGAAGAATTGTATATACACCTGCAGAAATATGAAGATGAATCCTATCTCTCCCTTTAACAAAAATCAACTAAAATGGATCAAATATTTAAATATAAAACTTAAAACTACAAAACTAATGATAGAAAATGTAGAAAAAAACTTCTAAGATGTTGGTAGGCAAAGATTTCTTAAATAAGACCCCCATAGAACAAGCGCTAGTCCCCAAGCTAAAAAGATTCATTACAGAAAAGAAAACAATATCATGCTAAAAAGTCTCATCACAGCAAAGAAAACAATCATTGCAATAAAGAACAAAAACAAAACAAAACTTCAGAATGGATAAAAATATTTTTGCAAATTATTTCTCAGACAAGGGATTGATATCCAGAATATACACCTTAAAAATCATACTAGATTTGTGTGCATATGTGCCCAAAATCTTAAGAGAAAAATAGACAATAAGGGACTGCCACATGGCCATTCCCATAGGGTGATTTCTCTCTTTACCATCTCTGTCTCCCCAGAGTGAGATAGCCATCAGGTGCCTGATGGCAAATTTTTTTTAAAGTGAATAAAAGCACACATTTCCACTTAATTACATCACCAGCCTGGTTCACCCACAATTCACACTGAAAACCCAGGTGGTAAAACAAATTCCTAAGCTGGGATGCAGATTCTGATGTTAAATGAAGCCCCAAAATGGGTCTGTCATTGTAAAGAGAAAAAAAGTGAGGAATTTAACTCTGGGATCTCATGCCCTCCTAAACCTCCTCATGTACAGAAATAATCCCACATTTATCATATTCATTTCTACCAGCACGTTCTTACTTAAGTAAACTGTGAAGTTCAGAAACCCTTTCTCTAGCAGACAATCCAGGTGTCTTTTTTTTATAGACCACAGATTAGTTTATTTTTAACACCCATCATGCCATGAATTCATAGGGAATAGGTTCTAGTAGCTCAGGCTCCTTTCCATTGGTTCTGACAGTGTGCTTCTCTGGGTGGAGCAGGCCGGCGCTTTAGTGAACCCAGGTATCTATCTCTTTGGCTTCTTTCTTTTTCTGGTCTTTTTCTTTCACACGTTTTAGGAAGCTATCTCTGCTCTTAGAATGTTTAATATGCTCAATGTGCACATTGATTCTCTTGGCAAGAATCTTGCCCTTAACTTGTTTGTTCACAACAATGCCAACAGCATGCTGGGTAACATTGTAGACTCTTCCAGTTTTGCCATGGTAACATTTGTGGGGCATTCCTTTTTGAACAATACCCATTCCCTTAATGTCTACAATATCACCTTTCTTGTAGACTCACATATATGTTGCCAAAGGAACAACTCCATGTTTTCTAAAAGACCTAGAGAACATATATCGGTGCTTCTCCTCTTTCCCTTTGTGTTCGTCATTTCAGTTAATTACTGGAAGATGGTGGTTCTGACCAAAAGGCCCAAGTGTCTTTTTGCAAGTCTGCCCTTTAGAGATTTTCTTCACATACACAATCTGCTTTCAAGGACTGTATGTTGCCCAGACCCAAACACTGTCCAGACTATTGAGACAAGGAGACCAGAGTTACAACCACAGAAAGGACAGAATCCACAGGATTTCTCTACCTGGTCTCCTGGTTTCCAGGACTGAGGAGCTTCTCAGTGTCAACCTCCTTCTGTAGCTGTCTGAGCAGCTGGAGGTCACACACAAGGCAGGGAGCTGCCTGGAATGTACCAGGGACCTTCCTTTCCCACCCTTAGCAGGCTCAAGAGTGGCCTCAGCTCAGTCACTGTCTTCAGGTCTCTGCTCCCACTGCAAGTTATTAAGCTGCTTCACACGAGCACTGGGGAGTTACAGGAGACCAAGATCTACAACCCCATTGTTTAATAAAAATCATTAGGAAGCCAGCAGATGGCATAGTGGTTACGTTGCTGAACTCCCACATGGCTGACTACGGTTCAAGTACTAGACATAATAGTTTGAAAATCATGCCAGGCTTGTGTGTGTGCATGCCCAAGATCCCAGGAGGATAATGGAGATGAAGGGATTGCAGTGTGAACATTCTCTCTGGGGGGTGATTTCTCACTTTTCCTCTCAATCTCTCTGTTTTTCTCTCTCTCTCTGGAAAGTGCATGTGCCTCATGGCACAAACCTCTAAAAAATTTCAACATCAGAATCCCTGCTTACCTACTGTATTTACAGGTGGGGTACAGGAGGAGAAATCAAAACTACTTTCTGTGGATTTAAAAACTGGCAAAAAAATATTTCTTTAAAAAATAAATATGCATAACCAGGAATCAGGAGTATGCATAATGGTTAAAGTGCTGGCTCCCATGTGGCCAACTGGAGCTCAATTCCCAGGCCTGAAGACTTGCTTTCTCACTTTTTATCTCTCTCTGTCTCTCTCTGGTGAGCACACATGCCATATAGCCAATTGGGGAAAAATAATAATTATTTAAAATAAATAAATAAATAAATAAATATGCCAAGCAACTAAAATTTTTAAATTAACACACCTTTATCTGAAACAACAAATAAAGTTTAAAGACTCCCTTCTCCCTCTGCTTTAGCAAATCCCTGACCTTCACAGCTCATGGCTATCACTATGTGCTCTGTGTCTGGGGATTTTCATGTCTCCTTTGACATTTGAAATTACCTTTTAACTCCACCTTCACTTGCACCCACCATCTCATCATTTGTGTAGCTAATTTCTGAGTGTTAATTAATAGCCTTTTGGGACAAGTAGGTGGCATAATGGTTACTTTGCTGAACTCCCACGTGGTTGACCACAGTTCAAGTCTAGTCCTGGTGACTTGACACTCATGCTGGGCTCATGTGCATATGTGTTCAAGATCCCAAGAGCAGGGACCAGCAGTTAGCGTAACAGCTATGTTGCTGGACTCCCACGTAGTTGACTGCGGTTCGCATCCATCCCCCCTGGGGGGTGGACCGGGTGACTTAAAAAAACTCACGCTGGGCGCGTGTGCGTGCGTGCCCAAGATCCCGAGAGGAGAATGGAGGAGAAGGGATTGCGGCGTGGCCATCCCCCCTGGGAGGTGATTTCTCACTTTCTGTCTCTCTGTCTGTATGGCGAGCACATGCTAAAATACATTCTTTTATTTCCTCGCTTTCCATCTCTCTGTCTCTCTGATGAGTACATGTGCCCTATAGCAAAAACCTCTCTCTCTCTCTCTCTTCGAGAGAGAGAGAGAGAGAGAGAGAGAGAGAAAGATCAGCTTACATGCCACCACAACATTTACCCTGGGTTCAGCCTTGGTGATGGTTAAGGCAGGCCCTCTGATCCCAGGCACTGTCAGTCTCAGGTGGTGAGGCCTGACAGTTCTGGCAGTGAGAACCCTGGCTCTATTGAAGGCCTTGGAAGGGCAGCCTCCAGACGTTGTGCCTGGGAGCCGTCCTACTTCCAATGTCCCTGCAACTTACACACTGGACATGCCCCAGATGGAGCACAGGGTTGAGGGCAGGATCTTGCTCAATGGTCTTTTTTGCCACACTTGAGACAGGGTCTTTGTGGTGGTTGTGTAGCTAGTGGTTGCTGCATCATCATCTTGTGACTACCCTGGATAGTGGGGACAAGCAGTTGAAATGTAGCCTCATGTCTTTTAACTTCTGTTTGACATTTTCCTCCTTCCTGTTGTTAAAATCCTTAAATGCTATTTTTTTTATTTGAGAGGGAGATTTTCTTTATAGGACACATGCACTCACCAGAGAGAAAGTAAGAAACTATCCCCTGGGGGAATGGCCATGCCACAGTCCATTCTCCTATTCTCTCAGGATTTGGGGCATGCACACACACTCACCTGGCATGTTTTTAAAGCCTCCAGTGGGACAGGAACTGTGGGAAGCCATGTGGGAATCCAACAATGTGACCATTTTAGTTTCTGCTCGTCCTGCTTAAAGAGTATGTAATAAGGTAATTTTGTGGGGTTTGAGAACCCTCCTCAAGCTTTCGATGTTTTTATAAATATCTGGGGAGGATTGGAAAGTTAAGTGAGTCTGGAAATATATTGAAGGAGACCTATATCAGAATTAGGATCAGAGTTGTATACATATATTTTTTGAGAGACAATTTTGTCATAGAATATGTGTACTTACTAGAGAGACAGAGGGACAGAAAGTGAGAAATCACCCCTGGAAGGATCACCATGCTACAATCCTTTCTCCTTCATTCTCATCTATAAATTTTTAAGCAAGCACACAGAACCACCTGACATGAGCTTGAAACTGTTAATTTCAGGACTCAACCCACAGTCAGCCAAAGGGATTCCAGAGACATAACCATTATGCCATCTACGGGTCTCCAGTAGTATATTTTTGAAGGGCTTCTGTTAACTTTCTCATGAAAGTGGCTGGGTTTTTATTAGGGTACTAAGTAACCTCTTGAATTCTGTCATAATTAACAGCCTTAAGGTGACCTCTTTTTAGAGATTTTTTCTATAGGATGTGTGTACTCACCAGAGAGACAGAAAGTGAGAAATTATCGCCCAGAAGTGATGGTGATGCCACAATCCCTTCTCTCCCATTCTCCTATCAAGATTTTGGGCATGCATATACACATGCCTGGAGTGAATTTTAAGCTACTGGTCCAGGAATCGAAACATGGTCAACTACATGGGAGTCAAGGAATGTAAATATTACACCATTTGCTGATCCCAAGTGCAGTCTTTTATATATGTTCAATAAGACATGTTAGAAAATAGGGACCAGCAGTTGGCACAATGACTCTGTTGCTGGATTCCCATGTAGTCGACTATGGTTCTAGTCCTGGACGTGATGGCTTAAACTCACACCAGCCACCACTTGTGTCTGTGTGCCCAAGATTCTGAGGGGAGAATGGAGGACAAAAGATTGCGGCATGGCCATCCCCCCCTCCCCCGGGTTGGTTTCTTGCTTTCTGTCTCTCTATCTCTGTGTTTCTGGAGAGTGCAAAAAGCAAAAATCTCTCAAAAAAAAAAAAAAAAAAAAAAAAAAGACAGTGAGCCTTGAAGTCGAGGCTATGGGATTCTGGCTGATAATTCCTTTTGGAGGTCTATTAGGAGGACTTCCTTGAGACCTCAAAGATGTGGCTTAGAGCTCTAGGTATGTAGGGAGTTAGCAAAAGCCACGGCTGAACTCCAAATAAAGCCTTTTCCCTTGGAAAAAGAAAGGCCAAGGAAAGTATAACACACACATCCTGATAGGTGAGCTTATAAGATAGTGAGGTATTGAAATTGTTTGATTAAAAAAAGTGGGGTTGATTAAGAAAAAATTTAGTTTCTTCAATTTGAGAGAGATGAGAAGAGAGTAAAGGGAACATGGACATGAATAACCTTTTCAGCTTCCACAACCTCCCAAAGAGGCAGGGTAGGAGTAGTGGGCTTGTCAGGCTTGTGAGGATGAGAGGGAAGGGTGTGAGAACAAGTATGGGAAGGGAACAAGGAAGAGAAGAATGTGGAGATGGATCTTCTGGTGTTTGGAAAACAAGAGCCACAGGATGAGGAGGGCTGTAGGGACAGGGAGTATGGTCAGCAGTTGAAGGAATCTTAAGAGGGTGGAGTTATCTGAAGGATCTGGGATTCTCACAGGGTGGAAGAGGATCTTAGAGAAGGAGAATCTCATAAGGGGTACAGGCCTCACAAAGCAAGGGAGGTGCATAAGTAGAAAAAAGCCTGTAGATACTGAACCTCAGACCACTTGCCAGTATGCTGGAGAAAATGATCAAGATTACAAAGCACTTGGCTATCAAAAATGCTGTTTTCTGCCCACTGAAAATAATTGTCAAGTTTGTACTGAGGCCAGTCTGAATTACAGAAAAAGACAGCATGGTACAGCTTGACTTCACCTCCAGAGTACAACATGTGGGAATTTTCAGGAGACAAGCCAAAGCCAAAGGGACATCCTTTGGAATATGTTGTTGGGTGTTGGATCAGGTGTGAGAAGGGACAGGGTGAGACCCAGGAGGAGAATTTTGTGGAGAGAGCATGCCTAATTCAAAAATCTCTGACAGTAAGCAGTGGACTGCACTTGAAGAAGGGCATCCCCCATTTCAAAACGATAAGGAAGGGACCTGATCTCAACCTTTGAAGGAGGGTTAGAACCTAGCACTATGATTTTTGCTAGTGAGGGGATCTTGTCCCTGGATGAACTGTCCAAGCAATTTGTTCTAAATTCTCATTACTCACAAAATTAGAGGTCTTGTGTGGCATGCAGCAGAGAGTTCTGGAAAGGGTATGTGTTCCACTTGAGACAGCTGCCACCAGAGTCTTCCCAGACAATGCACCAAATGTCATGGTCCAGAGTAAGACTAAGGAGACATCATCTCAAGAGAAAAGGAAAGTTTATTGGGAGAAAGAGCAGCCGAGGTTCTAAAGCTACAGGTGTCTCAGCCCACCCACCAGGAAGGAGGGACGGTTTATTTTATAGCATAATAAAGCTATTCTGGGAGATGGTATATGTGACTGATATACAGGGGAGCTAGGCTTAGTGGGATTTGGTGTGTCTTTTGTGATCCATCTCTGGGGAGTTAGACCTTCCAGTACTTGCTTTGGGTCTTTATCTGCTACTTTTTTGGTCAATGTGTCTTTTTAGTAGCAGCATCTGGAGTGTAGGCTCTTGACAAGATCAGTTATGCAGAAGTTTGACCTTGGTTTCTTATGAGCCTTGGAGAAAAATCAAATGGTGCACAGAGTTTTATAAGACCCTTATAGAAGGAATGTGAGAAATGATACCCCCTTCTCTGGGAGATGAGACTCTGTATTCTTTTCTCCATTTTCCTTCTGGGATTTTGGGTACCACACATGCACATGTGCCTGGCATGATTTTCAAGTTGCCAGGTCCAATAATTGAACCATAATAGGCCACATGGAAGTACAGCACCATAATCACTATGCAACAACTGGGTGCCCAGAAAGAACTTTTTTTAAAAAAAATTTTTGGAGAGGTTTTTGCTATAGGGTGTGTGCACTCACCAGACAGACAGAGAGGGACATAGAGACAGAAAGTGAGAAATCACCCCCCAGGGAGGATGGTCACGCCACAATCCCTTCTTCTCCATTCTCCTCTCAGGATCTTGGGCACGTACACACATGCGCCTGGCGTGAGTTTTTTAAGCCACCGGGTCCGGAACACGAACTGCAGTCGACTATGTGGGAGTTCAGTGACATAGCCATTACGCTAACTGCTGGTTCCCCCCTTAGGCCATCTTCATGCCCCAGTTCCACTGCAGGGTACCCTGATCTTTCCAATACCTGACTCATTGCCTGCTATCTTCATCCACCCTTTCATCTATCCATTTCACTCAGGAGAGCCTCACTACATTTCTAGGGCACACTCGGGGCTCTGCCTTGGGCCCAACCACACTGTAAAGAGAGAGAGCTAAAATGATAAATCACAACCCAGAGTGATGGCCACATGACAATCTTTCTCCATTCTTCTTTCTGGATTTTGAGCATCACACACAGATGCCCAGAGTGATTTTCAAGCTGCCAGATCTGGATTTTGAACCATGATCTACCCTTTGGGAATCCAGCACATTAATCACCACACCACCTTCTGTCCCCTTCTTTTGCTTTTCAATTGTGAAGTTTTTTTAAAAAATATCTCAGATTAGTATATATTCATAAGATAATAATCACAGAGGAATTGACCTTGTAGTACAATTCAATTTTTTAATAAGCACTTATTATTAAAATCAGCATAATCTTATAAAATTAATAACAGCTATAACAAACATGCAAAAGAAAATACAGTTTCAACAGTAAGAAGACAAAATATGGAAGGATTACTCTATTTAAAGGGAAATTTAAGAAGGATTATTTAAATTAGAAGGGTTATTTAAATTCTATGAAAGACGCATTCCTGCTCAATTTATAACAGCAGAAACCAATTTTTTTGCTAGATCACCATTCCCTTTGCTAGGAAGTATACAGGCCACCACTCTGACATTATCCTTTTGTGCAGAAAACTTTCAAATCCCTGTTTGATCAGTACAGAATACTGTGAGGTGATGCTGTGCAAATTCTTCCTGAGGAATTATTTATGTGTGCCAATTTGCAACTAGATAAAAGCAGGGAATACAGCAAGGACAGTTGTGGTAGAGCTTTGAGCAGTGCAGATGCACGTGTAGTGTTCATGGCTATGAACATCAATTTTTCCACACTATCATCAACCTATATATTAGACCCCAAGAAAGGAATGGTAACTGCTACAAATTTGTAAAAGGGACAAAAAGCAAAGTAAGTTTTCTACAAAATGTAGTAATTCCCCCAAATAATACATCCAAGTCTGTGTTTCTACTCACTATCCCCACCTAAGGACTACTAGGATAAGAGTCACAGCACCAGGATTTGCTTTCTGCCCCCACAGAAAATGAAACATTGATTCCTGTTGGTGAGGGTGCAGGTGTGACAACTGAGATCATGAGATGCCACTGTTACCTAAGCTTAAGGCCAACTTTAAATTACATACAAATATATACTGTCTCTCAAAACAATGATCAACTATTTACTTTTACATGTCGTTATTTTTAAATGGCTGATAGGGTTTTTAAGAGTCTAGTTTCATGGAACCAGAAGGTGGGGTGGTGGTTAATGTGCTGGACTCCCACATGACTAACTATGGTTCGAGTTCCAGACCTGGAAGCTTGAAACTTACACTGGGTGCATGTGCATCTGTTTCCAAGATCTCAGAAGGAGAATGGAAGAGAGGGATTGTGGTGTGTCCATGCCCTGAGGGATGATTTCTCTCTTTCTCTCTCACTTTCTGTCTCTTTCTAGCAAGCACACATGTCCTAAAGAAACATCTCTAACAATTTTTTTGGAAGTGTCTTGTTTCATGGAACCTCTAGATGATGTGATGGTTAAGGCACTGGACTCCCACATGGCTGACCGCAGTTCTAGCCTTGGATACGGTAGCTTGAAAAGCATGCCGGATACATGTTTATGCATGCTCAAAATTTCAGGAGAATGAAGGACAAGGGATTGTGTTATAGCCATCACCCCTGGTAGGTGATTTCTCATTTTCCTTCCCACTGTCTCTCTGTCTCTCTCCGGTGAGCACACATGCCTGCCTTATGGCAAAAACTTAAAAAAAAAAAGTCTACTTTCAGGCTGCACATACATAATAGTTTAGCCAAATCAATCACATGTATTGATTAGTCAAACTACATGTACTGTTTTCTGTCCTCAATAATTTGAGCCTTCAGTGATCTGATAAAAAATGCCAGTAATAAACCAGATTGTAAAAGTGCCATTAGGTGGCATGGTGGTTACTGTGCTGGACTCCCACATGGCCAACTCCAGTTGAGTCCCAGATCTGGAGACTTGTTTTCTCACTTCTTCTCTCTGTGTCTTGCTCTGGTGAGTGCACATTCTCTATAGCAAATTTAAAAATAATAATAATTATAAATATTAAATAAATAATTATTTTAAAAAACTGAGTTGGAAAACATTGTGTTGGCAGGCAAAATACATATAGATATGACAAAAAATAGTTTCTGGAAACAGTATCTAGTCAATACAAAATGGGGGAGGTCAAATTTTATTTTCTCACACTTTGCAAACTAAGAATTATGTTCATTTTCAGCTCAATAAATAAGTTCTTCATGCTGCAATGACTTCAAGGGGCTATGATGAGTAACAACCAGGACACATGCATTGGGGACATGCATACACCCTTCCTACACAACCTCCCAGTAATTAAACTTTGAGTGCCAAGTCCCTACCCAAAGCTGGCTTCAGTCACTGTGTGAAAATATAGAGATACTACCTTACATAAAGTTTGTCAACTTTTTGTTAGCACAGACATGTCGTTATTTCAAAATGGCTGATAGGGTTTTTAAGAGTCTAGTTTCATAAAACCAGTAGGTGCGGTGGTGGTTAATGTGCTGGACTCTCACATGACTAACCATGGTTCAAGTTCCAGACCTGGAGGCTTGAAACTTACACTGGGTGCATGTGCATCTGAAGAATATAAAATATTTCTTTCTTAGCTTAATATTTGAAAAGCATCCAAGACCAGTTCAATCTACAGCCCCCTTTCCAGTCAGGGAAACTGAGGCAGGGGCTTTCACTGGCCCAGTCACAGCTTCAACTTCGGTTCTAGTCCAGCCTTCCTAACCTCAGACACTCCCCCCCACCCCTGCCCCGCAACAGAAAGGGCATCCCCCAGCTCTCCATCAGAGCCAATTTCCATCTGCAGCTCCCTGGCAAATCAGAGAAACTGAGGCAGGGACCTTCACTGGCCCCAACCACAGCTCCACTTTCAGCCCTAGTCCAGCTCTCCTAAGCTCAGAGCCACTCTCCTGCCAGAAAGGTAGGCTGCTTTATGTTTTCTTCTTTCTTTTGCTAATTTCCTACTTCTTCTTACCCCATAGAGCATCTCCCAGCTCTCCAGCACAGCCCTGTTCCATCTGTAGCCTCCTGGCTAATCAGAGAAACTAAGTCAGGAGCTTTCACTGATCCAGCCTCTGCTCCAGTTCCCACCACAGCCCAGCTGTCCTAACCTCAGAGCCCCCACAGCCAGAAAAGTAGGCTGCTTTTTTTCTTTCTTTCTTTTGCTAATCTCCTACTTCTCCTTACCACATAGGGCAGGCTCCAGCTGTCCAGCAGAACCCAGTTCCATCTGCAGCCACATGGTCAGTCAGGGGAACTGAGGTAGGGGCTTTCACTGGCCCTGGCCTTAGCTCCAGTTTGGGCTCCAACCAACTCTCCTAACTTCAGATCATTCCCTGCCAGAAAGGTAGGATGTTTTTCTTCCTTCTTTTGCTAATTTTCTACTTTAACTTACCTCATAATGCAGCCCCCAGCTCCCCAGGAGAGCCCAGTTTTATCTGCATCCCCCTGGCCAGTCATGGGAACTGAGGCAGAGGCTTTCACTGGCCCTGACCCAGCTCCAGTTCTGGTCCCAGCTCAGCTCTCCTAACCTCTAAGCCCTCCCTTCCAGAAAGGTAGGCTGCTTTTTTTTCTTCTTTCTTTTGAAAATTTCTTACTTCTTACCTCATTGGGCAGCCCCCAGCTCTTCAGCAGGCCCAGTTTCATTTGCAGCCCCCTTGTGATGGGGCTTTTTTTTTTTTTTTTTTTTTTTTTTTTTTTTTTTTTTTTGTCTTTCATACTTTTTTTTCTTTTCTCTTATATTGTCATTGTTTTATCCTTCACCCACCTGCGGGGACTAGAAATGACTAGAATCATATTTTTTAAATACCCTTGTATTGAGGCTACCTGGAAGCCTCCCATTTACTGAACCACATGCAAAAAAGAAGAAACTGCTCTTTAGACACCTGAATAGAAGACTCCTCCCATGGAACCACATTGCTAAACACAGCAGAACAGAGACTTTGGCACACATCAATCCAGAGCAAAAGGGAAGCAAACTTGTTCACAGTGGCAGAAATATTTTTGTAAAAGGTTTCCAAAAGTGAATATATCACCCAATGTCTAGAAACAGGAGAAGAGCCTCAAGAGGACCAGCAGTTAGCGTAATGTCGCTGAACTCCCATGTAGTTGACTGTGGTTTGAGTCCTGGACCCGGTGGCTTAAACTCACACTGGGCATGTGTGCTTGCATGCCCAAGATCCCGGGAGGAGAATGTGGGAGAAAGGGATTGTGACATGGCCATCACCCCTGGGGGATGATTTCTTGCTTTCTGTCTTTCTGTCTCTCTCTGTCTTTCTGGAGAGCACACATGCCCTATAGCAAAAACCTCTCAAAAAAAAAAGTAGAAGAGCCTCAGGTTTGAAGAAACAGCGAATAGGTCTCCATCAAAAGAACACAATAAATCCCCTCCATCTCTTGAAAAAGCAGAAGTTACCAAAATGTCACAGAAAGAATTCAAAACCTTCATTGTGACAAAACTCAATGAGTTGAAACAGAAAAAAGACAACAAACTCCAGGAGATAAGAAAGTCCTTCCAGGATTTGAAGGAAGAAATGGATACTATAAGAAAGAATCAGATGGAACTATTAGAGGTGAAGTCTGTAATACAGAAAATCAAAAACTCTATCAAAAGTATTAAAAGATGATGCTTTTTTCTCCCAGGCAGGAGAGTTGAGCCATTCTCTGGGAAGATTCCACATGGATACTGGAAACTAGATATTTCAGAGCAAAGGAGAAATGAAGATTTTCTACTCATAATTCAGCCTCCAGCAAGCAAAGCTAGTGTGGCAGGAGAGTTGAGCCATTCTCTGGGAAGATTCCACATGGATACTGGAAACTAGATATTTCAGAGCAAAGGAGAAATGAAGATTTTCTACTCATAATTCAGCCTCCAGCAAGCAAAGCTAGTGTGGTAGGGAGCCCCTCTGGCCTTCTATCTCTGTCTCTGTGTCTCTGAGGTCTCTGTCTCTCTCTGCTCCTGTCTCCTCATTTTTTTTTCGGTAATTTTTCCTTTTTTGTTTCCTATTTTGTGATTTTTTTTCTTTAAAAAAAAAAGAAAAGCAATTATAATTTTTTTATTTTTTTGTCTTTTTTCTCTCTTTTTGTTCTTGTTTCTCTCTCTCTTTTTCATTTTCCTTTTTCTTGTCTCTCCACCCAATATCTACTGAATCTGCTGCACAAGCGATCACAACAGAACGGCAATCAGATTCTAGAACACCTCTGTCTGCTTGCTCCTGAACATTGAGGCTTAACTTCAAGAATTTGAAAGAAACACGCCATTCACCAGATGACAAGAAATCACCGTCGGATCACGAGAAATATGGGAAAACAAGAAAATACCTCTCCTCCAATGGAAAAGAGTAACTCTCCTTCATCCACAAGCAGTTCGGTGAAAGTCATGGAAATGTCTGACAAGGAATTTAGAACATTCGTAATGTCGAAGCTAACAGAGATGGAAGAAAAGAGAGATAATGAACTAATAAAGAGAAAGGAGAAAGAAGTTGCCGAGTTCCAGGAGATGAGGAAATTCTTGCAAGATCTAAAAGAGGAATTACACACTTTACAAAAGACTCAAACGGAACTGCTAGAGATGAAGTCTATAATACAAGAAGTCAAAACCTCCCTTGAAAGTATTAAAAGTAGACTAGATCATTCAGAAAATAGAATCTCAGATGTAGAAGAGAAAATGGCTGGCTTAGAAAAGTCCACCACGAAGACTGAGAAAATGGCTCAAAAATTTGAGAATGATATGCGAGAAGTACTGGATACCATCAAACGTCCAAATATCCGGATAATTGGCATTCCAGAAGGTGAAGAGGCCCATAAGGGCATTGATAATCTATTCCATGAAATCCTGCAAGAAAACTTTCCAAACCTAGAGAGGCATTCAAAGATCCAGTCCCAGGAAATACAAAGGACCCCAAATAGAATCAACCCAAGAAGATCTTCTCCAAGACACATTATAGCCAGGTTGACCAAAACCGCAGACAAAGACAAGATACTAAGATTGGCAAGAGAGAAACATCAAGTTACCTACAAAGGACATCCCATCAGGCTAACAGCAGATCTCTCATCGGAAACAATGCGAGCGAGGAGAGAATGGGAAAATATATTCAAAGTGTTACGAGAGAAGCAATTTCAGCCAAGAATACTGTACCCGGCAAGATTATCTTTCAGGTGGGAAGAAAAGACAAGAACATTCTCAGATAAACAAAACCTGAAAGAATTTACCAGCACCAGACCAGATCTCCAAGAAGTTCTCAAGGGTGTGCTGTATCAAGAAAATTAAACACAGACACACGGAAATAAGAGTCCAAAAACTATGAAAGTGGCCAACTTAATCAGAGGGACAAGTCTGGAGTTGAATACTATATCCCAGAATTTAATCATGAAAATTGAACCAGAACAGAAGATAAAAGTACATGAGACTGATAGGTTCATGCACCTTCCATTTGAACAGAATCCTAACTTGTTTCCTGGCTTTAAGCAAAGTTCCTTGGTATTTCTTTGAGTTAAGTTAAAACTGGTTTTCTTAGTAGTAATGAGTGAACTCACCATTGAAAGTAGTTAGATTATGTAGGAAATTGTGTGATCAATGCAACGTGGGTGGGAAGGGAATGAAGGACAATTGTAGACACCGGAGGTGGTGTGAGAGGAGGGTGGGAAGGGCCAGAGGGTCAGAAAGAGGGGTGGAAGTAATTCTAGGAACTAGTAATGGAAAATTTTTTGTAATGTGCATGATTGTATCACTATGCAGTGTGTACTGGATGGGAGATTGCATTTTGTATGCTGTGATGAAGCTTAGGGAAGGAATGTAAATTGAGTTACAAAAAAAAAGTTTCAGAAAAAAAAAATATATATATTCAATGACTGCAGTAGGTTATGTAGCCACAGCTAGGTGCTACTTTATAGGATGCGTAAAGTAAGACTTGTGTTCATGGAAATGTGGGTATCACCTGTGTTTGCTATGAGGGTATTTGGATTGATTAGGGTCTTTGGCGTTACAATAAAATGTGAAGAGAAAACAATATAGAAAACAAACATAGACACCAGAGACTGTGGGAGGAGAGTGGGAGATGGCAGAGGGTAAGAGATAGAGAATCTAGGATGGGGGGAAAAAAGCAAAACATACAGAAGACAAGAAATGGAAGATCATTTGCTGACAATAACATGTTTGTTGATGTGCTTGATTGAGACAATATATAGTGTAATTTGGATGGAAAATCTCATTTTGTATGCTGTAATGATGTTCAGAGAATGAATGCAAATAAATAAATTAATTAATTAATTTAAAAAAAATTGTAATGGACACTAGAGACAAAGTGGAAATAGAGTGTGGGAGGGGAAGAGTGTAGGAAGTTTGGGGGGGAAATGGAGAGGTAAGACACTTGTGGGACACAGATAAGATTCATTATCTGTTGATGAGGATGTGTATGGTGGTCTCAGCTGGGCTGGACTGAGGTGTATATCATGCTGGGTAAAGTCTCTTCACAATCTATAGTGATTTAATGTATGAATAGTAATAAAAATAAAATTTTTTAAATGCAAAAAAAAAAAGAAAAGAAAAGATGTAAATTACAAAAAAAAAAAAAAAAGTATTAAAAGATGATTAGACCATGGTGAAGATCAAATCTCCAATGTCGAAGATAAACCTCTGACATAGAAAAAAACACCCAAACGAGAGACCTTCAGAACAAGACTCCACCACTTCTCCTGAAAACTAGTCATTTCAAAGAATAAGGTAAAGTATTCTCTTGGTTCTCATATCCTCCTTTATCTGGCTAATAATCTACTTTTCCCCTCCACTCTAGGACAGGCAAGGGGCAGTCCTTCAGAAGAAGACTCCTCCATTGCTGCTGAGAACTAGTGAATTCAAGGATTAAGAGAAATGAATATTTTCCACTGATAATTCATTCTCTAGCCTCCATTCTCAAGTTTAAAGGTAAGAAGCAGGTATTCAGAAGAAGACTCCTCCATTGCTGCTGAGAACTAGTGAATTCAGAAAATAAAAAAATGAAAACTTTGCACTGATAATTCAGCTTCTAGCCCCCAGTCTTGAGTGGAGAGGCAAGGAGCAAGCCTTCAGAAGAAAACTCCTCTATTGCTGCTGAGAAGTAGTCATTTCACACAGTGTGCTTGTGTACTGCACAATTTTTTTAATAATTTTTTTCCCTTTTTTCCTCTCTTTCTTTGTTTTATTTCTTGCTCTGTTTTCTTATCCTTTTTCTTTTACTTCATCACTTTGCTCTTTAATCTCCATTCACTGAGCATCTAGATGGATCTAATAACACCAAAAAAAGAAAGGATATCCCATATTCCAGAATTGGAAGAATTAATATAATCAAAGTGGCAATTCTACCCAAATTAATCTACATATTTAATGCAGTCACAATCAAAGTACCAGACACATTCTTCACAGGTCTAAGAAAGACAATAATAAAATTTGTCTGGAATAATAAAAGACCTCATATTGCCAAAGCTATCTTGCACAAGAAGAGTGGAGTGGACGGCACCTCACTCCCTGACCCAAAAATATACTATGAAACTTTGATAATCCAAACAGCATGGTATTGGAACAGAAAGAGACAGGTGGACCAATGAAACAGAGTAGAGACCCCAGAAATAAACTCCCAAACATATAGCAACTGATTTTTGACAAGGGTACCAGTTAATCCAGTGGAAAAAGGAAAACCTCTTTAGCAAATGGTGCTGGAAAAACTGGATATCCACCTGCATAAAGATGAATCTGAACCCTTACCTCTCATCATTGACAAAATCAACTCAAAGTGAATCAAAGATCTAAACCTAAGACCTCAAACTATCAAACTATTGGTGTAAAACACTGGTGAAGCCATGGGAGACATTGGCATAGGCAGAGACTTCTTAAGACCCGCAAAGCACACTTAATAATCCCCAAAATAGACAAGTGGGATTACATCGGATTAAAAACTTTCTGCATGGCAAAAACACAGTAATTAGTGTGAATTGACAGCCCTCAGAATGGGAAAATATTTTTGTAAATTATATATCTGGTAAGGGACTGATAATCAGAATACACAAGGAACTTAAACAGCTGTCCTGAAAAGAGATGATCAACCCTATTAAAAAATGGGAGAATGAGTTGAATAAATCACTCTATAAGACATACAAATAGCCAAAAGGCATATGAAAAAATGCTCAACATCCCTCATTGTAAGAAAGATGCAGATCAAAACCACAAAGAGATAGCACCTAACCCCAGTAAGAATGACTAAGATTAAAAAAAAAATAGAAAATAATAAGTGCTCAATGAGATCTGGTGAAAGGGGAACTCTCCTAAACTGCTGATGGGAATGTAAATTGGTCCAGCCACTGTGGAGCACAATATGGAGATTTCTCAAAAATCTACAAATAGAACTATCATATGATCCAGCAATCCCACTCCTTAGTATCTACCCAAGGGTCAGAAAAATCTTTAGTAGAAAAAATGCTTGCACACCAATGTTTATTGTGGCATTATTCACAATGGCTAAGACGTGGAACCTACCCAAATGCCCACGAACAGATCAATGGATTCAAAAAGTGTGACACATATACTCTATGGAATGGTACCCAGTAATAAAAAACAGGACCCTAGCTTTTGACAGAAAGTGGATAAATATAGAAGATTTATTGCTGAATGAAGCAAGCCAGGCTATGAACGAAAGACATTATATATCTCCACTTAATATATACCAAGTGTCCACACTTTACAGCCAAAACTGAATGACTAGAGGATATAGAAACATAGAAAATGGTTATAAATACCAGATACAGTTTGGGAAGAGGGTGGGTGAAGGAGGAGAGTCTGAGGAAGGACATTAAGGAGAAAATTAGAGAGGCAAGGCATTTGTGCAACAAAAAAATGGGTTATTATCTGTTGAAGTTATCGTGTATAATATTCTCAACTAGACTGGTGAGAAATGTATACTTGTTGGAATATTCATTTTGCAAGCTAAGTGATATATGTGATTGAATGTATAAAAGAAATTGAAATAAAAAGTAATAATAATAATAAAAAGAAAAAAGCATCTGACAATTTTAATGCTAATTCAATGCTAATTCACATCATAATACCGTGGTTCTATAGGGAACATTTTGTTCTTCATCCAAAAAAGAATGCTCTTGAAGAAAAAAAATCTGGGTATATATCAGGATAGTAAAGAGCTATTCCAAATTTAAAGAAATGGTCCATTTTTATTCATTTCATATAAATTATTATTATTATTTTTTATTTATTTTTACATTTTTCCACAAACATTTACTTTACATAGCAAAAAATTTTAGCTCATACTCCATAATTCTTGACAGTTTACAAACAACTTTCAAGATCTCAAAATACTGAATTTTAAAGATAATGTTCAAAATATGTCTTATAATTTTGTATAATTTTAAAACTCTATAACAACAGAAGCAGAATGGTTTCAAAAATATATATATACACATATATATTTTGTATATATATGTGTATATATATATACACATTTAGAGTGCAGACACTCGGTATATATTAAGTGGGGGCATACAATGTCTCTCCTTCATAGCATGGCTTGCTTCACTCAACAGTAAGTCTTCCATATTCATCCACTTCCTTTCAAAAGTCAGGGATTTGTTGTTTTTTATGGATGAATAGTATTCCATTGAGTATATTTGCCACAGTTTTTTTAACCATTCATCAGTTCGTGGGCATTTAGGTTGTTTCCATGACTTAGCAATTGTGAAAAGTGCCACAATAAACATCGATGTGCAAGCACTTTTTCGATTAAGTATTCTTCTGTCCTTTGGGTAGATACCAAGGAGTGGGATTGCTGGATCATATGGTAGTTCTATTTGTAGATTTTGGAGGAATCTCCAAATTGTTCTCCACAGTGGTTGTACCAATTTACAGTCCCACCAGCAGTGTAAGAGAGTTCCCTTTTCACCACACCCCCTCCAGCACTTATCATTTTTTGTTTTATGAATCTTAGACATTCTGACTGGGGTTAGGTGATATCTCATTGTTGTTTTGATCTGCATTTCTCTTACAATGAGGGATGTTGAGCATTTTTTTCATATGCCTTTTAGCTATTCATATGTCATCTTTAGAAAGTGGTTTTTTCAACTCATTCTCCCATCTTTTAATAGGATTGATTGTCTTTTTCTGAAATAGCTGCTTGAGTTCCTTGTGGATTCTGGTTATCAGTCCCTTGTCTGATGCATAGTTTACAAAAATATTTTCCCATTCTGAGGGCTGTCTGTTCACACTAATCACTGTGTCTTTTGCCATGCAGAAACTTCTTAGTCTGATGTAATCCCACTTGTCTATTTTAGGGATCATAGACTGTGCATTGGGAGTCTTATTTAAGAAGTTTTTCCCTACCCCAATGTCTCCCAGAGTTTCTCCGGTGTTTTCCAGGAGCAGTTTTATAGTTTGAGGTCTTAGGTTTAGATCTTTGATCCATCTTGACTTTATTTTTGTCAGAGGTGAGAGGTAGGGGTTCAGATTCATCTTTCTGCAAGTGGAGATCCAGTTTTGCCAGCACCATTTGCTGAAGAGGTTATCCTTTTCCCACAGGATTGACTGGTGCCCCTTGTCAAAAATCAGTTGGCTGTATGTTTGAGCATTCATTTCTGGGGACTCTATTCTGTTCCATTGGTCCACCTGTCTGTTCCTGTGCCAGTACCATGCTGTTTTGATTACCACAGCTTTGTAGTATATTTTTGGGTCAGGGAGTGAGATGCCGCCCACTCCATTCTTCTTGTGCAAAACTGCTTTGGCAATACGGGGTCTTTTATGATTCCAGACAAACGTTATGATTGTCTTTCCTAGATCTGTGAAGAATGTGTCTGGTACTTTGATTGGCATTGCATTAAATAGGTAGATTAATTTGGGTAAAATTGCCATTTTGATTATATTAATTCTTCCAATCCAGGAACATGGGATGTCCTTCCACTTTTTTGTGTCATTTTCAATTTCTTTTTTTATCTTCTCATAGTTTTCCTTGTGGAGGTCTTTAACTTCTTTAGTTAGATTTATCCCTAAGTATCTTATACTTTTTGTGGCTATGGTAAATGGAACAACTTTTTTCAGTTCCATCTCAGTCTGCCTGTTGTTCATATACAGAAATGCTATAGATTTCTGGATATTAATTTTGTATCCTGCAACGTTACTGTATTCATGTATTACTTCCAGAAATTTTTTTTATGGAAACCATTGGGTATTCTATGTATACAATCATGTCATCTGCAAATAGAGAGAGTTTCACCTCTTCTTTTCCTATTTGAATGCCTTTTATTTTTTCCTCTTTTCTGATTGCAATGGCCAAGACTTCTAGTACTATATTGAAGAGGAGTGGAGAAAGTGGACATCCTTGTCTTGTACCCGTTTTTAGTGGAAAAGCTTTCAGCTTTTCTCCATTGAGGATGATGTTCGCTATGGCTTTTTCATAGATAGCTTTTATTGTGTTGAGAAATGGCCCTTCTATGCCCATTTTGCTGAGAGTCTTGATCATGAAGGGATGTTGTATCTTATCAAATGCTTTTTCTGCATCAATTGATATGACCATATGGTTTTTATCTTTCTTCCTATTAATATGGTGTATTACATTTATGGTTTTGCGTATGTTGAACCAACCTTGCATTCCTGGGATAAAACCTACCTGATCATGATGTATAATCTTTTTGATAAGCTGTTGTATACGATTTGCTAGTACCTTGTTGAGAATCTTCGCATCTATATTCATCAGGGATATTGGTCTATAGTTTTCCTTCCTTGTCCTGTCCTTATCAGTTTTAAGGATAAGGGTGATAGAGGCTTCGTAGAATGAATTAGGGAGAGATTCACCCTTTTGGATATTTAGAAATAACTTGAGCAGAATGGGGGTTAACTCTTCTTTGAAAGTTTTGTAGAATTCAGAGGTGAATCCATCAGGGCCAGGGCTTTTCTTTGTTGGGAGGTTATTTATAACTGATTTGATCTCCTGGCTTGTTATGGACCTATTCAGACTTTCTATATCCTCCTGGCTCAATCTAGGTAGATTATACCTGTCCAGAAATTTGTCCATCTCATCCAAATTATCTTGTTTCTCGGCATACAGATGTTCATAGTATCCCCTAATAATGTTTTTTATTTCTACTATGTCTGTTGTTATTTTGCCTGCTTCATTGCAGATCTGATTCACCTGGTTCTTTTCTCTCTTCTTCTTAATAAGTCTCGCTAGTGGTGTATCAATTTTGTTTATCTTTTCAAAGAACCAGCTTTTACTTTCATTTATTTTCTGTATAGTTCGTTTATTTTCTATTTCATTTATTTCTGCTCGTATCTTTATTATTTCCTTTCTCCTGGAGTTTTTTGGATCTTTTTGCTGTTGCTTTTCCAATTCTGTGAGGCATGATGTTAGGTGATCCATTTGCCTTCTTTCCATGCTCCTCTTATGTGCACTAATTGCTATGAACTTCCCTCTTATGACTGCTTTAGCAGTGTCCCAAAGATTATGGAAACTCGTGTCCTCATTGCCATTGGCTTCCATGAACCTTTTGATTTCAGTCTTTATTTCTTCAGTAGTTGTGGAGTCATTCAGGAGTAGGTTATTAAGTTTCCATGTATTTGAGTATTTTTGAGGATTTCTCTTGAAATTAAACTCAAGTTTAATTCCATCATGGTCGGTGAAGATGCTGGGTATAGTTTCTATGTTTTTGAATCTGTAGAGGCTTGCTTTGTGCCCAATGATGTGGTCAATCTTCGAGAATGTTCCATGTGGCGGCGAGAAAAAAGTGTATCTTGAGGTTTTAGGATGGAAAGTTCTATAGATGTCTGTTAAGTCCATTTGATTTATGATATAATTTAGATCTTTTATCTCTTTACCTATTTTTTGTCTAGATGATCTATCCAGGGGGGATAGTGCAGTGTTGAGGTCTCCAACAATTAGTGTGTTGCAGTCTATCTCCCTTTTTAGATCTAGCAGTCTTTCCTTTACATATTTGGGTGCTACTGTGTTGGGCGCATAGATATTAATAAGCGTTATATCTTCTTGATCGATTGATCCTTTTACTACAATATAGTGCCCTTCTTTGTCTCTTCGAACAGTTTTTGTTTTAAAGCCTATTTTGTCAGAGATCAGTATTGCGACTCCAGCTCTTTTTTGGTTCCCATTTGCATGGAAAATCTTTTTCCAACCCTTCACTTTCAGTCTATGTATATCTTTATCCATGAAGTGGGTTTCCTGTAGGCAACAGATAGAGGGTTTTTGTTTTTTAACCCATTCAGCCAGTCTGTGTCTCTTGATTGGAGAGTTTAATCCATTAACATTCAATGTTATTATTGATGTTAATGGATCTGTCCCGGCATTTAAGTTGGCCATTGTCTTAGTTGCCTTTTACTCTTTTGTTTCTGGCTGTTACTTCTTTAGTTTTCCTGGAACAGTACTTTCTTCAGGGTTTCATGGAGAGCTGGCCTGGTGCTGGCAAATTCTTTCAGGTTTTGTTTGTCTGAGAAGATTTTAATCTTTTTTTCCCATATGAAGGATAATCTTGCAGGATACAATAGTCTTGGTTGAAATTGTGTCTCTCTTAACACTTTCGATACATCTTCCCATTCTTTCCTTGCTTGCATTGTTTCCGTTGAGAAGTCCGGTGTTAGCCTGATGGGGTGACCTTTGTAAGTCACTTGTCGTTTCTCTCTTGCTAGTTTTAGTATCTTATCTCTATCTGTGGTCTTAGCCAGTCTGGCTATGATATGCCTTGGGGAAGATCTTCTTGGGTTGATTCTATTTGGTGTCCTTTGTATTTCTTGGGTCTGGATGTTGGAGTGCCTCTCTATGCTTGGGAAATTTTCTTCCAAGATTTCATGGAATAGGTTTTCCATGCTCTTATTAGTTTCTTCACCTTCTGGGATACCAATTATGCGGACGTTAGGACGTCTAATGGAATCTAGTAATTCTCGTATATTATCTTCATGTTTTTTTGTTATTTTCTCTATCTTTTTGGTGGTTTTCTCTAGGTCAGAAGTTTTATCTTCTACATCAGAGATTCGACCTTCAGCATGGTCTAATCGACTTTTAATACTTTCAAGAGAGTTTTTGATTTCCTGTATTTCAGACTTCACCTCTAATAGTTCAGTATTATTCTTCCTCAGAATTTCTTCCTTCATATCGTTGAAGGACTTTCTCATCTCCTGTAATTCATTGTCTCTTTTCTGTTCCAGCTCATAGTACTTGTTCAACATGAATGTTCTAAACTCTATCTCGGACATTTTGGTAACGTCCTCAATTTTTTCAGGAACAGGAATGGAGTTACTGTGTTCCTTTGATGGAGACATATTTCCTGCTTTATTCAGGCCTGAGGTTCTTGTACTTCTACCCATTGGGAGATGTGTTCCCTTTGAAAAACCTTTTACGAGAAGGTTTCTTCTAATAGAAGCAAGTGTGTTTCCTTTCTGATATGGAATGGAGACAGCCGAAGTCTGGCTGAAAGAGGGGGGTCTGGCCTGGGGGTCCTGGGGCTGGAACTACTGGGGGCAGTCCTCCCTTGAAGATCCTGGCCCAGGGGTCAAAAGATGGGGGTGTGGTGTGGATGAACTGAGGGCGTTCCTGGCTGAAAGAGGGGGGTCTGGCCTGGGGGTCCCGGGGCTGGAACTACTGGGGGGCAGTCCTCCTTCGAAGATCCTGGCCCAGGGGTCGAAAGATGGGGGTGTGGTGTGGATGAACTGAGGGCGTTCCTGGCTGAAAGAGGGGGGTCTGGCCTGGGGGTTCCGGGGCTGGAACTACTGGGGGCCAGTCCTCCCTCGAAGATCCTGGCCCAGGGGTCGAAAGATGGGGGTGTGGTCTCATATATATTATTAAAGCTACTCAGGAGGGGCCAGTAGATAGCACAGTGGTTAAGTCACTGGACTCCCATGTGAATGACTGCAATTTGAGTCCTGAACCTGGAAGTTTCCTTTCTGTCTCTCTCTCTCTCTCTCTCTCACTGTGTGTGTGTATGTTCATGTCTCACTCTGATGAGTGCATGTACTGTATCGCAAATTAAAAAGGAAAGCACTCAAAAGAGCATTCAGTTCCAGTGTTACTTATGAGCCTGCAACAACCATTCAACTGAGCAAAGCAAATTTTGGGTGTCAAGATAAAATAAAATTGTTCCTTATACTGGAATATTACTAGTGTAGAAAATGAAGCTATATAGTTCATACTCAGAGACTGTATATGTTCTTACAGTAATTAGTATGATCCAAGATGCTCAGAGAGTTAAATGAGTCTAATTAAAGTCCTCCACAAAGTCTCTTAGCTCTGGTTGATAAATACTTTTAAAAAATAAAACTAGGTGCCATCAAGTGGCTTGGTGGTTGAGGTGATAGATTTCCATTGGGAAGATTGTGGTTCAAGTCCCAGACCTGGTGGCTTATAAATTATGCTGGGCACATGTGTGTGCATGTACAAAATCCCAAGAGGAGGTTGGATGAGAAGGGATTGCAGCATGGCCATCCCTCCTAGGGGATGATTTCTTACTTCCCCTCTCTTTGTCTCTGTCTGATGAGCACACATACCAGGCAACCCTCATTGGATTTTCTTCTATTTTAATCTTTACAAAATAATTAGACTCAATTAACACAGAAATATAAAGAAATGGTGAAAAGGTTTCATACACACATGCACGCTCTCACACAGAGAGAAACAGAGAAAAGACTAACGAGGGGGTGGGGGCAGAAATAACTAAATAATGTTGAATTACTAAAAGTTACCTGAACCCTAGGACTAGTTAGATTATGCAGAAAATTGGTTGACGTAAATATTTCTTGGAGTGTTGAAAATAGTCTCAATTCCTAGGAAAGCAATTTGATGTAGGCTAAATCATGTCCACAAAAGTGTTTGTTTCATTTTATAAATCCAGTTGTCATTGCCCTGTGAAAAATATCATAAAAGAATAATTGAGCTTTGTGGTTAAAGATGCTCAAAAGAAGCTTATGTACAGAAATATTGAAATGGGTTAAGAAATCTTATCAACTGGGGACTCTGCTGAATTCCATAATGGATAAGAAAACTATACAGCAATAACTTTAAACCTACTGTACATTCATGTGACATGTACTATCTGTGGATAAATTGTGTAAGGATACAGTTGTGAGGATAACAGGAACATGAGATGATTATTGAAAATGATACTCAATGTCGTGCTTTGTCTGATGAAAGCAATGGTTCATTATAGAAAAAAAATGGGAGAAATTCAAGAACAAGTGCAGAAAAAAGAGAAGCACCTTCAACACCAGGTAACCTGCATTCTTTCAATAGTTGCAGAATCCTCCAGTACCTGAAATAGGTGATTATAGTTGCCCTTAGCAATTCTAAACATTCTGTGCCCTATGTGTTTTCTTTTTCAGATCATCATTTATGAACAAAAGACTCATGACAACTGGGTAAGATTCTTTTCTTTCCTTCATTCTGTGCATAGTTGGTCACAACTGCACATGGATATGTTTCTCTCCTGCAGCTCAGGACTTGTGCCGTGGACAGGGCAGTGGCAGAAGAAATCAGGGAGGCCACCTACTTGAAGGAATGGTATGACATTGGGACATTGGAGTTTATTTTTTATTTCTCCAGAGAGTCAGACAGACAGCAAGAGAAAGACAGGTTACCTCACAGGGTCTTCTTGCTGCTATCTACATCCAGATCAAGCCACCAAAGTTCGTGGGCATGTGTATGTCTCGTGTGTACAGTGAGATGTTGGGGTGTGAACTTGGGACCTTCTCATGTGGCTCTACCATCGTAATGCCTTGTATAAATACTGTGCCCCTGTGGCTGGCGAGTTATGGACAGTTTTTACAGTGCTCTTAGTGTTTTAACATTAAGATGTTGAGGGCTAGTAAAAGGTTTTACCTTGAATATCCAATGAGAAGAAGACCCTAGGTTATGGAAGTAAGCATAGGGTTGTGAGGAGGGGCTTTCCGGTAGAGCTGGTATGAACTGGTTATCTGCCTCATTGATGTTGTGATTCTTTTCAACCTCATTCTTTATCTGCAAGTTTGGCAATAATGCAATATCAGAGGCTGCCCAAGGGACACAGGCTACACCCAGCACCAGGGGGATCCGGCATGGACAACCCTGCATAGAATGGTAGGAGCACCCTGAGAAAGCGACAGCTCAGATTCTGCTGCAGAATACATATTGTTCCTGGGGTGACCGATATTGCTAACCTCAGGTGCCCCACCCAGATGGCTCTTTGGGCCAGCCCTGTGAATGGTGGTGCTCAGGTTCTACCACTGACTGTGGACACCAGAGTTCCACCTCTCATTTATGTTTCACTGAAGAGTGTGCCTAGAAGGAAAGTGGGTGAGCTCTTCTGTCCCACCATGAGTCAGTGGTGAAGGCTTCATCACACTTTACTGTTGTGTATGGAACAAACTACATCAATGAAATTTCAGAAATGGCACCTGTTGGTTCTAGTGGAAAAAAATTTTTTAATTGACTTCCTAGATAAATAGTCTATTCTACATGTCTGCTTTAAGAAATTAGACATTTATTTAGAGGATTGTTTTTGAGATTTTTTTTGTTCTTTATCTGTTTTGATTTTTTAACTATGAACTGTAGAACTCTAGTAAATTTAGTTCACATAATTTCACTCTCTGAAATTGTGTATTCTGAAATCTTTACAGTTACATCCCATAGCACTATCTTTTTCTCATTGGTATCATTATTCTTATAAGTCTATTTCTGTTCATAAACATTTACACAAAAGCTTATCTGATATGGAAGGCAAATTATATATAGACGAAGAAAAAAGTACACTGTGGCTTGAAGAAAAAGAATGCTGCTATTCTTGCCAGGATTAGTTGATACTCTTCCTTTCCATGGCTGTTTTTAGCCTGTGCTTATATTGTCCTTTTACCTCAGTTGTAGTAGAAAATCCCTATTTTAGTGCTTATTTCCAGCTAGTTGGAGCTCTGGTCTATCTGCCAGTGGTTGGTTTGTTTTGAAATCCCCTAAATCAGGGTTCTGTGATGCCTTTCTCACAAGTCAGGGCATGGGTTTCTCCATTGCCTTCATGGATCATCTGAAGCATGTGGTAAACTCCCTGCCTCAACTAAGGGTCTGTGTATGTAAACTAGAGTAAGATAGTGAGGAAAGGCATGCAGGGGTTGTTATTCTACTGCACATAAAGTATAAGTCACACTAAACCCCAGACTTATCTGCCATAGGAGATTCTATACGCTGTGCATTTCCCATGGAGAGAAGCTGCGTGATCCCTCCTGAGGATGCAGGAAAGAGAAAAGTAAATGCTGAGGCCCTTTCCAATGTGATGATGTCAGGAAACCTTAACTTTTCATGTGGTACCTCTCCTGGTGTGTGTTCTGTGTCTTTTTAAAAAGCACAATCTTCCCCAAGAGCCTACAGAATTCCCAGCTCATTGGAATCTTATGGCATCTCCAGAAGGTTTAGAGGCTGAGGCCTGAGGTTTCACTTCTGCACATCCAGTGAGAAGATCCTATGTTAGGGAGGGAAGCAAAGGACCATGAGGGAGGGCCTTGCAGTCAGATTTGGTATGAACTGCCTTTCTGCCTCCTGTAAACAGTATGAACCTGAGAAAACTTTTTTCTCCCCTGGGAGTCATTGGTCTCTTAGTGTCAGAGCAGATATTCTGTTAAGTATGTTTAGGTCCTTATTAGCTTATAGAGTTCTGAAAATCAAATAGGACAAGAAAGACCCAGAGACAGTTTTCCTACATGTAGAAAAACTCAGAGTAGCTGTTCGTACATGTAGGGTGAACAGACTCTTTATTTGCTCTCATTTCTCTGTGAACTTGTTGGTAATGAGTATCTGTGGTGGTGGTGAGGGAGAGGTGGGACTTGTCCTGGACATAGATGCTCCTGTGTCTGGAATATGCCCTGTTATTACTCTGCAATTGTCTTATTTCATCCATTGGAACTGATCCCTAGCCTTTCCTACATGGGTAGACCCAGGCCATGACATGTGGTAAGAATAGTTTATTCCTATGACTTCCCCTCTCTCCCTTTGCTTTTGCCAAGACTCAGTGTAAGGGAGACTTTTGTGGCCATTATGAGTACTGGTAGAAGGGAAGGGGCCATGGACTGCCACCTGCTTCACTTTCGGCTTTTGTGTTGGTATCATTCACTGTCATATCAACATAATTTGACCTTCTTCTCTTCAGGTCAACATGGCTACAGAGAAGAAGTTCCCAGGACTGCCCCAGATGCTCTACAAGCAGGGCCATTTATCATCAGATATGTGTCCTGGGCCACTGCCGCCACTTCCACCACATCCCTGTCCACCACAAGGTAAGATAATCTGAGACCGGTGAGCTGACTTGGACGGCATTATCATCTCGAGTTAATTAAGAAAATTAGAATGGGTGGCTGTTAGTTAGTTCCATGCCCAGGCTAGAAAATGTTGAGTCCATGCAGATATCCCAGATGGTGATGCAGGGTTTCGCAATCATGCTGGCTGAACACATTGTAGCTCTTCTCAGGTTTCTTAGGAAAGCATGGACTATGTCTTCTTCCCAGCATGAGGTGGTCAGTGGCTCTTCTCTTACAGATGAGTAAATAGGTTCTGTATTCAAAAAATAGCAGTTTTGTACACATGTAGGGATCACTGGCCATACATGCCAGCCCTGTGAGGGATTAGACATGTCCTGCCTTCTAGAGCTACAGATGTCCTAGGTGTGACACACTTAAAGAGTCACAGAGCTTGGGATCACCAATAATAGAAGCACCAAGGAATGGAAGGGCCCCAGAGTACAATGTGAGAGAGGGAATGTCCTAGTATTACTCAGGAGAGAAGACAAAGTGAGAAAGCACCACGTGGGAGTGTGTTGGCCTCATTGACACCTGAAGATCTACATTTGAGATCTAAAGACAAGATCTGAGACCTGGGAAGGAGCTGGAAGACCTCCCTGGAAGGCCAGGCCTCTAGGGCAAGAATCACTGAGGCAGTGTAAGACCCATTCAAAGTCACTGGGAGACAATCCAGATGATCAAGTGTGGGCTGGGGAATGTCCCCTCCTCCCCCCAAAGTCAATTGCTTGGTCTACAGACCTGCACCTGTAATCTGAAGTAAAGATGGTTGGGTCCCTCTGATGTGTGACACTTCTGGATCAGTGGAGGTTGGGAGAAATTTCATGTGGATTTGCCAGGAGAATCTATCTTTCTGAGTTTATGCTCTGGTGACACTCAAAACAAGGACAGGTCTAGTCTGGTAGAGCAGTGTCCCTGGACTCTGGAATGAGGCCACCATCAGTAGGGAGGTCAAGGCTGCTCCTGAGGTGCTGACTGGGTGTCTTTCCCACAGCCCCAGATTCTCTCCTTACTTCCTTGCCTCAGCTGCACACAGGCATTTGCCCATTCTTTTCCTATATTCTGCCTTTTCAGTGTCGATGCCACCAATTCATGGGGCCTGCTCTGCACCTCAGTTTTATTACCCATGACATGTAAATATTGATTAATTGCTCACAATGTTGTGAGGCAAAGAGGAGGAAGTATAGTGGGAAAGTATCTCCCACAATGGCCAGAACTCGGTGGGCACCTGCCTTCTCACAGTGAAAACATTTGCCCATAGATTGTCTAAGGGTGTCCATTGCAGTACACTAAACAAACCTAAGGGTGATCAGATTGGACCCAGAGACTGGCAGGCCTGTTTTCTAAAAATAAAGCAGTTTCTCTCTTACTGTTGGAATTCAGATCCTACCACATAAAGAAAGGAAAGGCTACAAGAGAATACTTACACAGGTACACTCAGAGCTCTGTCTGGGGAGAGACGGTTATTCATGTGATGAAAGCTCAGGTGCAGCCACACAGGTAAACACACATGTGGGAAAATACAAAGTCACATGAGAATGAACCAAAGTTCTTTTGCTTTTCAGAACCACCTGTGTGATATCCAGAGGACCCCGAGCCTCAATAAACCACAGTTGTAGCTGAATATTAGAAAAAGTGTCACAGGCACATTACTCTTTTTCCTGCCTGATCATGCCTCTTCCCTGCTTTAACTTTTCTTTGATTTGTTCCTGAATAAAACTTTTTTCATCTTGTCTGTCAGTGTTAGTTTACTGAGGGAACCACTGACACCCCCAAGCACACAGGATGCACATAGCTGAAAACCAGGCAGACACTCATGCTGGAGCAGGGCTCAGTTGCTCTTTGGGTGGTCTTGACTGATTGGGGCAGGAGGGAGCATTCTGGAGTGTTGAAACAATTTCTAAATAGATGTGTGGTGGTGCTACATCACCCTAGAAGTAAGTGCTGAGCCTGTTGATTTCTGTGGAGCCTTGAGAGAGTCAGTTCTCTGTCTCATCAGGTGGCTGACATCTCATGGTGTCAAGTAGAGGATGGCCCTGCAGTAGACCTCAGAGGCCAAGGCAGAGGGTTCATCATGGCCAGGTTCTGTTCGTGCACTCTCCCTTCTGTGCCAGCTGCCCCAAGGGAGTACCCAATCCATAAGCCTGTCCCTACCCTGTTTACTCACATTAATGTTTGAGTTCTGGGAACAAAGAACAGGAGGACACAGAAGACCAGATTCCACATGTCCAGGTCTTGATCCTCTCTTGATGTCCTGAGGTTGCTGAGGAGAAGGTGGGGGAGGTCTAGGGGCTGGGGTTGGGGGTGTGGAAGGATTGGAGTGAGTCCTAATCGGGGATGGGGAAGGGCTGGGGTGTAGCAAGAAAGTGTATATTGGGCACCTGGAAAGAGGTGGAGAAGGGCACTAGGGGAAAGTACTGTAGTCAAACAAAATCCCAGAGTTCAGGAGTGTTCAGGGGCAGTTTTGTGTGTGGGTAGGTCAGCAGACTAGCAGGACACAAAGAGTAGTTGAGTAGGACTCAGGATGATGCAGTTGAAGGGAGAGGTGAGTTCAGCTTTCCCCCACGTGGTCTCCAGTTTCCTTTCTGCAGTAGCAACTCAGAGGCTTTAAACTCATTCTCAAGAATCAGATGCTCTTGCCCCAATGCATCACAATGGACAGTTCCCCACCCCCTTACCATGCATGAGCCCCTTCCCCACCTAAATTACCCCACATGCCATTCAGATGAAAAATCCTCTCTATGTGTCCTGTAGCAAATTAAAAATAATAATCATAATAATAAATGAAATTAAATAATTCTGAAGAAATGTTAGAAAAAAGAAAAGTCCTCTCTAGTCAGGCAGAAAAAAAGTATCACGGTGACTTAGGTCTGCAAGGGGGTTGTGAGAAAGAGTAAGTTAGACCTGGAGACTCCAGAGGGAGAAAAGTCTACAGAGAGTTTTTTTTTTTTTTTTTTTTTTTTTTGGAGAGGTTTTTCGCTATAGGGCGCGTGGGCTCGCCAGACAGACAGAGAGAGACATAGAGACAGAAAGCGAGAAATCACCCCCCAGGGGGGATGGTCACGCCGCAATCCCTTCTCCTCCATTCTCCTCTCGGGATCCTGGGCACGCACGCACACGCGCCCGGCGTGAGTTGTAAGCCACCGGGTCCGAGACGCGAACCGCGGTCGACTACGTGGGAGTCCAGCGACATAGCCATTACGCTAACTGCTGGTTCCCTACAGAGAGTTTTGTACGTGTTCAGTTTTGCAAGGAGCAGAATATGGGTAGGGCAGGGACTGCTCAGAAGCTAGGCCTAGCCAAGGGATCCAGTTCACAGCCCAACTTCCCCAGGTTTATGGTCACTTAATGCAGTGACAGTGATAACAATACTGTATGAGATCCTGGCAGTGTCATTAATGGGACAGAGATTACTAGCCCATCCTGACACAAGGAAGGGGACTGGGGGAAACTGCTCTCCTCCCTTAACCTTGAGCACTGCTAAGCCCCATGCATCACCCCCAAGAGCAAATGCACATTGACAAGATCCCAGTCCCAAATCTTTGCCTTGGACTCCATATCCACCCTACCCTGGCTACTGTCTCTCATCTCATCTCCCCAGCACTGCCCTCTGAAAGGTATATGTTTAGCACTGGGTTTGGAACACAGAAAACACCCCCCCCCCCCTTCAATGAGCTAAGTTAGTGCAGGTCATGACAGGGTCTATTCCATCTGTCTGCACATAAACCAGAGCAATGGAGAGCCAAGGCTGTGTGGCTGTCCTGCAGGCTAGATGTCTGAGTGCGGGCTGCATGTTTTTTTTTTTTTTTTTTTTTTTTTTCTTTTTGGCTGCATCTTCTGAATCTTTGTCTGAGTTCGGTGTCTGTGAGTAAGTCAGTCATGTGCATAAATCTGTGCTGTGTCTCTATGTTTCTCTGTTTATGTAAACATCTGTGTGGATCCCTGAATGAGTGTATGTTATTTGTGAAATCTGTGTGTCTGTGGTTGTAACTGTGTTATGGGTATGCTGAGAATTGAATCAGTAATGGAAAGTAATGACTTAGTGATTCATATGATAATATGAATAATTCCAGAAACACTGAGCAGAAAAGAATAAAGCAGACTCAAAAGAAGTACATATTGGCATGCACACATCCATTTCTGCAAAGTCTAGAATAATAAAAATTAGCCTAAGGTGACAGCAAGGATTGATTGGGATGAAATCAGGTCATTTTCTGGGGTTACTGAATACTGTACATTTTGAAAGGGTAGTGGTATTAGAATTTTTCAAGTAGTGAACTCATATGCATGGAGGAAGCCCCAAATCTGAGAGGGCTTTCTTCTAATGTTTATAGATGCCACAGGACACACACATAGGTCTAGCATGCTAAGACGTGAGCCTATTTAGTTACATAATGTAGACAGGGAGCTTCACTGATAACCAGGCAGAGACTGTTCCTCACCATCAGGGAGGACAGGTGTAGGTTGCATATGTTAAGAATAATACATTCACAAATGAATAAAAGACTAATTCATGTTCAAGTCAACAACTCAGGGACTGGTTTGTATATTTATTGTTTGAAAGTTACAATAAAAGGTTAGCTTATAAATGAACAGAATAGCAGAATATGTTTAGGATTAGTACCCCTAATCTTATGATGTTAATGTGGGAGGGGATTACATGCCTGTGGAATCATGCTGGCCATGCACCAGTTTCATGGGATGAAGGTTGTAGTCACAGATTCTTCACAAGCCCAAGTGATGCTCTGAAGCTTGGTCTCAAGGAAGACAGAATAGTGAGGGATGAGGAAGAGAATTCAATGTCTGCTCTAAATTCATCCCAACATTGACTCTCATAGCACCCTTACAGACTTTGTGAGTGAGTCATTGATCTTCCAACAGTTCTCTGGAGCAGGTGTGTGAGTCAAACATTGCATCCATATTCTACAAGTGCCATCAAGAACACATGTTTCAAATAACAGTAAAAACATTAGTACATGACTAGAAAATCATTTCTTTCAAAGCTGCTAAGGGGGAACCAAACCAAGCAGAAGCAAAACCCATTCAGTCTGGTTGTCCAGGCACATTCTCCATGGCATTTCAGCCATACCTGACAGTGGGAAGGTGAAGCACAGCCAATGTGCAGACTTGTGTACTTGTGCCAGGATGCCAGCCCAGTGCAGGAACGAATGCCTTCCCTGTCCTGAGGCTTAGTGACAAGGCAAGTGTTTTAGTGGTACCTGCAAAGGGAAATCTCCATTGCTTGGTAATATGCAGTCAATAGTCCTCTCTTGGGACAATCTCCGCCTTTCTATACTATGCCTGGTCAGACCTATAGGCACTCTGGAAAGTCAGGGGAGGGGTCCTAAACTGCCAAATGGTGATTATCACTGTGCCTTTTGGAATTGTATCTGGGCCAGTGTTGTGGCATTTTATAGCACTAGTCAATTTACCCACAATTTGGGAGCAGATGTCAAGGTTGTATGTTATTCCCCCAGCATGGGGATAAGAAAGCAACAATGTTGTTCAGATTGAGCTTCCCAGGGAGTGCTGATGTGTCTTCAGAGCTTCCTTTAGCATCTGGCATTCTATGAAACAAGCCATTGTGGGATTATAAGGGAGGTGAAAATGGGTCTATAAGCCTTTGTTCAGCCCATTGTGAAGTACACTCCTAGATGTACATGAGTATCAACACTAAAGAAGGCATTAGCTAAATTAACAGCAAAAGAGTTGATGACCCCACTAGTCAACAATGTTTAGTTGGGCACCACTTTATTTACTTCTCTGCAATCTACTGTCATTCTCCAAGTCCAGCTGATTTCTTCATTGGGCACTCAGGGGAGCTATTATCTGAGAGGGGCAGATAATATTAAATGTAAATGATTCTTGTATTCTTTCTCCCATCTCCTTATGTCCACAAGGCAGTTGATACTGTTTAATTGCCCCGTCCTCTAGGGGTTGTAGGAGAGAAATGGAAGATATTTCACTTGCCCCTGTCTAATAGCCATCACAACTTGTACCTCAAAGCAGAACTCCCAACACTAGTTTGCAAACATAACCCTTGTAATGTGTCAATATCCAGTATATACTTCTTTATTGGCACTATGTAGACCTAGTATGCCTATGAAGAAAGTCACCCAATGGTCAATAAAAAGTTCTTCTTGGGACCAGCAGTTAGCGTAATGGCTATGTCGCTGGACTCCCATGTAGTCGACTGCAGTTTGCATCTCAGAACCGGTGGCTTAAAGCTCACGCTGGGCACGTGTGCGTGCATGCCCAAGATCCCGAGAGGAGAATGGAGGAGAAGGGATTGTGGCATGACCATCCCCCCAGGGGAGTGATTTCTTGCTTTCCATCTCTCTGTCTCTCTCTGTCTATCTGGCGAGTGCACGCGCCCTATAACAAATACCTCTTCTTACTTTGATTGTGTTCCTTTCGTAACCATCAATTGCAGTTAAGATCTCTCAAGTTTATTAGGGTTACCATAAATGAGCATATATTTGGCCCTGTATCAACTATGGCAAGAACTTTCTGCACCTTTGTTGATGACCAATGTATTGCAGGGTCCATGTGTGGCCTCCAATCCAGGGAAGAGGTTCACATACACCCTGGAACTCAGCTTCTGCTCTATGCTGTCAACCAGTTCTAACAAGGTGGACTTACCTCCTTAGCACTGGAAACAGGTCCCATCAGGGGATCTCTTACCTTTCAAAATCCCTTCTTCTGTCTGATGATTTCAGTCCCTGCTAGGTCAGCAGTCACCTGAGTGGTGCAATAAATGAGCTCACCCACTAGGGGCAGAAACTGTTATCAGTGTGCCATAGCAGGAAGAGGGGGGCTGACTGCAGCACCCCACCTTTCTTCCTGCTGTGCAGTCCATTTCATCTGGTCCTTTAAATAAGTGTATGTATATGACACCTTGCAATTCTATTTCCCAGATAAACTCTTGTAATTCCACCATAATACTAATAATAGCCACACTAATAAGCATGTCATCAAGAGCCAAGTTAACAGGGAGGCATTATCGGTGTACTGCAGTGCTGTGAATGTGCTGCTGTGGTGAGGGGTGGCTAGTTATAGGAGACATTTTTGCATTTCTTCCTCTCAGAGAAGCAATCCATCTGTCTCCACATTCCATAGGCTGAGAAACCAGCCACAATACTTTTATGCCCATTCTGCCTAAACATAGCCGTTAGGTCCATTCACTTGGCTGAACTGTATGGGTAGTAATCACAGGGTAGCAGGGATTGCCCCTGCTTGGGATGGCTGTGGCTTTGTGGTTTCAAGCTTTTGCATCACCTCAGGTCTAGCCTGAGGTAGGATGAAACCTTCCTCATTATATTCTATCACATCAAAAAGACCCTCTTTCTACAAGGACAAAAAGACCCTCTTTCTACAAGGAATCTGAATCCTCAGTGAAATTTCACACTTGGGGATTCTAATCTTCCACACAACCATGTCATGAGTTTGTGCCAATGACAATTTGTTTTTCCTTTTGCAGTTCTGAAGTTATCTTGAGGGAGTCCCTATATTCATGCAATGCCCCACAAATGTCTAAAAAACTGGCTGCTTCATACTACATCAAGGTAGAAGCCTATAGTGGCATTTCCCTCAGTGACATCCCCCTTTCACAAGTTTCCCACGTAGTCACTGAACCAGAGCATGCCTGCAATCCTTCTGAAGACTACACCACTTGTATGAGAGCACTCCAAATCTGAGAGAGCTTGCTTTTAACATTTACAAATTTCAGAGAACTCACTTGTAGGTCCAAGAGGGGAAGATGTGAGTTTATTCACTGACACAGGCAAGCCAGGATTGTCTGTTGATGGCTAAGCAGAGAGGGATCCATACGATTAGGGCGTACAAGTTGATGTTATATAAATTGAGAACAAAACATCCATGAATCAAAGATCAATGAAGATTCCTTGTCTCCAAGACAGGAGTCTGTTTTATGATATGTATTTGAGGATTATAATTAAAGTTTAGCTTATAATGAAAAGAATGAGCAGAGTAGGTTAGGATTTAGTGACCCTAACTTTGCAATGTTTATACACATACCTCTGTGGACCATTCTAAGAAGTGAATGTTATGATCACAAGATGTTTACAAGTCCCACATGAGGGCTACAGCTATGTCTCAAGAAAGTCAGGACAATGAGCGAGGGGGAAGAAGGCTCAGTATAGGGAGCCTACTCACAGCACATTACAAAATTTTGTGCTAAGTAACTTTAAAAAAATCATTAAAAATTACTAAATCTAGTTAATGTTATGCTTAACTATTTTAGAGGACACATATTGATGTCTGCAGCTTAATCTGAAATGCACCCCACATATGACTCCTAATAAATCAGAGTACCTTCTCACATTTTCAGAAACAACTTTACTGACATATTAATCACATACATTATTCCCATCAGTAAAATGTATGATCCAATGACTTTTAGTATATTCACAAATCTTTCCGATACTCTACATTAACCACTAAAGTAGAAGCATCTCTATTTTCAGGATTGTATCCTGTCAACCTTGCTGTGTTCAGACCCAACTGAACATGATGTGGATACCTGTGATCAGACCTCTTCAGACTGGTCAGGAAGTCTGAAGCCTTTAAGAGGACCCAGGTTAGCAAGGAGGAACAAGATTCCACCCAAGGCCCCTAACAGTGCTGTGATGAGAACCACAGTGTGAAACAGTCCAGTCAAAAGGAAGGAACTGTGCCTACCCATGCCCTGTGTTACATCCATGTTTGAGTGACCAAGACAAATAAACAGGAGGAAACAGAAGAGCAGATAATGTACGTCCATGACGTGGTCCTCTCAGTGCGTCCTAAGATGGCGAAATATGAAGCAGGGGTGAGATGCTGGTGTAGAGTGAGCCTGGCTGAAGGAGGAGGAGGGCTTGGGAATGGGGGCTAGCTCTCTATAGGAGATGGCGAAGGGGAGGGCCATGGCAAAAAGGGTATATTGGGCACAACAGAGAAAGAGAAGGGGACTATGGGAAAATATCAGTGTCAAAAATCAACCCTGGGAAGAGGGTTCAGTGGGCAGGTCTCTGTGTGAGCATGTCAGCAGATGAGCAGGACACAAGGAGCAAGTAGTCAGGGAGGAGGAGAACTCCACTTTTCTTCCAAGCCTCAACAACACAGAGGCTTTATACTCTGCTCTAGGCCCTGCTGTATCATGATGGATATCCTTGTGTGACTCCTTCCCTCCACATGCCATCCCATGGACAATTCTTGTATGGAACCTTCTTATGACATCTGACCTGATCCGTTCTCACCTGCTCCTTTGTCCACACATCTGGGATACACCTTCCCTGGACTCCTGAGATTTTCCATGGTTGGTCTTGACTGCCACTCAGAAAGCAAATGATGGCAGAATGGCCATAAGCAACTAGTACATCAGCAGAGTGTGAGGTTTTGTGCTCCTTCTAAGACATGGATGTAAATAGTAAACAAAACATGCTAATGATTTGGGGGCCAGGCAGTGGCCAGTAGTAACTCACCTGGAACCATGTAGGAAAGGTCCTGTATTGAAGTCCTGTGACCTGCCTGTGCATGGGGGGCTGGAAACAATGATATTAACTGGCTAAGCAGACTGAGGCTGGGTGCATTGCATGTGAAGACCCTGTCAGGACTCCATTCTTTCTATTTTTCTGCCCCCACCTACATCATGGACGTAAGAAGAAAGAAATCATTAAAAACTATATAGAAGATTTTAATCACAAAATCTTAGCCATATCTATTATCTGTACATACAATAACTGTAAAAAAACATATTAATTCAATCTGTCACTTCAGGGGGTGAACAATAACTGTGTTCAAATCAGCAAAGACAGCATGTGTGTCCAAAATCCACACAAGATGGAGAAATGGAGGAGAAGGGATTGCAATATGACAATGTCCCATTTAGGGATGCATTTTCCATCTGTCTCTCTTTTGAGAACACATGTAACCTCTGGAAAATTTCAAAACAAATAAACAAAAAGTAGGATCCAGAGGCCTTAACAACGGTTCTATCTGCTGGCCCAGCAATCTCATACATACTTTTAAACAGTAGTTCATCAAAATAGAATTATGAAAATGATTCATCCACTAAATATGCAAGTCTATATTTCTCAGCAAATGGATATCCTAGCTGATTTATTGTTTCAAGTAATTTATTTTCAATCAAGTCTCTTTATCCAGATCAAGGTAGACAGGAAATTCTTCCAGCTTCTTTTTATTCTTTTAGAGATGTTTTTACTATAGGGCACTTGCCCTCGCTAGATAGAGACAGTAAGCAAGAAATCATACCCTGAGGGAATCATCACTGAGCATTCCCTTCTCCATTTTCCTCTCAGGTTTTTGGGCATGCACACACATGCACCTGGTGTGAATTTTAAGCTGCAGGTCTGGAACTCAAACCACAGTAGAGTACATGGAGTCCAGACATGTGACCATGATTCCTTCTGCTGGTCCCCTTCCAGCTTCTCTTTTTTTTTTTTTTTTAATTTCAATTTATTTATTTGCATTCATTCACTGAACATCATTACAGCATACAAAATGAGATTTTCCATCCAGAGTACACTATATATTGTCTCAATCAAGCACATGAACAAACATGTTATTGTCAGCAAATGATCTTCCATTTCTTGTCTTCTGTATGTTTTATTTTTTCCCCCATCCTTGATTCCCTATCTCTGACCCTCTGCCATCTCCCACTCTCCTCCCACACTGTCTCTGGTATCTATGTTTGCTTTCTATACTGTTTTTTCCTCACATTTTGTTGAATCACCAAAGACCCTAATCAATCCAAATACCCTCATAGCAAACACAGGTGATACACACATTTCCATGAACACAAGTCTTACTTTATGCATCCTATAAAGTAGCACCTAGATGTGGCTACATATCCTACTGCAGTCATTGAATAGATATATATTTTTTTCCTGAAACTTTTTTCTTGTAACTCAATTTACATTCCTACCCTAAACTTCACCACAGCATACAAAATGCAATCTCCCATCCAGTACACACTGCATAGTGACTCAATCATGCAAGTTACAAAAAATTTTCCATTACTAGTTCCTAGAATTACTTCTACCCCTCTTTCTGACACTCTGTCCCTTCCCATCTTCCTCTCACACCACCTCCGGTGTCTACAATTGTCCTTCATTCCCTTCCCACCCACATTGCATTGATCACACAATTTCCTACATAATCTAACTACTTTCAGTGTTGAGTTCACTCATTACTACTAAGAAAACCAGTTTAAACTTAACTCAAAGAAGTGCCAAGGAACTTTGCTTAAAGCCAGGAAACAAGTTAGGATTCTGTTCAAATGGTAGGTGCATGAACCTATCAGTCTCATGTACTTTTATCTTCTGTTCTGGTTCAATTTTCCCGATTAAATTCTGGGATATAATATTCAACTCCACACTTGTCCCTATGATTAAGTTGGCCACTTTCTTAGTTTTTGGACTCTTATTTTCATGTGACTGTGTTTAATTTTCTTGATACAGCACACCCTTGAGAACTTCTTGGAGATCTGGTCTGGTGCTGGTAAATTCTTTCAGGTTTTGTTTATCTGAGAATGTTCTTGTCTTTTCTTCCCACCTGAAAGATAATCTTGCCGGGAACAGTATTCTTGGCTGAAATTGCTTCCCTCTTAACACTTTGAATGTATTTTCCCATTCTCTCCTCGCTTGCATTGTTTCTGATGAGAGATCTGCTGTTAGCCTGATGGGATGTCCTTTGTAGGTAACTTGATGTTTTTCTCTTGCCAATCTTAGTATCTTGTCTTTGTCTGCATTTTTGGTCAACCTGGCTATAATGTGTCTTGGAGAAGATCTTCTTGGGTTGATTCTATTTGGGGTCCTTTGTATTTCCTGGGACTGGATCTTCGAATGCCTCTCTAGGTTTGGAAAGTTTTCTTGCAGGATTGCATGGAATAGATTATCAATGCCCTTATGGGTCTCTTCACCTTCTGGAATGCCAATTATCCAGATATTTGGACATTTGATGGTATCCAGTACTTCTCGCATATCATTCTCAAATTTTTGGGCCATTTTCTCAGTCTTTGTGGTCGATTTTTCTAAGCCAGCCATTTTCTCTTCTACATCTGAGATTCTATTTTCTGAATGATCTAGTCTGCTTTTAATACTTTCAAGGGAGATTTTGACTTCTTGTATTATAGACTTCATCTCTAGCAGTTCCGTTTGAGTCTTTTGTAAAGTGTGTAATTCCTCTTTTAGATCTTGCAAGAATTTCCTCATTTCCTGGAACTCGTCAACTTCTTTCTCCTTTCTCTTTAGCAGTTCATTATCTCTCTTTTCTTCCATCTCTGCTAGCTTCGACATTATGAATGCTCTAAATTCCTTATCAGACATTTCCATAACTTTCACCGAACTGCTTGTGGATGAAGGAGAGTTACTCTTTTCCATTGGAGGAGAGGTATTTTCTCGTTTTCCCATATTTCTCGTGATCCGGCAGTGATTTCTTGTCATCTGAGGGATGGTGTGTTTCTTTCAAATTCTTGAAGTTAAGCCTCAATGTTCAGGAGCAAGCAGACAGAAGTGTTCTAGAATCTGTTTGCCATTCTGTTGTGATCGCACACTAGCTTTGCTTGCTGGAGGCTAAATTATGAGTAGAAAATCTTCATTTCTCCTGTCCCCTGAAATATCTAGTTCCCAGGAGCCATGAGGAATCTTCTGAAGGAAGGGTTCAACTCTCCTGCCACGCTAGCTTTGCTTGCTGGAGGCTAAATTATGAGTAGAAAATCTTCATTTCTCCTGTCCCCTGAAATATCTAGTTCCCAGGAGCCATGAGGAATCTTCTGAAGGAAGGGTTCAACTCCCAGCTTCTCTTTAATGCTGAAAGCTCATATTTATCATGAACCTATGATTTCAGTTAAGCTTTGTTACCAAAGTGCAGTTTAGTTAATTACAAAAAGGCTACAGGGGACTCTCCTGAAAATCTGCCTCCAGGGAAGCATCATCACATAACACAACTTGTGCTGGTAATCTGAATTTGGTGCACACTGGCGACTCACCTAGAGTCAAGTCTCTCTGGAAACCAGTTGAAAGTCAGTGCCCCAGGAGAAACCATATAGGATCCTGAAATACACTCTTAAAGGGGCTACACACAAGGGATGGCCTATTTTTCTTTTTTCTTCATTAAAAGTCCAAAATCTCTACTCAGGATTTCCCAAAACATTTCAAGAAATGATGACCTTTGAGGAATGGGACTTGAGAGCTTTAAGTAATGAGTTCTTTCCTACCTTCTGCTGGTTAGAGAGTAACAGCTATCACTGCTTCTACCCTGGTTCTTCAGGGCCAGTTGAATGGCTACCATAATCTTCACAGCCTTATAGAAAGAGTGTATTGCCTTAGTAAACTGTTCCTTTCAAAGATATAGAGATTCCAGTGTGATTACTGTTTGTACAGGCCACAATGAGGGTAAGGACCTAGAAGTGAGGCTGGATCAGGCTGGGTTGTTTCACAAGATGCTTTGTTTACTACTGCACTGCTGACTTTTTTTAAATTTTATTTATTTATTTATTTAATTTACATTTTAATACATTCAATTACATTATGTAGCTTACAACATGATCATTTCAATATATAAACATATCTCCCCCGTCTAGTTGATCAAAATATAGCAACATTACCTCCCTGTCTCAAAAATGCTGTCTTTGTATCCCTCCTCCAAATGTTCTTCCCCAGGCCCCTCTCCTCCACACACCCCACATCTGGCATTTACATCCACCTCTTCTGTTTGTACATCCTTTAGCCCGTCAGTTTCAGTTATAGAGTGTGGACATTCGGTATATATTAAGTGGGGATATACAGTGTATCTCCTTCATAGCCTGGCTTGATTCACTCAGCAGTAAATCTTCCATATTCTTCCACTTTCTGTCAAAAGCCAGGGTTTTATTGTGCTTAATGGCTGAATAGTATTCCATAGAGTATATGTGCCACAGTTTTTCAATCCACTCATCCGTATGGGGGCATTTCGGTTGATTCCATGTCTTAGCAATTGTGAAAAGTGCCGCAATAAACATCGATGTGCAAGCACTTTTCCAATGAGAAATTCTTCTGTCCTTTGGGTAGATGCCAAGAAATAGGATTGCTGGATCATATGGCAGTTCTATTTGTAAATTTTTGAGGAATCTCCAAATTGTTCTCCACAGTGGTTGGACTAATTTACATTCCCACCAGCAGTGTAAGAGAGTTCCCCTTTCACCACACCCCTGTCAACACTTATCATTTTTTGTTTTTTTTTTTTAATCTTAGCCATTCTGACTGGGGTTAGGTGGTATCTCATTGCTGTTTTGATCTGCATTTCCCTTATGATGAGGGATGTTGAGCATTTTTTCATATGCCTTCTGGCTATTCATATGTCATCTTTACTGACTGTTTTTTTCAACTCCTTCTCCTATCTTTTAATAGGGTTCATCATCTTTTTTCCAAAAAGCTTCTTCAGTTCCTTATGTATTCTGGTTATCAATCCCTTATTTGATACATAGTTTACAAAAATATTTTCCCATTCTGAGGGCTTTCGATTCACACTAATTACTGTGTCTTTTGCCATGCAGAAACTTCTTAGTCTGATGTAATCCCACTTGTCTATTTTGGGGATTATTGACTGTGCTTTGGGGGTCTTATGTAAGAAGTCTTTCCCTACCCCAATGTCTTCCAGAGTTTCCCCAGTGTTTTCTAGAAGCAGTTTAATAGTTTGGGGTCTTAGATTTAGATCCTTGATCCACCTTGACTTGATTTTTGTCAAAGGTGACAGGTAGGGGTTAAGATTCATCTTTCTACAGGTGGAAATCCAGTTTTTCCAGCACCATTTGCTGAAGAGGTTTTCCTTTTCCCACTGGATTGACTGATACCCTTTGTCAAAAATCAGTTGACTGAATGATTGGGGATTTATTCCTGTGGACTCAATTCTGTTCCATTGGTCCACATGTAAAAATATGGAACGCTTCACAAATTTACATGTCATCCTTGCGCAGGGACCATGCTAATCTTCTCTGTATTCTTCCAATTTTAGTATATGTGCTGCTGAAGCGAGCACACTGCTGACTTTTTAAGAGGTAACATTATCCTTTTCCCCCTTTATTTATTTATTTATTTATTTAAAGAATTATTTTATTTATTTATTATTATTATTTCACATGAGTTTTGCCAGAGAGAGAGAGAGAGAGAGAGAGAGAGAGAGAGAGAGTAAGTGAGAAAGCAAGCCGCCAGGTCCGGGACTCAAACTGTGGTTGGCCATGTGGGAATACTCGCGCCTTAACCACTATGTCACCTGCTGCCCCCCCTTTATTTATAATAGAGTGCATACATGTACACATGAGAGTGAGGGATGGGGGAAGGAGTGGGGGAAGCACAATCCACTGGTCACAATACAATGCCATCTTCCATCTCATCAGATCCTCAGCTCTAGTGCTCATGTCTGGCATGTCTCAGGCTGTATGTGCTAGGGATTAGAGCCATGGTCATCATGAAAGATAAAGTTTCTCTTTTTTTTTTTTTTTTTTTTTGAGAGGTTTTTGCTATAGGACGCGTGGGCTCGCCAGACAGACAGAGAGAGACATAGAGACAGAAAGCGAGAAATCACCCCCCAGGGGGGATGGCCACGCCGCAATCCCTTCTCCTCCATTCTCCTATCGGGATCTTGGGCACGCACGCACACACGCCCAGCGTGAGTTTTAAGCCACCGGGTCCAGGACGCGAACCGCGGTCGACTATGTGGGAGTCCAGCGACATAGCCATTACGCTAACTGCTGGTTCCCAAAAGATTCAGTTTCTCTTAAACAGCTCATTAGTACTGCACTCCAGAGCCACTCCTCACAAGAAGAAACATAGCTGACAAGATACACCTCACAAGACTTATGGGAATGTTTGTGACGTGATCTAAAACTTAAAATTGGAGTCAGCTGATGGAATAATGGTTATGTTGATGGATTCCCACATGGCTGACTGCAGTTTCAGTCCCAGACCTGGTGGCTTAAAACTCATGCCAGGCGTGTGGTTGTGTGCCCAAAATCCCAAGAGCACAATGGAAAAGAAGGGATTGTGGTGTGGTCATTCCCCCTGGGGGGAGGGGTGATTTCTCACTTTCTGTGTCTGTATCTCTCCCTGTCTCTTCAATGAGCACATGTGCCCAATAGAAAATCTCTTTTTAAAAAAAAAAGAACTTAAAATATGCCATCTGTTACTCAGATTAAAACAGAATATAGAGAACTAGAATTTATCAAAGGGATTGCAATGATACTTTACTGTATAACAGTATAGGACATTTCAATTGATATTCGAAAATAGTGGATACTTTTGCAGATAAGGTATGGGGCCAACATGCCAAATTAAAATATTTTTTTTGTCCTTTACACATATTTGGGTGTGTAACTTTTCAAATGCAAACATAAACCTATTAAAAATAAAAAAGTATCGGGATCAGCAGTTAGTGTAATGGCTATGTCACTGGACTCCCACGTAGTCGACTGCAGTTTGAGTCCCAGACCTGATGGCTTAAACTCACGCTAGGCACGTGTGCGTGCATGCCCAAGCCCAAGATCCTGAGAGGAGAATGGAAGAGAAGGGATTGCGGCATGACCATCCCCCCTGGGGGATGATTTCTCACTTTCTGTCTCTCTGTCTCTCTCTTTCTGGCAATTGCACACACCTTATAACAAAAAACTCTCAAAAAAAAAAAAGATAAAGGTTTGGACTGGGGTTTGATTCCAGCTCCTTGCTTACCTGTGCAACCTAATTTTGAGATGTCTCTTTATGTAGTCCTTTTTCTGTTCCTGTTATCTGATTACTAGTCTATACGTTTCTGTGGACAAGTCTTGTGCATACCAACACCCCTTCCAACCATGGCTCAGCTTCAGACACACTTCTATAGTGAAAACAAGAAATATGCTATTGAAGATGTTCTCTTCTCAATTTCTGGCACCTCTGAAATTGTCAACCTTTGTAATATCATCAACAACTGCTGGCGGTCAAAAATGAGTTCCACAAACATGTGAGGCTTGATTTCCTTATCAAAGGACAGTTTCTGCAAATGCCCTTGGTCAAACACGTGGAACTGGAGAACATCTCATCCCATAATGTTGTGGAACTAGAATATGTGGAGACATGTACCACACCCTAGAGAGAATGCATTTTCCATGACGACTGGATCAGTTTCATTAAAGGGGCAGAGGATTGGATTTTAACCTATTTTTAGAATAAAAGACTTCTTGATCTGGTTCTTGGAAGGAAAGCCAATAATGACAACTGTGGGACATACAGATGTTGTAAAAGATGTGCCTGGGTGAAAGAAAACAATTTATCTTGCTTACTACTAAGTGCTTCTATGGATCAGACAATTCTCTTGTGAGAGTGGAACACAGAAAGGAACAAAGTGGAAGATTCACATTGCTGCAGAGGTCCTGCTGAAGTGTGGCTAGCTCAGGAACTAAATTTTACAGTGGCTCCTAGGATAATATGCTGAAGATCTTGTTGATAGTCCCAGCAGATGAAGAAGATGAGATGGAAAAATCCACAAATTGACAGAGAAAGAAAGAGAAAACAGGGTAGCTTGGTATGCCTAGGACTCCTATCATCACCCTCTCTGGCCACCAGGAAGCAATTTCCTAGCTTCTGTTGGTCAGATACTGAACAAATCTGCAGTGAATCTTGGGACCATACAACTAGAGTGTGGGATGTTGAGTCTTGCAGTGTTAGGTCGACTATGACTAGAAAGAAAGTGTTAGATTGTATTTCTATTTCTCTTTTTGGAGAGGTTTTTGCTATAGGACGTGTGAGCTCACCAGAAAGACAGAGAGAGAAAGTGAGATAGAAAGCGAGAAATCACCCCCCAGGGGAGATGGCCATGCTGCAATCCCTTCTCCTCCATTCTCCTCTCAGGATCTTGGGCACCCACACACATGTGCCCAGTGTGAGTTTAAGCCACTGGGTCTGGGACTTGAACTGTGGTCGGCTACATGGGAGTTCAGTGACGCAGCCATCACGCTAACTACTGGTACCTAATTGTATTTCTTATTTATCACTTTGTAAATGTTTAGCATCTGGAAGCACAAGTAGGTCTATCAGACTGTGGAATCCACAAACTAAAGATGGTTCTTTGGTGTCTGTCCCTGACCTCACATACTGGCTGGTCCACATCTGCAAAATAGTCTCCTACTCATGAACAGCAGCTGATATCAGGTCCTTTAGATAATATGGTCAAGCTGTGGGATACAAGAAGTTGTAAAGCTCTTCTCTATGATCTGGCTGCTTATGAAGACAAAGTTCTGAGTGTAGACTGGACAGACACAGGGTAAATTCTGAGTTGCAGGAGCAGACAATACATCGTATTCCTACAGATATTTACCTACCACTTATCATGTAGTGGCATGAGAGTGAATGATAATTCAGTTCTGGAAATTTGTTCAGTAAATGAAAGAGGTAATCCAATGTAATCCAATGATTACTTGAAAATATAAAAAGCTGCCTTTTAAATTTAATGCAATATCTTCATTTTTATTAAGAGCTAACATACGACTATTTTTTTTTTTTGTATAGTTTGTGTTTATAAAATGTGACTCGTGCCCTTTACACTATACAAAGTCTTGGAATTAAACTGAGTTATTTCTTTAAAAAAAATTAATAAATAAATAATATAAATAAATAAATAAAAAATTTTAGAGCCAGCCGCTGGCAAGGCAGTTAAGTCACTGAATTCCCACATAGCTGGCCATGTTTCTAATCCCACATCTGGTGGCTTAAAAATCACACACGTGTGTTTGTGTGCATGCCCAAGTCCCAAAAGGAGAATGGAAGAGAAGGGATTGTGTGGCCATCCTTTCCTGGTGGATGATTTCTCACTTTCCCTGTGTCTGTCTCTTTGTTGTTCCTATCTGGTAAGTGCATACAGCCTATGACAAAAACAAACTAAAACAAAAATGTATTATAGGGACCAGTAGCTGGCGTAATGGCTATGTCACTGGGCTCCCATATAGTCGACTGCATTTCGAGTCCCAGATCCAGTGGCTTAAACTCATGCTGGGCCCAAGATCCTGAGAGAAGAATGGAGGAGAAGAGATTGCGACATGGCCATCCCCCCCAGGGGGTGATTTCTCACTTTCTGTCTCTCAGTTTCTCTCTGTTTTTCTGGTGAGCGTACACTCCCTATATCAAAAACCTCTACAAAAAAAAAATTATATAAACACTCAATAAAACTCTTATTTGTAGAAGCCCATATCTATATATGGGATAAAATTCAATCATCTTTCAACGGAAAGAAAGTGACCATGCCACAATCTTTGACTTTTACCTTATAAGTTGATCTGAGATCAATCCAAGAATTCAAGAACACAGATTTTAACACCTCTTTTCTTTTACACTCTTACTCCAGGAAAACTCCAAGTCCAAATCTGCAGAAAGTACATTAAAAGAAGAAAGTCAATGATGCAAATACTTTTTACTTATGTTATCACCATTTACAAATAAACTATCACAAGATGATACAGAATAGAAGATAAGATTCATTCACTTTGCTAATAACAATTATAAACCTTTAGTGGGTTTTCAGAAAAGTTATGATGTGTTTTTTATTGAAAAATATGTCATGACTTAACTACGACCCAGTATTATTAACTATATATCTAATAAAGAAATCAAGTTGCAGGACCAGCAAATGATGTAATGGTTACATTGCTGGACTCTCACATAGTTGACTCAATTTGATTCCCCGATCCAGTGGCTTAAACCTCACACCAAGTGCATGGCATGTGTGCCCAAAACCCCAACAGAAGACTGGAGGAGAAGGGATTTCTGTGTAGCCATCTCCATAGGGGTAACAGCTCACTTTCTGTCTCTCTGTCTCTCTTTGTTTCTCTGGCAAGTGCATGTGCCTTATAGCAAAAACATCTCTTAAAAAAAATCAAGTTGGGACCAGCAGTTAGTATAATGGCTATGTAGCTGGACTACCATGTAGTTGACCACGGTTCGCGTCCCAGACCTGGTGGCTTAAAACTCATGCCAGGCGCGTGTGCGTGTGTGCCCAAGATCCCAAGAGAAGAATGGAGGAGAAGGGATTGCGGCCTGGCCATCCCCCCGGGGTGTGATTTCTCGCTTTCTATCTGTCTGTCTCTCTGTCTGTCTGGCGAGTGCACGTGTACTATGGCAAAAACCTCACAAAAAAAAAAAATCAAGTTGATGAAGTTAAAAGTAATTTTGAAACATCCAATAAGATTCTAATAATTTCAGAAAATAGAACAAGAAATTCAATTACAAGGCCTAGGCCCGCTGGTTCTGTGGGAGATACTTTAGTTTCTGTGTATAATCAGTAGAATCCCACATGGCTGACTGAAGTTGGAATCCTGGCCCAGGGACTTCAAAACACTTCACGGTTATGTGTGTGCATACCCAGGAGCCTGACAGAATGGAGGAAAGGAACAAAAAGGACTGTGGCATGAACAGGCCCCATAGGAAAGGAGTGCTTTTGCCGTCTCTCTCTGGTGCACACATGCACCCTCTGGTGTTAATTTTTTTTTTTTTTTTCTGATGGGCTGGTAGGTGGCGTGGTAGTTAAGGTCACTGGACTCCAACATGTTTGACCATGGTTCTAGTACCAAACCTGGCGACTTGTTTCCTCTCTCTCTCTCTCTAGCATGCACACTTGTCCATGTGTTCTGTCCCTCTCTGAGCAAATTGAAAATAAATAAATAAATAAATAAATAAATAATTCTTAAAAATTTTTTCCCAAGACCCATATTTCATATAGTCTAGGAAAATATTAATGTTCCTGAGAAACCAAATATTTTCTGGGAATTTAAAACAAAATATGACCATCAGTACTATGTTATCAACTACTGTGAATAGCAATGCTATATCAGGGTTATACAGAAGATCTACTTTAAATGACCCATTTTTTATCTTGTTATCTACATTAGTAAGTGTCAAAGCATAAAAGCAAAGGTTGTAGCCCAATGAGACTCTTTATTTGATGCTGTAGATAAATAGCATAGTAAGGGTTTTCATTAACTCATCTTTGCCTGGACTGAGAATAAAGAGGAGCACAATGAAAGATTCTTAAAGATAAATCATAAAATAGTAAAGTATCCTAAAATGCTCATTTAAAAGTATAAATGAATTTACTTTTTTTAGTTCCATAATGGTGATACTACCCATTGGTGATGGATAGGCGTAATTTATTTACCTGACCAGGGAACACATGCGCATAATTTTACTTCAGAAGTAGAAGGCTCTGAAATCCCAGTACCCAAAATAATTTTCTTTTCTTGCTGAATCTTATGAATCCTTTTACAGAACTGATAAGCAAATCTTCAGAGGGGGATTTTTACATCAACTTGATCCTGAAGAGGGAGTCACAGAGTCTGAACTCAAAAATCAAATTCCATAATTATCAAGCAAGCAAGTGTTTAGCACTTGGGTTAGGCACTATGGGAGATGTAATAAAAAAGAGGTTCTCACTCACAAAATGTCTATTTAATGGAAAGATGCTAAAACACGTGAGAGAGAAATAATGAATATGATCAGAACTCACTGAGGTAGGGAAATTATGTTGATAAATCTAAAACTCACATAGGAATATAATAATTATATCTAGAATGACAGAAAACAAATTTGAGTCACTTTATTTCCATAATATAAATTTGATATTCATTTTTTAACCACAATTCTTTCTAATTTTTTTAAGACCCAAATGGACTGTGGAGGAGACATTTCTGCTAATACTCAATACATCTAATTCTAAATGGTACATGACCCTTATTAAGTTTCTTGAAACTAATTTCTGAATTGAAAAATGTCCAGCATACCTGCTTTATTCTTATCAGTTCCATGCAAAATTCACAAAGACTTGGATGCTTGAGAATGAAACTCAGATTTAATCTCTCCAGTTGATGTGCAATAAAATTCAACTAAATGAAAAACTCAACTGCCACTTGAATATATCTTTTTAACTAATGCTGCATTCATCCTAAATTAAACTTACTATCTTCATAACAACAAATTAAAGATTCATTATTTTATTAAAGAGTTTCAGCAAAAGCATATTATAATGGGACCAGCAGTTGGGGTAGAGTTTACATCACTACCACATAGTCAAACTTGGTTTGAGTCCTGGACCCAGTGGTTTCAGACTCATGCTGGGCGTGTGTGTGTGTGTGTGTGCCCAAGATCCCAATTGGAAAGTGGAGGACAGGTGATTGTGGTGTTGGACATCCCCTCTGGGGGATGATTTCTTACATTCCCTCTCACTGTCTCTGTCTCTCTCTCTGTCTGAGAGCACACGCAATCTAAGGCAAAAAACCTCTACAGAAACAAAGCAAAACAAAACAAAAGCATATTGTAACAAAATGACTAAACAGTGACATAAAGGTTGTAATAAATTTATTCCAAAGAATAAATCAAGTGACTCAAGTTGTGTGTATAAGAACTTAAAAGAAAACATAATATATTCCCATAATTACATATAAAGATTATATAGAAGCTGAAATGTACATCTTTTTTGCAAAGGTATATAGTTTTGTTTCTATACCACTGTGGTTTTGTACATAATTCTAAAGTGATTTTTAAATATAAAAACATTTAGATATTTGAAATTTTATTATTTTTATGGTCAATATATTTTATATAAAATTCACAGACCATTATATTTTGTAAAACTGTTGACTGGCTTCTCTCTACAACTTGAAAGCAACTCATCTTAGTGCTAGCTTTGGCCATTGGCAGTACAGACTTATTTCCTGGGTAAGGTGGTGCTTCCCATCATTTAGTGTGTTGACTCAAAATCAATGGCTGTTAATCAATCAATCAACTGCTCTGCGAAAGATTAATGTGTTCTTATACTTTACCAATACTGAAAATGCAAGGGCTTAAAGAGCTTAGAGATTTACATCACTCACTGGATTTACTTCTTCCAAGATTTCCATTTGTTAGAGCAATTGACTTTCTTCTAATCAATCCAAGCTGCCTAGAAATGTAAAACAACCCAGTGTGATCAAGGCAGTCAAAGTTGAATAGGTTACCAAACTAATGGTATTAGGGGAAACTCTATTAATGTATTGTGATTGAGGGGAAATTAAACTAGATTTAGAGAACACAAGACCGGGGTTCTTTTAATAATGCCCACCACTTTTTCAATTATGGTCTTCTGTGGTCATTTTATGTGCATGGGCCTTAAGACCTATTCTTACAAATTCAGCTAATTTTATCTCTTCCCCTTGTTTTACAGTAATACTGAATAATTCAGATGATTATGAAGATAAAGAAGCACTGCAAAGATCAAGCCATTTTTGCCTTTGCATCTTAGAAAAGACCTTACTATATGTACACAGCACAGTGCTAGGAGATAAGAATACAGGGCATGCAAATGGTATATAGTGATTTTTTTTTAAAAAAAAAAGGATAATAATAAAATCACCATCATCTGAAAAAAATGATGAAAAGCTTTTTGATGATGATGATGTGGCTAGTAATGTTTTTGTCTAGACTGGTGTCCAGCATGGTATCCCTGCTGGAAAAAGAAGTGCAACACACCATAAAGGTATATATGACTCTATGTAAAATAAATAAGATTATGATACTAATAAATAAAGTTAAATTTTATAAAACAATGCAGGACATGGTCCAGTCTTCTTGGAACTTAAAAAATAAATTAGGTTAGGGGGCTAGCAGATGGCTCAATGGTAGTGTTGCTGGAACTCTTCAAGAACTACTGCGTTTCAAATCCAGGACCTGGTGGCTTGAAACTCACGTCTGTCGTGTGTGTGTGTGTGTGTGTGTGTGTGTGCGTGTCTTCCTGGAGGAGAATGGAGAAGACATTGCAGGATGGCTATCACCACCGGGAGTGATTTCTCACTTTCCCTCTACGTGTCTCTGTCTCTCTCTCTGGAGAGTGCAAGCGTCCTAAAACAGAAACTTCTAGGAAAAAAATCTAGAAATGACAGCAAGGAAATCTATGACAAATGATCCCCAAAGCTGGACTCTAGAGAAAGGGAGGCACTTGCTGAGGTCTTAAGCACCTTGGACAGAAACGACTTTGATAAGTAGGTAGTTAACTAGGCACACACGTGCTGTTGTAGTTTTGTTTATAAGAGGGGTGAGGATTTGAGAACAATAGGAGCTAGCATTTATTGATCACTTACTGGAGTGACCTCACTCAACCTCTCAACAACTGTACTTTAGCCAACACGCTTTGGTATGTCAACCCAGGGTTGTTCTACTTGCACGCCCAGACTAAGACCATACCTGCATCAAGAATTCAAAAATGTGCACAGCACGTCCCGGAATTGGGGTACAGGTCATAATGATTCACCATGAATGAAACGGATCACTAAGAGGTGGTCGGATGAACAGCCCGACTGCGCAGGAGGGCTGCCTGTGGCCTCAGACCTATCCACTAGCCATCTCTGGGTCCAGAAATTCCGTGAGGCCTGGAATGCGATGCGCAGACACTTGTTTGAGGCCTACCAGGCGAGAATCACGGCTTCCCGCATCTCGGGCTCCTCTCCTTGCGCAGAGGGCGGCCTGAGGCTCCAGCCCCAGTGCAGCAGAAGCCTTCCAGCCCTGAGGGCGCAGGTCCAGGTGGGACCGCGGGGTTGTAAGCTCGCGGGCTGCCTCCGCGGACGCCGCCTGCCCAGCCCTTCCGCTGACGCGACTCGGGGCCAGGGCCGACCACGGGGGAACCCCCGTACGTCTGCACCGCCGCTCGGTCGCCGTTCCCGCCACTCCCGCTCCTCCAGGCACAACCGCCACTTCCGGTCCCAGCGGGGCGGCGGTGGCAGCCCAGGCTCTGACCCGCTTCCCTCTAGTGCGACCTGGTCCGCAGGTGGGGGCCAAGGCGGAGACGCCTCTGGTACTCCCCTCCCTCCCTCCGCGTCGCTGGGCGGGCCGCTGACGTCACAATCCGGGTGTGACCCCATCCCAGGGCGGACCCAGGGGCGGTGCAGGCCGTCGCGCTCGCCGCTCCTCCCCAGGACACCGCCCGCCGGGAGTCTGGCCTTGGCGCTTCCTCTGCCCCAGCCGACCGCGGTCCACAGCCTCGCCCAGCCCCGCAGGGAGAGCACCGGGAGCCGCCCCTAGAAGGGCAGGAGTAGAGGCGAGCCCCGAACTAGCTGCTCCGGGCGGCCGGGACGGTGAGAGTCCGTAGGGATCTTGAGGACCTGCAGCCCCAGGACAGGGTGAGCCACGGGGAACCCGAGCAGCGGCCCCGGGGCCCCAGGCCTTCGCCCCAGCCTCCTGGGTGGGTGGACCTGGGTCGGGCCCGCGCATCTGACCAGCTCTGGAACCTACTTTAGTGAATGTGAGGTGGCCGTGAGTGTGGAACACCACCGACCCCTGAGCCACTGTGGCCCTTCAGAGCCGGGCTAGTGTCTACACACCACCTCAGGGAGGCCATGTGCCTGCCAGGATCTGTCCCAGGTTCTGACATGTCCCAGTGCACAGAGCCCAGTTCTCTGCCCCCCTGCCCCAACATTCCAGTAGGAGGGCAGTAAGGCTGGTCATCCCTGTCATTTGTTGAGTGCTCAGTAGATGTCATCCCTTCAGCCCTTCATCAGATTTTTGGTGTCTGCCTCTTGCCAGAAGTCAAATGTTCCTTGTGGTGGTAAGATTAAGAATCACTGAATAAACAGAGACAGAAGGTATACAGTAGGTATGGTAAGTTAAGGTGCGTGGTATGTTAGAAGGGGGTTAGTGCTATGAAAAAAAGTTTTAGTAAAATAAGACTCTTATTCTCTTTCCCGTTAGAGTGGGAAAAATATTTTAAAGGCTAATGTAAGATGTGCAAGGAAGTCAACAGTCTCATCATTTTATTTTAAAATAATCTCAGAAATTTGCAAGAACTGCACAAAAAGTTCACCCATCCATCACTTTGAAAATAGTTACACGAACAGTGCTCTATTCCTACCTTCATTCAACATGCTTTAGTGTATATGTTCCCTTTTCTAATCATTTCTTTAATCACCATAGACCACATGCATGTACATGAGAGAGAGAAAGATATGAGCATGCTCCACGGGGTCTGCTCACAGATATGCTTCCTCTAGTCCTGTAGCCCTGGGCATCTCTGACCCTTGAGCTCTTCTCCAGCACATGCAAGTGGACTGTGTGTTCCAGGCTGACCAAACCAAGATTCGAACCACAGTTGCCATTTCAAGAGAACATTCTTAATAAAGAATTCAGTGAAGAAAACAATATAGTCTCAATAGAATACCACAATTTACAAATCTTTTCCCTCAAAAAGAAAAAAAGTAAATAAATACAATAATTTCCCCATTATCTGCAGAGTATAATTTTTAAGAACCTCCAGGGAAAACTCAATTCTGTACATGCTAAATCTTTTTCTATAGATATGTTCCCCAACTTGTGATGGGCTTATGTCCCCTAAAACCCACCATACTGAAAATAGCATAATTGGAAATAATTTAATATACTTAACCTACAAAACATCATAACAGCCTACCTAAAACATGCTCACAATACTTACTTTAACATATAGTTGTGGAAAACCATTCAGCACAAAATGTATTTCATAATTAAATGTAGACTATCTCATATATTTTATTGAATACTGTACTAAATGGGAGAAATACAATTCTTAAAATATTGTTTCTTCTGAGAGCATACTGCTTTTGCACTATTACAAAGTAAAAAATGTATTAAGTAGAATCATTCTAAGTTGGGGACTATGTAGACATACATATCAATGATCAAGTTAAATATGCAAATTAGGCACAAAAAGAGATCAATAATAATGATAAAGTTTAAAAATTATAGTACATGATGATAAATTATATATTATCGTACTCACATATTTTTGAACTTGGATTCAGTGAAGGTGAACAAATCATATTGAACAAAACAAGAGGGACAGTGTGGGGGGAACAACTATATCAAAAATTTTATGACACATTCGTCTTCCCATTTACCCATGCCTGTAGGTGGGATGACATGAGTAAAGGAAGTTCACTGTTTCCTGAGCAAGATGCAACTTTTTTTTTTTTTTTTTTTTTTTTTGAGAGGTTTTTGCTATAGGACGCGTGCGCTCGCCAGACAGACAGAGAGAGACAGAGAGATAGAAAGCAGGAAATCACCCCCCAGGGGGGATGGCCACGCCGCAATCCCTTCTCCTCCATTCTCCTCTTGGGATCTTGGGCACGCACGCACACGCGCCCGGCGTGAGTTTAAGCCGCCGGGTCCGGGACTCAAACCGCGGTCGACTACGTGGGAGTCCAGCGACATAGCCATTACGCTAACTGCTGGTCCCAAGATGCAACTTTTGAAGAACACCCTTGATTTTCTGTTTGCATTTTCCATCATAAAAATTATTTTAAGTGGTTTTCTGATGCTCTCATTAAATTCCAAAATCTTGGTAAGATTATTTTATAGACTCTGTGTCTGATCAGCACTTAACACTTCCAAAAGAGAAAACTTGTTCTACGTTGTTGGGAATATGTTTCCTGCATGGCGGAAAAGTGAGAACCTGTCTGGATTTCATTTAGTTGTCTTTTTTTTTGGGGGGGGGGGAGAGTTTTTTGTTTTTTTTTTTGTTTCTTTGTTTTTTGTTTGTTTTTTCTATAGGGCGTGTGCGCTCCCCAGCCAGACAGAGAGAAACAGAGAGACAGAAAGCGAGAAATCACCCCCTGGGGGGATGGCCATGCTGCAATCCCTTCTACTCCATTCTCCTGTCGAGATCTTGGGCACGCACACACATGTGCCCAGCATGAGTTTAAGCCACCGGGTCCAGGACTCGAACCACGGTCAACTACGTGGGAGTCCAGCAACATAGCCATTACGCTAACTGCTGATCCCTCATTTAGTTGTTTTTCTATGAAGTCTCCTGGAGATGACTTATGTTTGGAAAACACTTTTTAATCCATTCTGCAAAAGTTCTCTATCATTTCTCTTTCAGTTAATTCTTTCTGACCATCTTCCCCTCTATTTCTGATTTGGTTATCCACAATTTTAGTAGTCTAGGGAATGGACAAGACTGTGTTTGTTTTTGTGTTTATCCATGGAGACACCTGGCTCTATTCACATTTCAAAGATGGTTTCTGATAATTGAAAGAGGCATATTACTACAATGATTTTTGTCTTCTGATTTTTCGTGGAGCTTTGAAAAACAATGCTTGGTTCTAGCCTTCATTATGAATCTTAGGTTTAAAAAAAAAAGATGTAGATTATTAAGAGAAAAATTGTAAATAGACTGCATTTCTAGGTTGCTTTTCATCTAATGGATTATAACAAAAATAAATTTTTAATTTTTATAGTTTTTATTAAAAATGCCTTATAATATATCTTTACCTAAAGAGAGGGTTTTTTCCAAACTTTTATTTTTAATCCCATGAGTTCATAGTGTCAAACTAATTCATTATTATATTTTCATTGGTTAATATTTTGATTATTTTATCATAGAAGCTATAGACATTTCCTAATAATATGTTTTGACATCAGTTTTTTGTTTCTACTTTTATGTAAAGCATCATGTATATCAAGGTAAGATTTAGACTTCTGCTTTGTTTCTGCTTTTTCTTTTTTTTTAATTTTGGTGCAGTGTGTATGCACTCACTGAAAAGAGAGAAGGGGGAAAGCATCGTCACTCCCATGGTGATTGGTCCTACCACAATCCCTTCTCTACCATTTCTCCCTCCTTTCAGGGTCCTGAGCATCAAAGAATACTAGTCTGGCGTCTGGTTCATTTCTCAAGATTCCAGGTATAAGACTCAGACCAAGCATTAGGCCATGTCGGATGTAGCCACTTTAATTCATGTGCCACACTCTGGTGCTCGTATACTTTCCTTATCATATGTTCTCAGTACAAGTGTTTGACTTGGGTTCTAATTTAAATAGAAGTAAATACAGTGACTGGTTATCTCTGGTTTTATTTATTTATTTATTTATTTATTTATTTATTTATTTATTTATCACATGATTCACTATGTATCTTTACAGCATACCAAATGAATTTTCCCATCATGAATACATTGCACATCTTGAATATTGTACTCTTCCTGGTTAAGGTCTACATGACAGCATAGAGGGACTTGTCATCTATTGAGTTAAGAGACCAAGAGCAATAAGAGCTCAGAGAAGTGGGGAGAGCAGGATTTTAGTTTAGCAAAGAAATGCTTAGGAAGCCAAAGACTATAGGAGTCTGAAGTTCAGGAGTACTTGGCCTGCTATGACTCTTGAGAAAATGTAAAAATGATTAAGTCACTACCAGAGCCTATCAAGTAACTTAAGGCTCAGAAAAGAACCCAAATATTGCAAGCAAACATAGCACACAATGCAAGTGTAAACCATGTGTTAGAAATCTGATGTGTAGAGAGCCATTAATAGCAGTGGAGAATGAATAGAAATTTACATGATGTAAATATGGCTAGTTCATTCTAAATGTTCTTCATAAACAGTGATGATTCATTGGTGCTGTCTGATGACAACCAGGATGACTACTTGGCACATCGTAGTTCTACAGATGCAAGGGTTTGTTACAGGGACTGCAGAAGTGATGCTGAGAAGAGTGACCTTAGGCAGCAGAACTATTATGATGGACAAATAGAAGATCTGGTCAAGCTCTGGGTCAGGTGAGAGATGTCATGCTTGTCAGGAGGTCTGGAATCATGGACTGTGTTTGTGGATCTTATAGGAGTTACCTGCCTGTGAGACGATGCACCTTCATTTTCCTTGTAGGGATAGGAAAGCTTGCCTTAAAGCAACTGTGAGTTATCAAGATGCATTTTTTTTTTCATTACACAGGGTCTTTGCACTTGCCAGAGAGAGAAAGAAGGAAAAAGAGAGGAAGAAAGTAAACTCTAAAGGACCATAGTCTTGCCCCAATCCCTTTTCCTGCGTTTCTCCAACTGGTTGGGAATTTGGCTACTTGTTCACATGAACAGGTCATGTGTTAAAGTCCCCAGGGATTAGATTTAGAATAATGGTCTGCCATGGGATATCTGCCTCTTTTAGCCACTTGGCTACAAGACCAGTTTTATCCTGATCTTTGAGGAACTAAGTGATAAAGCTAAAACTACAGCCTGGTTTGTTTTATCTTACTCTCCATTTCTCTGGATCTCTTGATCCTGCATCTCTTGCAAGACAATTGGTTGGCACCAGGAAGACATCTGAGGCCTTAGAACTGCCAATCAGTTCATATGTTGAATTTTCATTTTATGAACTTGCACAGAGTGACAAGAAGTGGGGCAAACCTACACAAAATGAGGCTTTTTTTGGTCAAGACCTATTTATTCGCTTTGATAAATGAAAGAAAAAAAAGGTTAGTTGATAAGGTGATTGATTTCTGTTTCATCTCTGATAGTAATTGAATTATTGAAAGGGATCAAATTTTGTACAAAAATTGGTGTCTTCATCTATTGATGGGAGACTAATGAGGTGAAGACAATGTGTTTGCTCATCTTAGAAGTCATTTAAAATAGGAATTCCATTGAAGTAGGATTCATATTATCATACTTTTTAGATTAAAAATGGCACTAACTAAAGTTTGTTGTCGTTCAGGATGGTAAAAAGAAGAAGTACATTGTGTTCATGGTGACAGATAATGTATGATTGCTGCAAATCGCTTAAGTCAATTCTATATTATTCTGTTTTCCTATTACTCTTAGAGGTTTTTTCTTTTCTTTTAGTTAATTTATGACAAATATATGAAAAGACTGATAATTTCAAGAAGGGAAACAGAACTTGATGGAAAAAAATCTGGAAAAAGAAATTTCCCTTGGGATTGCCATTTTGTAATATCATGACGGTCAGTTCCGTTCGCTTTGTGCAGTTCAGTGATTTTGTTTTCTCTTCATTTTCCTGGTGTCATTTTCTTATGTTTGATAAACTGTACACTTTCATAGCAAGCATCACATATTGAATGCATTGCTTTATGTGTGGAAGGACCCATGTACAGTCCAAGGTATATTTCTATCTCTTGCGTGGCTCTATGGTGGGAACACAGCTGTCATATAATTACCCTGTATTCTCCATATTCTGTTGTGGTTGTTAAAATCTATGTGTAAGGTCTACAAGCTCTGGATCTTAGAACCAATGATAAGGCCTTTCTCTCTCAAAAATCACAATTGTTACAAATCACAAGTGTTTTTTTCTTTTAGTCATTTGTTTATGCAGTGAGTTTTCAAAACAAAAGCACAGAATGTGGCTACTTATTCCTAGCTAGGGCAAGGCCTGTGGAAAGTATAACTAGAGGCATCAGTGGACTCAGACCAAGATATCATGCTGTGAGAAATGGCTCTTTACCCAGCCTGTGCTCCAGGGCTCCAGGGCTCCAGTGCTAGGAGATGATGACTAGAACATGATCCTCTACTGGATGAAGAGCATATGAGAATTGCATATACCTGTTGGTATAAATATATCTAAGAAAATATACCAACATGCTTGCCATTGGTTTTCTTACTAAGTTAATATTTACAATTCTAAGAGTTCTTGAGTAACCTCTATACTCTTTGAATTTGCTTTTCCTTAGACTAGATCTTATTCCTTCAGCCTTCTACACCTATATCCATCTACACCAAATATACATCATGAAAGCCTTCTCATCCTTCAAAACTCATCTCAAAAATTACCTCTTCCATGGGCCCTCCCTGGTTCCTTAATCAGGACGACTATTCTTTCTCTGTGCTCCCAAGACACTAAAGTATTCACTTATTTTTTTTTTATAGCTTATATGTAATTCCCTTACTATACTGTTAATTCAGAGATCAGAGGCACACACATTCTATGTATCTTTGCCTTCCCACATCTAAACCCAATGCCTGGTACAGTATTTAGTAAGTCACTGAAAATGTGATTTGTTAGTTGAAGTACTTTACTCTGAAGTTATTTGTTGCAATAGATAATTACAAGTATCACCGAATGGAAGACATCATTGAATATAAGTTGCATTGTTGTTTAATGTACTGCTAAAGAAGAAAAAGAGTTGCTAATAAAACCATTACACTTTTTACTGTAATATGTACCCTGATTTCAAAGATGTTTTCTAAAAAAAAAGGTAAACCTTACTTTAAGGCATAAACCAAAAGACTGGAAGGTATAATAGCAGGGAGGGCAACTGTAGATATGAGACAGTATAAGAGGGGAGTAGGTAATAAGGAGTGAGAGAGAGGGGATCAGGGAAAAATTACCATCATTTAACAGACCCAAGAATGAAAAGTTATCTGTTGATGATAATGTATATAGTAATATCTATGACTTGATCGATATGCAGTGCATTCATGCTGGGAAAAGCATTTTGTATGTTGTAAAGATGTACAGTGATGTAAATTATTTAAATCTAAAAAATAAAATAAATTAGAAAGAAAGATAAACCTTAGAGTTAATGAACTACAGTAATCATTATTGTGGTTTAATAACAAAAGAACTTATTCTACAAAGCCATTAGTTACAGATAATTTTCAGTATATCAAAAAATAGAAATAATTATTTGGTGTTGGATTCTCTCAAACTCCATAGCATAGATGCTCACTCCATTCCACTCATGCTTCATTTATTTTTGATGCTTGTGGATTTGACAAATGTCTTCGTTGTTAGAGATATTTTCATTAACTAGTGTGGTATTTATTTTATTATGATATTTTTTAGGTAATTATGAATTGGATCTAAAATTTATGAGGCTACATTTAAATTATGTTATTAAAATGTCAGGTTTAAGCTATTAAAGACAGTAGATATTTCACTAGTTTTCATTTTTTTTCCTGTCCTCTTATCTGATATTCTGCAAGGGCCTTCTGGGTACTGACATGATATACTAGGCAACAAGGAAACAGGGGAGTCCCTGTTCAAATGGCTAGACACAGAGGTTCTGGTGTGGGCAAGTTTCCTAGGAGAAATCACTTCATCAAGAGATCCACAAATAAGAGACCGGCAGTTATTGTAATGGCTATGTTGCTGGACTCCCACTTAGTGGACCGCAGTTCATGTCCCAGACCCAGTGGCTTAAAACTCACCCTGGGCGCAGGTGTGTGCATGCCCAAGATCCCAAGAGGAGAATAAAGGAGAAGGGAATGCAGCGTGGCCATGCCCCCTGGGGGGTGATTTCTCGCTTTCTGTCTCTCTGTCTCTCTCTGTCTTTCCGGCGAGTGCACGTGCCCTATAGTGAAAACCTCTCAAAAAAAACACAAAAAACAAAAAGCAAAACAGATCCATAAATAATATATACTGAGGAGCACATTCTAGGTTAAAAAAAAAAATGTTGCCCAGAAGGAACTCTGTTACTTCTGACTAGGCTTAGCTTAGGCTGCTCCCGATCATGCCTCTGACAGCTCCAATTTTGCACAGGTGATAAGAGTTACACAGATATTTAAGCTCAATTTATCAATAGCACTAAAACAGGAAAGAGTTGAATGAATGGTTATATATTCATCAAAAATATTTTTAAGGGAACCAGCAGTTAGCGTAATGGCTGTCGCTGGACTCCCACGTAGTCGACCGCGGTTCGCGTCCTGGACCCGGTGGCTTAAAACTCACGCCGGGTGCGTGTGCGTGCGTGCCCAAGATCCTGAGAGAAGAATGGAGGAGAAGGGATGGCGGCGTGACCATCCCCCCCTGGGGGGTGATTTCTCTCTTTCTGTCTCTATGTCTCTCTCTGTCTGTCTGGCGAGCGCACACGCCCTATAGTGAAAACCTCTCCAAAAAAAAATTTCTTTTTAAATATATCCTATTTCTTTTTGTATAGTTTTGCTTCAATACTATGAATTATATAAAGCATTTTCAACTTAATGTTTCCTTTTCCCTTTTCTTCCTCCCTTCCTTTGCCGTAAACCAAATCGAGTCTATTCTACAAATACTTTCTGACAGGCAAATAGACAGGATCATGCCCAGAGCTCCTCTAATCCAGAGGTGGGTAAAGGAAATTTATCAACCTTGTGTCAATTCTATCCCCAATCCCTCCCACACGGATACTTAAAATAGCTGTGGAGTCATTGTACCAGAGCCTCCCTCAGCCAGCAGGTTTCATAACAAGGTAGTGGGAGCAGGCTCTTCTGGGTGAAAATGAAGCTTCAGTGTTTATGTTTTGTTTAACCACAGCTATTTTGTTATTTAAAAAGCCCTAGACTACTCTGGGGCTTGGTTCTGGTGAAGGTTTCTGTGAATGTGCTCAGTGACTATATTAACAAAAGCTAATTTAGTAAAAATACCAGCTATGTTTTGAGAAGTAAAGAAAGCCTTCTGTAGAAAAAAAGTCAAATGTTCCCTGAAAATATTGACATTTTTATTTTATTATTTAAATTTCATTGCAAATGTCTGTACCCTCAAATTGACATTTATTTTGCCCAATTCCCCCTTTCCCAGAAAGAGAAAACACTAAAGATCACTCTGCACAATTTTGTGAGCAGCTTTCACAAGAGCAATATCTATTAACATCTGCTTAAATTTGGGAACAATTTGTTCATTACATAACAGAATATTTCAGAAAACACCCAAGTAGAGAAAAGAATGTGTTCATTAAAAACAAAACAAAAGAAAACAAAACAAAAAAAGCCTCTTTTAGTATGAGAACAAATTATTGAAATTATTACATGGCTTTCTGAAGCCCAGGGGATGAAGCTAAAATGATGGGGGCCTTGGGAGTAAATGAGCTGTGTTTTTAATTTAAGATCTCTAGGTTTCAGTTAGGAAACATATTAGGTACAATATGTTATTTTGGAAATATTAAACACAAATTAATTATTATAACATGTAAGAGTTCATGTAACTCTTATGTGAGTTAAGTATATATATATATATATATATATATATATATGTAAAACTGAAGTTATACTTAACTCGCATAAGAATTCATGATCAGGAGCCGGCCAGCAGTTCCGGGCACCAGGCGGACTGAGGCTGCAGGCCCGACCATTCCGAATCTCCACGCATCCCCACCGCTTCTCCTCCTTGGACCCCAGGTTGGTTGTCTGGGACTTTAAGGCGGACTCCCACCCCACCCCACCCACAATCCGGATCGAGCTGGCCAGCAGTTCCGGGCACCAGGCGGACTGAGGCTGCAGGCCCGACCATTCCGAATCTCCACGCATCCCCACCGTTTCTCCTCCTTGGACCCCAGGTTGGTTGTCTGGGACTTTAAGGCGAACTCCCACCCCACCCCACCCGCAATCCGGATCGAGCCGGCCAGCAGTTCCGGGCACCAGGCGGACTGAGGCTGCAGGCCCGACCTTTCCGAATCTCCACGCATCCCCACCGCTTCTCCTCCTTGGACCCCAGGTTGGTTGTCTGGGACTTTAAGGCGAACTCCCACCCCACCCCACCCGCAATCCGGATCGAGCCGGCCAGCAGTTCCGGGCACCAGGCGGACTGAGGCTGCAGGCCCGACCTTTCCGAATCTCCACGCATCCCCACCGCTTCTCCTCCTTGGACCCCAGGTTGGTTGTCTGGGACTTTAAGGCGAACTCCCACTCCACCCCACCCGCAATCCGGATCGAGCCGGCCAGCAGTTCCGGGCACCAGGCGGACTGAGGCTGCAGGCCCGACCTTTCCGAATCTCCACGCATCCCCACCGCTTCTCCTCCTTGGACCCCAGGTTGGTTGTCTGGGACTTTAAGGCGAACTCCCACCCCACCCCACCCACAATCCGGATTGAGCCGGCCAGCAGTTCCGGGCACCAGGCGGACTCAGGCTGCAGGCCCGACCATTCCGAATCTCCACGCATCCCCACCGTTTCTCCTCCTTGGACCCCAGGTTGGTTGTCTGGGACTTTAAGGCGAACTCCCACCCCACCCCACCCACAATCCGGATCGAGCCGGCCAGCAGTTCCGGGCACCAGGCGGACTCAGGCTCCAGACCTGACCAACCTGGTCCTGTCACTCATCTTCTGACACTTTCCCACTAGCCTTTGGACTCTGAATTCTGGTGATTTGAATAGCGCGCGGCGTGCAAGCGCGCCGCGCGATTTCCTGTTTTCAGTTTGTTTTTCTTTGCTCTTGGGGTGTTGCTTATTCAGTCAATTGTAGGCTCACCTGTCCTTAGAGACAGTGAGGACTTTAGGCCATCCAGGGTAGTGGCAACAGTTAATGGTAATTGTGAGCAACAGGTAGGCCAACCATAAGGGAAATCATCAATTTTCTAAGCCTGTACAACTATTAACAATCAGTTAGGAAGAAACATATAGAATACCTAATGACTAAGAACAATCGCAGAGGCTCCAGAAATATGAGCAACCAACAAAAGGCCTCTCCCTCAAGGGAAATCATCAAGCCTACATCACCCACAGTCAATACAATGGACGTCGTGGACATGTCTGATAAGGAATTCAGATTATTTGTAGTGACCAAACTAACTGAGATGGAAGAGAAAAGAGACAAGGAGCTCCAGGAGATGAGGAAGTCCTTCAATGACTTGAAAGAAGAAATGGATACCTTAAACAAGAACCAGATGGAACTTCTAGGAATGAAGAATGTGATACAGGAAATCAAAACCTCCCTTGAAAGTATTAAAAGTAGGTTAGACCAGGCAGAAGATCGAATATCTAACGTAGAAGACAAAACATCTGACCTAGAAAAAAGCATCAAGAAGATTGAGAAAACAACCATGAAAAATGAGGATAATATACGAGGAATACTGGATACTATCAAGCGCCCCAACATCCGGATAATAGGTATTCCAGAAGAGGAAGAAAATAATAAGGGCCTAGATAATTTATTCCATGAGATCCTGGAAGAAAACTTTCCAAATCTAGAAAGGCACTCAAATATCCAGACCCAGGAAATACATAGGACCCCGGGTAGAATCAACCCAAGAAGATCCTCTCCAAGGCACATTATAGCCAGACTGGCAAAAACAACAGACAAAGACAAGATACTAAAGTTGGCAAGAGGGAAACGCCAGGTTACTTACAAAGGTCACCCCATCAGGCTAACATCGGATCTTTCGGCGGAAACAATGCAAGAAAGGAAAGAATGGGGAAGCATAGTAAAAGTGTTGAGTGAAAAACAATTTCAACCAAGAATATTATACCCAGCAAAATTATCTTTCATATGGGAAAAAAAGATAAAAACATTCTCGAATAAACAAAATTTGAAGGAATTTACCAACTCCAGACCAGCTCTTCAAGAGGTTCTGAAGGGAGTATTATACCAGGAAAACTAAAAAATCAGAGACAGTTATACGAGAACAAGAGCAACCAAGAAAATGGCTCACTTAATGATAGGATCAGGTACGGAAATATCGATAATTACATTGAATGTCAATGGATTAAATTCTCCAGTAAAGAGACATAGACTGGCTGACTGGATAAGAAAACAGAAACCCTCTATCTGTTGCCTACAAGAAACTCACCTTATGGATAAAGACATACATAGACTAAAAGTCAAGGGCTGGAAAAAGATACTCCATGCAAATGGAAATCAAAAAAAGGCTGGAGTAGCGATATTGATCTCAGACAAAATAGATTTCAAGACAAAGACTGTAAGAAGAGACAAAGAAGGGCATTATATAATAGTAAATGGGGTAATCCAGCAAGAAGACATAACCCTTATAAATATCTATGCACCCAACTCAGGTGCGCCTAAATATGTGAAGGAAAGACTGTTGGAGCTAAAAGGAGAGATAGGGAGAAATACTATAATTGTTGGAGATCTCAACACCCCATTATCTCCTATAGACAGGTCTTCTAGACAGAAAATAAATAGAGAGATACAGGACTTAAATGATACTATAAATGGAATGGGCTTGACAGATATCTATAGAACTTTCCACCCTACATCCACAACATATACATTTTTCTCACCCCGACATGGAACCTTTTCAAAGATAGATCATATATTAGGACACAAATCAAGCCTTTATAGATTCAAAGGCATAGAAACTGTACCCAGCATCTTCTCTGACCATGATGGAATTAAACTCAAGATTAATTTCAAGACACAACCCCGAAAATACACGAACACATGGAAACTGAACAACCTACTTCTGAATGACTTCTTCGCTACTGAAGAAATTAAGGCTGAAATAAAAAAAATTATGGAAACTAATGATAATGAGTACACAAGTGTCCAGAATCTATGGGACACAGCAAAAGCAGTCATAAGAGGAAAATTCATAGCAATTAGTGCACATAAGAAAAGGACAGAAAGATGGCAACTAGATAACTTATCATCATGCCTCAGAGAATTGGAAAAACAACAACAAACAAATCCCCAAAATGCCAGGCGAAAAGAAATAATAAAGGTTCGAGCAGAAATAAATGAAATAGAAAATAAACGAACCATACAGAAAATAAATGAAAGCAAAAGCTGGTTCTTTGAAAAGATTAACAAGATCGACACACCATTGGCTAGACTGATTAAGAAGAAGAAAGAAAGAAACCAGATTAATCAAATATGTGATGAAACAGGCAATATTACCACAGACATAGCAGAAATACAAAATATCATTAGAGGATACTATGAGCAACTTTACGCCAACAAACAAGATAACCTGGAGGAGATGGACAAATTCCTGGATGCATATAATCTACCAAGATTGGATCAGGAAGACATAGAGAACCTGAATAGACCTATAACAAGCCAGGAGATTGAATCAGTAATAAATAACCTCCCAACAAAGAAAAGCCCAGGCCCAGATGGCTTCACTTGTGAATTCTACAAAACTTTTAAGGAAGAGTTAACCCCTATCCTACTAAAATTATTTCTAAAGATTCAAAAGGAAGGAAACCTTCCAAATTCATTTTATGAAGCCTCCATCATCCTCATCCCCAAAACAGATAAGGATATGACAAAAAAGGAAAACTACAGACCAATATCATTGATGAATATAGATGCGAAAATTCTCAACAAAATACTCGCAAATCGTATCCAACAACATATAACAAAGATCATTCATCACGATCAGGTAGGCTTTATACCAGGGATGCAAGGATGGTTCAATATACGCAAGACCATAAATGTAATACACCACATTAACAGAAAGAAAGATAAAAACCATATGATCATCTCAATTGATGCGGAGAAAGCATTTGATAAAATACAGCATCCTTTTATGATTAAGACTCTCAGTAAGATTGGTATAGAAGGGTCATTTCTCAACACAATAAAAGCCATCTATGAAAAACCTACAGCTAACATTATACTGAATGGGGAAAAGCTGAAAGCTTTTCCTCTGAAAACAGGTACTAGGCAGGGCTGCCCACTTTCTCCACTGCTCTTTAATATAGTACTGGAAGTCTTAGCTATTGCAATCAGAGAAGAGAACAATATTAAAGGCATTCGAATAGGCAAAGAAGAATTGAAAATATCTTTATTTGCAGATGACATGATGGTATACTTAGAAGACCCAAAGGTATCCATGAAAAAACTGCTTGAAGTAGTAAGTGAATACAGTAAAGTGGCAGGATACAAAATCAATATCCAAAAATCTATAGCATTTCTATTTATGAACAACAAGTTGAACGAAGCAGAGCTGAAGAAAGGAATCCCTTTCACCGTAGCCACAAGGTGTATAAGATACCTAGGGATAAACCTAACTAAGAAAGTCAAAGATCTTTATAAAGAAAACTACGAAAATCTTAAAAGAGACATTGAAAGTGACATAAAAAAGTGGAAGGATATCCCATGCTCCTGGATTGGAAGAATTAACATAATCAAAATGGCAATTCTACCCAAATTAATCTACATGTTTAATGCAATTCCAATCGAAATTCCAGAGATATTCTTCAGAGATCTAGAAAGGGCAATCATAGAATTTGTCTGGAACCATAAAAGACCTCGTATTGCAAAAGCAATCCTGCGCAAGAAGAGTGGAGTAGGAGGCATATCACTCCCTGATCCCAAGATATACTATAAAGCTGTGGTCATCAAAACAGCATGGTATTGGCATAAAAACAGACATGTGGACCAATGGAAGAGAATAGAGACCCCAGAAATAACCCCCAAAGCTTACAGCCAACTGATCTTTGACAAAGGATATCAGTCAATCCATTGGGAAAAGGAAAACATCTTTAGTAAATGGTGCTGGAAAAACTGGGTATCCACCTGCAGAAAGATGAAACTGAACCCCCATCTTTCACCACTAACAACAGTCAACTCAAAATGGATCAAAGATCTTAACCTAAAACCTCAAACAATAAAACTACTGGTGGAAAATGCTGGGGAAACTCTGGGGGACATTGGAGTAGGCAAAGACTTCTTAAATAAGACTCCCAAGGCACAGGCAATAATCCCTAAAATAGACAAGTGGGACTATATCAGACTAAGAAGTTTCTGCACAGCAAAGGACACAGTAACAAGTGTGAACCGACAACCCTCAGAATGGGAAAATATTTTTGTTAAATATGCCTCAGACAAGGGACTGATAACCAGAATACATAGGGAACTCAAGTGCCTTATGCGAAAAAAAATGATTAACCCAATTAAAAGGTGGGAAAATGAGCTGAACAAAAGTCTCTCTAAGGAAGACATATGAATAGCCAAAAAGCATATGAGGAAATGCTCAACATCCCTCATCATAAGGGAGATGCAGATAAAAACTACAATGAGATACCACCTAACCCCTGTCAGAATGGCAAAGATTAAGAATATAAAAAGTGATAAGTGTTGGCGGGGATGTGGTGAAAAGGGAACCCTCCTACACTGTTGGTGGGAATGTAAACTAGTTCAACCACTGTGGAGAACAATATGGAGGTTCCTCAAAGATCTACAAATAGAACTACCATTCGATCCAGTAATCCCACTTCTGGGTATTTACCCAAAAGACAGGAGAACGCTCAGTCAGAAAAGTGCTTGCACATCAATGTTTATTGCAGCATTATTCACAATTGCCAAGACATGGAACCAACCTAAATGTCCACAAACTGATGAATGGATTGGAAAAGTGTGGTATATATACTCTATGGAATACTACTCAGCCATAAAAAATAACAAGGCCCTGGAATTTGATAGAAAGTGGTCAGATACGGAGGATATATTGCTGAGTGAAGTAAGCCAGGATATGAAAGAAAGATATTGTATGTATCCACTCAATATATACCGACTATCAGCATTCTATGATAGTGAAAAAAAATTGGAGGACATAAAAGCAGTGAAGATACTTAATGAGAATAGGACAGTGTGGAATGGGGAAGTGAAGAGAAGAGGATAGAGAAAGATAACAAATGAACAATAGAGAGGTAGGACATTAGTGAGAAACAGATATGGCTTATTAACTGTTGATGTTGACATGTATAGTATTCTCAACTGGATTTGTCTGAGAAGTATTTCATGATGGGCAAAGTATTTGTACAAGCAACATGAGAAATAGCGATGGACTGTCTTAAAAAATAATTAGAATAATAATAATGATTGGGGAAAACATAGAAAAGATATTGAATGTTGAAGCGGGGAGATTAATGTCTCTGTACTGACTGACATGCATGGCATTCCCTTTTGAAAAAGTAATGTAATACAATGTAAAGTTATATGTAATTCAATGTAATATAAAGAAGAATATGATGATAATAAAAAAAAAAAGAAAAAAAAAAAAAAAAAAAAAAAAAGAATTCATGATCAGAAAAATCACTTGAGGGGCTGGTAGGTGGCATGGTGGGGAAAGTGCTGGACTCCCACATGGTTGACCACAGAATTGCTCTCTGTTACTTGTGTTTAATATTTGACTTTTTTTTAGAAGTTCAAAATAAGAAACCAATGTTAGTGAATTGTACAGGGGCATATGGATGAAAGAAGCTTGATGGCCCATTTACATCTGAGGCTGGTAATTTTCATCCTGATTACTTTACCGAAGTACAGGATTTATCTCCTTTATCTCCATCTGGGTTTGAGCATATGAAATTTTTAGGATGCTATATATAATTTCTTTTTTTTCCTTTGGAGAGGTTTTTGCTATAGGGTACTTGCACTTGCCAGACAGGGAGAGAGAGGGACAGAGAGACAGAAAGTGAGAAATCACCCCCCAGGGGAGATGGCCACACCACAGTCCTTTCTCCTCCATTCTCCTCTTGGAATCTTGGGCACACACGCACACATGCCCAGCATGAGTTTTAAGCCACCAGGTCCAGGACTCGAACCTTGGTCGACTACATGGGAGTCCAGCAACATAGCCATTATGCTAACTGCTGGTCCTGGAATGCTGTATATAATTTCTCTTTTCAGGGGTTGATTCACATTAAACTAGCAGACATAAATGTGTAAAAACAGAGTGTTAAGTTATGGATGTAATGACAAATAAACAATAAAGAAACCACAATATTCAGTAACTTTGTAAACTACATTTACTCTCCTTGTAGCTAGGATAACTTAGATATCAAAAGTAATCAGTGCTTGTGATCTTTTCTATAGATATATTATACCTCAATTAAATCCACAAAATAGTGAAGAGTATTGAATCAAAAAGAACAAACCCAATGTTTAATGAGAGCAGAGTAATTAAACTGTACCCCTGTTCATTCACTCATTATTCAACAAATACTTTTGTATGTGTGTGAATATTAGGGTCTAGGTTTTGTGTTAGTTGCTGGAATAACCTACACTGAAGCAATAGATGTCAATGCTCAGGAAAACAAAATAAAAGCAAAACTAACAACAAAAAATTTTAAATGCACTCTTTAGAGCTAGTCTGTGGCCTGGTGGTTAAGGCAGTTGGATCCAACATGACTAACTAGGAGGTCTGAGTCCAGGACTTGGTGGCTTGAAAAACACTTCAGGCGTGTGCATGAAAGGAGGGAGACGTATATGAGAAGGGATTGTGGCATGGCCATGCCCTATAGAGCAGGGTGGTTGCTTGCTTTCTTTCTGTTTCTTTCTGATGAGTACATGAGCCCCATGACAAATTAAAAAAAAAAATAAAGAAACACACAAAGAAACAAACAAAAATGTTCCCAAGTTTGAAGGTAAAACAAAGAGATGGGATGGTAAGATAGAAGATAATATGGATTGGGACCAGCAGTTAGCGTAATGGCTATGTTGCTGGACTCCCACGTAGTCGACCGCAGTTCGTGTCCTGGACCCGGTGGCTTAAAACTCACGGCGGGTGCGTGTGCATGCCTGCCCAAGATCCCAAGGGGAGAGTGGAGGAGAAGGGATTGTGGCGTGGCCATCCCCTCTGGGGGGGATTTCTCGCTTTCTATCTCTTTGTCTCTCTGTCTGGCGAGCACACACGCCCTATAGCAAAAACCTCTCAATAAAAAAAAAATAAAGATAATATGGATTTGGGCACCTCTTTGTGATTTCAGTGACATTTTCAATGAAGAGATAGCCTCAAGTTGAAGCTAGAAAGATGCAAAGCAGCCAGCCATGTGAAGAGGAAGGTAAAATCATCTCTTTCCAGTGATAGCTGATGTTACCTGAGGTCCTGGCTATAGGAAGGGGATGTTTTTCTCCCCTGCCCTGTTTGGATCCAAGAATGGGTATATATATATATATATTTTTAATAATTTCTTTCAATGTAGTCGAGACTAGATTACTGAATTTCAGTGTGGCTTCACTGAAGCTTAGATTTACTGGAAGATATTTCAAACTATCACATACTCTCAAGTCACCCTAAGATCTCTCTTTTTTTGGGGGGAGAGGTTTTATTTTGTTTTTTGTTTTTTGTTTTTTGTGTTTTTGCTATAGGGCACGTGCGCTCGCCAGAAAGAAAGAGACAGAGAAGTAGAGACAAGAAGCGAGAAATCATCCCCCAGGGGGGATGGCCATGCTACAATCCCTTCTCCTCCTTTCTCCTCTGGGGATCTTGGGCACGCACGCACATGCGCCCGGCGTGAGTTTAAGCCACTGAGTCCAGGACTTGAACCGCGATCGACTACGTGGGAGTCCAGCAACATAGCCATTACGCTAACTGCTGGTCCTACCCTACGATCTCTTTTCAGGTCAATTATTGACCTGCTTCCGAGCTTGTCACCGTTTGTCCTAGGACAGTTTACCCTCTCAATACCAGAATTTCTGTAGAACCTTCAAAGTCTTAGGGTTCAAGCTAAATTTCCTCCTAGTTCCAGAGAAAACTACTGGTACCTCCATCCTAGTCTAATGCCTTGTTTTCCACATCTTAATTCTCTACCCTATAATAAATCTCTTGTCAGGATAATTAATGGTGGAAGCGTTTGTTCCACAGAAATGTGGTTTCTCTTAATAGCACTTAATAAACCAGATAATCACATAATAGTCTTACACTTTTAATACAGCTTACAAAATACAATGCTTTTTAATATTGCCAACAGTCTCCTTTTTTTTTTTTTGGAGAGGTTTTTGCTATAGGGCGCGTGCGCTCGCCAGACAGAGACATAGAGACAGAAAGCGAGAAATCACCTCCCAGAGGGGATGGTCACGCTGCAATCCCTTCTCCTCCATTCTCCTCTCAGGATCTTGGGCATGCACGCACATGTGCCCGGCGTGAGTTTTAAGCCACTGGGTCTGGGACGCGAACTGCGGTCGACTACGTGGGAGTCCAGGGACATACCCATTACGCCAACTGCTGGTTCCCAACAGTCCCTTTTTATAATATGATAGCAAAATTGTTTGGCCAAAGAAAGAGAAAATGTGAATCAACTGATTAATGCAACTCCCACCTAGGCAGTACTTCAATGTGCACTGGCAGATTTGCCTCTGTACTCTATTTTATTTATTTATTTATGTTTTTACATTCTTATAGATGACTATTTTTGAGTGACACCTTCTGTCTTTACATATGGTAATAAAATTACTTAGTTTCAGGTTACAGTCAAAACATATAGCCCTAAGGGCTCCTCTTTCTTATTCAGGTGACTTTGTCTTTCTCTGCTCAATTTAAGAAGAAAGAAAAATAATGTATTTATCTTATAGTTTAATTCTTAAAGATCAACTTAATTTTTTCCTTTTCATGTCCTTGTAAGATAACTCCTCGTCTCTGCCCTATAATAACGTCAGCTTTCTCTTGTAGGTTTAGGCCAATATCCTACAGAAAATTTCTTCACTGAACAGTAATGTGAACTCCCTGATGTAGAAGCAAAAATGGTTCAGAGATTAAGAGAAATGGACAGCTGACTAGCTCCACTCCCTTAAATTCGGATTTTTTTTTTTTATTTCAAAATAAGAATTTGAGACTAAGTGGTTTTAATTAACCAAACATCCTTTTCTACAAATCTAAAACCATGTATAACAGTATATCCAAATATCCACCTATAATAATTTGGGAAAAGTTTTAAGGACAAGACAATTAGGGTATCCTTCAAGTATTCATAGTAGTAGCCTTTATTTTTCTAGTTATGTTAAAGAAAGGGTCAAATTATGCTTTCCTTTCTCATTACACATCATGTGATATATAGAAAATTTATCAAATCACTGTAAGCTAGGATTTCACACAGTACATAACAAGAACAATGTATTTATCTAGAATTTTGGTGGTAATTCCTAAGAGCAAAGAACTCTCCACAGAAGTTCTTTTCAGTCATGATTTGAAGCTTTACTTCTGAATCACAGATGTATGTGTTTGGAAGGGTCTTTGTGTATGGAAATGGATGGCTGGCCTGAAAGGATCTTTTGTTTCTGTGCAGATAGAGTAACTCTGATAGTTTATGGTTTGTTGAGCGGTTGCTGAGATAACTTTTCTCACTTCCTGTGTCAACACATTTGCTGATTTTTTTTTCTCCAAACCAAACGTTAATGTCCCATACCTACAAAACTTCTCCAGTCATTTTGATTCATTCCCAAACTCTTTGAATGTACCAATCTCTTAAAAGGATATTACAAAACAGTTGTGGACTCTACTTTAGAGTTATATCTTTCTGAAAATGTGATGTATTTGATGTGTAATCTTGTTGAACTTTCAGCTTGTGAAAATTGTAAAATGTTGGGCAACTGAATGTCAAGTAGTTCTGGGTACTGAGAGCCAGCAGGTGATGTAATGGTTATGGTGCTGGACTCCAGTGTGACTGATTGCGGTTCTAGTCTCAGATCTAGTGGCTTGAAACTCACATCAGATGTGTGTGCATGCATGTGCAAGTTCCTGAGAGGTTTCAGGAAGAGAAAGGATCCAGAATTTTCAGGAGGAGAAGGGAATGCAATGAAACCATCCCCCTGAGAGGGTAGTTTCTTGCTTTCTGTCTGTCTCTCTGGAGAATGTATATGCCCTGCTGCAAAAATCTCTAAAAAAAGAAGACTTGTTCTTTCATTTATCAGCAGTATAATCAGCAAATCGTGAAATTTTACATTTTAGCTTTCTCATCCATTAAGTTAGGAAGTTATCACCAGTTTGTATAATATTGTTTATAAGAATTAGATGAGATATGTACTGAGAAAATCATTTACTGCTACAAACAACAGCTTGATCTTTGTTCCTTACTATAGTTTACAAGTTTGCAATTAATTGTATTGACACCTCTGTGGAATCAACTGCTCCTCAAATAACAAAGAATCAGCTCTTAGTTGGCCAACTCATTCCCTCCATAATTCTGCTATGGGATGAGAGGAAGGAGATTCAGAATAAAGCAAAGCTAAGCCATAGGAAAATTGCCTTCAAGAATGTCTCTGCATTTGTTGAGGTTTGTTTTTTGCCTAAGAAGTCCTGCAACTCTGGTATAATTGTAATATTGATAGATTATTTCCAGCTAACCTTAATTGGGGCCCCTATTTTAATGTATTCCTCTGCTTTTTTTAAATTTTTTTGGTTGTGTGCGTGGAGTTGTTTTAAAGCCATTGTGGCTGGGATTCAAATCATAGTTTGCCATGTGGGATCTGACTTCCTTAACTATTGGACTGTAAGGCAGGCCCTATTGTTACATCTTAAATGGATGTTACATTTATTTTTGAGTGTCACCTGGCCTGCTGGTCTTCTCTTTCATCATTTCTCCTTTATTCCAACTTTCTTCCTTTTTGCTTCACTAAGTTTGTTTCATTTTCTACTTTCTCTTTTGCTTCTCCACCTTTGCTTTTTCATTCCCACTGGACCTACCATTCCCCCTCGTATGCTGTTGCTGACTATATTTTGATGACCAAGTAAACCCATTTCTGTATGGTCTCCAATTTCCTTGTCCTCTTCACTGTCATTCAGAAATTCTCAGAGAATAGACTTAGTTTACTCACTTGTGTTCTAAAATACCCATGGTCATTTAAAAATATTTTAGATGCAGTTTGACATAGTAAAGTTAAGTAATTTTAATAAATTTTCTTTTAAATTGGGTATAAGACTCTTTACCATTCTGACCATGTTTAAATCTATAACTACTCTAACTCATCAATGCTCTTTACATCCATATTTATGCAAAAGAGCTTGTGAAAACTCAATTATGTTTAATACATACATCTGCCAAAACATAAAACAAGTAATTCTGCCCAAGTTCACCAAAGAAGGATATAGATGAAATGGATTAAGATTTAGTTTAATTTTATAATGGACTCTATATGCCTATCTGAGTGCCAGGGACCATTAATCCACTACTTTATGACATAAAAAGAAGCCTGTGGAAGAAACAAACTGATAAGTTAACCCCACAGAAAATTAACTTCATCATTTTTCAAGGTACTGATAAACTCTATTGAATTAGGTTAGATATATAAATGATGAACTTCCTTTTGTATACTCATTGGAATTCTTTTTTTTTTTTTTTCTTTTTCTGACTCTTCATTGAAATTTTTGAAAATTTTCTACTTACCTTTCAACAACTCATTTTTCCCTCTTAGCCACTGGAAGAGAAAAGAATTAAGAAAAACACACATTTTTTTTAATAAATTACCTAGTATTCTAAAGAGATAATTACCTAGTATTCTAAAATATCTCAGAATTATTGATTTAAAATATAGGTCTACAAATTAAGCAAATATCTTATTTTCTTAATTTTGGTCAATATAAAATATCAACTCTTAATTCCTTAGACCCTGGCATATTAGGTTAATTGATTACTTAATATCCAGGGGCTACTCTATCATTAATATCCCCTCGTATAAGAGCTAAGCCAAACACAATGACGTCTTCAGTAAGTGACCAAGTTTATGAATGTGTTACCTGCAAGATCTATTGAATACCTGTAGAAAATCAAACATGCATTTCCAAATTTTCTGCAGAGTATTGATTTTTATAGTACTCAAAATAACACAATAAACTCACATTTACAGAATTAAGTTCACTGTGATATGATTTTACGCTTTTCTATTTTGCTAGGCAGGGAATATAGAGTGGATTGCCTTCTCTATATTTTTAGTTACATAATCTTTCCTTATCCTTCAATTTCAAAAGATAGCCAGGGTTTTGGTAGCTAAAGGTTATGGGAGGCATTCCAGGTAGCACAGATATTGTGGGAAAAATACATAATGGAATTTGAAATTTACGTAGTGATAGCAGCATTGCTCAATCTCTGTCCTGCAGAAAACTGGTTCTAGATGTCTATCTAATCATGAGTCAAAAGGATTATAGAAAAGCTATATACCATATCTCCTCATTAGAGATTCAACTTACACACTGTTGCACCACAGACTGTGAGAATTTAGGAGGGAAAAATTGAATTAAATTTGATAATTAAGTCTTACTCAAATTTACCTGACATTGCATCCTTTTATGAGCACAAACCATGAATCAGTTGATGGCACTGTATCTCTGTGGAAAGCCAGTTTCAGAATGTTGAAATGGAGCTCAGGATATCTCTGTATACATTTCATTTTTCTTATAATTTTTCATTCTTTTTTTTTAGATTGTTCCTAAGGGTACTTTCTTTTTTAATTTAAACTTATTTATTTATATTCATTCATTGCACATCATTACAAAATACAAAATGAGATTTTCCATCCAGGATACACTGTATATTGGCTCAATCAAGCACATCAACATACATGTTATCATCAAGAAATAATTTTCCATTTCTTGTTTCCTGTATATTTTGCTTTATTTTCCCACCCTTGATTCCCTATCTCTTACCCTCTGCTATTTCCCACACTCCTTCCACATGTCTCTGGTATCTATGTTTGCTTTCTATGCCTTCTCTTCCCACACACACATTTTATTGAAACACTAAAGATCTTAATTAATCTAAATATTTTTAGTAGCAAGCACAGCTGCTATGTACCTAACCATGAACACAAGTCCAACTTTAGACATAAGGCTGAGTGAGTAAAATAAACATCCTATAAAATAGCACCTAGCTGGGTCTATATATCTTATTGCAGTCATCAAATAGGTATTTTTAATGCATTTCTTATTAATTTCAAGAAAAAACAGTTTTAGGTTTTGTTTTTTCTGAACCTTTTTTTTTCAACTTAATTTACATTTATTCCCTAAGCATCATCACAGCATACAAAATGTGATTTCCCATCCAGAATATACTGCATAGTGGCTTAATCATGCATGTTATCATCAAAAATTTTCCATTTGGCGTTTCTAGTATTTTTTTACCCCTATTTCTGACCCTCTGTCCTTTCCGACCCTCTTCTCACACTCTCTCTGGTGTCTACAGTTGTCTTCCATTCCTTTTCCCCCCACATTGTATTGATCACACAATTTCTTAAATAATCTAACTACTTTCAATAGCAAGTTCACTTGGTAATTTCAAGAAAACCAGTTCTAACTTAAATCAAAGAAATGCTAAGGAACTTTGCTTAAAACTTAAAGCCAGGAAACAGGTTAGGATTCCGTTCAGATGGTAGGTATATGAACCTATCCATATCTCAAGTCAGGGCACAAATCTTTACAACCAGACAACAAAGCCTACAAGAAAATCAGCAATGTTTTTGTCAAAAGTCATAAAATTATACCCCACCAATTCAGTCTCATGTCCTTTTCTTCTGTTGTGGTTCGATTTTCCCCATTACATTCTGGGATATAATATTCAACTCCAGACTTGCCCTATGATTAAGTTGGCCATTTTCTTAGTTTTTGAACTCTCATTTCTGTGTGTCCGTATTTAATTTTCCTGATATAGCACTCCCTTGAGAACTTCTTGGAGATCTGATCTGGTGCTGGTAAATTCTTTCAGGTTTTATCTATCTGAGAATGTTCTTGTCTTTTCTTCCCACATGAGAGATAATCTTGCTTGGTACAGTATTCTTGGCTGAAATTGCTCTTCTCTTAACACTTCGAATATATTTTCCCATTCTTTTCTTGTTCACATTGTTTCTGATGAGAGGTCTGCTGTTATTCTGATGGGATATCCTTTATAGGTAACATGATATTTTCTCCTGCCAATCTTAGTATCTTCTATTTGCCTGTGGTTTTGGTCAATCTGGCTATAATGTGTCTTGGAGAAGATCTTCTTTGGTTGATTCTTTGTGGGGTCCTTTGTATTTCTTGGGACTAGATCTTTGAGTGCCTCTCTAGTTTTGGGAAATTTTCTTGCAGGACTTCATGGAATAGATTATCAATGCCCTATGAGTCTCTTTGCCTTCTGGCAGGACAACTATGCAGACGTTTGGATGTTTGATGGTATCTAGTACTTCTCGTATATTATTCTCATTTTTTTAGGCAATTTTTTCAGTCTTCATGGTGGATTTTTCTAGGCCAGCAGTTTTCTCTTCTACATCTGAGATTCTATTTTCTGTATGATCTAGTCTGCTTTTAATACTTTCAAGGGAGATTTTGACTTCCTGTTTTATAGCCTTCATCTCTAACAGTTCCGTTTGAGTCTTTTGTAAAGTGTGTAATTCCTCTTTGCAATAATTTCCTCACCCCCTAGAACTCATCAGCTCCTTTCTCCTTTCTCTTCTGTAGTTCATTGTCTCTCTTCTCTTCAATCTCTGTTAGCTTAGCCATTATGAATATTCTAAATTCTTTTTCAGATATTTCCATAATTTCCATTGAACTGCCTGTGGATGAAGAGGAGTTATTCTTTTCCCTTGGAGGAGAGGTGTTTTCTTGCTTTCCTATATTTCTTGTGGTCCTGTGGTGATTTCTAGTCATCTGATGGATGGTGTGTTTCTTCCTAATTCTTGAAGTTCACTCTAAACATTTAGGAGCCAGCAGAAAGAGATGATCTGTAATCTCTTTGCCGTTCTATTCTGATTGCTTTGTGCAGCAGATTCAGTAGATATTGAGGAATATGTTAACCCTAATAGTATTTGGATGTTTATCTATAGTTCCCTTAGATCCATCTAGAAACACACTAAATGGAAATTGAGGAGTGGAGAGATGAGATAAAAGCAAAGGAAAAACAGAGAGAGAAACAATAATAACAACAACAAAGAAAGAGAAAAAAAAGGAGGAAGAAAACTCAAAAAAATTATAATCATTGTTTGTTTGTTTGTTTAAAGCACAAAATAGAAAACTGCACCTCACAAAATCACTAGTTTGCAGGAGCTATGAGGAATCTTCTTCTGAAGGCCTGCCTCTTGCCTCTCCTGCCTGGGTGGGCGGGAGGGGATTATTAACAAGACAAAGGTGGAGATGAGAGCAAGAGAATACTTGGGCATGGTGATGCCTGCCTTATGGCAAAAACGTATGGAGGCTGGAGGATTGCTGCAACTTTTCATTCTTTTATGGCCTATCATTTGTTGTTTTGCAGGCCTCAGTTCTCCAGTCTTCTGCCTTTACTTGATTCACTGTGCTCTTTAAGGAGATCAACAGTTCCAGTGGCTTTATCATTGTGGTTATTTGAGAGCTTCCAAGTATGCTTTGTGGCTCCTGACACAAATGCTATTCATTTCCTCTTGATTCTCTTCCTCTGACTTCCAGTGTCTTATGAAGATGAGCTAATTGTTTCCTAGGTCTGTAGTGTAAATCAGCTACATCTCTCATCTTCACTGTCTCAGTTACAAAATACAATATTAAATAATTTTATATGTGTACAAACATAGCACATGGGTTGAAGCAGAGCACATGCTCAATGAAATATGTTTTCTCCATTCAGTGGTATCCAAACACTCCCAGAGTTATTAAATTGAAAGCACAGTCAGGTTATTCACTCATTCAAATTTTTGTTGTTGTTGTTGTTGTTATCAACATTATCCCTTATTTCTAATAGTGACATGCTGGTGTACAATGAGTACAATTTAATTTATCACTGCAGTAATACCTTGGCAATTTTTTACCTAAAATTTCATTCATATTACCAACAGCTTAATTATCCATATAGATTTTTTTTTATAATTTTTAGTTCTTTTTTGCTATAGGGCACATGTGCTTGCCCAAGAGACAGATAGACAGGAAGCATAAAATCATCCTCTGGGGGGAGTGGCCATGCCACAGTTCCTTCTCCTGCATTCCCCTCTTGGGATTTTAGGTATCTACACTCATGTGCTCAGTATAGGAGTCCAGCAACATAACCATTACACCATCTGCTGGTCCCTCCATATAGATTTTTTAAAGGTAGACATAAAATAATAAACACTAATTTCACTGATCATAAATACATTTTTATATTTTCATATATTCAATACCAGGTCAAATATTATAAAACATTTCCAGTAATCTAAAATGTCTTCTTTCCACCCTATACTCCTGAAAGGAAACTGCTATACCTAACACTGTCACCATATATCATACACGGAAACACACGATGTGTATTCTCTGTGTCTGGCATCTTGGGCACATATCAATTATGTTAGTTGATATAAATTATGTTAGTTTGTTCTTTTATTATCTTTCTGTTTGTTTTAAACTAAACATTTATATAGTGTCAAGGTCCCAGTAACATTATAATGATCTACATCTTCATAGGTTATCCATAGACTTTTGTCTATTCATCTGTATTATCTTCAGTCTAATCATATTTTATGTAACCAGTCTCAGTCAGAATGTCTCCCACTATTCTTCAACAAAGATCACTTTTTTTGTTTAGCTAGGTCCTTTTTTTTTTCCCAGAGAGAGATATTTGCTATAGGGCACATGTGCTCGCCAAGAGACAAAGAGAGGGACAGGGACAGAAAGTGAGAGTTCACCTCCCCCCACCCCCCAGGGTGATGGCAAAAAATCCTGAGAGGAGAATGGAGAAGGGAATGCAGTGTGGTCATCCCTCCTCGGGGGTGAGGGGGGATGATTTTTCATTTTCTCTCTCTCTGTCACTTCCTGTCTCCAGTGAGCACATGTGCTATAAAGCAAAAAATCTGTCAAAATGTTTTTAAAAAAGAACAAACTGCAAAATCAAGCTCACTTAGATGCATTGGAAAAATTAGATGCACCACCCACCAAAATTGGAGACACATATTCACAGCAGATCCTGAAAATCACAGCTTATAACAGCAGAAATTCAGGAGCAGAAATAGCTGTGAAAACCGATATGGGCACAGGAAAACCTGAGCTATAGTTGAAGAATTGCTGGACGCTCAATGTGGAGGACTCTGTAAGTTTCAAACTCACAGAGCCCTTGATACTTTTAAGTTTTACCTTTGGATGACCACTAGGATGTCACAGAGAAGACTGGATTAAACTCAGCTTGTGCTTCTGGCAAGAGGAGGGGAAAACTGGCCATTCTGAAATGTACCAGAGCATGCTACTCTTCACAACAAGGCATGCCCTCAAGAAAAACTATTGGGAACCAGCAGTTAGCATAATGGCTATGTCGCTGGACTCCCACGTAGTCGACCGCGGTTTGCGTCTCGGACCCGGTGGCTTACAACTCACGCCGGGCGCGTGTGCGTGCGTGCCCAAGATCCCGAGAGGAGAATGGAGGAGACCATCCCCCCTGGGGGGAGATTTCTTGCTTTCTGTCTCTATGTCTCTCTCTGTCTGTCTGGCGAGCGCACGCACCCTATAGCAAAAAACCTCTCCAAAAAAAAAAAAAAGAAAAGAAAAACTATTTCCCTGGATCTTAAACTATGGGAATGGCGTCAAAAACTAAACAACCTGAGGAAAAGGAAATACTATTTTACAGGCCCCTCCAGACATCCTATGTGGACAACCTCAGGTGGGGAAAAATATCATAGGCACTTATGATGCTCACAGTCAAAGGGCATATTCTCAGTAATGACCAAGACCAACATATATTGAAGAATTGTGAGAAAATTACAAAAGGTATAATAAAAATGCAATAGGACAAATAGAAGGAGATAAAAGAGAGAAAGGAACAGAAGTAGGCAATAATCGGAGGCAGCAGGTGGCATGGTGGTTAAGGGCGCTGGACTCCCAAATGGCCAACTGTGGTTCAAGTCCCAGACCTGGCAGTTTGCTTTGTCACTGCCCTTTCTCTCTTGGTCTTTCTTTCACTCTGTCCCTATGTGGTCAAATTAAATTAAATAAACAAATAAAATTAATAAAGTTAAAATAAATCTTAAAAAAAGGTAGGCAGTAACATCTGATAATTTCCCCAAATTAATGAAGGACACCAAGCCACAGATCCAGGAAACTCAGAGAGCATCAGTCATTATAATTGCCAAAAAAATCTACATCTAGACAGATTATATTCAAAATGTAGAAAATCTACATCAAATAGATGATATTCAAACTATATTCAAACTCTATAAACTCTATACATATATATGTATATATATGTGTATATATATGTGTGTGTGTGTGTGTGTGTGTGTGTGTGTAGAGAGAGAGAGAAAGGAGTTAGCAGTTGGCATGATGATTGAGTTGTTGAGTTTCCACATGGCCTACATAGTTTGATTCCCAGACCCATTAGCTTGAAAATCACACTAGGCATGTGTGTATGTGTGACCAAAATTCCAGAGAGAGAATGGAGAAGAAGGAATTGTGGCATGGTCATCCCTTCGGGGGGGGGGGGGGTGATTTTTCTCTCTTTTTCTTTCTGTGTCTCTGTTCAAAGAGCACACATGCTCTATGGCAAACACACACACACATACACACACACACACACACACACACACACACCACCTAGAAGGAAAGATACCTTACTCGAAAGGAACAAAAGTGAGAATTACATCTCAGTTCTCAGAAAAGAAGCTAGTAAGAGGACAGTAAAGTGAAATATTTGAAGTGTTGGGAGGAAAAAAAAAGATCAACCTGGAGTCTATATCCTATAAAATCATTTCTCAAATGTGGAAGAGAAATAAAGACTCTCAGACAAACACTGAAGAAATTTGTTGCTGGTAGACCTGCCTTGCAAGAATTATTCAAAGAAGCTTTTCAGTAAGAAAAATTTATATACATCAGAAATTTGAATCTACATGAAGAAAAAAAGAATATTAGAGAAGTAAATGAAAGTAAATATAAACATTTATTTTATTTCATTTTCTTAATTAAAAAAAAAGTTACTTTAATTCTGTTTTCTGTGAACCTTTTGAAGTGTCCTTATACATTTTTTATTTCCTTTTTATAATTTTATTTCTTTTATACATTCAATCACTATACATTGCTACAGCTTGTAAAGTGAATTCACCCAACATGAATATATTTCACATGGTCCATTTCAAGATACTATATATGTTTTTTTTTCATTTTCTTATTCCTAACTAATCATACAGGTAATGGTTTGTTTAAATGGTAATAGCAAATATACACGCACACACACACTTCTGTATGCTTATTATAAATGAAATGAAAGAAATGACTCAAGGGATAGGAAGAGAAATACTTTGTCATTATAACATATTTGCACTGCTCATAAAACAGTAGAATAGTAGTACAGTGTGGACTTGAATTAGTTGTAAATGTGTATTGAAAACTCTAAAGCAACCGCTAAAAAAAAAAGGTAAAAAACTAGCAAAAAAGAAATATAATTTGCATGTTAAGAAGGAAGAGAAAACAGAATCATATAAAATACTCAATTAAAAAATGACAAAAGTCAGGAAAAAAAAGGAGGAAGACAAAAATAGGAACAAAGATCAGGACAGCCAGGTAAGGTGGTGGCTAAGGTAGCTGGATCTCACATGACTTACCGCATGGTTCGAATCTTGGACCTGGCCAGACACATGTCCAAAATTCTAAGAACAGAGTGGAGGAGAAAGGATTGCAGCATGGCCATGCCTCATGAGGGTGATTTCTCGCTTTCCCTCTCTTGCTGTCTCCCTCTAGCAAGCACAAGTGCCCTATGGCAAAAATTAGAGACAAAGTGGAAAGAGAGATTTGGAGGGGAAGAGCATAGGAAATTTGGGGGTAAAATGGAGAGGTAAGACACTTGTTAGACACAGTTAAGGTCTATTATCTGTTGATGAGGATGCATATTGTGTTCTCAACTGGGTTGGACTGAGGTGTATATGATGCTGGGTAAAGTCTCTTCACAATCTAAATTACGTGTAGTGATTTAATGTATGAATAGTAATAAAAATAAATATTAAAAAAAAAGAAAACAAAACAAAAAAATATTTTTTTTCAAGGTAGGAACAAAGATTAATTACAGTGAATAGAAAACAGTAACAAATATGGTACCTGTTAATACAAGTGTACCAATAATAATTTTAAACATCAATGATCTAAATACACAAATTAAAAGAGACTATCAGGGCCAGTGGCTGGCATAGTGGTTAAAATATTGGACTCTACATAACTGATCATGGTTCAAGTCCTGGACCTGGTGGCTTGAAACTCAGGTAGGGCATGTGAATATGCATATCCAAAATCCTGAGAAGAGAATGGAGGAAAAAGGACTATGGTGTGGCCAGACCTCCTGGGGGTGATTTCTCTCTCTCTTGTGCATATACACCCTATAGAAAACTAAAAACAAAAAGAAAAGGAGTACAATTAAGAAAATCTGTTTCTCTGGAGCAAAATTTCCATATCCTTTTTGCACCTCTGAACTTTGTAAAACATCAAAACTCACAGTCTCTAGTAAATCATTCTTAAACAATCAAGTGGGAAAGAAATGAGAAAGCTGAATAACTCTCCAGTTATAATTGTAGCCCTGATTTTGGCAAATAACAATTATGAGACATATCTGATGCCAAGTGTGTGAAGCTTTAAGGGCACAGAGATTGAAATGAGGCACAGTGGAAAAGAATGCATCTGATCATTCACCCAGGTTGAACTATTTATAGTATCAGCCAGGAAATGGTGATTAACAAATGAGAGGATACAGGCATAAGCAGTCCCTGAAGTTGTGCCTATATACCTCTACTATTCTTTTTTTTTGGGGGGAGGGTTTTGCTGTAGGGCGCGTGTGCTCTCCAGACAGACAGAGAGAGACAGAAAGAGAGAAATCACCCCCCCCCCCGGGGGATGGCCACACCACAATCCCTTCTCCTCCATTCTCCTCTTGGGATCTTGGGCACGCATGTACACGTGCCCGACATGAGTTTTAAGCCACTGGGTCCGGGACTCCAACCATGGTCGACTGCATGGGAGTCCAGCGACATAACAATTATGCTAACTCCTGGTCCCAATACCTCTACTATTCTTAAGGAATCCCTCAAACAACTGTGTCAGAGAGGTGAGTACCAAGTGGGGACAGTGGCAATGTTAAAGCTGCAACACCTGGCTGTCAGTAATGTGGTAGCACGAAGTGGAGAGGTTAGGTCCATAGCTGGTGTTGGGGCTGTTGGATTTCTTCTTCAGAGAGAGATATCTTAATTCTGCCCATTAGGGGCCCCAAACATGAGTTATAGGATAACACCTGGATAGCTGGAAGCTGCTTCTGGTAGATTGAGTGACTGCAGAAAAATTTGGCACATGAGATGAGGCGATGCTGCCACTGGATGACATGTTTCCGGCTCCAGGATGTGCTATGTGGTTCTGCCTGGAGGCAGGAGGAGAGTGAAAGATGACCACCTTGGAAGGAGAGGTGGTATCCATGGCATCAGTGTCAAAGGCAGGCATAAGCAATGATATTGCAGAGATCCTACCTACTAGAGCAGAAGAACCTACAGGAGGCATGATGAGAAGTCCTCTAAAGCCTTGGACACTAGGGGAGAGGCATTCTGCTGCTGGTCATTTGGGGTCCAAACTGTGGACTCAGGAGTGGCTACTGGGCTAAAGAGATGGTTAAAATTGGACCTGGGGAGGGGACCATAGGTGGAGGTGACACAGTGAAGACTGGTGCCATTGCAAGAATGTGGGAATGGACTTGAGGCAATGGGATTGTGCTCCCTCTGGAGTCTAGGGGCTATCTGAAGATAGTGGCTTGGGAAGGGGGATAGTATCCATGTCAGTGATCCCAGTAATAAGAGGGTCCTGCTGGAAAGGACTGGAAGAGGGGTGGTGCAGGAAAGAGGAGGGGAATCTATGCACATTGGTATTGGGTATTCCCTTTTGCAAGCTGGAGGAGTCAAGGAGGGCAGAGGAGTGAGTAGGAAAGAAATAGGAGGCCCTATATCTGAAGTAGGAGGGAAAGGACCCCTACTTCCATTATATGGAATCCCCAAAGGGGTACTAGATTTATAGGAAGGAAGGAAGTCAGAAGAAACAAAAGAAGAGTTCTGGACACCAGGCAGCCGGAGGCCACAGGCCCAACCGCTCCGGCACTTCGGCATCCCCACTCTTCCTCTTTTTGGACCCCAGGTTGGTTGTACACGACTTTAAGACAAACCCGCACCCCACCCACAAATGGGATAGAGTCGGCCATCAGTTCCTGTGAAGGGCACTGCATACAGAAGCCATCTTGAGCTATCTGCCATCTTGAGCTATCCACCATCTTGGAAATCATTAGACTTCACTTCCTCACTGAGCAAACCATTTCTCAGAAATTATGTGACCAACCATTCTCCCCAGAAGTGGTTGGGTTTCTAGGCAACGGGAGAGATCCACCCACATCAATGATTGGTTCAAGCTGTTCTATCTCATTTGCATTTCAGATAACCAATTGGTGCCCACCAGCTGTATTTAACTCACCATTTTTCCTCAATAAACGGAAGAGGAAGAAGAAGAAGACTTGATCAGCACCTCGTATTGTGTGTGCGTGTGTTTGTCCCATCTCTCACTCCCTCCCCCAGGGAACCTGTTCGACTGTCCCCTGGGTTGGGACACGTGGTGCCCAAACAGGGACTTGGGTATGAGGGATCCAGTAAAGAGCTCCTGAGGAAGGCTCCAGTGCAGAGCAAGCAAGAAAAGCCGGTGGAAAACAGAAGGGGACGGCAGAGAATTGTTCCTGAGCACCGAAATAAAGAGAAAGGCTGCAGCGGAAAACAGAAGAGGATGGCATAGAATTGTCCAGAAGGGGACGGTAAAGAATCATCCCGGTAAGTAACAAAGGTTACTTAACAAGTAATAAGGGTGATTATGGGACAAGAAATGAGTAAATATGAGTTATTTCTTCATGGGCTTACTGAAGCCCTCAAGATACACAGAGTTAAAATTAAGATTAAACTCTTTCTTTCTTTCTTTATTTCTTTCTTTTTTTCTCTTTCTTTCCTCTCGTATTGGAACCTAATAGATGATATCATTAGGTTCCGGCCAACTGACCCTAAAGTCGCGGCAGTTGTAGCAGAAGGAAAACAAATTATGCAAAAATATAAAACTCAGACAGATAGTAAAGATGCCATGGAAACTAAAATAGACCCTGGCACCAAAAAAGAAAAAGATTTAATTCCTTTGGACAGTGAGGAAAAAGTGACAGAACTTAAAGTTCATTTGGATGACCAATTAACTAATTCTGAAAAAGAAACTTTAGAAACAAAGGCTGCTGAGTATAACAATTCAAAATGACTGCCTGAGAAAGAAACTTCAGAAATGGAGGTCACTAAGTACAACAATTCAAAATGGCCACCTTTCAAAAAACGACCGCCATGTTATGATTCGGTCGCATCTGCGCCATCTTTGGTGTGTAATCATTCTCGCCATGAAAAGGTTGCCCTGCCATCTTTGGTGATGCCTGTTATTGATCCTAGGGCAGAAGTTCAGCCTAAGATTGAACAATTTAAAGAATATATTCAGTTAGAAGAAGAACATCAAGAATTGCTATCGCGATTAGAAAAACTGAAAGTGGGTAAATCTAAAGATACAGTTTCTTTGCAAAATCGCTGTCAGCCCACTGTTACTTCTGGTATAAAACTTAAGCCGGCTCAAAAACTACAACCACTGATAGACCTTGAGGAATAGGAAGTCTTTCCAGTTACGGAAACCATAGATCAGCAAGGGCAAGCATGGCGCCATGTACATGGCTTTGATTTTAACATTATAAAATAAATTAAAACAGCAGTTGCTCAATATGGAGCTACAGCTCCATATACTTTGGTCATAGTTGACTCAGTGGCAGAAAATTGGCTTCCACTGTTACTTTTGTTCAGGACCAATTAGACTCCCTTCCAGAAGTAGTACTCCAAAATAGATGTGGGTTAGACCTCCTCTTGGCAGAACGGGGGTGCGGGGGGGCCTCTGTCTTTCTCTACAGGAATGCTGCTGCTTTTATGCCAACAAGTCTGATATAGTTCGTGACAAGCCCAACCAATTACAAGAAGATCTTCAATGTATAAAACAGCTTGCAGACAACCCCTTATGGATCACGTGGAATGGACTCCTCCCCTTTTTTCTCCCCATACTTCGTCCTTTTTTGGGCCTTCTGATTGTTTGCTCTTGGGGCCTGTTCTCTTTAATAAGCTCATGGCTTTCCTTAAATGCCAAATTGATGACTCCATACAAATGCAGCCTATCCAAGTCCACTACCACAACCTGGAGATGGAGTATCACGAAGCCTAGACATTGCTCCTGCCTGAGGCACTGAATCAATTAGCCAAAGACAGGTAAGAGAGTCTGAGCCTAACAGCTGTACAGTCCTCCCACCTAAGACAGGAAATCCATCATCGCAATGGGATTCTCCAATGACGGGTAAGGATGGACATGTGGCTCTAAAAACGACTCCAACCTGAGACAGGCATGATTCCCCCAGGTTTTTCTCCTCTCTTTGAAAAAATAAAAAAGGGGGACATGTGGAGGGCATTGCATACAGAAGCCATCTTGAGCTATCCGCCATCTTGAGCTATCCACCATCTTGGAAACCATTAGGTTTCACTTCCTCACTGAGCAAACCATTTCTCAGAAATCATGTGACCAACTGTTCTCCCTGGAAGTGGTTGGGTTTCTAGGCAACGGGAGAGATCCACCCACATCAATGATTGGTTCCAGCTGTTCTATCTCATTTGCATTTTGGGCAACCAATTGGTGCCCACCAGCTGTATATAATTTGCCATTTTTCCTCAACTAATGGAAGAGGAAGAAGAAGAAAACTTGATCAGCACTTCATATTATGTGTGCATGTGTTTGTCCCATCTCTCACTCCCTCTGCCAGGGAACCTGTTCGACTGTCCCCTGGGTCGGGACAAGTTCTGGACACCAGGTGGCCTGACCTGTCACTCATCCTCTGGGCCATCCCCACTTGCCTTTGGACTCTCTGAACTTTAGTCAGTTGAATAGCCTGCGGCATGCAACGCGTGCCTCGCAATTTCCTTTTTCATTTTGTTTTTATTTGCTCTTGAGGTGTTGCTTATTAGGTCAGTTTGAGGCTCACCACTCCTTAGAAACAGGGAGGACTTTGGGCCATCCAGGACCAGTGGCAACAGTTAATGGTAACTGAGCAACAGGTAGGCCAACCATTAGAGAAATCATTAATTTTCTAATCTTGTACAACTCTTAACACTCAGAGATACCTTAAATAAGTTAGGAAGCATCATATAGATTACCTGATGACTAGGAACAATTGCAGAGGCTCAAGAAATATGAGCAACCAACAAAAGGCTTATCCCTCACGGGAAATCCTCAAGCCCACATCACCCACAGTCAGGACAATGGATGTTGTGGACATGTCCGATAAGGAATTCAGAATATTTGTAGTGACCAAATTAACTGAGATGGAAGAGAAAAGAGACAAGGAGCTCCAGGAGATGAGGAAGTCCTTTCATGACTTGAAAGAAGAAATGTCTACCTTAAACAAGAACCAAATGAAAGTTCTAGGATTGAAGAATGTGATACAGGAAATCAATACCTCCCTTGAAAGTATTAAAAGTAGGTTAGGGACCAGCAGTTAGCATAATGGCTATGTCGCTGGACTCCCACGTAGTCGACCGCGGTTTGAGTCCCGGACCCGGCGGCTTAAACTCACGCTGGGCGCGTGTGCGTGCGTGCCCAAGATCCCGAGAGGAGAATGGAGGAGAAGGGATTGCGGCATGGCCATCCCCCCTGGGGGGTGATTTCCTGCTTTCTATCTCTCTGTCTCTCTCTGTCTGTCTGGCGAGCGCACGCGCCCTATAGCAAAAAAAAAAAACCTCTCCAAAAAAAAAAAAAAAAAAAAAAAAAGTAGGTTAGACCAGACAGAAGATCGAATGTCTAACGTAGATGACAAAACATCTGACATAGAAAAAAATATCAAGAAGATTGAGAAAAAAATCCATGAAAAAATGAGGATAATATATGAGGAATACTGGATACCATCAAGCGCCTCAACATCTGGATAATCGGTATTTCAGAAGAGGAAGAAAATAATAAGGGTCTAGATAATTTATTCCATGAAATCTTGGAAGAAAACTTTCCAAACCTAGAAAGGCATTCAAATATCCAGAACCAAGAAATACATAGGTTCCTGAGTAGAATCAACCGAAGAAGATCCTCTCCATGGCACATCATAGCCAGAATGGCAAAAACAACAGACAAAGACAAGATACTAAATTTGGCAAGAGGGAAACATCAAGTTACTTACAAAGGTCACCCCATCAGGCTAACATTGGATCTCTCAGCTGAAACAATGGAGGCAAGGAAAGAATGGGGAAGCATAGTCAAAGTGTTGAGTGAAAAGCAATTTCAACAAAGAATACTATACCCAGCAAAATTATCTTTCATATGGGAAAAAAAGATAAAAAACATTCTCGAATAAAAAAAATTTAAAGAAATTTACCAACTCCAGACCAGCTTTTCAAGAGGTTCTGAAGGTACTACTATACCAGGAAAACTAAAAAATCAGACAGAAAGTAATATGAGAACAAAAAGAAACCAAGAAAATAGCTCACTTAACAATAGGATCAGGTACAGAAATATCGATAATTACATTGAATGTCAATGGATTAAATTGTCCAATTAAGAGACATAGACTGGCTGAATGGATAAAAAAACAGAAACCCTCTATCTGTTGCCTAAAAGAAACTCACCTTATGGATAAAGACATACATAGACTAAAGGTAAAGGGCTGGAAAAAGATATTCCATGCAAATGGAAATCAAAAAAGGGCTGGAGTAGCGATAGTGATCTCAGACAAAATAGATTTCAAGACAAAGACTGTAAGAAGAGACAAAGAAGGGCATTATATAACAGTAAATGGGGTAATCCAGCAAGAAGACATAACCTTTGTAAATATCTATGCACCCAACTAAGGTGCACCTAAATATGTGAAGGAAAGACTGCTGGAGCTAAAAGAGATAGGAAGAAATACTGTAATTGTTGGAGATCTCAACACCCCATTATCTACTTTAGACAGATCTTCTAGTCAGAAAATAAATAGAGAGATACAGGACTTAGATGATACTATAAATCAAATGGGCTTGACAGATATCTATAGAACTTTCCATCCTACATCCACCACATATACATTTTTCTCACCACAGCATGGAACCTTTTCAAAGATTGATCATATGTTAGGACACAAATCAAGCCTTTACCGATTCAAAGGCATAGAAACTGTATCCAGCATCTTCACTGACGTGATGGAATTAAATTCAAGATTAATTTCAAAAAACAACCCCGAAAATACACGAACACATGGAAAGTGAACAACCTACTTCTGAATGACTTCTTCACTACTGAAAAAATTAAGGCTGAAATAAAAAAAATTATAGAAACAAATGATAATGAGTACACAAATGTCCAGAATCTATGGGACACAGCAAATGCAGTCATAAGAGGGAAACTCATAGCAATTAGTGTGTATAAGAAAAGGATGGAAAGATGGAAAATAGATAACTTATCATCATGCCTCAGGGAATTGGAAAAACAACAACAAACAAACCCCAAAAATGCCAGGCGGAAAGAAATAATAAAGGTTCGAGCAGAAATAAATGAAATAGAAAATAAACGAACCATACAGAAAATAAATGAAAGCAAAAGCTGGTTCTTTGAAAAGATTAACAAGATTGACACACCATTGGCTAGACTGATCAAGAAGAAGAAAGAAAGAAACCAGATTAATCAAATATGTGATGAAACAGGCAATATTACAACAGACATAGCAGAAATTCAAAACATCATTAGAGGACATTTTGAGCAACTATATGCCAACAAACAAGATAACTTGGAGGAGATGGACAAATTCTTGAATGCATATAATCTACCAAGAATGAATCAGGAGGACATAGAGAACCTGAATAGACCCATAACAAGCCAGGAGATTGAATCAGTAATACATAAGCTCCCAACAAAGAAAAGCCCAGGACCAGATGGCTTCACTTCTGAATTCTACAAAACTTTTAAGGAAGAGTTAACTCGTATTCTACTAAAATTATTTCTAAAGATTCAAAAAGAAGGAAACCTTCCAAAATCATTTTATGAAGCCTTTATCATCCTCATCCCCAAAATAGATGAGGACATGACAAAAAGGAAAACTACAGACCAATATCACTGATGAATATAGATGCAAAAATTCTCAATAAGTTACTCGCAAATCATATCCAACAACATAAAATAAAGATTATTCATCATGAGCAGGTAGGCTTTATACCAGGGATGCAAGGGTGGTTCAATGTACGCAAGACCATAAATGTATTACACCACATTAACAGAAAGAAAGATAAAAACCATATAATCATATCAATTGATGCGGAGAAAGCATTTGATAAAATACAACATCCTTTTATAATTAAGACCCTCAGTAAGATTGGTATAGAAGGGTCATTTCTCAACACAATAAAAGCCATCTATGAAAAACCTACACCTAACGTTATACTGAATGGGGAAAAACTGAAAGCTTTTCTGCTAAAAACGGGTAGTAGGCAAGGCTGCCCACTTTCTCCACTGCTCTTTAATGTAGTACTGGAGGTCTTAGCTAATGTAATCAGATAAGAGAACAATATAAAAGGCATTAGAATAGGCAAAGAAAAGTTGAAAATATCTTTATTCGCAGATGATATGATGGTATACTTAGAAGACCCAAAGTTCTCCATGAAAAAACTTTTTGAAGTAATAAGGGAATACAGCAAAGTGGCAGGATACAAAATCAATATCCAAAAATCTGTAAGATTTTTATATATAAACAATAAGTTGAACAAAGTAGAGCTAAAGAAAGGAATCCCTTTTACAATAGCCACAAGATGTATAAGATACCTAGGGATAAACCTAACTAAGAAAGACAAAGACCTTTATTAAGAAACCTATGAAAATCTTAAAAAAGATATTGAAAGTGACATAAAACAGTGGAAGGACATCCCATGCTCCTGGATTGGAAGAATTAACAAAATCAAAATGGCAATTCTACCCAAATTAATCTACATGTTTAATGCAATTCCAATCAAAATACCAGAGATATTCTTCACAGAGCTAGAAAAGACAATCACAGAATTTGTCTAGAATCATAAAAGACCTCATATTGCAAAAGCAATTCTGCACAAGAAGAATGGAGTAGGAGGTACATCCCTCCCTGATCCCAAGATATACTATAAAGCTGTGGTCATCAAAACAGCATGGTATTGGCATAAAACAAGACATGTGGACCAATGGAATAGAGATCCCAGAAATAACCCCCCAGAAATAACCTCCAACAGCCAACTGATCTTTGACAAAGGGTATCAGTCAATCCACTGGGAAAAGGAAAACCTCTTTAGTTAATGGTCCTGGGAAAACTGGACATCCACCTGCAGAAAGATGAAACTGAACCCCCATCTTTCACCATTAACAACAGTCAACTCAAAATGGATCAAAGATCTGAACCTAAGACCTCAAACAATAAAACTACTGGTGGAAAATGCTGGGAAAACTCTGGGAGACATTGGAGTAGGCAAAGACTTCATAAATAAGAGTCCGAAAGCACAGCCAAAAATCCGTAAAATAGACAAGTGGGACTATATCAGACTAAGAAGTTTCTGCACAGCAAAGGACACAGTAACAAATGTGAACCGACAACCCTCAGAATGGGAAAATATTTTTGTTAAATATGCCTCAGACAAGGGACTGTTAACCAGAATACACAGGGAACTCAAGTCCCTTATGTGAAAAAAAAAATGTTTAACCCAATTAAAAGATGGGAAAATGAGCTGAAGAAAAATCTCTCTAAGGAGACATACGAACAGCCAAAAAGCATATGAGAAAATGCTCAACATCCCTCATCATAAGGGAGATGCAGAAAAAATAACACAATAAGATACCACCTAACCCCTCTCAGAATGGCAAAGATTAAGAATATAAAAAGTGATAAGTGTTGGCGGGGATGTGGTGAAAAGGGAACCCTCTTACACTGTTGGTGGGAATGTAAACTGGTTCAACCACTTTGGAGAACAATATGGAGGTTCCTCAAAGATTTACAAATAGAACTACCATTCGATCTAGCAATCCCACTTCTGGGTATCTATCCAAAGGACAGGAAAATGCTCAGTCAGAAAAGTGCTTGCACATCAATGTTTATTGCAGCATTATCCACAATTGCTAAGACATGGAATCAACCTAAATGTCCACAAACTGATGAATGGATTGGAAAAGTGTGGTATATATACTCTATGGAATACTACTCAGCCATGAAAAATAACAAGACCCTGACATTTGATAGAAAGTAGTCGGATATGGAGGATCTATTGCTGAGTGAAGTAAGCCAGGCTATGAAAGAAAGATATTGTATGTATCCACTCAATATATATCGACAATCTGCACTCTATGGTAGAGAGCAAAATATTGGAGGACATAAAAGCAGTGAAAGTACTTAAGGAGAATAAGACAGTGGGGAATGGGGGGTGTGAAGAGAAGAGGGTAGAGAAAGATAGCAAGACAACAAATAGAGAGGCAAGACATCAGTGGGAAACAGATATGGCTTATTACCTGTTGATGATGACACGTCTGGTATTCTCAACTGGATCGGTCTGAGAAGTATTTCATGATAGGTAAAGTCTTTTTACAAGCAAAATGAGAAATAGTGATTGACTTTAAAAAATAATAATTAAAATAATAATAATAATGATAGGGAAAAACATTGTAAAGATATTGCATGATGAAGTGGGGAGATTAATGTCTCTGTATTGACTGACATGCATAGCATTCCCTTTTGAAAAAGCAATGTAATATACTGTAAAGTTATATGTAATCCAATGTAATATAAAGAAGATTATGATGATAATAAAAATAAAACAAAAAATTAAAAATAGAAAGAGCAAAGAAAGAATTAGCGATTGTATATATTATTTTCTCATTTGTTTTTGGTGTGGGGAAGGACATACGAGTTGGGTGGATAAGCAGAAAGGTCAACTGAGTCATTGCGGGTAGCTGGGTCTTGAGCATTACAAGTGGTAGGGGTGGGGAAGGGAGTCTACAGTTTTTCCAACGGGTGGAACAAAAGTGTACACAGGCTGAGAGACACTAAAATTGTCCATGGCCTTTGTTTTATCCTCCAGAGCCCTCACTTTATACTCCAGAGCCCCCACTTTATCCTCCAACACCTCCACTTTATCCTCTAGTTCCTCCATCTTGTCCTTCAGTACCTCCACTTTATCCTCCAAAACCTCCACTTTATCTTCCAAAGTCTTCCTGTTCCTTTGACACTCATGCTCCAAATGCCCAGGTCTTCCACCAGAAGTACACAAGGAATCTTTGATGATGGGGCATCTCATCTCTATCCCAAGGCAGGGGCAGCAGCAGTGGCAGTGACATATACATTTTTCCTTTTCAGGGTCCCTTCCTTGGTGCTATGGATGGAGAGCAGATTCTCGATAAAGAGTGGGAAGGGTTTGCACTCTATATCTCCTTCTCTGACATTGGTAAGCTTGGAGTACTGGACTGATGGTTGTCATTTCGCACTTCCTTGGCCAACTTCTCCCTCAGAGGGAAGCAACCTGGAGCCAGGTGGGGGGCACTGTTGCACTTGATTCAGGCTTCCCAAGAGACAGGCTACTTCCAGCAGAGCTGTGAAGCTTAGTTATCAGAGGGGGAGCTCATCTGAGATACCTGGGTCTGCTTGCTCAAGTTGATTTCTGAGTGGTGGGGGTGAAGATTTCCTTTCAGAGGTCCAGGATTGTCCTAAAAGAAAGTGAGGTTCCCCTTGTTCTCCAGAGGTCCAGATGTGCATGGTACTTTCCAATTAATAGGGGATTTCCTTTTGTTACTCTCACACCCTCTGGTCTCTAGGAGAATCTCCCTCTCATCCACCATCACTTGGCTGCCTGCCACTTTTTGGGCTCTTATGACTCCTTTGGGCAAGGAGCATGGAAATGAATGGATGTTATTTTCACATTGGTGACTACCTGGTCAGGTGGTAAGCCTAGGAGAGTGAATTTGCTCTTTAGAGGAGGAATCTTTATGTCTCCCATGAGTCCAAACGTTATGGAGTTTTTAGCAGATGGCATGGGTTTCTTGGGATGTCCCCCCAGGATGCCAGGGAAAGTAGCCTTGCAGAGGAGTCAGCAGACATAAGAAGGCATTGCTTCTTAGGGGCAATGTAGAAGCAGCTGGTGAAGGCTCACCCTCATGATTCCACTTGAAATGGCTGCAAACAAGGTGGGAGTGTGCACCAGGCAGTGCAGCATCGCAGGCTGGGTGACCCTGTGGGTCATGACCAGGTGGGGGCCGCCTGCAGAGTAGGCAGTTTCTCATTTAGAGTAGGTAGGGACCTGTATGTATGATCTCAAAAAGAGAGGGTACATGGAGAGAAATTCCTTAGTTACCAACTCCTGTGAAGACCAAGCTTGCACTGATAAGCTTAGAGCATGAGATATCTTGCAGGAATGAGTAAGAAAGGAAGAGTATGATGGAGAGTGCAATTAGCCAATCCCAGAGTGTCAAGAAAAGGTGTCAAAGGTCAAGAGGTAAAGGGAGAGGTCCTGCTCTCCCCATTTACCCCTACCTCCTTTCCCTCAAACCTCCCCCCAGCTCAGTAGTCTACTGTCTGAGGATGTCCACCTCTGGTGGTAGATGTAGGCCACTCTATGGGGACTTCTGAGGCCTATGATGGCTAGATTGACCAGAGCTCAACCTGCCTGGAGCAGCCTCTGTGTATTTTCAGCACTTGCCCTAGGTACTAGCATGTGCCTCCTTACCACCCCACAGGGACTGGTTGTTGTCCAGCCCTCTTCCCCAGGTCATCAAGATAGAGGCTGCTCAGGGCCTGGCTGAGACAACTCAGGTCCTGCCAGGCTCTCCCCCGCCCTCTATGTATTCATAGGGTTTGCAGGCACATGCGTTCTCCAATACTACTATGGCCACTTTGGTTGTGCGTTCAACAGTCAGGCTGTGAAGGATTCCTAGAGGCTTGGTGCCCTGAACTGACTGGATGCCATAACCCAGGACATCCTTTCCTGGAATGCAGGTTCTCTTCACTTGTATTTACTTGTTTGGTAAAAGTACATTGATGCCTTGGACCTGCTCTTTGGGGTCCCAAGCTCTGGAATCACAGCTTGTGCTGTAGGCTATACTGTGGCCTTATACATTGTGTATTACCAGTTCCCACTGTAGTCCTTATGATACTGAGCACCATGACAGATATCCAATATAATGGCACAAGTACAAGGTCTTAGTTCAAGTCATAAACCTCATGGCCCTCCTGGCCTTCAGTTTCCTCAGAACATGTAGGGCAATAGATCACCAATTATCAGCATGGCCTCATTCTACATTTCTCTTCTAGTTAAGCTTTACAACCCAGATTTTTTTTTTGGTCCACTTTGAAAGGTGCAAATATGTAAAGATTACATGCTCAATTACTTTTGGTCTGTCACAAAAAATATTTACCAGTGGATTGATTTTTCCCGGTCTTTCTGGAGTGTTCAGGAAAGCAAATATCTCATTTATTTTCAAGTTAATAGTGGAGCAAGGTATTATGTTAAACAAAGATCAACACAGTTTAGTCATTATGATCATGCCAGCTTGTTAACTCTTGACTAAGCATTATTATCTCCCAAATGTAACTCTAGATATTCTTATGCCCACAAGAGGAGACATAGTCTTGTTTCAGGACAAGGGGAATGTGTATTGTTGTCCTAGGCTCTGGAAGATTCAGCACGACACAAAAGACCAGAAAATCCTGCACATGGCTTTATCTATTTGAACTGTGTTTCTTTGGCTTAATTCACTAGAATGTTTGTCTCCTGGAGCTGATATGTCTCAGAAATTTGAGAACCAAGAACCCTAGATATCACTAAAAATATTTTTAAACTTTTTGTTTGTTGAAAAATCTATTTAGGACCAGCAGTTAGTGTAATGGCTATGTCGCTGGACTCCCATGTAGTCGACTGCAGTTTGTGTCCCGGACCCGGTGGCTTAAAACTCACGCCAGGCATGTGTGTGTGCATGCCCAAGATCCCTAGAGGAGAATAGAGGAGAAGGGATTATGGCATGGTCATCCCCCCTGAGGGGTGATTTCTCTCTTTCTGTCTCTCTCCATCTGGTGAATGCATGCACCCTATAGCAAAAACCTCTCAAAAAAAATCTACTTACGGGATCAGCAGATGGCATAATGGTTATGTTGCTGGACTCCCACAGAGTTGAAAGTGATTCAAGACCCAGATCCAGTAGCTTAAAACTCATGCTGGGCACGTGTGTGTGTCCAAAATCCCAAGGCAATAATGGGAGAGATGTAATTGAAGCATGTCCATTCTCCCCAGGGGGTAATTTCTTGCTTTCTGTCTCTCTGTCTCTCTGTCCTATAACAAAAATCTGTCTAAAAATACAAAATACAAAATAAATCTATTTAAAATAACATTGAAGAAATTCACATATTACAAGTTTGCTTTTAGCCCTGTTTATAAGATTCCTTTTGATATATGACAGTAAATTTGGACTTTCCTTACCAACAAACTTTGAAATTGGTAGGACATAAAAGGTCTTACTCAGATCTAAGTTCTGTTTAAAAAGAGGAGAAACATTATAAGCCCTTCTAACTTCTCTAGAATAAAAACAATTTAGAATTATTACACTTAATTGTAATTCCTTGACATCATTTAAGAGAGTTCAACAAGGAACAATCAGTTGATAATGTTTGTTTTAACAAAAATGACAAACTGGAACAAATTTCGGACAAATGTTTTCTTTCTTTTATTTATTTATTTTTTTTTGAGAAGTTTTTGCTATAAGACACATGCTCTCACCAGAAAGACAGAGAGAGACACAGAGACAGAGAGAAATCACTCCCCTCGGGGTATGGCCACACAACAATCCCTTCTCCTCCATTCTCCTCTCAGGATTTTGGGCACACACTCACATGCACCTGGAGTGAGTTTAAGCCACCAGGTCTGGGACTCAAACCACAGTGAACTACATGGGAATCCAGCAGCATAGCTATTATGCCAACTGCTGGTCTCTGGATGGATATTTTCTACAGGAACTCTGAAACACATGACTATACGTCAGGCTTATGTGAAAAATTAAAAAAAAAATTACAGTCATGTTAGGTCCCTTTTCTTTCCCAAATGAAAAATTTATTAATCATAAGATGAATGTTGTGGCTTCAGGACAATAAAAAGGAACCTGGACAAGGGTATTCTGGAAAAATCTACCTCTTGATATTTCTTGTCAAATGTTAATAAATAGATAAAATCCTTCTTTTGGATATAGAAAAATTTCTGATGTTTCCTTATAAGGCAAAATAACACTAGATGTCCAATAGTTATTCTGAGATAATTTGACTTGATGGAAATAAACATATTAACATAAAATTTTTAAAGGAAAATATGTACCAAAAATTTAATTCAATAATTAAGAAAAATACTTTAGTAATAACAGCAGTTTATAGTTTCTGGATGAAATTACTTTCTTGGACTCCCATATAGTCGACCATGGTTTGAGTCCTGGAGCAGCTCCCCAAGATCCCAAGAGGAGAATAGATTGTGGCATGGCCATCCCCCCTGGGGATTGATTTCTCACTTTCTGTCTTTCTGTCCCTCTCTGCCTTTCCGATGAGCACAGTGTAGCAAAAAGCTCTCTTCAAAAAAGAAAGAATAAAAGGGAACCAGCAGTTAGCGTAATGGCTATGTCGCTGGATTCCCACGTGGTCGACCGTGGTTCGCGTCTCGGACCCGGTGGCTTACAACTCACGCCGGGCGCGTGTGCGTGCGTACCCAAGATCCCAAGAGGAGAATGGAGGAGAAGGGATTGCGGCGTGACCATCCCCCCTGGGGGGTGATTTCTTGCTTTCTATCTCTCTGTCTCTCTCTGTCTGTCTGGTGAGCGCACGCGCCCTATAGCGAAAAACCTCTCCAAAAAAAAAAAAAAAAGAAAGAAAGAATAAAAGAAATTACTTTCTGTTTAATTTTTTAGAAAAGCACCAACTTGTAGTCATATCAAGTAAACCTTGGGGTGACCATCATTGGGTAAAATTGTAATGAAGACAGTAAATCATCAATGAAAATTGGTGGCTGAGCAGGCTCACTCCGTTTCCTTGTTTAGATCACCAGCAATTGAACATCATACAGTTAACCTGGAGACATACTGAAAGATGCATGGAGTTCATTAAATTAAGTCTTGTCTTAAATAAATTTTGTTTTCTTGTTTTTAATACCTCTTTCCTCTTCTGCCCTTTACCCGGGATCAGTAAAAAGAGATGGACTTTATGCCCCCTTCTTAGGATAATCTTTTCTTAATGTTTCATTCATCACCCTTCTGGTACAATATTTGTTCTAGAAATACAGAAACATCTTTCTATGGTGGATGATTTCTACAATCTCTTGGCTTTTACTGGTTCACTAATTTCGGTATTTCTATGGTTGTTTTATTTATTTCTAGGTTCTTGCCATAGGATGTATATGCTCACCAGAGAGAGACAGAGAGATGAAAAATGAATAAAACAACTCCCAGTTTGGGCAGAGAGTAGGAGGTTGGCCATGCCACAATACCTTCTCCTCTATTCTCCTGTCAGGATTTTGGGCAGGCACACACATGCTCCTGGAATGATTTTCAAGCCAGCAGATGCAGGACATAAACCAAAATTAACCATGTGGTAGTCCAGTGTCTTACTCACCATGCCACCTATTGGTCCTTCTACAGTTGTAGTTAAACGTGGTATTTTAGCCTGTTTTTCTCTCCATAGCAACTGAATAGCACTCTGAGTTAATCCTTGAGGGACAATTTTGTAATTTTCTCTCTTATAACAATTCTTTTCCACTGTGTTCCTTTTGTTCTTTTACCCTATGAAATTGGAAAACTCCACCATTTCTAAATATTGGTTGCACATTGCTGAGGTCTTTTCTCCCAGGTTCATTCTCAAGCTTGGACTTGAGTAAACCTTTTTGCTTGCTTGACAAGCTTGGGTAATATCTCTTTATTTCAGGCTGACACAAGTCACACAAAATAATTTGAGAGCCTAATTTGATCTGTGGACCATGTTTTGCCAGTACCTGCTTTATGTCTTCACTGCATAGAAGGCATGTCTTTGAATAAATGCCTTTTTTCAGTTAATTGCTGTTTTCCCTGGCCTTGTCCTTGCTTTTCTGAAGTCTCTAGTCAACATGACATTCAGAGAGAGACTTTTAAAATATAACTCAAATTCTATTACTCAGATCTATCTCTTCAATGACTTACTCAGAGCAAAAACCAAAATCCTCAAAATGCTTTCAAGGCCCAAGCATCATGGGTGTTTCATTCCTTTCTATCTTCATTTTCTTCTCCTCTCCATTCTTCTCACTCTGTCCCCCACACACTGATGTCCTTTGTTCCCTAAATATCTAGACACACTTTTACCTTATGGCCTTCCTATGTGGTCATTCTCTCTGCAATACTCAATACCCAGATATGCCTGTCAGTCTCTCGTACAACCCAATTATGTTCCTTTTTGAATTTTATCTCCCTACAAGGTCTTCACCGAACAGTTAATTTCAAATTGCAACCTTCCTCCACTAACACTCTCAATATCTTTCTAGTTTTCTATTTGTCTGTAGCACTGATTTCATGTACTACTTATTTTACTCATTTGTTCAATTTTAGTTATATGTTTATATGTATACATTTTCTTATTAATTTGTTTATACCTTTATCCCTCCAACTAGTTGGGCAGGGATATTTATCAGTTTCTTTGACTGCTATATTCTCTGAACACCTGTAAGACCAAGGAAGAACCGTACCTGAAAAATCAATACTTTATTGATGAATACATACATTAATAAATAAATCCCCTAGGGGTGTTGAATTGAAGACTGTTCCAAAGAGAAAATAAAATAGTTTAGACAAGATACTACAAAAAGCAAAATTTTGAGTTCTCTGACATATATTCTAATGTGTAGGTATTTGTTCATTTAAGTAGTTTTAATGGAGAGGGCAGGGTTGGGAATTAGTTTAGAAAGTCATCACCAAGATTTTTTTTCTTTTTTTTCACATTATTTATTATTATTATTTTGTATATACTTTCAATCATATTGTTTGGCTTACAATGAGACCATTTCGATATGTGCACATTTCTCTTCAGACCTGTTGATCAAAATATCTTCAACAGATAACACCACACCTCCCCATCCCATCAATGCTCAACGTCTGTGTCCCTTCTCCAAATGTCCTTCATTAAGCCCCACTCCTCCACATACAACTCATCTGACATTCACACCCATCTCTTGTGTTTGTTCAACTGTTAGTCAATCAGTTTCAGTCATAGAATACAGACATGCGGTATATGTTAAGTGGGGACATACAATGTCTCTCCTTCATAGCCTGGCTTGCCTCACTCAGCAGTACATCTTCCATATTCTTCCACTTTCTGTCAAAAGCCAGGGTTCTGTTGGTTTTTATGGCTGAGTAGTATTCCATAGAGTATATGTGCCACAGTTTTGCTAACCATTCATCAGTTCATTGGGGTTGTTTCCATGACTTAGCAATTGTGAAAAGTGCCACAATAAACATCAATGTACAAGCACTTTTCTGATTAAGTATTCTTCTGTTCTTTGGGTAGATACCAAGGAGTGGGATTGCTGGATCATATGGTAGTTCTATTTGTAGATATTTGAGGAATCTCCAATTTTTTTTCCACAGTGGTTGGACCAATCTACATTCCCACCAACAGTGTAAAAGAGTTCCCCTTTCACCACACCCCCGCCAACACTTATCATTTTTTTTTTTTTAATATTAGACATTCTGACTGGGGTTAGGTGGTACCTCATTGTTGTTTTTATCTGCATTTCCCTTACAATGAGGGAGGTTGAACATTTTTTCATATGCCTTTTGGCCATTCGTATGCCATCTTTAGAGAGTGTTTTTTTTTCATCTCCTTCTCCCATCTTTTAATAGGGTTGATCATCTTTTTTCCAAACAGCTTTTTTAGTCCCTTGTATCCTGCAACTTTACTGTAATCATGTATTACTTCCAGTAATTTTTCCATGGAGACCATTGGGTCTTCTACGTATACAATCATGTCATCTGCAAATAGAGAGAGTTTCACCTCTTCTTTTCCTATTCGAATGCCCTTTATTTTTTCCTCTTTTCTGATTGCATTGGCAAGGACTTTCAGTACTATATTGAAAAGGAGTGGAGACAGTGGGCATCCTTGTCTTGTTCTTGTGTTTAGTGGGAAAGCTTTCATCTTTTCTCCATTCAGGATGATGTTCGCTATGGGTTTTTCATAGATGGCTTTTATTGTATTGAGAAATGGCCCTTTTATGTCGATTTTGCTAAGAGTCTTGATCATGAAGCAATGTTGTATCTTATCAAATGCTTTTTCTGCATTGATATGACCATATGGTCTTTATCTTTATTCCTGTTGATATGATGTATTACATTTATGGTTTTGCATATGTTGAACCAACCTTGCATTCCTGGAATAAAGCCTACCTGATCAAGGTGTATGATCTTTTTTATAAGTTGTTGAATGTGATTTGCTAGTATCTTGTTGAGAATCTTTGCATCTATGTTCATCAGAGATATTGGTCTATAGTTTTCCTTCCTTGTCCTGTCCTTATCTGTTTTAAGGATAAGGGTGATAGAGGCTTCATAGGATGAATTCGGGAGAGATTCACCCTTTTGGATCTTTAGAAATAACTGAGCAGAATGGGAGTTAACTCTTCTTTGAAAGTTTTGTAGAATTCAGAGGTGAATCCATCAGGGTCAGGGCTTTTCTTTGTTGGGAGGTTATTTATTACTGATTCAATCCCTGGCTTGTTATGGGCCTATTCAGACTTTCTATATCCTCCTGGCTCATTCTTGGTAGATTATATTTGTCCAGGAATTTGTCCATCTCATCCAAATTGTCTTGTTTCTTAGCATATAGATGTTCAAAGTATCCTCTAATGATGTTTTGAATTTCTACCATGTCTGTTGTTATGTTACCAGCCTCATTGCAGATTTGGTTCACCTGGTTCCTTTCTCTCTTCTTCTTAATAAGTCTCGCTAGTGGTGTATCAATTTTGTTTATCCTTTCAAAGAACCAGCTTTTACTTTCATTTATTTTCTGTATAGTATGTTTTTTTTTTCTATTTAATTTATTTCTGCTCGGATCTGTATTACTTCCTTTCTCCTGGAATTTTTTTGATTTTTTTGCTGTTTCTTTTCCAATTCTCTGAGGCTTGATGATAGGTGGTCCATTAACCTTCTTTCCATCTTCCTCTTATGTGCACTAATTGCTATGAACTTCCCTCTTATGACTGCCTTAGCAGTGTCCCAAAGATTATGGAAACTTGTGTCCTCATTGTCATTGGCTTCCATGAATCTTTTTATTTCAGTCTTTATATCTTCAGTAATAGTGGAGTCATTCAGGATTAGGTTATTTAGTTTCCATGTTTTTAGGTATTTTTGAGGACTTCTGTTGAAATTAAATTCAAGTTTAATTCCGTCATGGTCAGAGAAGATACTGGATATAGTTTCTATGCCTCTGAATCTGTAGTGGCTTGCTTTGTGTCCTATGATGTGGTCAATCTTCGAGAAGGTTCCATGTCGGGGAGAGAAAAAAACTATATCTTGTGGCTTTTGGGTGGAAAGTTCTATAGATGTCTGTTAAGTCCAATTGATTGATGGTATTGTTTAGATCCTTTATCTCTTTACCTATTTTTTGCCTAGATGATCTGTCCAGAGGGGATAAAGCGGTGTTGAGATCTCCAACAATTAGTGTGTTTCAGTCTATCTCCCCTTTTAGATCTAACAGTCTTTCCTTCATATATTTAGGTGCTCCTGTGTTAGGTGCATTGATATTAATAAGTGTTATATCTTCTTGATCGATAGAGCCTTTTACTATGATATAGTGCCTTTCTTTGTCTCTTCAAATGATTTTTGTTTTAAAGGCTATTTTGTCAGATATTAGTATCACAACTCCAGCTTTTTTCTGGTTCCCAATTGCATGGAAAACCTTTTTCCAACCCTTCACTTTCAGTCTATGTATGTCTTTCTCCATGAGGTGGGTTTCTTGTAGGCAACACATCGAGGGTTTCTGTTGTTTGATCCATTCAGCCAATCTGTGTCTCTTGACTGGAGAATTTAAACAATTAACATTTAATGTTATTATCGATGTTACAGGATCTGTACCAATATTTAAGTTGGCCATTGTCTTAGTTGCCTGTTACTTCTTTGTTCCTGTCTGCTGATTCTTTAGTTTTCCTGGAACAGTACTTCAGGGTTTCTTGAAGAGCTGGTCTGGTGTTGGCGAATTCTTTCAGGTTTTCTTTGTCTGAGAAAATTTTAATCTTTTTTCCCATATGAAGGATAATCTTGCAGGATATAATAGTCTCAGCTGAAATTGTTTCCTTCTTAACACTTTCAATACGTCTTCCCATTCTTTCCTTGCTTGCATTGTTTCTGATAAGAGGTCCGGTGTTAGTCTGATGGGATGACCTTTGTAAGTTACTTCTCATTTCTCTCTTGCCAGTTTTAGTATCATGTCTTTATCTGTGGTCTTAGACAGCCTGGCTAAGATGTGCCTTGGGGAAGATCTTCTGGGATTGATTCTATTTGGGGTCCTTTGTATTTCTTGGTTGTGGATGGTTGAGTGCCTCTCTAGGCTTGGGAAATTTTCTTCCAGGATTTCATGGCATAGATTTTACATTCCACTATTAGTTTCTTCACCTTCTGGGATGCCAATTATTCTGATGTTTGGGCGTCTAATGGAGTCTAGTATTTTTCGTATATTATCCTCATGTTTTTTTGTTATTTTCTCTATCTTTTTGGTGTTTTTTTTCTAAGTCAGAAGTTTTATCTTCTACATCAGAGATTCGATCTTCAGCCTGGTCTAATCAGCTCTTAATACTTTCCAGAGAGTTTTTGATTTCTTGTATTATAGACTTTATCTCTAATAGTTCCACCTGATTCTTTCTCAGAGTATCCATTTCTTCCTTCATATCCTGGAAGGACTTCCTAATTTCCTGCAGTTCATTGTCTCTTTTCTGTTCCAGTTCACAGAATTTGGTCACCATGAATGTTCGAAACTCTTTGTCTGTCATTTTGGTAACGTCCTCCATATTTACGAGACATGGAGAAGCGTTTTCCTTTGTTGGAGACATATTTCCTTGTTTATTCAGACCTGAGGCTCTTTTTTTACTTCTAGCCATTGGAAAATGTATTCCCTTTGAAAACCTCTTAGGGGACTGTTTCTCCCACTAGGAGTAGAAGTGTTTCTTTTTGGCCGGGAATAGATGTTTGCCGAAGTCTCTCTTCTGTTGTTTTTACCAATGAGATCTCAAGAGAGGAACTCTACTGAGGCGTCTAGAAACCAGTAAGTCCATTCTCACAGGTTGATCAGTACAAGGGAGGATCCCAGAGACACATGTGTTACTAGGGAATTTCAGATGTGTGATTCTAGACCTGTCTAATCCCTCTGTCAGGGTAAAATGTGCAGGGGAGAGGATATTATGAAATGAAATGAAAGACAACAGAGAGAGATAAAGAAAAAGTTGCGCGCCACGCCGAGATTTTGCCAGAGGCTTCTAGTTGGACCTGATGCCTGCGGCCTGGAAGGACAGTCTGTGAAGAGAGGCAGAGCTAGGAATTAGCAATAGAATAGGTGGGCTCCAAGGGAAAAAAAATTTTTAAAGACCACAGAAAATTTCTATCTACCTACCAAGGAGGTGGAGTCTGGGACTGGGGAGACTGGAAGTGAGGTGGGGGTCAGAGATGACCGTCCCTCAGAGTCCCTTGCTGACCAGAGCTTCTAGTTGGACCTGGTGCCTGTGGCCTGGAAGGACAGTCAAGGAGGTGGAGTCTGGGGCTGGGGAGACTGGAAGTGGGTTGGGGGTCAGAGATGACCCTCCCTCAGAATCCCTTGCTGACCAGAGGCATCTTTACCAAGATGTTTACAGTGCATATTGCAAAGTTCTTCATTAGTAGAAACAAATATTGAAAATATTCATGTGGATGTATATCTGAGGGGTTCTTCAATAAATTCATGGAAAATGTGCATTATAAAAAACCAAAAAAGCAAAACTATGGAATATAGTTTAAAACACTTTTTGTGCGAATATAAGGTCAAACTTTTTTTAAAGATTTTTATTCTGTATTTTGTTTTTATTTATTATGATAATCTTGTTTATATTACATTGAATCACATATATCTTTACGGTGTATTACATTTGTTTTCTTTTATACATTTTTTTCATTTCATTTTCTTCCATACATTTAATCACATTATTATTTGTCTTATAAAATGGATATTTCAACAGGTGAAAATTTCTCCCTGTAGTTGATAAAACTATGAAATATCTCCAACAGATAATACCACACCTCTTTGTGCCATTAATGCTTTGACTCCCTGTCCTTCCCCCAAATGTACTTCCTCAGACCTCCTCTTTCATACACACTATATCTGGTATTTATATCTATATACTGCGTTTCTATATCCTTTAGACAATTAGTTTCAGTCATAGAGTGCAGACACTCGGTATGTATTAAGTGGGGACATACAATACCTCTCCTTCATAGCATGGCTTGCTCCACTCAGCAGTAAGTTTTTACAGAAAGCATACCTTGCATTTCAGCCATGACAAAGACATTACTATCCACATCAACATCTTCAAATAGCTTTTCATCATTTTTTCCAGATCATTATTATTATTATGACTTTTTAAATATTCAATCACTATATATCATTTTGTTGCAAAAAGAATTTACCCAACAGGAAATAGTTCTTTTTTTTTAAGAAGTTTTTGCTATAAGGCACGTGCGCTCGCCAGACAGATAGAGAGAGACAGAGAGACAGAAAGCAAGAAATCACCCCCCAGGGGTGATGGCCATGCCGCAATCCCTTCTCCTCCATTCTCCTCTAGGGATCTTGGGCACGCATGCACACGTGCCCCATGTGAGTTTTAAGCCACCAGGTCCGGGATGTGAACCACGATTGACCACATGGGAGTTCAGCAACCTAGCCATCACACTAACTGCTGGTCCCAGGAAATAAAATACTTCTCAGTCCAGTTGAGTTGAGAATAGTATACACATTTTCATCAACAGGTAATAGACAATTTCTTTCTCCCACGAAAGTCATGCTTCTCTATTTATTCTCTTGCTATCCTTATTTTTACTGTTCCTTTCTCTCACCCTATTCCACAGTGTCTTCAGCATCCCTAACTACTTTCATTTATTATATCCTCCAATAAGCTAGGAGAAAAATTTTCCCTTTCTTTTGCTAATTTTTTATGTTTCCACCTCACATAGGATAGGGGAATTGCAGGCCTTTTAAGCAGACATCACCATCTGAAGTACCTGTCTATTTTTTTCCTTTTCTTTTTCTGTTTTTTTTTTTTCTTCCACCTTACTTTCTCATTTTGCAGTTCAGTCTCCACTCAGTGAGTGTATAGATAGGTCTAGGTGCATAGGAGCCAAACATCTGAATATTGCAGACTTGGAGAAATCCTCACCATCCCCCACTGAACTAGCAGTAAAAGGGGAGAAACTTCTCTTCATAAATATGAACTTAAAACTCATCCCGTGGATATCATGTTGCAAAACACAGTAAAAGAGAGAAGTTGACACAGAAGTATCTTACAATAAAGCAAAACACAGAAGCTTACACTTGCAGAATCCTTCTCCAACAAATTAGTCAAAAGCAAATACATCACAAAATGAATAAAAATCAGAGAAGAGTCTGAAGTATAAAAAAAACAGGAAGTACATCTCCAACAAGGGAACACAGTATCTTATCTCCAGCTATTTAAAAAACAAAACCAAAACCAAACAAAACCAACCCAAACAAACAAAAACAGAGGAAATTGCCAAAATTTCAGGAAAATAATTCAGAATATTTATGGTGACAAAACTCTCTGAGATGCAAGAGAAAAGAGACATAAACTCTGGAAGATAAGAAAGTCCATTAATGATTTTAAGGAGGAGATAAACAATATAAAAAAGAATCAAACGGAGCTTCTAGAGTCAAATACTATAATGCAGGATATCAAAACTTCCCTTGAAAGTATTAAAAACAGAAGATTGAATCTTGATTCCAAAAAACAAAACCTCTCATCTGGGGCGGGGGGTAAACACCAAAAAGAAAAGAAAAAAAAAACAAAAACCAAAAACATGAGGATAATATGTGGGAAATACTAATACCATTAAATGCCCAAATATCTGAATAATTTATACCCCAGGAGGTAAAGAATCTAAAAAGGGTGTTGATAATCTATTCCATGAAATACTTGAGAAACTTTTCCAATCCTAGAGAAACATTTAAACACCTGGACCCAAGAAATATAAAGAACCCCCAATAGAATCAACCCAAGAAGATCCTCTTCACAGCACATAAATTGACCACAATTGCAGATAAAGACAAGATTCTAAAACTGACAACACAGAAACATCAAGTTACTTACAAAGATTATCCCATTAGACTAACATTGAACCTCTCCATGGAAACAATGCAAACAAGGAAAGAATGGCAAAATATGTTTAAAGTGTTAAAAGAAAAACAAGGCAAGATTATCCTTCAAATGTGAAGGAATGATAAAAAAACATTCTCACATAAACAAAATCTGAAAAAACTGATCAGTTCTTTAAGAAGTACTGAAGGGAGTGTTATACCATTAAAAACTAAAGACAGACAGAAAGAAGAGTGGAAAGAAAAGAAAAACACCAAGAAAATGACTAACATAATGGCAGGGACAAGTCCAGAAGTACTGATAATAACATTGAATGTTTATGGGTTAAATTCTCCAATCAGGATACACAGACTGGCTGAGTGAATTTAAAAAAAAAAAAAAAAAAAAAAAAAAAAAAAAAAAAAAAAACTTCTACTTGTGGCATACAAAAAATGTCTCGTGGATATATGTAGACTAAAAGTTAAGTTTTCGAAAAAGGTATTTCATGCAAACACAAAACAAAAAAGACTTGAATTGTGGTACTGATTTCAGACAAAATAGGATCCAAGACAGAAACTGTAATAGACAAATAAGGGCATTACATAGTAGTAAATGTTCTAATTTATTAAGAAGATGTATTGCTTCTACGCACCCAACTCAGGAATACCAAATACATAAAGGGAAGACTGCTAGATCTAAAAGGAGAGGTAGACTGCAGCACACTAATTATTGGGAAATCCAGCACCCCAATATCTCCTTTGGAAAGGTCATCTAAACAAAAAATAAAGAAATACAAGATCTAACTGATACCATAAGTCTATAGAAACTTCCACCCATAAACTATGAAATACAGATTTTTTTCACCTCTTCCCCATGGAACCTTTTCAAAGATGTACCACATGGTAGGGGACAAATCAAGCTTTTACAGATTCAAGTGCTACAAACTATATCCAGCATTATCTTTGACCATGATGAAATTAACTTGATATTCATTCCAGAAAAAAATTAAAAATACACAAACATATAAAAACTAAATAACCTACTTATGATTGACCACACAACCACTGAAGAAATTATGCCTGAAATCAAAAGATTCATTGAAACTAATGATAATGAGCCCATCAGTTTACCTAACTTATGGAACACAGCGAAAGCAGTCACAAGAGTGTTGTTCCTTGAAATTAGTGTGCATAGAAAAAGATAGAAAGATGTCAAATATACAACCTAACAACACATCTAAATGAACTGGGAAAACAACAAGTGCCAGGAGAAAAGAAATATTCAAGATCAGAGTAGAAATAAACAAAATAGAAAATGAATGAACTATTTAAAAAATAAAACCAAAATCTGGTTGTTTGAAAAAATAAAAAATAATTGAAACACCATTAGCTAGACTAATTAAGAAGATTAAAAAAGAACCAGATACATCAGATTAGCAATAAAGCAAGCAATATCCCAACACACATAACAGAAATACAAAATATCAGTAGAGAATACTATGAGTGAGTATACACCAACAAACAAAAAAACCTGGATTAGATGGACAAATTCTTGGACACATTTAATCTACCAAGATTGAATCAAGAAGAGAGAATGCCTGAACAAACTCATAACAATAAATGAGATCACATGTGTAATAAATCCCCTCCCAACAAAGAAAAGTCCATGTCCTGAGGTTTCAGTTCTGAATTCTAGGAAACTTTTAAGGAAGAGCTTGCTTCCATTTTACTCAAAGTATTTTCGAATGAGTCAAAAGAAAGGAACTCTCACAAATTCATTTTATAAAGCTTGCATCCCCAAAATAGACAAGGACATAACAAAAAAGTAACACTATAAACCAATATCTCAGATAACAATACGTGCAAAAATTCTCAAAAGATACTAACAAATTGCATCCAATGACATAAAGAAAAGATTAAACACCATGATCAGGTATTATTTATTCCAGAGACATAAAGGGGTTCAACATATGCAATATCACAAATGTAATACACCATATCACCAGAAAAAAAGAAAAAAACACATATGATAGTATCAATTGATGCAGTAAAAGTATTTGATAAAATACATCCTTTCCTGAAAAGACTCTCAGTAAAATCTGCGTAGAAGAAACATTTCTCAACACAATATAAATCATATGCACAAACCTGTAACCAACATCATACTGAACAGGGAAAAGCTGAAAGCATTTCTACTAAAAACTGGAACAAGACAAGACTGTTTATTTTCACCATCCCATTTCAATATACACTGTAATTCTTAGCCAATGCAATCAGCAAAGAAAATAAAATAAAAGGCATTCAAACATAGGAATGAAAGTGAAATGATCTCTTTTTGTAGATGACTTGATTATAAACATGGAAAACATTAAAAAAACATGATAAACATTCTAGAAGTGACAAATGAACACAGTAAAGTGGTAGGAACCAAAATTAACATACGAAAATTTATAGCATGTCTTTATACCAACAATGAACAGACTGATGTAGAACTGAAGAAAGCAATCCCATTTACAATAACCACAAAAGTATAAAATTACTAGAGATAAATCTAATGAAAGAAGTCTAATATTTTTACAAGGAAAACTATAGAAATTTTAAAAAAAGAAATAGAAAGTGACCTTAAAAAGTGAAAGGATATCCGTTGTTACTGGATTGGAAGAATTAATATAATCAAAATGTCAATTCTACCCAAACTAATATACATATTTAATACAATCCCAATCAAGTTACCAGAGACATTCTTTACAGATTTAGACAAGTAATCATACAATTTGTTTGGAATCATAAAAGATATTTGTATTGCCAAAACAATTCTCCACAAGAATAATGGAGTAGGGAGCATCTCACTCCCTGATCCCAAAATATTTTACAAAGCTGTGATAATCAAAACAGCATGATACTGTCACAAAAACAGATATGTAAACCAATGGGACAGAACCGAGAACTCAGAAATATACCCCAAAATGTAGTTAGCTGATCTTTGAAAAAGGGCACCAGTCAATCCAGTGGAGAAAACAAAAATAACTCTTCAGCAAATAGTGTTGAAAAAACTGGCCATTGACCTGCAAAAAGATAAAATTGTACCCCTATCTCTCACCAAGAACAAACATCAACTCAAAACGTATCAAAGATCTAAATCTAATACTTCAAACTATGAAACTACTGGTGGAAAACACAGAGGAAATTCTGAGAAACATAAAAGTAAGCAACGACTTCTTGAACAAGACCTCTAAATCACAAGCAACAATTGCCAAAATAGACTTCTGGGATTATGTTAGATTAAAAAGTTTCTGCACAGCATAAGAATAGTTAGAGTGAATGGACAACCCTCAAAATGGGAGAATATATTTGCAAACTATGTCTCAGATAAGGACTGACAATCAGGATATACAGTGAACTAAAACAGTTTACCTCATAAAAAACAACCCAATTTAAAGATAGGCAAATGATCAGAAGGGACAACTCTCTAAGAAAGACATATGAATGGTCAAAAAGCATATGAAAAAGTGTTCAACATCTGTTATCATAAGGGAGATGCAAATCAAAACTACAATGAGATACCACCTATGCCCAGTCAGAAAGGATCAGATTAAAAAATAAATAAAGGTAAGAGCTGGCAAGGTTGTGGAGAAAAAAATAATTCTCTTTCACTGCTGGTGGGAATGTAAATTAAGACAGTCACTATGGAGAACAATATGCAGGTTCCTCAAAGACCTACCAATAGAGGTACCATGTGATCCAGCAATTCCACTCCTGGGTATTTATCCAAAGGATAAAAAATGCTCAGTTGGGGGAACCAGCAGTTAGCGTAATGGCTATGTTGCTGGACTTCCACGTAGTCGACAGTGGTCGCGTCCTGGACCCGGGACTTAAAACTCACGCTGGGCGCGTGTGCGTGCATGCCCAAGATCCTGAGAGGAGAATGGAGGAGAAGGGATTGCGGTGTGACCATCCCCCCTGGGGGGGTGATTTCTTGCTTTCTGTCTCTGTGTCTCTCTCTGTCTGTCTGGCGAGCGCACGCGCCCTATAGCAAAAACCTCTCCCCCCCCAAAAAAAAATGCTCAGTTGGAAGGGCATTTGCACATCCATATTTATTGCAGCACTATTCACAATTGTTAAGATGTGAAATCAACCCAAATGTCCGCAGATAAATGAATAGACTGAAAAAGTGTGGGGACTAGCAGATGCAGTAATGTTTACAATGCTGGAGTTCCACATAGTCAGCCACGGTTCAAGTCCCAGACCCAGAGTCTTCAAACTCAAGCTAGCTGTGTGTGCGTGGTTGCCCAATATCCTAAGAGGAGAATGGAGAAGAAGGTATTGCAGCATGGCCATACATCCCCCCGGGGCATGAATTCTTGGTTTCTGTCTCTCTTTGTATCTCTGGAGAGTGTGCATGCTTAATAGCAAAAATCTCTCAAAAAAAAAAAAAAAAAGGAAAAGAAAAAGTGTGGAACATATACACTATAGAATACTACTCAGCTATAAAAAAACAAGTGGGCTCTGGCATTTTAAAGTAAGTGGACAAATATTGAAGATTTACTGGTAAGTGTAGAAAGTCAGAAAATGAAAGAGAGGCATTGTATGTTCTCACTCAATATATAGCTAATCTGTACCCTTTATGGCAGAAACTGAAATATTGGACAATATAAATACATGAGAGCAACTATGATACCAGAGATTAGTGTTGGAGGAGGGTCAGAAATGGCAGAGTGAGAAGGAGAGAATCAAAGGTAAAAAAGAAAGAAGTAAAACAGTTAAGAAACACAAAATAGAAAATTATCTGTTGAAGAACATAGGTATGGTAATATCTTTGATTGGGCCAATATTCAGTGTATTCTGGATGAGAATATTCATTTCTATGTTATAATGGTATACAGTAAATTAATTAAAAAGAAAAAAAAGAACCAGCCCTGCTGATGCAGGAGTTATGTGGTATCTTTCTCTTATGTGGCAGCCATTCCAGGAGCAAAAAAAAAAAAAAAGTTTCAGGGCAATCTGGGAAATAAGCAGATTTCAGTTTCCTTTCACTGCTGGGTTTGCACCTTGTGGGCCATATCCACTAGGAGTTCCAGTGCAGAAACTACAAGAACCCAGCCAATACCATCTATTTGCACCAGAAGGGAAATGCAATCCCAAGGGAACCAGGACAGGATTGGCTGGGTGGCTTGTAGACATTCATGCTGGTGGCTGGGCTCCGCCTGTCAACTACTTTAATGTAGTTTTCCTCTAGAACTCTAGCCAAACTGACATGGGAGAGTATGACCTGTGTGTCCAAGGCAGAATCCCATGAAACCACCAATGCTATCAAAATGGTCCTGTTTATGCCAGAGTACTGGCTTGTTACTCATTCCTTGGAGATTGGCCTTGTACTTGTGTGTGGGAGAAGCTGCCACTACTCTACCAGGCTGCTGTGTGGAATCACCTGGGCCAATTTACCAGCCCACCCAGTCTCCCCACTCCTAAGGACAAATGTAGGCTGCTGTGGTAAAAGAGAATAGGTTTCCTGCTCAAGGATGCCATCCAGCATGGATTCCTGTCATTGGATCTTCTGCCCGCTTAACATTTTCAAGTTTGCTTTCTAGAGCTGCGGAATCGCCCTGATGACTGAGGTGACTAAGCATGTGAAGGGTCTCCATGGGTGTGCCCCACCTTCCTCCAAAATACTACATTTTGAAGTGTACCATGTCTATGTAGACCACAGTTTCCTTGGAGTGAGCTGTCACCATGGACCAAGATCCATCTTGAGGTCATCTGCATTGGTGGTCCTGTACCACAGACTTCCCCTTTTATATAGTTTTCCTAGAACTCTGGGAGAAATGTTTCCGAAAGAAGAGAATCTGGTCATGCTTCCCAAAGAAGAGCTCTGGGAGGTCCTCAAGAGAGCAATATTGTCCATATGGCAACCTGGGGCTGACAGGGAGCAAGTCCTGGAGAGCAGACCTTTGGCTATGTAGGGGAGTGGCTGTGGATGTTGTTCTCTTGGGCACCTTGCCTGTGTGGCTTGAGCAAGAGACCAGACTGTCCTAGTTCCCTCCAACTCAGGTGTCTGTTCAAAGCTCAGGTGTCTATTCAAAACTGTTTGAGGCAGTCACATAGTGTGCCAGTGCCCAGCCATCTTATAGGGTTGGAGGTGCCACAGGTGAATGTGCCACATATAAACAGTTACTAGCATAGGATGAACAGAGACCATTTTGTGAGGGGAAGAGTGGGTAACTGGTCCCATCTGAAACGTGTCCTGGGAGTTGACTGTTGGAGGCACCTCCAGGGAACTTTTACAACTACTATTCTGAAGACATGAAGTGGTCCTTGCCTGGGCATGTGTCTAGGACTTATGACTCAAGAAATATAACAAAGTCCATGTGGTCAGGAGACATCCAAACTTCTGAGCCTCCAACAGTGCATCCTTTCCTCCCAGAGGGTCCTTCCCTCTTAAATTCTCACTCTTCTCATTGTTGCTCGATGACCACTTTAATATTGACCTGGATGGTCAACTAGATAGTTGGACCAGAGTCCAAAAAATAGTTGTAATAGAGTTTTGCTTGCTGGTGGGGGATTACAAGAAATAAAATTTTGAGGCTTATAGTTGTGTTCTTCACCGGGGTCAGGAAAACTGCCAACCACTTTCCTGAAGGTGATGGTGGCTCACTAAAGATAGAGTCCCTCAGGGGTGCCTTCTTGTTTTTTTTTTTATAAAGAATATTTTCTTTAGATATTTTTGAAATTTTTTTTGTTACTTTAATTCTGCATTCTCTCAAAGCCATCAGACCAGCTTCTGTACAAATTGCCTTGATATCGGCACCAGATAGGTCATCCTTAGCCTTGATCAGGTCATTCAGGGATACATCATTGACCAGCGTCATCTTGCTTGTGTAAATTTGAAATATGCACGTCTTGGTCTTTTCATTGGCGGGGGAACTCAACCTCTCTGTCAATGTGGCCTGGTCTAATAAGCGCTGGATCCAGAGTCTCTATTCAATTTGTGGCCATAATAACTTTTACATCTCCCCTTGAATCAAATCCATCCAGTTGGTTCAACAGTCCCAACATTGTTTGCTGAATTTCCCTTTCACCACCAGAATTTGAGTCATATCTTTTTTCTCGTTGATTTCATCAATAAGTACAATGGATGGTGCATGTTATTCAACAATTTGAAATAGTTTCCGTACAAGATTGGGCCCATCATCCAAGTGCTTCTAAATAAGTTTGGTGCCAACAAATTTCAAGAAAGTGACTGAAGTTTGGTTTACAAATGCTTTGGCTAGCAAGGTCTTATCTGTGCTAGGTGGGTCCTGGAGAATGGACCCCCTTAGGGGGCTTTATACCCATCTCTTCATAATATTCAGGATGAGTGAGAGGAACCTCCACAGATTCCTTAATCTCCTTTTTCAACCCCCCAATATCAGCATAGGTCTCCTGTGGGGCCTTTTCCACCTTCATCACTGTGACCAAGGGATCTGTGTCATTCATCAGCACCTTCATCACTGCATATACCTTGTGGTTGAGCAGGACTGGGCAGCCTGGTCCAACAGATCCTTGTCTACAAATTAAGGAATGCTGACCTAGTGTTCTGAGCCCACAGATGTAGACAAGATGACATGATTGTTATCAATGACCTCTTCCAAGTTTTCTACCGACATCGGGGCCCCCCTCAGGTCACCTTTGATCTTTCCTCTTCTTGCTTTTCTTCTAATGGTTTAATATGTTCCTGATTTCTAATAAAGTCTTCTTCTATGAGAAGGTAGTCTTTAATTCTCTTTAATTTCAATAATTTTAACTGGCACTATGTGTGAGGTGTCACCAGTTGCAGTTTGATGGCAGGAACTTTTCCCCTAGTTTTATTCTTTTTCACTCCACTCTAGTTGGAACAGGAGGTTCATACTTCTTTTTCTTGTCCTTGTCAATTCTTACCACCTCCAGGACCATGACTGCCACTATGACTACAACACATTTTTCTTTGGTTGCCTAAAACATCATTTCATCCTTGTCATTGCTGTTTATCACTCTTATAATTATTACTCTCATTTGTAGTTCATTGGTTATAGGTACATTTGTTCTTTTTTTTTTTTTTTTTTTTTTTTTTTTTTGTGGAGAGGTTTTTGCTATAGGGCACGTGTCTCACCAGAAAAACAGATAGAGACAGAGAGATAGAAAGTGAAAAATCACCCCCCAGGGGGGATGGCCACATTGCAATCCCTTATCCTCCATTATCCCCTCAGGATCTTGGGCACACACGTACACATGCCCGGTGTGACTTTAAGCCACCAGGCCGGGACTCAAACCATGGTCGGCTATATGGGAGTTCAGCGACATAGCCATTACGCTAACTGCTGGACCCCATTTGTTTTTGATATTACAGATTCTCAGAATCCATGCAGCAGTGCATTGCCCAGGTTGGCTCCTTGAGCGTGCTTTTGTGGCCATACCCCATGGCATACTCAGGGAGAAAGGTGGTCCTACAGAGTTTAAGGTCCCAGTGAACCCAACTCTGTTCCACCTGTTTGGGGAAAGTGTCACTAAATGGCAGACTCACACGTGGGAATCGTGGGGTTCCCACATGGCTATTGACATCCAGGTCTGCAGGACCTCCCTAAAGCACTTCCTTAGGGCTAAAATCAATATTCATCTGAAAAGGGGGATTAGGAAAAAAAACAAGGAACCAAAAATTCTGCCACTCGGTATCATACAGGTTGGTGTCTGGGTGTCCCTGTATGGTTAACCCGCATTGGCCCAGTCTGCTTCCTGCAGCAGAGATTAGGCAGTGTGTGTAGGTGATGAGCCATGGAAGTCCCAAAGCCAGGCCAGGAGAGAAACCATGATAGTTCCCCAGTGTGTCTTCCATTCTGATCACCAACATCCTGACAGATTTCTTGTTGTTTAGGTCCTTTATCACTAAGGAAACCACATACATACACCCCACAGAGCTGCTTTGTCTTTATTTTCTTAAAATGGAGTTTCTCCACCAGTTGCTGGAGAGTGTAAAACTATTTCAACCAAGTTTACTATAATTGGCAAGATTATCCTTCAAATGAGAAGAAAATATAAAAACATTCTCAGATAAACAAAACTTGAATTTACCAACTCCAGACCAGTACTTCAAGAAATTCTTCAGGGAGTGCTATAACAAGAAAACTAAACTCAGACAGATAGAAATAAGAGAACAAAAAACAACCAAGAAAATCCTAACTTAATGATAGGGACAAGTCTGTAAATATTGATAATATCGTTGAATGTTAATGGATTAAATTCCTACCAACAGTGAAAGGAAGTTCCCCTTTTACCACAATCCTGCCAATACTTACCAGTTTTTGTACTTTTAGTCTTAGCCATTCTGACATTCTGACTAAATCAAAGGACATAGATGGGCTGAATGGAAAAAAAGAAAAAAAAAAAAAAGAAAAGAAAAGAAAAGAAACCCTCTATCTGTTGCTTGCAAGAAATGCACCTCATGGATAAAGACATACATAGCCCAAAAATGAAGAGCTGGAAAATGGTACTCTATGCAGATGAAAATCAAGAAATAGCTAGAGTTGTGATACTGATTTCAGACAAAATAGGCTTTAAGAAAAAAACTGTAAGAAGGGACCAAGAAGGGAATTATGTAGTAATAAAAGGGCTAATTCATCAAGAAGACATATGAACAGCCAAAAAGTATATGAAAAATGCTCAACATTCTTCATAAAAGGGAGATGCAGATTAAAACCACAATTAAATACCACCTAACTCCTGTTAGAATGGCTAATTTTAAAAATACAGAAAATGATAAGTGTTGGATGAGGTATGTTGAAAGGGAACTTTCCTGCACTGTTGATGGGAATGTAAATTTGTCCAGTCACTGTGGAAAGGAATATGAAGGTTTCTCAAAGACCTACAAATAGAATTACTGTATGATCCAGCAATTCCACTCCTGGATATCTTACCCAAAGGACAGCAAAAATGCTCAGTCAGAAAAGTACTTGCACATCAATGTTTATTCTTACATTATTCACAACTGCAAAGACATGGAACCAACCCAAATGTTCATGAACAGAGGAACAGATTGAAAAGTGTGGCACATATACTCCACGGAATAATATTCAGTCATAAAAAAAGACCCTGCCATTTGATAGTAAGTGGATGAATATTGAAGATCTATTGCTGAGTGAAAAAAGTCAAGCTATGAAACAGAGACATTTTATGTCTCAACATATACTGACTGTCCACACACTATGGTATAGACTGAAATATTGGCAGACATAAAAGCATTGGAAATAGTTATGGACACCGTAGACATTGTGGAAGAAGGGTGGGAGAGGGAAAGAATGTAGGGAAGGAAATTAGGAAGAAAAAATGGAGAAGTAATACATTTGTGGGACACAGATATAGTTTATTACTTGTTGATGATAGCATGTATTGTATTCTCAACTGGACTTGACAGAGGTGTATTTCATGTTGGGTACATTCTCTTTCCAAGCTAAATGATGTATAGTGATTGAATGTATAAAATGAAGAAGAAGAAGAAGAAGAAGAAGAAGAAGAAGAAGAAGAAGAAGAAGAAGAAGAAGAAGAATAATAATAATAATTTGGTTTCTTCTGTTTTACATAGAAAGTAAGTAGAGGCTTTTCTTTAATAATCATTTCCCAGAGAACAAATATAGTTCATTATCTGTAAAAGACAATGAAAATTTAGATGTTCAAATCTCTAATATTTCATTGATTGTTTAGCATATTTTTATTAAATCATGTTTTATGTATACCTTAAAAAGCTACTATTCACAATTATAAAATTTTTGCATCTCCTTTACCTACCAAGACTAAATAGTGGTTTGACCTCTAAACCATACAGCAATATGTCAAAGCAGAATCACAGCAAATATTTTATTTATATCAAAATGAACTCATTGTTTAGTGCAGAGCAAATACACTCATTTTTCCTCTTCTTTCTTTGAGTAGGCTATTATATCCTAGACGGAGGGGTTTTGTTTTATTTTAATCTAAAGGAGAAATATTAACTTTTGTTCACATGAAAATTGATAACCTCAGTAGGCAGAGACAAGTACTATTTTTATTTAGTAAATTTATGTGGCCAGTGATAATTTAAGGTTCAATATAATTTTGTATAGCCACTCCAAAAATCTGAATATTAACTCTTTACTAAGATTTATGATAGACCTTTACCTGTGGAAAAGAAAGCAAAATACCATGTTTTCTACTGTCTTCTTTGACTTATTAACCAACAGACAAGTACTACTCAGTTAAAACTGTGTCTTATGGGAACCAGCAGTTAGTGTAATGGCTATGTCGCTGGACTCCAACGTAGTCGACCGTGGTTCGTGTCCCGGACCAGGTGGCTTAAAACTCACGCTGGGTGCGTGTGCGTGCGTGCCCAAGATCCCGAGAGGAGAATGGAGGAGAAGGGATTGTGGCGTGGCCATCCCCCCTGGGGGGTGATTTCTCACTTTCTGTCTCTCTCTGTCTGGCGAGTGAACGCGCCCTATAGCAAAAACCTCTCAAAAAAAAAAAAAAATTAAACCATGTAATGATGAGGACTTAGTGTTTGAATTATCAAATGGCAGAGGACATAACATGAAGCTGAGGGGTCAATGGGTTACTTTAGTGAAGGATTTGGAGATAGAGAATAATGTAATCTTGTAAATCATAAAGCCCAATTTCTTCAAGGTTGGTATTGCAGACCAGGGAATGATGGTGGACATAATAATGAAATGTGTTCTATGCTTGCTCAGGAGCCACCAGTGACTGATATCAGCCCTTCCTCTCCTTGCTAAGGAATCATTTGGAATTTTCCTGGTAGGCGTTTCATTGATTTCAACACTAGATTCTTTTTTTTTTTTTAATTTAACCAAATGCCTAGAGGCAATCTTCCTACACGATCACTTTCAATCTCTCACGGGCACAAATTACAGAGCTTATTTCAGGACAGCGTGGTCCTGAAAGCCTCACGGGGCTGTTATAAGTTATAGAAGCCGGGGGGAAAAAAGTCCCAAATATGTTTTCTTCTGAATGTTTCATTTTGTGTGTGTGTGTTGTGTGTGTGTGTGTGTGTGTTTGTGTGTGTTTTCTACTTTTCCAAAATTGGGGGTGGCAGGTGCAGAACCTCGGGGCAAGGAGATCCCCAGAGCTCTTGGATGGGACTTAAGTGACACAGTAAAAAGACAGGGAAGACAGACTTAAGATCACAGTGATAGTAAGGGTGAGTCTTTGCACCATGATTCCCTTAGAAATGCCTTTGTTCTGCTCCTAGCTAGGCCCTTGTCTGTCATGCCAGTCTGGTTCACACTTTTTTGCAGGTTAATGGCAAACAGAAAAATATGGGAATTTTCTGTGCCCACTGAAGAATTTTATTCTCTCTGCAAAGGGCTGAGTCTGGAGTCCCCATCCAGTTCAATCTTCTTAGCTCAGTACACATAAGTTATGTTTATCGACATGTCAATCTCTTTCATTTTTCTCTTATTAATTCTGGAGCCTTTACAGACTGTATGTGAGACATTTGACAGTTGTTTCCAAAACCTGAAATCAATTTTCTACAGAGATGGGGACCTGATACTGGGTGTTTTTTTTTTTTTTCTTTATTTATTGTTAGATAAAAGAAACATATTTGGGCTATCTTTCCTGATGAGACTAAATCAACAAATAAAAGATTATTGGTAAGTTCCTTGTTATACATTTATTATCATTGTTTTTCTTTTTTCTTTTTTTAACTTAACCCTCACTTTTTCTAGACAGAAGAGAGAAATCAATATAGTCTGTTGTCCACTCCATCATTCCTATACCCATATTCAGTTACTGGAAAGTCTGAAACAAGTGAAAAGGTTGGCACCTCAGTCTTTTCTACAGACAAGACCACATAGTGAGGGCTATATGCAGACGGAGACACTGACTATGTCAAGTCATAGTTAGCATCAAGGGGCTAATTCAGGGTGCTGACTGCTGAAAAATGCATTGTAGAAATGTGTCTTGTAGAGAAGCCATAATTGCATTATAACCACCATCTTATACAGACAGAGAAAATCAGTCATTCAATCCTGTCAGGCATCAGGACTTTGGGCTTGTGATCCTAAATGTAGGAAAAAAAAAAAGAAAAAAAGAAAAAAACAAGAAGGGGATGAGTAGATAGTATAATGGTTACGTCACTGGACTCCCATGTGGTTGACTGCTGTTCAAGTCCTGGACATAGAAGCTTAAACTCACAGCAGGCATGTATGCATTCCCAGGATCCCCAGAGAAGAATGAAGGAGAAGTGATTGTAGCATGTCCATCACCCCTGTGGGTTGATTTCTAGCTTTTTGTCTCTCTGTCTCTCTGTCTTTCTGGTGAGTGCTTATGACCTAGAGCAAGAAACAAAACAAAACAAAACAAAACCAAGAACGATAATTTACCAGAGGAGAATAATAACCTTTTGATACTGATTCCTAACTTCTCTAGAAAACAATGCTAAAATTGCCTTAAATCTGGCCTTTGGAAACTCTGCAGCTGGCATCTGTAACAACTGAATTACTATAGTTAAATGTTTAATGAGAAGTTTGCCAGCAGACAGCCTGTGTTTGGTGCATCCTTTGTTGGTTGCCACAGTGAAGCTCCATGTAAAATCTTCACTCTATCAACATGCCTGTGCTCTCAGAAAAAGGCTAGGCAATAGGCAGTTTATAAGGTGTCTGTGTCCTTAGCAATTTAGTTTGGATTATTTGAAACTTGTCGTTTCTGCAAGACACTTTGCACAAGAGAGAGCTGATAGGATTTCTGATCTTTAGATAGAATTTAAGACTTGTCTTATATGAAGGCCTCTGCTTGCCCAATATCTGTTCCTTCCCACTATTTTGTTTTTCCACCTCTTTATATTTTTATATAAAGCATTTTATGACAAGTATTTTTAGGCCTGTGCTATTTCTTCTTTTCTTATTTCTTCCTTCACATTCAATAACTAAACATTTTTACAGCTACACTTGCTTACCCATATTGGCCACTTTAATGTGACTAATTTTGTGCATCTGTAAGCAGTGCATAAATATTTAACCTTTTTTAAACACACTGTGTGTTTCTCTGAGTAAGATTATTAGCAGGAAATGACTGCTAAGAGATAATGTCCATTGACAACACTTTTGGTACTGCTCACCAAACACTTGTCAAAGCAGCAACATATTTTAATCACCCCCAGACAAAACCCCATACCCATTTATAGCCTCTCCTTATTTTTCTCTTTCCCCAGCTTCTGGAAAACACTTACTCACTTTCTGTCTCTGTAGATTTGCCTATTCTGAACCCTTAGGATAAACGGAATTATATCACATGTGGTCTTTTATGACTAGTTTCACCTTGCAAAATAGTTTCAAGGATTATGTAAGTTGTAGCATGTACAAGTTCTTAATTTATTTTTCTTTACAAAAAAAAAAAAATGCCAGAGAGTGTGCACTTGACAGAGAGTACAAGAAAGACATTGGGAAAAAGAATCCCTCACTGTGGCATGGCCTCCATGCAATGCCTTCTCTTCCATTTCTCCATTCCATCAAGATTTTGAATACATGCACATCTTCCTAGCATACTTTTCAAACCACTGGGTCTTGGAATTGTACTACACAATCAGTCATATGAGATCCAGACAAGTTGCTGTCCCAAGCACTTCATTTCTTATTACTGCCAAATAGTATTTCAGGTATGGATATAACCACATTTGTTTATACATTTTAACATTAAAATAAAATGTAAAAGTTTATACTTTTAGTGTGGATTTTTTTCACTCTTTTGAAGGCATAATATGCATAGTGCTGCTAAAATATTTATGCACATCTCTCATGTGGACACATGTTGTAATTTCTCTGTGTTATATACCAAGGAGTTCAATTTTTGGGTCATTTGGTTACTCTAGGTATAATGTTGAGAGTCTGAATGAAAGCTCCATCCAGTCTACATCCCATCAAAATTTGCTATTTTTGGTTATTATTATCATAATAATCACAATGGACGTGAAGTAAATTTAGTTTGCATTTTTTTTTTATCATTTTAAGTTTTTCTTTTTTTTTTTTCCTTTTTTTGGAGAGGTTTTTGCTATAGGGCGTGTGCGCTCGCCAGACAGACAGAGAGAGACAGAGAGATAGAAAGTGAGAAATCACCCCCAGGGGGGATGGCCACACCGCAATCCCTTCTCCTCCATTCTCCTCTTGGGATCTTGGGCACGCACGCACACATGCCTGGCGTGAGTTTAAGCCACCAGGTCCGGGATTCGAACCGCGGTCGACTACGTGGGAGTCCAGCGACATAGCCATTACGCTAACTGCTGGTCCCTCATTTTAAGTTTTATAAAGGGCTTTCTTTTTCTAAGTTTTTTTTTTTCCCCCCATAAGGTGCATGTGCTTACTTTAAAGAAACAGAAAGAGAAAATGAGAGGAAAAGTGAGAAATCCCCTCCCCCCCCCCCCCAGGGAAGAATAGCCATGCCAGATTCCCTCCTTATCTTCCGTCCTCATCCTGAGATTTTTGGCACGCATACACATGTGCCCAGAGTGATCTTCAAGCTACTGAGTCTGACTCAGACTGTGGTTGGCTATATGGGAGTACAGTGTTGTAACCACCAAGCTATCTGCCTGCTGGTCCTTAGTGGTACTTTTTCTTTTTTTTTTTTTTTTTTTCTTTTTTAATTTGCAGCTTCAAAGCCACTCAAGAATTCAAGTAAAGTATTCCACCTTGTGTAATAACAATATTTCTCTATTTTTGATTTTTGTGTTTTTTAGTGTGATAAAAAAACTCTTAACTTGATGCCTAGTCTCTCAACACATTTTATGTATCTAATACATTATTTAAGCATAGCATGATGTTGTACAACAGACCTTTAAGTTATCTTGCTTGATTGAAAAACTAATGATCAATAATGTATATCTATTCATGTGCTTACTGGCCAATTCTGTGTCATCATTGGAGAAATGTCTATTCAATTCCTATATATTTCAGTGGAAAATTCAAATTTATTTTTTTCTTTTTTCAATTATTTTATTATTATTTTATTTTACTCTTTTTATTAGTATTATTTATTATTTTTATACATTTAGTCAGTCAGAATGAATCAGTAAGTATGGGTAGGGATGTGGTGAAAGGGGAACACTCATACAAAGCTGATGGGAATATAAATTGGTCCAGCAGCTGTGCAGAAAAATATGAAGGTTATTTTATACATTTAATCATTATACATCACTTTGCTATTTTTTTTTGAGAGGTTTTCTCTAATAGGGCACATGTGCTTGCCAGAAACATAGAGAAAGACAGAGAGACAGAGAGACAGAAAGTGAGAAATCATGCCCATGGGGGATGGTCATGCCACAATTCCTTCTCTTGGAGTACAATGACATAACCATCACACCAACTGCTGGTTCCCATCACTTTGCATTTTAAGTGGGTTATGTGTATTTTATTTTAAGGTTGTATGATTTCTCAGACCAGCAGTTGTCATAAAGGCTATGTTGCTGGAGTCCCATGTAGTCGACCGAGGTTCGAGTCCTGGACCTGGTTGCTTAAACTCACACCAGACGTGTGTGTGCATGCCCAAGATCCTGAGAGGAGAATGGAGGAGAAGGGATTGTGGTGTGGCCATTCCTTGGGGTGGGGGGGGAGGCATTTCTCGCTTTCTATCTCTCTTCCAAAAATAAAAAAGGTTGTATGGTTTCTTTATTCTGTAATCAATCTCATGATCAGATATATGATTTGCAAATATCTTGTTCCCATTCCAGGGGTTATGTTTTCACTTTCTTATTGTATCCTTTAAACAACAAAATGTTTTAATTTGATGTCTATTTTATCTAGTTTTTATGTTTGTGCTTTCAGTATAACTGAAAAATACTGACTAAAACAAGGTTACAGAGATTTACTTACAGATTTTTATTTAAGTGGTTTATTTCTTTTACTCTTAAATGTTTATCTTACTACTTTTACTTCATTTTTGTACATGTTATATAAATCCCTAATTATTCATGTCAATTTTTACACATAATATTTTCCACCCTATCCTAAATATACCATTTATTTTCTACTTTTGTATTCTATCTGTTATTTTTCCTTCTTTTATTTTTTTAAAGTTTGCTATGGGACACATGCACTCATCAGAAAAAAAAGAGAGAGAGAGAGAGAGAGAGAGAGAGAGAGAGAGAGAGAGAAAGAAAATAGAAAATCATCATCTTCTCCTTGCCAGCGGAAATAGCAATACCTCAATCCCTTATACATTCTCCTCTTGGGATTCTGGGCATTCATGAACATGCGCTCAGAGTAATTTTCAAGCCACTGCATTGAGAACTCAAACTACACAGTCAGCAATGTGGGGCTCAGTCATCCTAACCTCCATCCCATCTACTGGCCCCATTATTATTTTTTTATTTATTTTTTTGAACAGGTTTTTGCTATATAGCATGTGCGCTCGCCAGAAAGACAGAGAGACAGAGAGCAAGAAATCACCCCTTCCCCCCAAGAGGAGATGGCCACGCCACAATCCCTTCTCCTTCATTCTCCTCTCGGGATCTTGGACACCCACGCACACTTGCCTGGCGTGAGTTTAAGTCACTGGTTCCGGGACTCAAACCGCGTTTGACTACATGGGAGTTCAGGGACATAGCCATTATGCTACCTGCTAGTCCAACCCATTATTTTTTCTTAATAGCCTCCATAGTTTTTCCTTCTTTTGTGTATCTTTTGTATGTTGGATTGAAAACAGACAAACATTTTTTAAGACCCCAAAAGAACAGGAAATAATCCCAAAAATAGACAAGTAGGACTCTGTTAAGCAAAAAGCTTCATTACAACAAGAGAAACAATAACTAGAGTGAGGAGACAATACGCAGGATGGGAGAATATATGTTCAAACCATGCCTCAGATAGGGACTGATAATCAGAATGTACATGGAACTCAATTGGTTTATCTGCCCCCCTCCAAAAAAAAGCAAATAATCTAATGTAAAAATAGACAAATGAACTAATCAAACACCTCTCCGGAAAAGACATAAAAATAGCCAAAGTCTTATAAAAAATGCTCAACATCTGTTATCATAAGATAAATACAAATCAAAACCACAACAGCATACCGTTAACCTCAATCAGAATGGTTCTGATTGAAAAATAAAGAAAAGCAAGTGTTGTTGAGGCTTCAGTGAAAAGAGAATCATACTTCACTTTTGATGGAAATGTGAATTAGCATAGCTATTGTGGAGAATAATATTGGAGTTCTTAAAAATAACAAAACACAGCTAGAACTACTATAATTCCACCCCTTGATATTTACTTAAGTAATAGGAAACCCCCAGAAAAATCCTTGCACACTCATGTTTAATGCAGCATTTTTTTAAATTGTTAAGACATGGAACAAGCCCAAGAGGCCAAGAATATATGATTGGATTCAAAAAAATGTGACATATGTACACTGTGGAACAGTAACCAGTCATAAAAATGAGACACTTCTATTTGATATGAAGTGGATAAATAAGAAAAATGTAATAGTAAGCAAAAGAAGCCAGAAAATACGAGAGGCATTGTATGCTCCTACCTAATATATACTGAATGTTTATACTCTATGGCAGAAACTGAGGGAGGTGAAGGTACAATAGTAGGAAAGGGAACTGTAGATACCAATGACAGTATAGGAGGGGTGGGTGTCAGGGGAAGAATTTAACAGACACATGAATGAAAATTTATCCATACATCACAATATTTAAGGTAATAGTTTTGACTTAATTAGTATGCATTCTTCTGTGAAAAGACATTTTGAACACTGTAGAGATTAAGTGTAAATTTAAAAAATGTTTAAAAAAAGGTATGTTTTAATTTTAAAAAGAGAGAACGTGCCTCCCAATGGGGCATGATCATACTCCTTTTCCTTTTCTTTCATTCAGTCAAGATCCTGGTAACATGCATACATATGCCAGCATGTTGTGTTGGTCATATGAACCATTTTCAGTTCTAGTATTGACTAGACTTAGATATTTGGATAGTGAATTTCTCCTAAGATAATTCTAGAATGTGATCGCTTAACAGAACTTCAAACTGCCATGTGACCACATTTGTAATTGGTCAATAATTAGTGCAAAGACTTTTCCTCTGTTACCTAGTTTCATGCAATGAGAAGTGATTATAATAAACATATAAATTTAAAATTAAATAAATAAGTAAATAAATAATGCAAAGAATCATTCTGTTTACTTTGCAGCTATTAACTTAGACACACTTGATTATAATAAGGTTGGCCTCATAGCCTAGTGGTTAAGGGTGGTGAATCCCATATAGGTGAAGGCAGTGCAAATCCTTGCCCCATAGTTAAAAAAACAAACTGTGCATGTGTGCATTCATGGCAAATTCCCAATGGAATGGAGAAACCATGTCCCAGTTAGAAGTGTTTTATCCACTCCCTTTACATCTCTCTTTATCAGTCTGTTTCTTGCTGCCAAGCATGTGTGCCATACTCTGGCAATTTCAAAATAAACCCCAAGAACTTGATTATTATATAAATACTATTTATCATATTGGAAAATTCTCACATTTACTAATTTTTACACAATTTAGATAAATTGTTTGTATCTGCATTGCAGCAGTCGTCTTCTTTCACTTTCATTCATCTCTGATAGAATTTTTTATCTTAAGTTCTTATTTTTTAACCAATTCATTGATGTATCAACATTATGTAATATAAATGCATATAAAGTGTATTATCTTCAATACAGCTGGTCGTATGGCAGTTAAGTTTACTGTATCTCACATAGTCAATCCAGTTTGAGTTCTTGTTGTGGCAACTTGAAAAATAACTCCAGCACATGTACATATAATCCCAAATTCACAAAAGAAAAAATAATGAGTAGAGATTGCTAAATGACCATTTCCCATGGGAGAATGCTTTCTCAATTTCCTTCTCTCACTTTCTCTCCCCGTTTTGGTCTCTGGTGAGTGTATATGCCCTGTAGAAAATTAAAATATTTAAGAAAATAATAAAGTGTATCATGTCATATATTTTTAAGCACATACACACCCATTAATACATATCCACATTCATGGTAATAAACATATGTTTTATATTTTGGTTCTTTTTTTGTTTTAACTTTCTTTCTTTTTTTTTTTACATTCAATCACTGTATATCCTCACAGAGTACAAATAAATTTTATGAGCATGAGAACACTGCATATTAATCCAATCAAATATGTTAACATACACATTATCATCAACAAATAATTTTCCATTTTTGTGTCCCTTATATGTTTTGCTCATTTTTCTTTTGATTTCCTCCCTCCTACTCCAGCCTATTTTCCACCCATCTCCCCATATGGTTTCTAGTAGCCACAACTGCTTTCTATGGTTTTATACCCCCTAATCTTTCAGTTTCTGCATAGAGCGCACACATTCAGTATATATTAACTGGGGACATGAAATCCCTGTCTTTCATAGCCCAATTGTTGCAGTTAGCATTGAATATTTCTTTTTTGTACACTTGGTATGAATGCCAGAGTTCTGTACTTTGATTCTTTCTTATAGAGTGTAATTATTTATGTAGTTCTCTCTTCAGGTTGTGGAATAATTTTCTCATCTCTTGGAGTTTGTTGCCTATATTCTCTTGCGTGTCATTGAGTTTAGCTACAATAAATGCTCTGAATTCTTTTATGACATTTCAGTGACTTCCTCTGCTTTTTCCATTTTTGGAGAGGAGTTCTTGTTCTTGGGGGCAGGGGAGGGATATTTCCTGGATTTCTCATATTTCTTGAGGCTCTAATGTGACTTTTAGTCATCTAGTGATATATTCACTTCGTTTTGGAGTAAATTTCTGTAGTCATTTTGATCTGAATTAGCTATGTGCCAGTTACTCTCAAATACTGTGGCAGGGTGGTAACCACAATGGAAGTTTTGGTTTAAGATTTACAGAAAAGATTTTCTTTCCCCCTTTGCTGATGTGTGCAAGATAACTCTTTCACAGCTCCAAAGTTCTCAGATATTTTGTTCCTAAATACCTAGAGCTAGGGTGTTGATATGCGAGGGGAGATAATGTGTGGCCCATGACACAAAACAGGCCATAACCCACACACTAACTGGACAGAAGCTGAGGCATCGTAGGGAAGAGCTGTATGATTTCTGTCTGCCTCTAGTTGGGAATTAGCATGAAAACAAAATCTCCACCCACTTTCTTACTCTGGGGCTGAGGAAAGGGGAGTTGGTCTCAGAGTATGAACATGATCATACCCACATACTAACTGGGCAGTGGGCTGGGGTATAGAGCTTCCTAGTTTCTCTTTGCTCCTTCTTACACAGAGGCTATAAATATGGGGAGGTGGTCTCAGGGGATGAACAAACCCTGTCCTACATGCTTTTTAAAATTTGCTATGTGTCAATGACGGGTCTTGCTGTACTGTAAGCTTTCACCACTGAAAGTTTGTATTGTAGCTCATCCCCTTCCCCACTTGCATTTGAGCTTTCAGGTGCATTGTATGGGACTTTAGAAGACCTTGCCCTCCCTGCTCCTTCAAGATACCCATTCCAATGTTGGGCCTTGTCCTACTGCAACCTTCTGGGGCTGAAAGCCTGCACTTCAGAGTCCTGAGGATTACTCTCTCCCCCACTCACCTTGAACTTTCAGGTCCATTATTTAGGACTTGAGAAATCCTTGCCCTCCCTGCTCCTCCATGACATCCATTCTGAGGTCGGTCTTTGCTTTACTCTGAGTCTCCACAGCTAAGAGCTTGTACTACATAGCCCCATAGGCCATCCCTACCCCACTCTCCTTTAAACTCTCAAAAGCTCCAGGGAGTCTAATGTGCATAGAGTATGTGGCATATTGCCTGCCACAAGCTTCTGAGTTCTGAAACCACTGCTTTTTTTGAAGTAGGCGGTGTGCAACACATGCAATGTGCACCCCCACAATCCCTTCTCTATTCCTCAAGTGAATTTTAGCAGCTCATTCCCAACATACCTGTTAGCCAGAGACTTGAAGACATTGAATTACCCAGGTTCAGTGATAAGAACGATAAGAGTGTAGGTTTCTCGTGAGCATCAGGGAGGTAGAGCAGCAGAGAGGTTGCCAATTTCCTACTCCTAAAAACCTTCGAAGGCTCAGAATTAACTGGAAGAACTTAGGAAGAAACTTTCAAACCAACAGATGTCTAGAAACCATCAGAGAGACTATAAATATGAGCAACCAAAAAAGTAGCTCCTCTCCAAGGGAAAGCAACAATCCCTTATCTACAGACAACTCAGTGGAACTCATGAAAGTGTCTGATAAACAATTCATAATATTTATAGTGACAAAACAAAATGCAAGATGCAAGAGAAAAGACAATGAGCTACAGGAGATGAGGAAGTCTGTTCATGATTTGAAAGAAGAAATAGACACCATAAAAAAAGAATAAAATGAAATTGTTAGAGAAGAAGACTCGAACATAGGAAATTAAAAATTCCCTTGAAAGTATTAAAACAGACTAGATTATGGAGAAGATTGAATCTCAAATGTAGAAGACAAAAATTCTGATCTAGAAAAAAGATCATCAAAACGATTGACAAAATAACCAAGAAATATTAGGACAGTATACAAGAAATACTAGATATCATTAAATGGGCCTGCCAGGTATCTATAGAACTTTTGATCCTATGGCCATAAAATATACTTCTTTCTCACCCTCATGTGGAACCTGTTCAAACATTGACAATATGATAGGGCACAAATCAAGTCTTTACAGATTCAAAGGCATAGAAATGATATTCAGCATCTTCTCTGACCATGATGGTATTAAACTTGTTATTAATTTCAGGATAAATCCTTAAAAATATGGAAACATTTGGAAACTTAACAACTTACTCTTGAATGACCTCTGCTCTCAAAGATATTAAGTCTCAAATGAAAAGATTTATAAACAAATGATAATGAGTACATGAGTTTTCATAATCTATGGAACATTATAAAAGCCATCATAATAGGGAAATTCATAGCAATTACTGCATGTAAAAAAAAGATGGAAAGGTGAAAAATAGAAAACCTAACATCATACCTCAAGGAATTGAAAAAGCAACAACAAAATGACCTAAAAAACACCAGGAGGAGATAAATAATAAAAATTAAAGCAGAAATAAATGAAATGGAAATTAATGAACTATACAGAAAATGAAGGAAAGTAAAAGATAGTTCTTTGAAAATATTAACAAGATTGACACAACATTAGGTAGACAGATTAAGAAGAAGACAAATAAATCAGATAATTCAAATATGTTATGACTCAGGCAATATTGCAACAGACACAAGATAAATACAAAATGTTATTAGAGGATACTATGAGTGACTATATGCTAACAAACAAGAGAACATGGATGTAACAGACAAATTCCTGGATGCATATAATCTACCAAAATTGAATCAGGAGAACTTAGAAAGTCTGAATAGACCCATAACAAGACATGAGATTGAATTAGTAATAACCTCCCAACAAAGAAAAGCCCAGATCCTGATAGCTTCACTTCTAAATTTCACAAAACTTTTAAAGAAGAGGTAACCTCTATTCTACTCACACTATTTCTAATGGTCCAAAAGGAAGAAATCCTCCCAAAAATCATTTTATAAAGCCTCCGTCACACTCTTCCCAAAACAGGTAAAGACATGACAAAAAAGGAAAACTACAGACCAATATCTCTGATGAATATAGGTGCAAAAATTCTCAACAAAATACTTGCAAATTATACCCAACAATATATAAAAAAGATTATTCTTCACAACCAGGTATGCTTTATTTCAGGGATGCAAGGGTGAGTCAACATACACAAAACCATAAGCGTACTACACCATATTAGCAGAATGGAAGATTAAAACATGTGGTCACTTCAACTGATGCAGAAAAAGCATTAGACAAAATACAACATCCCATCATGATTAAGACTCTAAGCAAATTTGGCATAGAAAGGTCATTTCTAAACACAATGAAAGTCATATATGATAAACCTATATCTAACATTATACTGAATGAAGCAAAGTTGAAAGCTTTTCCACTAAAAATTGGTACAAGAAAAAGTTGCTCACTATCTCCACTTCTTTTAAATATAGTACTAGAAGTCCTAGTCAATGCAATCAAAAAGGAATCATATAAAGGGAATTCAAATAGGAAAAGGAAAGTTGATGTTTTTATTTGCAGATGACATGATGGTATTTGAAGAAGACACGAATGTATCCATGAAAAATATCTCAAAGTAATAAATGAATTCAATAAAGTGTCAGGATACAAAATCAATATACAAAAATCTATAGTTTTTCTGTATACAAACAACAGGAACAATATGGAGTTTCCTCCAAGACCTACAAATAGAACTACATATGATCCAACAATTCCACTCTTGGGTATCTAACCAAAGGACAGGAAAATACTCAGAAAAGTGCTTACACATCAGTGTTTACTGCAGCATTATTCATGATTGATAAGACATGGAACCAACCCAAATGTTCACAAACAGTTGAATGAATTTAAAAATTGTGGCACATATACTCTATGGAACACTGTTCAGTCATTAAATGGATAAGATCCTGGCATTTGATAGAAAGTAGTTCAATATGAAAGATTTATTGCTGAGTGAAACAAGCCAGGCTAATGTAGAGAGATATTGTATGTCTCCATTCAGTATATACTTACTGTCTTCACTCTGGTAGAGATCGAAAGATTGGAGAACATGAAAGCTTTGAAAACAGTCATGGACACAGGAGACAATGTGGAAGGATGGTGAGAGAGGGGAAGAGTTTAAGGAAGAAAATCAGGGAGAAAAAATAGAGAGGCAAGACATTTTTGAGACACAGTAATGGTTTATTACCTGTGTATAGTATTCTCAACTGGACTCGTCTGAAATGTATTTCATGTTGTATAAATTCTCTTTGCAATTCAAATGATATATAGCAATCGAATGAATAAAAAATTAAAATAAAGTTTGCTATGTGGTGCTTGCACTTATTGGAGGGTGAGACAGAGAGAGAGAGAGAGAGTGAGAATTCTTCTCCAGAGTATAAAAGCCATACTGAATCCATTTTTATCCTCCTCTAAGAATTTTTGGACATACTTACATATGTGCCTGGCATGATTTTCAAGCCACTGCATCTGGGAATTAAGCTGCAAAATTAGCCAGGTGGGATCCAACAACCTGAACCACGACACTACTGGCTGCTCTATATGAATCATTTCAAAAATTTCATTGGAAATATTTTTATATCCTCCATAACCTATGTTACCATCAAAAACCCTTCTGACATACATTACTTGCATTTCTAGAATTCTGGTTTCCTTCTCTGAATACAATTATTTTACTATTCATCCATATTGTTGTGTGTATAAAAAGATTATTTTATTTCTAATAACCCACCATGTAGATAGCCTATATTTGTTTACTCAATTTATCTAACTATGGCTATTCACTTTGATTTTAGTTTCTGGTGAGTTTTTTGGGTTTGGTGTGTGTGTGTGTGGTGTGTGTGTGTGTGTGTGTGTGTGTGTGTTTCCCTTAGGTCACATGTGTCTACCAGAGAAATAGACAGACAGACACAGTGAGAGGAAAGTGAGAAATCCCCCAGGGGTATGGTAACACAGAAATCCCTTCTCCATTTTTCTCCTGGAATCTTAGGCAGATAAGCACATGTGCCCAGCATGAGTTTCAAGACACCATGTCTAACCATGGTTGACCATGTGGAAGTCCAGCAACATAACCATTATGCCATCTGGTAATTCCTTGATTTCAGTTTTTATGACAAATGAAGACACTACAAATATCTGTGGGTAAGATATATAGTGAGTAAATGTATAAAAGTTATATGGATGTATGTAAAATTTTTAGTAAACACTGAGATTTGCCTAGTTGGATGGTAAGCGTATATTTAACTTCTGAAAAAATGTCAAAATACTTTTCAAATCTTATGTACTTGCTTTCACATTAGTAATTTTCCAGTTTGTCCCACAACACTTACATTTCATGTGACATCTATCTTTTTATTTGCCCATTTTTAAAAATCCTTATCAATTATTGCTTTTATTTTTGGCTTCTGAATAATCACACTGCAAATTCATTGATCATTGTATATACTATTTGAAGTGAATTTTATTGAATGTCATATTAATAGAGAGATTAATAAATGAATTGTATATTTACATTTTCTATTTTAATATATTTACTTTTTCTAATAGATAGGTAGTGATATTACTTTAGCATTTGCACTGATATTTTTCTTACAGCCTGTCAAATAATTTTTACATGATTATTTGAGATTTGCCTATCTTCTTTGATATCATTTCAACTATTCTGTACACTTATAAAAATTATCTTCTTACAAAGTTTTACAAATCCTTTACATTCTCTGTGAAAAAGTTTTTCTTCAGATATGTGATTTGCAAATATTTACGCCCTTGTTGTGCTTGCATTTCTCTCAGCAGTACCATCCCAAGAGCGTATCTTAGTTTTTATAAAATAAACATTAACAATTTCTCTTGTGCAATAGATTTTTAATGCTATTTCAAAGAAATATTTACCACAGTACTCTACAACTCATTCTACTTATCTTTTATCTGTAAACAATGTGTTCTCAATTTTCCTCAAATACATTGATCATAGTATATACTATTTGAAGTGCATTTTATTGAATGTCATATTAGTAGAGAGATGAATAAATGAATTGTATATTTACATTTTCTATTTTAATATATTTACTTATTCTAATAGATGGGTAGTGATATTACTTTAGCATTTACACTGATATTTTTTGCCTTTCACCTTTTTCTCTTCTGGTATTCATTGCAACTGTCTCCATTTCTGTGCAATCAAATCTTTATCTTCCACTAATGAGGGATAACTACACTATTTGTTGTTTCGTGTCTGGCTTATTTTATTTCTTGTTTGTTCTTCACATTTAGAAGTGTGAATTTAGGGGCCAGTCCAGCAGGCAATGTAGTGGTTAAGACACTGGATTCCTACATGGATAATCATGATTTGAACCTCATAACTGGTGATTTGTTTTTTCACCTTTCCCTACCCCAAAGTGTCTCTCTCTAGTCAATACACCTGCCCTATAGCATATTTAAAATAATAACAATATTAAATAAAATTAAATGAATAGTTCTTCATTTAAAATGTGTACATTTTAAATGTGCATGACACAGAAAATTTTTAATTTTGTTTTTAACATTTATTTATTTTACTTTCATTCACTGTATATCATTGCAGCATACAAAATGAGTTTTCCCATCCAGAATACATTGTATGTTGATTCAGTCAAACATATTACCATTCATGTTATCTTCAACAGATAATTTTCTATTTTGTGTTTTTTATATATTTTACTTCTATTCCCCCAGTGTTGATTCTCTCCATACATGGCAGAAACTGAAATATTGGATGGTATAAAAGAACAGAGAGCAACTGTGGATCCAAGAGAAAGTGTGGGAGGAAGGTTGGAAATAGTGTAGGGTGAAAAAGAGGAAAACCAAGAAATTTTAAATATTTGAAATGTGAATATATTAGTGCCCTGATCTGGTCATTACATAATGTGTATATGTTTTGAAAAGTCACACTGTGCCACATAAATATGCACAATATTTTATTAAATACAATTATAATTTCAAAACTAAATTTTTTGCATAATTTACAGTCATATATATATATAGGTATTTTCTATATATATTCTGCTGTACTTTATTAGTATTTTTTTAGGTTTTCCATTTGCTTATAATAAGTTTTCACTACATATTTGAATATTCTCTTTTTATAAATTTAATTTTTTTTCTTATTTTTTACATTCAATCACTACATATCTTTCCAACATTGGAAATTATATTTGAATGTTTTTAAGGCATAAATCAAAATGTATGCATTTATTTTAATTACTAGGAGGATACATATGTTCATCAGAGAGACAGAGGTAGAGAGAGACAGAGACAAAGCACTCCCCAGTGTGACATTGTCATTCTATAATCCTTTTTACTATTTTTCTCCATACTGTCAAGAACTTTGGGGCACACACACACAAACACGCACACACCTTTCATGTTTTAAAATATGCAGGGGCCAGAACTTAAACCATGGCTGACCGTGTACAATCTGGTTCCCAAAGCACAGAACTTAACCACTGCAGTATGTGCTGGCCCATCAGTTGATTTTTTAATATATGAATTAGTATTTGTTTAAGATAACTTTTAAAACCATTTTTTTCCTCTGATTTTTGCCTTGCATCTTTATCTATACTACCTGTATGACTCTCTTATCTTTATAGTCCATTCCATTGATCTATTTGTCAGTCTTCCTGGAAAACAACTGTATTGCTTTGAATTGCTCTATTTATGAGTTTAAATAAAACTCTTAGAACTCTGGTTAGAGAGTTTTCCATTAGATTCTCTGGTTTAAATTTTATAATGTACACCTTATGCTTTAACATTTACTAAGCAGCACTGGTAGAGTAATCTACATCTTGTGCTTTCAGGTGTGCGGTGAATAAGTTTACACTTCTAACTTAAATGATTTATTATTAAATTTATTAGTTTTTCAGCTTTAAAATGACATTTTTGCATTGTCAAGAATGTAAAATGAGAAGTTCAAACTATAAAAATGAATATAGTCAGCTTAAAGCTGATATTTAGTACTCCAGTGGTGAATAAAGATTCCTTCTTACTAAGGAAAATTAGCAAGAAATATGGGAAAATATTTCACAATAAAGACAAATTTTAATTTACTCTTGGTCTATTTCAAATAAAGCAAACAAAATTAGGCATCAGACAGATCTCTATAGCATACTGTGCTGAATCTATTTAACTTATACCAAATAAGTCCTCTACATATCTGTAAACATCTATCAAGTATGTATAAAAAGTAACACATTTATTTACACAACAGAAATAAATTAAAATTTGAAACTAGGGATATACTGTCAAAAATTATTCTATGATACCCCTTAAACCATAGTAAAGCATATTTTAATCCTCAAGGTAGGTATAGAAAAGGTGGTCATAAGTTTTTGCAATGTTAGAAAGATTAGGTAAAACTCAGCATACAATGAACATAGGAATTTTATAGCAAAGAGACAAGTTGGAGATCCATGTGTAGGAAATTACTAAGAGTTAACATCATTTGTAGAAGAAAGTCCAGCCAAATATACCCATGATTCCTATGTGGGTTATATAGTAGTATGCAGATAGGCTTAGAAGAAGTTTCAGAACCCTGGCTAAAGTCTTCACAAACAAATTATCTTTGCTAGTACAGACAGAATTATTTGAACCTAATGAAAAGTAGATTTAAAATGAAATAAAACAATTACTTGGGAACAGTTTAAAATTATCACATAAACACTTTGTTAAAAGTTAAAACGTAATAAAATTGCTCATCACGTAGAACATCACAACAATAAAATTTAAGAGCTAATCTGGGAAACTTTATTTTATATGTTGTAGATTGATGTACAGTGATTGAATGTTTAATAATAATAAAAGATAGCTTATAAAAAAGAGAACCAATGTGGAACAAGTAGAATGCTGATGAGATTTTTATAAAATCGTTAGTCTTACATGCTTTATTAACAAATTACAAAAATTTTATATTTATATCCAGGTTGAAATTTAAGAAACTAAGAAATGACAAGTAAATTCAAGAAAAGAATTGAAAAAAAAAATAAATACAATACAAAACAGTAAGTCAATAAGAAAAAAAGGGGGGTTAACCTCAAAATTCCAAAACATTTTACCCTCTCTCTAGAGAATAAAAAGATGCCTGTACTCAACAAAGAGGAGATGGGAAGGAGAGACTCCTCCATGGGAAATGGTCATGCAGTAATATTTTCTTCTCCATCTCATTACTTTTGGATTGTTGAGCATATACACACATACACACAGTATATTTTTCAAGTTACTGAGTCTGGGACTCAAAATGTGTGGTTGGTCATGTGGAATCTGGTTGCATTATACACCAATCCATGAATCTACCCCACCACTAGTCTTTCAAAAGGAAAAATATTAAAGGTAATTTGAAAATTATAAATAATCATTAAGTACAGAGAAGTATTTTTTAATAATTGAGAAAAAATGCTATAATCAATAATAACTAGAGGATCTAAAGGGAAGATATATTTTCAAGAAAAAAATATATAATTTTTTAGAGTTCTTTTTTGTTATAGGGCAGGTGGGCTCACTGGAGAGAGAGAGAGAGAGAGAGAGAGAGAGAGAGAAAGAGAGAGAGAGAGAGAGAGAGAGAGAGAGAGAGAGAGAGAGAGAGAGAGAGAAAGTGAGAAATCATCCCTCAGGTGAGATGGTCTTGCCATAATCCCCTTCTCCATTCTCCTCTCAGGATTTTGGGCATTCATGTACACACACCTGGTGTGAGTTTCAAGTCTCCAGATCCAAGACTCTAGCCATAATCAACCATGTGGGAGTCCAATACCATAACCTCTATGTCACCTGCTGGTCCCTCAAGGAATGTGTATTTAAACCATACTTTGTTCATAAGAGTTGATATTGTAGTATCAAAAAGTATAGAAAAAGACACCTAAAAGGAGTAGTAACAGTTTGTCGCTGGACTCTAACAAGGTCGACCATGGTTCGAATCCTAGCTCTGGATGCTTATAACCTATGCCAGGTGCATGTGCGTGCATAACCAAAATCCTGAGAAGTGAATGGAGGAGAAGGGATTGTGGTGTGGTCATTTCCCTGAGGGGTGATTTTCTACTTTTTGTCTCTGTCTCTTTCTGTCTCTCTGGCAAGGGTACAGAATCTATAGCAAACCATCTCCACAAAATCCCTGAAACTGCATTAAATGAATATATTTTAGAAGTTGATTCTGCCAAATCGTTGAAAAACTGCTTAGCTCAGTGTTATTAAATGTTCTAGAGCATAAAGAAAATAAGAATGATTGCATCATGATTTCTGGACTTACGCAGAAACAAAATGACATTTGAGATGTAGCTAATTATAAAGGGGCTATGTAAACATGGTGAATAGAGCTAATATTTGAGTACTGGGATTTGTTTGTTTGTCTTTTTTTTTTTTTTTTTTTTTTTTTTTTTTTTTTTTTTTTTTTTGGCAATAGAGCATGTGCACTTGCCAGAGAGGAACAGAGACAAGAGAGAGAAGAAAAGTGAAAAATCATCTCTCAGGCAAGATGGCCATGTTACAATCTCTTCTTCTCCATTCTCCTCTTGGGATATTTTTGGGCACACACGTACATATGCTTGGTGTGTTTTTCAGTCCTCTGGATTTGAAACTCAAGCCAGAGTCAGTCATGTGGGATTCAATGTCTTAACTACCATGCTAACTACTGACCTGAGTACTGCACATTTAAATATTGCTAAAGCACAATATTTCTTATATCTTGTCACAAAAAATGTTAAATACTTGAGATGATGTGTATGTTCTTTCTCTGCATTATATTTATATCTTAGACTGCTTTGTACTTTTTAAAATATTATAGCTATAATTTCTCTATATATAATTTTAAAAATGCATAGATAGTGGTGAATGTGCATACATCTTACTAACATCCCTAGAAAAAATAATTTTGTATTCTCTATATATTGAGGATCCTCCCTTAAAATCTACTCTATTCAGGTGACAGCATCATCATCCAGCTAAATGAGACCTTATCCCACTCACGATGTCCTTCAAATCTCTTTTGCTGCTTGAACACAATTTATTCAAATGAAGGGGAAAAGCCACTTAAAAGTTTTCCAGAGACTTGGGACCCTCATTCACATCGGTTCCATATAACAACGCAGGACAGTACATAGCAGACAAAGTGTAATATTTTGTGTCTGTTGACTTGGTTGAGCATTTACTGTGAATTACATGACTGGACCACCTTTTTTTAAATTAATTAATTAATTTATTTATATGCACTCAATCACATTGTTTAGCTTACAAAGTGAACATTTCAATATGTGAACATTTCTCCCCAGTCCAGTTGATCAAAATATCTTCAACAGGTAACACCACACCTCCCCATCCCATCAATGGACCACCTTTTGTAATGCTGTTCCCTTTGTTTAGGTTGCTCTGGAGGAACTACCAACATGTATTGGCATTTCTCTTTGCCATTGAGGAGATCAATAAGAATGTCCATTTGCTTCCCAACCTTTCCCTGGGTTATAATCTCTACAATGCACTTCCCGGTCACCTGAGGACCTTAGAGAGTGCCTTGTGTTTGCTCTCTGGAGGGAATCAATCTCTGCCTAACTACAACTGCCAGATACAGAAACAATCTGTAGCTATCATTGCAGGAAATATTCCAACATTTTCAGCCCAAATTGGGGCCCTTTTGGAGCTCTACAAAATGCCACAGGTAATTGGGTTTTGAATTTTGCAGAATGATGTTTGGGTCTCTCCTAATGCAATTCTCACATCAGAATAAAAAACTGTAGAAGCTGGGTTTACATACCCATTGAGAATTATGAACAGATCATAAGGGATTTTGTGGGCCATGAGATTATTCACATTGCATAGTACAGGAAGAAAATGAGTGGTGAAATCTTGAGAGTCTGCCAGATTCTTGTCCATGGCCAACTGCTACTGCTGGGAACATTGCCAAAAATTCAATGATTTTTTTCCTCCTAGTAAATGTACACAGCATAAAGATCTACCCTACTAAGAAGAGGACATTATCAGAGGCAGTCAGAGGACAATTAGATATAAAGACTTTGGAATCTAATATCCATTGAGTACAAATATGAAGGAACATTCCCACTCTGGAGGTCCTCCAAGTTGTCTATGTCTGTCACATCAGCTGCACTTTGCAAGCTTCCTTGGTCCTTCCTCACATCCGTACAGGTAGATTTCTCAAAAGTACATTCAGTTGCTGTCAGAAAAACTCCCCCTTGAAGATTCTTCCCAGGGAAATTGAAACAAGCAGCATTCAAAAGACATTATTGGGAAACATAGGCATTAGATTGTAAAAATTATGTTCTGGAAAATTATATTTCTATATATTTATAGTTACTTTGGTTCAGTCAAAATTATGCCGGTTTGTTTTCATTAATTCTCTGTATAGGTGAGTGTTAGCAATTCAGAAAAACTATCACAAGAAAAGCTTTGCTGATTAGAACCTCAATTGTCAGAGAAGAGCCACTGTTCAAAAAATGTGTGTATATATATGCATTTATTATTTACATTTATCACTGAACATCTTTTCAGTATACAACATGGTTTTCCTCAGCACAAATGGTCAAAACAAGGACACAATCATATATATTATCCTCAGTAATGAATTTTCTTTTTTTTTTTTTTTTTTTTTTGGGAGAGGTTTTTTCACTATAGGGCGCGTGCGCTCGCCAGACAGACAGAGAGAGACATAGAGACAGAAAGCGAGAAATCACCCCCCAGGGGGGATGGTCACACCGCAATCCCTTCTCCTCCATTCTCCTCTCGGGATCTTGGGCACGCACGCACACGCGCCTGGCGTGAGTTGTAAGCCACCGGGTCCGAGATGCGAACCGTGGTCGACTACGTGGGAGTCCAGCGACATAGCCATTACGCTAACTGCTGGTTCCCATGAATTTTCATTTTTGTGTCAAACATATTGTTTTTTCCCAATTCTCCTTCCTCCCTCTCCCTATACCCACCCTGAATACCCCTATCCTTACTATCTCTAGTATTTACAGTTTTTCTCTCTGCTATTATATCTTCCAATCTTTCTGCTATGGAGTGGGGACAGTCTGTCTTTCATAGCCTGACTTGCTTCACTTAGAATGAAGTCTTCCATATTCATCCACTTTGTTTCAAATATCACAGTGTCATTGTTTTTTTATGGCTGAGTAGTATTCCATAGAGTATGCATGACATATTTTTACTTTTTAAAAATTAATTAATTAATTAATTTTCTGAAACTTTTAAAATTAATTAATTTACATTCATTCTTTGAACATTGTCATAGCATACAAATTGTGATTTCCCATCCAGACTATACTACATAGTGGCTCAATCATACATGTTATCATCAATAATTTTACATTTCTACTTATAAGTGTGTGTGTGTGTGTGTATATATATATATATATATATATATATATATATATATATCCCTATTTCTCACCCTCTGCCATTTCTCACCATCCTCTCACACTATTTCAGGTGTCCATAGTTTTCCATTCTTTTTTTCTGCACATTTTATTGATTCACAAAAGTTCTTAAATAATCTAACTACTTTCAAAAGCAAGTTCTTCTGGTATGTACAGTCTGTGAATACATGTCTGGCTTTAGGCATGAAACTCTGAGAAAAATGAATATAGTATAAGATAGCACCTAGCTGATGCTATATATCTTAATACTGTCATTAAATAAGTATTTTTAAATATATTTTTTAATTTTAAGAAAAACAGTTTTTTAGCTTCAAAAAACCAAAGAAATGCTAAGGAAGTTTGATTACAACTTAAAGCCAGGAAACAGGTTAGGTTTCTGTTCAAATAGTAGGTACATGAACCCATCAGCAGCTCAAGACAGGACAAAAACCCTTAAAACCAGAAAACAAAGCCTAGAAGAAAATCAGCAATGTTTTAGTCAAAAGTCATAAAATCCTATTTCACCAGTTCAGTCTTAGGTACTTATATATCTTCCGTTCTGGTTTTATCTTCCTGATTAAATTCTTAGGTTTAGATCTTTGATCCACTTTGAGTGGATTTTTGTTAATGGTGATAGATAGGTGTTCAGATTCATCTTTCTGTAGGTGGAAACCCACCTTTTCCAACACCATTTGCTAAAGAGGTTTCCCTTTTCCAAGTGGATTGACCGATACCTTTTGTCAAAGATGAGTTAGCTGTATGTTTTGGAGTTTATTTCTGGAGTCTCTACTCTGTTCCATTGGCCCTCATGTCTCTTTTTCTGCCAATACCATGCTGTTTGATGATCGCAACTTTGTAATATATTTTGGGGTCAGGAAGTGAGATGCCATCTACTCCAGTCTTCTTGTGCAGGATGGTTTTAGCAAATCTACTTCTATTTTTGGACATTTATGTTGATTCCGTGTCCTAACAATTGTAAATAATACTGTAATAAACATGTGCCAGTGTTTTTCCCCAAAGGATTTTCCTATCCTTTGGATTAATGTCTACAAGCTGAATTTCCAGGTCATATGGTAGTTCTACTTGTAGGTTTCTAAGGAATCTCCATATTGTTTTCCACAGTGGATGTACTAATTTACATTAATACCAACAGTTTAGGTTATTTCCCTTTCCAACACTAACATGCGAGCACTTATCACTCTTTATTTTTAAAATTTTAGTCATTCTGTCTGTGGTTAGATGGTATCTCATTGTAGTTTTGACTTGAATTTTGTTATGGTAAGAGATGTTGAATATGTTTTCATGTACTTGTTGGCCATTTGCATTTCTTCCTTGGAGAGTTGTCTGTTCAGCTCATTTTCTCATCCTTTAATTGCATTGATTACTTTTTGGAGGTAATCTGCTTGAGTTGCCTGTATATCCTGGATATTATTCTCTTATTTGAGATATAGTTTGCAAATATATTCTCACACTCTGAGGCTTGTCTCTCACTCTAGTTATTGTTACTTTTGTTGTGCAAAAGTATTTTAGTTTAGTGTAGTCCCATTATTCTACTTTTAAGAATATTGCCTGTGCTTTGATGATCTTCTTTAAGAAGTTGTTGTCTTATTCAGTGTTTCCAATAATTTTCCATGTGTTTTGCACCAGTACTTTTATAGTTTGAGTATTTATGCTTACGCTCTCACCCCATTTTGTTTTGTTTGTTGCCAGTGATAGATAAAAGGCCAGTATTATTCTGAAAAGGAAATCTAGTTCTCCCAACACCATTTGCTGAAGAGATTTTCTTTTTCCCAGTGGATTGTCTTGTGCCCTTTGTCAAGGTTGGCTGTATGTCTTAGAGTTTATTTTTGGGTTCTCAATTCTGTTCCATTGGTCTACCTGCCTGTTTTTATGCCAATATCATGCTGTTTTGATTATTACAGCTTTGTAATGTGTTTTGAGGTCAGGAAGTGAGATGGTTCCTACTTTATTCCCTTTGCACTGTACTGCCTGGTGATATGGGGCCTTTTATGATTTTAGAAAATTGTTTTAATGTGTTTTTTTTTTATTTCTCTGAGGACTGTCTCTGGGATTAGAATTGCATTGAATTTGTAGATTAATTTGGGTAAAATTGACATTCTCATCATTTTAATTGTTCCAATCCTGGGATATAGACTGTTTTTCCAATTTTTGTATTATTATAAATTTTATTTTCAAATGTTTCATCATTTTCCTTGTAGAGGTCTTTGACTTCTTTGGTCAGGTTTACTACTAGATATCTTACTGATCTTTTGACTATTGTAAATGGGATTGCTTTCTTCAAATCTATCTGAGTTTGTCCATTGTTAGAGTATAAAAATATCATAGATTTTTGTATGTTGATTTTGTAACCACTTTACAGTACTCATTTATCTTCTTTTCTGATTTTGATGCCTTTTATTTGACTCTTCTCTAATTTCGCTGGCAAGAACTTCCAGAACTATATTGAAAAAGTGTAGAAAGTGGATTGGCTTGTCTTGTTTCAATTTTTAGTGGAAAAGATTTCAGCTTTGCCCATTCAGTACAATGTTAGCTATGGGTTTTTTCATAGATGGCTTTTATTATATTGAGGAATGTTCCTTATATGCCAGTTTTGCTGAGAGTCTTAATAATGAAGGAATGTAGTATTTTATCAAATGTTTTTTCTGCATCAATTAATATAGTCATATGATGTTTAATTTTCCATCTGTTAATGTGATGTATTACGTTGATTGTTTTGCATATGTTGAACCATCCCTGCATCCCTGAAATAAATGCTACTTGGTCATGGTGTATAATCTTTTCAATATGGTTAAATATTATTTGTTATTTATGTTTGAGAATTTTTGCATCTGTATTCATCAGGGATATTGGCCTGAATGTGTTTGTTCATTTTGGTTTTTATGTACTTGTCTGGCTTTGGAATCAGATTAATGGAAACTTCATAGAATGAATCTGGGAGGGTTCCTTCCTTTTGGGTCTTTTGAAATAGTTTGAGGAGAATAGGCATTAGTTCTTCTTTTAATGTTTTGTAGAATTCAAATATAAAGTCTTCAGGACCTGGGCTCTTCTTTGTTGGGAGACTATTACTGATTCAATAATAGTCTTTAGACTTTCTGTTTCTTTTTTTAGTTTTAGAGATTTTTGCTATAGGGTGTGTGCATTTGCAAAGGAGACAGTGATAGAAAGACAGAAAGTAAGAAGTCAGCTCCCAGAAGGGATAGCTATGCAACAATTTCCTCTTTTTCCATTCTACTCTTGGAATTCGGGAAACACACATGCACACCTGCCCAGCATGAATTTTTTTTCCTTTTTTTTTTTTTGAGAGTTTTTTGCTATAGGGCGCATGCGCTCACCAGACAGGCAGAGAGAGACAGAGACAGAAAGCGAGAAATCACCCCCCAGAAGGGATGGCCATGCCACAATCCCTTCTCCTCCATTCTCCTCTCGGGATCTTGGGCACGCACGCACACGCGCCCGGCGTGAGTTTAAGCCATTGGGTCCAGGACTCGAACCACGGTCAACTACGTGGGAGTCCAGCGACATAGCCATTACACTAACTGCTGGTCCCCCCAGCATGAATTTTAAACTGACAGGTCCAGGATTTGACATGTTGTTGACCACATGGGATCCAGCGATGTAACTGTTATGTCATCTACTCATCCCTAAACTATATTTTAAAAATTTTCATTGAACTTTACATATTTTGTTTATTTATCTTAATGTGATCAGAGAGGGACAGAAAGAGAGAAGAGAAGAGAGAGAGAAAGAGAGGAAGTGATCAATCATGCAAGCCACCAGGTCTTGGACTCAAACTGCAGTCAGCCATATGGGAGTCCTGCACCCTTAACCACCACACCACCTGCAGACCCTAGTCACCTATTTCTTTCTGCTTCAATCCTGGTAAATTATGCATATCCAGAAACTTCTCCGTCTCACTTTGGTTTTCTTCTTTGCTGGCATATAATTGTTCATAATATTTGCTGACTCTATTTTGCATTTCTTTTAGTTCTGTTGTAATATTTCCTGTTTCTTTGCTGATGTGGTTTATCTGATTCCTTTCTCTGTTTTTGATTAATCTAGCTAGCAGTCTGTCAATTTTGTTTATCTTTTAAAAGAATCATTTTTGGCTTCATTTATTTTCTTTTATTCTCCTTTTCATTTCTTTCTGCTCTAATCTTTATTTCATTTCTCTTTGAGATTTTGTTGTTATTGTTTTTCTAGTTTCCTGAGTCATGTCATTAGGTTGCTTATCTGTCACCTTTTTGCATTTATCTTCTGGGCACTAATTGCTATGAACCTCCCTCTTATGACCACTTTTGCTATCTCATAGATCATAAACACTTGTTTGTTATCACTGGTTTATATGAACATTTTTATTTCAATTTTAATATCTTCTCTAGTTGTAAAGTCACTCAGGAGTAGATTGTGTACTTTCAATGCTTTTGTGTATTTTCTAGGACTCTTTCTGTAGTTGATTTCAAGTTTGATTCTATTGTAGTTGGAAAAGATGCAGGATAGAGAGTATATGCTTTTCAATTTGTAAAGGCTTGTTTTGTGCCTTATCATGTGGTTGATCCTTAAAAATGTTTCATGTGCAGTGAGGAAAATACATATTTTTTGGTTGTTTGGTGAAATAATCTGCAAATGTCTGTCAAGTTCATTTCATTTATGGTATCATTTAGATCTTGTATCTTTTTAAAATTTCTTTTTTGTAAATGATCTTTCAAGAGGAGCCAGTGGGGTATTGAGATTCCCAATGATTACTGTATTGCAATATATTTCTCCTTTGCTATCTGAGTCTCCCTTATCACATACTTGGATACTCCAGTGTTGGGTGTATATATATTATATCTTTAAATATTATATAATAAAAATTCTTTTAGAACTTGTTCATCAAGTGCTAGCATATAATGTCTTTCATTGTATCTTACATTTTTAGTACTTGTTCACCAAGTACTGATATATAATATTTTTCATCGTATATTTTTCTTATTTCTTTTTTCTTTTTTTAAAATTTCTTTCATATATTCAATAATGTGTTACTTAGCTTGCAAAGTGAATATTCCAACACGTGTACATTTCTCACCAGTCCAGTTGTATCTTACTTTTTTCATCTTAAAATTTATTTTTTATATCAGTATCTTGACTCCAGCCTTTTTGTGATTTCCATTTGCATGGAATATCTTTTTTCAACCCTTTGCTTTTAATCTATATATGTCTTTATCAATAAGGTGTGTTTCTTGTAAACAGTATATAGATACATTTTTTTACCCATTAGTCAGTCTGTGTGTTTTAATAGGCAAATTTAATCCATTAACATTCTACATTATTATCAATATTTGCAGAAATATCCCTGTCATGTTGATAGCCATATTCTTGGTTCTTTTTTGTTCTCTACTTTCTGTTTGTCTCTCTTTAGCTTTTTCTGATATAATAATTCTTTCAGTACTTCTTGCAGAGCTGGTCTAGTATCGATGTATTCTTTCAGTTTCTGTTTATCTGAGAATATTTTATTTGTTCCTCTCATTTTCAGGATAGTCATGCTGAATATAGTATTCTTGGTTGAAATAATTTTTCTTTTAATATCTTAAATATGTCTTCTCATTTTTAAACATTTTTCCCACTATTATTGATTCACAAAATACATTAAACTAAAACTATGAACACAGCTAGAATCCAGTTACAAGTGCACCATAATTTTCTTCAGAAACATTTTAAATTAATTATTTAATTTACATTTATTCCCTGAGCATTGTCACAGCATACAAAATGTGATTTGTGATCCAAAATACACTGCATCATGGCTTAATCATACATGTTATTTTCATTAATTTTCCATACACACACACACACACACACACACACACACACACACACATATATATATATATATATATATATATATATATATATTAGCCCTAATTCCCACCCTATGCCATTTTCCACCCTCCTCTCACACTATCTGAGGTGTCTTCAGTTATTTTCCATTTGTTTTTTCCCCCACATTTTGATTCACAAAATTTCTTAAGTAATCCATGTACTCTGAATAGCAAGTTAGCTGGTATGTACATATCAGTGAATACATGTCTGACTTTAGGAGTCAAACTTTGAGTAGAATGAATATACTATAAAATAACAACTAGCTGATGCTATAAAGTTTACTATGGTCATTAAATAGAAATTTTAATTATATTTTTTAATTTCAAGAAAACTTTTTTAGCTTTAATAAATCAAAGAAATGCTAAGGGACTTTACTTAAAACTTAAAGCCAGGAACAGGTTAAAATTCTGTTCAAAGAGTAGGAACATGAACCTATCAGCAAGTCAAGATAGGACAAAAATCCTTCAAACTGGAAAAAAAAAAGCCTAGAAAAAAATCAGCAATGTTTTAGTCAAAAGTCATAAAACGTTATTCTGCCAGTTCAGTCTCAGGTACTTAATCTATCTTCTGTTGTGATCCGATAGTCCTGATTAAATTCTGGGATATAATATTCAACTCCAGACTTGTCCTGATGATTAAGTTGGCCATTTTCTTAGTTTTTGAACTCTTATTTCTGTGTGTCTGTATTTAATTTTCCTGGGGTAGCACTCCCTTGAGAACTTTTTGGAGATCTGGACTGGTGTTGATCAATTCTTTCAGATTTTGTTTATCTGAGAATATTCTTGTCTTTTCTTCCTATATGAAGGATAATCTTGTTGGGTACAGTATTCTTGGTTGAAATTACTTTTCTATTAAAATTTTGAATATATTTTCCCATTATTTCCTCTTTCACATTGTTTCTGATAAGAGGTCCATTCTAAGCCTGATAGGCTATCCTTTGTAGGTAGCTTGACATTTCTCTCTTGGCAATCTTAATATCTTGTCTTTGTCAGTGGTTTTGGTCAATCTGGCTATAATGTGTCTTGGAGAATATCTTCTTGGATTGATTCTATTTGGGGTCCTTTGTATTTCCTGGGTACAAATACAAATACAAAATATAAAATGTCTTCTTTTTTTTTCCTTGCCTGCATTGCTTCAGTTGAGAGGTAGATGTTAGACTAATGGAATAACATAAATAAGTAACTTGACATTTCTTTCTTCTCCTCTTTAGAATATAGTCTTTGTTTTGAATTTTTTAATATTTTTTATTATTTCATACATTAAATCACTATACATTATTTAGATTGTGAAGAGACTTTACCCAGCATGACATACACCTCAGTCCAGCCCAACTGAGACCACCATACACATCCTCATCAACAGAAAATAATCTTATCTGTGTCCCACAAGTGTCTTACCTCTCCATTCCCCCCCAAATTTTCTACACTCTTCCCCTCTCACACTTTCTCCACTTAAGCTCTATTGTCCATTACAATTTTTAATACTTTTATGTTATCCAGTCTTTCAGTCTCTACCATAGAGTGAAGACAGTTGGTATATGTTAAGTGGAGACATGCAATGTCTCTCTTTCATAGCCTGACTTGCTTTACTCAGCAACAAATCTTCCATATTTGTCCACTTCCTATGAAATTCCAGGGCCTTGTTCTTTTTTATGACTAATAGTATTCCATGGAGCATATGTGCCACAATTTTACAATCCAATCATCTGTTTGTAGATATTTGGGTTGCTTCCATGTCTTAGCAATTGTGAATAAGGCTGAAATTAAAATAATTGTGCAAGCGCTTTTCTGACTGAGTGCTCTCCTGTCCTTTGGGTTGAACCCAGGAATAGAATTGCTGGATCATATTGTAGTTCTATTTGAAAGTCTTTGAGAAACCTCCATATCGTTCTTCACAGTGGCTGGACCAATTTACATTCTCAACAACAGTGTAGGAGTGTTCTCCTTTGACCACAGCCCCTCCAGCACGTATCAGTATTTTTTTTTTTTTTAATCTTCACCAGTCTGAATGGGGTTAGGTGATATCTCATTGTGGTTTTGATCTGCATCTCCCTTACAATGAGGGATGTTGAGCATTTTTTATATGCTTTTTGGCTGTTAATATGCCTTCCTTAGAGAATTGTTTATTCAGTTCATTTTCCCATATTTTAATTGGGTTAATCATTTTCTTCTGGGTAAGCTGCTTGAGTTCCCTGTGTATTCTGGTTATCAGTCCCTTATCTGAGGCACAGTTAACACAAATTCTCTCCCATTTCAAGGGTTGTCAATTTACACTAGTTATGGTGTCCTTTGCTGTGCAGAAACTCCTTAATCTGATGTAATCGCACCTTTTTTGGGGGGGATTATTGCCTGTGCTTTGGGTTTCTTGCTTAAGAAGTCTTTGCCTACCCCAATGTCTCCAAGAGTTTCCCTAATGTTTTCCACCAGTAGTTTTATAGTTTGCAGTCTTAGGTTTAGATTTATGATCCACTTTGAGTTTATTTTTGTTAATGGTTAAAGATAGAGGTTCAGATTGACCTTTTGGCATGTGGGTACCCAGTTTTTCCAACACCATTTGCTAAAGAGGTTTCCTGTCCCGACCTGGTTTGCCACGTGTCCCGACCCGGTGCGACAGTTGAACAGGTTTCCTGAGGGAAGGAGTCCACGACACAGTTGTGGGCAGCATGGTACAGCACGGAGACGACACAGTGTTACAACTCTTTTCGCGTCATCTGTTGTGAGCAGCATGGAGACAACGCGGTGTCACAACTCTTCAGGGTCGTCTGGAGACGATGTAGTGTTACAACTCTTCAGGGTCGTCTGGAGACTGTGCGGTGTTTCAGCTCTTCAGGCTCGTCTGGGGTCGTCGTCTTCCTGGTCTTCTGTGTCGTCATTGTCTTCCTGGTCGTCTGGCTATTGTGGGCCAGGCATGGTGGTTATATACACATTGGTGGATCGCAAAGGTGGGTTATGTGGTTGATTGGTTGTAAACGGTGGGCCGTGATTGGTTGTAAACGGTGGGTTACGATTGGTTGCTTTTGGACCAATCATGAGGTGCCAGATATGCAAATATGAGGGATTCTAGTGGCCAATCATGGCAATTGTTTGCTCTCTGAGAAACCTCGGCAGACTCGCTCGTGCGCAGCCTCCCACAGTTTCCCTTTTTTCAGTGGATTGACTGGTACCCTTTGTCAATGATGAGTTTGCTGTATATTTTGGGATATATTTCTAGAGTCTCTACTCTGTTCCATTGATCCTCATGTCTATTTTTGTGCCAATACCAAGCTGTTTTGATTATCACAGCTTTTAATATATTTTGTGGTCAGGGTGTGAGATGCCACCTACTCCAATCTTCTTGTCAAGAAGGCATTTGCAAAACGGGGTCTTTTATGGTTACAGACATATCCTATGACTGTCTTGTCTTGGTCTGTCTCTTGTAATTTTATCGAAATTGCAATAAACATGTAGATTGATTTGTGTAGAACTGACATGTTTATTATATTGATTCTACCAATCCAGGAACGTGGGATGACCTTCCACTTTTTAGTATTCTTTTCTATTTCTTTTTTAAGGTTTTCATAGTTTTTATTGTAGAGGTCTTTGACTTCCTTGGTTAGTTTTATTCCTAAGTATCTTATACTTCTTGTGGCTATGGTAAATGGAATTACATTCTTCAGTCCTGGCCCTGTCTGCTCATTGTTTATATATAAAAATTCTATAGATTTTTGTAAGTTAATTTTGTATCCTGCCACTTTACTGTATGCATTTATTACTTCAAGAAGCTTTTTTCATGAATATTATTGTATCTTCTATGTATACAATCATGTCATCTGCAAACAGAGATAATTTAAGCTCTTCTTTCCCTATTGGAATGACTTTTATTTCCTGCTCTTGTCTGATCGCATTGGCTAGAACTTCCAGAACTACATTGAACAGGAGCAAAGAAAGTGGGCAGCCTTGTCTTGTACTAGTTTTTATTGGAAAAGATTTCAGTTTTCCCCCATTCAGTATAATGTTAGCTGTAAATTTTTCATAAATGGCTTTTATTATGGTGAGAAATGGTCTTTTTATGCCAATTTTACTGAGAGTCTTGATCATAAAGGCATGCTTTTTTTTTTTTCCAAATGATTTTTTTTACATCAATTGAATTGATCATATGCTTTTTATCTTTCTTTCTGTTAATATGATGAATTAAATTTATGGTTTTGCGTATGTTGAACCACTCTTGAATCCCTGGAATAAAGCCTACCTGGTTGTGATGAATAACATTTTTTCTATGCTGTTGAATACGGTTAGCAAGTATCTTGTTGAGAATTTTTGCACCTATATTCATCAGGGATATAGGTCTATAATTTTTCTTTTTTGTCATATCCTTATCTTTGTTGGAAATGAGGGTAATGGAGGCTTCATAGAATAAATTTGGAAGGGTTTCTTCTTTTGGAATTTCTAGAAACAGTGTGAGTGGAATTGGGGTCACCTCTTCTTTAAAAGTTTTGTAAAATTTAGCAGTGAAGCCATTGGGGCCTGAACTTTTCTTTGTTGGAAGATTATTTATTACTTATTCAATCTCATTGCTCGTTATTGGTCTATTCAGCTTTCTATATCCTCCTGATTCAATCTTGATAGATTATATGTGTCCAGAAATTTGTCCATTTCGTCCAGGTTTTCTTCTTTGTTGGCATATAGTATCCTCTAATGATGTTTTGTATTTCTGTTATGTCTTTTGTAAGGTTGCCTGATTTGTTGCAGATTTGACTTATATGGTTGCTTTCTCTCTTTTTCTTAATTAGTCTGGCTAATGGTGTGTCAAATCTTGTTTATCTTTTCAACGAAGCAGCTTTTGCTTTCATTTTTTTCCTGTATAGTTCCTTATTTTCTATTTCATTTATTTCTGTTCTAATCTTTATTATTTCTTTTCTCTTGGCATTTTTTGGATAATTTTGTTTTGCTTTTTCCATTTCTCTGAGGCAAGATGTACGGTTGTCCTTTTGCCACCTTTCCATCTTTTTCTTGTGTGCACTAATTGTTATGCAATTCCCTTTTATGACTGCTTTTGCAATATCCCACAGATTATGAAATCTTGTGTACTCATAATCATAAGTTTCCATGAACATTTTGATTTCCATCTTAATCTCTGCAGTAGTCATGGAGTCATTCAGAAGTAAGTTATTTAGTTTCCATGTATTTGTATATTTTCAAGGGCTTTTCCTGAGATTAATATCAAGTTTAATTCCATCATGGTCAGAGAAATTGCTGGATATAGTTTTATGCCTTTGAATCTGTAAAGTCTGGTTTTGTGCCCTATCATGTGATCAATCTTTGAGAAAGTATTATGTGGGGCTGAGAAAAATGTATAGTTTGTGTTTTTTAGGTGGAAAGTTCTATAGATGTCTGTAAAGTCCATCTGATTTATGATATCTTTGAGGTCCTAAATCTCTTTGCTTATTTTTTTGTCTTGTTGACCTGTCTAAAGGAGATAATGGGGTGTTGAGATCTCCAACAATTATAGTGTTACAGTCTATCTCTTCTTTTAGATTCTAGCTGTCTTTTCCTTTACATATTTGGGTGCTCCTGAGTTCCGTGCATAGATATTTATAAGTGTTATATCTTCTTGGTGAATTAGCCCTTTTACTACTATATAATGCCCTTCTTTGTCTTTTCTTATGGATTTTGTCTTGAAGTCTATTTTGTCTGAAATCAGTATTATGATTCCTGCTCTTTTTTGGTTTCCATTTGCATTGAATACCTTTTTCCAACCCTTCACTTTTAGTCTATGTATGTCTTTATCCATGAGATGGGTTTCTTGTAGGCAGCTTATGGAGGGTTTCTGATTTTCAATCCATTCAATCAGTCTGTATCTCTTGATTAGAGAACTTAATCCATTTATATTCAATGTTATTATTGTTATTCCCAGACTTGTCCCTACCATTGAGTTGGCCATATTCCTGTTTTTTTTTTTTTTTTTTTTTTTTTTTTTTTTTTTTTTTTTTTTTTTTTTCTCTTATTGCTGTCTGTTTCTCTTTAGTTTTCTTGGTATAGTACTCCTTTCAGAATTTCTTGAAGAGTTGGTCTGGAGTTGATAAATTCTCTCAGGTTTTGTTTATCTGTGAATGTTTTTATTTTCTTTTCCCATATGAAGGATAACTTTGCCAGTATAGTATTCTTGGTCGAAATTGTTTTTTTTTTTTTTTTCATTTAACATTTTGAATATATTTCCCCATTTTTTTCTTGCATTGTTTCCGATGAGAGGTACGGTGTTAGCCTGTTGGGATAGCCTTTGTGAGTGATTTGATGTTTCTTTCTTGCCAATCTTTGTATCTTGTCTTTGTCGTTTTGGTCAATCTAGCTATAATGTGGTGTGGAGAAGATCATCTTGGATTGATTCTACTTGTGGTTCTTTGTATTTCTTGGATCTGGATGTATGAGTGCCTCTCTAGACTTGGAAAGTTTTCTTCTAGGATTTCATGGAATAGATTATCAATGGCCTTATGAGTTTCTTCACCTTCTGGGATACTATTTATTCATATATTTGGGAGTTTCATGGTATCTAGTATTTCTCATGTATTAGACTCAGTTTTCTTGGCTGTTTTCTCAGTATTTTTGATAATTCTTTCTAGGTTATTGGTTTTTTTCTTCTACTTCCAAAATTCAATCTTCTGCATGGTCTAGCCTGCTTTTGATACTTTTGAGGGAAATTTTAACTTCCTGTATTATAGACTTCATGTCTAACAGTTCTGATTGATTCTTTTTTATGGTATCCAATTCTTCTTTCATATCGTGGAAGGACTTCCTCATCTCTTGGAACTCAATGTCTCTTTTCTCTTGCATCTCATAGAATTTTGTTACCATAAATATTCTAAATTATTTTTCTGACATTTCAGTAATATGCTCTTTCTGTCTCTACTTGGAGACTGGTTACACTGTTCCTTTGGTGGGGATGTACTACTTGATTCTCTCATCCTTGTGGCTCTTCAATTTTTTTCGTCATTTGGTAATGTTTTCAGTTCTTGTCAATTTGTTGGAGAGGGATTCTTTGACTTGAACTCGTATGTTTCCCCCACTGTGAAATAATTCTGTGCTATTTCTCCCTTCTACTAAGTCCTCAAATGTAGGAATCAGTGGTGGAGTTTTACAATCAGATTTGTGAAGAGGATTTTCACTAATTTTGCAACACCTACATTGATGTACAAAGAATTCTCTAAAACTCACAATACTCAGATGGTTAGCTATTTTGAACTTAATCTTTTCCAGGTAGAGGGTAAAAGCTGAGAATATAGTCTTTGTCTTTGATTTTTACCAGTCTGTCTATGATGTACCAGGGGGACCATCTTTTTTATGTTGATTCTATTTAGTTATTTTTTTCCTTGGGTTCGATTACTCCATGTTTCTCTATAATTGGAAAATTTTGAAGTATAATTTTATCAAAGGGACTTTCCATTCCTTTATCAGTATCTTCAATTTCTGGAATAACCATTATTTAAATATTTTGGGGTTTCATGGTGCCTAAAATTTCCTGAATGTTATCTTAAACTATTTTTCTTTTTTCTTTCTTTTTTTTTTTTTTTTTTTTTTGGTGGCTTCGTTTATGTTAGAGACTTTGTCTTCGAGGTCAGAAATTCTTTTTGTCTGCTTGTTCCAATCTGTTTTTGCTGCTTAGTAGGGAGATATTATTTTCTTGTGTTGTGCTCTTCATTTACAGAAGTTCTTTTTGATTATTTTTGGAGTGTCTATCTCTTTATGTAATTTCTTTTTTATGTTCTGGAATAATTTTCTCATTTCTTGGAAATTATTCTCTTTATTTTTTTATATCTCATTAAGTTTGTCTCTATGAATATTCAGAGTTATTTTTCAGACATTTCTGTGATGTTTTTCCTCTGTCCATCATTGGTGAGGGCTACTGCACTCACCTAAGGGAGAGTTATCCCCTTGTTTTCTCATATTTCATGAGGTCTATATTGGCTTTTCATCATCTGATGCAATATTCACTTTTTCCTATTTATTAGAGTAGATTCTATAGTTGTTTTTTTTTTTCACTGCCAGATTCTTTTTATTGGCCACTCATAGAGCTACATTAGCTGTTGCCACCAGGAATTCTGCTTTTCCTTGTGCTGCCCTTCCTGTGTCTCCCAGCTCTGCAGAGCCGGCTACCAGGAACACAGGCCTTGGTCCAAGCGCTCCGGGAGCAAAGGGCCCCATGGCTCTGCAGCCGCTTGTTGCGAACCGCACTATACTCACTGGTCACTGCAGTCCGGGGTCCTCCCTCCGAGACGTGGCTGCGGGTCCGGGCTCGTCCCCCTGCAAGGCCGACACAGCAGGGTTGTCTCCAACGACCTTCCCGAGCCCCGGCCGCGCCCATGGCTGTCTTTCCCCACAATGTTGCAGACCGGCCACAGCAGGCTGGATGGCGACCTTCAGGGAAACTCACTCTGGGCTCCTCTTTGACCACAGCGGCTACGCGGAAGCAGCTGCAGCTTCGATAAGGGCCTCTAGAGTAGATTCTATAGTTTTGAAAGAGGGAATTTTACCCTTAGTTCCCAGGTATGTTCATATTACAAGGCTGTGTCTCTCAGATAAGAACAAAGTTTATATCAGCAACTTGAGGCTTCTTTACCAAACCTTAGGCTTTTGAAGAGGTGGAATAAGCTAAAGAGAAATAGTGAAAAGAATTCAGTCACATGCTGCATACAGTGCAATACACAGGTTGGAGTGCCACAAGTTTCAAAGATAACCCTGGGAGGTGATGGTGCACTCACCAGAAGAGGCCAGCTGAGATCAGGCCCAAGTGTCCTTCTGGGTGTGTTGAGGCCTGGAAGGAGGGAGTTCTAGGGGGTGGAGTCCCCAATTTCCAAAGGTAATTCTGGGAGCTTGGGGTGCACTCACTACAAGAGGCCTACCAAGACCAGGCCCAAGTGCCCCTCTGGAAATATTTAAATTCAGCAGCAGGGAGCACCAGGTAGATGGTGTGGCAAAAGATACAAAAATAATCCCTGGAAAGTTATATTTTAAAAATATCAGTTAGTAAGTGGCAGCATTTAAAGAAAATATAGAATAGATTTTTGTCTGAAAATGAGTTATGTTCACTATATCAGAAGAAAAATGCAATAACAATTTGTTCTTTACATGTTACATTTAATATATGTTACTAGGGCAGGGAGTCTGTAATCTACAAGTCACAGGAACTAAGGTTGGTAGTATCACTGTCTTTTTGTTCATAATTTATATAAAGTTTATACCTTCTTCAGTTACCACTGTAGAAGATAAAAAGTATATTAAACTGTACACTTTTTTCTTTCATGCTTTGTGTTAAGAGTGATGCCTACGATTTGAACTAGTCACAGACATTTTCCTTAAAGAAGTGGGGCTGAAAAATAGTCTTTTAATTCTCAGAATGAGAAGTAGAATCATCTTCACAATAGACTTTCTCAATAATCATAATCCTTTAAGTAGAGAAACATCTCCCCCCTGTTTAGACAGAACAACTCCAGAGCAGAAATCTCCATTGGAAGTCTCTTGCCCAGTCAGGAAATCTGAGAGAGGGCTGAATTTGAGCCTGAGCCCCAGCTTTGAAATGCAGAGCCAACCTCACAGTCTCAGAGCTAGAAAGGACAGGGGAATTCTGTGCCTCTTAAGCAGCCATCTCCATGTGAAGCCTCCTGCCCAGTCAGGGTATCTGAGGCAGACTGAATTTCAACCCCAGCTCCAACTCCTAATTTCAGAGCCCACCTCTCAGTATCAGAGCTAGAAAGCCTCCACCCCTAGAGGACAACATACAGGAAATACTAGACAACATTAAATGCACAAATATCCAAATAGGTGCTCCAGAAGGAAAAAAAAAAAAAAAACAACAACAAACAAACAAACAAAAGACAAAGGCATAGAAGACCTATTCCATAAAATAGTTGGAGAAAAAAAGAAAAAAAAACTACCAAATCCGGAGAAATATTGAGACATACAGACCCAAGAAATACAAAGGACCCCAGGTAGAATCAACATAATAAGATCTTCCTCATGAAACATCATAGTCAAAATTTTTAGTATCACAAAGATAAGATTCTAAAAATGGCCAGAGAGAAATAGTAAGTCATGTACAAAGGTTATTCTATTAGGCAAACATCAGACCTGTCATTACATACAATGCAGGTAAGAAAAGAATAGGAAGACATACTCAAAACACTAAAAGAAAAACAATTTCTATCAAGAATACTAGACCCAGCAAGACTACTTTTCAGATGAGAAGAAAAGATAAAAATTATATCAGATAAACAAAACCTAAAAGAATTTACCAACATTAAACCAGGTCTTCAAGGACTACCAAAGGGAGTACTACAACAAGAAAACTAAGGAGAGACAAAAAGAAATAATGAAACAAAAACAAAAAAAATGACTAAGAAATTGAGAGACACAAGTCTGCAATTAGTTATAATAATGTTGAATGTCAATAGATTAAATCTCCAATCAGGAGACATAAACTGGATGAATGGGGAAAAATAAAAAACCTCTATCTGCAGCATACAGCATGGATAAAGACATGCATACACTAAAAGTGAAGGGCTAGTAAAAGATATCCCATGCTGCAAACAGACACCAAAACGGGGCTGGAGTCACAATACTAGTTTCAAACAAAATAGACTTTAAGAACAAACTGTGAAAAGAGACAAAGAAGGACAGTGTGTAGTACTAAAAGGGCTAATACATTAAAAGCATACAACACTTAGAAATATCTATGCACCCAAATCAGGAAAGATGAAATATGTGAAGAAAAGACTCCTAAAGCTACAAGAGGATATAGACTGCAACACACTAAATTTGGGATCTCGACATCCCACTATTACCTTTGAACAGATCATCTAGACAAAAAGAAAAATAATCAAAGAGATACAGGAGCAAAATGATACCACATTCAAATGGAATTGGCAAACGTTTATAGAAACTTCCAACCAAAAATTACAAAATACACATTTTTCTCAGCTCTGCATGGAACTTTTTCAAAAATAGCTCACGTGATAGGGCACAAAACAAGCCTTTACAAATTCAAAGACATATAACTATAACCAGCATCTTCACCAACCATGATGGAATTAAACTTGAAATTAACTTCAAAAAAATCATCAAAAATAAGAGTATACAGAAACTAAACAACCTACTCCTGAATGACTTTACAGCTACTAAGGAAATTAAGACTAAAATCAAAAGATTCATTGAAACCAATATTAATGAGTACATGACTTTCCATAACCTGTGAGACACAGCAAAGGCCATCAGAAGAGGAAAGTTCGTAGCAATTAGTTCACATAGGAAAAAGATGGAAAGGTGGGAAATAGACATCCTCAGGGAATTGGAAAAACAGCAATAACAAAAAATATAAAAACAAATTAAAAGGCCAGAAGTTAAGAACTAATACAGATATGAGCAGAAATAAATGAAGTAGAGAATAAATGAACTCTTCAGAAAGTAAGTGAAACCCAAATCTTGTTATATGAAAAGATAAACAAAATTGAAACACCATTAGGTAGACTAATTATGAAGAAAAGGAAATGAACCAAATAAATCAGATTAATAGTGAAATAGGAAGTAAAAAGAAGTACTTAACAGGAATACAAAACGTCATTAGCAAATACTATGAGCAACTATATGCCAGCAAACAAGAAAATCTGGATGAAATGGACAAATTCCTGGACATATATAATCTACCAAGATTGAATCAGGAAGACATAGAAAGCCTGAATAAACCCATAAAAAGCAACGAATGAATCAGTAACAAATAATCACCCCATAAAAAAAAAAAGGTCTTGATGGCTTCACTTCCAAATTCTAGAAAACTTTTTTTTTTTTTTTTTTGAGAGATTTTTGCTGTAGGGTACATGTGCTCACCAGAAAGACAGAGAAAGACAGAAAGATGGAAAGTGAAAAATCACCCCCTCCAGGAGGAATGGCCATGCTGTAATCCCTTCTCCATTCTCCTCTCAGGATCTTGAGCACATGCCCAGCGTGAGTTTAAGCCACCGGGTCTGGGGCTTCAACCGCGGTCGACTACTTGGGAGTTCAGTGACATAGCCATTACACTAACTCCTGGTCCCAATTCTAGAAAACTTCTAAAGAAGAGCTAACTCCCATTATACTCAAACTATTTCCAAAAACCAAAAACGTAGAAACCCTCTAAAATTTATTTTATGAAGCCTCCATTACCCTTATTGCCAAAATAGACAAGGGCAGGACAAAAAGAAATACTAAGGGCCAATATAGAAGCAAAAATTCTCAATAACATACTAGCAAATTGTACCTAATGATACATAAAAAAGATGATAGATCATGACCAAGTAAGCTTTATTTCAGGAATGCAAGTGTGGTTCAACATACACAAAACAATAAATGTAATACACAAAGTAACTGAAATAAAGATAAAAACCACATGATCATATCAATTGATGCAGAAAAATCATTTGATAAAATACAACATCCCTTACTACTTAAAACTCAGAAAAATCAGCGCAGAAAGGACATTTCTGAACACAATAAAAACAATCTATGGAAAATCCACAGCTCTTATTATACTTTATGGGGAAAATATGAAGTTTTTCTATTAAAAACTAATAAAAGACAAGGCTGCCCACTTTCTCCTCTCCTTTTCAAAATAGTGCTGGCCAACACAATCAGAAAAGAGAATAAAATAAATAACATTCTAATAGGGAAAGAAGAGGTAAAATTCTTTCTGCAGATATGATTATATACACAGAAGGCTCAAAGGTGTCCATGAAAAAAACTCCTGGAAGTGATAAATAAATAAAATAATGTGGCAGGATATAAAATCAACATACAAAAATATATAGCATGTCTATACACCAACAATGAGCAGACTGAGGTAGAACTGAAGGATGCAATCCCATTTACAATAACTGGAAAAACTGTGGCATACTATGAATAAACCTTACCAAACAAAGTCAAAGATCTCTACAATGAAAACCATAGAAATCTGAATAAAAAAAGAAAGTGACACAAGTAAGTAGAAGGACATCCTGTGTTCTCGATCAGAAGAATTAATATAACAAAACTGGCAATTCTACCCAAAATAATCTACTTATTTAATGCAATCTCAATCAAAGCATCACAGACATTTTTCACAGATTGAGAAAAGACAAGCATAGAATTTTTCTAGAATTATAAAAGAACTCATATTTTCTAGTAAATACTGCACAAAAGTAATGAAGTAAAACCCTAACATATTTTGTCTGGCTGCAAAATATATCACAAAGTTATGATAATCAAAATAGCATGGTACTAGCACAAAAACAGGCATGTGGACCAATGGAACAACATTGTGACCCCAGAAATAAACCCCCAAACATACAGCCAGCTGATTTTTGACAAAGGACACCAGTAAATCCAGTGGGAAAAAGAAAATGTCTTTAGCAAATGATGCTGGAAAAACTGGGTATCCACCTGCAGAAAGATGAAACTAGACTCCTATCTCTCATTATTAATGAAAATCAACTCAAAATTTATTCAAGATCTATAAAACTACTGGTGGAATACACAGGGAAAACTCTTGGAGACATCAGAGTAGACAAAGACTTCTTAAAAAAAAAAAGGCTCCCAAAGCTCATACAATAATCCCCAAATTAGACAAGTGGGATTACATCAAGTTAAGAAGCTTCTGCACAGCAAAAGCAGCAATATTTACTGTGACTCAACAACCTTGGAAATGGGACAATTTATTTGCAAACTATGCCTCAGACAAGGAACTGATAACCAGAATATACAGGAACTCAAACTGCTTACTCAGAAATATTTTTAAAAAATGATCAACCTAACTAAAATATGGGAAAATGAGCTGACCAGACAGTTCTCTAAGGAAGACATACAAACAGTCAAAAGTGGATGAAAAATACTCAACATCCTTTCTGATAAGGGAAATGTAAAACTAGTGGTATCTATTGTGAATGGTTAAATAATAATATAAACAATGATAAGTGCTGGAAAAGCTGTGGTAAAAAGGAACTTTCCTACACTGTGGGAATGTAAATTAGTAAAGCTGTTGTGGAGAAAAATATAGAGGTTCCTCAAAGACCAACAAATAGAAGTACCATATGATCCAGCAGTTTCACTTTTGGGTACCTACTCACAGGACAGAGTGTACTCAGTCAGAAATGTACTTGAACATTCATGGTTATTGCAACATTATATCCATTGCTAAGACATGAACCCAACCCAAATGTATACAAATGGACGAAAGGCTTGGAAAAATGTGGCACATGAAATACACCATGGAATACCATTCGTCATAACACTATACCCTAACATTTGATAATAAGTATATGGATATAAAGACTTCTGAGCAAAGCAAGTCAGTCTATGAAAGAGAGACATCATATGTCTTCACCTAATATATACCAAATTCCACACTATGGCAGAAACTGAAATATTGGAGGACATACAAGTATGAAAAAATGGTTACAAATACTAGATACAATGTGGGAAGAGGATGGGAGCTGGGGGACGGTGAAAAGAAGAGAATCCAGGGAAAAATAGAGAGGATACACATCTGGGGGATGCAGAAGTGGAAAACTTTCTGTTGATGATATAGTATATGACATCTTTAACTGGACTGGTGTGTAGTGTGTTCATGCTAGAAAAATTATTTTTCAAGCTATGTTGATGTATAGTGATTAAATGTATGAAATTAATTTTTTTTAAATAATCAAGTTAAAAACTAAATAAAAGGAACAACTCCAACACTAAATTCCACTAAGTTCACCATCAGTCTACTTCTTTTCTTATTCAGGTCACATATGGTCCTTTTGATCCCATCCTAAGTGATAAAAGCAAATTTCCATCAGTTTATCAGATGACTAACAAGGAAAAATCTCTGGCTCATGGCATTATCTGGTTGTTGCTGCATTTTGCCTGGACATGGGTGGGTCTCTTTGTATCTAATGATATACAAGGGGAGCAGTTCCTTCAGGATCTGAAGGCAGAGGTAATGACAAAGAATATTTGTGTGGCTTTTGTAGAAAGTGCTCTTTGCCCCATTAGGTATTGCTATTCAGAGTGGTCTGTCTTCTCTGCTTAAGATCAGGGATTCATCTGCAAACATATATATTATATATGGTGGTATCGAGAGTATCTATACATTGATAAAAGAAAAAGATACCTATTTAATTTCGGAAAAGGTGTGGATCATGAAAAATTTCCACTCATCAGAGTGGAATGACATTTTTTCTTATATACATTTCACGCCATACTCTTTTCATGGAAGCCTTTTATTTTCACACCAGAAAAGGAAAATCTCTGGCTTTGAACAATTTCTCAAGACAGTCAACCCAGAAGATGTTTACTTTAGGGAATTCTGGTTGAACTTTTCTAATTGTACATTTGTTACATCATTATGTAGAGGAACTAATGTGAGCTCACCAAATTCTTCCCTGGAGTTTATGACACCTGGTATAGACTTGTTGACTGTGTTTGAGTCCAGCTTTTTTGTCTATCATGCTGTGTATGTGGTGGCCCAAGTCCTTCATGAGATGCTTTTTCAGATAATAGAAATAGGACCTCCAGAAGATGGAGACCAGCCTGTGATTCTTCCCTGGCAGGTAAACATCCTCCACAACCAGCACATACATCGGGCATCTGATAACATTGGGAGATATTTTATTAATATACAATATCATGACTATGCTTCCTCTCTCAAGATAAACAGGCTCAGACAAAATGAAAAATAATTTTATATTAGGTCTAAGTATGTGGGTAATTGTTATAGCTACTTACAGAATTTTGTCACTGGGGACTTAGATTTAAAAACTACCATACCGGAGAAAATACTTCCTTATGTGAAATGAACTACTTTAAAATATCCACAAAAAGAATCATGAGAAAACACAAATTAAAAATTGTCAATTTTACAATATATGTGTTTTCTAGAAATGAATCCAATGTCAATAAATACTGACTTAATGAGCATCTCTGCCTCTAGCTATTTCATCTATTGTGATTTAAATGCTGTGGCCCAATTCCTCCATGTAATGTTTATACTGAGATCTGAAATCAATTTTACAAAATGTTCTAAAATGACTCATTGAAAGAATTTATTTTAGACTTAACTATACTTACACTATGCGCAAGAAACATGTGCGTGGGGACCATGGTTCAATTTTTAAAATATGAAAACACTTATGAGCATATAAGCTTGGAGTTTCCTACTTCTTTTAAAAATAAATTTGTATTTTAAACTAAACATATCTAAATCCAAAAATTATGTATAAAATATCTTTATCCAGGAAGGAAAAATACATTAGTCAAAAATGTCAAGTAAAACAGTAAGTGAAATGTATATATACATGTAAAATTAACATCTTACAGCTTAGTTCACCATCTAATTTCTTTTCCCTTTTTTTACTTTGCATGTGTGCTCCCAGGAGAGATGAATACAAAGAGAGAGAGAAAAAGTGAGAAATCACCACTCTTCTTCATTCTCCACTCAGGATTTTGGGTACATATGCACAAGTACCAGGTGTGTTTTCCAAGCCATAGGATCAAGGATTTGAACTATGTAGTCAGCCATGTGAGATCCAACTGCCTTAACCTACAGCTAAAAACTTATGGATCCTCATCTAATTTCTAATTGTACTAACAATAACATTTGATTTAAACTTTGAGAAAGTTTAAAGTTGATTCTTAAAAGTACATGTAATTTTGGGTCAGCAAGTAGCATGGAAGTTGAGGTGGCTGGATCGCACATGACTGACTGCGGTTTCAGTATCAGTCCTGTTGGCTTGAAGACACACCAAGTACATGTGTGTGCATGCCCCAAATCCTGAGAAGATAATGGAGGAGTTATAACATCGCCATTCCCCCAGGGCGATTTCTCACTCTCTCTGTCCCTCTCACTCTGGTAAAGACACACACCCTACAGAAATTTTTAAAAAATAAAGAAGAAGAACAAAACATGTACTTTTGTCAAGATGGAAACATGGATGTGATTTCAGATTACTTAAATTATTTTCATTACAAGAGATTAAACACTTAAATAAAAGTCATATAAGCAGGTAAAATTAATTTCTGCAACAGAATGTCATTAACCCAAATGTTAGGAGTTTATCATTTAAAAAAAAAGACTAGAATTTCAAATTGTAAAATTTATATTTTGTTATAAATTATTCCTTGTAATGTCACACAACATTAAAAAAAAAATAAAAAGAGAATAGGGTTAGCTCCATGACATCATGGTTAAGGCAACCAGATTCTACATGACCAACTGGACATTTCAAGTCCTGGATCTAGTGGCCTGAGAATCATGCTAAGCATGCATGAATACATGCCTAATTCCAAAAAGAAAAAGAGTTGGAAAAGTAAGGGTGTTGTGTGACAAGTCTTCCTTGGGGTTTCTTTCTTCTCTGCCTTTCTCTCGTCTCTGTTTCTCTCTGACAAGTTCATTCACCTACTATGCAGAAAAAAAAGGAAATGCACTTTTTTTGGTTTAGTTTTTGCTATATGGCACATGTGCTCACTAGAAAGAGAGAGAAGAAAGAGTGAGAATTAATGAAAACTCACACTGAGTGGCCATGCTGCACACCCTTTTTCAGTCTCTTATTGAGATTTTGGGCACACATATATACACACACACGCGCGCGCACATGCACGTGTCTCTCAAGCCCCAGGTCCAGGATTCAAACTGCACATTTGGTCATATGGAAGGCAGTGACCACAACCTCCGGGCCACCTGCTGGCCCTACTTGTTCTCACTGGAAATACAGTTTTGAGGTGTAATTAATTTTCATGAAGTTTGCCCATATATAATGCATGTATTTGAGTGAGTTCAGGCATATGCATACATTTATATAATAGTCACCATAATACAAAAAATTATCCATCCATATGGTGCCCTTTTTGAAGTACCAAGATTAGCTTCCAAGAAGCACAAACCATACAAAAATCTATAGCATTTCTGTATACAAATAATGAGCAGACTGAGGCAGGGTTGAAGAAAGCAATCCCATTTAAAATAACCAGAAAAAATAAAAAATAAAATGAAGATACCTGGAATACCTATCCAAAGAAGTCAAAGACCTCTACAAAAGAAACTATAAAATACTAAAAGAACAAATTAAAAATGACACAAAAATGGGAAAATACAGCGCATATTTCTGGATCAGAAAAAATAATATAATCAAAATGTCAATTCTACCCAAATTAATCTACATATTCAATAAAATCCCAATCAAATGGCCAGAGACAGTCTTCACAGATTTAGAAAAAAAACAATCACAGAATTTGTCTGCAATAATAAAAGACCCTTTTTTGCCAAAGCAATACCGCACAAAAAGAGTGGAGCAGACAGCATTTCTTTCCTTGACCTCAAAATGTATTACATACCCTTCTCTTCTCCCACCATGTTTCATACTGTCTTACAAACTGTGATAATCAAAAGAGCATGGCATTGACAAAAGGACAGACTTTATTAGTCTGCATTTTAGCAGTCTTTGCACAACCCTCTGGAATATATCCTACAATTTCTCTGATAAGACTGAATTACTTCCCCTGTTTTCATGGAGAAATCACTATATCTCATGAGCAATGATATAGTGACCACCAAAATCAAACTGAACCTCTACTAAAAAACAAACAAAAAACTGAAGAATAAGGAGGTGGACATAGAAAGATTACTGATAGATATTCATCTTCCACCTCTACATTAAATGCACTCCTAATTTCATTTGTGTGTGTATGTGTCAGTTTTATTTTTTCCTTATAATTTATTTTTATTTATTTAATTTATTTAATTAATTTATTTCATTTAAAAATTTATTTCCTACATTAGGTCACTGTGTATCATTAATTTCTAAATTGTGTCTCTCATTCAGCTTCATCCATTTCTAAGGAAAAGTCAATTTATGCATAATACTGGATACAACCTGTCCCTAGAAAAAAAAAGAAACCCTCTTGAACAGTATGATATCTACAACTTAGTGAGGTTTCCTAATGAGAGTCTCACCAGTTGGCTGCTGGTTAAAATAGGAGACTTTATTTACAGAAACCCCCATGATCAAGACTTGATCATCAATGAAGAGATGATAAAATGGCCTGTTAGTTTCAAAGAGGTACAATGTCATTTCTACATTACATTTATACAGAGTTATTTGAATAGTCTTGAAGTGAAATTGTGTGACTATAAATCAAGATTAAATAAACCTTTTACATCTTGACTTTGCACTATGTGATTTTGCTTTTATATATCTTACTCTGTAAAGATAGCAAGAACAGGTTTATATAAACTGCCATTTTTAATTTAGGTATATTTGTTTAAAGCAGCAGTCCAATGAATAAAATCAACAAGTTTATTAATTAATCAATCATTACTTAATGAGAGGAATGTGTTCTAAGAAAAGAATCATTAGGCAATTTTCTAGTTGTGTGAACATCATAGATTGCATTTATACAAATCTAGATGGTATTGCCTACTACAAACAGAAACTCTATGGTCTAGCCTATTATCTCATGGGATGACTGCCATATGTATATCTTATCATTGACTAAAATGTTTTATGTCTTTATAAAACCCATGACTCTCATATGCATGTCTGAATTAAAGACAATTACTCTATATACCCTGAAACTATCATTAATTGCCAACCTTTATTATACTTCAGTATACTGCACACACAAGTAGATTACAGATTAAGAAACTATTTACCTTTCTGTAGATACCATACTCTTTTCCTTTTGTCATTTTGTATACCATTCAGCCTTCAAGATTTCTTGTACTAAGTGTATCAAAGCACTACCCATAATCTCAGGGAATTAGATCAGACAAGTGATTTATACAACCATCACACTTTGCACACCTATTGTTTTCATTTCTGAAAAGCAGATATTACCTGGACTCAGAAACCCAGAAGTGATTAACTTTTAATTCATGATTCACAACATATGCTCATCATTTATCTGTTTGCCCATAGACTTAATATCATTTACCTTTGATAATGTGCCCATGTACTACATTATTATATATTTTCTTAAGCGTCTAGCACCTGAAAGTGTTTTACTCAACCAACTATGAGAGCAAGGCATGGATATTTTCAGAAACATTTATCAGAAGTTTGCCATGTAGGAACTTGCAGCAAAATGGTTTTGGATAAAGTAGTTAAATAAGAGAAGAGAATAACCTAATGTATAGTTCTTGTCATGTATGAAATAAAGTAAGCAAGTCACTTGGTAATATTGGTGAACAGTTTATAAGTGAAAAAAAAGCTAGTCATAGACATTCTATTTTTTTAAGAGGTTTTTGCTATAGGGCATGTGTGCTCACCAGAAAGACAGAGAGAGACAGAGAGACAAAAAGTGAGAAATCACCCCCCCCAGGGGGTATGGCCATGCCACAATTCCTTCTTGACCATTTTCCTCTCGGGATCTTGGGCGCACGCACACACACACACACACGCCCGGCGTGAGTTTAAGCCACCGAGTCCAGCACTCGAACTGTGGTCGACTACATGGGAGTTCAGCGACATAGCCATTACACGAACTGCTGGCCCCATCATAGACATTCTTAAAGGGCAAATTGACTGGTTCTGTGGTCTCTTGATTAAGGCAACCAGAGCTCACATGATTGATTAAAAAGTTTGAGTCCTGGACCAAGTTGTAAAAAAAGATACTAGGTACATGTGCATGCATGTCCCAAATCCTGAAAGGACTGATGAGGTGAAAGAACTGCAGTGTGATCAACCATTCCCCATTGAAGGTGGTTTCTCTCATCCCCCTCTCTCTGTCTTTGGTGAGGGCAAGCACCCTCTAGCAAAATAAATAGTCTTCATGATATCAACAGGGTGGTAGAAAAAGAAATAATAAAATAAATTTTAAGGACAAATTTTTCTCAGAGGTGGAGAGAAATAACATCCCTTCAAAGCAGCTGATAATGTACATAATGATGACTGATTCTCTTTTCTGCTCAGACTCCTGAATCTGTGTGTAGCCAGAGCTGTGGTCATGGACTCCAGAAAATTTATCAAAAAGGAAGACCTGATCGCTGCTTTATTTTTTTCTTGCCCAGACAGAGGCATTTCAAATCAAACAGGTATTAAATAAGTACCCTATAATACACAAACCCCTGTTTCTCAGTAAAAAGGAAAGCAACGATATTGGAAATGGAATATAGAACACCTTTGTTCTCAAGTTACATATTCACTCATCATTTCAATATACTTATAAACACAGTTATTACCCTATTACATGTCAGCCTTTTCTGGTTTTACATATTCTATTAGGCTCCATTGTTAAACTGATTTCAATGGACACTTTGATTTGCAATCCAGGACTGGGTAAAAGAGTGTCAGTCTTAGATCTCGTACTAGATCATGCTAAAATCTACCCATATGATGGAAAATGTGTAACCATCAAGGCTTTCTGAGGATTTCTAAAAGGCTCAAAATTGACAGCTTTATATCCAGATGATAAGCACAAAGGAAGTACACTAAATTATTATAAAAATAATTTATAACTTTTAACAAAAAATATGCAATGTATTAATGACACAAAACTAACCAATATCAGAACCTTACACTTTGAAATATTATAATATACAGGGCCAGCAGTTGGCATGGTGGTTAAAGGCACTGGACTCCCACATAGCCAACTGCTGTTCAAGTCCCAGAACTGATGGCTTGCTTTCTCACCCCAACCCCCATCTCTCCCTCTTTGATCAAAAAGTTAAATAATAATAATAATAAAGTTAAAACAAAATAATTCTTTAAAAAAAGAAATATATTGAGAATAATACACATCTAAAATTGAAAGATGCAACATTCTAATAAATTTCACAGTATGACACCTCAAAATACAGCTATTATATGAGATATACATTCAAGAAACTATATATCAAAAATGTGGTATTGACAGATATGAAATGTGGAATGACTCATTAAATCAGCTTTCCATTTTGTAACATGTAAAGAATAATTATTAATAATGATTTGAGTTCATCCACAAGTATTGTGTAATTTCAGTCCTCATAACAGTATAAACAATTTGGGCTTAATCACTAACTGGAATATACAGATATGGGACCAGCCAAGTGGCCTGGTAGTTAAGGCAGCTGGGTCCCACATGTCCAACAGTGTGGTTCAAAATCAAACTGGTAGATTAAAAGAAATGCTAGGAATGTGAACGCACATACCCAGGGTCCCCAGGGGAGAATGGAGGAGAAGTAGTTGTGGCATGTTCATACTCCCTGGGGACAATTGTTCACTTTCCCTCTCTTTGCACATTTTGCAGCAAAACTTTATTAAAAAAAATAAGTACATGTGTTTAGGTGATAAGCCATGGAAAAATAATTACTCTTGGTTCTAATGAAAAAATTTCAATACCAAGTAAGTAACAAGAAATAAAAATAAGGGAAGCAGAGCCTAAGACTCAGAATAAAATGTTTTTATGTTTGTGTAGGCCAAACCTGTCTTAAACAGAAGCCAGGAGAATCTGTTGATTCTAGAAATAGAAAAGGGTATTTAAACAAAAAAAAATGTGATAATCGTTCTGTAGCTCTTTGAGAATATTATATTATTGCTTCAGAATTAGTTTATAAAAGCTTTTGGGCCAGCAGGTGGTGTGGCAGTTAAGGTACTTGATTTCCACATGGCTAGATGTGGTTTGAGTTCCAGACCCAGCATGTAAGCCTGTGTGTCTAAAATCCCAAGAGAAGAATGGATTGTGGTGTGACCATTTCTCTGGGAGTTATTTCCCACTTTCCCTCTCCCTTGGTGTCTCTCTGGTGAGTGCACATACTCTATGGCAAAATCCTAAAATAAATAAATAAGAACTTAAGAATGGAGAAAAAAAACAGCCAGGTATTTCTGTAAATAAAGTGTAATCAAAATACTTACATACCAATTAATTTCCACGTGCTCAATGACTCCTTCCATGCTTTCTACAATAGAGGTTAGCAGTTGGAACAGAGACATTATAAGTCAATCTGTGCAGAGTTATAAGTATTTCTTTTTTTTTATTTTTATTTATTTGCATTCATTCTCTGAACATCATTACAGCATACAAAATGAGATTTTCCATCCAAATTACACTATATATTGTCTCAATCAAGCACATCAACAAGCATGTTATTGTCAGCAAATGATCTTCCATTTCTTGTCTTCTGTATGTTTTGCTTTTTTCCCCCCATCCTAGATTCTCTATCTCTTACCCTCTGCCATCTCCCACTCTCCTCCCACAGTCTCTGGTATCTATGTTTGCTTTCTATACAGTTTTCTCCTCACATTTTATTGAATCGCCAAAGACCCTAATCAATCCAAATACCCTCATAGCAAACACAGGTGATACCCACATTTCCATGAACACAAGTCTTACTTTACGCATCCTATAAAGTAGCACCTAGCTGTGGCTACATATCCTACTGCAGTCATTGAATATATATATATTTTTTTCCTGAAACTTTTTTTTTTGTAACTCAATTTACATTCCTTCCCTAAGCTTCATCACAGCATACAAAATGCAATCTCCCATCCAGTACACACTGCATAGTGATACAATCATGAACATTACAAAAAAATTTTCCATTACTAGTTCCTAGAATTACTTCCACCCCTCTTTCTGACCCTCTGTCCCTTCCCACCCTCCTCTCACACCACCTCCGGTGTCTACAATTGTCCTTCATTCCCTTCCCACCCACGTTGCATTGATCACACAATTTCCTACATAATCTAACTACTTTCAATGGTGAGTTCACTCATTACTACTAAGAAAACCAGTTATAACTTAACTCAAAGAAATGCCAAGGAACTTTGCTTAAAGCCAGGAAACAAGTTAGGATTCTGTTCAAATGGAAGGTGCATGAACCTATCAGTCTCATGTACTTTTATCTTCTGTTCTGGTTCAATTTTCCTGATTAAATTCTGGGATATAATATTCAAATTCAGACTTGTCCCTCTGATTAAGTTGGCTACTTTCATAGTTTTTGGACTCTTATTTCCGTGTGTCTGTGTTTAATTTTCTTGATACAGCACACCCTTGAGAACTTCTTGGAGATCTGGTCTGGTGCTGGTAAATTCTTTCAGGTTTTGTTTATCTGAGAATGTTCTTGTCTTTTCTTCCCACCTGAAAGATAATCTTGCCGGGTACAGTATTCTTGGCTGAAATTGCTTCTCTCGTAACACTTTGAATATATATTTTCCCATTCTCTCCTCGCTCGCATTGTTTCCGATGAGAGATCTGCTGTTAGCCTGATGGGATGTCCTTTGTAGGTAACTTGATGTTTCTCTCTTGCCAATCTTAGTATCTTGTCTTTGTCTGCGGTTTTGGTCAACCTGGCTATAATGTGTCTTGGAGAAGATCTTCTTGGGTTGATTCTATTTGGGGTCCTTTGTATTTCCTGGGACTGGATCTTCGAATGCCTCTCTAGGTTTGGAAAGTTTTCTTGCAGGATTTCATGGAATAGATTATCAATGCCCTTATGGGTCTCTTCACCTTCTGGAATGCCAATTATCCGGATATTTGGACGTTTGATGGTATCCAGTACTTCTCGCATATCATTCTCAAATTTTTGAGCCATTTTCTCAGTCTTCGTGGTGGACTTTTCTAAGCCAGCCATTTTCTCTTCTACATCTGAGATTCTATTTTCTGAATGATCTAGTCTGCTTTTAATACTTTCAAGGGAGATTTTGACTTCTTGTATTACAGACTTGATCTCTAGCAGTTCCGTTTGAGTCTTTTGTAAAGTGTGTAATTCCTCTTTTAGATCTTGCAAGAATTTCCTCATCTCCTGGAACTCGGCAACTTCTTTCTCCTTTCTCTTAAGCAGTTCATTATCTCTCTTTTCTTCCATCTCTGTTAGCTTTGACATTACGAATGCTCTAAATTCCTTATCAGACATTTCCATGACTTTCACCGAACTGCTTGTGGATGAAGGAGAGTTACTCCTTTCCATTGGAGGAGAGGTATTTTCTCGTTTTCCCATATTTCTCGTGATCCGACGGTGATTTCTTGTCATCTGATGAATGGCGTGTTTCTTTCAAATTCTTGAAGTTAAGCCTCAATGTTCAGGAGCAAGCAGACAGAGGTGTTCTAGAATCGGATTGCCGTTCTGTAGTGATAGCACACTAGCTTTGCTTGCTGGAGGCTGAATTATGAGTAGAAAATCTTCATTTCTCCTGTGCCTGAAATATCTAGTTCCCAGTATCCATGTGGATTCTTCTCAGAGAATGCCAGAGTTATAAGTATTTCTTACCTATCATTTACAAGAAGGATTAGTAAGTCCTACTTGTAGATATAAACTGAAAATTCAAAAATTAAATGTATCCTTCTATGATTAAAATAGCAATTTTGCAAAATATAAAGATGTAAGCGCAATAAAATTCCATTCAAATTACTAAGGTTAAATCAATCAATTAATTTTAAGCATTTACATGGAAAAATATACAAGAATATTGACCACAAATGAAAAAGTGCAATGAGAAAAATCTTGTATTACTAGGTATTGGGTTATATATAAAAAATAAATAAGGTAGTGATACAAGATAAAATATCTCAGGAGAAATTGGAAATATTTTTCTGAACACAAAATAAAAAACTCATTCATTTCTATCATGGTAAATAATATTATTATAAGTCATCAGAATAAAAAGCCTATCCTGAGAAAAATCCAGGGTAAAGTAGAAAAGAGATCTGGAATAAATTCTCACTCTTCCTAACATCCTTGAACCAAGGATGAGCCAACCCAGATCATTGTATGCTGAGATCCTATTTCAAAGGTTTGAAGTAATCTGCAGCTCAAAGAATCCTCACAGGGTCAATGCAGAACCTTAATTTAGTGCATTTTGGTTCACATCAGTGCCTGGATCTGATGGGCAGATCACATCAGTGCCCAGACTTGCTCCACAGAATGCATTTTAATGAGTGGGAGGGCTTTGGATTGAAAATAAACATAAAAATAAACACACAAAGATATGCAAGTATAAAAATGTGAGGCTCGGGTGGGCCTGACTTCTCTAATGGAGAAACCCATGATCCAGAACCAGTGTCAAGTTTACTATTTTATAGAGCAGAAAATGGGGGAAGAGAAAAGGGAATGCAAAAACAGTTGTTTTCAGATGTTACTCAGTTGATGATGGGAGGACAACTGGCACCAAGTAATCTTTCTGATCTTTTGGGGCTGATTCTGATAAACACATGTGACTCCCTGTAACCAGATACTGCTCTGTAGTATCAATAACAGCATGCAGCTAGTGTGTTCACATGTTCATTGCTTTCATTACCATGTAAATAACAGCTTACAGAACCACATTTATACATGTGTCTGAAGGTCACCATGTTTGCTAAGATGACCAGTCTCCACACATTAGGGGCTGTCTGTACTCAAATGACACAAAATTGATCATTTCCTTTAACATTACACAAATAAAGAATCTGTGAAATTGAAATGCTGACTCTTTTCTTTTCCACCAGATGCAGAAGAGTGTATCCAATGCTTAGTTCAAGAGTATCCAAACAGTGAGAGAACACAATGCCTCCCCAAACCTGTGATATTCCTGGATTTTGAGGATTCTTTGGGGATAGCCATGACCTGCATGGCTCTGTGTTTCCCTGTGGTCACAGCTGTAATTTTGGGGGTCTTTGTGAAGCACAGAGACACTCCTATAGTCAAGGCCAATAACCAGGCTCTCGAGTTCCGGGCACCAGGCGGACTGAGGCTGCAGGCCCGACCTTTCCGAATCTCCACGCATCCCCACCGTTTCTCCTCCTTGGACCCCAGGTTGGTTGTCTGGGACTTTAAGGCGAACTCCCACCCCACCCCACCCGCAATCCGGATCGAGCCGGCCAGCAGTTCCGGGCACCAGGCGGACTCAGGCTCCAGACCTGACCAACCTGGTCCTGTCACTCATCTTCTGACACTTTCCCACTAGCCTTTGGACTCTGGATTTTGGTGATTTGAATAGCGCGCGGCGGGCAAGCGCGCCGCGCGATTTCCTTTTTTCAATTTGTTTTTCTTTGCTCTTGGGGTGTTGCTTATTCAGTCAATTGTAGGCTCACCTGTCCTTAGAGACAGTGAGGACTTTGGGCCATCCAGGGTAGTGGCAACAGTTAATGGTAATTGTGAGCAACAGGTAGGCCAACCATAAGGGAAATCATCAATTTTCTAAGCCTGTACAACTATTAACAATTAGTTAGGAAGAAACATATAGAATACCTAATGACTAAGAACAATCGCAGAGGCTCCAGAAATATGAGCAACCAACAAAAGGCCTCTCCCTCAAGGGAAATCATCAAGCCTACATCACCCACAGTCAATACAATGGACGTCGTGGACATGTCTGATAAGGAATTCAGATTATTTGTAGTGACCAAACTAACTGAGATGGAAGAGAAAAGAGACAAGGAGCTCCAGGAGATGAGGAAGTCCTTCAATGACTTGAAAGAAGAAATGGATACCTTAAACAAGAACCAGATGGAACTTCTAGGAATGAAGAATGTGATACAGGAAATCAAAACCTCCCTTGAAAGTATTAAAAGTAGGTTAGACCAGGCAGAAGATCGAATATCTAACGTAGAAGACAAAACATCTGACCTAGAAAAAAGCATCAAGAAGATTGAGAAAACAACCATGAAAAATGAGGATAATATACGAGGAATACTGGATACTATCAAGCGCCCCAACATCCGGATAATAGGTATTCCAGAAGAGGAAGAAAATAATAAGGGCCTAGATAATTTATTCCATGAGATCCTGGAAGAAAACTTTCCAAATCTAGAAAGGCACTCAAATATCCAGACCCAGGAAATACATAGGACCCCGGGTAGAATCAACCCAAGAAGATCCTCTCCAAGGCACATTATAGCCAGACTGGCAAAAACAACAGACAAAGACAAGATACTAAAGTTGGCAAGAGGGAAACGCCAGGTTACTTACAAAGGTCACCCCATCAGGCTAACATCGGATCTTTCGGCGGAAACAATGCAAGAAAGGAAAGAATGGGGAAGCATAGTAAAAGTGTTGAGTGAAAAACAATTTCAACCAAGAATATTATACCCGGCAAAATTATCTTTCATATGAGAAAAAAAGATAAAAACATTCTCGAATAAACAAAATTTGAAGGAATTTACCAACTCCAGACCAGCTCTTCAAGAGGTTCTGAAGGGAGTATTATACCAGGAAAACTAAAAAATCAGAGACAGTTATACGAGAACAAAGAGCAACCAAGTAAATGGCTCACTTAATGATAGGATCAGGTACGGAAATATCGATAATTACATTGAATGTCCATGGATTAAATTCTCCAGTAAAGAGACATAGACTGGCTGACTGGATAAGAAAACAGAAACCCTCTATCTGTTGCCTACAAGAAACTCACCTTATGGATAAAGACATACATAGACTAAAAGTCAAGGGCTGGAAAAAGATACTCCATGCAAATGGAAATCAAAAAAAGGCTGGAGTAGCGATATTGATCTCAGACAAAATAGATTTCAAGACAAAGACTGTAAGAAGAGACAAAGAAGGGCATTATATAATAGTAAATGGGGTAATCCAGCAAGAAGACATAACCCTTATAAATATCTATGCACCCAACTCAGGTGCGCCTAAATATGTGAAGGAAAGACTGTTGGAGCTAAAAGGAGAGATAGGGAGAAATACTATAATTGTTGGAGATCTCAACACCCCATTATCTCCTATAGACAGGTCTTCTAGACAGAAAATAAATAGAGAGATACAGGACTTAAATGATACTATAAATGGAATGGGCTTGACAGATATCTATAGAACTTTCCACCCTACATCCACAACATATATATTTTTCTCACCCCGACATGGAACCTTTTCAAAGATAGATCATATATTAGGACACAAATCAAGCCTTTATAGATTCAAAGGCATAGAAACTGTACCCAGCATCTTCTCTGACCATGATGGAATTAAACTCAAGATTAATCTCAAGACACAACCCCGAAAATACACGAACACATGGAAACTGAACAACCTACTTCTGAATGACTTCTTCACTACTGAAGAAATTAAGGCTGAAATAAAAAAAATTATGGAAACTAATGATAATGAGTACACAAGTGTCCAGAATCTATGGGACACAGCAAAAGCAGTCATAAGAGGAAAATTCATAGCAATTAGTGCACATAAGAAAAGGACAGAAAGATGGCAACTAGATAACTTATCATCATGCCTCAGAGAATTGGAAAAACAACAACAAACAAATCCCCAAAATGCCAGGCGAAAAGAAATAATAAAGGTTCGAGCAGAAATAAATGAAATAGAAAATAAACGAACCATACAGAAAATAAATGAAAGCAAAAGCTGGTTCTTTGAAAAGATTAACAAGATCGACACACCATTGGCTAGACTGATTAAGAAGAAGAAAGAAAGAAACCAGATTAATCAAATATGTGATGAAACAGGCAATATTACCACAGACACAGCAGAAATACAAAATATCATTAGAGGATACTATGAGCAACTTTACGCCAACAAACAAGATAACCTGGAGGAGATGGACAAATTCCTGGATGCATATAATCTACCAAGATTGGATCAGGAAGACATAGAGAACCTGAATAGACCTATAACAAGCCAGGAGATTGAATCAGTAATAAATAACCTCCCAACAAAGAAAAGCCCAGGCCCAGATGGCTTCACTTGTGAATTCTACAAAACTTTTAAGGAAGAGTTAACCCCTATCCTACTAAAATTATTTCTAAAGATTCAAAAGGAAGGAAACCTTCCAAATTCATTTTATGAAGCCTCCATCATCCTCATCCCCAAAACAGATAAGGATATGACAAAAAAGGAAAACTACAGACCAATATCATTGATGAATATAGATGCGAAAATTCTCAACAAAATACTCGCAAATCGTATCCAACAACATATAACAAAGATCATTCATCACGATCAGGTAGGCTTTATACCAGGGATGCAAGGATGGTTCAATATACGCAAGACCATAAATGTAATACACCACATTAACAGAAAGAAAGATAAAAACCATATGATCATCTCAATTGATGTGGAGAAAGCATTTGATAAAATACAGCATCCTTTTATGATTAAGACTCTCAGTAAGATTGGTATAGAAGGGTCATTTCTCAACACAATAAAAGCCATCTATGAAAAACCTACAGCTAACATTATACTGAATGGGGAAAAGCTGAAAGCTTTTCCTCTGAAAACAGGTACTAGGCAGGGCTGCCCACTTTCTCCACTGCTCTTTAATATAGTACTGGAAGTCTTAGCTATTGCAATCAGAGAAGAGAACAATATTAAAGGCATTCGAATAGGCAAAGAAGAATTGAAAATATCTTTATTTGCAGATGACATGATGGTATACTTAGAAGACCCAAAGGTATCCATGAAAAAACTGCTTGAAGTAATAAGTGAATACAGTAAAGTGGCAGGATACAAAATCAATATCCAAAAATCTATAGCATTTCTATTTATGAACAACAAGTTGAACGAAGCAGAGCTGAAGAAAGGAATCCCTTTCACCGTAGCCACAAGGTGTATAAGATACCTAGGGATAAACCTAACTAAAAAAGTCAAAGATCTTTATAAAGAAAACTACGAAAATCTTAAAAGAGACATTGAAAGTGACATAAAAAAGTGGAAGGATATCCCATGCTCCTGGATTGGAAGAATTAACATAATCAAAATGGCAATTCTACCCAAATTAATCTACATGTTTAATGCAATTCCAATCGAAATACCAGAGATATTCTTCAGAGATCTAGAAAGGGCAATCATAGAATTTGTCTGGAACCATAAAAGACCTCGTATTGCAAAAGCAATCCTGCGCAAGAAGAGTGGAGTAGGAGGCATATCACTCCCTGATCCCAAGATATACTATAAAGCTGTGGTCATCAAAACAGCATGGTATTGGCATAAAAACAGACATGTGGACCAATGGAAGAGAATAGAGACCCCAGAAATAACCCCCAAAGCTTACAGCCAACTGATCTTTGACAAAGGATATCAGTCAATCCATTGGGAAAAGGAAAACATCTTTAGTAAATGGTGCTGGAAAAACTGGGTATCCACCTGCAGAAAGATGAAACTGAACCCCCATCTTTCACCACTAACAACAGTCAACTCAAAATGGATCAAAGATCTTAACCTAAAACCTCAAACAATAAAACTACTGGTGGAAAATGCTGGGGAAACTCTGGGGGACATTGGAGTAGGCAAAGACTTCTTAAATAAGACTCCCAAGGCACAGGCAATAATCCCTAAAATAGACAAGTGGGACTATATCAGACTAAGAAGTTTCTGCACAGCAAAGGACACAGTAACAAGTGTGAACCGACAACCCTCAGAATGGGAAAATATTTTTGTTAAATATGCCTCAGACAAGGGACTGATAACCAGAATACATAGGGAACTCAAGTGCCTTATGCGAAAAAAAATGATTAACCCAATTAAAAGGTGGGAAAATGAGCTGAACAAAAGTCTCTCTAAGGAAGACATACGAATAGCCAAAAAGCATATGAGGAAATGCTCAACATCCCTCATCATAAGGGAGATGCAGATAAAAACTACAATGAGATACCACCTAACCCCTGTCAGAATGGCAAAGATTAAGAATATAAAAAGTGATAAGTGTTGGCGGGGATGTGGTGAAAAGGGAACCCTCCTACACTGTTGGTGGGAATGTAAACTAGTTCAACCACTGTGGAGAACAATATGGAGGTTCCTCAAAGATCTACAAATAGAACTACCATTCGATCCAGTAATCCCACTTCTGGGTATTTACCCAAAAGACAGGAGAACGCTCAGTCAGAAAAGTGCTTGCACATCAATGTTTATTGCAGCATTATTCACAATTGCCAAGACATGGAACCAACCTAAATGTCCACAAACTGATGAATGGATTGGAAAAGTGTGGTATATATACTCTATGGAATACTACTCAGCCATAAAAAATAACAAGGCCCTGGAATTTGATAGAAAGTGGTCAGATACGGAGGATATATTGCTGAGTGAAGTAAGCCAGGATATGAAAGAAAGATATTGTATGTATCCACTCAATATATACCGACTATCAGCATTCTATGATAGTGAAAAAAAATTGGAGGACATAAAAGCAGTGAAGATACTTAATGAGAATAGGACAGTGTGGAATGGGGGAAGTGAAGAGAAGAGGATAGAGAAAGATAACAAATGAACAATAGAGAGGTAGGACATTAGTGAGAAACAGATATGGCTTATTAACTGTTGATGTTGACATGTATAGTATTCTCAACTGGATTTGTCTGAGAAGTATTTCATGATGGGCAAAGTATCTGTACAAGCAACATGAGAAATAGCGATGGACTGTCTTAAAAAATAATTAGAATAATAATAATGATTGGGGAAAACATAGAAAAGATATTGAATGTTGAAGCGGGGAGATTAATGTCTCTGTACTGACTGACATGCATGGCATTCCCTTTTGAAAAAGTAATGTAATACAATGTAAAGTTATATGTAATTCAATGTAACATAAAGAAGAATATGATGATAATAAAAAAAAAAAAAAATAACCAGGCTCTCACTTTCATCCTGCTCATCTCTCTCCTCTTCTGCTTCCTTTGTTCTCTGCTGTTCATTGGCCATCCTAACACAGTCAGCTGCATCCTCCAACAAGTGACATTTGCCCTTGTGTTCACCATGGCCATTTCCACTGTTTTGGCCAAAACCATTACTGTGATTCTGGCATTTAAGGCTATGAAGCCTGGAAGAATAATGAGGTACTTCCTGCTATCAGGAGCTTCTAACTCTGTCATTCCCATTTGCTCCCTGATCCAACTGATTATCTGTGGAATTTGGCTGGGAACTTCTGCCCCTTACATTGACATGGACTTACACACTGAGCCCTGAAACCTCATCATTATATGCAACAAGGGCTCGGTCACCGCCTTCTACTGTGTCCTGGGATACCTGGGCATCTTGGCTCTGGGGAGTTTCACTGTGGCTTTCCTGGCCAGGAACCTGCCTGACACATTCAATGAGGCCAAATTCCTCACATTCAGCATGCTAGTGTTCTGCAGTGTCTGGATCACATTCCTCCCTGTCTACCACAGTACCAAGGGGAAATTCATGGTGGCTGTGGAGGTCTTCTCCATATTGGCCTCCAGTGTAGGACTCCTAGGCTGCATCTTTGCCCCCAAGTGCTACATTATTCTAATAAGACCTGATAAAAACTCCTGGAAAACTTTAAAAAACAGAAGAGGTCCTGGAGAAAATAGGCATTCTAAGATTTGATCTCACAAGACTGTATCACAATTTTAGGGTTTTGAACTAAAAAAGTACCCCAATTATATATTCTCATAAGGTAACTGAATATGATTGATTTTTTTAAATTCATACTTTAAAGCAATCATTATGTAAATCTAATCTTAGTTGTTAAATTTACAATTATAAATCAGCTCATATCAATGCCTTTTTCTTTTTTTTTTTTTTTTTTTTGAGAAGTTTTCACTGTAGGGCACGTGCGCTCGCCAGACAGACAGAGAGAGACAGAGAGACAGAAAGCGAGAAATCACCTCCCAGGGGGGATGGTCACGCAACAATCCCTTCTCCTCCATTCTCCTCTTGGGATCTTGGGCACGCACGCACACGCGCCCGGCGTGAGTTTTAAGCCACCAGGTCCGGGACACGAACCACGGTCGACTACATGGGAGTCCAGCGACATAGCCATTACGCTAACTGCTGGTTCCCAATGCCTTTTTCTTATATTATGGATATTGATTAATTGCTACATTTTATTAAGTATTTATTATTTATAATGTTCTCCTAGGCATCTTTTTTTTTTTTTGAAAGTTTTTGCTATACAGTGTGTACACTCAACAGAAACACCAAGAGACAGAGAGACAGAAAGGGAAAAATCACCCCCCAGGGAGGATAGCCATGTCACAATCCCTTCTTTCCCATTCTCCTCTTAGGATCTTGGGAACACATGTACAAGCATTAGGAGTGAGTTTAAGTCACCATGTCCGGGACTCGAACCACGGTCTTAGAAATAATGTCTGATTTCCATATTTGATTCATTAGTTTGTATCTTCTTTCTCTTTTCTAGGATGACCTATATAAAGTTCAGTTTCTTGATATTAAAGAACCAGCTAGTAGTTACAATGATTCTCTATTTGGTTTTTATATCTTTATTAAGATTCATTCTGGGAATCAGCAGTTAGCATAATGGCTATGTCGCTGGACTCCCCTGTAGGTGACCGTGGTTCGCGTCCCGGACCTGGTGGCTTAAAACTCATGCAGGGTGTGTGTGCATGCGTGCCCAAGATCCCGGGAGGAGAATAGAGGAGAAGGGATTGCAGCATGACCATCCCCTCTGGGGGGTGATTTCTCGCTTTCTGTCTCTATGTCGCTCTCTGTCTGTCTGGCGAGCACACGCGCCCTATAGCGAAAAACCTCTCCAAAAAAAAAAAAAAAAAAAAAAAAAAAAAAAGATTCATTCTAATCTCAATATCTTTGTTGCTGCTAGCTTTTAGTTTTCTCTGCTCTTTTTGCAGTTTCCTGATGTGTAAACTAGAATTAATCTGATGTTTTTCATCTTTTTGTTCCATTTCAGAACATTTTATTTTACCCTTTTTATAAGTTGCCAAGTTTACAAACCTGCTATATATTTTATGCAAATGTGGGAAAACTGCCTAGAGATGCAAAGCACAATAAAATAGCTACATGAAGAGAAAAGTAAATATGCCCATTAAAACAAAGTTACAGCAGCTGGCAGCAGTTAAAATTGGTCATTTGCATTTTTAAAAAGTTGTACAGTTCCAAGATAATTCATTGTTGACTAACTGTTGAGCAGTTTTAAGATGAAACAATATATTTAATAAATTTCAATTCATTAGCGAAATCTATATTTAATTAGCTACAATGTAAAATGTAACTCAATTTACTCTTTGGAATGCAGTCTGATAATATTAAATCTTTAATTGAAAATATTACCATGTTTTAACTTTTCTATGTAGAATCTGTTTTTCATAATTGGGAAAAAATGGAAGAAATTGAGATCATGGTCTCCTTTCAGAAAATGTCTTACTGCTTGATTGATTTCTTGTTTTCAACTTTAAAATTTTAATTTATAAGAATTAAATGATATGATTTTCAATATAGATGAATGTAGAAATACTATGTTGGGCAAAATAAAGAGACTTTAAAAAAATTAAAAGGCAACTAGTTATATAGCTCTAAAGAACTTAATAAAAAATAAATTGACTTTTAAATCTGTTAATTTTGGCATGAGTATAAGCTGGCTAACAATGTTGTGTGTAGATGGATAGTAAAGACTGTGCAGCTTTTCAGAATCCCCATCTCCTTTACAGGCATGTTTGTTACACTGAGTTCTATGCTCACTGCCCTCTCTTAAGTAGGATTTTTTTTTCCTTGCGTGTATATCCATCTCATTACCAAGTCCCACTTAACTCTGATTTGTGGCTGAAGATGTCTGCATGTTTGGTTTTCTAAAGACTGATTCTATCATCTTGGTTTTTGAAGCTTCTGAAAAAGACAAGAAAACCTGTAAAACAGGAATCTGTTACTCAATATTGAGGGCACTCAGGGCAAGACTGACTTCATCCATCTAGGCGGCTTTTATGATTCAGGTATAGGCAAGGTAGTGGTGCTATGAAATCCGTTACAATTCTCAGGCACATTGCTGGTTCCCAGAACCTTTATTCAGTACATCCTTATTACAGGTTGTTCTTGGCTTACTAAACACATCACACCATGTAACTCCCTTTTACCAGAGGGCACAAACTGGAAACATACAGGGCACTTAAACCTCCAAACATGTGAGAGGACACCTGTGATACTAAGGAGCTGACCACCAGGTGTGACCAACCAGGAGTGGTTTGCTAGGGCTTCTGTCGTCATCTTCAGGACCACTGTGCACAGAGTCCTGCCAGCCACATGGGCTACTGCTGCTGATGAAGATGCTGAAGGAAGAGTGCAGGCCCTGCCAGGACTCCATGTTCCCCACTGCCCCATTAAGGGTGCAGCTGCATGGGTTGCGAGGGTCACTGAGGCTCTGAGGTGCTGGGCTGGAGCATGTGGGCTCCTGAGCCATAAAGGTCCCCACTGCACATTGTCCCCTTGGCCCCTTTGCAGCTCCTGGAAGGTGAATTTGAGAGTATGAGTGCAGCCATTAGGTTCTGGGCATCCCTCTGCTTGGTACTCACATGCCTTACCCTATTGAAAGCCTCAAGCTCCTCCAAAGCAGGAGAAACTCGAAGGGTCCGGGTGCCTTCCTCAGAAGCTCAGCTGTTGCATCCTGGCCTGGTTTCCACGCCTGTAGCTCTCTGTGCCCCTGAAGACACTGACCTCTCCAGTAGCACTCCTACAACCCATCCTTTGCTCCCAAAGTGGCTCACAGAGGGGGGCTCATCTGTCTGAAATATTTTAATATGTCTCTAAGCAAAATGTTTGTAATATCTCAACATTTCAGTATATTGTTTCCAGCTTTGCCTCATATATTTGTGTTCATAAGACATATGAATTAGTATTTAAATAAAAATGTACAGTACATATAAAGTTATTTTGCTTAGCAAATATAACTACATGACTTGACTTTTTAAAAAACTTTGGAATGATTCCAATTAAAAGCACTACAATTTTCTAAGTACAGATGAGGAATGAGAAGGTTATTTAATTAATTAGATTAATAATAGACCCAACCTCAGTGGCACAGGTCTATGGCCAGATTGGAAGTCTCTGGGTTTGCCCCAGGTCTCCCCTGACTGTCTGCAGGGCAGGTGGAGGACAACCACAATAAAACTCTTTGAAGGGTGCCTGTCTTTTTGTCCTCATTAAAAAATATGTGTATATAAATATATAGAGATATAGATTTTATATATATATATACACACACACATATATACACATGTGTGTATATATATATACATATATATATGTACATGTCCCCTTGGCCCCTTTGCAGCTACTGGAAGGTGAATTTGTATTTATATATTTGTGTGTATATATATATGTATATATATACACATACACACACACACACACACATATATATACGTATATATATGTGTGTATATATATATGTGTGTGTATATATATATATATATATATATATATATATATAACACACACACATACACAGAGAAAGAGAGATAGAGAGAGATAGAGAGAAAAATGTATTTTTGCTCTAGATTATATGTGCTCACCAGAAAGAAGGTGAGAAATCACCCTCTGAAGCAGGCATGTTCATGCCACAATCCTATCTCCTCCATTCTCCTCTAGGGATTTTTGGGCACACATGTACATGCTCCTGGAGTGAGTTTAAGCCATCAGGACTGGAATTCTAACTATGATTGACTGCATGGGATTTCAGCAGTGTAACCATTACACCACTTTCTGGTCCAAAAAAAAATAAATATATGGTTTTAAAAAAAGCAATTGGCACCAAATAGGTACAGAATTGTAATGATTTCTGTATCTTAGTTGCTGCTTGGGAAATCTATTCATCTGTATTAAAGTCACAACTTCACACTGTGTGCTCTGCAACAATATTCAGTATTAAAAGCACTGTCTTATAGGCCATATATTTCCTGAATTTTTCAGGGTATATTATTCATTTTTAGTAATTGATGCATATATATTATGAGGTTCAATGTGTCATTTCTATACATAAATACAATATATAATAATCAAATCAGGTTATATGGTGTATACAACACCTCAAATATTTATACTTTATTATTGGAAATATTAAAAAATTTTTTGGGACCAGCAGTTAGCGTAATGGCTATGTCACTGGACTCCCACGTAGTCGACTGTGGTTCTAGCCCTGGACCTGGTGGCTTAAACACACCGGGCACGTGTGTGTGCATGCCCAAGATCCCGAGAGGAGAATGGAGGAGAAGGGATTGAAGTGTGGCCAACCCCCCCTGGGGGTGATTTCTCTCTTTCTATCTCTCTGTCTCTCTCTGTCTGTCTGGCGAAGTCACACGCCCTATAGCAAAAACCTCTCTCCCCCCAAAAAAATTCTTTTTCAGTTTTTTTTTATTTAAATGATAAATTATTGTTAACTATATTCACCCTAGTATGCAATGGAATATTCAAACACATTCCTCTTATTTAACCATAGTTCTATACCTTTAGATAACCTTGTCTTATCTTTCCCTCTTTCCTATATTCCCATCTTCTGCTAATCTCTAGTTGACCTACTATTTCTACTAGATACGCACTAACCTCAACATATTAGTATAGCTTTTAATAGTCTTTCTGTGCCTGGTTTCAGAGTTGTAGAGCAAATTACTCTGAAATTTGAATAAAACCACAAAAGACACTGGCTGGCTAAAATAACCTTAGGGAAAAAACAAACAAACAAAAAACATACCTAACAAACAAAAGCTGGAGTTATGACACTACCAGCCTTTAAATACATTACTAAGCTATATAAATGAAAGTAGTATGGAAGAGGTGAAAATAAGATAAAATAACAACAGCAAAACTATCACAAAGGCTAATTCAACAGAATAGAAAAGATGAAAATAAATCCATGTATTAACACTCAATTGATTTTCAACAACTGTGTCAAAACATACACTAGGGGAAAGAATAATATCTTCAGTAAATATTACTGGTTGATACTAAGCATCCCTATGAGAAAGGACAGATCACACACTTAAATGTAAGACACACACACACACACACACAAAAAAAAAAAAAAAAAAAAAAAAAAAAACTACAAGAAGTAAACAGTAAAAATGTTTCTGGATATTGATCTGAGCATTGATTTGTTGCTGAAGACCTGCATATCAGAAACAAGAAAAGCAATTGGGCCAGCAGTTAGCATAATGGCTATGACGCTGGACTTTCATATAGTTGACCGTAGTTCGAATCCCGGACATGATGGCTTAAACTCACACCAGGCACCTGTGCTTGCATGCCCAAGATCCCAAGAGGATAAAGGAGGAGAAGGGATTGCAGCATAACCATCCCTCTGGGGTGTGATTTCTCACTTTCTGTCTTTCTGTCTCTCTCTGTCTTTCTGGAGAGTGCACACATCCTATAGCATAAACCTCTCAAAAAAAAAAAAAAAAAAAAAAAAAAAAACAAAGAAAGAAAGAAAGAAACAAGAAAAGCAAAAATGAAAAGTGTGATTATATCAAATTAAAATTATTTTTCACATCAAATCAAACAATCAACCTACAGAAGAAGGTAAAAAAGGTTTCAATCTATTCATCTGATGAGGAAATAATATTCCGAGTGTAAGAGAACTTCAATAAACCAAAAACAAAAAGCAACCAAACAACAACCACCACCAACTGCAACAAATAATATGATTGCAAAATTATGGACATGAACAGACATTTCTCAAAGAAGACATGCAAAAGTCCAAGTATGTAAAAAAATGTCCAGTATTACTAATTACCAACAAGACATAAATCAAAGCTACAATGAAGTTTTGCTTTACCCTAGTTAGAATGGCCATTTTCTTTTCTCTTTTCAATAATGTCAAGTTTAGTCTGCCAAATATACAAGCTGAATTTGGAGAGCATGTTTTGCCAGGGTGCTACACAGTAAGCAGAGGTTTCTTCAAATGCACAATAGGTAGAGTTAAGAATGGGCCCCGGTCTTGGCAAGAAAGGTGGCAATGGGTTGGGGAAGAGAGGTGGGAAGTAACCTCAGTAGGAGGGTTTCCATGTCTGCCTCAGACTTAGCTCAATCTAATAGGAAGCAAAAAGAAAGAGGCAAAAAGACAGAGTAGCCTTGAGCAGTCAGTCTAAGGCTAAGCAACCTAAGCAATCTGCGCTGCCCAGGAAAACTGAGCACCTTTATTTATACAGCAAAGCAACACTACATGTGTGTATTTCATGACATAACATAGATAAGTTGATGTTTTACAGACAATAGAAAGCAGGTAAAAAATCTATAAGGGTTTAGACATACTGGGCCAGGCATATCTCCTGGTTGCATCAATATCAAAGAGAAATCTCAAAAAATTTCTTGTCTATTGAAGAGAAGCCTAGCTGCATGAGTGGGGAGGATACTTTCTTGCAAACATCAAAGAGTTGTTGATAAGACTATAGAATCTTTCAGAGGCACAGCAGGGGTTGGACTTTAAAAATTGGGGTCAGAATGTTTCCAGAATTCCATCAGATATATCTTTGGAGGGCCCCTGGAAAATTCCACCCTTTGCTCTGGCTTCAGTAAGGGTCAAGGAAAGGACAACTTGTAAGGTTTTGCTATAGCTTAAAGGGACAGGTAATGTTTGCTCAGAACATGTTCCCACATCCTCAGGGCTTTTCTCTGAACATGCCTCTACAGTTTCCCCTTTTTTGTTTTAAAGCCGACATGGCCTGGGTTTGCCTGGGAAGAGGCCAGCACTAGGAGATACACACAGGCATCAATTGAATACCACAACAAGTAAATAGAGTATCACAAAATATAATAATTCCTCCAAGAAATAGTTATTTTAATCAAGAGAAATTCAGCCACCCAATTTTCCATTCAAACAAATCCCAATTGTTATCTTGTTTTATAGAAGCATGTGACTCTTCATGGAAGCAGATACCTATCTTTTCCCAGTCAGTTAATTTCAAAGACCCAGCCTCAGGGTACCAAGGGCAGTAGCTATCAATTTCTATTAACATTTCAGAAATGGTTTTGGGCTGTACCAAGTGATCAGCCTGAATTAATAAATAAAACAGCTCCTCCTTGTCAGCAGTGCAAGCAGGAGATAACCTGTTACTGATGCTTATTCCTAGAGCATCAGAGATGCCTGATCAATCAGGCATCCACCTGGCCGCACTCCATGCAGATTCCTGAGGTTTCTAAAGAGATGAGCAGTGGCATAACCCTTTTCCAGATGAGAATCAATGGGCTGCTGAAAAATGCTAAGTGAGTGGGACACACTAATTTCCTGAGATCGCTTAAGAAATAAATGGTGTGCACTTATAGCCCTTACTCAGGCCAGAAGTTAATGTGTAGGCTGTCTGAAACATAACCACTTTGCTTGCCTCCAGTTCTGAAAAGCTCAGATTTCATCTGTCACCCTAGGGATTAGGCACCAATACAGGTGCTGCAAAGCTATCTCATAAAGAGAATGGACTTTAAAAGTGCTCAGGAGTGCTCTTTCCACAGACTGTCCCTTCCAGGCAGTGGGCACAAGGTCCACCTACAGACCTCTGGTCAGCAAGGGATGCTGAAGGAGGGTCATCTCTGACCCCCACCCAACTTCCAGTCTCCCCAGCCCAAGACTCCACCTCCTTGGTAGGTAGATAGAAATTTTCTGTAGCTTTTTTTTCCCCTTGGAGTCCATCTATTCTCTTGTTAATTCCTAGCTCTGCCTCTTTCCACAGACTGTCCCTTCCAGGCAGCAGGCACAAGGTCCACCTACAGGCTTCTGACAAAATCGCACACCACGCCTTAGCTTTTTCTTTTTTAGCTCTCTCTGTTGTCTTTCATTTCGTTTCATATTATCCTCTCCTCTTCACTTTTTACCCTGACAGAGGGACTAGACAGGTCTAGAATCACATATCTGAAATTCCCTAGTAAGGCAAGTGTCTCTGGGATCCTCCCTTGTACTGATCAACCTGTGAGAATGGAGATACTGCTTTTTAGACACCTCAGTAGAGTTCCCCTCTTGAGATCACATTGGTAAAAACAACAGAAGAGAGACTTCAGCAAATATCTATTCCCAGCCAAAAAGAAACACTCCTACTCCTAGTGGAAGAAACGTTCCCCTAAGAGGTTTTTTTAGAAGACAACTTCTAATAGTTAGAAGTAGAAAGAGAGCCTCAGGTCTGAATAAACAAGGAAATATGTCTCTAACAAAGGAAAACACCTCTCCATGTCTTGTAAATATGGAGGACATTACCAGAATGACAAAGAGTTTCAAACATTCATGACCAAATTCTGTGAATTGGAACAGAAAAGAGACAATGAACTGCAGGAAGTTAGGAAGTCCTTCCAGGATATGAAAGAAGAAATGGATACTCTGAGAAAAAAGGTGGAACTATTAGAGATAAAGTCTATAATACAGGAAATCAAAACTCTCTGGAAAGTATTAAGAGCCGATTAGACCATGCTGAAGATCGAATCACTGATGTAGAATATAAAACCTCTGACCTAGAAAAAAACACCAAAAAGATCGAGAAGATAACAAAAAACACGAGGATAATATACGAGAAATACTAGACTCCATTAGACGCCCAAACATCAGAATAATTGGCATCCCAGAAGGTGAAGAAACTAATAGTAGAATGGAAAATCTATTCCATGAAATCCTGGAAGAAAATTTCCCGTCTAGTGAGGCACTCAACCATCCAGACCCAAGAAATACAAAGGACCTCAACTAGAATCAATCCCAGAAGATCTTCCCCAAGGCACATCTTACCAGGCTGTCTAAAACCACAGATAAAGACATGATACTAAAACTGGCAAGAGAGAAATGAGAAGTAACTTACAAAGGCTATCCCATCAGGCTAACACCGAACCTCTCATTGGAAACAATACAAGCAAGGAAAGAATGGGAAGGCGTATTGAAAGTGTTAAGAGAGAAACAATTTCAGCCGAGACTATTATATCCTGCAAGAGTATCCTTCATATGGGAAAAAAAGATTAAAATCTTCTCAAAGAAAACCTAAAAGAATTCACCAAAACTAGACCAGCTCTCCAAGAAACCCAGAAAAAAGTACTGTTCTAGGAAAACTAAAGAATCAAGAGCCAGAAACAAAGAAATAACAGGCAACTAAGACAATGGCCAACTTAAATGTCGGTACAGATCCTGTAATATCGATAATAACATTGAATGTTAATGGTTTAAATTCTCCAATCAAGAGACACAGACTGGCTGAATGGATAAAACAACAGAAACCCTCTATCTGTTGCCTACAGGAAACCCACATCATGGAGAAAGACATACATAGACTGAAAGTGAAGGGTTGGAAAAAGGTTTTCCATGCAATTGGGAACCAAAAAAGAGCTGGAGTTGTGATACTAATTTCTGACAAAATAGACTTTAAAACAAAAACTGATTGAAGAGACAAAGAAGGGCACTATATCATAGTAAAAGTCTCTATAGATCAAGAAGATATAATGCTTATTAATATTTATGCAGCTAACACAGGAGCACCCAAATATGTGAAGGAAAGACTGTTAGATCTAAAAGGGGAAATAGACTGCAACACACTAATTGTTGGAGATCTCAACACCACATTATCCCATCTGACAGATCATCTAGGCAAAAAATAGGTAAAGAGATAAAGGATCTAAGCGATACCATAAATCAATTGGACTTAACAGACATCTATAGAACTTTCCACCCAAAAAACACAGATATATTTTTTTCTCACCCCGACATGAAACCTTCTCAAAGATTGACCACATCATAGGACACAAAAAAAGCCTCTACATATTCAGAGGCATAGAAACTATATCCAGCATCTTCTCTGACCATGACAGAATTAAACTTGAATTTAATTTCAAGAGAAATCCTCAAAAATACCTAAAAACATGGAAACAAATAACCTACTCCTGAATGACTCCACTATTACCGAAGAAATAAAGACTGAAATAAAAAGGTTCATGGAAGCCAATGACAATGAGGACACAAGTTTCTATAATCTTTGACACACTGCTAAAGCAGTCATAAGAGGGAAGTTCATAGTAATTAGTGCACATAAGAGGAAGACGGAAAGAAGACTAATGGATCACCTAACATCAAGCCTCAGAGAGTTGGAAAAGCAACAGCAAAAAAATCCAAAAAATTCCAGGAGAAAGGAAATAATAAAGGTCCAAGCAGAAATAAATGAAATAGAAAACAAATGTACTATACAGAAAATAAATGAAAGTAAAAGCTGGTTCTTTGAAAGGATAAACAAAATTGATACACCACTAGTGAGACTTATTAAGAAGAAGAGAGAAAGGAACCAGGTAAACCAAATCTGCAATGAGGCTGGTAACATAACAACATTAGAGGATACTTTGAACATCTATATGCTAAGAAACAAGACAATCTGGACGAGATGGACAAATTCCTGGACAAATATAATCAACCAAGAATGAGCCAGGAGGATATAGAAAGTCTGAATAGGCCCATAACAAGCCAGGAGATTGAATCAGTAATAAATAACCTCCCAGCAAAGTAAAGCTCTTGCCCTGATGGATTCACCTCTGAATTCTACAAAACTTTCAAAGTAGAGTTAAATCCCATTCTGCTCAAGTTATTTCTAAAGATCCAAAAGGGTGAATCTCTCCCTAATTCATTCTATGAAGCCTCTATCACCTTATCTTTAAAACAGATAAGGACAGGACAAGGAAGGAAAACTATAGACCAATATTTCTGATGAACATAGACGCAAAGATTCTCAACAAGATACTAGCAAATTGCATTCAACAACTTATAAAAAAGATCATACACTGAGTCTGCTCCATGGCTCCTGAGATCTAGACAAGCTGGGAGAAAGGAAGATGTCCCACTCCTAACTGGGCCTCCAGCATACAAAACCCACATGGTAGGAAAACCCCTTTCATATCTCCTGTCTCTGAATCAATCTTTGTCTCTCTCTACCTCTCTCTCTCTCTCTCTCTCTCTCTCTCTCTCTCTGTCTGTCTTTTTTTTTAATTTTTGCTTTTTAGAATTTTTTAAGGTGAGGTGTCTTACAGGGCCCTTTGGCCCTTCCCTCCCAGGCCTTTGTTTTGTTAATAATCCCCTCTGCTCCTCCCAGAACAGCCCTTCTTCAAGAGAGAGTCTGCTCCATGGCTCCTGAGATCTAGACATTTCGCACGGCATGCTAGCGCGCCGCGCGGTTTTCTAATTTTTGATTTTTATTGAAATTTTTTTAATATTAATTTTTCTTTTTTAGATTTATTCCAAAGCTTTTCTCTTCTTTTTCATTGTTTCTTGTCTGTTTTCTTGCTGTTGTTGGTATTGTTTCCCTCTCTCTGCTTCCTTTTCTGCACACTCCTCAACCCTCATATTAAACTTCAAAAGTTTGGGAAGAAACCAACCATCCACCAGATGACTAGAAATCGCTGCAGGACCACAAGAAATATGGAGAAGCAGGAAAATGCCTCTCCTCCAATTGAAACGGATAGCTCCTCTTCATCCACACACAGTTCAAGGGAATTCATGGAAATGTCTGATAAACAATTCAGATCATTCATAATGGCAAAGCTAACAGAGATCGAAGAGAAGAGAGACAAGGAACTGATGAAGGGGAAGGAGAAAGGAGTTGAAGAGTTCTAGGAGGTGAAGAAATTCATGCAAGATCTAAAAGAGGAGTTTCACAATTTACAAAAGAATCAGATGGAGCTGTTAGAGATGAAGGCTATAATACAAGAAGTCAAAATCTCCCTTGAAAGTATTAAAAGCAGACAAGATCATTCAGAAAATGGAATCTCTAATGTAGAAGAGAAAATGGCTGGCCTAGAAAGGTCCACCATAAAGACAGAAAATGGCCCAAAACTTTGAGAATAATATGCAAGAAGTACTAGATACAATTAAACGTCCAGGGGCGGCAGGCGGGGGCTCTGCTCCGTGTGCCGGCGCGCGGGGGTGGGGAGGCAGGCGTGGGGGTGGGGAGGCGGGCGCGGGGGCTCCACTCCATGTGCTGGGGTGCGGGGTCAGGGCGCGGGGGCTCCGCTCCACGTGCCCTGTCTGGAGGTCCGGCCCGACTGGGGCTCTGCCCCGCGTGCCGTGGCCGGGGCTCTGTCCCGTGTGCTGTGGCCGGGGTCTGCCCCGCGTGCCGTGGCCGGGGCTCTGCCCCGCGTGCCGTGGCCGGGGTATGCCCCGCGTGCCGTGGCCGGGGCTCTGTCCCACGTGCCGTGGCCGGGGTCTGTCCCGCGTGCCGTGGCCGGGGCTCTGCCCCATGAGCCGTGGCCGGGGTCTGCCCCGCGTGCCTTGGCTGGGGTCTGCCCCGCGTGCCTTGGCCGGGGTCAGCCCCGCGTGCCGTGGCCGGGGCTCTGCTCCGCATGCCCTATCTGGAGGTCCGGCCCGACTGAGGCTCTGCCCCGCGTGCCGTGGCCCGGGCTCTGACCCCGCGTGCTGTGGCCGGGGTCTGCCCCGCGTGCCGTGGCCGGGGTCTGCCCCACGTGCCGTGGCCGGGGTGTGCCCCGCGTGCCGTGGCCAGGGCTCTGCCCCACGTGCCATGGCCGGGGCTCTGCTCCGCATGCCCTATCCGGAGGTCCGGCCCGACCGGGGCTCTGCCCCGCGTGCCGTGGCCAGGGCTCTGTCCCACGTGCCGTGGCCGGGGTCTGTCCCACGTGCCGTGGCCGGGGCTCTGCCCCGTGTGCTGTGGCCAGGGTCTGCCCCCGCGTGTCGTGGCCGGAGCTCTATCCCGCGTGCCATGGCCGGGGTCTGCCCTGCATGCCTTGGCCGGAGTCTGCCCCGCGTGCCGTGGCCCGGACTCTGCTCCGCATGCCCTATCCGGAGGTCCGGCCCGACCGGGGCACTGCCCTTCGTGCCGTGGCCGGGGCTCTGACCCCACGTGCCGTGGCCGGGCTCTGCCCCAAGTGTCGTGGCCGGAGCTCTGTCCCGCGTGCCATGGCCGGGGCGTGCCCCGCGTGCCGTGGCCGGGGCTCTGTCCCGCGTGCCGTGGCAGGGGTCTGCCCCGCGTGCCATGGCCTGGGTCTGCCCCGTGTGCCGTGGCATGGGTCTGCCCTGCGTGCCATGGCCGGGGCTTTGCCCCCACTTGCCGTGGCCGGGGTCTGCCCCGCGTGCCGTGGCCTGGGTCTGCCCCACGTGCCGTGGCCGGGGCTCTGTCCCGCGTGCCGTGGCAGGGGTCTGCCCTGCGTGCCGTGGCCGGGGTCTGCCCCGCGTGCCTTGGCCGGGGTCTGCCCCGTGTGCCGTGGCCGGGGCTCTGCTCCGCATGCCCTATCCGGAGGTCCAGCCCGACCGGGTCTCTGCCCCACGTGCCATGGCTGGGGCTCTGCCCCCGCGTGCCATGGCCGGGGTCTGCCCCGCATGCCGTGGCCAGGGCTCTGACCCCGCGTGCCGTGGCCGGGCTCTGCCCTGCGTGCGGTGGCCAGGGCTCTGTCCCGCGTGCCATGGCCGGGGTCTGCCCCTGCGTGCCGTGGCCAGGGCTCTGCTTCGCGTGCCCTATCCGGAGGTCCGGCCCAACCGGGGCTCTGCTCCGTGGGCCGTGGCCGGGGCTCTGCCCCCGCGGGCCGTGGCCGGGGTCTGCCCCGTGTGCTGCATCAGCTGATGGCCATCTCTGCTTTCCTGAGCCGCGTTCCTGAAACTGTGTTCCATGGAGATTCACCTACATTTGCGGGGCTGCACGAGACCCACCCTTGGTCCAGCCCTGAGTGGAGTCTACGTTCCCTATTGTTGGGAACTTTATGATCTGATAATTGGAAAAGAAAAATCATGTTTATCATAAAAAAATAATTAGAATAATAATAATAATGATTGGGGGAAACATAGGAAAGATATTGAATGTTGAAGCGGGGAGATTAATGTCTCTGTACTGACTGACATGCATGGCATTCCCTTTTGAAAAAGCAATGTAATACACTGTAAAGTTATATGTAATTCAATGTAATAAAAATAGATAATAAAAAAATAATAATAACATAAAAAAAAAGATCATACACCATGATCAGGTAGGCTTTATTCCAGGAATACAAGGTTGGTTCAACATATGCAAAACCATAAATGTAATACATCAAATCAACAGGAATAAAGAAAAAAACATATGAGCATATCGATTGATGCAGAAAAAGCATTTGATAAGATACAACATCCCTTCATGATTAGGACTCTCAGCAAAATCGGCATAGAAGGGCCATTTCTAAATACAATAAAAGCCATCTATGAAAAACCCATAGCAAACATCATCCTGAATGGAGAAAAGCTGAAAGCTTTCCCACTAAACACAGGAACAAGACAAGGATGCCCACTTTCTTCACTCCTTTTTAATATAGTACTGAAAGTTCTCACCAACGCAATCAGAAAAGAGGAAAAAATAAAGGGCATTCAAATAGGAAAAGAAGAGGTGAAACTCTCTATTTGCAGAAGACATGATTGTATACATAGAAGACCCAATGGTCTCCATGGAAAAATTACTGGAAGTAATACATGATTACAGTAAAGTTGCAGGATATAAAATCAATATACAGAAATCAATAGCATTTCTATATATGAATAACAGGCAGACTGAGATAGAACTGAAAAAAGTTATTCCATTTACCATAGCCACCAAAAGTATATGATATCTAGGAATAAATCTAACCAAAGAAGTTAAAGACTTACACAAGGAAAACTATGAGAAGCTAAAAAAAGAAATTGAAAATGACCCCAAAAAATGGAAGGACATCCCATGTTCATGGATTGGGAGAATTAATATAATCAAAATGGCAATTCTACCCAAATTAATCTATTTAATGCATTGCCAATCAAAGTACCAGACACATTCTTCACAGATCTAGAAAAGACAATCATAAAATTTGTCTGGTATCATAAAAGACCCTGTATTGCCAAAGCAATTCTACACAAGAAGAGTGGAGTGGGCAGCATCTCACTCCCCAACCCAAAAATATACTACAAAGCTGTGTTAATCAAAACAGCATGGTACTGGCACAGAAACAGACACGTGGACCAATGGAACAGAATAGAGTCCCCAGAAATAAGTGCCCAAACATACAGTCAACTGATCTTTGACAAGGGGTACCAGTCAATCCAGTGGGAAAATGAAAGCCTCTTCAGCAAGTGGTGCTGGCAAAACTGTATTTCCACTTGCAGAAAGATGAATTTGAACCCCTACCTCTCACCTTTGACAAAAATCAAGTCAAGGTGGATCAAGGATCTAAATCTAAGACCTCAATCCATAAAGCTGCTCCTAGAAAACACTGGGGAAACTCTGAGAGACTTTGGTGTAGGGAAAGGCTTTTTAAAGAAGACCCTCAAAGCAGTCAATCATCCCCAAAATAGACAAGTGGGATTACATCAGACTAAGAAGTTTCTGCATGGCAAAAGACACAGTAATTAGTGTGAATTGACAGCCCTCGGAATGGGAAAATATTTTTGTAAATTATGCATCAGATAAGGGACTGATAACCAGAATACACAAGGAACTAAAGAAGCTATTTGGAAAAAAGATGATCAACCCTATTAAAAGATGGGAGGAGTGGAAAAGAAACACTCTCTAAAGATGACATTCAAATAGCCAAAAGGCATATGAAAAAATGTTCAACATCCCTCATCGTAAGGGAAATGCAGATAAAAACAACAATGAGGTACCACCTAACCCCAGTCAAAATGTCTATGATTAAAAAAAATGATAATTGTTGGCGGGGATGTGGTAAAAAGGGAACTCTTTTACACTGCTGGTGGGAATGTAAATTGGTCCAGCCACTGTGGAGAATAACTTGGAGATTACTCAAAAATCTACAAATAGATCTACCATATGATCCAGCAATCCCACTCCTTGGTATCTACCCAAAGGACAGAAGAATTCTTCATTGGAAAAGTGCTTGCATATCAATGTTTATTGCAGCACTATTCATGATTGCTAAGTCATGGAACCAACCCGAATGACCCCGTAGGGAGGAATGGATTGAAAAACTGTAGCACATATACTTTATGGAATACTACTCAGTCATAAAAACCAACAGAACCCTGGCTTTTGACAGAACGTGGAAGAATATGGAAGATTGACTGCTGAGTGAGGCAAGCCAGGCCATGAAGGAGAGACATTACTCCTGAGTCTGTGTGTAGTCACAGTTGTGTTCCTGGATTCCAGAAAATTCCCCAAGAAGGAAGACCTGTTTGCTGCTTTATTTGTTTCTTGCCCAGATTCAGCTATTTCAAATCAAACAAGTATGAAATATATAACTATACTATAATTCCCTACTATTGCTGAATAAAAATGAAGCTATTACTATTAGAAATAAAATATAGGGACCTGCTGATGGCATGGTGGTTAGGCATTGTCTCATGTGGCCAACCTCAGTTCAATTTCCATCCCAGAACCTTGAAACTCATGCCACATGCATGGACATTTGTGCAGAAAATACTGAAAGAAGAAGAGACTGTGACATGGCCATACCTCTCAATGTTGTCTTCTCACTTATTTTCTGTCTTTCTGTCTCTCTGGTGAACACACATGCTTTATAGGAAAAATCTCCTTTAAAAATAATCAATAAATAAAACATAGAGCACCACGGTTCTTAATTCCAAAAAAAAAAGTGCTCAGGAGTATGGGACCAGCAGTTAGCATAATGGATATGTTGCTGGACTCCCACGTAGTCGACCGTGGTTTGCATCCCGGACCCGGTGGCTTAAAACTCATACCGGGTGCGTGTGCGTGCGTGCCCAAGATCCCAAGAGGAGAATGGAGGAGAAGGGATTGTGGCGTGGTCATCCCCCCTGGGGGGTGATTTCTTGCTTTCTGTCTCTCTGTCTCTCTCTGTCTGTCTGGCGAGTGCACGCGCCCTATAGCAAAAACCTCTCAAAAAAAAAAAAAAGTGCTCAGGAGTAGAAGAGCCTCATAGGCCCTCCAAAAAGTGTGGATCTGTTTGTGGACATTTGGGTTAGTTCCATGTCTTAGCAATCATGAAAAAGTTTGCAATGTTCAAGCCCTTTTCCTACTGAGTGCTCTCCTGTCCTTTGGGTAGATACCCAGGAGTAGAATTGCTGGATCAAATGGTAGTTCTATTTGAAGGACTTTTTGGAACCTCCATATTGTTCTCCACAGTGGCTGGACCAATTTATATTCCCACCAACAGTGTAGGAGTGTTCCTCTTTCACCACATCCCTTCCAGCACTTTTCATTATTTGTTTTCTTTAATCTTCACCATTCTGACTGGGGTTAGGTGGTATCTCATTGTGGTTTTGATCTGCATCTCCCTTACAATGAGGCAATCCTACCCAAATTAATCTACACATATAATGCAATCCCAATAAAATTACAAGAGACATTCTTCACAAATTTAGAAAAGACAATCATAGAATTTGTCTGGAACCATAAAAGACCCTGTTTTGCTAAAGCCATCCTGTGCAAGAAGACTGGAGTAGGTGACATCTGACACACTCACCCCAAAATTTATTACAAAGCTGTGATAATCAAAACAGAATGATATTGTCACAAAAATAGACATGAGGACCAATAGTACAGTGCAGAGACTCCAGAAATAAACCCCAAACGTACAGCCAACTCATCTTCGACAAAGGGTACCAGTCAATCCTTTGGGAAAAGGGAAACCTTTTTAGCAAATGGTGTTGTAAAAACTGGGTATCCACCTGCAGAAAGATCACTCTGAACCCCTATCTGTCACCATTAACAAAAATCAACTCAACGTGGACCAAAGATCTAAACCTAAGACTGCAAACTTTAAAACTTCTGGTGGAAAACACTGGGGAAACTCTGGGAAATACTGAGGGAGGCAAAGCCTTCTTAAGCAAGACCTCCAAAGCACAGGCAATCAGCAGGTGGGATTATATCAGACTAAGGAGTTTCTGCATAGCAAAGGACACTGTAATTAGTGTAAGTTGACAACCATTGGAATGAGAGAGAATTATTATTAACTGTGCCTCAGATAGAGGACTGATAACAAGAATACAAAGAAAAGTCAACCGCTTTCCCAGAAGAAAATGATTAATCCAATTAAAAGATGGGAAAATGAGCGGAATAAACAACTCTCTAAGGAAGACATACAAACAGCCAAAAAGCACATTAAAAAATGCTTTTATTTTCTAAATAGTTTATTCATTCTCTATTTTGTTTATTTGTACTCTGATCTTTATTATTTCTTTTCTCATGGGACTTGCTGTTTCCCCAGTTCCCTGAGATATGTTGTTAGGTTGTATATTTGACACCATTCCATCTTATTTTATGCACACTAATTGCAACGATCTTCTCTCTTATGACTGCTTTTGCTGTGACAATAAGTTATGGAAACTCATGGGCTCATTATTATTAGTTTCTATGAATCTTTTGATTTCAGTCATAATTTCTTCAGTGATTGTGAGGTCAATCAGAAGTAAGTTGCATAGTTTTAGTATGCTTGTGTATACTTGAGTTTTTTTCTAAAATTAATACCAATTTTAATTCCATTATGGTCAAAGATGATGCTTGCCCCGACCCGCAGGACAGTCGAACGGGTACCTGGGTGAGGATGGTGAAAACCGGGATCCTTTGTGTTTAGGCTGGTGAAGTTCTTACTGACACACAGAGTGGAGACAAGATGAGGTGCTGATCAAGTCTTCCGTTTATTGCAGAACAAACAGTGCTTTATATACAGGCTGGTGGGCACACCAATTGGTTGCCCAAAAATGAGATACAGCAGTATGAGCCAATCATTGATGTGGGTGGATCTCCCATTACCTAGCAACAGTTGGTTACATGATTTCTGAGATATGGTTTGCTCAATGAGGAAGTGAAGCCTAAGATTTCTAAGATGGCAGACAGTTCTCAAGAAGCTCCCAAGATGGCTTCCATATGCAATGCCCTCCACAGATGCTGGATATAGTTTGTAGTCTTTGAATCTGTAAAAGCTTGTTTTGTACCCTAACATGTGGTCAATCTTTGAAAAGATTCTATGAGGAAAGGGTGAAAAATAATCTGTATTTCAAGGTTCTATAGATGTTTGTTAAGTCCATTTGATTTATGGTATCACTTAGATCCTGTATTTCATAGCTTATGTTTTGTTTAGATGACCTTTCCAAAGAGATTGTTGGATGTTGGTTTTCCAACAATTAGTGTGCCACAGTCTATCTCTCCTTTTAGATTTACCAGTTTTCCCTTCATGTATTTGATTTTCCTGAGTTGGGTGTCTAGAAGCAATATGACTTCTTAATGAATTAGGCCTTTTACTACTATGCAATGCCCTTATTTATCTCTTTTTACTGTTTGTGTCTTGAAGCTTATTTTGTTTTAAACCAGTACCACAACCCCAGCCTTTTATTGTTTTCTGTTGGCATGGAATACCTTTTTCCATCACTTCACTTTTAGTATACATATATCCATGAGATGCATTTTTTCTAAGCAACAAGTAGAAGGTTTTTTTTTTTGTTTTTTTTTTTTTCCTTCTTTTTTTCCACTCAGCCTGTCTGTGTCTCCTGATTGGAGAATTTAATCCATATAAACATTCAGTGGTATTATCAGTATTTCTGGGCCTGTCCATGCCATTATGTTTACCATATTTTTGGTTGTTTTTTGTTCTCTTCTTTCTAACTGTCTTTAGTTTTTCATGGCATAGCACTCCCTTCAGTACTTCTTAAAGAGTTGGTCAATTCTTTTAAGTTTGGAGTCGGCTTAAATTTTACACCAGAAGTAAGATTGGGCTGACAGCGATTTTGCAATTTTAGATTTTAGATTTACCCACTTTCAGTTTTTCTAATCGTGATATCAATTCTTGATGTTCTTCTTCTAACTGAATATGTACTTAAAGTTGTTCGATCTTAGCCCGAACTTCTGCCCTAGGATCAATAACAGGCATTGCCAAAGATGGCGGGGCAGACTTTTCATGGCAAGAATGATTACACACCAAAGATGGCGCAGATGCGACCGAATCATAAGATGGTGGTCGTTTTTTGAAAAGGCGGCCATTTTGAATATTTGTATTTGGCAGTCTTTGTTTCTAAAGTTTTTTCTTCAGACAGCCATTTTGGGTAGTTGCACGTGGCAGTCTTTGTTTCTAAAGTTTCTTTTTCTGATGGCCTTTTTGAGTTACTATACTTATCAGTCTCGGCCTCTAGGATTTCCTTCTCTGAACTAGGTGATGACTCATTTTTCTTTGTCTCTTGTAGAGTCTTAAGGATTTTTTTCTTTTTTAGTTTTTTAGATTTCTTGGGTTTTGTCTCACTTTCAGGGCTTTTAACTTCTTCCTCACTATCTAAGGAAATAAGATCCTCTCCCTGTTCTTTTTCAATTTTAGAATCCTTGGTTAGATCTGAGGCGGCTATAGCCTCCTCCTGGGGTTGATCATTTTGCATGATCTGCTCTCCCTTAGTGACCATAACAAGGACTTCTATTAAGCTCTGAACAGATATTTTATGCTGACTAATCTTTTGTCCCATTATTACCAGTACTTAAAATAAAACGTAAGTAAATACTTACCAGGATGTCTTCTCTTTGTCTTTCTGTTTTTTTCGCTGGCTTTTCTCAGGACGAGTCTCTGCCGTCCCCTTCTGGACAAGTCTATGCTGTCCCCTTCTGGACGAGTCTATGCCATCCCCTTCTGTTTTTCACTGAGGCTTTTCTCGGTTGCTCTGCACTGGAGCCTTCCTTGGGAGCTCTTCACTGAATCCCTCATACCCAAGTCTGTGTTCAGGTGCCACGTGTCCCAACCTGCGGGACAGTTGAACAGGTCCCCTGGGGGAGGGAGTGAGAGATGGGACAAACACACGCACACACGATATGAGGTGCTGATCAAGTCTTCTTCTTCTTCTTCCATCTATTGAGGAAAAATGGTAAGTTATATACAGCTGGTGGGCACCAATTGCTTGCCTGAAATGCAAATGAGATAGAACAGCATGAACCAATCATTGATGTGGGTGGATCTCTCCCATTGCCTAGAAAACCAACCACTTCTGGGGAGAACAGTTGGTCACATGATTTCTGAGAAACGGTTTGCTCAGTGAGGAAGTGAAACCTAATGGTTTCCAAGATGGTGGATAGCTCAAGATGGCTTCCGTATGCAGTGCCCTCCACAGAAAATGAGCTGAACAAAAATTTTTCTAAGGAAGACATACGAACAGCCAAAAAGCATATGAGGAAATGCTCAACATCCCTCATCATAATGGAGATGCAGATAAAAAACCACAATGAGATACCACCTAATCCCTGTCAGAATGGCAAAGATTAAGAATATAAAAAGTGATAAGTGTTGGCGGGGATGTGGGGAAAAGGGAACCCTCCTACACTGTTGGTGGGAACATAAACTAGTTTAACCACTGTGGAGAACAACATGGAGGTTCCTCAAAGATCTACAAATAGAACTACCATTTGATCCAGTAACATCACTTCTGGGTATTTACCCGAAAGACAGGAGAACGCTCAGTCAGAAAAGTGCTTGCACATCAATGTTTATTGCAGCATTATTCACAATTGCTAAGACATGGAACCAACCTAAATATCCACAAACTGATGAATGGATTGGAAAAGTGTGGTATATATACTCTATGGAATACTACTCAGTCATAAAAAATAACAAGACCCTGGCATTTGATAGAAAGTGGTCAGATGTGGAGGATCTATTGCTGAGTGAAGTAAGCCAGGCTATGAAAGAAAGATATTGTATGTATCCACTCAATATATACCGACTATCCGCACTCTGGTAGAGAGTGAAAAATTGGAGGACATGAAAGCAGTGAAGGTACATAACAGGAATAGGACAGTGTGGAATGGGGGAGGTGAAGAGAAGAGGAGAGAGAAAGATAGCAAGAGAACAATAGAGAGGCAGGACGTTATTGAGAAACAGATATGGCTTATTACCTGTTGATGATGACATGTATAGCATTCTCAACTGGATTGGTCTGAGAAGTATTTCATGATGGGTAAAGTCTTTTTACAAGCAAAATGAGAAATAGTGATTGACTGTTTTAAAAAATAATTAGAATAATAATAACAATTGGGAAAATCATAGAAAAGATATTGAATGTTGAAGCGGGGAGATTAATGTCTCTATATTGACTGACATGCATGGCATTCCCTTTTGAAAAAGCAATGTAATACACTGTAAAGTTATATGTAATCCAATGTAATATAAAGAAGATAATGATGATTATAAAAATACAAATAAAAAAAAGAAAATGAAAAGACAAAAAAAGAAATTAAAAAAAAATAAATTAAAAAAAAGAAATACAATACATATATTGTCTTCATAAAAAGAGATTCTTAGAACCCAGTTGAACTACTGGATGGAAGGGTCCTATGTGACTATATGAACTTGATCAGCATTTAACTCTTCCCCCAGTATGCTATTGATAATGATATGTGACACAATTATGTCATGTCTATTGACTATGGTGAGAGAAGAAGAAATAAACTATTAATATATTAAATTATAGATATTTTAGAGCTGTTTATTTTACCTTTATTTAACTTAGTAAGTTTCTGTATGCTTGGAAGGGGTTGCTGTTCTGTTCAGAATGATTAGGATGGATATACTTAGACTTGAAAACATATAATCAATGTGACTTATAAGCCATAAAAAAAAAGAGACACAGATTGGGGACCAGCAGTTAGCATAATGGCTATGTCACTGGACTCCCATGTAGTCGACCGCGGTTTGTGTCCCGGACCCGGTGGCTTAAAGCTCATGCTAGGCACAGGTGCGTGTATGCTCAAGATCCTGAGAGGAGAATGGAGGAGAAGGGATTGTGGTGTGGCCATCCCCCCTGGGGGGTGATTTATCGCTTTCTGTCTCTCTGTCTCTCTCTGTCTGTCTGGCGAGCGCAGGTGCCCTATAGCTAAAACCTCTCTCTCCCCCCCTTAAAAAAAAAAAGAAAGAAAAAAGAGAGACACAGATTGGCTGAATGGATTAAAAATCAGAAAGCTGAGAAGAAGACTAAGTTATCCGTGGCTACTGAGATATAATTCATTTTTTTGTTTTTTAAAATAAATAAATACATGTTTAGTTGTTCTTCTTTCTTTCTTTTTTCTCTCTCTCTTTCTCTCCTTTCTTATCCTTTTTCTTTTAGCTAATCACTTGCTACTCAATATGAACACACTGAGTGTCTAGATTGGTCTAAGTGAAATGTAGCCAAACATCCAAATACTATTAGGATCAACATATTACTCAATCCCCACTGAATCTGTGGCATGAAGAGAGAAAATTGGAATGGCACAAAGTTTTCAGATCATTTCTTCCTGCATAGATAGCTCTGATCACTCAGATTGAGCTTCTAGAAATTAGAAAGAAAAGAACAGCTCATCAGATACTAGAAATAACCACAGAGGCATAAGAAATATGAGAAACCAAGAAAATACTTCTCCAAGGGAAAAGAATAATTCCTCTTTGCCCACAGACAGTACAATGGAACTTACAAAAATGTCTGATAAAAAAATTTAGAATATTCATAGTGACAAAGCTAACAGAGATGGAAGAGAAGAGATACAATGAACTCCAGAAGAAAAGAGGCAATGAGTTCTAGGAGGTGAGGATGTTCTTGCAAGAACTGAAAGGAGAAATACACTTCATAAAAAAGAATCAAATGGAACTGTTGGAGATGAAGGATATAATACAGGAAGTCAAAACATCCCTTGAAAGTGTTCAAACCAGAAAAATCTACCATGAAGACTGAGAAAGTAGCCCAAAAAAATAAGAATAACATATGAGAAATGCTAGATACCATTAAACGTCCACACACCCAGATAATCAGTATCTCAGAAGGTGAAGAAACTAATAAGGGCATTGATAATCTATTCCATGAAATCCTGGAAAAAAGCTTTCCAAACTCAGAGAGGCATTCAAAGATTCAGACTCAAAAATAAAAGGATCCCAAATAGGACCAAGCCAAGAAGGTTTTCTCCAAGACACATTATAGCCAGATTGACCAAAACAAGTTACTAAGATTGGCAAGAGAAAAACCTCAAGTTACCCAGAAAGGATTTCCCATCTAACAGTGGACCTCTCATCAAAAAATGTGAGCAAAGAAAAAATGGGAAAATATACTCAAAGTAGAGTTAAAAACAATTTCAGCCAAGAATACTACTGTACCGGCAAGATTATCCTTCATATGGGAAGAGAAGACAAGAACATTCTCAGATAAACAAAACCTATAAGAATTTATTGACACCAGATCACTTCTCAAAGAAGTTGTGCAGAGAATGCTATCTCAAGAAAACTAAAGTCAGACACACAGAAATTAGAGTTCAAAAATAAAGAAAATGGTCAGTTTAATAGTTGGGACAAGTCCAGAATTGAATGTTATCTTCCAGAATTTAAATGGAAAAATCAGACCACAACAGAAGATAGATTAAATACCTGAGTTTGAACTGCTGAAATAGAATTTTATGACTTTTGACTCAAACATTACTGATTTTCTTCTATGTTTTGTTTTTCACAGTTTAGGATTTTTTGTCTTCACTTGAATTCTGGACAGGTTCATGTAACTAGTATTTGAACAGAATCCTAATCTCTTTCCTGGCTTTAAGTCTTAAGTAAAGTTTTCATAATATTTTTTGATTTTGATTTCCTAAAGCTAAAACTGCCTTTCTTGAAATTAAAACAAAATATTAAAAAATACCTGTTTACTGACCACAGTAAGATATATATAGCTTCACCTAGGTGTTACTTTACAATATATTCATTCTACCCACAGAGCTTCACGCCTAAAGTCAACATGTGTTCATAGATATGTATATATAAGCTGAACTTGCTATTAAAAGTTTTCAGATTAAGATATTTTGTGAATCAATAAAATGTAGAAAAAATTAAAAAGTAATGGAAAGCAACAGCAGATACTAGAGACAGTGTGGGAGGATGGTGGGAAATGGCAGAGGGTGAGAAATAGGGAGGGGAATTATATAATTCCAAGAAACAAGAAATGAAAATTATTTGTTGACAGTAATATGTATAATTAAGCCAGTATACAGTGTATTCTGGATTAGAAATCACATTTTGAGGAACCAGCAGTTAGTGTAATGGCTATGTCGCTGGACTCCTACGTAGTCGACCGCGGTTCACATCCCGGACCCGGTGGCTTAAAACTCACGCCGGGCATGTGTGCGTGCGTGCCCAAGATCCCAGGAGAAGGGAGGAGAAGGGATTGCGGCGTGACCATCCCCCCTGGGGGGTGATTTCTCACTTTCTGTCTCTATGTCTCTCTCTGTCTGGCGAGCACACGCACCCTATAGCGAAAACCTCTCCAAAAAAAAAAAAAAAGATATCACATTTTGTATGCTGTGATGATATTCAGTGAAAAAATGTAAAATAAATGAATTAATAAAACAATCAGAAACCCTCCATCTGCTGCCTACAAGAATGTCATCTTGTGGATTAAGACACACATGGCTTAAGATGAAAGGCTCTAAAAGGTATTCCATGCAAACGGAAACCAAAAAGGACCAGAAGTCGTTACACTTATTTTGGACAAAATAGGCTTTAAGACAAAAACTGTAAGAAGAGATTAAGAAGGGCATTATATAGTAGTAAAAGGGCTAGTTCATGAAGAAGATATAACATTTGTAAGTATCTATGCACCCAACTCGGGAGCACGCAAATATGTAAAGGAAAGACTTCTACATCTAAAAGAAGAGACAGACTGTAACACACTAATTGTTGGAGATATCAACGCCCCATTATCTCCTTTAGACAGATCAATGAGACAAATAAAAAGCAAAGAGATTCAGGACATAAATGATACCATAAATCAGATGAATTTGATAGATATCTATAGAATTTTCCACCCAAAAGACACAAAATATACATTTTTCTCAGCCTCGCAGGAAACCTTTTCAAAGATTGACCACATTATAGAGCACAAACCCGTCCTTTACAGGTTCAAAGATAGAGAAATTATGCCCAGCATCTTCTCCAACCATGCTGGAATTAAGCTACATGTTACTCTCAGAAAAAGGAAAATCTTATAATACCCAAATACATGGAAACTAAATAACCTACTTGTGTATTACTTCATTATTACTGAAGAGATTAAGACTGAAATCAAAAGATTCATGGAAACAAATGATAATGAGTACATGAGCTTCCATAATCTATGGGACACTGCAAAAGCAGTTGTTAGAGGAAGTTTATAGCAATTAATGTGTACAAAAAGAAGAAGGAAAGGTGGCAAAAGGACAACCTAACATCATGCTTCAGGGAACTGGAAAAAGAAAAAAATAATAATTCCAGGAGAAAAGAAATAATAAAGATTTGAGCAGAAATAATTGAAATAGAAAAGAAATAACCTCTACAGATAATAAACGAAAGAAAAAGCTGTTCCCTTGAAAAGATAACAAGATTGACATACCATTAGCTAGACTAATTAAGAAGAAGGGAGAAATGAACCAGATACATCAAATTCACAATGAATCAGGCAACATTGCAACAGATATAACAGTAATGTAAATATCATTACACAATACTATGAGCGACTATATGGCAACAAAGAAGAAAACCTGGATGAAATGGACATATTCCTGGACACATATAATCTACTAAGATTGACTCAGGAGGACATACAAAGCCTGAAGAGACCCATACCAACAAATGAGATTGAATCAGTAATAAATAATCTCCCAACAAAGAAAAGTCTATGTCTTTATGGCTTTAATGCTGAATTTTACAAAACTTTTAAAGAAGAGGTAACCCTCCATTCTACTCAAACTGTTTCTAGAGATTCAAAAGAAGGGAACTCTATAATGAGGCATCATTCTATGATACCTCAATCACCCTCATTCCCAAAACAGATAAGAATATGACAAAAAAAGGAAAACTACAGATTTGTATTTCTGAAGAATGTAGATGCAAAATTCTCAAAAAGATACTTGCTAACCATATTCAACAGCATATTAAAAATAATTTATCACAACCAGGATGCCTTTATTCCAGAGATGTAAGGGTGGTTCAACATATGCATAACCATAAATGTAATACACCATATTAACAGAAAGAAAAAGAAAAACCATATGATCATTTTAATTATTGCTGAAAAATCATTTGAGAAAATAGACATTTCTTTATGATCAAGACTCTCAGTAAAATTGGCACAGAAGTTTCATTTATCAGCCTAATAAAAGCCATCTATGAAAAATCAATAGCTTGTACTAAAAGAGGGAAAGCTGCAAGCTTTTCCACTAAGAACTGGTACAAGACAAGGCTGTACCCTCTCTACACTCCTATTACATATAGTATTGGAAGTTCTAGCCAATGGAATCAGACAAGAGAAGGAAATAAGAGGCATTACAATGGCTTGATTTTATACATAGAAAACCCAATAGTATCCATGAAAAAAAAAACAAAAAAAACTTCTGAAAGTAATAAATGCATACAGTAAAGTGGCAGGAAACAAAATTAACTTACAAAAATCTACAGCATTTCTATATACAAACAACAAAGAGACAGAGACAGAACTAAAGAATGTAATCCCACTTACCATAGCCACAAAACATATAAGATACCTAAGAATAAAACTAACCAAGGAAGTCAAAGACCTCTATAAGGAAAACTATGAAAATCTTTAAAAAGAGATTAAAAAATGACACAAAAAAGTGGAAGGATATCTCATGTTCTGGATTGAGAGAATTAATATATAATCAAAATGGCAATCCTCTCCAAATTAATCTACATATTTAATGCAATCTCTAAAAATTTATGAGACATTCTTCACAGATCTAGAAAAGACAATCATAGAGTTTGTCTTGAATCATAAAAGATCCCATATTGCCAAAGCAATTTTACATAAAAACAGTGGAGTGGGTAGCATCTCACTTCTTGACCCAAAAGCTGTGATAAGCAAAACAGCATGGTATTGGCACAAAAAAGTACAGGTGGACTCATGAAACAGAGTAGACTCCTTAAGTAAACTCTAAATGTACAGTCGACTCATCTTTGACAAAGGGTACCCGTCAATCCAGTAGGGAGAGGGGAAACCTCTTTATCAAATGGTGCTGGAAAAACTGTATGTCCACCTGCAGAAAGAAGCTGTATATCTACCTGTCACTATTAACAAAACTCTACTCAAAGTCGATCAAAGATCTAAACCTAAGGCTGAAAATGATAAAACTTCTGCTGGAATACTCTGGGGAAACTCTGAGAGACATTGGGATAGGCAAAGACTTCCTAAAAAAGACCCCCAAAGCACAGGCCATAATCCCCAAAACAAACAGATAGGGTTACATCAGATTATGAAGTTTCTGCACAACAAAGGACACCATAATTAGTGTGAATCCACAACCTTCTGAATGGGAAAGAATTTTTGTTAACTGTGCCTCACATAAGGGATTTTAACCAGAATACACAGGGAACTCATGTAGCTTACCCTGAAGAAAATTATTAACCCAATAAAAAAATGGGAAAATGAACTGAATAAACAACTCTCTAAGGAAGACATACAAACAGCCAAAAAGCATATGAAAAAATGCTCAACGTCCCTCATCATAAGAGTGATGCAGATTGGGACCAGCAGTTGGTGTAATGGCTATGTCGCTGGACTCCCATGTAGTCAATGGCAGTTCGCGTCCCGAACCCAGTGGCTTGAAACTCACACTGGGCGCATTTGCATGCGTGCCCAAGACCCCAAGAGGAGAATGGAGGAGAAGCGATTGCGGCGTGGCCATCCCCCCGGGGGGTGATTTCTCGCTTTCTTTCTCTCTGTCTCTCTCTGTCTGGCTGGCTAGTGCACACACCCTACAGAAAAACCTCTCCAAAAAAAAAAAAAAAGAGAGATGCAGATCAAAACCACAATGAGATACCACCTAACCTGTTACAACAGCAAAGATTAAAAAACAAAATGATAAGTGCTAGAGGGGATGTGGTAAAAGGGAAACACTCCTACATTGTTGATGGGAATGTAAATTGGTCCAGCCACTGTGGAGAACAATATGGAGGTTCCTCAAAGACCTTCAAATAGAACTACCATATGATCCAGTAATTCCACTCCTGGGTATGTACTCAAAGGACAAGAGAACACTCAGTTGAAAAAGTGCTTGCCCAACTATATTTATTGCAGTATTATTCATTCTTGTTAAGAAATGGAACCAACCCAAATGTCCACAAACAGATGAATGACTGAAAAAGTGTGGCACATGTATTTCATGGAATAGTTAAGCCAAAAAAAAAAAAAAAAGACACTGGCATTTGATAGAAAATGGATGAACATAGAAGATTTATTGCTGAGTGAAGCAAGTCAGGCTATGAAACAGAGACATTGCATATCTTTACTTAACATATACCAACTGTCTACACTCTATGGCATAGACTAAAAGACTGGAGGACATAAAAGCATTGAAAATTGTTACAGACACTGGGGACAAAGTGGAAGGAGAGTGTGAGAGGTGAAGAGTGCAGGAAGGGAAATTTGGGAAAAAAATGGAGAACTAAGACATTTGTGGGACACAGATATGGTTTGTTGCCTGTTGATGATGTTGTGTGTAGTATTCTCAACTCACCTGGAATGTAATGTAGGTCATGTTGGGTAAAATCTCTTTACAATCCTAGTGATATCTAGTTATTAATTGTATAAATAATAATAATGATAATAATTTTAATAATTGTTTAAAAAGAACACAAAGAGGACCAGTCTATCATCTCCACAGCCCTGTGAGTGTAGAGAGCAATAAACCAAGGAGATACAGCCCCTTTGACCTGGAGAAATGGGATGAACAGCCACAATGACTGAAGCCTTTGAGTACCCCTTCACAATGGAGACCAAGAATTCTGTGAATTTCCACTTCTACTCCCAGAATATGGTGTGTGAGAGCACCAACCCCAACAGAGACTGAGTAATCTGAACTGTTTCCTCTTTGGTAAGCAGACCTATACTCACACTTACCTCAGAGTCAAGCCTTATGTGAACCTTGCAGGACCCCCTCTACTCAGCCCCACTTGAACCCTGTTTTCCCCCACTTCTTTCCCAATTCCCCAGAGCCCCATGGATACCCTGTCTGGACCCCACCCCTTTCACAGTCTAAAGGGCCCTGCCCACTTTCCACTTCCTCTGAAAGGCACAGAAACACCCCTTCCAGACCTGTTGGGTCTCATCAATCTACTAGTCTCCAGAAAGCCAAGTCTGAGTCACACAGAGACCCTAGCCTCAGAGTGCAACACAAAGCTCTTCTCCTTCTCACTCTAATAGCAGTCCCTTTTCCTAGCTGTCCTACTTATTGTGACCCCTGAAAACAGATTCTTCTAAAAAAATTCTATCAAAATCAATGCCAAAATGATTCTTTTAACTAGTATTAAAGGTCACAGTCATAGGAAAAATAATTAAGTGAACTGAAAAAATAACATTTATAATATTTCTACCACTATAGAATCGACTCCCTAAATCAGAAAGAAGTACTCCATGATATTCCTAGAAGTCGACACAGGAACATAAAAATAAAAAACAAAAGCAAAGCAAAACAAAACAACAACAAAAACTATTTTATCACCAAAGGAACTTAGTATCTCCTCACTAGTGATGGGCAGAATACAGGAAATCCCATAATTGTCAGAAATGGAATTTGGAACATTGATCATAACAAAACTCAATGAGATGCAAGAGAAAACAGACAATTTCAGAAAGTGAGAATAACAATGAATAACATGGAAGAGAGTTTCAACAGAGATACACCTTTAGAAAGAGACACAAATCTTGGAGATAAATACAATATAGGAAATAAAATATTCTGTAGAAGGCAACAACAGGTTAGATCATGAAAAAGAATCTCTGAACCTGAAGATACATTTCATATAGTACAAGATGTCAAAAAAATTATTTAAAAATCTAAAAAAATCTAATATGCTAATCATATGACAGAATTTGGCATTCAAATAGCCACATCTGATTTTTTTTTTTAACTTTCAGACAATCCTTTTAAAAATGTCCTTACATTTTGCAACATTTAGTTATTCGGAGTTGACTGCCTTTTCAAAAAAGCTTTGGTTTGGATAGTCTACTGTTGGAAATGTAAACTAACGATCCTAGAGGTTTTGTTATCTCTTTGTTCAAAGTGCTTTAGAAAGCTAATTGGCCAGATTAACAAGGTCGTGTATTTGGATAGTTATCCAATTAACTTGTTGTCTTAAGTAAAACAGACCCTACATCTTACTCATAGAGAAAGGTAGAATTTAAAATGATATCGCTTGGATGAATTCAAAAGCTTACCTGTCATGTCAGGATACTGTTCAAAAGTTTTTGCCAAGTCATTTAAAAATAAAGTCATCTGGCCTTTGTTTCCATTGTTGGACTTTATTCTAATTAATGTTCTTTGAAATTACTTATAGTACAGCCTCATAAAAGTATTTTTCTAAGAGGCAGATTTATTTTGGTTCTACACAGTGTTTTTATTAAAATACTCTAAAGCATAGTTTCAATTTGCCCTTTTTAACCATTCTGTGGCTCCTTCTTGTGATACTAACACATAAAACGACTGATAAAGATAAGAATATCTGGGATTATTTATTTTGTCATTTAAATCAAATCCCATGGGATTCTTTTTTAAATCTGAACATTTATTTATAATATTTGTGAGTTTTGTTTTCTTCTATGGGTTATATGATAAGAACAGTTCTACTCTCTGTTATAGACTTTACATAGAGGCAGCCAGACTCAGGAGTGAGGGATGGTAGAAGATGGCTTGAGAGCTGGTTGAATTTCTTTCAGTAGAGATAAAAATGCAGGTGAGGAAAGAGTTTGACATGAGGAAAATCATAAAAAAGAGAATGTAGGGAACCAGCAGTTAGCATAATGGCTATGTCGCTGGACTCCCACGTAGTCGACCGCGGTTCGCGTCTCGGACCCGGTGGCTTACAACTCACGCCAGGCGCGTGTGCGTGCGTGCCCAAGATCCCAAGAGGAGAATGGAGGAGAAGGGATTGCGGCGTGACCATCCCCCCTGGGGGGTGATTTCTCGCTTTCTGTCTCTATGTCTCTCTCTGTCTGTCTGGCAAGCGCACGCGCCCTATAGCGAAAAACCTCTCCAAAAAAAAAAAAAAAGAGAATGTAAAGGAGGTGCCAGATAGGGTAGTGGAAGAACAACTGGAAAAGTAGTCTTCTGAAATTTTAATTTTCCCAATTACTTTTTAAATTTACATCTTTTTTTTTTTTTCTTTTTTTCTTTTTTTGGAGAGGTTTTTGCTATAGGGCGCGTGCGCTCGCCAGACAGACAGAGAGAGATAGAGAGATAGAAAGCAGGAAATCACCCCCCAGGGGGGATGGCCACACCGCAATCCCTTCTCCTCCATTCTCCTCTCAGGATCTTGGGCACGCACGCACACGCGCCCGGCGTGAGTTTAAGCCGCCGGGTCCGGGACTCGAACTGCGGTCAACTACGTGGGAGTCCAGCGACATAGCCATTACGCTAACTGCTGGTCCCTAAATTTACATCTTGAAGGGAAGGGTTTTTTATCCTACCTCTGTTGGTTGCATCTAGATAACATCAAAAGTAACTTTCCCATTCAATTTGCCTGAGGCTATGACCAGTTTTTTATAATTGTACATACAAATATACCATTTAGAAACTTCCAAGGATCCCCATTATTTAGCCAGTGTAGATTGAGGTTACTGAACTTTGTGGGCACATTTTCTTAATTATTTGCAAGACGGAGCACCATAGGTATTATACATACAGCCAGGTGGTGTTTCCAAGAGGGTAAAAATTCCACTTTAGATAAGCAATTTCCTACTGAGAAGCTTTGAAAGAGTTCAAAAACTGGGTTGGGACTGTCAGATTAATGTGTATTGCTCTTGGATATTTCTCCTCAAGACTATCCTGGAGTAGATTATATGTATTTACCAAACCTTTGGCCACTGGGTGGCAACAAAGTGCTCAGAATACCAGGGTAAATAGTCTTTTATATGTATTTTTCTGGCTGAGCAAAAAATTCTCTAAAACGTTTTTCTTGTGGACAGGTTTTATATGAATACCTTGTATCATGGTAGAAGCCTCTCAAACATCCCTGCATGGTTTTTAGTTTCCTAAAGGCATCTTTTTAGGCCAAAGAGTGAAAGTGTACTTTATTTTGGGGGTAGAAATTTCACCCATACACAAATTTTAAACTTGAAAACAGAATTTTCATCAAGAATGAAAAAAGAGTAGGGGTTTCCTCCTAAACAGTGAGCAACATCCCTAATCCACAGAAAATCATGCACCAGTGAAGCATAATTTGGTCTCTCAGGCCACATGGCTGTGATGGCAAAATATGTTGAAGTGAGGGACCAGCTTTTGGCTTTGTCGTTATACTCCCATGCAGTCAGTCTCGACCGCCGTTCGAGTCCTAGACCCAGTGGCTTAAACTCACGCTGGGTGCATGTGCATGTGTCGCCAAGATCCCGATAGGAGAATGGAGGAGAAGGGATTATGGTGTGGCCATCCGCCCTGGAGGCTGATTTCTCGCTTTCTGTCACTCTGTCTCTCTCTGTCTTTCTGGGGAGTGCACACACCCTATATCAAAAACCTCTCCAAAAATTAAATAAATACATAAAAATAAATAAGTAAAATATGTTGGAGTGAGATGAGATACCACTTAACCCTAGTCAGAATGGCTAAAATTTAATAAATAAATAATGAAAAGTGTTGGCAAGGCTGAGGCTCTCCTACACTTTTGGTGGGAATGTAAATTAGTGCAACCACTGTTAAGAGCGATATGGAAATTCCTCTATAACCTACAAGTAGTACTACCATCTGACTCAGTAATTGCTCTCTTGGTTATTTACCCAAAAGATAGCAAGGAAGACTGACATCCATGTTTATTGCAGCATTATTTAAAATTGCTAGGACATGGAATCAACTCAAATGTCCTAATATAGATGAGTGGATTGAAAAAAAAAATGTGGGCTATGTACTCTGTGGAATACTACTCAAACATAAAAAAAAGAGACCCTGAAATATGATGCAAAGTGGATGAATATGGAAGACTTAGTGATAAGCAAAGCCAACCAGACTACAAAAGACAGACTTTGTACGTCTCCACTAAATATACACCGAAGGTCTGTACTCTACAGAAGAAATGGAAAGATTAGAACATATACAACTGGGGAGGGCAACTGTAGATACTAGAGCTAGTAAGAATGTGGTACTACTGGCATGGGTAACAGGGTGAGCGAGGGAGGTGGCCTAGAGATCAAAAATATGTTTAATTTACACAAAATGAAGTTATTTGCTGATGATGACGTATATGCTAATGTCTTCATCTTGAATGATATGCACTGTTTGCGTGCTGGGAAAAACCATACTGTACACTGTAAAGATGTATAGCAATTAGTTATAAATAAACAAATCAGAAAAATTGGTCATGGTAATATTTTCTGAGAGCTGATCCTTTTTGAAATTTGATTTTTAATTATGGGGGCCAGCAGAAAGCATAACAGTTTTGTTGCTGGACTCCCACGTGGCCAACCACAATTCAAATCCTGGATCTGCTGACTTCAAAATCATATGAGGTGCATGTACGTGTTTGCCCAAGGTACCGGGAAGAAAATGGAGAAGGGATTGTGGCAGGGCCATCTGCCTGTGAGGGGTGATTTCCTACTTTCCCTCTCACTGTCTCTCCCTGTCTGGTGAGCACATGCCAACTAAGGCAAAATCTTCTATTAAAAATATTAATTACACTTATTTTTTCTTAGTAAGGGTTGATGTCTGCTATTGATATTATTCATTAAAAGTCATATTCTTACAGTTAATGACATTGGAATAATTTACATAGGAAGTGAATTTCATAGTAACCAATCATGGTGACCCAAAGAGGATTACAAATTGGGTAAGATAGCAAGAGGAAGAATACCTTGATGGAACAAAAAAATTCCAATTTTATAATAAGTTTTCTTATAAAAAGGAGAACTGTTTTTAAAAATCTAATCAGAGTTTCCAAATAAAATAGTTTCTGTAAGGTGTAACAGCACTAAAAAATCTTAGATTACCGTGAACCCTGTCATTGTAAGAAATAAAAATAGAAAAATTAAATTATTTTTTAATTAAAAAGTATAAATCTCTGCTTTGAAAGATCATGTATGTAGGTGTATGAAGCGATTCCTAACACTTTGTGGAAAAGTAGAATCGAATGCAAGTTTATTGTGGTCCAAAGCATTTAGAAATCCATGCATAGTTTTTTTCATAATTCACAATCTCCTTTAAGTTATTGAAGGCCCCTCATATTACTTTTTTTTGTAAATCAATTTTGCATAAAAATGTTACTTACGAAAAAGCACAAAGGTAAACAAAAATTGGCCCAGCTGTTACTCACTGTTAACACAGCTCTGCTGTGTGGGCTGGGACCACACAGAAGACCTGGGTTTGATTCCTGGCCCAACACTAAAGGCCAGACTTAGTGGCATGCACTTACTATCCCAGCTGGAAGGCAGAGGCAGGAGGATCAACATGGTGTGACCCTAACTTAACAAACCAAGCTTTGTGCATGAGTTGAGAATTTCTGGAAATCCATTCAGCAGACTGCTAACTCAATTTTTTGTTTTTGTTCCTGTTTTTTATCTTTGTGGGGAGGCTTATGGACTTAAAAAAAAAAAAAAAAAAAAAAAAAAAAAAAACCAGCAGGACTGTCCATCGAACATCTCAATCAGTACCTGGGTCACAGAACACCTACACCTCCTAGGTCCAGATGAGAAGCCAGGTCCTCTGTTACTCCAGAATTTCCTCCCTAATTCCCTGACAAAGCCCCCTTTATGAAGAACTGGGAGAGAAAGGCTGCAAGGCCTGGAGAAGATACTCAGAGTTCTGTCTCCAGAAGTCCCAGTATGGAGAACACACCTGTAGCTGGGCCTTATCCCCTATCCAGACTTTCCTAGAGCAGAATAGCTCCATCCACATGCATTCTGGATCCTCATTGTCTATTGGCCCTTCCTGGACCACATTTGGGCAAAGATTTTATGAGGAAAAGGGGACAATGACTCAGATCTTAGTCATGGAAAGGGTGGGTCGATTGCAGCTGCCTGGCGCAGCCCTGCTCTCCAGGATGTCACAGTGCCCCTTGCCGACGACAGGACCCACCTTCAGCAGTCACTGTGATAACAAGAAACTATTGGGCTAAGTTCTTTAGGTACTGTCATTCTAATGTTCTTCAGGTACTGTCATTCTTCCTGCTGTCACAACCCAAAAAGATGGATCAGGAAACTATTCTAGGGAATCAGCAGATGGCATAGTGGTTACATCGCTGGACTCTTCACGTAGCCTACTGCAGTTCCAGTCTCAGACTTAGCAGCTTAAAACCCATGCCAGGCGTGTGTGTGTGTGTGTGTGTGTGTGTGTGTGCCCAAGATTCCAAGAGGAGACTGGAGGAGAAGGGATGTCCTGTGGATGGCCATTTCTCCCTGAAGTGTTGTCCTGCCGACCCGCGGGACAGTCAAACAGGTTTCCTGAGGGAAGGAGTGAGAGACGGGACGAACGGTGCACTGGCACAGCACGGAGATGACGCAGTGTCTCTTCAGGGTTGTCTCTTTATTGTGGGCAGCACAGAGATGACACAATATTCAGGGTCATCCGGAGACGACATGGCGTCACAGCTCTGGGTCATCTGGAGATGACGTGGTGTCACAGCTCAGGGTCGAATGGAGACAACGCGGCATCACAGCTCTTCAGGGTCTTCAGGGTCATCTGGTGATAATGGGCCAGGGATCATGGTTATATACACATTGGTGGGCCGTGATTGGTTGAATGAAGGATAGTAAAAGGTGGGTTATGATTGGTTGCTTTGTGGATCAATCATGAGGTGCCCGGATATGCAAATCTGAGAGATTCTAAGCTCACTAATTTGCTATGGGAAGTGGTCAATCAGAGTATGATTTTGAAGGTGAGGTTTTTGAAGGGGAGCCAGTTGTGGCCTTTGTAATTGTTTGCTTTCTGAGCCTAAGATGGCAATAGTAAGAGACTCATGGAAAATGGCCTCAGCAGACTCGCTGGTGCGCAGCCTCCCACAAAGTGTTATTTCTTGCTTTTTTGTCACTCTGTCTCTCTGGTGAGTGTACACACCTTAAAGCAAAATTCTCCCCCTCCCAACAAAAAAATATATAAAAAGGGAAAAGGAAAAAAAATATTCTAAAGTCCATCCTGGAACACTGATGTCCTCATAAGTAGATTTTTATCTCCATGGAAAAGTATCTATAAATGGGCTGTGAGCTTTTAAACATGTCATCCATCAACTTGAACTCCAGCACTTGAACTTCTGCTGTTTCCAGACCCTGGACATGAAATATCATGGAACAGGTGAAGATGAACAAGAACACGCCTGTGTATGTGTCAAAGGATGTACAGGAAAGCTGGGTCAAAGAAGGACCACAAAGTTCTGCTGACTAATTTTGTCCTTATAGGATGAGCCAGCAATTGTACTAACAGTGCAGGGCACGTGACACAGCCAGAAAAAAAAAAAAAGGAATGAAAATAAATGAGGGCAGGCTGCTGGAGACTCTGAGGGATAACCAGTAAGGATCAGAGGAGTGGCCACCTGAACCTGTGAGTCCAGCAACTCTAAGTGGATAATGATAGAAACATCTGGTGAAATAAATGTTTTTCCAAGTAAATCTTGTTTTCTTCCTACTAATTAATTCATGTGTGTGCTCATAAACTCACATATATGTTCACAATTATTTTGTCACATATATGTGTGTGAAAAATGACAGAACCTGCATAGTCTATACAGATCATGTTATCATTTCTCTAATGCTTGAGGGGATGTTAAGTGTGCCAGAGAGAGAGAGAGAGAGAGACAGAGAGAGAGAAAACTTCCCAGTGAGGCCTGGGCATGTACAATCCTCTTCCTCCATTTCTTCACATGTGCACAATGTGCGACCACCAGGGCTGGGGTTCAATCTGCAGTCACCCATGTGGGTCACAGTGGTACAACACTTACCCACTGTGCTAATAGTCCAGAATAGTACACCCTCTTGTTCCCTGGAATCTAGCCCTTCTTTGTCTGAGTCCAGTTTGAACAGTGCTCTGTGAGGTCTCTCTGCTGAGTGAGAACAGGGAATCTCTACAGATAGGTTTTATGTGCCTTCTGGAGCACTCTGGGAGCCCTTACTCTGCTGTCCCCACTGAGCAGGATTGAGCAGTCTTGTAATCAGGCCGGAGCGCAGAGGCAGTCTGGGAGGCTGTGGTTCCTGACCTGAAGCCAGAGAATCTTTCTGAGGTGCCTGAGCATTGGTAGTCCTTCCCGGTGGTCAGGAGTTTGGGAACATATCCTGGGTTCTACTGCAGCCATGCTGCTCCCTGGTTGCCAACCTTGCTGATATTCTCAGTGCATGTGAGTGTGGTCTCTGTCCTGAGCCCAAGGACACTAAGGGCAGCTGATTCAGTTCTGCCTGGGCCACAGTCACCACAAGGGGTCAGGGAGGACAGTGAAAGCAGGATCCCAGCCCTATGAGAAGATGAGAGTATGGGGCAGAGATGAGCATGAACTCTCACTCCCAGGTGAAGTCAGTCCTCACCTGTGCTTTGAGCTGGGGAGGCAAGGAGGGTGGAGCTCAGGTCATGGTTTAGATTCCACTCTACCTCTGAGTTGGATTGGGAGATGAGTGACTATAAGTCTCTTTAAATCTCTCAAAGTCTTCCTGAAGCTGAGTCACCAAATTCAAATATGACCTGGCTGACTGTGCCTGGGCCTCCCGGCCCCAGGTTCTCCTTTGAGGAAACGATGGTATTTTTCACTGTTTATACTGGAGCCTTTGCACTTTGTTACCCTCATTTAGGTGGTAATTCTGTGTGTATTTTGTTTAGTGGGAAGTAAGTGTCCCAATGATTTCTTACCCCACAATTAGCCATGTTTCTGAAGTGACTGAGTGACCTGCACAGGAGGACCTCACCCAGGTCTGGAGCCTGTGGAACCCTGGATCTGAGTGCCAGCAAAGACTCCATCTAGGAACCATACTCTGAGTCGACTGGATAGGATGACCTGGTTCTACCTTCTCCATGTCTCTGAGAGGAATCCTGGTCCTGGACATGGATGTATCACTGTGTAAAGAAAGCTGCTTAGGGTGTAGTGTTGGCAAAAAGTCCATCTAAATGCCCTTCATGTCAGTGAGTCACCAGGGCCTCAGTCCTGTGGTTGCTTATAATGTGACAAGGACACATGGAACATAAATGACCTCCTCTTCATTAAGGAAATGCAGATCAGAACCATAACACACCACCACCTCATTCCACACTGGGATGATTGGAAAAGTCAATAAGGGTCTGTAAAACCATGTAAGATTTAGACCCTTTAATGTATTTTCATATACTGAAAATCAGCCTGGGAGCAGATGGGGGTAGAGCTTCAACACAAGTCTCAGGGCCTCCCTCGGCTTACTGGTGCACACATGCACAGTCATAATCCAGGCTGGCTGAAGCTCAGGTGGATTGTGGTGTCAACACCAGGTGGGTTCCTCTCTCTCTTTCTATTAATAAAATAAATAAACTTAGTAAATAAACTTAAGAAAAGAAAGACAATTAGTTTGATTTTTTTCAGAGCCAACATATGACCTAGAAATTCCACTGCTAATTCTCTATCCAAAGATATGAGAGAACCTCTCCACATAAAATTTAAAACTTGCATACAGATGTTCACAACAACTTTACATGTGAATGCCAAAAGGTGTGAGTAACCCAAAGGTCCAATGGCTGATGAACAAACTGCATCATGGTAGACAGACAGAGAATGTAGGTAATAACAAGGAATGAGGCATGGACATCTCCATGCATCATGTGTCCCGAAACATTTTATTTTAATACATGAATGTCTTCAGTAATGTGGGCAGAACAATGGGAATGCCGGCCCCATGCTTGATGGTGAAAAGCCAGAGCCCATACGGCCAACCAGGAGATAAATCACCACCCTGAGCTTCAAAAATGCACAGAGCACATGTATGTGCCAAGGAATCTGATGGGATGGAGAACTGGAGGAAAAAGGATTCTGCCATGATGTTGAATTTTAAAAACTTGTATTTTTTATTGAAAAAATAAAAAAGCCAGGTGTGTGTGTGTGTGCCTAAATTCCTGACAATATGAAGAAAAAGAGTAAAAAAGATTATAGAATGGCAATGTTCCACAGGGGAGTGCTTTGTCTCTGTCTCTCTCTACTTCTGTCTCTCTGGTGAGCATATGTATTCTCCTAGTAATAAAAATAAATATATACATTTTGATTTATGACATAAGAATATTCAAATATTCATTTCCAATGTTGGAAAGATATACAGTAAGTGAATGTAAAAAATAAGAAAAAATTACATTTATGAAAAGAATATTCAAATAATGAGACCAGCAGTTAACATAATGGCTATGTCACTGGATTCCCATGTAGTCAACCACAGTTCGAGTCCTGGACCTGGTGGCTTAAAACTCACGCCAGGCACGTGTGCGTGCATGCCCGGGATCCCGAGAGAAGAATAAAGGAGAAGGGATTGCAGCGTGGCCATCCCCCCTGTGGGGTGTTTCTCGCTTTCTGTCTCTCTGTCTCGCTCTGTCTGTCTGGTGAGTGCACACGCCCCATAGCAAAAAAGCCTTTCCCCCCACCCCCCAAAAAAAGAATATTCAAATATTGACTGAAAACTTACCATGGGCAAATGGAAAACTTAAACTATAATACTAATAAAGTACAGCAGAATATATATATATATATATATATATATTAGTGTGAATTTTGCAAAAATTTATTTTAGAAATTATAATTGTATTTCATAAAATATTGTGCATACTTATATGGCACGTGTAATTTTTTAAAACATATACACATTATGTAATGAACAGATCAAGGCACTAAATTATTCACATTTAGAATATTTAAAATTTCTTTGTTTTCCTCCCTCTCACTCTTCACCATTCCCCACCCTCTTCCCACACTGTCTCTTGGATCCACAGTTGCTCTCTATACTTTTACACCATCCATTATTTCATTTCTGCCATGTAGGGAGAGAATCAAGGTGGGGGAATAGAAGTAAAATATATAAGAAATACAAAATAGAAACTTATCTATTGAACATAATATGTATGTTAATATCTTTTATTAAACCAATGTGCAATGTGTTCTGGATGGGCAAACTCATTTTGTGTGCTGCAATGATACACAGTGAATGAAAGTAAAATAAATATTTTAAAAATAAAATTAAATATTTTCTGTATTATGCACATTTAAAATACACACCTTTTAAACAAAGAACTATTTATTTAATTTATACTTTGCATTGCTATTATTTTAAATTTGCTATAGGGCAGGTGCACTCACCAGAGAGAAACACTGGAGGAGGAGTGAGAAAACAGGTCACCAGGTATGACATTCAAATCATGGTCATCCCTGTGGCAATCCAGTGCCTTAACCACTGGACTGGCCCCTAAAATTCACACTTCTAAATCTGAAGAACAAAAAAGAAATAAAGGAAGCCAGGCACAAAATGACAAACAGTGCATGTTCTCCCTCATTAGGAGAAGATAAAGTTTTGATTGCACAGAAGTGGAGAAAGTAGCAATGAATACCAGAAGAGGAAAAGGGGAATGGGATGGAGGTTTGGAAACACATAGTTAAGAGAAAAAAGAGAAGTAGAATGAGTTGTGGAACACTGTAATAAAGATTTATTTGAAATAGCATTAAAATCCCTGCACAAGGGAAATTGTTAATGCTTATTTCATAAAAATTAAGATATGCTCTTGGGAAGATACTGCTGAGAGAAATTTGAGCATAACCAATGGGAAAATATTTGCAAATCACGTATCTGAAGAAAAGTTTCTTCACAGAGAATGTCAAGAATTTGTAAAACTTTATAAGAAGACAATTTTTATCAATGGGCAAAATAGTTGATACCATACCAAAGAAGATAGGCAAATCTCAAATAATCATGTAAAATTTATTTGACAGGCTGTAAAAAAATATCAGTGCAAATGCTAATGTAATACCAATACTCATCTATTAAAATAAGTAAATATTTTGAAATAGGTAATGTAAATATACAATTTATTTATTCATCCCTCTAATAAAATCACATTTAATAAAATTAACTTCAAATCAGTATATACCATGATCAATGTATTTAAGGTGTAATTATTCAGAACTAAAAATAAAAGCAATCATTGATGAGGTTTTTCTATTAAAGTTTTTTTTTTTTTTTAAATGGGCAAATAAAAAGAAAGATGCCACATGAAATATCAGTGTTGTCAGACAAACTGAGAAGTTACTAATGTGAAAACAAGATTTGAAAAATATTTTGTCAGGGACCAGCAGCTGGACTCCCACGTAGTAGACTGCGATTTGCGTCCCGGACCCTGTGGCTTAAACTCACTCTGGGCGCGTGTGCTTGCGTGCCCAAGATCCCGAGAGGAGAATGGAGGAGAAGGGATTGCGGTGTGGCCATTTCCCCTGGGGGGTGATTTCTCGCTTTCTATCTCTCTGTCTCTCTCTGTCTGTCTGGCGAGCACATGCGCCCTATAGCAAAAACCTCTCCAAAAAAAAAAAAAAAATTTTGTCAATGTTTCAGAAGTTAAATATACACTTATCTTCCAACTATGCAAATCTCAGTGTTTACTAGAAATTTTACATTTATTCATATAAATTTTATTTTATACTTTAATTCATTGTATATCTTACCTTAAGATATTTACATTGCCTTCATTTTTATAAAAACTGAAATCAAGGGACCACCAGATTGCATAGCGGTTACATCACTGGACTCCCACATGGTCAACCATAGTTAGAGTCCTAGACCTGGCAACTTGAAACTCATGCTGGGCACATGTGTTCATGTGCCCAACATCCTTGGAGGGAAATGGATAAGGGATTGTTGTGTGTCCATTCTCCCTGGGAATTTCTCACTTCCCTCTCATGTTGTCTGTCTGTCTATTTCTCTGGCAAGTACGCATGACTTAAGGCAAAAACAAACACAAAAAAAACTCTACAAAAATACTAATATCAAAGTGAATATCCACTGATAGATAAATTGATTAAACAAATACATGCTATCCATATAGTGGGTTATTATTCAGAATTAAAATAATTTTTTATATACATGACATTATGGCTGAGTAGTAAAATAATTGTATTCAGAGAAAGAAACCAGAATTCTAGTAAGTAATGTACAATGTCAGAAGGATCTTTGATGGTAACTTAGGTTATGGAGGGTATAAAAGCTATTCCCAAGGAAATTTTTTAAATGATTCATATGGAGCAGCCAGTAATGTTGTGGTTCAGGCAGTCGGATCCCACATGGCCAATTTTGCAGCTTAATTCCCAGATGCAGTGGCTTAAAAAGCATAGCAGGCACATATGTAAGTATGTCCAAAAATTCTGAGAGAAGGATAAAAAGGGATTCCACATACCTTTTCCTCTCTAGTAAGGCATTCTCACTTTCTCTCTCTGTCTAGCTTTCCAATAAGTGCAAGAACCACATAGCAAAATTCATTTTTATTTTTTTATTAATTCAATTGATATATATCATTTGAATTGCAAAGAGAATTTATCCAACATGAAATACACCTCAGAAGAGTACAGTTGAGAATACTATACACGTTACCATCAACAGGAAATAAACCATTACTGTGTCCCACAAATGTCTCGCCTCTCTATTTTTTCTCCCCAATTTCCTTCCTTGCACTCTTCTCCTCACCTTTTGTTGTTATCATAAATATAATATGTTCTTTAAAGGAAATAGCAAAGGGCGGGGGGACTAGATTTAACAAAGCTATCTTTTTATTTCTTTTTGTATTTTTCCATATGGTACATATGCTTGCTGGAGAGACACAAGACAGAAGAGACAGAGAGAGGGAATATGGGAAATCACCCTCGAGGAGGACGACCACACTGTCAGTATGGCAAAGGTCCCTCAATAAACTGTTTCTTGCACCCAGGCCTTTGTGGTACTCCCTTTATACAATGACTTCTGCTGTAGCCAATGGGATATTAGCAAATATAAAAAGTGCCTTTTCATTTTCCTTTTCCCAGAGGGCACATGTACTTGCTGAAGAGAGAGAGAGAGAGAGAGAGAGAGAGAGAGAGAGAGAGAGAGAGAGAGAAAGAAGGGAAAGTGAAAAAGACGAAAAGTATCTCCAAGTGGAATAGTAACACCACAATCCTTTCTTTAGCTCTCTTTTGAGAATTTTGGACAAAAACTCAGTGTACATTTCAAGTTGCCAAGTCTGGGATTTGAACCACACCAATGTCCGTGTGAGATTCAGCCATTTCAAAAACCAGGCCACGGGATGGGTGTATGTCTATATCTATATCTATATCTTTCTATATCTATATCTATATCTATATCTATATCTATATCTATATCTATATCTATATCTATATATGTTTTAGTGTCCAAAAATATAAAAAAGCTCAAAACATTAACAGAGATGTCTCTCTATATATATAGAAAATCTCTGTTAATGTTTAATAATGTGTAATAATAATGTTAATAATGTTTAATAATGTTTAAAATATATATATCATTTTTTTTCTACCAGTTAAAGATTCTCCTACCAATGTTATTCTCCTCTTGACAACAAGCGCTCTCAGTAACTAATGCCAAACTAATTTTGAGGCCAATCACACTTGCAGGGAGCCTGGATATGCTAGTAAAACCAGTCAGATGTTAGTGATTTTGATGTCATTGCATTTCAATCCAGATCCAGCTCAGAAGAAGGCTTCCGAATACACATCTGAGTTCAAACCAGTAGTTTGAGGGATTCCATGACTGATCTACCTGCAACACCTGACAATGAGATTCCTGTACAGGTGGTGTTAAAGATGGTCCCTGAGATTGAGAACTTCCTGATATTTCTCAAATTATATATGATTCAACATCAAAATTCCCCAAATTACTGAGTGGAAGTATTAAACTTGTTCTATTACAAAATAAAAAAGTAGAGGAACCAGCAGGTGGTATGATGGTTAGGGCACTAGAGTCTCACATGGTTGATCATGGTTCTGGTCCCAGGCCTGACAGCTAGGAAATCATGCTGGGTGTATGCACGTGCATGCTCAAAATCCCAGGAGGAAAATGGATGAGAAGGGACTGCAGCATGACCGTTCCCTGCTCAGGAGTGATTTCTCACTTTCCCTCTCACTGTCTCTCTCTCTCCAGTGAGTGTACACACCCTGTGACTAAAACCAATTTAAAAAATAAGAAAAGAAAGAAATAAGAGGAATATGGAAAATATGCACACAGTAGACTGTGAGGAAGGAATTATGAGGGTATATGTAGAATACAAAGCAGCTATTATGAAAAATAACCCAGATGCATTGCCACTATTACAGGAAAGTGTTAAAAAGCAAGGATAGATGCACATGAAAACTAAGATGAAAAAAATGTTTGTATATTAGGAATAACAAGTAGTACTTGTAGTAAAGCTTATTTCCCAACTTCATTTATAAGCAAAAATAACTTAAATTTTAGGCCAGATGGCAGTGTGGTGGTTAAAGCAACTGGCTCCCGTATGACCAACTGCACAGTTAAATGTCCCAGACCCAGAGACTTCAAGAACATGTGAGGTGCATGTGAATGCCCAAAATGCCAAGAGGAAAATGAGGAAGAGGGGATTGTAGCCATTCTCCAGGGGAGTGCTTTCTCATTCATCTTCTCTTTCTCTGGGTCTGTCTCTGCCAAGTGCATGTACCCTAGAGTAAAAACAAAACAAAATACAAAAATAAACAAAAACCAAAAACAAAACAATCAAACAAAAAGAACAAAAGTAACTTAAGTTGATAACAGTATTTTCCAACTTTAGCAAGGAATCTTTTACGAGACTCTCTTTCAGAGATGGAGAATTATTATGTGTCAAAAAGTAAATAAATTAAGTACATTTTTTTCTAGATAGACAGAATTGTGTCAGTGTATTCGTAGTCTTCAAGTTTTTATGTAAGTTGTACACTTATATATTCTTTTCTTTTATATATATATACATATATATATATATATATATTAAATTTGCTTTATACAATCATATACATCACTTAGCTTATAAACTGAATGTTCCTACATGAATATATTTTTCACCAGTCCAGTTGGGGATACTATACACTTTATCATCAACAGATAATAATAATTTTTGTGTCCCATAAATGTCTTGCCTCTCTCTTTTTCTCCTTAATGTCTTTCCTCAGGCTCTCCTCCTTCTCTCACCCTCTTCCCACACTGTATCTAGTATCTATAATGATTTTCTTTTTTCTGAATTTGTAATGGATTTATTTTTATTATATTTTTAATTTATTATTATTTATTATTATTATTATTCATATGTTCAATCACTATACATCATTTAGATTGTAAAGAGACTTTAGCCAGCATAATATACACCTCAGTCCAGCCCAGTTGAGAATACTATACACGTCATTATCAGGTAATAAACCATATCTGTGGTTCACAAATGTTTTACTTCTCTCTTTTTTTCCCCCAAATTTCATTTCCTACTCTCCTCCCCTCCCACAATCTCCTTCTACCTTGTCTCTAGTGTCCATAACATCACTTAGCTTTTTCAATGCTTTTATGTCCTCCAGTCTTTCAGTCTCTACCATAGAGTGTGGACAGTCAGTATATATTGAGAGGCATACAATGTCTCTTTCATAGCCTGACTTCCTTCACTCAACAACAAATCTTCCATATTTGTCTACTTTCTATCGAATGCCAGGGACTTTTTTTTTTATGTTGAATACTATTCCATGGAGTATATGTGACACACTTTTTCAATCATTTCATCTGTTTGTGGACATTGACACTTTAAATATATTTCCCCATTCCTTCCTTGCTTGCATTGTATCCAATGAGAAGTCCAGTGATAACATGATGATGAATTAGACTTTCTAAGTGACTTGAGATTTCTTTCTTGCCAATCTCAGTATCTTTTTTTTTTTTTTTTGGAGAGGTTTTTCGCTATAGGGCGCGTGCGCTCGCCAGACAGACAGAGAGAGACATAGAGACAGAAAGCGAGAAATCACCCCCCGGGGGGATGGTCACGCCGCAATCCCTTTTCCTCCATTCTCCTCTCGGGATCTTGGGCACGCACGCACACACGCCCGGCGTGAGTTGTAAGCCACCGGGTCCGAGACGCGAACCGCGGTCGACTACGTGGGAGTCCAGCGACATAGCCATTACGCTAACTGCTGGTTCCCTTCCCAATCTCAGTATCTTGTCTTTGTCTTGGTTTTGGCCAATCTAGCTATGATGTGCCATCCAGAGAATCTTCTTGGATTGGTTCTATTTGGCGTTCTTTGTATTTCTTGGGTCTTAGTGTTTGAGTGCCTCTCTAGACTTGGATAGTTTTCTTCCAGGATTAGTTTCTTCACTTTCTGGGATACCAATTATTCGGAATTTTGGTTGTTTCATGGTATCTAGTATTCCTCCTATACTATCCTCAATTTTCTTGGGTGTTTTCTCAGTTTTTTTATTATTATTGTTTTTTCTAGGTCAGAGGTTTTGTCTTCTACTCCCAAGATTCAATATTCTGCATGGTCTAACCTGTTTTTAATAATTTTGAGGGAGCTTTTGATTTCCTGTATTACAGCCTTCATATCTAACAGTTCCTTTTGATTCTTTTTATGGTGTCCAATTCTTCTTTTATATCGTGGAAGGACTTCCTCAACCTTGGTGCTCAACCTCTCTTTTCTCTTGCATCTCATGTTTTGTTACCACCATAAATATTTTAAATTCTTTTTCTGACATTTTGGTTATATCCTCTAAATTTTCTCTACTTGGACATGAGTTATAGTGTTCCCTTGCTGGAGATGTATTACTTGATTCTCTCATCCTTGAGACTCTTCTCTAATTTTTTACTCATTTGGTAATGTATTCACTTTTGGCTAATTAGTTGGCAAGGATTCTGTGACTGTGAGTTCATGTATTTTCCTCACTGTGAAGTAGTTTGGTTCTACTTTCTCACTTTTACTATGTCCTCCAATGTGGGAATCACAGGATAAATTTTGTAATCGGATTTATGAAGGGGAATTTCACTCTTTTTGCAACAACTACAGTGAGATACAAAGAATTTTCTAAACCTTACAATGAATGTTCAGATATTTATTTACTATGCACCTAGTCTTCTCTAGGCAGTTGGTAAGAGCTGAGTAGTAAAATAGGAAAGTAAGGTAAAAGAAAAAGAAAGTAGAAATCAGAAATAGGAAGAAAAAGCAAATAAAAAATAAGGAAAGAACTAGAACAAAAAGAGGAGAAAAAAAAAAAACAGAAATAACATGGCAGAAAATTGGGTTTAAAATAGAAAACTCCATGGTGTGCAAGTACGCCACACAATCGAAGGCAGAGACGGAGATGTCTGGATGCTTTCTGTCCTAGGTGAGGGAAGAAAAGACAGATTAGCAAGAGAAAGGCACAAACAAAAAAAGAGAAAGGGTTTTTAAATTTATTTATTTAACAGAAAGCTGTTTTTAAAAAAGAGATTTTAAAAAAGAAGGAACAGAGAAGAACAAGAGAGAGAGACTCTGCCTACCTGAATAGCACTGGGGCCTGGAAGGGGGTGCCCTGGTTGGGGTGTCTTCACAGCTATAAATCTGAACCCAGAAGAGGCAGCAGAGACAAAGATGGAGATGCCTGGATGCTTTCTATCCTGACTAGCACTGGGGACTGGAAGTGGAGCCACTGGTTGGGGTGCCTTCACAGCCATGAAGCTGAACCCAGAAGGGGCAGCAGAGATAGACATGAAGATGCTTGGATGCTTTCTGTCCTGACTAGTGTTGGAGTCTAGAAGAGGGAGCGCTGGCTAGGAGGGTTTCACAGCCATGAAGCTGAACCCAGAACTGGCATCAGCCACAGAGATGGAGATGCCTGGATGCTTTCTGTTCTAGGTGAGGGAAGAACAGACAAATTAGCAAGAGAAAGGCACAAAAGAGATAGAAAGTTTTTTTTTGTTTTTGTTTTTGTTTTTGTTTTTTTTTAAAAAAAAGAGAAATAAAAGTTAGAAGGGACAGAGAAGAACAAGATAGAGATAGAGTCTTTGCTTACCTGATTGGCACTGGCGTCTGAGAGAGCAGCCTTGGTTGGAATGGCTTCACAGCCATGAAGATGAACCCAGAAGGGGCAGCAGAAACTCAGAGATAGAGATGCCTGAATGCTTTCTGTCTTAGGTGAAAGGAGAACAGACAAATTAGCAAGAGAAAGAAACAAATGGGGCAGAAAGCTGTTGTCTAAAAAGAGACCATTTTCTATGTTTCTATGTTCTCTAATCTTTTAGTTTCAGCCATTGAGTGAAGACAGTATATATTAAGTGGAGACATACAATGCCTCTCCTTCATAGCCTGACTTGCTTCACTTAGCAGTAAATCTTCCATTTTAATCCACTTTCTATCAAAAGTCAGGATTTTGTTTGTTTGTTTGTTTGTTTGCTTGTTTTATAGCTGAGTAGTATTCCATAGAGTATATGTGCCACATTTTTTCAACCTATTCTTATGTTTATGGACATTTGGGTTGGTTCCATGTCTTAGCAATTCTGAAAAATGCCACAATAAACATCGATGTGTGAGTACTTTTCAGACTAAGAGTTCTCCCATCCTTTGGATAGATACCCAGGAGTGAGATTGCTGAATCATATGGTAATTCTATTTGTAGATCTTTGAGGAAGATCTCCATATTGTTCTCCACAATGGCTGGACCAATTTACATTCCCACCAACAAAATAGGAGAGTTACCCTTTCACCACATCCCCACCAGCATTTATCATTTTATTTTTCCATTTTAGTCATTCTGATTGGGCTTACGTGGTATCTCATTGTTGTTTTCATCTGCATCTACCTTATGATGAAGGATGTTGAGCATTTATTCATAAGCCTTTTGGCTGTTCATATGTCTTCCTTATAGAGTTGTTTATTCAGCTTACTTACACATCTTTTAATTGGGTTGATTATTTTGGAGGGAGAAGGTAAGCTGTTTGAGTTCCCTGTGTTTTCTGATTACCAGTCCTTTATCTGAAGCTTAGTTTACAAAAACTATTCTCCCATTCTGAGGGTTGTTGATTCACACCAATTACGGTCTTTTGTTATGCAGAAACTTCTTAATATGATATTATTCCACTTGTCTATTTTGGGGATTATTGCCTGTGCTTTAGGGGTCTATTTAAGAAGTCTTTGGGACCAGCAGTTAGCGTAATGGCTATGTCGCTAGACTCCCATGTAGCCGACCACAGTTCACGTCCTGGATCCAGTGGCTTAAAACTCATGCCAGGCACATGTGCGTGTGTGCCCAAGATCCCGAGAGGAGAACGGAGGAGAAGGGATTGCGGCATGGCCATCCCCCCTGGGGGGTGATTTCTAACTTTCTGTCTCTCTGTCTCTCTCTGTCTGTCTGGTGAGCGCAAGCACCCTATAGCAAAAACCTCTCAAAAATAAAAAATAAATAAAAGAAGTCTTTGACTACCCTGATGTCTCCCCATTTCCCCAGTGTTTTTCAGCAGTATTTTTATAGTTTGAGGTCTTAAGTTTAGATCTTTGATCCACTTTGAATTGATGTTTGTCAATATTAATATTTGTCAATATCAATTCATCTTTCTACAGGTGGAAACCCAGTTTTTCCAGGCCCATTTGCTAAAGTGGCTTTTCTTTTCCCACTGGATTGAGTGGTAGGTACTCTTTGTCAAAAATCACTTGACTGTATGTTTTGGAGTTTATTTCTGGAGTCTCTATTCTGTTACATTGGTCCACAAGTCTGTTTTTGTGCTAATGCCATGCTGTTTTGATTATCATAGCTTTATAGTATATTTTGGGGTCAGAGTGTGAGATGCTACTCACTCCACTCTTCTTAAACAGGATTGCTTTGGCAATATGAAATCTTTTATGATTCCAGACAAATTCTAAGATTGTCTTTCCTAGATCTGTGAAGAATGTCTCTGGTACTTTCATTGGGATTGCATTAAATATGTATTTTTTTAGGTAGAATTACCATTTTGATTATATTAATTCTTCCAATCCAGGAACATAGTATGTCCTTTTTGGTGTCATTTTCAATTTCCTTTTTAGCTTCTCATAGTTTTTCTTGTAGAGGCCTTTTACTTCTTTGGTTAAATTTATTCCTAGCTGTCTTATACTTTTTATGGCTATGGTAAACAAAATTACTTTCTTCAGTTTTATGTCAAATTTTAATTGCATAATGTTAGGTTATCCATATATAGAAATACTATAGATTTTTTAATGTTGGTTTTGTACCATACAACTTTACTGTATTCATTTATTACTTCCAGAAATTGCTTCGTGGATACCAGTGTGTCTTCTATGTATGCACTGATGTCATCTGAAAATAGAGATAATTTCACCTATTCTTTTCTCATTTGAATGCCTTTTATTTTATTATCCTTTCTGATTGTGTTGGCATGAGCTTCCAGTAGTATATTGAAAAGCAGTGGAGAAAGTGGGAAGCCTTGTCTTATACCAGTTTTTAGTAGAAAAGCTTTCAGCTTTTCCCCATTCAGAATGATGTTAGCTATGGATTTTTATAGATAGCTTTTATTGTGTTAAGGAATGACCCTTCTATGCTGATTTTGCTGAGTCTTAATCATGAAAGGATGTTGTATCTTATGAAACACTTTTTCTGCATCTATTGATATGATCTTATGACTTTTATTTTTCTTTCTGTTAATATACTTTATCATGTTATGGTTTTGCATATGTTGAACAGCGCTTGCATCCCTGATATAAAGCCTACCTAGTCATGATGTATAATCAACGTTTTTATGTGGTCAGACTTGATTTGCTAGTATCATGTTGAGTATATTTGGCCCTTTATTCATCAGAGGTATTGGTTTTGCTTCTTTGTTATGTCTTTGTATGTTTTAAGGATATAGTGATGGAAGTTTCATAGAATGTATTTGGGATTATTCTGTCCTTTTGTATCTTTAGAAATAACTTGAGTAGAATGGGGGTTAACACTTTAAAAGTGTTATAGAAGTCAGAGGTGAAGCCATCAGGACCAGGGCTATTCTTTGTTGTGAGGTTATTTGTTACTGATTCAATCTCATTGCTGGTTATGGGTCTATTCAGGTTTTCTATTTCCTTCTGACTCAATCTTGGTAGATTATATTTGTCCAGGAATTTGTCCATCTTATCTAGGGTTTTTTGTTTGTTGGCATGTCATTCATAGTATCCTCCAATGATGTTTTGTATGTCTATTATGTCTGTTGTTATATTGCCTACTTCATTGTGAATTCGATTTATCTCTTCTTCTTAATAAGTTAGTGGTGTGTTGATTTTGTTTATCTTTTTAAAGAACCAGCTTTTACTTTCATCCAGAGAGGAGAACGGAGGAGAAGGGATTGCGGCGTGGACATCCCTCCTGAGGGGTGATTTCGCTCTTTCTGTCTGTCTCTGTCTGTCTGGGGAGCGCACGCACTCTATAGAAAAAACCTCTTCCCCCCAAAAAAAATTTGAGTAGTTTTCTGCAGATAGTATCTGACATTCAGAATACTTTTTTTTCGTAACATGTAAAGGTTCTGACTGTATTAAGGCAATGAAGATAGCATGGGATTGTATCCCATGATGAGAGCATAAGTAATTCCAGTCTGTCATGAAGACATTATTTGGAAAAATACACCAAATTAGCTACCAACTTAGCCGTGACAAGTGGGAAGAAATATCCCACAGAAAAAAAATGTGACCTTTCCCTCTATAAAGAACACTGTCATTTTCAGAGTAAGTTCATTTTTTATTTAAAGATGGTTAAGACTTAATCTTCACCTAAATACATATTTAGAAAATATAAAAACTTTATGAGGAAGAAGAGACTTAGTAAAACTGAAAAGGTAAATCCAATTTCTAATATATTTCTATTTTATCTCAATTCAAGAATATTGATAAATTCAAGGATCAAGAATCAGTAAATAAAATCAAACATCTCAGTTTCTATCTTGGTCTACAAATGCATTTGTTGTTAACATGGCTCCTATTGCTTTGTTTTCATTTCCCTGTTAGAATTAAAATATGAAATTAATTTGTTTCATGTTTTGAAACTAATATGAATTTATAACTATTTTTTCTACTGCTAATAATTATAATTTTAAAATAACCTATTAAAAGGCTATACTTAAAGAATGTTTATTTTATATTCAACTTCATTGATTGTTTTGCTACATTGATAATAAAGGCAATGTTATTACTACAAATAAAATTTTTTTTGAGCTGAAATCTCCTTATACAATGAATCTTCTTCTAGTTTAGATAATGTAAAACGGGCTAACAGGTGGCATGGTGGTGAAGGGTGTTGTACTCCCACATGGTCGACTGAGGCTCGAGTCCTGAACCTCACTTTCCCTCTCTTTGTCATTCTCTCCTGCTCACTCTATCCCTCTCTGGTCAAAATAAATATAAATTGATAAAGTCAAATAGATACCATAAAACAATAATTTATTCTAAATTATAAGTTTATAAAAATAAATATTTACTTAAACTTTATTGGTCTGTGTCCTATGATTCATTATGTGGTCCAATCAAATATGACTATAAATGGAGTAGAACTGGAACACAGTTTCTGACCTCATTTGCTTAACTTTTTATACATATTTTGAGTTTACTTCCATAGGGACATTTAATTTTGGCAGAAAAGAGAACAGGTCACCCAGGCATTATAAAGATGAAAAATATTAAAATGCCAAATGACTGTGCTTTTTATCAGTAAGATCTATTTTAAATCATTAAAGAAAAATTAATGGGACATTTTTATATTGACAATTTAAATTAAGCTTCTATGTTCTCATTTTCACTCTAATTACCCTCACTTCTGGGAAAATAAAATTCTAATAGTAAATTCTGCTTTTAACTCAAATGCATGTGCAATAACATTCGAGTACTATCCTTGTCTATACTCTTTATAAAATGAATCATATGATGTGAGGGGAAGAGAAGACACAAAAATAATCACATAGAAGCTTAAAGGGCTGATTGGTGGGACACAATGTTAGATTTCAAAGGTGAACTGATTGGAAGAAGATTCATGCAAATTGACTGTTAGTGAATTGACTTGGGATTTAGTTTGGTCTAGTTGTTCTTCATGCCTTTTTGCCCTCACAACAATATGTAAAGTACCTATGTATTTTCAAGCAGGCTTACATTTTTATTCTTCCAAGGTAAAAGCAAGGAAATTATGATATAATACAGATAAAGTGACTTATCTTGTGTTTTTAAAATTGCATATATTGGCTTGAAGACCATAGATCTACTTTCCAGCCCAGGAGTTCTTTTAACAGAGAGTTTTCTCTGTGCTTTTTACTTAATATGTAATAGTAAACATCTTTACAAAATATAAAGAAGAGAGAATGAAGATGGCATTTATTAAGAAACAGTGCAAAGATAGGAAAAGAAAATACTCTTGTCTTTAAATAAATCAAAAGTTAACATATTAACTTAAAATCACAAACTTCCCATGTGATTAATGTTATACTTGCAGATTTTAAGAAAATAATCTTCCAGGTTATGAAAGAAAGACATTGTATGTCTCCACTTAATATATATGGACTGTCCATACTCTATGGTAGAAAAAATATTAGAGTATATAGAAACATGGAAAATTGTTACAGATATTACAGACAATGTAGAAAGGGGGGTGGGATATTGGGGCGAGTGAGATGAAAGGAATCAAGGAGAAAAACAGAGAGGTAAGACATTTAAGAGACAAAGAAATGGAGGATTGTCTGCTGATTACGTGTATGTTATCTTCCACTGGACTGGGGTGAAGTGTATTTATGTTAGGCAAATCATTTTACAAGCTATAATGATGTCCAGTGTTTGAATGTATAAAATAAATTAAAATAATTAAAAATGTTTAAGAACTTTATATAAGTAAAAAAAAAATAGAAAATGATATTCACACAAAATAAAAGAGCACAGAGCACAGTACCTGGCATATAAACAATGAAATAAATGGTAGGTATGATTACAGAGTTGTCATATTTATTTCTCCCCAAGTGCCAGTAAAGTATAAAACAGGATTGCCTGCTTCAAAAGTAAGTGTGGGGTTTAGGAAAGTTATTATTTTTCTAGTTGCAAAGTAATGAATATAAAAGGAAAGGTACAAAATTGAAATTCAGAATCTATGAATTCCTAGAAAATGTATTTAAATTGATGTCTATTTTTTTTTTACTTATAATGAAAAAATAGGAACAGAAATACAAAAATATAATTAAGGAACAATTATTACACTTATACTAATAAAAATTCAATAAAAATAATATGATTATGATAAACTTTTGGGTTTCTCTGTAGAAGTGACATTTGCAATTAATCAGAAATAGTGAAAAGGAATACACATGTGAAGACCATTCTATGTATAAAAAGCAAAAGGAGAAAACCTTTAAGTCCTTCATTTTTAAAAGACTAATGTATCATAGAACCAAATTTCGAAAAAAGGCAATGGAGAAAAATGTTAGCAAATGAGGTTAAAAACATTTAAATGACAAAAGAATGCAAAGTTCTCTGTTGAAAAAACCTTTCTGTAATTTATGCTTTATAAAAGTTTTTAAAAGGTAAAAAAAAATTAAAAATATAAAATAAAAATGAAAAAGAAGATATCTAGGGGCCAAATTATACAATTTATAAAGAGGAAATTGAACATTTTTTCTTTATAAGTAGAATTCATTGAAGTACTTTTTTTTTAATAGGGCTCGTGCACACACCTGAGAGACAGAGAGACACAGAGACAGAAAGTGTGATACCACCCTTCAGCAGGGATGGCCATGCCTCAATTCCTTCTCCATTCTCTCAAAATTTTGGGAATGCACACACACATTTCCAGTATGAGATTTAAGTTACTGGCTTGGGGACTCAAATCATGATAAAAAGCAAATAAGTCATGCAGGAGTCCAGTGATGTAACCATTACACCACCTACTGTTCCCAAATGTACTTTTCATGTTGATCGAGGAATTGTACTCAGGTCTTCGATGTTGTCTCAGCCTCCAGAGAAGCAGTGTCTAATTGTATCTGGGCCCTTTGCAGTACTTTTAGCAGAAAAGAAAAGTGATGGGATATACATCTTTTAAATATTTATCCTGTTTTGTTTTTTTCTTTTTTTTTCTGTGTAGAATGTCAGGTAGGAAAAGAGTATTCTGATTCTGTGTAGAATGTAAGGTGGGGGAAAAGATGGAATAGATTTAAATAAATTGATCCTGAAGATAAGTAAAACTATATATTTTGAAGTTTATGGACAAGTGATTGGTTACTTTGCCTCGGCCAGCTTGGTTTTATTTAAATTGAGTTTGAAATTTTGCTCAAGAAGTGTCAGATGCTACAAATTGACCCTACTCTGACTTGACCTTCCTCGTCTACAGCATTATTGCCAGTACTCTGGAAGTTTTGAGAGGTTGATATACTTCATATAGGTCTGAGAGAATGGGATAATAAATCCATTTCAATGTTAAAGTGAAAAAATTATAAAATATTGTCATTATTATAAAATGACGAGATGAGACTCGAGGTATTTCAAACGGGAACTTCATCAGAATCAAAGAGAAAGACAAAAATAAACGAGTGAGCTCCTGCAATCGTCTGGCCAGCAAGGGATACTGAGGGAGGGTCACCTCTGACCCCCACTCCACTTCCAGATCCCCAGGACCCAGACTCCACCTTCTAGGTAGGTAGCCAGGATCTCCTTGAGGCGATTATTTTTTTTTTCTTTTCTCTTGAACTCCCTGCATTCTCGTGTTAACACCTAGCTTTCCTTCTCCCCCCAGACTTTCCTGGACTGCCAGCAGGCAATAGCATCTCCTGCAAGACTCTGGCCAGCAAGGGATACTGAGGGAGGGTCACCTCTGACCCACACCCCTCTTCCAGAACCCCAGGCCCCAGACTCCAACTTCTAGGTAGGTAGCCAGGATCACCTAGAGGTGGATTTTTTTTTCTTTTCTCTTGAACTCCCTGCATTCTCTTGTTGACACCTAGCTCTCCTTCTCCCCCCAGACTTTCCTGGACTGCCAACAGGCAATAGCGTCTCCTGCAAGACTCTGGCCAGCAAGGGATACTGAGGGAGGGTTACCTCTGACCCCCACCCCTCTTCCAGACCCCCAGGCCCCAGACTCTACCTTCTAGATAGGTACCCAGGATCTCCTTGAGGCGGTTTTTTTTTTTCTTTTCCCTTGAACTCCCTGCATTCTCTTGTTAACACCTAGCTCTCCTTCTCCCCCCAGAATTTCCTGGACTGCCAGCAGGCAATAGAATCTCCTGCAAGCATCTGGCCAGCAAGGGATACTGAGGGAGGGTCACCTCAGACAGCCATCCCTCTTCCAGACCCACAGGCCCCAGACTCCACCTTCTAGGTAGGTAGCCAGGATCTCCTTGAGGCGGTTTTTTTTTTTTTTTTTCTTTTCTCTTGAACTCCCTGCATTCTCTTGTTAACACCTAGCTCTCCTTCTCCCCCCAGACTTTCCTGGACTGCCAGCAGGCAATAGCGTCTCCTGCAAGCCTCTGGCCAGCAAGGGATACTGAGGGAGGGTCACAACTGACACCCACCCCTCTTCCAGACCCCCAGGCCCCAGACTCCACCTTCTAGATAGGTAGCCAGGATCTCCTTGAGGCGGTTTTTTTTTTTTCCTTTCTCTTGAACTCCCTGCATTCTCTTGTTAACACCTAGCTCTCCTTCTCCCCCCAGACTTTCCTGGACTGCCAGCAGGCAATAGCATCTCCTGCAAGCCGCAGGCCAGCAAGGGATACTGAGGGAGGGTCACCTCTGACCGCCACCCCTCTTCCAGACCCCCAGGCCCCAGACTCCACCTTCTAGGTAGGTAGCCAGGATCTCCTTGAGGCGGTTTTTTTTTTTTTTTTCTTGTCTCTTGAACTCCCTGCATTCTCTTGTTAACACCTAGCTCTCCTTCTCCCTCCAGACTTTCCAGGACTGCCAGAGGGAAATAGCATCTCCTGCAAGCCTCTGGCCAGCAAGGGATACTGAGGGAGGGTCACCTCTGACCCCCACCCCTCTTCCAGACCCCCAGGCCCCAGATTCCACCTTCTAGGTAGGTAGCCAGGATCTCCTTGAGGCGGTTTTTTTTTTTTTTCTTTTCTCTTGAACTCCCTGCATTCTCTTGTTAACACCTAGCTCTCCTTCTCCCTCCAGACTTTCCAGGACTGCCAGAGGGAAATAGCATCTCCTGCAAGCCTCTGGCCAGCAAGGGATACTGAGGGAGGGTCACCTCTGACCCCCACCCCTCTTCCAGACCCCTAGGCACCAGACTCCACCTTCTAGGTAGGTAGCCAGGATCTCCTTGACACGGTTTTTTTTTTTTTTTCCTTTTCTCTTGAACTCCCTGCATTCTCTTGTTAACACCTAGCTCTCCTCCCCCCAGAATTTCCTGGATGGCCAGCAGGCAATAGCGTCTCCTGCAAGACTCTGGCCAGCAAGGGATACTGAGGGAGGGTCACCTCTGACCCCCACCCCTCTTCCAGACCCCCAGGCCCCAGACTCCACCTTCTAGATAGGTAGCCAGGATCTCCTTGATGGGTTTTTTTTTTTTTCTTTTCTCTTGAACTCCCTGCATTCTCTTGTTAACACCTAGCTCTCCTTCTCCCCCCAGACTTTCCTGGACTGCCAGCAGGCAATAGCGTCTACTGCAAGCCTCTGGCCAGCAAGGGATATTGAGGGAGGGTCACCTCTGACCCCCACCCCTCTTCCAGACCCTCAGGGCCCAGACTCAACCTTCTAGGTAGGTAGCCAGGATCTCCTTGAGACGGTTTTTTTTTTTTTCTTTTCTCTTGAACTCCATGCATTCTCTTGTTAACACCTAGCTCTCCTCCCCCCAGACTTTCCTGGATGGCCAGCAGGCAATAGCGTCTCCTGCAAGTTTCTGGCCAGCAAGGGATACTGAGGGAGGGTCACCTCTGACCCCCACCCCTCTTCCAGACCCCCAGGCCCCAGACTCCACCTTCTAGGTAGGTAGCCAGGATCTCCAGAGGCGTTTTTTTTTTTTTTTTTTTTTTTTTTTTTTTTTATCTTTTCTCTTGAACTCCCTGCATTCTCTTGTTAACACCTAGCTCTCCTTCATCCCCAGACTTTCCTGTACTGCCAGCAGGCAATAGCGTCTCCTGCAAGCCTCTGGCCAGCAACGGATATTGAGGGAGGGTCACCTCTGACCCCCACCCCTCTTCCAGACCCCCAGGCCCCAGACTCCACCTTCTAGGTAGGTAGCCAGGATCTCCTTGAGGCGTTTTTTTTTTTTTTTTCCTTTTCTCTTGAACTCCCTGCATTCTCTTGTTAACACCTAGCTCTCCTTCTCTCCCCAGATTTTCCTGGACTGCCAGCAGGCAATAGCGTCTCCTGCAAGCCTCTGGCCAGCAAGGGATACTGAGGGAGGGTCACCTCTGACCCCCACCCCTCTTCCAGACACCCAGGCCACAGACTCCACCTTCTAGGTAGGTAGCCAGGATCTCCTTGAGTCGTTTTTTTTTTTTTTCTTTTCTCTTGAACTCCCTGCATTCTCTTGTTAACACCTAGCTCTCCTTCTTCCCCCAGACTTTCCTGGACTGCCAGCAGGCAATAGCGTCTCCTGCAAGCCTCTTGCCAACAAGGGATACTGAGAGAGGGTCACCTCTGACCCCCACCGCTCTTCCAGACCCCCAGGCCCCAGACTCCACCTTCTAGGTAGGTAGCCAGGATCTCCTTGAGGCGGTTTTATTTTTTTATTCTTTTCTCTTGAACTCCATGCATTCTCTTGTTAACACCTAGATCTCCTTCTCCCCCCAGACTTTCCTGGACTGCCAGCAGGCAATAGCGTCTCTGCAAACCTCTGGCCAGCAAGGGATACTGAGGGAGGGTCACCTCAGACCCCCACCCCTCTTCCAGACCCCCAGGCCCCAGACTCCACCTTCTAGGTAGGTAGCCAGGATCTCCTTGAGGCGGGTTTTTTTTTTTTCCTTTTCTCTTGAACTCCCTGCATTCTCTTGTTAACACCTAGCTCTCCTTTTCCCCCCCAGACTTTCCTGGACTGCCAGCAGGCAATAGCGTCTCCTGCAAGCCTCTGGCCAGCAAGGGATACTGAGGGAGGATCACCTCTGACCCCCCACCCCTCTTCCAGACCCCCTGGCCCCAGACACAACCTTCTAGGTAGGTAGCCAAGATCTCCTTGAGGCGGTTTTTTTTTTTTCTTTTCTTTTCTATTGAACTTCCTGCATTCTCTTGTTAACACCTAGCTCTCCTTCTCCGCCCAGACTTTCCTGGACTGCCAGCAGGCAATAGCGTCTCCTGCAAGCCTCCGGCCAGCAAGGGATACTGAGGGAGGGTCTCCTCTGACCCCCACCCCACTTCCAGACCCCCAGGCCCCAGACTCCACCTTCTAGACTTTCCTGGACTGCCAGCAGGCAATAGCGTCTCCTGCAAGCCTCTGGCCAGCAGGGGATACTGAGGGAGGGTCACCTCTGACCCCCACCCCAATTTCAGACCCCCAGGCTGCAGACTCCACCTTCTAGGTAGGTAGCCAGGATATCCTTGAGGCGGTTTTTTTTTTTCTTTTCTCTTGAACACCATGCATTCTCTTGTTAACACCTAGCTCTCCTTCTCCCCCCAGATTTCCTGGACTGCCAGCAGGCAATAGCGTCTCCTGCAAGCCTCTGGCCAGCAAGGGATACTGAGGGAGGGTCACCTCTGACCCCCACCCCGCTTCCAGACCCCCAGGCCCCAGACTCCACCTTCTAGGTAGGTAGCCAGGATCTCCTTGATGGGTTTTTTTTTCTTTTCTTTTCTCATGAACTCCCTGCATTCTCTTGTTAACACCTAGCTCTCCTTCTCCCCCCAGACTTTCCTGGACTGCCAGCAGGCAATAGCGTCTCCTGCAAGCCTCTGGCCAGCAAGGGATACTGAGGGAGGGTCACCTCTGAATCCCACCCCTCTTCCAGACCCCCAGGCCCCAGACTCCACCTTCTAGGTAGGTAGCCAGGATCTCCTTGAGTAGGTTTTTTTTTTTTTTCTTTTCTCTTGAACTCCCTGCATTCTCTTGTTAACACCTAGCTCTCCTTCTCCCCCCAGACATTCCTGGACTGCCAGCAGGCAATAGCGTCTCCTGCAAGCCTCTGGCCAACAAGGAATACTGAGGGAGGATCACCTCCGACCCCCCACCCCTCTTCCAGACCCCCAGGCCCCAGACTCCACCTTCTAGGTAGGTAGCCAGGATCTCCTTGAGGCGGTTTTATTTTTTTATTCTTTTCTCTTAAACTCCATGCATTCTCTTGTTAACACCTAGCTCTCCTCCCCCCAGACTTTCCTGGATGGCCAGCAGGCAATAGCGTCTCCTGCAAGTTTCTGGCCAGCAAGGGATACTGAGGGAGGGTCACCTCTGACCCCCACCCCTCTTCCAGACCCCCAGGCCCCAGACTCCACCTTCTAGGTAGGTAGCCAGGATCTCCAGAGGCGTTTTTTTTTTTTTTTTTTTTTTTTTTTTTTTTTATCTTTTCTCTTGAACTCCCTGCATTCTCTTGTTAACACCTAGCTCTCCTTCATCCCCAGACTTTCCTGTACTGCCAGCAGGCAATAGCGTCTCCTGCAAGCCTCTGGCCAGCAACGGATATTGAGGGAGGGTCACCTCTGACCCCCACCCCTCTTCCAGACCCCCAGGCCCCAGACTCCACCTTCTAGGTAGGTAGCCAGGATCTCCTTGAGGCGTTTTTTTTTTTTTTTTTCCTTTTCTCTTGAACTCCCTGCATTCTCTTGTTAACACCTAGCTCTCCTTCTCTCCCCAGATTTTCCTGGACTGCCAGCAGGCAATAGCGTCTCCTGCAAGCCTCTGGCCAGCAAGGGATACTGAGGGAGGGTCACCTCTGACCCCCACCCCTCTTCCAGACACCCAGGCCACAGACTCCACCTTCTAGGTAGGTAGCCAGGATCTCCTTGAGGCGGTTTTTTTTTTTTTTTCTTTTCTCTTGAACTCCCTGCATTCTCTTGTTAACACCTAGCTCTCCTTCTTCCCCCAGACTTTCCTGGACTGCCAGCAGGCAATAGCGTCTCCTGCAAGCCTCTTGCCAACAAGGGATACTGAGAGAGGGTCACCTCTGACCCCCACCGCTCTTCCAGACCCCCAGGCCCCAGACTCCACCTTCTAGGTAGGTAGCCAGGATCTCCTTGAGGCGGTTTTATTTTTTTATTCTTTTCTCTTGAACTCCATGCATTCTCTTGTTAACACCTAGCTCTCCTTCTCCCCCCAGACTTTCCTGGACTGCCAGCAGGCAATAGCGTCTCCTGCAAACCTCTGGCCAGCAAGGGATACTGAGGGAGGGTCACCTCAGACCCCCACCCCTCTTCCAGACCCCCAGGCCCCAGACTCCACCTTCTAGGTAGGTAGCCAGGATCTCCTTGAGGCGGGTTTTTTTTTTTTCCTTTTCTCTTGAACTCCCTGCATTCTCTTGTTAACACCTAGCTCTCCTTTTCCCCCCAGACTTTCCTGGACTGCCAGCAGGCAATAGCGTCTCCTGCAAGCCTCTGGCCAGCAAGGGATACTGAGGGAGGATCACCTCTGACCCCCCACCCCTCTTCCAGACCCCCTGGCCCCAGACACAACCTTCTAGGTAGGTAGCCAAGATCTCCTTGAGGCGGTTTTTTTTTTTTCTTTTCTTTTCTATTGAACTTCCTGCATTCTCTTGTTAACACCTAGCTCTCCTTCTCCGCCCAGACTTTCCTGGACTGCCAGCAGGCAATAGCGTCTCCTGCAAGCCTCCGGCCAGCAAGGGATACTGAGGGAGGGTCTCCTCTGACCCCCACCCCACTTCCAGACCCCCAGGCCCCAGACTCCACCTTCTAGACTTTCCTGGACTGCCAGCAGGCAATAGCGTCTCCTGCAAGCCTCTGGCCAGCAGGGGATACTGAGGGAGGGTCACCTCTGACCCCCACCCCAATTCCAGACCCCCAGGCTGCAGACTCCACCTTCTAGGTAGGTAGCCAGGATATCCTTGAGGCGGTTTTTTTTTTTTCTTTTCTCTTGAACACCATGCATTCTCTTGTTAACACCTAGCTCTCCTTCTCCCCCCAGATTTCCTGGACTGCCAGCAGGCATTAGCGTCTCCTGCAAGCCTCTGGCCAGCAAGGGATACTGAGGGAGGGTCACCTCTGACCCCCACCCCCGCTTCCAGACCCCCAGGCCCCAGACTCCACCTTCTAGGTAGGTAGCCAGGATCTCCTTGATGGGTTTTTTTTTTCTTTTCTTTTCTCTTGAACTCCCTGCATTCTCTTGTTAACACCTAGCTCTCCTTCTCCCCCCAGACTTTCCTGGACTGCCAGCAGGCAATAGCGTCTCCTGCAAGCCTCTGGCCAGCAAGGGATACTGAGGGAGGGTCACCTCTGAATCCCACCCCTCTTCCAGACCCCCAGGCCCCAGACTCCACCTTCTAGGTAGGTAGCCAGGATCTCCTTGAGTAGGTTTTTTTTTTTTTCTTTTCTCTTGAACTCCCTGCATTCTCTTGTTAACACCTAGCTCTCCTTCTCCCCCCAGACTTTCCTGGACTGCCAGCAGGCAATAGCGTCTCCTGCAAGCCTCTGGCCAACAAGGAATACTGAGGGAGGATCACCTCCGACCCCCCACCCCTCTTCCAGACCCCCAGGCCCCAGACTCCACCTTCTAGGTAGGTAGCCAGGATCTCCTTGAGGCGGTTTTATTTTTTTATTCTTTTCTCTTAAACTCCATGCATTCTCTTGTTAACACCTAGCTCTCCTTCTCCCCCCAAACTTTCCTGGACTCCCAGCAGGCAATAGCGTCTCCTGCAAGCCTCTGGCCAGCAAGGGATACTGAGGGAGGGTCACCTCTGACCCCCACCCCTCTTCCAGACCACCAGGCCCCAGATTCCACCTTCTAGGTAGGTAGCCAGGATCTCTTTGAGGCGGTTTTTTTTTTTTTTTTTCTCTTGAACTCCCTAAATTCTCTTGTTAACACCTAGCTCTCCTACTCCCCCCAGAATTTCCTGGACTGCCAGCAGGCAATAGCATCTCCTGCAAGCCTCTTGCCAACAAGGGATACTGAGAGAGGGTCACCTCTGACCCCCACCCCTCTTCCAGACCCCCAGGCCCCAGACTCCAACATCTAGGTAGGTAGCCAGGATCTCCTTGAGGCGGTTTTATTTTTTTATTCTTTTCTCTTAAACTCCATGCATTCTCTTGTTAACACCTAGCTCTCCTTCTCCCCCCAGACTTTCCTGGACTCCCAGCAGGCAATAGCGTCTCCTGCAAGCCTCTGGCCAGCACGGGATACTGAGGGAGGGTCACCTCTGACCCCCACCCCTCTTTCAGAAACCCAGGCCCCAGATTCCACCTTCTAGGTAGGTAGCCAGGATCTCCTTGAGGCGTTTTTTTTTTTTTTTCTTTTCTCTTGAACTCCCTGCATTCTCTTGTTAACACCTAGCTCTCCTTCTCCCTCCAGACTTTCCAGGACTGCCAGAGGGAAATAGCATCTCCTGCAAGCCTCTGGCCAGCAAGGGATACTTAGGGAGGGTCACCTCTGACCCCCACCCCTCTTCCAGACCCCCAGGCCCCAGACTCCACCTTCTAGGTAGGTAGCCAGGATCTCCTTGAGGCGGTTTTTTTTTTTTTTTCTTTTCTCTTGAACTCCCTGCATTCTCTTGTTAACACCTAGCTCTCCTTCTCCCTCCAGACTTTCCAGGACTGCCAGAGGGAAATAGCATCTCCTGCAAGCCTCTGGCCAGCAAGGGATACTGAGGGAGGGTCACCTCTGACCCCCACCCCTCTTCCAGACCCCTAGGCACCAGACTCCACCTTCTAGGTAGGTAGCCAGGATCTCCTTGACACGGTTTTTTTTTTTTTTTTCCTTTTCCTCTTGAACTCCCTGCATTCTCTTGTTAACACCTAGCTCTCCTCCCCCCAGAATTTCCTGGATGGCCAGCAGGCAATAGCGTCTCCTGCAAGACTCTGGCCAGCAAGGGATACTGAGGGAGGGTCACCTCTGACCCCCACCCCCTCTTCCAGACCCCCAGGCCCCAGACTCCACCTTCTAGATAGGTAGCCAGGATCTCCTTGATGGGTTTTTTTTTTTTCTTTTCTCTTGAACTCCCTGCATTCTCTTGTTAACACCTAGCTCTCCTTCTCCCCCCAGACTTTCCTGGACTGCCAGCAGGCAATAGCGTCTACTGCAAGCCTCTGGCCAGCAAGGGATATTGAGGGAGGGTCACCTCTGACCCCCACCCCTCTTCCAGACCCTCAGGGCCCAGACTCCACCTTCTAGGTAGGTAGCCAGGATCTCCTTGAGACGGTTTTTTTTTTTTCTTTTCTCTTGAACTCCATGCATTCTCTTGTTAACACCTAGCTCTCCTCCCCCCAGACTTTCCTGGATGGCCAGCAGGCAATAGCGTCTCCTGCAAGTTTCTGGCCAGCAAGGGATACTGAGGGAGGGTCACCTCTGACCCCCACCCCTCTTCCAGACCCCCAGGCCCCAGACTCCACCTTCTAGGTAGGTAGCCAGGATCTCCAGAGGAGTTTTTTTTTTTTTTTTTTTTTTTTTTTTTTTTATCTTTTCTCTTGAACTCCCTGCATTCTCTTGTTAACACCTAGCTCTCCTTCATCCCCAGACTTTCCTGGACTGCCAGCAGGCAATAGCGTCTCCTGCAAGCCTCTGGCCAGCAACGGATATTGAGGGAGGGTCACCTCTGACCCCCACCCCTCTTCCAGACCCCCAGGCCCCAGACTCCACCTTCTAGGTAGGTAGCCAGGATCTCCTTGAGGCGTTTTTTTTTTTTTTTTCTTTTCTCTTGAACTCCCTGCATTCTCTTGTTAACACCTAGCTCTCCTTCTCTCCCCAGATTTTCCTGGACTGCCAGCAGGCAATAGCGTCTCCTGCAAGCCTCTGGCCAGCAAGGGATACTGAGGGAGGGTCACCTCTGACCCCCACCCCTCTTCCAGACACCCAGGCCACAGACTCCACCTTCTAGGTAGGTAGCCAAGATCTCCTTGAGGCGGTTTTTTTTTTTTCTTTTCTTTTCTATTGAACTTCCTGCATTCTCTTGTTAACACCTAGCTCTCCTTCTCCCGCCAGACTTTCCTGGACTGCCAGCAGGCAATAGCGTCTCCTGCAAGCCTCCGGCCTGCAAGGGATACTGAGGGAGGGTCTCCTCTGACCCCCACCCCACTTCCAGACCCCCAGGCCCCAGACTCCACCTTCTAGACTTTCCTGGACTGCCAGGAGGCAATAGCGCCTCCTGCAAGCCTCTGGCCAGCAGGGGATACTGAGGGAGGGTCACCACTGACCCCCACCCCAATTCCAGACCCCCAGGCTGCAGACTCCACCTTCTAGGTAGGTAGACAGGATCTCCTTGAAGCGGTTTTTTTTTTTTCTTTTCTCTTGAACACCATGCATTCTCTTGTTAACACCTAGCTCTCCTTCTCCCCCCAGATTTCCTGGACTGCCAGCAGGCAATAGCGTCTCCTGCAAGCCTCTGGCCAGCAAGGGATACTGAGGGAGGGTCACCTCTGACCCCCACCCCGCTTCCAGACTCCCAGGCCCCAGACTCCACCTTCTAGGTAGGTAGCCAGGATCTCCTTGATGGGTTTTTTTTTTCTTTTCTTTTCTCTTGAACTCCCTGCATTCTCTTGTTAACACCTAGCTCTCCTTCTCCCCCCAGACTTTCCTGGACTGCCAGCAGGCAATAGCGTCTCCTGCAAGCCTCTGGCCAGCAAGGGATACTGAGGGAGGGTCACCTCTGAATCCCACCCCTCTTCCAGACCCCCAGGCCCCAGACTCCACCTTCTAGGTAGGTAGCCAGGATCTCCTTGAGTAGGTTTTTTTTTTTTTTTCTTTTCTCTTGAACTCCCTGCATTCTCTTGTTAACACCTAGCTCTCCTTCTCCCCCCAGACTTTCCTGGACTGCCAGCAGGCAATAGCGTCTCCTGCAAGCCTCTGGCCAACAAGGAATACTGAGGGAGGATCACCTCCGACCCCCCACCCCTCTTCCAGACCCCCAGGCCCCAGACTCCACCTTCTAGGTAGGTAGCCAGGATCTCCTTGAGGCGGTTTTTTTTTTTTTCTTTTCTATTGAACTCCCTGCATTCTCTTGTTAACACCTAGCTCTCCTTCTCCCCCCAGACTTTCCTGGACTGCCAGCAGGCAATAGCGTCTCCTGCAAGCCTCTGGCCAGCAAGGAATACTGAGGGAGGGTCACCTCTGACCCCCACCCCTCTTCCAGACCCCCGGGCCCCAGACTCCACCTTCTAGGTAGGTAGCCAGGATCTCCTTGAGTAGGTTTTTTTTTTATCTTTTCTCTTGAACTCCCTGCATTCTCTTGTTAACACCTAGCTCTCCTTCTCCCCCCAGATTTTCCTGGACTGCCAGCAGGCAATAGGGTCTCCGGCAAGCCTCTGGCCAGCAGGGGATCTTGAGGGAGGGTCACCTCTGACCCCCACCACTCTTCCAGACCCCCAGGCCCCAGACTCCAACTTCTAGGTAGGTAGCCAGGATCTCCTTGAGACGGTTTTTTTTTTTTTCCTTTTCTCTTGAACTCCCGGCATTCTCTTGTTAACACCTAGCTCTCTTACCCCCAGAATTTCCTGGATGGCCAGCAGGCAATAGCGTCTCCTGCAAGCCTCTGGCCAGCAAGGGATACTGAGGGAGGGTCACCTCTGACCCCCACCCCTCTTCCAGACCCCCAGGCCCCAGACTCCACCTTCTAGGTAGGTAGCCAGGATCTCCTTGATGGTTTTTTTTTTTTTTCTTTTCTCTTGAACTCCCTGCATTCTCTTGTTAACACCTAGCTCTCCTTCTCCCCCCAGACTTCCTGGACTGCCAGCAGGCAATAGCGTCTACTGCAAACCTCTGGCCAGCAAGGGATATTGAGGGAGGGTCACCTCTGACCCCCACCCCTCTTCCAGACCCTCAGGGCCCAGACTCCACCTTCTAGGTAGTTAGCCAGGATCTCCTTGAGACGGTTTTTTTTTTTCTTTTCTCTTGAACTCCATGCATTCTCTTGTTAACACCTAGCTCTCCTTCATCCCCAGACTTTCCTGGACTGCCAGCAGGCAATAGCGTCTCCTGCAAGCCTCTGGCCAGCAACGGATATTGAGGGAGGGTCACCTCTGACCCCCACCCCTCTTCCAGACCCCCAGGCCCCAGACTCCACCTTCTAGGTAGGTAGCCAAGATCTCCTTGAGGCGTTTTTTTTTTTTTTCTTTTCTCTTGAACTCCCTGCATTCTCTTGTTAACACCTAGCTCTCCTTCTCTCCCCAGATTTTCCTGGACTCCCAGCAGGCAATAGCGTCTCCTGCAAGCCTCTGGCCAGCAAGGGATACTGAGGGAGGGTCACCTCTGACCCCCCACCCCTCTTCCAGACACCCAGGCCACAGACTCCACCTTCTAGGTAGGTAGCCAGAATCTCCTTAAGGCGGTTTTTTTTTTTTTTCTTGTCTCTTGAACTCCCTGCATTCTCTTGTTAACACCTAGCTCTCCTTCTCCCCCCAGAATTTCCTGGACTGCCAGCAGGCAATAGCATCTCCTGCAAGCCTCTTGCCAACAAGGGATACTGAGAGTGGGTCACCTCTGACCCCCACCCCTCTTCCAGACGCCCAGGCCCCAGACTCCAACTTCTAGGTAGGTAGCCAGGATCTCCTTGAGGCGGTTTTATTTTTTTATTCTTTTCTCTTAAACTCCATGCATTCTCTTGTTAACACCTAGCTCTCCTTCTCCCCCCAGACTTTCCTGGACTCCCAGCAGGCAATAGCGTCTCCTGCAAGCCTCTGGCCAGCAAGGGATACTGAGGGAGGGTCACCTCTGACCCCCACCCCTCTTCCAGACCACCAGGCCCCAGATTCCACCTTCTAGGTAGGTAGCCAGGATCTCCTTGAGGCGGTTTTTTTTTTTTCTTTTCTCTTGAACTCCCTAAATTCTCTTGTTAACACCTAGCTCTCCTACTCCCCCCAGAATTTCCTGGACTGCCAGCAGGCAATAGCATCTCCTGCAAGCCTCTTGCCAACAAGGGATACTGAGAGAGGGTCACCTCTGACCCCCACCCCTCTTCCAGACCCCCAGGCCCCAGACTCCAACTTCTAGGTAGGTAGCCAGGATCTCCTTGAGGCGGTTTTTTTTTTTTATTCTTTTCTCTTAAACTCCATGCATTCTCTTGTTAACACCTAGCTCTCCTTCTCCCCCCAGACTTTCCTGGACTCCCAGCAGGCAATAGCGTCTCCTGCAAGCCTCTGGCCAGCACGGGATACTGAGGGAGGGTCACCTCTGACCCCCACCCCTCTTTCAGAAACCCAGGCCCCAGATTCCACCTTCTAGGTAGGTAGCCAGGATCTCCTTGAGGTGGTTTTTTTTTTTTTTTCTTTTCTCTTGAACTCCCTGCATTCTCTTGTTAACACCTAGCTCTCCTTCTCCCTCCAGACTTTCCAGGACTGCCAGAGGGAAATAGCATCTCCTGCAAGCCTCTGGCCAGCAAGGGATACTGAGGGAGGGTCACCTCTGACCCCCACCCCTCTTCCAGACCCCCAGGCCCCAGACTCCACCTTCTAGGTAGGTAGCCAGGATCTCCTTGAGGCGGTTTTTTTTTTTTTTCTTTTCTCTTGAACTCCCTGCATTCTCTTGTTAACACCTAGCTCTCCTTCTCCCTCCAGACTTTCCAGGACTGCCAGAGGGAAATAGCATCTCCTGCAAGCCTCTGGCCAGCAAGGGATACTGAGGGAGGGTCACCTCTGACCCCCACCCCTCTTCCAGACGCCTAGGCACCAGACTCCACCTTCTAGGTAGGTAGCAGGATCTCCTTGACACGGTTTTTTTTTTTTTTCCTTTTCTCTTGAACTCCCTGCATTCTCTTGTTAACACCTAGCTCTCCTCCCCCCAGAATTTCCTGGATGGCCAGCAGGCAATAGCGTCTCCTGCAAGACTCTGGCCAGCAAGGGATACTGAGGGAGGGTCACCTCTGACCCCCACCCCTCTTCCAGACCCCCAGGCCCCAGACTCCACCTTCTAGATAGGTAGCCAGGATCTCCTTTATGGGTTTTTTTTTTTTCCTTTCTCTTGAACTCCCTGCATTCTCTTGTTAACACCTAGCTCTCCTTCTCCCCCCAGACTTTCCTGGACTGCCAGCAGGCAATAGCGTCTACTGCAAGCCTCTGGCCAGCAAGGGATATTGAGGGAGGGTCACCTCTGACCCCCACCCCTCTTCCAGACCCTCAGGGCCCAGACTCCACCTTCTAGGTAGGTAGCCAGGATCTCCTTGAGACGGTTTTTTTTTTTTCTTTTCTCTTGAACTCCATGCATTCTCTTGTTAACACCTAGCTCTCCTCCCCCCAGACTTTCCTGGATGGCCAGCAGGCAATAGCGTCTCCTGCAAGTTTCTGGCCAGCAAGGGATACTGAGGGAGGGTCACCTCTGACCCCCACCCCTCTTCCAGACCCCCAGGCCCCAGACTCCACCTTCTAGGTAGGTAGCCAGGATCTCCAGAGGCGTTTTTTTTTTTTTTTTTTTCTTTTATCTTTTCTCTTGAACTCCCTGCATTCTCTTGTTAACACCTAGCTCTCCTTCATCCCCAGACTTTCCTGGACTGCCAGCAGGCAATAGCGTCTCCTGCAAGCCTCTGGCCAGCAACGGATATTGAGGGAGGGTCACCTCTGACCCCCACCCCTCTTCCAGACCCCCAGGCCCCAGACTCCACCTTCTAGGTAGGTAGCCAGTATCTCCTTGAGGCGTTTTTTTTTTTTTTCTTTTCTCTTGAACTCCCTGCATTCTCTTGTTAACACCTAGCTCTCCTTCTCTCCCCAGATTTTCCTGGACTGCCAGCAGGCAATAGCGTCTCCTGCAAGCCTCTGGCCAGCAAGGGATACTGAGGGAGGGTCACCTCTGACCCCCACCCCTCTTTCAGAAACCCAGGCCCCAGATTCCACCTTCTAGGTAGGTAGCCAGGATCTCCTTGAGGTGGTTTTTTTTTTTTTTTCTTTTCTCTTGAACTCCCTGCATTCTCTTGTTAACACCTAGCTCTCCTTCTCCCTCCAGACTTTCCAGGACTGCCAGAGGGAAATAGCATCTCCTGCAAGCCTCTGGCCAGCAAGGGATACTGAGGGAGGGTCACCTCTGACCCCCACCCCTCTTCCAGACCCCCAGGCCCCAGACTCCACCTTCTAGGTAGGTAGCCAGGATCTCCTTGAGGCGGTTTTTTTTTTTTTTCTTTTCTCTTGAACTCCCTGCATTCTCTTGTTAACACCTAGCTCTCCTTCTCCCTCCAGACTTTCCAGGACTGCCAGAGGGAAATAGCATCTCCTGCAAGCCTCTGGCCAGCAAGGGATACTGAGGGAGGGTCACCTCTGACCCCCACCCCTCTTCCAGACGCCTAGGCACCAGACTCCACCTTCTAGGTAGGTAGCAGGATCTCCTTGACACGGTTTTTTTTTTTTTTCCTTTTCTCTTGAACTCCCTGCATTCTCTTGTTAACACCTAGCTCTCCTCCCCCCAGAATTTCCTGGATGGCCAGCAGGCAATAGCGTCTCCTGCAAGACTCTGGCCAGCAAGGGATACTGAGGGAGGGTCACCTCTGACCCCCACCCCTCTTCCAGACCCCCAGGCCCCAGACTCCACCTTCTAGATAGGTAGCCAGGATCTCCATGATGGGTTTTTTTTTTTTCCTTTCTCTTGAACTCCCTGCATTCTCTTGTTAACACCTAGCTCTCCTTCTCCCCCCAGACTTTCCTGGACTGCCAGCAGGCAATAGCGTCTACTGCAAGCCTCTGGCCAGCAAGGGATATTGAGGGAGGGTCACCTCTGACCCCCACCCCTCTTCCAGACCCTCAGGGCCCAGACTCCACCTTCTAGGTAGGTAGCCAGGATCTCCTTGAGACGGTTTTTTTTTTTTTCTTTTCTCTTGAACTCCATGCATTCTCTTGTTAACACCTAGCTCTCCTCCCCCCAGACTTTCCTGGATGGCCAGCAGGCAATAGCGTCTCCTGCAAGTTTCTGGCCAGCAAGGGATACTGAGGGAGGGTCACCTCTGACCCCCACCCCTCTTCCAGACCCCCAGGCCCCAGACTCCACCTTCTAGGTAGGTAGCCAGTATCTCCTTGAGGCGTTTTTTTTTTTTTTTCTTTTCTCTTGAACTCCCTGCATTCTCTTGTTAACACCTAGCTCTCCTTCTCTCCCCAGATTTTCCTGGACTGCCAGCAGGCAATAGCGTCTCCTGCAAGACTCTGGCCAGCAAGGGATACTGAGGGAGGGTCACCTCTGACCCCCACCCCTCTTCCAGACCCCCAGGCCCCAGACTCCACCTTCTAGGTAGGTAGCCAGGATCTCCTTGAGGCGTTTTTTTTTTTTTTTCTTTTCTCTTGAACTCCCTGCATTCTCTTGTTAACACCTAGCTCTCCTTCTCCCTCCAGACTTTCCAGGACTGCCAGAGGGAAATAGCATCTCCTGCAAGCCTCTGACCAGCAAGGGATACTGAGGGAGGGTCACCTCTGACCCCCACCCCTCTTCCAGACGCCTAGGCACCAGACTCCACCTTCTAGGTAGGTAGCAGGATCTCCTTGACACGGTTTTTTTTTTTTTTCCTTTTCTCTTGAACTCCCTGCATTCTCTTGTTAACACCTAGCTCTCCTCCCCCCAGAATTTCCTGGATGGCCAGCAGGCAATAGCGTCTCCTGCAAGACTCTGGCCAGCAAGGGATACTGAGGGAGGGTCACCTCTGACCCCCACCCCTCTTCCAGACCCCCAGGCCCCAGACTCCACCTTCTAGATAGGTAGCCAGGATCTCCTTGATGGGTTTTTTTTTTTTCCTTTCTCTTGAACTCCCTGCATTCTCTTGTTAACACCTAGCTCTCCTTCTCCCCCCAGACTTTCCTGGACTGCCAGCAGGCAATAGCGTCTACTGCAAGCCTCTGGCCAGCAAGGGATATTGAGGGAGGGTCACCTCTGACCCCCACCCCTCTTCCAGACCCTCAGGGCCCAGACTCCACCTTCTAGGTAGGTAGCCAGGATCTCCTTGAGACGGTTTTTTTTTTTTTCTTTTCTCTTGAACTCCATGCATTCTCTTGTTAACACCTAGCTCTCATCCCCCCAGACTTTCCTGGATGGCCAGCAGGCAATAGCGTCTCCTGCAAGTTTCTGGCCAGCAAGGGATACTGAGGGAGGGTCACCTCTGACCCCCACCCCTCTTCCAGACCCCCAGGCCCCAGACTCCACCTTCTAGGTAGGTAGCCAGGATCTCCAGAGGCGTTTTTTTTTTTTTTTTTTTTTTTTTTTTTTTATCTTTTCTCTTGAACTCCCTGCATTCTCTTGTTAACACCTAGCTCTCCTTCATCCCCAGACTTTCCTGGACTGCCAGCAGGCAATAGCGTCTCCTGCAAGCCTCTGGCCAGCAACGGATATTGAGGGAGGGTCACCTCTGACCCCCACCCCTCTTCCAGACCCCCAGGCCCCAGACTCCACCTTCTAGGTAGGTAGCCAGTATCTCCTTGAGGCGTTTTTTTTTTTTTTTCTTTTCTCTTGAACTCCCTGCATTCTCTTGTTAACACCTAGCTCTCCTTCTCTCCCCAGATTTTCCTGGACTGCCAGCAGGCAATAGCGTCTCCTGCAAGCCTCTGGCCAGCAAGGGATACTGAGGGAGGGTCACCTCTGACCCCCACCCCTCTTCCAGACACCCAGGCCACAGACTCCACCTTCTAGGTAGGTAGCCAGGATCTCCTTGAGGCGGTTTTTTTTTTTTTTTTCTTTTCTCTTGAACTCCCTGCATTCTCTTGTTAACACCTAGCTCTCCTTCTTCCCCCAGACTTTCCTGGACTGCCAGCAGGCAATAGCGTCTCCTGCAAGCCTCTTGCCAACAAGGGATACTGAGAGAGGGTCACCTCTGACCCCCACCGCTCTTCCAGACCCCCAGGCCCCAGACTCCACCTTCTAGGTAGGTAGCCAGGATCTCCTTGAGGCGGTTTTATTTTTTTATTCTTTTCTCTTGAACTCCATGCATTCTCTTGTTAACACCTAGCTCTCCTTCTCCCCCCAGACTTTCCTGGACTGCCAGCAGGCAATAGCGTCTCCTGCAAACCTCTGGCCAGCAAGGGATACTGAGGGAGGGTCACCTCAGACCCCCACCCCTCTTCCAGACCCCCAGGCCCCAGACTCCACCTTCTAGGTAGGTAGCCAGGATCTCCTTGAGGCTGGTTTTTTTTTTTCCTTTTCTCTTGAACTCCCTGCATTCTCTTGTTAACACCTAGCTCTCCTTTTCCCCCCAGACTTTCCTGGACTGCCAGCAGGCAATAGCGTCTCCTGCAAGCCTTTGGCCAGCAAGGGATACTGAGGGAGGATCACCTCTGACCCCCCACCCCTCTTCCAGACCCCCTGGCCCCAGACACAGCCTTCTAGGTAGGTAGCCAAGATCTCCTTGAGGCGGTTTTTTTTTTTCTTTTCTTTTCTATTGAACTTCCTGCATTCTCTTGTTAACACCTAGCTCTCCTTCTCCCCCCAGACTTTCCTGGACTGCCAGCAGGCAATAGCGTCTCCTGCAAGCCTCCGGCCAGCAAGGGATACTGAGGGAGGGTCTCCTCTGACCCCCACCCCACTTCCAGACCCCCAGGCCCCAGACTCCACCTTCTAGACTTTCCTGGACTGCCAGCAGGCAATAGCGTCTCCTGCAAGCCTCTGGCCAGCAGGGGATATTGAGGGAAGGTCACCTCTGACCCCCACCCCAATTCCACACCCCCAGGCTGCAGACTCCACCTTCTAGGTAGGTAGCCAGGATATCCTTGAGGCGGTTTTTTTTTTTTCTTTTCTCTTGAACACCATGCATTCTCTTGTTAAAACCTAGCTCTCCTTCTCCCCCCAGATTTCCTGGACTGCCAGCAGGCAATAGCGTCTCCTGCAAGCCTCTCGCCAGCAAGGGATACTGAGGGAGGGTCACCTCTGACCCCCATCCCGCTTCCAGACCCCCAGGCCCCAGACTCCACCTTCTAGGTAGGTAGCCAGGATCTCCTTGATGGGTTTTTTTTTTCTTTTCTTTTCTCTTGAACTCCCTGCATTCTCTTGTTAACACCTAGCTCTCCTTCTCCCCCCAGACTTTCCTAGACTGCCAGCAGGCAATAGCGTCTCCTGCAAGCCTCCGGCCAGCAAGGGATACTGAGGGAGGGTCTCCTCTGACCCCCACCCCACTTCCAGACCCCCAGGCCCCAGACTCCACCTTCTAGACTTTCCTGGACTGCCAGCAGGCAATAGCGTCTCCTGCAAGCCTCTGGCCAGCAGGGGATACTGAGGGAAGGTCACCTCTGACCCCCACCCCAATTCCAGACCCCCAGGCTGCAGACTCCACCTTCTAGGTAGGTAGCCAGGATATCCTTGAGGCGGTTTTTTTTTTTCTTTTCTCTTGAACACCATGCATTCTCTTGTTAACACCTAGCTCTCCTTCTCCCCCCAGATTTCCTGGACTGCCAGCAGGCAATAGCGTCTCCTGCAAGCCTCTGGCCAGCAAGGGATACTGAGGGAGGGTCACCTCTGACCCCCATCCCGCTTCCAGACCCCCAGGCCCCAGACTCCACCTTCTAGGTAGGTAGCCAGGATCTCCTTGATGGGTTTTTTTTTCTTTTCTTTTCTCTTGAACTCCCTGCATTCTCTTGTTAACACCTAGCTCTCCTTCTCCCCCCAGATTTTCCTGGACTGCCAGCAGGCAATAGGGTCTCCTGCAAGCCTCTGGCCAGCAGGGGATATTGAGGGAGGGTCACCTCTGACCCCCACCACTCTTCCAGACCCCCAGGCCCCAGACTCCAACTTCTAGGTAGGTAGCCAGGATCTCCTTGAGACGGTTTTTTTTTTTTTTTCCTTTTCTCTTGAACTCCCGGCATTCTCTTGTTAACACCTAGCTCTCTTACCCCCAGACTTTCCTGGATGGCCAGCAGGCAATAGCGTCTCCTGCAAGCCTCTGGCCAGCAAGGGATACTGAGGGAGGGTCACCTCTGACCCCCACCCCTCTTCCAGACCCCCAGGTCCCAGACTCCACCTTCTAGGTAGGTAGCCAGGATCTCCTTGATGGGTTTTTTTTTTTTCTTTTCTCTTGAACTCCCTGCATTCTCTTGTTAACACCTAGCTCTCCTTCTCCCCCCAGACTTTCCTGGACTGCCAGCAGGCAATAGCGTCTACTGCAAACCTCTGGCCAGCAAGGGATATTGAGGGAGGGTCACCTCTGACCCCCACCCCTCTTCCAGACCCTCAGGGCCCAGACTCCACCTTCTAGGTAGGTAGCCAGGATCTCCTTGAGACGGTTTTTTTTTTTTCTTTTCTCTTGAACTCCATGCATTCTCTTGTTAACACCTAGCTCTCCTCCCCCCAGACTTTCCTGGATGGCCAGCAGGCAATAGCGTCTCCTGCAAGCTTCTGGCCAGCAAGGGATACTGAGGGAGGGTCACCTCTTACCCCCACCCCTCTTCCAGACCCCCAGGCCCCAGACTCCACCTTCTAGGTAGGTAGCCAGGATCTCCAGAGGCGTTTTTTTTTTTTTTTTTTTTTTTTTTTTTTTTTTTTTTTATCTTTTCTCTTGAACTCCCTGCATTCTCTTGTTAACACCTAGCTCTCCTTCATCCCCAGACTTTCCTGTACTGCCAGCAGGCAATAGCGTCTCCTGCAAGCCTCTGGCCAGCAACGGATATTGAGGGAGGGTCACCTCTGACCCCCACCCCTCTTCCAGACCCCCAGGCCCCAGACTCCACCTTCTAGGTAGGTAGCCAGGATCTCCTTGATGCGTTTTTTTTTTTTTTTTTTCTTTTCTCTTGAACTCCCTGCATTCTCTTGTTAACACCTAGCTCTCCTTCTCTCCCCAGATTTTCCTGGACTGCCAGCAGGCAATAGCGTCTCCTGCAAGCCTCTGGCCAGCAAGGGATACTGACGGAGGGTCAACTCTGACCCCCACCAACCTTCCAGACCCCCAGGCCCCAGACTCCAACTTCTAGGTAGGTAGCCAGGATCTCCTTGAGGCGTTTTTTTTTTTTTCTTTTCTCTTGAACTCCCTGCATTCTCTTGTTAACACCTAGCTCTCCTTCTTCCCCCAGACTTTCCTGGACTGCCAGCAGGCAATAGCGTCTCCTGCAAGCCTCTGGCCAGCAAGGGATACTGAGGGAGGGTCACCTCTGACCCCCACCCCTCTTCCAGACCCCCAGGCCCCAGACTCCACCTTCTAGGTAGGTAGCCAGGATCTCCTTGAGACGTTTTTAAGTTTTTTTTTCTTTTCTCTTGAACTCCCTGCATTCTCTTGTTAACACCTAGCTTTCCTTCTCCCCCCAGACTTTCCTGGACTGCCAGCAGGCAATAGCATCTCCTGCAAGCCTCTGGCCAACAAGGGATACTGAGGGAGGGTCACCTCTGACCCCCACCCCTCTTCCAGACTCCCAGGCCCCAGACTCCACATTCTACGTAGGAAGCCAGGATCTCCTTGAGGCGGTTTTTTTTTTTTTTTCTTTTCTCTTGAACTCCCTGCATTCTCTTGTTAACAACTAGCTCTCCTTCTCCCCCGAGACTTTCTTGGACTGCCAGCAGACAATAGCGTCTCCTGCAAGCCTCTGGCCAGCAAGGGATACTGAAGGAGGGTCACCTCTGCCCCACACCCATCTTCCAGTCCCCCAGGCCGCAGACTCCACCTTCTATGTAGGTAGGCAGGATCTCCTTGAGGCGTTTTTTTTTTTTTTTCTTTTCTCTTGAACTCCCTGATTCTCTTGTTAACACCTAGCTCTCCTTCTCCCCCCAGAATTTCCTGGACTGCCAGCAGGCAATAGCGTCTCCTGCAAGCCTCTGTCCAGCAAGGGATACTGAGGGAGGGTCACCTCTGAACCCCACCCTCTTCCAGACACCTCAGGCCCCAGACTTCACCTTCTAGGTATGTAGCCAGGATATCCTTGAGGCGTTTTTTTTTTTTTTTTTTTTTCTCTTGAACTCCCTGCATTCTCTTGTTAAAACCTTGCTCTCCTTCTCCCCCCTGAATTCCGGGACTGCCAGCAGGCAATATCGTCTCCTGTAAGCCGCTGGCGAGCAAGGGATACTGAGGGAGGTTCACCTCTGACCCCCACCCCTCTTCCAGAACCCCAGGCCCCAGACTCCACCTTATAGGTAGGTAGCCAGGATCTCCTTGAGGCGGTTTTATTTTTTTTTTCTTTTCTCTTGAACTCCGTGCATTCTCTTGTTAACACCTAGCTCTCCTTCTCCCCCCAGACTTTCCTGGACTGCCAGCAGGCAATAACGTCTCCTGCAAGCCTCTGGCCAGCAATGGATACTGAGGGAGGGTCACCTCTGACCCCCACCAACCTTCCAGACCCCCAGGCCCCAGACTCCAACTTCTAGGTAGGTAGCCAGGATCTCCTTGAGGCGTTTTTTTTTTTTTTTTTTCTTTTCTCTTGAACTCCCTGCATTCTCTTGTTAAAACCTAGCTTTCCTTCTCCCCCCAGACTTTCCTGGACTGCCAGCAGGCAATAGCATCTCCTGCAAGCCTCTGGCAAACAAGGGATACTGAGGGAGGGTCACCTCTGAACCCCACCCCTCTTCCAGACTCCCAGGCGCCAGACTCCACCTTCTACGTAGGTAGCCAGGATCTCCTTGAGGCGGTTTTCTTTTTTTTTCTTTTCTCTTGAACTCCCTGCATTCTCTTGTTAACAACTAGCTCTCCTTCTCCCCCGAGACTTTCTTGGACTGCCAGCAGGCAATAGCGTCTCCTGCAAGCCTCTGGCCAGCAAGGGATACTGAGGGAGGGTCACCTCTGCCCCACACCCCTCTTCCAGTCCCCCAGGCCCCAGACTCCACCTTCTAGGTAGGTAGCCAGGATCTCCTTGAGGCGGGTTTTTTTTTTTTTTCTCTAACTCCCTGAATTCTCTTGTTAACACCCAGATCTCCTTCTCCCCCCAGATTTTCTTCGAATGCCAGCAGGCAATAGTGTCTCCTGCAAGCCTCTGGCCAGCAAGGGATACTGAGGGAGGGTCACCATCTGACCCCCACCCCTCTTCCAGACCCCCACACCCCAGACTCCAACTTCTAGGTAGGTAGCCAGGATCTCCTGGAGGCGGTTTTTTTTTTTTTTCTTTTCTCTTGAACTCTCTGCATTCTCTTGTTAACACCTAGCTCTCCTTCTCCCCCCAGACTTTACTGGACTGCCAGCAGGCAATAGCGTCTCCTGCAAGCCTCTGGCCAGCAAGGGATACTGAGGAAGGGTCACCTCTGACCCCCACCCTTCTTCCAGACCCTCTGGCCCCAGACTCCACCTTCTAGGTAGGTAGCCAGGATCTCCTTGAGGCGCGTTTTTTTTTTTTCCTTTTCTCTTTAACTCCCTGCATTCTCTTGTTAACATCTAGTTCTCCTTTTTCCCCCAGACTTTCCTGGAATGCCAGCAGGCAATAGCGTCTCCTGCAAGCCTCTGCCCAGCAAGGGATATTGAGGGAGGGTCACCTCTGACCCCCACCCCTCTTCCAGACCCCCAGGCCCCAGACTCCACCTTCTAGGTAGGTAGGCAGGATCTCCTTGAGGCGTTTTTTTTTTTTTTTTTCTTTTCTCTTGAATTCCCTGCATTCTCTTGTTAACACCTAGCTCTCCTTCTTCCCCCACACTTTCCTGGACTTCCAGCAGGCAATAGCATCTCCTGCAAGCCTCTGGCCAGCAAAGGATACTGAGGGAGGGTCACCTCTGACCCGCTCCCCTCTTCCAGACCCCCAGGACCCAGACTCCACATTCTAGGTAGGTAGCCAGGATCTCCTTAAGGCGTTTTTTTTTTTTTTTTCTTTTCTCTTGAACTCCCTGCATTCTCTTGTTAACAACTAGGTCTCCTTCTCCCCCCATACTTTCCTGGACGGCCAGCAGGCAATAGCATCTCCTGCAAGCCTCTGGCCAGCAAGGGATACTGAGGGAGGGTCACCTCTGACCCCCACCCTCTTCCAGACCCCTCAGGCCCCAGACTTCACCTTCTAGGTATGTAGCCAGGATATCCTTGAGGCGGTTTTTTTTTTTTCTTTTCTCTTGAACTCCCTGCATTCTCTTGTTAAAACCTAGCTCTCCTTCTCCCCCCAGAATTCCGGGACAGCCAGCAGGCAATATCGTCTCCTGTAAGCCTCTGGCGAGCAAGGGATACTGAGGGAGGTTCACCTCTGACCCCCACCCCTCTTCCAGACCCCCAGGCCCCAGACTCCACCTTATAGGTAGGTAGCCAGGATCTCCTTGAGGCGGTTTTATTTTTTTTTTCTTTTCTCTTGAACTCCCTGCATTCTCTTGTTAACACCTAGCTCTCCTTCTCCCCCCAGACTTTCCTGGACTGCCAGCAGGCAATAGCGTCTCCTGCAAGACTCTGGCCAGCAATGGATACTGAGGGAGGGTCACCTCTGACCCCCACCAACCTTCCAGATCCCCAGGCCCCAGACTCCACCTTCTAGGTAGGTAGCCAGGATCTCCTTGAGGCAGTTTTTTTTTTTTTTCTTTTCTCTTGAACTCCCTGCATTCTCTTGTTAACACCTAGCTCTCCTTCTCCCCCCAGACTTTCCTGGACTGCCAGCAGGCAATAGCGTCTCCTGCAAGCCTCTGGCCAACAAGGAATACAGAGGGAGGATCACCTCCGACCCCCCACCCTCTTCCAGATCCCCAGGCCCCAGACTCCACCTTCTAGGTAGGTAGCCAAGATCTCCTTGAGGCGGTTTTTTTTTTTTCTTTTCTCTTGAACTCCCTGCATTCTCTTGTTAACACCTAGCTCTCCTTCTCCCCCCAGACTTTCCTGGACTGCCAGGAGGCAATAGCGTCTTCTGCAAGCCTCTGGCCAGCAAGGGATACTGAGGGAGGGTCACCTCTGCCCCACACCCGTCTTCCAGACACCCAGGCCCCAGATTCCATCTTGTAGGTAGGTAGCCAGGATCTCCTTGAGGCGTTTTTTTTTTTTTTTTCTCTTGAACTCCCTGCATTCTCTGGTTAACACCTAGCTCTCCTTCTCCCCCCACACTTTCCTGGACTGTCAGCAGGCAATAGCGTCTCCTGCAAGCCTCTGACCAGCAAGGGATACTGAGGGAGGGTCACCTCTGACCCCCACCCCTCTTCCAGACCCCCAGGCCCCAGACTCCACCTTCTAGGTAGGTAGCCAGGATCTCCCCTAATCGGTTTTTTTTTTCTTTTCTCTTGAACTCTCTGCATTCTCTTGTTAAAACCTAGCTCTCCTTCTCCCCCCAGACTTTCCTGGACTGCCAGCAGGCAATAGCGTCTCCTGCAAGCCTCTGGCCAACAAGGGATACTGAGGGAGGGTCACCTCTGACCCCCACCCCTCTTCCAGACCCCCAGGCCCCAGACTCCACCTTCTAGGTAGGTAGCCAGGATCTCCTTGAGGCGGGTTTTTTTTTTTTTTTTTCCTTTTCTCTTGAACTCCCTGCATTCTCTTGTTAACACCTAGCTCTCCTTTCCCCCCCAGACTTTCCTGGACTGCCAGCAGGCAATAGCGTCTCCTGTAAGGGTCTGGCGAGCTAGGGATACTGAGGGAGGGTCACCTCTGTCCCCCACCCCTCTTCCAGACCCCCAGGCCCCAGACTCCACCTTCTAGGTAGGTAGCCAGGATCTCCTTGAGGCAGCTTTTTTTTTTTCTTTTCTCTTGAACCCCCTGCATTCTCTTGTTAACACCTAGCTCTCCTTCTCCCCCCAGACTTTCCTGGACTGCCAGCAGGCAATAGCGTCTCCTGCAAGCCTCTGGCCAGCAAGGGATACTGAGGGAGGGTCACTTCTGACCCCCACCCCTCTTCCAGAACCCCAGGCCCCAGACTCCACCTTCTAGGTAGTTAGCCAGGATTTCCTTGAGGCGTTTTTTTTTTTTTTTTTTTTTTTTTTTTTTTTTTTTTTTTATCTTTTCTCTTGAACTCCCTGCATTCTCTTGTTAACACCTAGCTCTCCTTCACCCCCAGACATTCCTGGACTGCCAGCAGGCAATAGCGTCTCCTGCAAGCCTCTGGCCAGCAAGGGATACTGAGGGAGGGTCACCTCTGAACCCCACCCCTCTTCCAGGTCCCCAGGCCTCAGACTCCAACTTCTAGGTAGTTAGCCAGGATCTCCTTGAGGCTGTTTTTTTTTTTTTTCTTTTCTCTTGAACTCCCTGCATTCTCTTGTTAACACCTAGCTCTCCTTCTCCTCCCAGACTTTCCTGGACTGCCAGCAGGCAATAGCGTCTCCTGCAAGCCTCTGGCCAGCAAGGGATACTGAGGGAGGGTCACGTCTGACCCCAACCCCTCTTCCAGACCCCCAGGTTCCAGACTCCACCTTCTAGGTAGGTAGCCAGGCTCTCCTTGAGGCGGCTTTTTTTTTTTTCTTTTCTCTTGAACTCCCTGCTTTCTCTTGTTAACACCTAGCTCTCCTTCTCCCCCCAGACTTTCGTGGACTGCCAGCAGGCAATAGCGTCTCCTGCAAGCCTCTGGCCAACAAGGAATACTGAGGGAGGATCACCTCCGACCCCCCACCCCTCTTCCAGACCCCCAGGCCCCAGACTCCACCTTCTAGGTAGGTAGCCAAGATCTCCTTGAGGCGGTTTTTTTTTTTTTTTCTTTTCTCTTGAACTCCCTGCATTCTCTTGTTAACACCTAGCTCTCCTTCTCCCCCCAGACTTTCCTGGACTGCCAGCAGGCAATAGCGTCTCCTGCAAGCCTCTGGCCAGCAAGGGATACTGAGGGAGGGTCACCTGTGCCCACACCCCTCTTCCAGACCCCCAGGCCCCAGATTCCATCCTGTAGTTAGGTAGACAGGATCTCCTTGAGACGGGTTTTTTTTTTTTTCTCTTGAACTCCCTGCATTCTCTGGTTAACACCTAGCTCTCCTTCTCCCCCCGGACTTTCCTGGACTGCCAGCAGGCAATAGCGTCTCCTGCAAGCCTCTGGCCAGCAAGGGATACTGAGGGAGCGTCACCTCTGACCCCCACCCCTCTTCCAGACACCCAGGCCCCAGACTCCACCTTATAGGTAGGTAGCCAGGATCTCCTTGAGGCGGGTTTTTTTTTTTCCTTTTCTCTTGAACTCCCTGCATTCTCTTGTTAACACCTAGCTCTCCTTTTCCCCCCAGACTTTCCTGGACTGCCAGCATGAAATAGCGTCTCCTGCAAGCCTCTGGTCAGCAAGGGATACTGAGGGAGGATCACCTCCGACCCCCCACCCCTCTTCCATACCTCCAGGCCCCAGACTCAACCTTCTAGGTAGGTAGCCAAGATCTCCTTGAGGTGTTTTTTTTTTTTTCTTTTCTTTTCTCTTGAACTTCCTGCATTCTCTTGTTAACACCTAGCTCTCCTTCTCCCCCCAGAATTTCCTGGACTGCCAGCAGGCAATAGCGTCTCCTGCAAGCCTCTGGCCAGCAAAGGATACTGAGGGAGGGTCACCTCTGACCCCCACCCCTCTTCCAGACCCCCAGGACCCAGACTCCACCTTCTAGGTAGGTAGCCAGGATGTCCTTGAGGCGGGTTTTTTTTTTTTTTCTTTTCTCTTGAACTCCCTGCATTCCCTTGTTAACACCTAGCTCTCTTTCTCCCCCAGACTTTCCTGGACTGCCAGCAGGCAATAGTGTCTCCTGCAAGCCTCTGGCCAGCAAGGGATATTGAGGGAGGGTCACCTCTGACCCCCACCCCTCTTTCAGACCCCTCAGGACCCAGACTTCACCTTCTAGGTAGGTAGCCAGGATATCCTTGAGGCGGTTTTTTTTTTTTTCTTTTCTCTTGAACTCCCTGCATTCTCTTGTTAACACCTAGCTCTCCTTCTCCCCCCAGACTTTCCTGGACTGCCAGCAGGCAATAGCGTCTCCTGCAAGCCTCTGGCCAGCAAGGGATACTGAGGGAGGGTCACCTCTTACCCCCACCCCTCTTCCAGACACCCAGGCCCCAGACTCCACCTTGTAGGTAGGTAGCCAGGATCTCCTTGAGGCCATTTTTTTTTTTTCTCTTGAACTCCCTGCATTCTCTGGTTAACACCTAGCTCTCCTTCTCCCCCCAGATTTTCCTGGACTGCCAGCAGGCAATAGCGTCTCCTGCAAGCCTCTGGCCAGCAAGGGATACTGAGGGAGGGTCACTTCTGACCCCCATGCCTCTTCCAGACGCCCAGGCCCCAGACTCCACCTTATAGGTATGTAGCCAGGATCTCCTTGAGACGTTATTTTTTTTTTTTTTCTTTTCTCTTGAACTCCCTGCATTCTCTTGTTAACACCTAGCTCTCCTTCTCCTCCCAGACTTTCCTGGACTGCCAGCAGGCAATAGCGTCTCCTGTAAGCCTCTGGCGAGCAAGGGATACTGAGGGAGGTTCACCTCTGACCCCCCCCCTCTTCCAGACCCCCAGGCCCCAGACTCCACCTTCTAGGTAGGTAGCCAAGATCTCCTTGAGGCGGTTTTTTTTTTTTTTTTCTTTTCTCTTGAACTCCTTGCATTCTATTGTTAACACCTAGCACTCCTTCTCCCCCCAGACTTTCCTGGACTGCCAGCAGGCAATAGCGTCTCCTGCAAGCCTCTGGCCAGCAAGGGATACTGAGGGAGGGTCACCTGTGCCCCACACCCCTCTTCCAGACCCCCAGGCCCCAGATTCCATCCTGTACGTAGGTAGACAGGATCTCCTTGAGACGGTTTTTTTTTTTTCCTCTTGAACTCCCTGCATTCTCTGGTTAACACCTAGCTCTCCTTCTCCCCCCGGACTTTCCTGGACTGCCAGCAGGCAATAGCGTCTCCTGCAAGCCTCTGGCCAGCAAGGGATACTGAGGGAGCGTCACCTCTGACCCCCACCCCTCTTCCAGACACCCAGGCCCCAGACTCCACCTTCTAGGTAGGTAGCCAGGATCTCCTTGAGGCGGGTTTTTTTTTTTCCTTTTCTCTTGAACTCCCTGCATTCTCTTGTTAACACCTAGCTCTCCTTTTCCCCCCAGACTTTTCTGGACTGCCAGCAGGAAATAGTGTCTCCTGCAAGCCTCTGGCCAGCAAGGGATACTGAGGGAGGATCACCTCCGACCCCCTACCCCTCTTCCATACCCCCAGGCCCCAGACTCAACCTTCTAGGTAGGTAGCCAAGATCTCCTTGAGGTGTTTTTTTTTTTTTTTTTCTTTTCTTTTCTCTTGAACTTCCTGCATTCTCTTGTTAACACCTAGCTCTCCTTCTCCCCCCAGAATTTCCTGGACTGCCAGCAGGCAATAGCGTCACCTGCAAGCCTCTGGCCAGCAAAGGATACTGAGGGAGGGTCACCTCTGACCCCCACCCCTCTTCCAGACCCCCAGGACCCAGACTCCACCTTCTAGGTAGGTAGCCAGGATGTCCTTGAGGCGGGTTTTTTTTTTTTTTTTCTTTTCTCTTGAACTCCCTGCATTCTCTTGTTAACACCTAGCTCTCTTTCTCCCCCAGACTTTCCTAGACTGCCAGCAGGCAATAGTGTCTCCTGCAAGCCTCTGGCCAGCAAGGGATATTGAGGGAGGGTCACCTCTGACCCCCACCCCTCTTTCAGACCCCTTAGGACCCAGACTTCACCTTCTAGGTAGGTAGCCAGGATATCCTTGAAGCGGTTTTTTTTTTTTTTCTTTTCTCTTGAACTCCCTGCATTCTCTTGTTAACACCTAGCTCTCCTTCTCCCCCCAGACTTTCCTGGACTGCCAGCAGGCAATAGCGTCTCCTGCAAGCCTCTGGCCAGCAAGGGATACTGCGGGAGGGTCACCTCTTACCCCCACCCCTCTTCCAGACACCCAGGCCCCAGACTCCACCTTGTAGGTAGGTAGCCAGGATCTCCTTGAGGCCGGTTTTTTTTTTTTTTTCTCTTGAACTCCCTGCATTCTCTGGTTAACACCTAGCTCTCCTTCTCCCCCCAGATTTTCCTGGACTGCCAGCAGGCAATAGCGTCTCCTGCAAGCCTCTGGCCAGCAAGGGATACTGAGGGAAGGTCACCTCTGACCCCCATGCCTCTTCCAGACGCCCAGGCCCCAGACTCCACCTTATAGGTATGTAGCCAGGATCTCCTTGAGACGTTTTTTTTTTTTTTTTTTCTTTTCTCTTGAACTCCCTGCTTTCTCTTGTTAACACCTAGCTCTCCTTCTCCCCCAACACTTTCCTGGACTGCCAGCAGGCAATAGCGTCTCCTGCAAGCCTCTGGCCAGCAAGGGATACTGAGGGAGGGTCACCTCTGACCCCCACCCCTCTTCCAGACCCCCAGGCCCCAGACTCCACCTTCTAGGTAGGTAGCCAAGATCTCCTTGAGGCGGTTTTTTTTTTTTTTTCTTTTCTCTTGAACTCCTTGCATTCTATTGTTAACACCTAGCACTCCTTCTCCCCCCAGACTTTCCTGGACTGCCAGCAGGCAATAGCGTCTCCTGCAAGCCTCTGGACAACAAGGAATACTGAGGGAGGATCACCTCCGACCCCCCACCCCTCTTCCATACCCCCAGGCCCCAGACTCAACCTTCTAGGTAGGTAGCCAAGATCTCCTTGAGTCGTTTTTTTTTTTTTTTTTCTTTTCTTTTCTCTTGAACTTCCTGCATTCTCTTGTTAACACCTAGCTCTCCTTCTCCCCCCAGAATTTCCTGGACTGCCAGCAGGCAATAGCGTCTCCTGCAAGCCTCTGGCCAGCAAAGGATACTGAGGGAGGGTCACCTCTGACCCCCACCCCTCTTCCAGACCCCCAGGACCCAGACTCCACCTTCTAGGTAGGTAGCCAGGATGTCCTTGAGGCGGGTTTTTTTTTTTTTTCTTTTCTCTTGAACTCCCTGCATTCCCTTGTTAACACCTAGCTCTCTTTCTCCCCCAGACTTTCCTGGACTGCCAGCAGGCAATAGTGTCTCCTGCAAGCCTCTGGCCAGCAAGGGATATTGAGGGAGGGTCACCTCTGACCCCCACCCCTCTTTCAGACCCCTCAGGACCCAGACTTCACCTTCTAGGTAGGTAGCCAGGATATCCTTGAGGCGGTTTTTTTTTTTTTCTTTTCTCTTGAACTCCCTGCATTCTCTTGTTAACACCTAGCTCTCCTTCTCCCCCCAGACTTTCCTGGACTGCCAGCAGGCAATAGCGTCTCCTGCAAGCCTCTGGCCAGCAAGGGATACTGAGGGAGGGTCACCTCTTACCCCCACCCCTCTTCCAGACACCCAGGCCCCAGACTCCACCTTGTAGGTAGGTAGCCAGGATCTCCTTGAGGCCATTTTTTTTTTTTCTCTTGAACTCCCTGCATTCTCTGGTTAACACCTAGCTCTCCTTCTCCCCCCAGATTTTCCTGGACTGCCAGCAGGCAATAGCGTCTCCTGCAAGCCTCTGGCCAGCAAGGGATACTGAGGGAGGGTCACTTCTGACCCCCATGCCTCTTCCAGACGCCCAGGCCCCAGACTCCACCTTATAGGTATGTAGCCAGGATCTCCTTGAGACGTTTTTTTTTTTTTTTTTTTCTTTTCTCTTGAACTCCCTGCATTCTCTTGTTAACACCTAGCTCTCCTTCTCCTCCCAGACTTTCCTGGACTGCCAGCAGGCAATAGCGTCTCCTGTAAGCCTCTGGCGAGCAAGGGATACTGAGGGAGGTTCACCTCTGACCCCCCCCCTCTTCCAGACCCCCAGGCCCCAGACTCCACCTTCTAGGTAGGTAGCCAAGATCTCCTTGAGGCGGTTTTTTTTTTTTTTTCTTTTCTCTTGAACTCCTTGCATTCTATTGTTAACACCTAGCACTCCTTCTCCCCCCAGACTTTCCTGGACTGCCAGCAGGCAATAGCGTCTCCTGCAAGCCTCTGGCCAGCAAGGGATACTGAGGGAGGGTCACCTGTGCCCCACACCCCTCTTCCAGACCCCCAGGCCCCAGATTCCATCCTGTAGGTAGGTAGACAGGATCTCCTTGAGACGGTTTTTTTTTTTTCCTCTTGAACTCCCTGCATTCTCTGGTTAACACCTAGCTCTCCTTCTCCCCCCGGACTTTCCTGGACTGCCAGCAGGCAATAGCGTCTCCTGCAAGCCTCTGGCCAGCAAGGGATACTGAGGGAGCGTCACCTCTGACCCCCACCCCTCTTCCAGACACCCAGGCCCCAGACTCCACCTTCTAGGTAGGTAGCCAGGATCTCCTTGAGGCGGGTTTTTTTTTTTCCTTTTCTCTTGAACTCCCTGCATTCTCTTGTTAACACCTAGCTCTCCTTTTCCCCCCAGACTTTTCTGGACTGCCAGCAGGAAATAGTGTCTCCTGCAAGCCTCTGGCCAGCAAGGGATACTGAGGGAGGATCACCTCCGACCCCCTACCCCTCTTCCATACCCCCAGGCCCCAGACTCAACCTTCTAGGTAGGTAGCCAAGATCTCCTTGAGGTGTTTTTTTTTTTTTTTTTTCTTTTCTTTTCTCTTGAACTTCCTGCATTCTCTTGTTAACACCTAGCTCTCCTTCTCCCCCCAGAATTTCCTGGACTGCCAGCAGGCAATAGCGTCACCTGCAAGCCTCTGGCCAGCAAAGGATACTGAGGGAGGGTCACCTCTGACCCCCACCCCTCTTCCAGACCCTCAGGACCCAGACTCCACCTTCTAGGTAGGTAGCCAGGATGTCCTTGAGGCGGGTTTTTTTTTTTTTTTTTCTTTTCTCTTGAACTCCCTGCATTCTCTTGTTAACACCTAGCTCTCTTTCTCCCCCAGACTTTCCTAGACTGCCAGCAGGCAATAGTGTCTCCTGCAAGCCTCTGGCCAGCAAGGGATATTGAGGGAGGGTCACCTCTGACCCCCACCCCTCTTTCAGACCCCTTAGGACCCAGACTTCACCTTCTAGGTAGGTAGCCAGGATATCCTTGAAGCGGTTTTTTTTTTTTTTCTTTTCTCTTGAACTCCCTGCATTCTCTTGTTAACACCTAGCTCTCCTTCTCCCCCCAGACTTTCCTGGACTGCCAGCAGGCAATAGCGTCTCCTGCAAGCCTCTGGCCAGCAAGGGATACTGCGGGAGGGTCACCTCTTACCCCCACCCCTCTTCCAGACACCCAGGCCCCAGACTCCACCTTGTAGGTAGGTAGCCAGGATCTCCTTGAGGCCGGTTTTTTTTTTTTTTCTCTTGAACTCCCTGCATTCTCTGGTTAACACCTAGCTCTCCTTCTCCCCCCAGATTTTCCTGGACTGCCAGCAGGCAATAGCGTCTCCTGCAAGCCTCTGGCCAGCAAGGGATACTGAGGGAAGGTCACCTCTGACCCCCATGCCTCTTCCAGACGCCCAGGCCCCAGACTCCACCTTATAGGTATGTAGCCAGGATCTCCTTGAGACGTTTTTTTTTTTTTTTTTCTTTTCTCTTGAACTCCCTGCTTTCTCTTGTTAACACCTAGCTCTCCTTCTCCCCCAACACTTTCCTGGACTGCCAGCAGGCAATAGCGTCTCCTGGAAGCCTCTGGCCAGCAAGGGATACTGAGGGAGTGTCACCTCTGACCCCCACCCTTCTTCCAGACCCCCAGGCCCCAGACTCCACCTTCTAGGTAGGTAGCCAGGATCTCCTTGAGGCGCGTTTTTTTTTTTTCCTTTTCTCTTTAACTCCCTGCATTCTCTTGTTAACACCTAGTTCTCCTTTTTCCCCCAGAATTTCCTGGACTGCCAGCAGGCAATAGCGTCTCCTGTAAGCCTCTGGCGAGCAAGGGATACTGAGGGAGGTTCACCTCTGACCCCCACCCCTCTTCCAGACCCCCAGGTCCCAGACTCCACCTTCTAGGTAGGTAGCCAGGCTCTCCTTGAGGCGGCTTTTTTTTTTTTTTCTTTTCTCTTGAACTCCCTGCATTCTCTTGTTAACACCTAGCTCTCCTTCTCCCCCCAGACTTTCCTGGACTGCCAGCAGGCAATAGCATCTCCTGCAAGCCTCTGGACAACAAGGAATACTGAGGGAGGATCACCTCCGACCCCCCACCCCTCTTCCATACCCCCAGGCCCCAGACTCAACCTTCTAGGTAGGTAGCCAAGATCTCCTTGAGTCGTTTTTTTTTTTTTTTTTCTTTTCTTTTCTCTTGAACTTCCTGCATTCTCTTGTTAACACCTAGCTCTCCTTCTCCCCCCAGAATTTCCTGGACTGCCAGCAGGCAATAGCGTCTCCTGCAAGCCTCTGTCCAGCAAGGGATACTGAGGGAGGGTCACCTCTGACCCCCACCCCTTTTGCAGACCCCCAGGACCCAGACTCCACCTTCTAGGTAGGTAGCCAGGATGTCCTTGAGGCGGGTTTTTTTTTTTTTTTTCTTTTCTCTTGAACTCCCTGCATTCTCTTGTTAACACCTAGCTCTCTTTCTCCCCCAGACTTTCCTGGACTGCCAGCAGGCAATAGTGTCTCCTGCAAGCCTCTGGCCAGCAAGGGATATTGAGGGAGGGTCACCTCTGACCCCCACCCCTCTTTCAGACCCCTCAGGCCCCAGACGTCACCTTCTAAGTAGGTAGCCAGGATATCCTTGAGGCGGTTTTTTTTTTTTTCTTTTCTCTTGAACTCCCTGCATTCTCTTGTTAACACCTAGCTCTCATTCTCCCCCCAGACTTTCCTGGACTGCCAGCAGGCAATAGCGTCTCCTGCAAGCCTCTGGCCAGCAAGGGATACTGAGGGAGGGTCACCTCTTACCCCCACCCCTCTTCCAGACACCCAGGCCCCAGACTCCACCTTCTAGGTAGGTAGCCAGGATCTCCTTGAGGCGGGTTTTTTTTTTTTTTTCTCTTGAACTCCCTGCATTCTCTTGTTAACACCTAGCTCTCCTTCTCCCCCCAGATTTTCCTGGACTTCCAGCAGGCAATAGCGTCTCCTGCAAGCCTCTGGCCAGCAAGGGATACTGAGGGAGGGTCACCTCTGACCCCCATGCCTCTTCCAGACGCCCAGGCCCCAGACTCCACCTTATAGGTATGTAGCCAGGATCTCCTTGAGACGTTTTTTTTTTCTTTTCTTTTCTCTTGAACTCCCTGCATTCTCTTGTTAACACCTAGCTCTCCTTCTCCCCCCAGACTTTCCTGGACTGCCAGCAGGCAATAGCGTCTCCTGCAAGCCTCTGGCCAACAAGGGATACTGAGGGAGGGTCACCTCTGACCCCCACCCTTCTTCCATACCCCCAGGCCCCAGACTCCACCTTCTAGGTAGGTAGCCATGATCTCCTTGAGGCGGTATTTTTTTTTTCCTTTTCTCTTTAACTCCCTGCATTCTCTTGTTAACACCTAGTTTTCCTTTTTCCCCCAGACTTTCCTGGACTGCCAGCAGGCAATAGCGTCTCCTGCAAGCCTCTGCCCAGCAAGGGATATTGAGGGAGGGTCACCTCTGACCCCCACCCCTCTTCCAGACCCCCAGGCCCCAGACTCCACCTTCTAGGTAGGTAGGCAGGATCTCCTTGAGGCGTTTTTTTTTTTTTTTTCTTTTCTCTTGAACTCCCTGCATTCTCTTGTTAACACCTAGCTCTCCTTCTCCCCCCACACTTTCCTGGACTTCCAGCAGGCAATAGCATCTCCTGCAAGCCTCTGGCCAGCAAAGGATACTGAGGGAGGGTCACCTCTGACCCGCTCCCCTCTTCCAGACCCCCAGGCCCCAGACTCCACCTTCTAGGTAGGTAGCCAGGATCTCCTTGAGGCGGTTTTATTTTTTTTTCTTTTCTCTTGAACTCCCTGCATTCTCTTGTTAACACCTAGCTCTCCTTCTCCCCCCAGACTTTCCTGGACTGCCAGCAGGCAATAGAGTCTCCAGCAAGCCTCTGGCCAGCAAGGGATACTGAGGGAGGGTCACCTCTGACCCCCCACCCCTCTTCCAGACCCCCAGGTCCAAGACTCCACCTTCTAGGTAGGTAGCCAGGATCTCCTTGAGACGTTTTTTTTTTTTTTCTTTTCTCTTGAACTCCCTGCATTCTCTTGTTAACACCTAGCTCTCCTTCTCCTCCCAGACTTTCCTGGACTGCCAGCAGGCAATAGCGTCTCCTGCAAGCCTCTGGCCAGCAAGGGATACTGAGGGAGGGTCACGTCTGACCCCAACCCCTCTTCCAGACCCCCAGGTCCCAGACTCCACCTTCTAGGTAGGTAGCCAGGCTCTCCTTTAGGCGGCTTTTTTTTTTTTTTCTTTTCTCTTGAACTCCCTGCATTCTCTTGTTAACACCTAGCTCTCCTTCTCCCCCCAGACTTTCCTGGACTGCCAGCAGGCAATAGCGTCTCCTGCAAGCCTCTGGCCAACAAGGAATACTGAGGGAGGGTCACCTCTGACCCCCACCCCTCTTCCAGACCCCCACACCCAAGACTCCAACTTGTAGGTAGGTAGCCAGGAACTCCTGGAGCCAGTTTTTTTTTTTTTTCTTTTCTCTTGAACTCCCTGCATTCTCTTGTTAACACCTAGCTCTCCTTCTCCCCCCAGACTTTCCTGGACTGCCAGCAGGCAATAGCGTCTCCTGCAAACCTCTGGCCAGCAAGGGATACTGAGGGAGGGTCACCTCTGACCCCTACCCTTCTTCCAGACCCCCAGGCCCCAGACTCCACCTTCTAGGTAGGTAGCCAGGATCTCCTTGAGGCGCGCTTTTTTTTTTTTCCTTTTCTCTTTAACTCCCTGCATTCTCTTGTTAACACCTAGTTCTCCTTTTCCCCCCAGACTTTCCTGGACTGCCAGCAGGCAATAGCGTCTCCTGCAAGCCTCTGCCCAGCAAGGGATATTGAGGGAGGGTCACCTCTAACCCCCACCACTCTTCCAGACCCCCAGGCCCCAGACTCCACCTTCTACGTAGGTAGGCAGGATCTCCTTGAGGCGTTTTTTTTTTTTTTTTTCTTTTCTCTTGAACTCCCTGATTCTCTTGTTAACACCTAGCTCTCCTTCTTCCCCCACACTTTCCTGGACTTCCAGCAGGCAATAGCATCTCCTGCAAGGCTCTGGCCAGCAAAGGATACTGAGGGAGGGTCACCTCTGACCCGCCACCCCTCTTCCAGACCCCCAGGACCCAGACTCCACATTCTAGGTAGGTAGCCAGGATCTCCTTAAGGCGTGTTTTTTTTTTCTTTTCTCTTGAACTCCCTGCATTCTCTTGTTAACAACTAGCTCTCCTTCTCCCCCCAGAATTTCCTAGACTGACAGCAGGCAATAGCGTCTCCTGCAAGCCTCTGGCCAGCAAGGGATACTGAGGGAGGGTCACCTCTGAACCCCACCCTCTTCCAGACACCTCAGGCCCCAGACTTCACCTTCTAGGTATGTAGCCAGGATATCCTTGAGGAGGTTTTTTTTTTTTCTTTTCTTTTCTCTTGAACTCCCTGCATTCTCTTGTTAACACCTAGTTCTCCTTCTCCCCCCAGACTTTCCTGGACTGCCAGCAGGCAATAGCATCTCCTGCAAGCCTCTGGCCAGCAATGGATACTGAGGGAGGGTCACCTCTGACCCCCACCAACGTTCCAGACCCCCAGGCCCCAGACTCCAACTTCTAGGTAGGTAGCCAGGATCTCCTTGAGGAGGTTTTTTTTTTTTTTCTTTTCTCTTGAACTCCCTGCATTCTCTTGTTAACACCTAGCTTTCCTTCTCCCCCCAGACTTTCCTGGACTGCCAGCAGGCAATAGCATCTCCTGCAAGCCTCTGGCCAACAAGGGATACTGAGGGAGGGTCACCTCTGACCCCCACCCCTCTTCCAGACTCCCAGGCCCCAGACTCCACCTTCTACGTAGGTAGCCAGGATCTCCTTGAGGCGTTTTTTTTTTTTTTCTTTTCTCTTGAACTCCCTGCATTCTCTTGTTAACAACTAGCTCTCCTTCTCCCCCGAGACTTTCTTGGACTGCCAGCAGGCAATAGCGTCTCCTGCAAGCCTCTGGCCAGCAAGGGATACTGAGGGAGTTTCACCTCTGACCCCCACCCCTCTTCCAGACCCCCAGGCCCCAGACTCCACCTTCTATGTAGGTAGCCAGGATCTCCTTGAGACGTTTTTTTTTTTTTTTTCTTTTCTCTTGAACTCCCTGCATTCTCTTGTTAACACCTGGCTTTCCTTCTCCCCCCAGACTTTCCTGGACTGCCAGCAGGCAATAGCATCTCCTGCAAGCCTCTGGCCAACAAGGGATACTGAGGGAGGGTCACCTCTTACCCCCACCCCTCTTCCAGACCCCCAGGCCCCAGACTCCACCTTCTACGTAGGTAGCCAGGATCTCCTTGAGGCGGTTTTTTTTTTTTTTTCTTTTCTCTTGAACTCCCTGCATTCTCTTGTTAACACCTAGCTCTCCTTCTCCCCCCAGATTTTCCTGGACTGCCAGCAGGCAATAGCGTCACCTGCAAGCCATGGCCAGCAAGGGATACTGAGGGAGGGTCACCTCTGCCCCCACCCCTCTTCCAGTCCCCCAGGCCCCAGACTCCACCTTCTAGGTAGGTAGCCAGGATCTCCTTGAGGCGGTTTTTTTTTTTTTTTTTCTCTAACTCCCTGAATTCTCTTGTTAACACCTAGCTCTCCTTCTCCCCCCAGATTTTCTTCGACTGCCAGGAGGCAATAGTGTCTCCTGCAAGCCTCTGGCCAGCAAGGGATACTGAGGGAGGGTCACCTCTGACCCCCACCCCTCTTCCAGACCCCCACACCCCAGACTCCAACTTCTAGGTAGGTAGCCAGTGTCTCCTGGAGGCGGTTTTTTTTTTTTTCTTTTCTCTTGAACTCTCTGCATTCTCTTGTTAACACCTAGCTCTCCTTCTCCCCCCCGACTTTCCTGGACTGCCAGCAGGCAATAGCGTCTCCTGCCAGCCTCTGGCCAGCAAGGGATACTGAGGAAGGGTCACCTCTGACCCCCACCCTTCTTCCAGACCCTCAGGCCCCAGACTCCACCTTCTAGGTAGGTAGCCAGGATCTCCTTGAGGCGCATTTTTTTTTTTTCCTTTTCTCTTTAACTCCCTGCATTCTCTTGTTAACACCTAGTTCTCCTTTTTCCCCCAGACTTTCCTGGACTGCCAGCAGGCAATAGCATCTCCTGCAAGCCATGCCCAGCAAGGGAAATTGAGGGAGGGTCACCTCTGACCCCCACCCCTCTTCCAGACCCCCAGGCCCCAGACTCCACCTTCTAGGTAGGTAGCCAGGATCTCCTTGAGGCGTTTTTTTTTTTTTTTTTTTCTTTTCTCTTGAAATCCCTGCATTCTCTTGTTAACAACTAGCTCTCCTTCTCCCCCCCGACTTTCCTGGACTTCCAGCAGGCAATAGCATCTCCTGCAAGCCTCTGGCCAGCAAAGGATACTGAGGGAGTTTCACCTCTGACCCGCTCCCCTCTTCCAGACCCCCAGGACCCAGACTCCACATTCTAGGTAGGTAGCCAGGATCTCCTTAAGGCGTTTTTTTTTTTTTTTCTTTTCTCTTGAACTCCCTGCATTCTCTTGTTAACAACTAGCTCTCCTTCTGCCCCATAATTTCCTGGACGGCCAGCAGGCAATAGCGTCTCCTGCAAGCCTCTGGCCAGCAAGGGATACTGAGGGAGGGTCACCTCTGACCCCCACCCTCTTCCAGACCCGTCAGGCCCCAGACTTCACCTTCTAGGTATGTAGCCAGGATATCCTTGAGGCGGTTTTTTTTTTTTTCTTTTCTCTTGAACTCCCTGCATTCTCTTGTTAAAACCTAGCTCTCCTTCTCCCCCCAGAATTCCGGGACAGCCAGCAGGCAATATCGTCTCCTGTAAGCCTCTGGCGAGCAAGGGATACTGAGGGAGGTTCACCTCTGACCCCCACCCCTCTTCCAGAACCCCAGGCCCCAGACTCCACCTTATAGGTAGGTAGCCAGGATATCCTTGAGGCGGTTTTATTTTTTTTTTCTTTTCTCTTGAACTCCCTGCATTCTCTTGTTAACACCTAGCTCTCCTTCTCCCCCCAGACTTTCCTGGACTGCCAGCAGGCAATAGCGTCTCCTGCAAGCCTCCGGCCAGCAATGGATACTGAGGGAGGGTCACCTCTGACCCCCACCAACCTTCCAGATCCCCAGGCCCCAGACTCCACCTTCTAGGTAGGTAGCCAGGATCTCCTTGAGGCAGTTTTTTTTTTTTTCTTTTCTCTTGAACTCCCTGCATTCTCTTGTTAACACCTAGCTCTCCTTCTCCCCCCAGACTTTCCTGGACTGCCAGCAGGCAATAGCGTCTCCTGCAAGCCTCTGGCCAACAAGGGATACTGACGGAGGGTCACCTCTGACCCCCACCCCTCTTCCAGACACCCAGGCCCCAGACTCCACCTTCTAGGTAGGTAGCCAGGATATCCTTGAGACGTTTTTTTTTTTTTTCTTTTCTCTTGAACTCCCTACATTCTCTTGTTAACATCTAGCTCTCCTTCTCCTCCCAGACTTTCCTGGACTGCCAGCAGGCAATAGCGTCTCCTGCAAGCCTCTGGCCAGCAAGGGATACTGAGGGAGGGTCACGTCTGACCCCAACCCCTCTTCCAGACCCCCAGGTCCCAGACTCCACCTTCTAGGTAGGTAGCCAGGCTCTCCTTGAGGCGGCTTTTTTTTTTTTTCTTTTCTCTTGAACTCCCTGCATTCTCTTGTTAACACCTAGCTCTCCTTCTCCCCCCAGACTTTCCTGGACTGCCAGCAGGCAATAGCGTCTCCTGCAAGCCTCTGGCCAACAAGGAATACTGAGGGGGGATCACCTCCGACCCCCCACCCCTCTTCCAGACCCCCAGGACCCAGACTCCACCTTCTAGGTAGGTAGCCAAGATCTCCTTGAGGCGGTTTTTTTTTTTTTTTCTTTTCTCTTGAACTCCCTGCATTCTCTTGTTAACACCTAGCTTTCCTTCTCCCCCCAGACTTTCCTGGACGGCCAGCAGGCAATAGCGTCTATTGCAAGCCTCTGGCCAACAAGGGATACTGAGGGAGGGTCACCTCTGACCCCCACCCCTCTTCCAGACCCCCAGGCCCCAGACTCCAACTTCTAGGTAGGTAGCCAGGATCTCCTTGAGGCGGTTTTATTTTTTTTTCTTTTCTCTTGAACTCCCTCCATTCTCTTGTTAACACCTAGCTCTCCTTCTCCCCCCAGACTTTTCTGTACTGCCAGCAGGCAATAGCGTCTCCTGCAAGCCTCTGGCCAACAAGGGATACTGAGGGAGGGTCACCTCTGCCCCACACCCCTCTTCCAGACCCACAGGCCCCAGACTCCACCTTCTAGGTAGGTAGCCAGTATCTCCTTGAGGCAGTTTTTTTTTTTTTTTCTCTTTTCTCTTGAACTCCCTGCATTCTCTTGTTAACACCTAGCTCTCCTTCTCCCCCCAGACTTTCCTGGACTGCCAGCAGGCAATAGCGTCTCCTGCAAGCCATGGCCAGCAAGGGATACAGAGGGAGGGTCACCTCTGACCCCCACCCCTCTTCCAGACCCCCAGGCCCCAGAATCCAAGTTCTAGGTAGGTAGCCAGTATCTCCTGGAGGCGGTTTTTTTTTTTTTTCTTTTCTCTTGAACTCCCTGCATTCTCTTGTTAACACCTAGCTCTCCTTCTCCCCCCAGACTTTCCTGGACTGCCAGCAGGCAATAGCGTCTCCTGCAAGCCTCTGGCCAGGAAGGGATCCTGACGAAGGGTCACCTCTGAACCCCACCCCTCTTCCAGACCCCCAGGCCCCAGACTCCAACTTCTAGGTAGGTAGCCTGGATCTCCTTGAGGCGGGTTTTTTTTTATTCTTTTCTCTTGAACTCCCTGCATTCTCTTGTTAACACCTAGCTCTCCTTCTCCCCCCACACTTTCCTGGACTGCCAGCATGCAATAGCGTCTCCTGCAAGCCTCTGGCCAGCAAGGAAAACTGAGGGAGGGTCACCTCTGACCCCCACCCCTCTTCCAGACCCCCAGGCTCCAGTCTCCACCTTCTAGATAGGTAGCCAGGATATCCTTGACACGGTTTTTTTTTTTTCTTTTTTCTTGAACTCCCTGCATTCTCTTGTTAACAACTAGCTCTTCTTCTCCCCCCAGATTTTCCTGGACTACCAGCCGGCAATAGCGTCTCCTGCAAGCTTCTGGCCAGCAAGGGATAATGAGGGAGGGTCACCTCTGAGCCCCACCCCTCTTTCAGACCCCCAGGCCCCAGACTCCACCTTCTAGGTAGTTAGCCAGGATCTCCATGAGGCGGTTTTTTTTTTTTCTTCTCTCTTGAACTCCCTGCATTCTCTTGTTAACACCTAGCTCTCCTTCTCCCCCCAGAATTTCCTGGACTGCCAGGAGGCAATAGCGTCTCCTGCAAGCCTCTGGCCAGCAATGGATACTGAGGGAGGGTCACCTCTGAACCCCACCCCTCTTCCAGACCCCCAGGCCCCAGACTCCACCTTCTAGGTAGGTAGCCAGGATCTCCTTGAGGCGGGGTTTTTTTTTTTTTCTTTTCTCTTGAACTCCCTGCATTCTCTTGTTAACACCTAGCTCTCCTTCTCCCCCCAGACATTCCTGGACTGCCAGCAGGCAATAGCGTCTCCTGCAAGCCTCTGGCCAGCAAGGGATATTGAGGGAGGGTCACCTCTGACCCCCACCCCTCTTTCAGACCCCCAGACCTCAGACTCCACCTTCTAGGTAGGTAGCCAGGATCTCCTTGACGTGTTTTTTTTTTTTCTTTTCTCTTGAACTCCCTGCATTTTCTTGTTAACACCTAGCTCTCCTTCTCCCCCCTGACTTTCCTGGACTGCCAGCAGGCAATACCGTCTCCTGCAAGCCTCTGGCCAGCAAGGGATACTGAGGGAGGGTCTCCTCTGCCCCACACCCCTCTTCCAGACCCCCCGGCCCCAGACTCCACCTTCTAGTTAGGTAGCCAGTATCTACTTGAGGCGGGTTTTTTTTTTTTTCTTTTCTCTTGAACTCCCTGCATTCTCTTGTTAACAACTAGCTCTCCTTCTCCCCCCACACTTTCCTGGACTGCCAGCAGGCAATAGCATCTCCTGCAAGCCTCTGGCGAAATCGCCCGCCGCGCTAATGCGCGGCGCGTGACTTTTTCTTTATTTTCCTGTGTTGTCTTTCCTTTCATTGCATATTGTCCTCTCCTCCTTATTTTTTACTGTTCCAGACAGACTAGACAGGTCTAGAATCATATATCTGAAATTTCCTAGGAAGGTAAGTGTCTCTGGGATCCTCCCTAGTACTGATCCCCTTTGAAAAAGTAGATACTGCTTGTTAGACACTTCTGTAGAGTTCCCTTCCTGAAAACACATTTGTAAAAACAACAGAAGAGAGACTTCAACAAACAGCTATTCCCATCAAAAAGAAAGACTCTTACTTCTTGGGGGACAAATGTTCTCCCAAGAAGTCTTTAAAAGGCAAGGAATCTCCCAATGGCTAAAAGTAGAAAAAGAGCCTCTGGTCTGAATAAACAAGAAAATATGTCTCCAACAAAGGAAAATGCCGCTCCATGTCTCGTAAATATGGAGGTCGTTACCAAAATGACAGACACAGAATTTCGAACATTCATGGTGACCAAATTCTGTGAATTGGAAAAAAAAGAGACAACGAACTACAGGAAATTAGGAAGTCCTTCCAGGATATGAAAGAAGAAATGGATACTCTGAGAAAGAATCAGGTGGAACTATTAGAGATAAAGTCTATAATACAAGAAATCAAAAACTCTCTGGAAAGTATTAAGAGCCGATTAGACCATGCTGAAGATCGAATCTCTGATGTAGAAGATAAAACCTCTGATCTAGAAAAAAACTACAAAAAGATCGAGAAAATAACTAAAAAACATGAGGATAATATACGAGAAATACTAGACTCTATTAGACGCCCAAACATCAGAATAATCGGCATCCCAGAAGGTGAAGAAACTAATAGCGGAATGGAAAATCTATTCCATGACATCTTGGAAGAAAATTTCCCAAGCCTAGAGATGCACCGAACCATGCGGACCCAAGAAATACAAAGGACCCCAAATAGAATCAACCCCAGAAGATCTTCCCCAAGGCACATCTTAGCCAGGCTGTCTAACGTCACAGAAAAAGACATGATACTAAAACTGGCAAGAGAGAAACGAGAAATAACTTACAAAGGCCATCCCATAAGACTAACACCAGACCTTTCATCAGAAACAATGCAAGCAAGAAAAGAATGGGAAGACATACTGAAAGTGTTAAGAGAGAAACAATTTCAGCCAAGACTATTATACCCTGCAAGATTATCTTTCATTTGGGAAAAAAAAGATTAAAATCTTCTCAGACAAACAAAACCTGAAAGAATTTGCCAACACCAGACCAGCTCTTCAAGAAATCCTGAAGAAAGTACTGTTCCAGGAAAACTAAAGACGCAACAGCCGGAAACAAAGAAATAACAGGCAACTAAGACAATGGCTAACTTAAATGTCAGTACAGATCCTATAACATCGATAATAATATTGAATGTTAATGGGTTAAGTTCTCCAATCAAGAGACACAGACTGGCTGAATGGATAAAAAAAAACAGAAACCCTCTATCTGTTGCCTACAAGACACCCACCTCATGGAAAAAGACATACATAGACTGAAAGTGAAGGGTTGGAAAAAGGTTTTCCATGCAGTTGGGAACCAAAAAAGAGCTGGAGTTGCGATACTAATTTCTGACAAAATAAGCTTTAAAACAAAAAGTGTCCGAAGAGACAAAGCAGGGTACTATATCATAGTAAAAGGCTCTATAGATCGAGAAGTTATACCGCTTATTAATATCTATGCTCCCAACACAGGAGCACCCAAATATGTGAAGGAAAGATTGTTAGATCTGAAAGGGGAGATAGACTGCAACACACTAATTGTTGGAGATCTCAACACCGCATTATCCCCTCTGGACAGATCATCTAGGCAAAAAATAGGTAGAGAGATCAAGGACCTAAATGATACCATAAATCAATTGGACTTAACAGACATCTATAGAACTTTCCACCCAAAAACCACAAGATATAGTTTTTTCTCACCCCGACATGGAACTTTCTCGAAGATTGACCACATCATAGGACACAAAGGAAGCCTCTGCAGATTCAGAGGCATAGAAACTATTTCCAGCATCTTCTCTGACCATGATGGAATTAAACTCGAGTTTAATTTCAAGAGAAATCCTCAAAAATACCTAAAAACATGGGAACTAAATAACCTACTCCTGAATGACTCCACTATTACCGAAGAAATAAAGTCTGAAATCAAAAGATTCATGGAAGCCAATGACAATGAAGATACAAGTTTCCATAATCTTTGGGACACTGCCAAAGCAGTCATAAGAGGGAAGTTCATAGCAATTAGTGCATATAAGAGGAAGACAGAGAAAAGGCTAATGGATCACCTAACATCAAGCATTAGAGAATTGGAAAAGCAACAGCAAAAAAATCCAAAAAATTACAGGAGAAAGGAAATAATAAAGATCCGAGCAGAAATAAATGAAATAGAAAATAAACGTACTATACAGAAAGTAAGTGAAAGAAAAAGCTGGTTCTTTGAAAGGATAAACAAAATTGATACCCCACTAGCGAGACTTATTAAGAAGAAGAGAGAAAGGAACCAGGTGAATCAAATCTGCAATGAGGCTGTTAACATAACAACAGACATAGTAGAAATTCAAAACATCATTAGAGGATACTTTGAACATCTATACGCTAAGAAACAAGATAATCTGGATGAGATGGACAAATTCCTGGACAAATATAATCTACCAAGAATGAGCCAGGAAGAAATAGAAAGTCTGAATAGGCCCATAACAAGCCAGGAGATTGAATCAGTAATAAGTAACCTCCCAACAAAGAAAAGCCCTGGCCCCGATGGATTCACCTCTGAATTCTACAAAACTTTCAAAGAAGAGTTAACTCCCATTCTGCTCAAATTATTTCTAAAGATCCAAAAGGGTGAATCTCTCCCTAATTCATTCTATGAAGCCTCTGTCACCCTCATCCTCAAAACAGATAAGGACAGGACAAGGAAGGAAAACTATAGACCAATATCTCTGATGAACATAGACTCAAAGATTCTCAACAAGATACTAGCAAATCGTATTCAACAACTTATACAGAAGATCATACACCATGGTCAGGTAGGCTTTATTCCAGGAATGCAAGGTTGGTTCTACATACGCAAAACCATAAATGTAATACACCATATTAATAGGAAGAAAGACAAAAACCATATGGTCATATCGATTGACGCAGAAAAAGCATTTGATAAGATACAACATCCCTTCATGATCAAGACTCTTAGCAAAATTGGCATAGAAGGGCCATTTCTCAATATAATAAAAGCCATCTATGAAAAACCCATAGCGAACATCATCCTGAATGGAGAAAAGCTGAAAGCTTTCCCACTAAACACAGGAACAAGACAAGGATGCCCACTTTCTCCTCTCCTTTTCAGTATAGTAGTGGAAGTCCTCGCCAACGCAATCAGAAAAGAGGAAAAAATAAAGGGCATTCGAATAGGAAAAGAAGAGGTGAAACTCTCTCTATTTGCAGATGACATGATTGTATACATAGAAGACCCAATGGTCTCCATGGAAAAACTACTGGAAGTAATACATGAATTCAGTAAAGTTGCAGGATATAAAATCAATATACAGAAATCGATAGCATTTCTATATATGAATAACAGGCAGACTGAGATAGAACTGAAAAAACTTATTCCGTTTACCATAGCCACTAAATGTATAAGATATTTAGGAATAAATCTAACCAAAGAAGTTAAAGACCTCCACAAGGAAAATTACGAGAAGGTAAAAAAAGAAATTGAAAATGACACAAAAAAATGGAAGGACATCCCATGTTCATGGATTGGAAGAGTTAATATAATCAAAATGGCAATTCTACCCAAATTAATCTACCTATTTAATGCAATGCCAATCAAAGTACCAGACACATTCTTCACAGATCTAGAAAAGACAATCTTAAAATTTGTCTGGAATCATAAAAGACCCCGTATTGCCAAAGCACTTCTACACAAGAAGAATGGAGTGGGTGGCATCTCAATCCCCGATCCAAAAATATATTACAAAGCTGTGGTAATAAAGACAGCATGGTATTGGCACAGAAACAGATATGTGGACCAATGGAGCAGAATAGAGTCCCCAGAAATAAGTGCCCAAACATACAATCAACTGATCTTTGACAAGGGGTACCAGTCAATCCAGTGGCAAAATGAAAGCCTCTTCAGCAAGTGGTGCTGGAGAAACTGGACTTCCACTTGCAGAAAGATGAATCTGAACCCCTACCTCTCTCCTTTGACAAGAATCAAGTCAAGGTGGATCAAGGATCTAAATCTAAGACCTCAAACTATAAAGCTGCTCCTGGAGAATGCTGGGGAAACTCTGGGAGACATTGGTGTAGGGAAAGACTTCCTAAAGAAGACCCTCAAAGCAGAGTCCATCGTCCACAAAATAGACAAGTGGGATTACATCAGACTAAGAAGTTTCTGCATGGTCAAAGACACAGTAGTTAGTGTGAATCGACAGCCCTCAGAATGGGAAAATATTTTTGTAAATGTTGCATCAGATAAGGGACTGATAACCAGAATACACAAGGAACTAAAAAAGGTGTTTGGAAAAAAGATGAGCAACCCTATTAAAAGATGGGAGAAGGAGATGAAGAAAACACTCTCTAAAGATGACATACGAATGGCCAAAAGGCATATGAAAAAATGTTCAACCTCCCTCATCGTAAGGAAAATGCAGATAAAAACAACAATGAGGTACCACCTAACCCCAGTCAGATTGTCTAATATTAAAAAAACAAAAATTGATAAGTGTTGGCGGGGGTGTGGTGAAAGGGGAACTCTTTTACACTGCTGGTGGGAATGTAGATTGGTCTAACCACTGTGGAGAATAATTTGGAGATTCCTCAAAAATCTACAGATAGATCTGCCATATGATCCAGAGATCCCACTCCTCGGTATCTACCCAAAGGACAGAAGAATTCTTCATTGGAAAAGTGCTTGCACATCGATGTTTATTGCGGCACTATTCACAATTGCTAAGTCATGGAACCAACCCAGATGCCCCCGTATGGAGGAATGGATTGAAAAACTGTGGCACATATATTCTATGGAATACTACTCAGCCATAAAAACCAACAGAGCCCTGGCTTTTGACAGAAAGTGGAAGAATATGGAAGATGTACTGCTGAGTGAGGCAAGCCAGGCTATGAAGGAGAGACATTGTATGTCCCCACTTAACATATACCATTTGTCTGCATTCTATGTCTGAAACTGATTGACTAACAGTTGAACAAACACAAGAGATGGGTGTGAATGTCAGATGAGGTGTATGTGGAGGAGTGGGGCCCAACGAAAGACATTTGGAGAAGGGATACAGAGGTAGAGCATTGACGGGATGGGGAGGTGTGGTGTTATCTGTTGAAGATATTTCGATCAACGGGTCTGGGGAGAAATGTTCACATATCGAAATGGTCTCATTGTAAGCCAAACAATATGATTGAAAGTATATACAAAAATAAATTAATTAATTAATAAAAAAATAAAAAAATTAAAAAAAATAAAAAAAATAATTAGAATAATAATAATAATGATTGGGAAAAACATAGAAAAGATATTGAATGTTAAAGAGATTAATGTCTCTGTACTGACCGATATGCATGGCATTCCGTTTTGAAAAAGCAATGTAATACACTGTAAAGTTATATGTAATTCAATGTAATATAATAGAAGAGCATGATGATAATAAAAAATGCAAAAATTAAAAAAATTAAAAAAAATAATAAATAAATAAAAAAATAAATAAATGAGTGAAAGCATATTTAATTCAATGTAAAAATAAATATTAGTTAATGGGATAATACTAAAATTTGTGTCTCCTGCTTTTCACCTGCTAATTAAAAACAAGTTAGAATAATCAGTTAGTAGGGAGGCCAGTTACTATGGAAGGAGTGAGAATAGATTGTAAGAGAGAAGATACTATTTAACCAAGTTGTATTAAATGGGGGTAGAGAAACAATGAAGGTATTAAGAAAGTTCCACAGGCTTTTTAAGAAAAATTTTTTCCTTTTGTGGTCACATAAAGTAAGCGGTGAAACTAAAAAGATGTGTATTTTCTTTAGGGTGTTTTTCTCAGGTCCTTCAGCTCCCGGTAAATAGAAGAAAAGTTAGCTTTAACCTGGAATCTGCTTTTACGATGAAGGATTAGAGATAGCTAGAGTATTATGTGAATGTTGAAATGGAATCTAAACTAGTAAAATAGTTTTTTTTAAAAAAAGAAAATTGTGATCGGATTTTAACAGAAAAAATATCTTGAGCTATAGATTAATAATGATGACATTAGCATATAGAGGATATGATAGGAAAATTTGTGAAAAGAAATGACTAATCTTAATTGTTTTTTTAAAAACATATACTTAAAAATAAGACAATTATATAAGAATGAGGGAAAAATAGGGGACAGCAGGTGATATAACATGGCAGTTAAGGCACTGGATTCTACATGACCAACTTGACAATTCAAGTCCTAGACCCAGTAGCCTAAACACATGGCAGGCTTATACCGATGCCTGCCCAAAATCCCTAGAGGAGGATAGAAGAGAAGGGATTGAGGTGTGGCCATTCCTGGAGAGATGATTTTTTACTTTCACTCTCTTTCTGTCTCTCAGGCAATCTCACATGCCCTATGGCAAAAGAAATTTAAGAAAAAAAGAAGGTTAGAAGATAAGAACTTTATGTATTCAGTGAAAATGAAAGAAAAAACTCAAATTTGAATATATGTTGTGAGGGATTGAAATTACATGTGTAAATGATGTAAAAAGAAAAACCACAGGGACCAGCAGTTAGCGTAATGGCTATCGCTGGACTCCCACATAGTCGACCGCGGTTCACGTCCCGGACCCGGTGGCTTAAAACTCACACCGGGCACGTATGCGTGCATGCCCAGGATTCCGCGAGGAGAATGGAGGAGAAGGGACTGCGGCGTGGCCATCCCCCCTGGGGGTGATTTCTCACTTTCTGTCTGTCTGTCTGTCTCTGTCTGTCTGGCGAGCGCACGCGCCCTTTAGCAAAAACCACTAAAAAACAAAACAAAAAAAAAGATAAACCACAAAGGTGACAAGGATATATTTTAGACTTAAAAGATAACTAATATTTGAACAGAGAGAGAAGCTTTCCCAGGAAGAAGGTTAAACAAATCCTTTGGGGAAAATATGAGTGGGTAATAATTCTATAATGCACTAGAAGACAGCTCATTTGCATTGTCCCTTAACATGTTATAATTTGCATAAAAATGTATACCTATGTGTATCTTATGGTTATAATAAGAGTGTGAGTCTAAAATAGCTCAATTGTTTAAGTATTTTATTTATTAAATTTCTTTTTTTTTCCTGCAGATGAGTTCATTGTTCCTGGTTTTATACCAAAACTTCCAGAATGACAGAATACTTAAGAATCAGAAAAAAAACTCAGGAAGTGTAAAGATTAAAACCCATGTATCAACCCAATGGTAAAAAAAAATATGAAGTCAAGAAATGTAAGTCCACAGAGAGAAAATAAAGTAAAATTTACAGAATCAAATGTCACTATCATAAGGGAGTTTGTTCTCTTGATATTTTCTGATATTCCTAAATTCCACTGGTTTTCTTTGGACTATTCTTAGTCACCTATATGATTACCCTGTTGGGGAATGGCATCATCATTCTAATAATAAGAGTATATTCTACTCTTCATACTCTTATGTACTTTTTTAGTAGTAATTTCTCCTTTGTAGAAATCTGTTATGTGTCTGTCACTCCTTTTTTTTTCTTTGGAGAGGTTTTTGCTATAGGGCGCGTGTGCTCGCCAGACAGACAGAGAGAGACAGAGAGACAGAAAGTGATAAATCACCTCCCAGGGGGTATGGCCATGCCGCAATACCTTCTCCTCCATTCTCCTCTTAGGATCTTGGGCACGCACGCACACGCACCCGGTGTGAGTTTTAAGCCACCGGGTCCGGGACACGAACCATGATCGACTACGTGGGAGTCCAGCGACATAGCCATTACGCTAACTGCTGGCCCCATCTGTCACTCTTCCTAGAATGATCATGGATCTTTGGACCCAGAAAGGAATTATTACTTCATTTGCCTGTGCTATACAAATGTGCTTCTTCCTTATGCTGGGAGCCACAGTGTTTCCTTCTGGCTGTGATGGCCTACGACTGCTATGTGGCCATTTGCAATCCTCCACACTATCCTCTAGTCATGAGCCTCAAGTTCTGCATCCAGTTAGTGTCGACCTGCTGGATCAGTGGAATTCCAGTTCACATAGGGATAACTGTCCAGATTTTTACTCTTCCCTTTTGTGAATGTAACCAAATCAACCATTTCTTCTGTGACATTCCTCCCATGCTCAAACTGGCCTGTGAAGACATCTTTGTGAATGAGATGGTGGTCTATTATGTGCTGTGCTATTTGTCGCTATTCCCTTTATGTTGATCCTTGGGTCCTATAGCAGAATTATCTCAACCATCCTGAAGTTGCCATAAAACACAGGATGGACCAATGCCTTTTCAACCTGTTCATCCCACCTTATAGCTGTATTTTCATTTTATGATTCAGCCACTATCAACTATTTAAAAACCCCAATTCAATCAATATAAAGGAATAGACAGGCTGCTCTCCCTTTTCTTCACCATTTTGACCCCAATGTTCAATCTAATGATATATGGTCTACGGAACAAAGGTGTTACAGAAGCCCTGAGAAGGGTCCTTTTCAAATCATTGGCAATGTGAGACAACAGATGTTAACAAAACTTACTTTTTATTTACTTAATTTGTATGTGTTTGTAGTTGAAAGCTACTTTGATTTTGTCCTACATGTGTAAATAAGTTAATGAAGTCATTTCCGTTTAGTGGAATCTATGTCCTTAGAGTTATGACAATTGTGTCAATTTCTTAATAATGTTCTACTTTCTTATTTTGGAGAGGTTTTTGCTATAGGGCACGTGCACTCGCCAGAAAGTCAGAGAGACAGACAGACAGAAAGCGAGAAATCACCCCCCAGGGGAGAAGGCCACACCGCAATCCCTTCTTGGGCACACACGCACACATGCCCAGTGTGAGTTTAAGCCACCGGGTCCGGGACTCGAACTGTGGTCGATTACATGGGAGTTCAGTGACATAGCCATTATGCTAATTGCTGGTCCCAGCAATGCTCTATGTTCTAAGTCAGTCTTTATTCTCACTATAAGCTGTAAAATAGCTTATAATTACATCATCTGTGATATGATGTGATTTATTGTATATTCTAAGTTGATGCTTTCCAGAGACTATATCAATATTTTCTATTAAAGGGACAAAACCCCAAGTCTTACTGAATAATCTTATAGAAACAAAATCCTGGGGACAGAAGGTGGATCGGATGTGATGCCCTCAAGGCATTCTCATAGGTGAAGGATCTTAGTTCAAGTCTAGAGATCTCCCTGAGGGCATGGACTTGTCCATGATTCAAGGCTGGATGAAGTCTGGGTACGGATTGTGGAATCAAGACCCTTCCATGAGTAGTATCTCTCTGTCTTTCTGTTTATCATTCTCTGACTCATGAGAGAAATGAATGAATATTCCCAAAAAAGGGAGAAAAGAAAATCAGCCTGAATACAAATGCATAAAAATGACTAATATATATGTGTGTGTATATAATATAATGTATATTGCAGCATTTCTATTTTCTTTTTTCTTTTTTTTTTTTTTTGGAGAGGTTTTCACTATAGGACGCGTGCACTCACCAGACAGACAGAGAGAGACATAGAGACAGAAAGCGAGAAATCACCCCCCAGGGGGGTTGGTCACGCCGCAATCCCTTCTCCTCCATTCTCCTCTCGGGATCTTGGGCACACACGCATACGCGCCCGGTGTGAGTTTTAAGCCACTGGGTCCAGGACGTGAACTGCAGTCGACTACGTGGGAGTTCAGCGACACAGCCATTAAGCTAACTGCTGGTTCCTAGCACTTCTATTTTCTAAAATAAAATTGAAAAATAAGTGCTTATATTGAGAGTATCTTAATAAAAATTGTGTATAAATAGAATGGATAATTGAATAGTCATTATAAAGATCATGTTATGCCTACATAAGAATAACTATAATAATTATATCTTCTTGTATCCTTGTATTTTTTATTCTTCCCTCCCACACTGAATCATTTTAGCCAAGTGATTAGCTTTGGTCCATCGACATTAGCCAACATGAATGGTACTTGGGTGTTAGGTCCTACTTTCCCTAATAATGGAATTTTGCCTACACTCACACTAGAATCCTATACACTGAGAAAACACGTAGGAAGGACTCACAGATTATATTTAAACCATACACTGATTCAATATTTTCATATGCTATTTTTATTTTTTTGGAGAGGTTTTCACTATAGGATGCATGCACTCACCAGAAAGACAGAGAGAGAAACAGAGAACAAGAAATCACCCCACCATGGGTGATGGCCATGCTGCAATCCATTCTCCTCCATTCTCCTTTTGGGATCTTGGGCACACATGCACATGTGCCCAGTGTGAGTTTAAGCCACTGGGTCCAGAACGTGAACCACAGTCGACTATATGGGAGTCCAACCACATAGCCATTACACCAACTGCTGGTCCCTTCATATGCTATTTTAAGACTTAAGCTATTATTCAACATTCTGTTCTGACAAGGAAAAGATGAATTATTGCCAGGGATTATGACATAAGGATGGAACAAGTAAGTGACACACAGATGAGTCTTAAGAATGTTGACAATGGTGTGAACAGCAGGTGGCACAGGGGTTAAAATGCTGGACTCCTAGTTGGACAACAGCGTTTCCATTCCCAGACCTGACAACATGAAAATCATGCCTGGTGCAGGTGTGTGCATGCACAAAATACTGAGAGAAGAATGTAGGGAAAGAGAATGCAATATGGCCATCCTCCCAGGCAATGATTTCTCTCTTTCTGTCTTTCTCCAGCAAGTGCACACACTTTATGAAAAAAAAACTAAATAAATAGGATGTTGATAATGGGAGAAAATATAATTTCATGGGGGTGGAGAATAAGTTAGAAAATTTACACCCCCTGTTCAATATAGCTAGGAACCTAATAATTTATTATTATTATTATTATTATTATTATTATTCATACATTAAATCACTCTACATCATTTAGATTGTGAAGAGACTTTACCCAGCATGATACACACCTCAGTACAGCCAAGTTGAGACTATTATACACATCCTTATCAACAGATAATAAAACTTATCTGTGTCCCACAAGTGTCTTACCTTTCCATTCCCCCCAAATTTCCTATCCTACACTCTTCCCCTCCAACACTCTTTCAACTTTGTCTTTAGTGTCCAATTTTAATACTTTTATGTTCTCCAGTCTTTCAGTCTTTACCATAGAGTGGGAACAGTTGGTCTATGTTAAGTGGAGACATACAAGGTCTCTCTTTCATAGCCTGACTTGCTTCACTCAGCAACACATCTTCCATATTCGTCTACTTTCTATCAAATTCCAGGGCTTTATTGTTTTTCATGGATGAATAGTATTCTATGGAGTGTATGTACCGAAATTTTTCAATCCATTCAACTGTTTGTGGACAGTTTTGGTTGGTCCTATGTCATAGCAATTGTGAACAATGCTGCAATGGAAATATTTGTGCAAGGACTGCTCCAACTGGGTGCTCTCCTGTCCTTTTGGTAGATACCAAGGAGTATTTCTGGATCACCTGGTAGTTCTATTTGAAGGTCTTTGAGGAACCTCCATATGGTTCTCCACAGTGGCCGGACTAATTTACTTTCCTACCAACAGTGTAGGAGTGTTCTGCTTTCACCACATCCCCTTCAGCACTTATCATTGTTTTTTTCTTTTTAATCTTCACCTATTCTGACTTGGGCTAGGTGGTATATCTCATTGTGGTTTTGATATGCATGTCCCTTAGAATGAGAGATGTTGAGCATTTTTTTAATATGCTTTTTGGCTGTTTATATGTCTTCCTTAGAGAGTTTATATTCGTCTCATTTTCCCATATTTCAACTGGGTTAATCATTTTCTTCTGGGTAAGCTGCTTGAGCTCCCTCTGTATTGTGGTTATCAGTCCCTTATCTGAGGCAAAGTTAACAAAAAGTGTCCTCCATTCCGAGGGTTGTCAATTCCCACTAATTACCGTGTCCTTTGCAGTGCAGAAACTCCTTAATATGATGTAATCCCACCTGTCTATTTGGGGATTATTGCCTGTGGTTTGGAGGTCTTGCTTAAGAAGTCATTGACTACCCCAATGTCTCTCAGAGTTTCCTCAGTGTTTTCCACCAGAAGTTTAATAGTTTGTAATCCTAGATTTAATCTTTGATCCACTTTGATTTGATTTTTTTGTTAAGGGTGATAGGGGTTCAGATTCATCTTTCTGCAGGTGGATACCCAGTTTTTCCAACACATTTGCTAAAGAGATTTTCCTTTTCCCATTGGATTGACTGGCACCTTTTGTAAAAAATGAGTTGGCTGAAGTTTTTGGGATTTATTTCTGGAGTCCCTACTCTGTGCCATTGGTCCTCATGTCTATTTTTGTGCCAATACCATATTGTTTTGATGATCACAGCTTTGTAATATATTTGGGAGTCAAGAAGTCAGATGCCACCCACTCGTCTTCTTGCATAGGATGGCTTTAGCAAACAGTGTCTTTTATGTTTTCAGACAAATTCTATGATTGTCTTTTCTAGATCTGTGAAGAATGTCTCTTGTAATTTTATAGGGATTGCATTAAACATGTAGATTAATTTGGGTAGGATTGACACTTTGATTATATTGATTCTGCCAATCCAGGAACATGGGATGTCCATCCACTTTTTAGTGTCTTTTTACAATATCCTTTTTAAGGTTTTCATGGGAGACTATTTATTACTGACCCAATCTCATTGTCATTAGTTTAATTGACTTTCTGTTTCTTCTTGGTTCAATATAGGTTAGTTATATATATCCAGAAACTTGTCTGCCTCTTCTAGGTTTTCTTGTTTGTTGGTCTATAATCACTCACAGTATTCTCCAATGATATTTTGTATTTATATCCATTGTAATAATGCCTATTTCCTTGCTGATTTGATTTATCTGGTTCATTTCTCTGTTCTTCTTGATTAATCTAGCTAATGGTATGCCAATATGGTTTATCTTTTCGAAGAATCAACTTTTGTTTTCAATTATTTTCCATATAGTTTATTTTGTCTCTATCTCATTTACACTCAAATCTTTATTATTTCTTTTTCCTGGATTTTTTTTTATGTCGATGTCTTTCCAGTTCCTTGAGTTGTATCACTAGGTTATTTGCCACCCTTCTTTTTTGTTTTTGTTTTTTTTTTCTTTGTGGGCACTAATTACTATGAATTTCATTCTTATAACTGCTTTTACTGTGTCCTATAGGTTTTAAACACTTATTTGTTCACTGTCATAGGTTTCTATGAACCTTTCAATTTCAGTATTAATTTCTTCTCTAGTTGTACAGTCATTCAGGAGTAGGTTGTTTAGTTTTCATGTATTTTTGTGTTTTCGAGGGCTTTCTGTAGTTGATTTCAAGTTTGAGTTTGTTGTGGTAGGAAAAGATGCTAGATATGGTTTCTACATATTTTAATTTGTGAAGGTTTGTTTTGTGCCCTATCTCATGGTCAGTCTTTGAAAATGTTCCATATGGGGATGAGAAAAAAGTATATTTCATGGCTGTTAAGTGGAATAGTCTGTAGATGCCTGTCAATTCCATTTTATGTATGTTATCAATTAAATCTTGTATGTCTTTGTTTATTGTTTCCTTTAAATGATCAATTTGGAGAAGACAGTGGGTGCTGAGATACCCTACGATTATTGTGTTGCAGTCTATATCTCCCTTGAGATCTAACAGTCTCTCTTTGATGTATTTAGGGCTCCAGTGTTGAGTGCAAAGGTATTAACAAGTGTTATAGCTTCTTGGTGAAAAAGTTTGTTTAGTATTGTATATTGTCCTTCTTTCTCTCTTCTTACATCTTTTATCTTAAAGTCTATTTTGCCTGATATCAATATTGCAATTCCAGCCTTTTATTTATTTATTTTTTTTGGTTTCCATTTGCATGGAGTATCTTTTTCCAGCACTTCATTTTCAGTCTATGTATGTCTTTATCAGTGAGGTGTTTTTCTTGTAAATAGCATATAGATGGCTGTTGTGTTTTTAACCATTCACCAGTCTGTGTCTTTTAGTGGGAGAACTTATTCCATTGATATTTAACATTATTATTATTTGTGTACTTATTTCTGTCATTTTGTTAGCCATTTTCTCAGTTGTTTTTTGTTCTCTTATTTCTGTTTCTCTCTTTTGTTAAACTGATACAATACTCCCCTCAGTACTTCTTGTAGAACTGTTCTAGTATTGATGAATTCTTTCAGTTTTTGTTCATCTGAGAATACTTTTATTTATTCTTCTCATTTGAAGGGTAATCTTGCTGGATATTGTAGTCTAGGTTGAAACTGTTTTTCTTTTAATGCTTTGAATACATCTTTCCATTCTTTTCTTGCCTTAATTGTTTCAGTTGAATGGTCTGATATTAGCCTAATGGAATAATATTTATAAGTAGCTTTATGTTTCTCCCTTGCCATTTTTAGAATATTATCTTTGACTTTTACCAATCTGGCTACAATGTGCTGGGGTGAGGATGTTTTTGTGTTGATTCTATTTGGGGTCCTTTTATTTTGGGGTTCTGAATTTTTCCATGTTTCTCAATATCTAAAAAAAGTTCATATAGTATTTAATGAAAAAGGTTTTCTATGCCTTTAGTAGATACTTTACCTTCTGGAATACCTGTTATATGGATATTTGGACATTTCATGGTATCTAGAATTTCCCATTTGTTGACCCCATTTTTTCTTTTATTCTTTTTGGGGACTGGGTCTATGTTGGAGACTTTGTTTTCTAGGTCAGAAATTCAGAAATTCTTCTGCATGGTCCAATATACTATTAATGCTTTCTAAGGAGGTTTTAATTTTTTGTATTGTGTTCTTCATTTCCAGAAATTTTGTCCATTTCTTTTTTAGGGTGTCTATTTCTTTAGGAGGTTCCTCTTTCATGTCCTGAAATGATTTTATTTCCAGGAATTGATTGCCTGTTTTCTCTTGCATCACACTGAGTTTTGTCACTATGAATATTTGAAATTATTTTTCTGAAATTTCTGTGCATTCCTCTGTGCTATACATGATTGGTGAGGGACTACTGGGTTCACCTTGGAGAGAGTTACCCCCTATTTTTCTCATGTTTGAGATCTGATCTTGTTTTTGGTAGTCTGATGCAGTGTTTCAGTCATTCCTATTTATTGGAGTAGATTGTATAGTATTGGAAGAGGAAATTTCACCTTTAGTTCTCAGGTATGTTCCTATTGGAAGGCTGTGTCTTCCAGACAAGAAAAGTTATGGGTAACTTCATGTACCTGACTCCTCTACAAAATGTTAAGCTCTTGATGAGGTGGTAGCAAGCTATGGAGATAAAACTTAGTGAAGAACATCAAGTTGTGCACTGCACACAGGCTGCTGTGACAAAAGTTTCAACATTAATCCTGGAACCTTAGGTTACACTCATGAGAGAAGGCCTGTTGAGACAAGGTCCACATCTCTCGGGGTTTGGACCTAGCCTAAGCCACTAAAGCACTGGGTGATGGAGTGGCAAAAATTCCAGAATTACTCTTGAGGCCTTGGGGTGCACTCACTAAAGGAGTCATGGGGAGACTAGACTTGAGTCTCCTGGTGGGTGGGATGAGTCCTTAAGCAATAGTATATAAAAATTTCCCCTAATTAAAAATTACCTCATGTCTCTCTCTTATTTCTAGTATTCACACACTAATTTTATCTTCTCTTAATAGAATCTACGATATGCTCTGTTTTCACAGACCTATGCCACCAAATTTTACTGATTCTATTTTGTAATATTGTATTCAATTTTTGTTTCTGCACTTTGTATGATTCTTTGCTGAGTTTTGCATTTATATATTTTTTAACTGTGATAGGTAGAATTCTATGATGGTCCCCAAGATTTATATGCCTTTATGTACTCAGATAATCTCCCAGTTATTCAATTAAACAGCACTGTAAGAGTTGGTGTGAGGAGATTTGACAGATATAATTAACATTCCCTTATCAATTGACTCTAAATTAGAAACATTACTAATGTGAGTCAGATCCAATTATATGATCCCTTTAAATTTCCCTCTAGACATCATAGATAGTAAATTAGGAATTCAACATGAGGGAGATGGAATGGGGCACATGGCATGGATGCTGTTATTTTCTGGTACCTGAGGGTGGCCCAGCTGAAGTCCTGGGAGAAAATGAACCCCCCCCCCCCGCCCCCCGCAACCTGCAACTGAAAGAAATGGGATTTTGTCAACCATTTAACAGGACTTAGGATCAAGCATTCTTCTTCAGGTTTTCCATATAAGAACTGTATCTATGCAATCTCTTAATTTCAGATTTGAACCACTAAATAGAGAAATTAGCCATGTTGTGCCTGTCTTCTGACCTATGAAAACTGAGATGATTCATTTCTGTTGTTATATGACAAGAGAAAGAATACTCCAACTGAACTTCTCCTATTCTGTAAACTCTCTGAAAGCCAGGATTCCTTGCACATTCATTTGACTTCAAGCAAGAGTGCAGATGGTGTACATAGAAAAAGGGCCGTGAGAATTTCGAGTTGCTGAGTGCCTCTGAGACCTCCAATGCTTTCCAGAATTTTCTTTTCTCTCTGTAACATACTAACTTCCTTTAAGCAAAAGCCTTGTGTGAGTACACTCTGTAGAGTCTGTTGAATGGCTCCAAATAACCAAACTGGAGAAAACAATGCAATTGTGTTTATTTTCTATCAGGTCTAATAAAAATATTTAATATTTCTTTGACCAATTATTTATAAATACTCATATATACTCTTTTTCTAATTAAATTGATTTTGTGGAGTGACAGAAAAGTTAAAATACCTCTCATATCAACAGACACTCCTTGCCTGCCAGCAGGCACAAGTTCCACCTACAGGCCTCTGGCCAACAAGGGACATTAAGGGAGGATCGTCTCTGACCCCCACCCCACTTTCAGACTTCCCAGCCCAAGACTCCACCTCCTAGGTAGGTAGATAGGATCTCCCTGCAGCAGCTTTTTTCTTGAAGCCCCCCTATTCTCTTGTTAATACCTAGCTCAGCCTGTCTCCACAGACTCTCCTTGCCTGCCAGCAGGCGCAAGGACCACCTTCAGGCATCTGGTGAAATTGCGCACCATGCTAATGCGCGGTGCATTGCATGACTTTTTCTTTATTTTTCTCTGTTGTCTTTCATTTTGTTTCATATTATCCTCCCCTCCTCATTTTTAACCCTGCCAGAGGGACTAGACAGGTCTAAAATCAGATGTCTGAAATTTCCTAGTAAGATTAGTGTCTCTGCGATCCTCCCTCGTACTGATCCACCTGTGAAAATGGAGATACTGCTTTTTAGACACCTCAGTAGAGTTTCCCTCTTGAGAGTACATTGGTAAAAACAACAGAAGAGAGACTTCAGCAAACATCTATTCCCAACCAAAAGGAAACACTCTTACTCCTAGTGGGAGAAATGTTCCCCCAAGAGGTTTTCAAAAGGGAATAAATCTTCCAATGGCTAGAAGTAGAAAAACAGCCTCAGGTCTGAATAAACAAGGAAATATGTCTCCAACAAAGGAAAACGCCTCTCCGTGTCTCATAAACATGGAAGACATTACCAAAATGACAGACATAGAATTTCGAACATTCGTGGTGACCGAATTCTGTAAATTGGAACAGAAAAGAGACAACGAACTGCAGGAAATTAGGAAATCCTTCCAGGATATGAAAGAAGAAATGGACACTCTGAGAAAGAATCAGGTGGAACTATTAGATATAAAGTCTATAATACAGGAAATCAAAAACTCTCTGGAAAGTATTACGAGCCGATTAGACCATGCTGAAGATTGAATCTCCAATGTAGAAAATAAATCCTCTCATCTAGAAAAAAACACCAAAAAGATCGAGAAAATAACTAAAAAACACGATGAGAGTATACGAGAAATATTAGACTCTATTAGACGCCCAAACATCAGAATAATAGGCATCCTAGAAGGTGAAGAAACTAATAGCGGAATGGAAAATCTATTTCATGAAGTCCTGGAAGAAAATTTCCCAAGCCTAGAGAGGCACTCAACCATCCAGACTCAAGAAATACAAAGGACCCCAAATAGAATGAACCTCAGAAGATCTTCTCCAAGGAACATCTTAGTCAGGCTGTCTAACACCACAGATAAAGACATGATACTAAAACTGGCAAGAGAGAAACGAGAAGTAACTTACAAAGGCATCCCATAAGGCTAACACCAGACCTCTCATCAGAAACAATGCAGGCAAGGAAAGAATGGGAAGACATATTGAAAGTGTTAAGAGAGAAACAATTTCAGCCGAGAGAAACAATTTCAGCCGAGACTATTATATCCTGCAAGATTATCCTTCATTTGGGAAAAAAAGATTAAAATCTTCTCAAACAAAACCTGAAAGAATTCGCCAAAACTAGACCAGCACTTCAAGAAACCCTGAAGAAAGCACTGTTTCAGGAAAACTAAAGAATCAACAGCCAGAAACAAAGAAATAACAGGCAACTAAGACAATGGCCAACTTAAACGTCGGTACAGATCCTGTAACATCGATAATAACATTGAATGTTAATGGTTTAAGTTCTCCAATCAAGAGACACAGACTGGCTGAATGAATAAAAAAACAGAAACCCTCTATCTGCTGCCTACAGGAAACCCACCTCATGGAGAAAGACATACATAGACTGAAAGTGAAGGGGTGGAAAAAGGTCTTCCATGCAATTGGGAACCAAAAAAGAGCTGGAGTTGTGATACTAATTTCTGACAAAATAGGCTTTAAAACAAAAACCATTCAAAGAGACAAAGAAGGGCACTATATCGTAGTAAAAGGCTCTATAGATCAAGAAGATATAATGCTTATTAATATCTATGCACCTAACACAGGAGCACCCAAATATGTGAAGGAAAGACTGTTATATCTGAAAGGGGAGATAGACTGCAACACACTAATTGTTGGAGATCTCAACACTGCATTATCCTCTCTGGACAGATCATCTAGGCAAAAAAATAGATAAAGAGATAAAGGATCTAAATTATACTGTAAATCAATTGAACTTAACAGATATCTATAGAACTTTCCACCCAAAAACCACAAGATACAGTTTTTTCTCACCCCGACATGGAACTTTTTTGAAGATTGACCACATCATAGGCCACAAAGCAAGCCTCTACAGATTAAGAGGCATAGAAACTATATCCAGCATCTTTTCTGACCATGATGGAATTAAACTTCAGTTTAATTTCAAGAGAAATTCTCAAAAATACCTAAAAACGTGGAAACTAAATAACCTACTCCTGAATGACTCCACTATTATCAAAGAAACAAAGACTGAAATCAAAAGATTCATGGAAGCCAATGACAATGAAGACACGAGTTTCCATAATCTTTGGGACACTGCTAAAGCAGGCATAAGAGGGAAGTTCATAGCAATTAGTGCACATAAAGGGAAGGCAGAAAGAAGGCTAATGGATCACCTAACATCAAGCCTCAGAGAATTAGAAAAGAAACAGCAAAAAATTCCAAAAAATTCCAGGAGAAAGGAAATAATAAAGATCCGAGCAGAAATAAATGAAATAGAAAATAAACGAACTATACAGAAAATAAATGAAAGTAAAAGCTGGTTCTTTGAAAGGATAAACAAAATTGATAAACCACTAGTGAGACTTATTAAGAAGAGAGAAAGGAACCAGGTGAATCAAATCTGCAATGAGGCTGGTAACATAACAACAGACATAGTAGAAATTCAAAACATCATTAGAGGATACTTTGAACATCTATATGCTAAAAAACAAGACAATCTGGATGAGATGAACAAATTCCTGGACAAATATAATCTACCAAGAAAGAGCCAGGAAGAAATAGAAAGTCTGAATAGGCCCATAACAAGCCAGGAGATTGAAACGGTAATAAATAACCTCCCAACAAAGAAAAGCCCTGGCCCGGAAGGATTCACCTCTGAATTCTACAAAACTTTCAAGAAGAGTTAACTCCTATTCTGCTCAAGTTATTTCTAAAGATCCAAAAGGGTGAATCTCTCCCTAATTCATTCTATGAAGCCTCTATCACCCTCATCCTTAAAACAGATAAGGACAGGACAAGGAAGGAAAACTATAGACCAATATCTCTGATGAACACAGATGCAAAGATTCTCAACAAGATACTAGCAAATCATATTTAGCAACTTATAAAGAAGATCATACACCATGATCAGGTAGGCTTTATTCCAGGAATGCAAGGTTGGTTCAACATATGCAAAACCATAAATGTAATACATCATATCAACAGGAATAAGGATAAAAACCATATGGTCATATTGATTGACGCAGAAAAAGCATTTGATAAGATACAACATCCCTTCATGATCAAGACTCTCAGCAAAATCGGCATAGAAGGGCCATTTTTCAATACAATAAAAGCCATCTATGAAAAACCCATAGCGAACATCATCCTGAATGGAGAAAAGCTGAAAGCTTTCCCACTAAACACAGGAATAAGATAAGGATGCCCACTGTCTCCACTCCTTTTTAATATAGTACTGGAAGTCCTTGCCGATGCAATCAGAAAAGAGGAAAAGATAAAGGGCATTAAAATAGGAAAAGAAGAGGTGAAACTCTCTCTATTTGCAGATAACATGATTGTATACATAGAAGACCCAATGGTCTCCACGGAAATAATTACTGGAAGTAATACATGATTACAAAAGACTTGCAGGATATAAAATCAATATACAGAAATCGATAGCATCTCTATATACGACTAACAGGCAGACTGAGATAGAACTGAAAAAAAGTTATTCCATTTACCATAGCCACCAAAAGTATTCGATATCTAGGAATAAATCTAACCAAAGAAGTTAAAGACCTCCACAAGGAAAACTATGAGAAGCTAAAAAACGAAAGGGCACAAAATGACACAAAAAAATAGAAGGACATCCCATGTTCATGGTTTGGAAGAATTAATGTAATCAAAATGGCAATCCTACCCAAATTAATCTACATATTTAATGCAATGCCAATCAAAGTACCAGACACATTCTTCACAGATCTAGAAAAGACAATCATAAAATTTATCTGGAATCATAAAAGATGCCATATTTCCAAAGCAATTCTACACAAGAAGAGTGGAGTGGGTGGCATTTCACTCCCTGACCCAAAAATATACTACAAAGCTGTGGTAATCAAAACAGCATGGTACTGGCACAGAAACAGACACGTGGACCAATGGAATAGAATAGAGTCCCCAGAAATAAATGCCCAAACACACAGTCAACTGATCTTTGACCAGTCAATCCAGTGGAAAAAGGAAAGCCTCTTCAGCAAGTGGTGCTGGAAAAACTGGATTTCCACTTGCAGAAAGATGAATCTGAACCCCTACCTCTCACCTTTGACAAAAATCAAGTCAAGGTGGATCAAGGATCTAAATCTAAGACCTCAAACTATAAAGCTGCTCCTGGAAAACACTGGGGAAACTCTGGGAGACATTGGTGTAGGGAAAGACTTCTTAAATAAGACCCTCAAAGCACAGTTGATCATCTCCAAAATAGACAACTGGGATTACATCAGACTAAGAAGTTTCTGCATGGCAAAAGACACAGTAATTAGTGTGAATTGACAGCCCTCAGAATGGGAAAATATTTTTGTAAATTTTGCATCAGATAAGGGACTGATAACCAGAATACACAAGGAACTAAAGAAGCTGTTTGGAAAAAAGATGATCAACCCTATTAAAAGATGGGAGAAGGAGTTGAATAAAACACTCTCTAAAGATGACATACGAATAGCCAAAAGGCATATGAAAAAATGTTCAACATCGCTCATCGTAAGGGAAATGCAGATAAAAACAACAATGAGGTACCACCTAACCCCAGTCAAAATGTCTAAGACTAAAAAACCAAAAAATGATAAGTGTTGGCAGGGGTGTGGTGAAAGGGGAACTCTTTTACACTGCTGGTGGGAATGTAAATTGGTCCAGCCACCGTGGAGAACAATTTGGAGATTCCTCAAAAATCTGCAAATAGATCTACCATATGATCCAGCAATCCCATTCCTTGGTATCTACCCAAAGGACAGAAGAATTTTTCATTGGAAAAGTGCTTGCACATCGATGTTTATTGCGGCCCTATTCACGATTGCTAAGTCATGGAACCAACCCAAATGCCCCCGTATGGAGGAATGGATTGAAAAACTGTGGCACATATACTCTATGGAATACTACTCAGCCATAAAAACCAACAAGACTCTGACTTTTGTCAGAAAGTGGAAAAATATGGAAGATTTACTGCTGAGTGAGGCAAGCCAGGCTATGAAGGAGAGACATTGTATGTCCCCACTTAACATATACCGAATGTCTGCACTCTATGACTGAAACTGATTGACTAACAGTTGTACAAACACAAGAGATGGTTGTGAATGTCAGATGAGGTGTATGTGGAGGAGTGGGCCTAATGAAGGACATTTGGAGAAGGGATACGGAAGTAGAACATTGACGGGATGGGGAAGTGTGGTTTCATCGGTTGAAGATATTTTGATCAACAAGACTGGGGAGAAATGTTCACGTATTGAAATGCTCACATTGTAAGCTAAACAATGCGATTGAATGTATATACAAAAAGAAATTTAAAGAAAAACATGAAAAAAACATTAAAAAATACCTATCATATCAATACTATGTTTGAATGTATTTATATTTTTCTGTTATTTTGTTATTTCACATAAGCCTATTTAAGTACATTAGTTGTTAACATTTTTAACAATTTTTCAGTGTCAAAAATGTTATTACTTTTTTTAATCTGTGAAAGAAATAACTTACTTTTGTTTTTGTTTTTATTTTTTCATTAATTATTTTTATTTATTTTTTTACATTTTTAATACATTTGATCACATTATTTAGCTTACAGGGTGATCATTTCAATATGTGAACATTTCTCCCTGGTCCAGTTGATCAAAATATAACAATACTACCTCCCCGTCTCAACAATGGGTCTCCGTATCCCTCCTCCAAATGTTTTTCCCCAGGCCCCACTCCTCCACACATATCACATCTGGCATTTACATCCACCTCTTCTGTTTGTACATCCTTTAGCCCATCAGTTTCAGTTATAGAGTGTGGACACTTGGTATAGATTAAGTGGGGACATACAGTGTCTCTCCTTCATAGCCTGACTTGCTTCACTCAGCAGTAAATCTTCCATATTCTTCCACTTTCTGTCAAAAGCCAGAGTTTTTTTTTTATGGCTGAATAGTATTCCATAGAATATATGGGCCACAGTTTTTCAATCCATTCATCCGTATGGGGGCATTTGGGTTGGTTCCATGTCTTAGCAATCATGAAAAGTGCCGAAATAAACATCGATATGCAAGCACTTTTCTAATGAAGAATTCTTCTGTCCTTTGGGTAGATGCCAAGGAATGGGATTGCTGGATCATATGGTAGTGCTATTTGTAGACTTTTGAGGAATCTTCAAATTGTTCTCCACAGTGGTTGGACCAATTTACATTCCCACCAGCAGTGTAAGAGAGCTCCCTTTTCACCACAACCCCATCCAACACTTACCATTTTTTGTTTTTTTGTTTTTTTTTTTTTAACCTTAGCCATTCTGACTGGAGTTAGGTGGTATCTCATTGTTGTTTTGATCAGCATTTCCCTTATAATTAGGGATGTTGAACATTTACCTAACCCCAGTCAGAATGTCTAAGATTAAAAAAAAATGATAAGTGTTGGCATGGGTGTGGTGAAAGGGGAACGTTCTTACGCTGGTGGGAATGTAAAGTGGTCCAACCACTGTGGAGAACAATTTGGAGATTCCTCAAAAGTCTACAAATAGAACTACCATATGATCCAGCAATCCCATTCTTTGGCATCTACCCAAAGGACAGAAGAATTCTTCATTAGAAAAGTGCTTGCATATCGATGTTTATTTCGGCACTTTTCATGATTGCTAAGACATGGAACCAACCCAAATGCCCCCGTACGGATGAACGGATTGAAAAACTGTGGTCCATATATTCTATGGAATACTATTCAGCCATAAAAAAAACCCACAAAACCCTGGCTTTTGACAGAAAGTGGAAGAATATTGAAGATTTACTGCTGAGTGAAGCAAGTCAGGCTATGAAGGAGAGACACTGTATGTCCCCACTTAATCTATACCAAGTGTCCACACTCTATAACTAAAGCTGACGGGCTAAAGGATGCACAAACACAATAGATGGGTGTGAATGCAAGATGTGGTGTGTGTGGAGGAGTGGGGCCTGTGGAAAAACATTTGGAGGAGGGATACAGAGACAGTATTGTTGAGATGGGGAGGACGTATTGTTATATTTTGATCAACTGGACTGGGGAGAAATGTTCACATATTGAAATGACCACCTTGTAAACTAAAAAATGTGATTGAATATATTAAAAAATGTAAAAATAAAATAAAATTAAAATTAAAATTAATAAAAAGATGGGAGAAGGATTTGAAAAAAACACTCTCTAAAGATGACATACAAATAGCCAAAAAACATGAAAAAAATACTTTTGTTTTTTAGAGAGACTTTTGCTCTAGGGTGCGTGCTCTCACCATACAAAGAGACAGAGATAGAGAGATAGAGAATGAAAAATCACCCCCAGGGAGGATGGGCATGCCTCAATCCCTTCTTCATTCTCCTCTCAGGATCTTGGGCACATAAGCACAGGTGCCCGGAATGTTTTAAGTTGACAGGTCCAGGACTCAAACAGCGGTTGACTACATGGAAGTCCAGCAATGTAACCATTATGCTATCTCCTGGTCCCAAATTTTTTGTTACTTTTTTACCTTTATAACTTTACAACTTATTTAAATTATTATTGTAAATAATACATGAACATATTTTCATTGTAAGTTTTGGTATTTAGAAAAACTTGTATGTCCTGTTTTCAGGTATACCATTTGTATGGTCTTTGATAATAATATACACTTTTATCTTTTTGTGTTTCAAATACTAAGATTTCTTTATTAATTAAATAAGTTTTAGCATTTTTCTCCTAGCTTTCATTTGGCTCTAAGAATTGGTTCACTTTTTACCATTTAGTGCTGACTGATAGTTTTTTATTTGTAACTATGTCAAAATATAGTATGCTAAATTTCTTCATCTCTGGATTTGAAGTTGTTGCCTGTTACTTATATTAAATAAATGATGATAAATAACATAAATTCTGACTCCTTTTATATTATAAAAAATTTCTTTCATAAATCAAAGATGCTTTGGCTGATATTTTTTTCCCTAGATTTCTAATTTTTCTTTTAGGCATTTTAGTTGTAATAATAATGGATGAGACACAAGCATTTTCTTTGTAGTGTTGCTACTTTTTATCAATAAAACCATGTTAATGGAATGTGCACATCACATTCTCATTTTGGTAAATTCAGTCTATATAGAGAGCTGTAAAATATAAACCTGAAATGATTTACGACTCAGTGACTCAGTGGTTATTGATTAATGTCAATATTCCCTTCTAATCCACATTTACCAAGACACTGCTATCATGCATACACACCCATCACGCTCATGCATATGTAAAATTTTACATGAAAAGATAAGTTATCTTTCCCTGTTTTACAAACATAGTGCTATGACTTATGAATAAATTTGCATTTGTCTCTACCTGTCAAAAAATGCTTGGTATTTCTTTAGTACAACTGCTCTTAAGCATTGTCTTGAATGGCTGTGCATATGTGTGGTATGGTGTTACCTACTCCAGGGACTTGACCCTAAAAGAACCCTTTACTCCTAATATTTGTTGCACTATGAAATACACTGAGTAAACATTCTCAAACACATGTTTGTAATAATCATTCTTTTACATACATTTGTATTTTTATAAGCTGAGATTCCTTTGATTCAATTTCTCAAAAAGGATATTGATTTATTTTGAAAGGAAGAATGACAAATTATTGTTTATAAAGAATACAACACAGAAGAAAATAAATAGTATCCAAGTTAGAGAATGAAAAAAATGCAGAATTCATTCTAGATGACCTAAATTCCCATAAATCACCTTCATAAACAACTATTTACATGGCATTTTAGGTCCCCAGGATTACTGTAACAAATGCCAATTGTACTGTTTAACCCAACAGAAATTTATTCTCTTATGCTCTGAAAGTCAAAGTCTGTTACCAAAGCCTCACTGTTATCAGATGTTCCAGGATAGAATAATTTCTTGCATCTTTTATCTTTCAGTGGCACCTGAAAGTCCTGTGTCTTTGGCTGCTTAACTCCAATATCTTCATACGACTTTCACCTCTGTGACACTCTCTGTTGTATAAATTTCCCCAACATATCTGCTTCTTGTAAAGACATTTATCATTGGATTTAGAGCCCAGTCTAATTCAGGATAAGCTGTTTGCAAAATTCTCAATTTAATTACACAATTACATTTGTAAACATTCATATTTTAGTGTTAGGTTACATTTGCAGGTTCTGGGTGGACACAACATTTTAGGGAACACAATCCTTAAAAAATAATTATTTATGGGACCAGCAGTTAGCGTAATGGCTGTGTCGCTGGATTCCCACGTAGTCGACCGCAGTTCGAGTCCCGGATCCGGTGGCTTGAACTCGTGCCGGGCGCATGTGCGTGTGTGCCCAAGATCCCGAGAGGAGAATGGAGGAGAAGGGATTGCGGTGTGGCCATCCCCCCTGAGGGGTGATTTCTCACTTTCTGTCTCTCTGTCTCTCTCTGTCTAGCGAGCACATGCGCCCTATAGCAATAAATCTCTCCAAAAAAAAAAGAACAAAATTAATAATTATTTATTTAATTATAGTATTATTAGTAGTATTATTTTAATTTGCTATAGGGCGCGTGCATGACAGAGAAAAAGAGGAAATGATAAAGCAAGTAGTCAGGTCTGGAATTCAAAAGGCAGTCAGCCATATGTGGCTCCAGTGCCTTATTCAACACACCACTTTCTGGACACACAGAACATGGTTTTAAAATAAAGTTCATTGGTTTGGATTATTTTGGAAAAACAGAATTTTAGGTAGGTATTGGCAAAGCCACACCTACGTCTACAAGGGGGGAAAATAATTTTATCTGATAATAGTGAGATCAGTGATAACAGAGAAAGGAACACCACCAGAACTTATAGCTGTGGAGGACATGTACAAGAATAATATCTGGGGAAAATGTAAAGAGAATCTAAAGTTTCCTTCACTTCTACCATTTTGCTACTGATGGATCACTAACTGAATTCTAGCAGTGTTATAAATGTCATAAAATGCATCTAAAGAAATGAGAAAAAGAAATAAAACACATCACAGAGCATGACCCTGTTATCTGCTTATAAAACACACTTGATTATCTTACATTAAATTGTTCAGGCCCTCTTCTAACTCACTTGTTCAAAAGAGATTAATTTCCAATAGATTTCACGTAAATTCTGATTAAACAAAAGTAACTTCATTAAACCTATGAAACAAAGATTCTTAAATAAAATGTGAGGTTATCCTGCAAATAACCATATTATTATCTAGGAACTAAGAAAAAAAACTAACTTATTTTTGGTTGTACGTATAGAAGCAGGTAAGAAAATTCTTCAGTATTTGCAAGTGATTAACTCATGTCAATATCTTGGGTAGTAATTTTCTCAATGCTATCATGACATCTTTGTTCCTCAGAGTATATATCATGGGATTCAATATTGGGGTAAAAACAGCATAGAAGAGAGAAATTAGTTTGCCCATTCCCTCAGATTGTTTTGTTTCGGGGTATAAATAAGCAATAGTAGCAGTTCCATAGAATAACACTACAACTGTCAGGTGAGAAGAGCAGGTGGAGAAGGCTTTAGACACCCCTTTGACTGATGACAATTTCAGAATGTTGGAGATGATTTTACCATAGGAAGCAACAATCAACAATAAAGGCACCATGAGAAATACCACAGCGCCTACATAAATTGCTATCTCATTCAGAAATGTATCCCCACAAGCAAGCTTGAGTATTGGGGGAATATCACAGAAGAAGTGGTTAATTGTGTGAGACCCGCAGAAATCTAAAGAAAATATTTGGTATATTTGCCCAATTACAACTGGAATTCCACTAATCCACGAGGCAGCCACCAGCTGGATGCAGACCTTGTGACTCATGACTAGAGAATAATGGAGAGGGTTACAAATGGCCACGTAGCGGTCATAGGCCATCACTGTCAGGAGAAGGCACTCTATACCTCCAAACATAAGGAAAAAAAACAACTGCATAGCACAGGAAAAGAAAGAAATATGTCCTTTCTGAGTCCAAAGGTCCACGAGGATTCTTGGGATGGTGACCGTTACATAACAGATTTCAGAAAAGGAAAAATTGCCAAGGAAAAAATACATAGGGACCTGGAGAGCAGGGTCAATTATAGTTATCAATACTATGATACTATTGCCCATCAGAATCATCAGATAGATGACTAAAAATATTACAAAAAGAATCCATTGGAAATTAGGAATATCAGAAAACCCTAAGAGAATGAATTCCATTATTGTAGTGATATTGGATTCTTCTGTTTTTAATTTGTTCTCCACCTGTGGAGATGGTAAATTTAAGATTGTTAATGTATTCACACTTCTGAAGTGCATTTTTTTATTTGTGGATTAGATGCATAGATGTATTTATATATTCTCTTGAATTATTCCCACTACTACATTGCTCTTTTTCTAGGAAATGAAATTAAGTTACCTTAATAATGAACCAATGTGTAGTTATAAATCAATATACCAACAAATATTGGAATTTGTTATTAAAATTGAATTGTAATGATACCATAGTTATCAAGGAATAGGCTCTATTGTGTAAAGCTTACTGAGCAGGAATAAAATCTAATTATTAAACTCCAATTAAGAGTAGAATTGTGATGATGTTTTATACTATTTAGTCTGGTTTCATTACTTTTTCTGTATAGGTAATCCTACTTCAGTTTTTTGTTTCAATTCAAAACATTTAACTTCAATAAATTTATACCTCAAAGTGAGTTTTGGCGGCTTCTCATTTATACTCCAGTAAGTATCAATTATTTTAAGGTAACGCTTCAACACTGAAAGAATAAAAATTATTAATAATTAATATTCTATACTTCTCCCACCACTTACACCACAAATAAAAACATTAATCCCAGCATTTTATTCAGTAACTTTCTTTATAAAATGCCTGTCTACTATATAAGAAATATGAATTAACCTTTATTCAATCAACAAAAATAACTTTGCAATCATACATTTTATTACTTCCTTCTTCCCTAAGAAAGCTTCTAATAAACTTTTTTATACAATTCTCAAGAAAACAATTGTAATGTTCTTTCTCTATTTTACCTCCATAATTTTGCCTAATAAAGGCACACTTTGATTAAAAGCAATAATCATTTATGCTTGCCATTCATATGGCCAGAACATGACTTGAGTATAAAAATTTAAAAACCATCAAAGTTTTACTTATATTAATTCTGATGTCCTCCAATATCAAGCAGTCAATACTACTGGGGAAATAGCATCGCATTCTCTCAAAACTGTTCTCTAACTTTCCAAAAGTTATTGAATTTTTTTAACAGAGCTAATTAACTACACCCATCACTTTCATAGGCCCTATCAACTGATGACTGAAATAACACATTGAAGCATTACAGGACAAATATTCTCTCATGCTACATTTCAACTAGCACTAGCTTTCAAAGTTTCTTTAATGAACTGTTTTATTATGAACAACATATTTGACATAAACTGCTTATTTAACTTTATAGTTAGTAAAGTTGAAGACAACACATGTGGTCTGAAGTTACCTCATTTTTAGATAAAGACCTTGAATTTCATGTTAATAAGTTCATTAACAATATCTTGACCCTTGGATATAGAATTAACCTTAAATAAATACTCTAATAACACAATTATTACTTACATTTATACATTTCAGTGAAGCTACCTATAAAAGTTTAAGAAGTGTTTTTTTTTTTTTTTTTTTTTTTTTTTTTTTTTACAAACAAATGTTATTTTTTCCTCTGGAAATTGAATACTCCAATATACTTGTTTACATTAAGACATCAAGTGCTCTTAAATAGGAACTGCTATGCTCACCCAGAGGGACATTTTCTCTCTTGTGAATCAATTTGATTTCAAAAGAACATCTACTGATAAATCATTCTGATTCTTTCTGAAAACTGCTTTCTCTGCCTGAGCTCATTTGTTCTTGCAGCCCCACCTTCCTGTAAACAAGCAAAATTTCTTATCCCACACATGAGAACAATTTCTTAGTGAAGAAACACCAATAAATTGTCTTATATTAGTTAGGGAAGATAAAATCTTTCTAGATATTGCATTTCAGTTTTTACAAAATTGATTTGTATTTACTTTTCTGTGTTTATTGTTATAATTAATCCAGATTGATACTGAAAATGTGTCACATGAGTTTTTTATATGTACATTCTATGCTTGGTCCCCTTACTGTATAGGATAGCAATGTGGAATGTCCTGTTCCTAGGTTAACATTATAAATGCTATAATACATCATGACTGTTGACATGGACTTAGATGGCCTTATTAATGTTATATTTTGTATTCAGACATCATGAAAACTGCTTAAAACCTGAAAAATAAACATATTTAAGAATATTTAAAAGGAGTAAAGAGTGGGACAGAGGTTAAGGCAGGTAGATCCCACATGGTCAACTGCACTATTTGAGTCCCAGACCAGGTAGCTTAAAAACACAATGGATGCATGTGCATGCATGCTCAAAATTCTGAGAGGAGGGAACCAGCAGTTAGCGTAATGGCTATGTCGCTGGACTCCCACGTAGTTGACCGCAGTTCACGTCCCGGACCCAGTGGCTTAAAAAACTCACACCAGGAGCGTGTGCGTGTGTGCCCAAGATCCCGAGAGGAGAATGGAGGAGAAGGGATTGCGGCGTGACTATCTCCCCTGGGGGGTGATTTCTTGCTTTCTGTCTCTATGTCTCTCTCTGTCTGTCTGGCAAGCGCACACGCCCTATAGTGAAAAACCTCTCCTCCAAAAAAAACTAAATAAATAAATAAATAAAAAATTCTGAGAGGAGAATGGAGAAGAAGGGATTATGGAGTGGCCATCCCCCCCGGGGATGATTTTTCACTTTGTCTCTCTATTTCTCTCTCTCTATCTCTCTGGAGAGCTCATGTTCCCTGTAGCAAACTAAAAATGAGGAAATAAAACAATAAAAGAGAAAAAAGTACAAAGTTTTTTTGCCCTCCTTTTTGTTTAGTTTTTAATTTTTTGTTATGGATGGGTGTGAGAGAAACAGAAAGAAAAAGAGAAAGCAACAAAGCATTCGCACAGAGGAGATAATCACAATGTAATTCCTTCTCTTCCTTTCTCCTCTTAGACTTCTGGTCACATACACATATGTTCCTGCATGTCCCTCAAGCTACCAATTCCAGGAATTAACTAGGAAGTTGTCCATATGGAATCCAGCTACCTTAATAATCATGGCCCTGGTTGGCTCCCAAACACTTTTTCTCTATCATTTCCTTTGAGGATCATATGGAGATAAAATTCTCAGGTCTGAAGTATCAAACTCAATGTTCATTTGTATTTATTATTACATTTGTTTATTCATTGTCAGTTACATACAGGCTTTAACAAAGTGAATGTTCATGATGAAGAGTGATCTAATTTCCTATCTCATCATCAAAAGAAGAATTAGACATTATAACACCTAGGTCATATTTGCCTGATGAAAATAAACTTAAAACTGAAACATTACAAGGAAACACATTCTAAGATCCTCAACTAGAATAGACAATATACTTCTACCATCTGCCATTATTGTAGAAATTAAGCACATGATCTAAATGTTCATGAAGGTCTAGAGAATGTTGCTTTACTAAATGTCCAAGATACAAAACTGAGTTTGGAGTAGATAAAGCCAGACTCTGATGCTGTCCCTGATTTTGGGCAGAAGCAATGTGTTTCACTTTCCTGAACCAGAATATTCCCAGACTATAGAGTTTTGCCTCTGCAAAGTTTATTACCTTTAGTTTAATATAATCTCTACATCAGGTCTCAAAAGGCTCTTTCAGATGCAGAGACTAATGAACAAAATAAGAAACTGTCCTTCCATCTTGTTCTCAAGTTACAGTAGAGAAATAAGAGTGGATATGCTGTTGAACCCTTCCATTTCACTGGGGATGACACAGCAGTCCTAGTCATCTGGGCAGATTCTGTCACCTCTTATTCCAGGTACAATGGAATTTTTTTGCTATAAATTTTTCCTGACTCCTGACTCCACCATACACATGATGGTAGTCTTTCAAGATCATATCTAAAGGGAACTTGAACAATTAGGGACTTTTTGGAAACCAACTTTTTTTTTAAAAAAAAAGAAAGATTTTTGCTATACGGTGTGTGCACTAGCGAGAAACAGAGAGACAGAGAGCTAGAAATAACCCCCCTGAGGGATGGCCATGCTGCAATCCCTTCTCCTCCATTCTCCTCTCAGAATCTTGGGCACACATGTACATGTTCCTCTGTGAGTTTAAGTCACCAGGTCTTGGACTGAAACCATGGTTGACTATATGGGAGTCCGGTGACATAACCATTATATCATCTGCTGGTCCAGGAATCCAACTTTTATAACCTATTTATTTGTTGAGCAAGCATGGAGAGGTCTTAATTTACAAACCCAAGATGCAAAGATCTTTTAATTATTATTTTTCTGGAAGTAAAAATTTCTCAAAAATTCAGACTTCTCATCTATTTTCTTTATATCAATTTACATGACAAAATATTCCCAAATATAATTCTTAAATCTTCAGCGCCCATCCCTCTGTTTTAGATTAAAGTTTGACATCTGGTAGCCGTCTGATAACATAGGCATTATTTAATAGTACATAGTGTGCAATCCTGTCCAGTACTGAGAGTGGATAGAAAAACTAAAATTGACTTTTGCTGTATTAGACAGCAAATATTTGAAATCAAATTTGAAAAGCTAATGGTATGCTGTAATTTACCCATCTGCATTTAATTTTTATTTTAAGTACTGGCATTTAATTAAATGGTGCTATTGCTTCTGGCCCATATTAATATACCTCAGTTACTTTTAAATGTATATTTGTTTATATCTCAATGTCATTGTTATGTTCAGTATCTTAATATCATCAACACCATGAGGCATAATTTTATTAAAATAAAATACACTTTTTAAAATATATTTGATGAGTTTTAAAATTCTAAATTTTTGAAATATATATATGTGTGTGTGTGTGTGTGTGTGTGTGTATATATATATATATTATATATTATAAAGATGTTTATATATATATATATACCCACACATATGTGGTGAACTATATAGTGAAGCCATTGTTTAAAAAAAGATTCAAAACATTCATATCAACTTCTAAATTTTGAGGTATGTCATTAGTTATTGAATGGGGTATTAAGGTCTCCAGTGGGGCCAGTTGGTGGCTTTGTGATATGGTTGCTGGATCCCATATGGCCAACTGTGCTGTTCTAGTTACAGAGCCAGCAGCTTGAAAACACACCAGATGTGTGTGCATGCATGCCAGAAACCCCAAGAGGAGAAGGGACTATGGAGTGGACGTCCCCCTGGTGGGTATTTTCTCACTTTCTCTCTCTCTGTCTCTGGGGAGTACACATGCCCTATAATAATAATAAAAAAAACCCTACAATGGTTCTAAAATGGTGTTTTTAATCATTTCACATTTTACTTCTAGTATTTTGAGACACTAATTTTACTTTATTTTTTATGACATGTAATAATTGTAGATATTTTTGGAATACAATGAGATTTTTTAGTATAATAATGCAATGGGTAATGATCAAATCAGAGTAACTATCAATAGTATATCTATTATCTCAAAAATTTCTGATCACTATGTTTTAGAAACATTCAAAATTACCCTCTCTAGTGACTCTGAGATATATAGTAGATTATAATGAACTACACAAAATTCTATTGTCTATTTTATGACAATAGAATTTTTCCTCTTACCTTTAATTTTTTTTCTGTTAAGGATCATTCTATCCTCTCCTTCTCCTTATTCTTCCTAATTTTGTCATTGTTCAACACCATACTTCTTTTTTTAGTATTTATCTATTTCATAAGTAAGGGACAAAGAGACAAAGACAGAAAGAGGCTTCCTCAGGCAGGTTTCCAGACAGACACAAATCTGTAATCTTTCTGTGAGGGTTTTATAGCTGCAGTGCTGTACTTCTATGAGATCATTTTTTTTCTATTTTTAGATAAATATGCATTTAAATATTTCTAATTAATTAAACTATTGTCTCTATGAAATATACCTGTTAAACTTCAGCAATACATTTTATCTTCCTTCTTTATTTCAGACGTTTTTGCCTTAGGACACATGTGCTCACTGGAGAGAGAGAGAGAGAGACAGAAACAGAGAGAGGAAAATGAGAAATCATTCTCCCGGGGGGGATGGCCAAACCTCAATCCCTTCTCCTCCACTCTCCTTCCAGGATCTTGGGCAAACACACAAACACCCCTGGCTTGAGCTTCAAGCTACTGTGTCTGGGACTCCCACTGCAGTTGGTCATGTGGGAGTCCAGTGACATCTATGGCTATGCCATCTATTGGCCTCAATACATTTTATCTTAAAGTCTGTCTTTTTTTCTAATGTTACTATAGTCACTCCAGCTTCTTTTGTGTGCTCATCGAATAGACAGAGAAAGAAAGTGAGAAACCACTCCCCAGGGGAGATGACCATGCTGCAATTCTTTCTGCCCCCTTCTACTCTGGGGATTTTGGGCACACATGCAGATGTGCCCAGTGTGAATTTCAAGCTGTCAGGTTCAGGACTTGAACTGTTGTCAGACACTGGGATTGCTGTGCCTTAACCACTTACACCACCTGATGCCCCCAATCACTATAGTTTCTTATACTTACCATTTGCAAGAAAACATTGGTTCCTAGTTTTAATTTATTTAATTTTTTAATAGAGGTTTTTGCCTTAGGGTGGGTGAGCTCACCAAAGAAAAAAGAGACAGAAACAGTGAGAGGGAAAGTGAGAAATCACCCTCCGGGGGGATGGCCATGCCACAATCCCTTCTCCTCCATTTTCCTCCAGGGTTTGTGGGCATGCACACACATGCCTGGTGTGATTTTCAAGACACTGTATCCAGGACTGGAGCTGCAGTCAGTCATGTGGGAGTCCAGCAATGTAGCTGCTATGCCTGTGCTGGCCCCATCTAGTTATTTTATTCTTATTTATTTATAAGTTTTAATTTCAAGTTTCTAATGCATAACATATATTTGAATCTTGCTTTGTAATTGATTATCTGCTTTTCAATTGTGATATTTAGTTGAGAATGTAGTCATTGATATGTTTAGATTTACCTGTACTGTTTTGCAATCATTTTGTACTTGTTTCCTTTATTTTGTGATCAATTATTTCCCTTTGCTGTATTTTTGAACTATTTAAATTTTTCTAATGTTTCACATTATTGTATCCATTGTATTTTTAGTGACTCTTGTAGAGTATAGAATTTGCTATTTTGAAACTACACAAATTTTCAGTTTCTGTTGTAGAGTGCAGACATTCGGTATATATTAAATAGGGACATAAAATGTCTCTATTTCTTTTTTTTTCTTTTTAAGATAGTTTTGGTATAGGGCACATGTGCACACCAGAGATACAGAGAGAGAGAGAGACAAAGAGACCGAAAGAGATGTATCACCCCCCCAGAGACCATGCCACAACCTTTTCCCCAGTCTTTTCTTGGGATTTTGGGCACATGCACACATGTGCCCAGCGTGAGCTTAAGCTATTGGGTCCATGATTCAAACTGCGGTCAGCTACATGGGAGTCCAGTGATGTAAACATTACACCATCTGCTGATCCCCAATGCTTCTTTTTCTTAGTCTGGCTTGCCTCATCCAATATTAGATCATCCATATTTTTCAAATTTTTATTAAATGCCACACACTTATTGTTTTTTTATGGCTGAGTAATATTCCACAATTTTTCTGTGCCACACTTTTTCAATATTCATCTCTTTTTGGATATTTGGGTTGAAAGACATGAAGTTATAAAGGCACAGATAGCAACCATGGCTACTAGAGACAGTGTGGGAGGAGGGTGGGCAGTAAGAGGGAAAAGGGAGGGAAACAAGGAGGAAAAAAAACAAAACATTTTACAGACACAAAAGTGGAAATTATCGGGAACCAGCAGTTAGCATAATGGCTATGTCGCTGGACTCCCACGTAGTCGACAGCAGTTCGCTTCCCGGACCCGGTGGCTTAAAACTCACGCTGGGCACATGTGCGTGCCCAAGATCCCGAGAGGAGAATGGAGGAGAAGGGATTGCGGCGTGACCATCCCCCCTGGGGGGTGATTTCTCGCTTTCTGTCTCTATGTCTCTCTCTGTCTGTCTGGCGACCGCATGCACCCTATAGCAAAAAAAAAAAAAAAAAGTGAAAATTATCTCTTGGTGTTAACGTATATGAGAATATATTCGACTGGACCAATATACAGTGTGTTCATGGTGGGGAGATTCATTTTGTATGAAAAGATGTACAGTGTTTATGTAAAACTTAAAAAAAACTGCACAATTTATTTCAGTTATCCATGTGCCATTTTCTTTAAAATGCATGTTATTTTTTCTTTTTTTTTTTTTAAGTTTACTTGTTCAAGAGAAAAAGAAAAACAGCAATCCTAAGAGGATCTTGACACCATGATCCACCCCCTGATTATCTAGTCTGGAATTATGGGCACACACATTCCTGTGTACTCAGGGAGGTGTCAGACATGCCCCAGAAACTTCCTGTGTGCATCAGCCTCTCAGAGTGTTTTATTTCTGTGCCACCTTCTGGTCCCTGTAATGTAGAAACTTTGAGCCATATGGGTCTATTGACCACTCCTCTAACATCTTTTATGCAATAGTCGATACAGTTACTAGATTTACATGCATTACAACCCTCCAATATTGTTAAAATATTTATTTAAAGACATGTATTTTAGGCTAGCAGGTGGTGTGAATTGAAGATGCTAGATCCCATAATGCCAGCTACAAGAAAGGTCCTGGATTCATGACCCAGGACATCTGTGGGTACATGCCCACATAAACTGAGATCCAGGGGCCTATAAGGGGTGGTTCACAATGGGAACACTATTGGATATTCCTGGCTTTTTTTTTTCTCTCTCTCTCCATTTGTCTCTCTCTGCAAAATGTAAATAAACTTAAAAAAGAGAGTGAAAGTAGGGCCAGCAGGTGGCATAGTGCTTAAAGTGCTAGACCCCAACAGAGTTGACCACATGTGAGTCCTGCACACGGTGGTTTGAAAATCATGCTGGGCACATGTGTATGAGTGCCCAAAATCACAGAAGAATGAAGGAAAAGGGATCGTTAAATGGCCAGATCCTCCGGAGGGATGATTTTTCACTTTTCTTCTCACTTGTTTCTCTCTGCCTCTCTCTGGCAAGTGCATATATCCTATGGCAAAAACCTTAATAATAATAATAATAATAATAATAATAATAATAATAAAACACTTCAAAATGTAGAAATAATGCCCATACTACAGAAAAATAACTGCTGCAAGAATTTACAATCTAGACTCTAATTCCTGTCTATAAGAGCATTTTTTAAAATACAAGTTATTTTCCCAAACAAAAATATTTAACAATGAAAACTCATATTGAGGTCAACAGCAGGTTATAGTCAGAAATGTAGATAGAGGGTAGGCAGGGGAAAAGAGAGGACACAAAAAATTCTCTACTGTCAACTTTCCAGGGTTTTAGTTAATCTCCAGCAGTTGGACAGAATTCACTGGCTATGAATCTAGATCCTGTTTCAAGACAACTCTCTCTTTTCTGTCCACAGATCAGCTAGACTTTCTCTATTATTTCCTTAGCCCTCTGTTCCTCCTTCTTACAATTTTGTCACTCTGCCCTTGACTCTGTCATTGGGGTTCTGAAGATGATTCAGAGTGCTCCCTCCAAGGCCTCCTGCTGGGTTTTCATTTGAATTATACTTTCCATATCCCGCGATCTGCTCCTATTCCATAGGTATGCTCTCTATTGAGTAAGAAGCCTGATATCATCTTGCATCATGGGATGACTCAAAGCAGAACTACTTGAAATCTTCCTGAGGCTCTGGAACCTCCCCTCCTCCAGTTCTCCAGGCCCACCATGTCCAAGGGCTGCATTTTTCCCTATTCTTTTAGACCTCAGTATGGATATGAACAGAGAAGCAAGAAAAAAAAGAGTCCTGGCTATCAATCCTATGTATTATGATATTTTTTAAGAATTAGTGAGACTGTTTTATGCTCCCATTTGTAATTTATCATGGTGAATATATTCTTTAACAGAGATACATATGCTATTTTTTGGGTATCATAGATTGATAAGGGCAAGCCATGTACTTTTATTCATGCTTTTAACTGACAGTGTCCACACATTTCACTTTTGTGCTATTACTCATCTGTTGTATCTTCGCACCTCTGCTTGAGAGTTTGTAGTGAGGGGTAAGACTGAGTTTTAAAATTAGAATATTGTTAAATAAATTAATACAGTTTTCATGACTTTGAGGAAATAAATATCTGATAGGAGAAATTTAAATTGGGCCGACTTTTTTTTTTTTTTTTGAGAGTTTTTTTTTGCTACAGGCGCGTGCGCTCTCCAGACAGACAGAGAGAGACAGAGAGATGGAAAGCGAGAAATCACCCCCCCGGGGGGATAGCCACGCCGCAATCCCTTCTCCTCCATTCTCCTCTCGGGATCTTGGGCATGCACGCACATGTGCCCGGCGTGAGTTTTAAGCCACTGGGTCCGGGACACAAACCACGGTCGACTACATGGGAGTCCAGCGACATAGCCATTACGCTAACTGCTGGTCCCAAATTGGGCCGACTTTTGACCTCACGGTTAAAGTAGCTGAATCCCACATGACTGACCACATGGTTCAAGTTCAGGACTTGAGAAGCATACTGGGTACATGTGTGTACATACCCAAATCCAAAAAGGAGGGAGACATGAAGGAGAAGAGATTGCAGCATGACCTCATCCACTGGAAGGTATGTTCATCCTCTCCTCCTCTCTTTTTCTTTCTGTCTGTCTCTGATGAGCGCACACATCCTGTGGTAATTTTTGTTTTTAATTAAAAAGAGGGAATCGAATCAGCTAAATCTTCATCAACATTAAGCATATATAAAACAATAATTTCCAGTATTTGAAGCCTCTCACACTGCTGATAATTTGGAAAGGACTTTTCTCAGGGCCTGTGTAACATCTTTGCTCAGCAGACTGTATATCATGGAATTGAACATTGCAGTCAAAATGGTGTAGAAAAGGGAGAGCAGTTTGTTTGTACTTTCATACTGATTGGATTGGGGTTTTAAATAGGTGATAGTGGCTGATGCATAGAATAAACCTACAACTATTAGGTGGGAAGAACAAGTTGAAAAGGCTTTAGTCCTTCCAGTATTTGATGGCAACTTCAGAATGGTTGAGATAATTCTGCCATAGGAGCCAAGGACCAACACAAAGGGAACAGTGACAAACAGTACAATGGATACATAGGCCACCATCTCATTCACAAAAATGTCTCCGCAGACCAGCTTTAGCATTGGGAAAACATCACAAAAGAAGTGGTTGATTTGGTTAGATCTGCAAAAGGGTAAAGAGAAAACATGGCACGTTTGTCCAACTACAACTGGAACTGCACTGACCCAAGAGGCAATGACCAGCTGGATGCAGACCTTGTGACTCATGACTAAACCATAGTGCAAAGGGTTGCAAATGGCCACACAGTGGTCATAGGCCATCACTGCCAACAGGAGACACTCTGTGCCTCCAAGCATCAGAAGAAAGCACATTTGTGCAGCACGGGCAACTGAAGGAATATTTCCTTTCTGGGTCCAAAGATCTATGAGCATTATAGGAAGAGTGACAGACACATAACAGATTTCTAGGAAAGAAAAATTGCTGAGAAAAAAAATACATGGGGGTATGAAGCGTGGAATCCACTCTTGTTATTAGAATGATGATGCCATTGCCCAACAGGATAGTCATGTAGATAACAAATAATACTCCAAAAAGAAACAAGTGGGATTTGGGAATATTAGAAAAGCCCAAGAGAACTAAGTGCACTGTTGTAGTGAGATTTACTTCTGTCATTTTAATTTGTTTTCTCCTTGCGGATTTACATTTCTTGGCTGTATTTTTGTCTTTAATAATTGAATTCAGATGTAAGTTTTGGTCTTTGTGATTTCTCAATTCCTCTCTGACTTTTCTATTCTGTTATTTCAGGAGATTTGAAATAAAACCAAAATCAACACATCTTCAGAAAACAAATAAGTGAATTAATAAAATGCTTAAGTAGATGTATAATCTTATATTTGAATTATACTAACAATTCTAGATACAGTTTAGTTATATTTTCTATGTAAAAATGTATCATGACTTTTCTGATGACCAAATATATCATATTATATAACATATTATATTACCTAATGTATTATATTCTACTTATTTTCTAGTCATACCTATGCATTTATAATATCATATTCAAATTATACTGCTCTGTTACACTAATATGTTCCATATAGCTATACATTTTTATTCCATTTACAAAACCAGAAAAGTATAATGTAGATGAACTTCTTCTTTTCAAATACAGATTCATTATTCTGCCCCACATGTTTTGTTTTTTAATCCAAGGGTTTGCTCAAACAACCCCTTTTTAGAAAGATTACCCTTTATTTTCAAATGTTGTTCTTACTTTAATTGTCAAATATTTAAATGAAGTTTTTCTGCCTTTTTTATATTTTTTGCTATATATTTCTACATAAAATTTCAAACACTTGCAGCATTATACTCAACCAGGACTTAGTTTTCCTGTTCATGTTTATTTCCCATTCTTATGTGATGATCTCATTTCTTTTTTTTTAAATTCAATTTTATTATTATTATTTTTTCATTTTTTCCACATTTTATTGATTCACAAAATACCTTAAACTAAAACTATGGACAAAGCTAGAATCTAGTTAAAAGTGCATGGTAATTTTCTTCTGATAATTTACATTTATTCCTTGAGCATTGTCACAACATACAAAATGTGATTTCCCATTTCTTTAGTTAAATGTGTAAGTCATTGAGGCCAAGTACCCCTTTACACAATTCTCAGTAACCATCTCCTGCATGATATTAATAATGCATTTAATAATTAGTAATTTATAACTTCAAGATGCACAAATTATTTAATTCAATATATTTTTATTTTCTACTGCTCAACTACATTTATATTTATGTTTTTATTGGGTTAGAACCCAAGTTTCTTCATCCTAATAACTCCCTAAGATCACCACAAACCCTTTTTTCTACATGATAAAACAGAGCCTTAGTTAAAATCAGTTTTCCTTTGTTGATCAGGGGCTGAAGCATCTGAAAAAACACTCAAGAAAAACACAGATATCTTTGGTCTCATTTTAAATAGTGACCATAAAGAGGTAGCATACAATTTCTTCTCAAATATACTATTAATATTGTCAGTGGATGAATTCTTCTTTAAACATATTTTTTCATTACTTTTTATTTGAAAATAACTTGGTTCTACCTACTTTTTGATAACTAGTAAAGAAATTATTATTGTTCAAAATAGTCGCATGATTTTCTCAGGCCTTCCTGTATTCTGGGTTTCAACTCCATACAATTGCTTTTTGTTTCTTAAGAGAGATTTTTACTATAGGCCACATGTGCTTGCCAGGGAGACAGAGAGAGACAGAATGGTTGTAGAGAGACAGAGAGATAGAAAGTGAGAAATCAGCCTATTCCCCAGGAAAAATGGCCATGCCACCATCCCTTCTCCTCCATTCCCCTCTCAGAATTTTGGGCACACATGCACACATGTCCAGTGTGAATTTCAGTCACCAGGTTCAGGACCAGAACCACAGTCAACTACATGGGAGTCCAGAGACATAACCAACATTATGTTCCACTGATCAGCCCTCTGAACTGATATAATTTTGACATTGACTTAAATTTTCTTCTGATGTAACATCCCCTAGCATTCCATATAGAATATAATACAAGATTCTTCTCTAATATTTTAATACACATATCATTCAAAATTGAATTAAGAGTAGAAATTACTGTTGCAATTAATTATTTTCTATAAACTAGAAGAGGATGATTGACTATACAGTGAAAATGTAAAAGTAAAACCTGTAATTTTCCATGGAATAATTCTTATTTGAAATTAGTAAATTAAAATAGATATTGCCAAAAAATAATTTAGTATTTACTAATATTTAGCCCTAATAATATCTTGATATATTACTACATTTTATGAAAAAATTAGCTGTACTAGGGAAAAAGTACAAACACTATTTAAAAAAATTAACAAGTATAAGTCATACCATGCCATACTTGCTATATTTACAGTTTGGTTATACTGGGGTAAAATAAACAATAATAATAGGACATAGGCCAAATTTCAACTAAATAGTTTTTTCCAGAAACTTATAGTTCAGAATAAATGCTTCATGATTTTCTTACTAGACTGAGTTTCTCTAATATAAGGAGAGTTTGAGTTTTCCTTATAGAAATACTTTTATTTATAATAACATTTGTTTTGTATTATCATAATATGTATTTTTTGGAGAGGTTTTTCCTATAGGGTGGGTGCACTTGCCAGACAGAGAGAGAGAGAGACAGAGAGATAGAAAGTGAGAAAACACCACCCAGGGGGGATGGCCACGCTACAATCCCTTCTCCTCCGTTCTCCTCTCAGGACCTTGGGCACACATGCACACGCGCCTGGCATGAGTTTTAGGCTACCAGGTCCAGGACGCAAACCACGGTCGTCTACATGGGAGTTCAGTGACATAGCCATTACGCTAACTGCTGGTCCCATCATAATATGTATTTCATTAATTCACATACAATATTCTTTGCTTTAGTTTAAAGTTCATTTTCTTAAATGAATGATTTGTTAAATTATTACTATAATTGTTAGCAATAGACAAAGTCAGAAATTTACACATTTTGGGACCAGCAGATGGTGTAATGGCTATGTCGCTGGACTCCCATTTAGTCGACCACTGTTCTAGTCTCAGACCCGGTGGCTTAAACTCATGCTGGGTGTGTGTGCGTGTGTGCCCAAGATCCCCAGAGGAGAATGGAGGAGAAGGGATTGCACAGTGGCCATCCCCCCTGGGGGTGATTTCTCGCTTTCTATCTCTGTCTCTCTCTGTCCTTCTTGCGAGTGCACACATCCTATAGCAAAAACCTCTCAAAAAAAAATAAATAAATCCCGTTTTCATACTTCTGATTTTGTTTCATAAATAATATACTTACTATCAAACTCTTTTAGATTTGATATTGTGTGCATTTTGTTTAACCGTTTATCCTAATGATTTCTTCTTCTGTTAAAATTCATATTAAATAGACATTTTTCAATGAAGCAATTGACAGGTCTGTTGAATAATATGGTGCATTCATTTTCTGTTGTGAAAACTTTATCATAAGTTGGGACCAGCAGTTAGCGTGATGGCTATGTCGCTGGACTCCCATGTAGTGGACCGTGGTTCGAGTCCCAGACCCAGTGGCTTAAACTCACACCAGGTGCATGTGCGTGCATACCCAAGATCCCAGAAGAATGGAGGAGAAGGGATTGTGGCATCGCCATCCTCCGGGGAGTGATTTCTCTCTTTCTGTCTCTGTCTTTCTGGCAAGCACACGTGCCCTGTAGCAAAAACCTCTTAAAAAATAAATAAAAATAAAACTTTATCATACGTTGTATAAAAAACTCTATGGAGTTATACCCTCAAAGTTGTATGTTAATATGACTGTTTTAGAGAAAGTCTCTCAGCTTTTATAAAAAAAAAATAGTTTTACTTCACTTTAGTTCCTGAGTGTTATTTTTACTTAGTTTAGACTTCAAGATATGAAGCAGTGTTCTTTCAAACTACCAAAGACATCTTTTCTCTGTTTCTATTCTGCCATTTTTGCTAAGAGAAAGTCAACTGTCAGTCAAATCACTACCTTGAAGGGCAATTTGTATTAATTTTTTGCTTCTGTTAGCATATTTTTTTTCTTGCTTTTTTGTTGTTCTGGTTTCCATAGTTTTCTATCAAGTATACATAAAAATACATTTGTGGATTAACATCTTTCCTTAGTTCAAGGACATTTTAAACCATTACCCCTTCAAATATTAATTCCTCATTTTATCTCACATCTTCTGGGTATCCAAATAAATATACCTTAATATAAGCTATAAAATATATATTATAAAATATATATAAGTTGAAGCTATCATGTATTCCTTTTACATTTTTTTAATCTTTTTGTCTTATTCTGTTATAGTTCCCCTTTGAAAAAATTTCCAATATGGTCTTTCTTTCTTTCTTTCTTTTTTTCTTTCTTTCTTTCTTTCTTTCTTTTTCTTTCTTTCTTTTTTCATTTGATTTTCTTCCATATATTCAATCACATTATTATTCGTCTTACAAAATGGACATTTCAACAGGTGAACATTTCTCCCTAGTACTGTTGACAAAACTACAAAATATCTTCAACAGATAATACCACACCTCTTTGTGCCATTAATGCTTTTCCTCCCTGTCCCTCCCCTAAATGTCCTTCCTCAGACCCTCCTCTTTCACACACACTATATCTGGTATTTACATCTATATACTGCATTTCTATATCCTTTAGACAATTAGTTTCAGTCATAGAGTGCAGACACTCGGGATATATTAAGTGGGGACATACATTCTTAAACTACCCTTAATCTGCTATTAAAACTTCCACTTATTGGACCAGCAGGTAGCATGGTAGTTAAGGATGCTGGACTCCCACATGATGGACAGTAGTTTGAGTCCTGGACCTGACAACCTGCTCCAGATTAACATTAGTTGCAGAAGCTACAAGTACCAGTTAATCCTTAAAGTATAAGAAAGAGGAATAAAAGCAGAAAATAATAAGGTTAAAATTTATTTACTACTTTTATAATACTACTCTCAAATATAAACACTGAAATGATTTATGCTATTGGTCCATTTTTCTTCTTTGTGTAGATATATTCACAACAAAAATAATAATGTTAATATTGGCTGCTTATTTTTTTAATTTTCAAGTTATATGTATTTATCAACAACTATGACTATCTCTTCATCATTCTTCTATGAAGAAATAAAAATACAAAGGGTATATTTTTATTCAATATACCAAAACCAATATATAGGTTTTAACTGAATCTCCTCCCTCACAACACAATTAATAATAGTGATGATAATGAAAGAATAAATCAAATAATGAAACCACATCAATAAGGAAAATGACAGGGCTAGTCTGTAGTGTAGTGCTAAAGGCAGCTGGACCCCATGGCTGGGTACATGTGTGTGTATGCCTACAGGCCCCAAGTCAGAGAGGAATGGAGGAGAAGCATCATTATTCCCAGTGGGGTTGCTTTATCACTTTCTCTCTCTCTCTGGCAAATAAAAAAGAAGAAAATTATTTTTAAATAACTGGCCATTTATTTTCCATGGACAGTCAGATAGTATCAATAAAATAAGAAACATCATGAAAATTTTATCACAAATATTTAGCTATTTGCCCTTACAATGTTTTAAATATCACAGAAAATTCCAAAATGCAAATAGGAAAATGGACCAAATAAATTAAGTAACAGTTCACAGAACACTGTCCCCATGAAGGCAGCAGGTGGCATGGTGTTTAAGGTGTTAGACTCCCACAATGTTAGCCACAGTTTGAGTCCCAGACTCGGCGTCTTGAAACTCATGCTGGGTGCCTGTGTGTGTCCTCAGTAACCCCAGAGGAGAATGGAGGAGAAGGGATTGCAGCATGGCCACCCCCTTGGGGAGTGATATTTCACTTTTTCTCTCTCCGTCTCTCTGTTTCTCTGTAGACCACACACACCCTATACCGAAAATTTCTCCCCTTAAAAAAAAATCTCTTAAAACATAGAGACAAATAATTTTACTCTTATTAAACTAATTTCCAGTTCTAAATAAAATATAATTTATAAATACACATACTCATTATGTGGGTAATGAAATTACCAATGGGTAACGTGAAATGCATCATTTGTATGTGTTTTCCTTAGGAGAAAAGCAAAGAAGAAAGAGCAAATATCATAGTTTTTAGGGTCCTTAAGAAGCTCAGTCTTCAAAAGTGTAAAATAGAATAGAACAGGCCTTCTGCAAGAGACAGCTCCGTGGCTCCTGCGATCTAGCCACTTTGGGGGAAACGGAGAAATGAAGAGGTCCCACTGATAATTCGGCCTCCAGCATACAAAACTCGTGTGGTAGGACGATCCCTTTCAGGCCTCCTGTGTCTGTATCTGTCTTTGTCTCTCTCTACCTCTGTCTCTCTCTCTGTCTCCTCTCTCTTTTTTTAAAAATTTTTGCTTTTTAGAATTATTTTTTTTAAGGTGAGGCATCTTTCTGGGCCTGTTGGCCCCTCCTAGCCCTTTATCTTGTTAATAATTCCCTCTCCCCCTCCCACCCAGGAGAGGCAGAAGGGAACAGAACAGGCCTTCTGCAAGAGACAGCTCCATGGCTCCTGCAATCTAGCTAGCGCACTGCATGGTTTTCTAATTTTTGGGTTTTATTGAAATTTTTTGAATATTAATTTTTTTCAGTTTTACATAAAGGTTTTTTCTCTTCACTTTTTTTCCCTCTTTTTCTTTGTTTCTTGTCTGTTTTTTTTTTTTTTGCTGTTGTTGCTATTGCTTCCCTCTCTCTGTTTCCTTTTCTACACACTCCTCAACCCTCAGATTGAACTTCCAAGTTTGGGAAGAAACCAACCATCCACCAGATGACGAGAAATCGCTGCAGGACCACGAGAAATATGGGGAAGCAGGAAAATACCTCTCCTCCAAGGGAAAAGGATAACTCCTCTTCACACACAATTCAACGGAAATGTCTGATAAAGAATTCAGAACATTCATAATGGCAAAGCTTACAGAGATGGAAGAGAAGAGAGACAAGGAACTGTTGAAGAAGAAGGAGAAAGGAGTTGAAGAGTTCCAGGAGGTGAGGAAATTCATGCAAGATCTAAAAGAGGAATTTCACACTTTACAAAAGAATCAGATGGAACTGTTAGAGATGAAGGCTATAATACAAGAAGTCAAAATTTCCCCGGAAAGTATTAAAAGCAGACTAGATCATACAGAAAATAGAATCTCAGATGGGGAAGAGAAAATTGCTGGCCTAGAAAAATCCACCACGAAGACTGAGAAAATGGCCCAGAAATTTGAGTATAATATATGAGAAATACTAGATACAATTAAACGTCCGAACATCCAGATAATAGGCATCCCAGAAGGCGAAGAAACTTATAAGGACATTGATAATCTATTCCATGAAATCCTGCAAGAAAACTTTCCAAACCTGGAGAGGCACTCAAAGATTTAGTCCCAAGAAGTACAGAGGACCCCAAATAGAATCAACTCTAGAAGATTTTCTCCAAGACACATTATAGCCAGATTGACCAAAACCACAGACAAAGACAAGATATAAAGACTGGCAAGAGAAAAACGGCAAGTTACCTACAAAGCGTATCCCATCAGACTAACAGCAGAACTCTCATCGGAAACAATGCGAGCGAGGAAAGAATGGGAAAATATATTCAAAGTGTTAAGGGAAAAGCAATTTCAACCGAGAATTCTGTACCCAGCAAGGTTATCATTCATTTGGAAAGAAAAGACATGAACTTTCCTAGATAAACAAAACCTGAAAGAATTTACCAGCACCAGACCAGATCTCCAAGAAGTTCTTAAGGGAGTGCTATGTCAGTAAAATTAAATGCAGACACACAGAAATAAGAGTTCAGAAACTAAGAAAATGGGTAACTTAATTGTAGGGACAAAGTCTGGAGTTGAGTTTGATATCCCAGAGTCCAATCTGGAAGATTGAACCTCAACAGAAACAGAAGAAAGATTAAGTACATGAGACTGAACTGATGAAACAGCATTCTGTGACTTGACTTAAATATTGCTGCTTTTCTTCTAAGCTTTGTTGTCTGGTTTTAAGGATTTTTGTCGTGTCTTCAGCTGACTGCAGAAAAATGAAACTAGACCCTTATGTCTCACCATTAAAAAAAAAAACTAAAAATAGTTTTAAAAAATCTATACCTAAGACCTCACTCAAACTATAAAATTAGTGGTGGGAAACCAAAAAAAAAAAAAAAAAAAAAAAAAAAAAAAATGAAAACAAAAACAAAAAACTAAACTCTTGCAGACATTAATTAGAGACTTCTTAAATTAGACCCCCAAATCACAGGCTATGATCCTGAAAATAGACAAGTGGGATTTACGTAAGGTTAAAAGCTTCTACACAGCAAAAGAAACAATAATTAGAGTGAAGTGACAACCATTGGAATGGGAGAATATAATTGTAAACTCTACCTCAGATAAGGAATGATAATGAGTATATACAGGAAACTCAAGTGGCTTACCTGGAAAAATAAATCAGTGCAATTAAGATTGGCAAATGAGCTGAACAGACAGCTCTCCAAGGAAGATATTCAAAAAGCCATAAAGCATGGGAAGAAAATGCTCAATATTCCTTATCATAAGGGAGATGCAAATCGAAACCAGAATGAGATACGACTTAACTCCAATCAGAATCACTAAGATTAATAACATTAAGACATAGGTGCTGGCAAGGCTGTGGAGAAAAGGGAACTCTCTTACACCAGAGTAACAGAGTGAGACAGAGAGACAGAAAGCAAGAAATAACACCCCTCCCCTGGGGGAGATGGTCATGTCTTAGTCCCTTCTTCTTCTCCATTCTCCTCTTGGGATCTTGGGCATGCATGTCCATGCTCCTGGCATGAGTTTTAAACCACGTGGTCCGAGACTCGAACCATGGTCAATGACGTGTGAGTCCAAATACAGAAGTGTTATGCCATCTGCTGATTCCCAACTCATAAGTTTTAAGAAATTCTTCAGTGAATTTATGACTAACAAGTACTCCTCAAAATTCATCATTTTGAGAAAAGTGGCTGGACTCATTTGTGAACGTTGTGGATCAGTGTATGTGGATAAATTCTGAGACCATGATCACTCATGCTTTCTGTGGTTTTGCCAATATTGGTTGCCTAGAAATAGTGATCAGTAGACTCACATCCATTGTTTCTTCCAGAAAGAATGACATTGCCTCGGGGGTACTGAGGGCTCAGATGGTGGGGACCATGACTTGCTTCATAGCAGCCTGAATCATGGGCATTCTCTCTAGTAACCTATGGACATCACATTTTAGAGAAAGTCTTCAGCTTATGACTTCTGATGAAGTCATCCTGGGAAGAAATCACAGCATGTATTCTTCGAAAGTCTGTGGCAAGTGGTTGAATCCATCAGACTGTTTAACTGCAGTTGGATCACTAATGCATTTTGAATGCAGTCACTTTTCTAATAACTCTAGTAATTTTGAGTATAGATGGTGTATTTCTTGCTTTGGAGAGAAAAGGAATATAAAAAAGAAAGAACCAATTGTCTATAGACTGACACTATCACCATGGGTTTGATTTTAATTACAAAGAGAAAATTAAACTATTAGTAAACCCTTCAGAGCTGCAACATCTTCCTCATCTCTTTGCCTCCCTGACCCATTCCTTCCCTACTGAGAACTCTTACAAAGTGGAGTCAATTCCAGTCTCAAAAATGTTTTCTGAACTTAGATTTTTTAGGCATTTCACCATACTATAAGTATAAATGGAGGAACCCAGCAACTGGGCTATGATTCAGTCACACAAACATAGTGTGCTAAGTGAGTTTTTAAGTAGTTCAGAGTAACTCACTTTAAATGCACCTTAGGTAAGCTACTCTGTAGTCACTGTAACTTACCAGAAATAGCCTAAACTTGAATTGAGTATTATCAACCATCTTCTCATTGGCTAAGCTCAGAAAATCCTATAGAACTCAAGAGTCATTTAGGAGAGCGAGTAGACAATACCACAACCAGAATTTCAAATATCTGTGCTTAGACAATTTTATTAGGTTAAGCTAACTTGCGCTGCAGTAACAAAAAACTGAAAAACTTCAGTGGCTTACGATTTTATGTTTCACTAACATTAAATGTTCGTAATGGTTAATTTTGGCTACAATATATCTTGTCTTTATTTCCAGGAACCAGGTTAAAGGAGCAGCCTCTATATGGGGCATGCTGTTCTTAAGAGAAAATAGGGGAAAACAGGATGACTACCTCTCCCCTTTTTTAACTTTATTTATTAATTTTTACTTTTCTCCTACCACAAAGTGACATCTTTTGCTTCCATTAGCCAAAACAAGTCTTATGACAAGGATGTTATCTGTGACCACAGATGAATTATTCTGTCACAAGGAGAGATAGTGAACGTTTTGTATGATACAAGGGTACAAGATCCTCATGTCTCCCTTTATCATATGGCATACTTAACATAGGGCATACTTGTAGGCTTACTTGTGAGCAAATGTAGTCGTACTCCTGGTGACAAGACTGTAATACAGCTAAATTTCAGTCAAAAAGTCATGTAAGGGCAATTGAGAAAGAAAACTAACTCCAAGTGAGATCTGAAAACTTTCTGTTGATATTTCCACTGGCTAGGACAACATCAGTTCAAATTTGTTTAATGCATGTCAGAGTCTCAGAAGAATATTCCAGAGACAATGGTAGAATACTTTTTGATGAAATGTTCATCACCATGGTCCGTAACAGCAAAGAGACCAACAGTGTGCAAGAAAACACACATCAATGACTTGAGTCAAAAGGTAATTCACAAGAAGCCCTGAATATGAAAAACGTTTTGGAATATCTCAAGTCATTTATTTATTTTGTTTATATTTTCCCTTAAGTTCAAGCATAACAGTAATATTTTTAAGTCCATGGGTATTCTTAGTCTCAAATACATAATTATTTGTTCTTCATCCAATTCTGTGATTTCCCATTTTTCTATAGCTCTTTCTCTGGTTTTCTCAAGTCTGTAACTATTAAAAAGGTGTCCTCCAAAGATCATTTTCCTAGCACTTCTTTGGTTGCCATCCAGTAGAAAAGTTTAGCAATATTCAGCTAGATAGTGGTCATGTATTCCAAGCTACATTCCTCACTTAAAGTATTCTATTCAATATGGTCAGACAAATCTCCATAATCAATCTACCTTCAAAAGTGATTAATTGCAGTTTTACAACACTTTTGGTAATTGGAAAATATATGAAATGCATGAAATCTACATTATTCAATCTGGTTTTTAGGAGAAAAAAAATGCCCCTTATAGATTTATTCAGCATCAGCTTTTTTTTTCTTCTTTTTTTGGAGAGGTTTTTGCTATTGGGTGTGTGTGCTTGCTGGAAAGACAGAGAGAGACAGAGAGACGGAAAGCGAGAAATCACCCCCCAGGAAGGAAGGCCATGCCACAATCTCTTCTCCTCCATTCTCCTGTTGGGATCTTGGGCATGCACGCACACGCGCCTGGTGTGAGTTTAAGCCACTGGATCCGGGACTCAAACTGCGGTCAATTACATGGGAGTCCAGCAACGTAACCATTACGCTATCTGCTGGTCCCAGCATCAGTTTTTTACCACTCTCATTCTTCTCTCGGTATGACAGATTTATCCATTTCTGTTAAACAGCACATGCATGCAGTTTATTTTTCCATTTCATTAGTTCTTATATAATATTTAATTTCTTCATCTGCAATTACAAGCATTAGTTATTGTTTCTTCTCTTATGAATTCAAATTTTTGGTTTATTTATTTTCATTTATTTTAATTGATATATAATTATTGTACATATTTCTTTTTTTTACATGAATGTTCATAGTAGCTTTATTTGTTATGTCCCTTAACATGTAAACAAATAAATTTTGTTGTGAAACATATGGTGAAATAGTAATCAGCAATAAAAGAGAATAAAATATTGTGTGCAACATGGATTAAATTTCAAAATAATTATGATAAGTGAAAGAAGACAGGCAAAATGATACATACTCTAACACTATATAATGTAATTCATAAAACATTCTAGAAAATCCAAACTAATATACAGGGACAGAAAGCTAAGCAGTAGTTGTTCAGAAAAAGGGATTGGTTGGGGAAAATATGTCTGGGGTACATGTTTTTTATACATGTATAAATGTACAATGATCAAATTAGGGTAATTACCATTATCTATCACTTCAGATATTTATCTTTGTGGTGAAGTTATTTAAAATCTCCTCTGTTAGCCATTTTAAAATGCACAGTTTATTTTTGTTAACCATAGCCACCTTACTGTCCAATAGACCACTGGAACTTATTTCTTCTATCTAACTATATTTCTTCCTTTCTTTTTCATTCTTTCTTCCTTCTCTTTCTTTCTTCATTTCTCTTTCTTTCTTTTTTAAAGTTTTTGCCATAGAGTGTGTGTGTTCACCAAAGAGGAGAGAGACAGAAAGAGACAGTGAAAGGGAAAGTGAAAAATCATCCAACAGAGTGGATGGCCCCACTGCAATCCCTTCTTCTCCATTCTCCTCTTTGGATTTTGGGCATGTGTGCATATGTACCTGGTGTGATTTTAAAGCCACCAGGTTCAGCACTTGAACCTCAGTTGGCCATGTGGAAGTCCAGTGCCTTAACCACTATGCCACCTGCTGGCCCCTCTAACAATATCTTTCTACCCATTAACAAAGCTTTAGCTATGCTGCCTCACTTCCTTTCTAGCCTTTGCTAACCACTATTCTGATAATCACTATTCTGGTAACTACTCTTCTGGTAAATGCTCTACTTTTATAAGGTTAAATTGTTTGAGGTTGCACCTGGCAGACTGAAATAGAACTGAGAAAGTAATTCCATTTATCATTATTACAAAAACTATAAAACACCTAGAAATAAAGAGTTGTTAAAGAACTCCACAGGGAACTATAAGAAGCTAAAAAAAAAATTGAAAATGACACAAAAAAGTAGAAGGACATACCATGTTCCTGGATTGGAAGAATTAATATAATCAAGATGGCAGTTCTACCCAAATTAATCTACATATTTTACACAATCTCAATAAAAGCACCTGGGAGTGAAATCACATGGTATTTATCTTTCTGTGCCTGGCTTATTCCACTAACATCATATCTTCCAGGGTCATCTATATTCTTTTAACTGATAGGATATTCTATTTCATAGTTGAATAGTATTGGGTTTGTAAATGTACCACATTTTCTTTATCCATTTAGCTGCTGATGGACACAAGGTGATTCTTCTGTATATTGGCTGTAGTGAATAGTGTTGCTATAAACATGCTTGCAATTCATATTTATTATATGCTATATATCTTTGTTTCTCAGATAAAGGAGATTTTTGATATAGAGAATGTGTGTTCACCAGAGACAAAGAGAGAGACAGAGAGACAGAAAGAGAGAAATCATCCCCCAGGAAAAATGGCTTCTCTGAAATCACTTCTCCATTCTCCTCTTGGGATTTTGGGTATGAACACACACCCAGCATGAATTGCAAGCTGCCAGGTTCAGGACTTGACCTGCAGTTGACCACATAGGAGTCTTGCACTTCAGCCACTATGCCACCTGCTGGCCCCAAATACATATCTTGTTTATAAATGTGTTGATTAGTATATCTTCTTTCTGAAATATTATAGGAAGTTTGAAGACAAGGTCCATATTTTCTTACTCTTTCAAAAATGCCTGTTACATTGCTGTGTACAAAGATGGATAGCACTAAAAAATCAGTATTGGGTATTATTTTAATGAAAGAATGAATCGGAGCATAATATATTCATGTAACACTTAATGACCCAGATACCTTTTGAGAGACGTATTGTTAAGAGTTTCATCTTTGCATGAACTTCATTCAGGATACTTACACAAACTTAGATGGCTGTATGGTATAATATTATGGGTTCATCATCACATGTGTGGTTTGATGTTAACCAAAATTGTGCTATGCAGAGTATGACTGTATCTTGCTCTCTTGACTGAATTAACCAATAGTTTCTGCAGTTCAATTATACATATATTACTCTCTGACAAAAATTACTAAAACTCAATAGGTATTTTTATTTTAAAATAAAATAACAGAATGGGGACCAGCAGGTGGTGTGGTGGTTAAGGCGCTGGACACTCCCACATGGTTGACCAGGGTTCGAGTCCTGAATCTGGCGGCTTGCTTTCTCACTTCCTTTCTCTCTCACTCTCACCTTCTGTCTCTCTCTGATCAAATTAAAAAATAAATGCATGGGGGAACCAACAGGTGGCAAGGTGGTTAAGGTGCTGGACACTACCACATGGCTGACCACGGTTCAAGTCCTGGACCTGGTAGCTTGCTTTCCTACTTTCCCTCTCTCTCTCTGTCTCTCTCTCTCTCTCTGGTCAAATTAAAAAATGAATGAATAAATAAAATAAAATAAAATAAGTATTTAAAAAATAAAAAAACAAATGGATGAATAAATAAAATAAAATAATTATTTTTAAAAATTAAAAAATAACAGAATAATTGAGTCAGCTCACTTAAATTCAGAGAATTTGAGTCTTTAATTTAGTGAGTATTCCTTTTCTAAAATGAATGAATACAAATAATATGTCTGTTGGTATTTGACCATTAGAAAAAGCTTAAAATTAAGAGCAGAAATTCATAGTAGATTTTATTAAATGTTTCATATAACTTTTTTCTCCTACATTAAAAAAAACTCAAAAATATCAGAGAGGAAAATCCACCTAAGAGCTCAAACTTTGCATAAAACTGTTCACAAATATGTCTTCATAGCCCCTGAGACTTGTGCACTAGAGAATATAATCTAAACAGTGACTTTGGGGTCACAGTTCAAACAAATAAATCATGGTCTCATAAGGTATTGTATTTGTGTACTTTTATCCCAAGATCCCAGGGAGTTTTGTTTTATCGACTTTTCTACAATTGTCTTTTAAGAAAATTGATCCATACCTGATACATCTTTATTTTACATTTATGTCAAATACAGAACTGTTCATGAGAAAAATAAACTACTAGACAAAAACTAGAGACATGCATATATGAAATAAATAAAATTCCCACAGACAGAGAAGGCATTTTGTAGTAAAGGAACTTTCTCAGCCTAATAAATGCCATAAGTGAATAACCGATAGGCAGCATACCTAATGGCAAAAAACTGAAACTTACCCTTTAAGATGAGGAACAGGACAAGGGCATAGCTTACACCAATGTTAGTCATCTTTAAATGGAAGTTTCTTGCCAAAGTACTTAAGCTATAAAAAAATAAAATAAAATGAAAAGTAAAAAAATTTAAAAAAAAACTAAATTGGAAAGAAGTAAAACTATGCTTGTCCATAGATTTATTAATTTTATCTTTATAAAAATGCCAAAGAATTAAATATATATATAAATATATATACTTATATATACTTATATATATACGTATATATATAAGTATATATAAGACAGAGAACCCGAGCACTGAACTGGAATATAAATCATTCTTGTTGGCTAACTGGGGAGGAAATCCGGCATCTGACCCTCCACAGCACACAGGAGAGCGTCTAGATCATGTGCAGCTTCAACAGCAAAATAGGTCTCTATTGAGCAGAGTTCTCCAGGAATGAAAGAAGACATGAATGATGATCCTTTTATGTATTTTTACTGAAGTAGTACTTCCTATTTAGTATTAAATGTTTCATCCAAATTTAGTGTCTGAAAGTTGAACAGCTCTTAGTTTACCATATTGAATTTGATATAACCTCCTTTATGGTAAGCTGTACATTTTCAGAAGAACTTTATAAGTCCATTTTCTAATGATTGAAGAAAGAGTGAATGTTTACCTTGGCAGTCAAATGGCAAGATGCACATACTCAGAAATCCTCACATGACAAACTCAAGTTTATAAGTTTAATTTAAGTGGTCAGATGTTTAATTACTATGTCACAGATTGTGTTATAACTAATTTGCTAAACTTTAAGTTAAGCAGATGTTGAATAAACAATCAACATGGGGGTTTCATTAACATTTACACTATTATCCATTTTGAAAAAGGAATTTGCATTGTTAAAAATTCTATAATGCTAGAAGACTTCTGTACAATATGCTTGCAAAGAAAAAAAACAAATCTCAGAAATATTACTATATATGGCATAATACTTTGAATATCTGCAAAATTTTTTGTATTGTTTCTATATCTATTTCTATTTTTTAAGTCATCTCCTTACACCAAGACACCAATATATCTCTTCATATTATTATAGATCCTTCTTATAAAATAATAATGAATCTGATCAGCCACATTTACCAATTTTAAAATTGTAAAAATATGTTACCTTTTCTGGTGTTTTATAATTTAGGCACTTAGGGCAATGTGGGGTGGAAACAAACTTAAATATGATATTTCCATACCATTTTAATTATGATGGAGAACTTACTACTGCATGATCTTCTGGTGGTCCACTTAATCTACCTCAAAACTTCTAACAATGATACATGGCTTCCTGAGGAATTAGAAGAGTTTTCACTTGGCTAGAATTATTTTGCATTTATTATTTTCAATGGGTACACAGGTAATCTTTCTCATGCCCTTTCCTCTTTGTCCCTTCATCTCTTCCAACAATTACATATCTACTTGACTTATTCCTCATGCCATGGTCATGGCATTTAGTATGTCATTAGTGATAACCGTAAGCCCTGAAAAATATCTGTTCCATGCAACATCTGTAACAATACATATGTTATGTGTCTGTTATTTACTGTTTTTTCTTTTTTATTTCAATTTATTTATTTGCATTCATTCACTAAACATCATTACAGCATACAAAATGAGATTTTCCATCCAAAGTACACTATATATTGTCTCAATCAAGCACATCAACAAACATGTTATTGTCAGCAAATGATCTTCCATTTCTTGTCTTCTGTATGTTTTGCTCCCCCCCCATCCTTGATTCCCTATCTCCTACCCTCTCCCATCTCCCACTCTCCTCCCACACTGTCTCTGGTATCTATGTTTGCTTTCTATACTGTTTTCTCCTCACATTTTATTGTATCGCCAAAGACCCCAATCAATCCAAATACCCTCGTAGCAAACACAGGTGATACACACATTTCCATGAACACAAGTCTTACTTTATGCATCCTATAAAGTAGCACCTAGCTGTGGCTACATATCCTACTGCAGTCATTGAATAGATATATATTTTTTCTGAAACTTTTTTTTGGTAACTCAATTTACATTCCTTCCCTAAGCTTTATCACAGCATAAAAAATGCAATCTCCCATCCAGTACACACTGCATAGTGACACAATCATGCACATTACAAAAAATTTTCCATTACTAGTTCCTAGAATTACTTCCACCCCTCTTTCTGATCCTCTGTCCCTTCCCACCCTCCTCTCACACCACCTCCGGTGTCTACAATTGTCCTTCATTCCCTTCCCACCCACGTTGCATTGATCACACAATTTCCTACATAATCTAACTACTTTCAATGGTGAGTTCACTCATTACTACTAAGAAAACCAGTTTTAACTTAACTCAAAGAAGTGCCAAGGAACTTTGCTTAAAGCCAGGAAACAAGTTAGGATTCTGTTCAAATGGTAGGTGTATGAACCTATCAGTCTCATGTACTTTTATCTTCTGTTCTGGTTCAATTTTCCTGATTAAATTCTGGGATATAATATTCAACTCCATACTTGTCCCTATGATTAAGTTGGCCACTTTCATAGTTTTTGGACTCTTATTTCCATGTGTCTGTGTTTAATTTTCTTGATACAACACACCCTTGAGAACTTCTTGGAGATCTGGTCTGGTGCTGGTAAATTCGGTGAAAGTCATGGAAATGTCTGATAAGGAATTTAGAGCATTCATAATGTCGAAGCTAACAGAGATGGAAGAAAAGAGAGATAATGAACTGCTAAAGAGAAAGGAGAAAGAAGTTGCCGAGTTCCAGGAGATGAGGAAATTCTTGCAAGATCTAAAAGAGGAATTACACACTTTACAAAAGACTCAAACGGAACTGCTAGAGATGAAGGCTATAATACAAGAAGTCAAAATCTCCCTTGAAAGTATTAAAAGCAGACTAGATCATTCAGAAAATAGAATCTCAGATGTAGAAGAGAAAATTGCTGGCTTAGAAAAATCCACCACGAAGACTGAGCAAATGGCCCAAAAATTTGAGAATGATATGTGAGAAGTATTGGATACCATCAAACGTCCAAATATCCGGATAATTGGCATTCCAGAAGGTGAAGAGACCCATAAGGGCATTGATAATCTATTCCATGAAATCCTGCAAGAAAACTTTCTAAACCTAGAGAGGCATTCGAAGATCCAGTCCCAGGAAATACAAAGGACCCCAAATAAAATCAACTCAAGAAGATCTTCTCCAAGACACATTATAGCCAGGTTGACCAAAACCGCAGACAAAGACAAGATACTAAGATTGGCAAGAGAGAAACATCAAGTTACCTACAAAGGACATCCCATCAGGCTAACAGCAGATCTCTCATCGGAAACAATGCGAGAGAGGAGAGAATGGGAAAATATATTCAAAGTGTTACGAGAAAAGCAATTTCAGCCAAGAATACTGTACCCGGCAAGATTATCTTTCAGGTGGGAAGAAAAGACAAGAACATTCTCAGATAAACAAAACCTGTTATTTACTGTTTTATCATTCTCTGCTCCACAACAAAATAAAATTTATGAGAATTAACATGGAACAGTAGGACTTAATAGGTACTTGATAATATACCCTGAGATATTTGAGTCTTTATTTTTCACCGTATCTATTTTATTAACTGACCTAGGTTCCAAGAAAATATCTTCATTTAATCTTGCTGAAAATATATCTCTTTTATATGAACAATTTTTTATTAATTAATGAATATTATATGTTGCCTTGTGTCATTTTTATTACATGTATTATTTCTAAAATTAATTCTCAGAAGTAAATAATCTGAGTATAAAAACCCTTGGCCCAGGGACCAGCAGTTGGCATATGTCGCTGGACTCCCATGTAGTCAACCATGGTTTGAGTCCCGGACCCAGTGGCTTAAACTCATGCTGATCGCATGTGCGTGTTTGCCCAACATCCCGAGAGGAGAGTGGAGGAGAAGGGATTGCAGCATGGCCATACCCCCTGGGGGGGTGATTTCTCACTTTCTGGGGAGCACACGCTGCCTTATTGAAAAAAACCTCTATTAAAAAAATAATCTCTTGGCCCAGCAGGTGGTGTGGAGGTTTAGGTGCTGGACTTCTCTCTCTCTCTCTCTCTCTCCCTTCTCTCTCTTGTCAAAGTGAAAAAAAATAATAACAAAGAAAATTAAAGAAAAAACTCTCAGCATATCTTACCCATGGTTAGGATAAAAACATATATTAGTACTAACAAATGAGATTTGCTTATTAAATCAGGATCCACTGTAAACTCACAATTCACAGAGAAACATCTTGAGTCCTGCAAAAGAAATAACTCTAATGGAATCTAAGCATTCTAGGTTAGTATAAAATAAAGAATCAGGGAGGTTAAAAAAAAAAAAGATGAATTGAATTGTGATTTTTTAAATCCCACGCTGTTTTCCTTCAAAAATCTCTGAAATGTTCTTTCTGCAATTTTAATTCTGTTATTCTCAAAACTACATCATGACTGATTACTGAAACCTGAAATATCACTAAGCATAATAGAAAGACCACTTCATGCAGAATTTTTAAGAAATTTTTGGCTTCTTATAATAAATGCACTATAGATACTTTTACTGAGTTGTCATAATTTTATCCTCCAACACAACAGCAGATAGATAAAAAGACAAATTCACATTTCCATGCAGTTTTTGTTCTACAGTTCTTTAAATCCCTTTGAAACAATACTTGTGATTTTATCTTTTACTACATTTATTGTTCTCCTCAATCTATTTTTAAATTTAACACAAGATACATCAAGTGCAAACCCCATAGCTAAAAACATTTTTTTAGTCTTTGTACTACATCTCCATTCTATTTTCTCAGATCTGTTCTATTAAAGTCTGAGAGTCCGAGAGGGAAATGATCACCATCTAGGACAAATATATTTTGTGATAGATATTCAGATTTCTTATCCACACATCTGTTCCATATGTGTAGTTTTCCAGGCCACCTCTTACACTCTGTATTTATACCAACTGTCTTGGGACCAAAGTTCACAATTTGTCATTTAGCCCCAGAAAATGCCACTCATGTTCAAGGTGCTACACATTCTTTCTGTCTCTTCTTCCTAGTGGCATCCATTCTTATTGTGCATTCACTATGTACTAAGCACTGTAATAGGCATTTTAGAAAATGCAAAATTATATAACTCTTGTTTTTAAGATTTTTTTCTTCCGATAATTAGTTTTAGGAATAATGAATGCAATAATAATGACACAATGTAGTGTATAATACGCATTACTTAATAAAACTAAAATTTGTTCACATAAACAAAGAAAAAAACATTGTGAGAAACATAAAATGGAGATATTTCTTTGTACTGTAGGCTAGTTCATAAAATAGATATGATGAAAAATATTCAAATATTTCTGTTTAGCATCACAAAGTGGTTATCATGACAATTTAATTTAAATATGGGTTATCTCCTGTAAAGGTCACTGGAACACATTATTTTAATTACAAAATGAGATGAACTAAGAATTAATTCTACCCACCTAAAAGCAGAAGAATTTGACCTATTCATTTACTGAAGCCTTTATGCAAAATTTAATCGATTCCAGGAAACCATCTCTTTACAATTCACCTTTTTATTTTTTCCTAAAATACTAATAAACTTGAAGAAAAGTGGCAGAGATAAACAGTGTATTTCAATGAATGTTTTGAGAAAATAACTATTCCCCTGTTTTTTAAAAAATAAACTGAATGATAACAGAGAAAAAGGGAGAACAAAAAGCTGAATCCTGGCACCAAACTGTGTCATATATATGTGCTACTTAGACCTTAGGGATGTGAACCCTAGAGAACACAATTAAAGTGTTGCCTGAGAGACCACAATTGAAGAAATTAGATGAAGCAATTATATCATTGCTTATAATATTTTTCTGAAGATCGGGGAATAATTTTATCATCAACATTAAGTCTGATCTTCTTGTAAATATGTTGAATCAAACAAAATACATTTTTACTTTAAATACCTGTAAAATGAAGAATGTACCAGAGAAAATCGTAACTATTGAACATAATCCAGAGCTAACTACTCTTTTTTTGTTTGTTTGTTTTGTGTTGTTTTTGACATAGGGCATGTGTGCTCACTGGAGAGAGAGATGGTGAGAGGGAAAGTGAGAAATCATCCACCTCCCCCCAGGGGGGATGGTCGTAGCACAATCCCTTCTCCTCCATTCTTCTCTTGAATTTTGTACATGTGTGCACACACAGTAGGCCTGATTTTTAAGCCACCATGTCTGGGACTTGAACTGCAGTTGGTCTTCTGGGAGTTCAGCACCAAATCACTGCACCATCTGCTGTCACTTCAAAGTTAACTACTCTTAATCTTTGTTGTATATCTGGCTATCTCACTATTATGTGGATATATTTGTGTTTGTGTGTATCTCTATACAAAGCTTATAAAGTAAGTATTATAGTTACATTTTTATTATCATTTTTAAATTTAACAATGCATTTTAAGCTTTGTTTTTGCACAAAAAATAGCTGTCCAAAACTATAAACAATTGTACATTTTTTAAGTTAGTGTTATGTACAGTATTCTTTCATTTATTAGAGATGTACCTCAGAGGTTCTCAATGTCATTGTCAGTCTCAATAAATATATATAGATGCAAAAATAATCTCAATAGAATACTAAACAGAATTGGATGGAATGTTCAATACATTAAATTAAATAACATGCAAAACAATGGAATTTGTTTCTGGAATGCAAGTATAGTACAAACTACAAACATTGATCAGTGTAATAAACTACATTCACATAATGAAGGGAAAAATATATTACCTTCTCAGATATAGAAAAGTGATTTTCCTAAAGTCCACACCCTTTCAGGATAAAAACACTTAAAACCTAATTGTAAATAGAAGAAAACTTCTTCAGCATAATAAAAGCTGTATGTGAAAAACTCACACCTGGTATGATACTCAATGATGAAAGAATGGAAACTTTTTCCTTAAAATCAGGAACAAAACAAAGATACTTGCAACCGCCACCTCCATTCAAGATAGTGTTGAAAATTCTAGCCAGAATAATTAGGAAAGAAAATTTTAAAACTCATTCAAATTAGAAAGAGATAAGTAAAACTGGCTCTCTTCACAGATGACATAAATGTATGTATAAAAAAATCCTAAAGATTTAAGTACAAATACAGATGAACACACACAAACCTCTCAGAACTAATAAACAAATAGAGCAAAAAATGCAGGATACAAAATTCAACACACAAAAATCAGTTACATTTCTAGACTTTCAATGAAAAACCCTAAAAGAACATAAAAAAATTTACAATAGCATTGAAAGGGAATATCTATTTGGTAATATACTTAACCACACAGAAGATAAAATGGTACACTGAAAAACTCAAAATATTGCATACAGAAATGAAAAGGCATTTCATGTCCTTGGATTGGAAGCCAAAATGCTTTTATATGCTAATACAACCCTAAGAAATTAATAATACAATAAAATTTCTATCAAAATTAAGATCTTTTCTTATTAAAATAAACTAAAACGCATCTTACATTTCAAAAAGAAACACACATGACTCCAAAGAGCCAAAATAATCTTCAAAAGGAACAAAGTCAGAGGTATCATACTTTCTGATATCAAACTTTCTGCAAAGCTATTTAATCAAAATACTGCTGTTAGCTGTAAAGACAGATACAAAGACTAATGAAGGAGAAGAGAGAACTCAGTAATATATATATATATATATATATATATATATATATATACTATATATACTATATATAGCATATATATAATATATAGTAAATTTTTATACAAGATTGCCATAAAATAAGATGACAACAATGCAATTTTTAGCCAATGGTATTAGATAGTATCCTCATACAAAAGACTAAATTTGAACTTTTATGTTAGGACATGAAAAAAATTAAATGAATCAAAATTCTAAAGGAAACAGCTGAAACTACAAAACTTTTATAAGAAAATGTAAGTAAAAAACTTCATGATATTGGATTTTTTAATGATTTCTTGGATGTGATACAAAAAAGATCTTGACAGATATACATGTAATCATACTGGAAAAAGAAATGCAATATACTGTAAAGATACATGTGATTAAATGTAATATAAAAATTTTGATAAAAATTATTAAAATTAAATTTTAAAAAGAGAAAAAATTGACCTCACCAAAATTACAAAGCTTTTGTGCATCAAATAACACTTAGCAGATTAAAATGGCAACCTAAAATATGACAGAAAATAATTTTGAATCATATTTGTAAGTGATGAACATACAGATACACACAGAAGTCCTAAAAATCAATAACAAAACAATGAAAACCAATTCAATTTATAAAAAGATAAAGAACCTGAACAGACCTGTGTTCTAAAAGGTATAAACCTGGTCAATAAGCATTTGCAAAACATGCTCAATGGCACTAATCAGATTATAAGACAAATGTAAATCAAAACCACAATTATAAGCAACTCATTCAAGATAGTTAAGAGTTCTTCTGGAGTTCTTCCATAAAACATTTGTGTTTAGGGGTCAGCAAGTGGTGTAGAAGTTCAGGAACTTGACTCCCACATGGTCGATTGCGGTTCGAGTCCCAGACCTGGTGGCTTGAAACATGTCTGATGTGTGTGTGCATTCTCAAAATCCTGAAAAGAGAATGGAAAAGGAGGGACCACAGCATGGTCATCCCCCCTGGGGAGTAATTTCTCACTTTCTGTCTCTCTGACGCTCTTTGTCTGTCTGGTAAATGCACATGCCCTACAGCAAAAACCTCTCAAAAAAAAAGTATTTATAGTTGACATTATTGTACCATACACTTAAAATTTTACTGAGGGTAGATCATGTGTACCTGTCTTATGACAATAACAAAACAGAAGAGAACAAAATGAAACAACAACAATGAGATACACCCATATAATGAGTATTGTTTAAAACATAGGAAGGATGTAATGAAGGAAGGCTGGAAAAAAGATGTTTGGGAAAATACAAACACTTGGGTCCCTAGAAAATTACTGGTGAGAACTTAAAATGGTGAAACTGATATGACAAAACAGCAGTTCCTCAAATAAATAAACATGAAAATACCACATGATCCAGTAATTCCACTACTAGTATGTACCAAATAAATTTATAGCAGAAACTCAAAGAGCTATTTGTACATCAGTGTTCTTAGCAGCATTATTTACAACAGCCAAAAGATGGAAACAAACCAAATGTTCATTGCGAGGTGCACCTGCTTCAACATGGGTGAACTGTGAGAACATGAGGCTAAAAGAAATAAGCCAGACACAAAAGGCAAATGTGTATGACTCCCTGTATACGAGGTGCCTAGGAGAATTAAATTCATAGAGACAAAAAGTAGAAAACTACTTACCAAAGGCTGGAGAAGGGATAAATAGAGAAGGGTTATCTAATGAGAAGAGACGTCCAGTTTTGGATGTTTAAGCTCTGGAGCTAGTGGTGAGGGATACTACTAAGCTGTACACTCTAAAGTATCAACGAAGATAAACTTTATGTTCTGGGCATTTCATCACAATAATAAATTGAGAATATAATAATAACTATTCTGAAATAAAAATTTAAAATGGGTAAGTGATTTTTAACATAAAATAATAGGATGACCAATTATCATTGAAAAAGAATGCACAGAATTATTCATAATCAGGAGAATTTAATTAATATCATAATGAGATACCACTACTCACCTGATACAAATGTTTAAAATTTTTCAATCTAACAATATGAATTTCTGACAAAAAATGTGAAGCAATTGTAGCAACAGATACATCATTGAGAAGAGAATAAACAAGTTAGCTTGCATAACTGCCAAAATGCTTTGAAGTGAACTCTTAATATCTGTGCAAACTTGGGACCAGCAGATGGCTTAATGGTTACGTCACTGGACTGCCATGTGGTCGACTGCAGTTCAAGTCTCCCAAGAGGAGAATGGAGGAGAAGGCATTGTGTTGCGGCCATTAGCCACTCCCCCACACACACACACCCAGGAGGGTGAGTTCTTGCTTTCTGTCTCTCTCTGTCTCTCTGGTGAGCACCTGCACCCTATAGCAAAAGGCTCTCAAAAAAAAAAAAAAAAAAACTGTGCAAACTTTGTATATGTATAATTTTTATCTGTATTAAGGATACCAAATGAGTTACACTTATAGTACTAACATGGTGGTAGGTTAGTTTTCAGAGGCTCCCTCTAACCTGTTGTCAATAGAAAATGATGTCTGAAACAGTGGCACCTTTGTCTCAATAAAAGGAAATTATTTTTATGCCCAATATTTGAAATAGAAGGCTTGCGGTCAGCTGGTAGTATAGTGGTTAAGGCACTGGACTCCTACAGGGCTGACCCCAATTTGAGTCCAGGACTTAGCGGCTTGTTTCCTCTCTCTCCCTCTGTCTCTGTCAAATAATTAAAATAATAACAATAATAAAAATAAGTCAAATAAAATAAAATAATTCTTTAAAAAAAAGAGAAGACTAAAGAGTAGAATTATTTTTGATAAAGACAGGTGATGAATAGTTGGATTGCTGTATAAATAACAGCTAGCTAGCCAACTAGCTAGATATAGAGTCATATAGGGGAACATTGAGAAATGCAGGGATCTATAACTATATGGGTACAAACACATTTACATATTTTACATAGATATATAAAACATTCATTGATTGCATTTTTCTTCACATTTTGCAAAATTGTCCTTAGAAATCTTTATAGCAGTTAATTCTGAAAGAAATTCTGAATATGTTAAATAAAGCTTTCAAAAATAAAACACTTAGTAAACTAAAATTGAAATATTTAATTTTTCTAGGGGAGCATGCCAAATTGTATCTGAAGTCAACAAGCAAAATCTAGATCTTTCACTCTCTTTTGTATTTTTTTAACTTTGCCAGAGAGAATGTGCACTTTTTGGAGAGAGAGAGAGAGAAAGATAGAGACAGAAGGAAAGTGAAAAGGCAATCCCCCCTGTGGATGATTATGTTATAATCCCTTCTCTTTCATTTCTTCCTTATATCAGGATTTTGGGCACACATGCACAAACATCTGGTTGTTTCTCATCTCCACTCTAGAACTCTAACTGCAGTCAGCCATGTTGGCTCAGCCATCATAACCACCAAGCTATGGCCTAGTTCTAGATCACTTACAACTCAGTAATGTATGAATATTATGCCTCGTTTCACGTGAGGCAATGCAGGTCTGTTAGCATGAGTGCACCCTCTGCCCCAGGAGTAACTTTGAAACTTGTGGCTCACCAGCCTGCATGCTGCTCACAGTGCAATATGTAACTTGATCCTCTTCACTAAGTTATATCTCCTTAGCTTCCTTCCACATCATAAAGAGCTGAAAGTTCAGTAGAGGAGCCAAGCACCTGAAGTTACCTTTAACACCTGAAGACGCAGCCCCTTAATAGGAACACAGCTTGGAATTAAGAGTGAAATTCCCTCTTCCAGTACTTTAGAAGCTATTCTAATAAATAGAAAAAAGTAAATACTGCATCAGATGACCCCAAACCAGCTCAAATCTCAAAGAAACATGAGAAAACAAGGGGTTAATTTTCCTCCCAGGTGAGCTCAATAGCCCCTCACCAACAATGGACAGCACAGAGGAATAAAAAGAAATGTCAGAAAAAGAATTCCAAATATTTATAGGGACAAAACTCAATGAGGTGCAAAAGGAAACAGACAATTGATTACAGGAAATGACAAAATCATTCCAGGACATGAAAGAGGAATTGTGTAAAGAGATAGACTCCCTAAAAGAGAATTAAACAGAATTTCTGTAAATGAAGAATACAGTACAAGAAATTAAATCTCCCTAGAAAGCATTAAGAGTAGATTGGAACACACAGAAGAAAGAACTTCTGACCCTGAAGACAAAATCTTCACCATAGAGCAAACCACCAAAAAGAATGAAAATAAATAAATAAATAAATAAATAAATAAATAAAATGAGGACAACAAATGGGAAATTCTAGACACCATGAAATACCCATCCATATAACAGGCATTCCAGAGGTGAAGAAGCTGCTAAAGGCATGGAAAACATCTTTCATGAAATACTATCTGAAAATTTTCCGAAGATAAACATGGAGAAAATAAGACCCAAGAAATAAAAAGGACATCAAATAGAATCAACACAAAAATATCCTCCCACTAGCACATCATAGCCAGATTGGTAAAAATCAAAGATAAAGACAATATTCTAAAAATGGCAAGGGAGAAAGCTCCTTACTTGTAAAGGTTATCCCATTAGGCTAATATCAGACCTCTCAACTGAACCAATGAAGGAAAAGAAAGAATTGGGAGATGTATTCAAAACATTAAGAGAAAAACAATTCCATCAAGAATATTCAGGGACCAGCAGTTAGCATAATGGCTATGTCACTGGACTCCCACGTAATCGAGTTCGAGTCCTGGACCTGGTGGCTTAAACTTACGCCGGGTGCATGTGCATGCGTGCCCAAGATCCTGAGAAGAGAATGAAGGAGAAGGGATTGCGGCATGGCCAGCCCCCCCGGGGGGGGGAGGGGGGTGATTTCTCACTTTCTATCTCTCTGTCTGTCTCTGTCTTTCTGGTGAGCGCACACGCCCTGTAGCAAAAATCTTTCTAAAAAAAAAAAAAAGAATATAATATTCAGGACTATTGTCCTTAAAATGGGAAGAACAAATAAAACTATTCTCAGATAAACAAAAACTGAAGGATTCACCAATACTAGACCAGCTCTAAACTAAACAGAGACAAACAGAAATAAGAAAACAAAACAAACTAAAAAAAAAAAAAACTGAGAAAATAACTAACAAAAAAATTCAAATGTATAGAAACAATATCCAGCATCTTTTCCAACCACCATGATTCAAACTTGAAATCAACTACAGAAAGAGTCCTCAAAAATACACAAACAACCTACTCCTGAATGACTTTACAACTATAGAAGAAATTCAAATGAAACCAAAAGTTTCATAGAAACCAGTGATAATGAATAAAAAAGTGTTTTTAACCTCTGAGACACAGCAAACACAGTCATAAGAGGGAAGTTCATAGCAATTAGTGCCCACAAGGAAAAAGCAGAAAGGTGACAAAAAAAAAAAAATAATGTCACAACCCAGGGAATTGAAGCCCCCCCCCCCCCAGAAAAAATCCAGGACAAAAGAAATAATAAATATTCAAGCAGAAATGAATGAAAAACAAAATAAAAGAATTTTACAGAAAATAAATAAAGAAAAAAACTAGTTCTTTGGGAAGATAAAGAAAATCGACACACCATTAGCTAGATTAATCAAAAACAGAGAAAAGAACCAGAGAAATCAAATTAGCAAGGACACAGACATTATTACAATGGAAATAACAGATAAGAAATAGCATCAGAGAATACTATTATATGGAAAAATTTCTGGAAACATAAAACTTACTGAGACTTAACCAGGAAGAAATAGGAAGTATGAATAGACCCATAACAAGCAATGAGATTGAATAGATAATAAATAGTCTCTCAATAAAGATGTATCCAGGTCCCAATGGCTTCACTTCTGAATTCTACAAAACTTATTCTTTTATTAATTAATTTATTTTACATATTTTCACTGAACATCACCACAGCATACAAAATGGGATTTTCCAGCAAGAATGTGGCTTAATAATACATGTTACCATCAGCAAATAATTTTCCATTTCTTGTCATATATATATATATATATATAGATAGATAGATAGATAGATAGATAGATATATGTATATATATATATAAATAGTGTGTGTGCATATATATATATATATATAGTGTATATAGTGTGTGTGTGTGTGTATATATATATATATATATAGTGTGTGTGTATATATATTCACCCTATTTCATACCCTCTGCCATTTCCTATCCTCCTCCCACCCTGTCTCTTGTTTCTGCATTTGCTTTCCATTCCTTTATTTTTTTCCGTATCGTATTGATTCACAAAATATCTTAATTAATCTAAATACTTTCAATAGTAAGTTCAGCTGATTATATATACACACACACACACATATATATATACATATATATATATATGTGTATATATATATATATATATATATATATATATATATATATATATATATATATATCAGTGAATAAAATTTGACTTTAGGCATGCCACTCTGTGGGTAGAATGAATATACTATATATACTATAAAACAGCACATAGCCAAGACTATATAACTTACTATGGTCACTAAAGAAATATTTTTAAATACATTTTTTATTTTCAAGAAAGATAGTTTTAGCTTTAATACATCAAAATCAAAAAATGTTAAGAGAACTTTGTTTAATACTTAAAGCCAGGAAAAAGGTTAGGATTCTGTTTGAATAGTAGGTACATGGACCTGTTCACAACTCAACAGAAGACAAAACTCCTTAACACTGGAAAACAAAGCATAGAAGATCAGTAAGGCTTTAGTCAAAAGTCATACGATTCTTTTTTATTTACATTTTTTATTTCTTTTTCTTTTATACATTCAATCACATTATTTACCTTACAAAGTGAATAATTCAACATGTGAACATTTCTTCCTAGTCCAGTTGATAAAACTATAAAATATCTTCAACAGATAATACCACAATTTTTTTCTATTAATGCTTTGGCTCTCTATTTTTCTTCTAAATGTCCTTCCTCAGACCCTACTCTTTCACACACAAAGTCATACGATTCTATTTCACTAGTTCAAACTCATGTACTTTATCTTTTCTTGTGGCCCAATCTTTCTGTTTAAATTCTAGAAGATAGAGTTCAACTCTGGACTTGTCCCTACCATTAAGCTGGCCATTTTCTTCATTGTTTTTGAACTCTTATTTCTGTGTGTCTGACTTTAGTTTTCCTGGGATAGCACTCCCTTCAGAACTTCTTGGAGAGCTAATCTGGCGTTGGTAAATTCTTTCAGGTTCTATTTATCTGAGAATGTTCTTGTCTTCTCTTCCCATATGAAGGATAATCATGCCAGATACAATATTCTTGGTTGAAATTGTTTTTCACTCAATAATTTGAATATATTTTCCCATTCTTTCCTTGTTTGCATTGTTTCCCATGAGAGGTCCACTGTTAGCTGATGGGATATCCTTTGTAGGTAATTTGATGCTTCTCTCTTGCCAGTCTGATTATCTTGTCTTTCTCTGTGGCTTTGGTCATTCTGCCTATAATGTGCCTTGGAAAAGATCTTCTTGGGTTGATCCTATTTAGCATCCTTTGTATTTCTTGGGTCTGGACCTTTGAATGCCTCTTTAGTTTGAAAAGTTTTCTTCTAAGATTTCATGGAATAGACTGTCAATGTCCTTATTAGTCTCTTCACCTTCTGGGATACTGATTAATCAGATGTTTGGACGCTTAATGGTATCTAGTATTTCTTTTATATTCTTCTAAATTTTTGGGGCTATTTTTTCAGTCTTCATGGTGGATTTTACTAGTCCGATGATTCTGTCTTCTACATCTGAGATTCCATTTTCTATATGATCTAATCTGCTTTTAATACTTTCAAAGAAAGTTGTGACTTCCTGTATTATAGCCTTCATCTCCAACAGTTCCATTTGATTCTTTTTTATGGTTTGTATTTCCTCTTTCAACTATCACAAGAACTTCCTCACGTCCAGGAGCTCATTGGCTTTTTTTCTTCTGGTGTTCATTGTCTCTCTTCTCTTCCATCTCTGTTAGTTTTGTCACTATGAATACTCTAAATTCTTTATCAGACATTGCCATGAGGTCCATTGTACTGTCTGTGGAAGAATAGGAGTTATACTTTTTCCTTGGGGGAGAGGTATTTTCTTGGTTTCACATATTTCTTGTGCCCCTGCAGTGATTTCTAGTCATCAGATGGGTTATTCATTTCTTCCTAATTTCTAGAATATTAGTCTGAGCGATCAGATGCACACAGGAAGATTTGGTCTACAAAGGCTTTGGCGTTACATTTTTCTCCCTTTGTGTTGCAGATTCAGTTGGAGCTGATGAATATGAAGACCCAAGTAGTATACGGATTTTCGCAACTTTTTACTTCGACCTGTCTAGACACTCAGTGCATGGATGCTGAGCTGCAAAGTGATGAGGTAAAAGAAAAAGAATAAAAAAAAAAGAGGAAAAGAAAAAAGAGAAAAAAGAGAAAGCAAACAAACAAGCTAAAAATTATTTATTTGTTAATTTTAAAAAACAAAAAATGAAAATTGTGCTTGCAGGCTGCATGAAATCACTAGATTTCAGCTCTCATGGTTGACTCAATCTTCTTCTGGCTTGCTCTTTCTGTTTGCCTAAATGGGAGGGGAAAAGAGGAGGGGACTATTACCAAGATAAAGGAGGATTTCAGAGCCAAGAGAAAACTTTACATTAAAATTATTTTAAAAAAGAAAAATTAAAAAAAAATGAAGACAGAGACAGAGAGACAGAAAGAGACAGAGAGAGACAGCAAGAAAAGGGCAGAGTAGACTCTACTAGGGTAACTTCTCAGCAGAACATCTTCATTGCTCTTATCCCTGAAATCACTAGATCTCAGCTCTCTCTACAAAACTTTTAAAAGAACTAACACCAATTCTCCTCAAACTATTTCTAAAGATCCAAAAAGAAGAAACCCTCTCAAATTCATTCTACAAAGCCACCATCATTCTAATTCTAAAACCTGAAAAAATAAGAACATTTCAGACCAATATCCCTGATGAACAGATACAGAAATTCTTAACAATATACTAGCAAATCATGCTTAGCAACACATTAAAAAGATTATACACTATGACCGGGTAGGCTTTATTCCATATATGCAAGGATGGTTCAACATATGAAAAACAATAAATGTAATATATCACATTAACAAAAGAAAAGATAAAAACCATGTGGTCATATCAATAGATACAGAAAAAGCATTCTATAAAATACAACATCCATTCATGATTAAGACTCAGCAAAACTGATGTAGATGGGACATTCCTCAACACAATAAAATCCATCTATGAAGAATCCACAGCTAACTTCAAACTAAATGGGCAAAACCTTAAAGCTTTTCCACTAAAACCTGGAACAAGACAAGGCAGTCCATTTTCTCCACCCCTTTTTAACATAATACTGAAAGTTCTAGCCAATGCAATCAGACAAGAGATTCGAACAAAAGGGATTCAAATAGGAAAAGAAGTGAAAGCATCTCCATTGCAGATGACGTGATTCTATACACAGGAAATATAAAAGAATCCACAAAAAAGCTCTTGTAAATGAATGACTACAGTAAAGTGGTAGGATATAAAATTAACAGAAAAAAATCTACAGCATGTTTATATACCAACAATGCACAAAATGAGATAGAATTGAGCAATCCCATTTATGGTAGTCACAAAATCAATAAGACATCTAGGAATAAATCTTACTATAGAAGTAAAAGACCTCTAGGAGGAAAACTATGAAACACTTGAAAAAGAAGTTGAAAGTCATACAAAAAAGTGGAAATGATGTTCCATGTTCCTAAAATGGACAAATTAACATAATCAAGATGTCTATCTTACCCAAATTAATGTACAAATTCAATGTAATTCCAATCAAACTACCAGAGATCTTCCTCACAGAAATGGAAAAAAACAATCATAAAATTTGTCTGGTCTCATAAAAAGGCCTGTATTGCAAAGCAACACTTTGCAAGTTAATAAAATAGGAGGCATCTCTGTCCCTGACTTGAAAGCATATTACAAAGCTGTGATAATTAAAACAGCATGGTACTGGCACAAAAGAAGGCAGGCAGGCCAATGGAACAGAATTGAGAGACCAAATCATACTGGGAGACCTGAATATCCACCTGCAGAAGAATGAAACTGGACCCTTACCTCTCATCACTAACAAAGGTCAATTCAAAATGAATCAAGGATCTAAACACAAAACCTCGAACTATAAAAGTACTGGTAGAAAACACCAGGAAAGTCTTGGGGTAATCAAAGATTTATTAACGAAGACTTCCAAACCACAGGCAGTAGTCCCAAAAATGGACACAGGGAACTACATTAGACTGAGAAGGTTCTGCACAGCAAAATAATAAAGTGAGAAGACAACCCTCAGAGCGGGAGAATATATTTGGAGAGGTTTATTTATTTATTTATTTTTTTTTTTGCTATAGGGCGCGTGCGCTCGCCAGACAGACAGAGAGAGACATAGAGACAGAAAGCGAGAAATCACCCCCCAGGGGGGATGGTCATGCGGCAATCCCTTCTCCTCCATTCTCCTCTCGGGATCTTGGGCACGCACGCACACGCGCCTGGCGTGAGTTGTAAGCCACCGGGTCCGAGACGCGAACCGCGGTCGACTACGTGGGAGTCCAGCGACATAGCCATTACGCTAACTGCTGGTTCCCAATATATTTGCAAACTATACCTCAGATAAGGGACTAATAATCAAGATAGGCAGGGAACTCAGAGTTTACTTGCAAAAAAATAATCCATCCAATCAAAGTTGGGAAAATGAGCTGAACAGACAACTTTACAAAGAAGACATACGAATGATCAAAAATTATATAAAAACATGCTCAACATCTCTTATCAGAAAGAAAATGCAAATCAAATCCACAATGAGATACCACTTTACCCCAGTCAGATTAGCCAAAATTAAATAATAATAATAGTAATCACCATAAGTGCTGCTGAGGCTGTGAAAAGGGAACTCTCCTACAGTGTTGGTGGGAATATAAATTAGTACAAACACTGTGCAGAACCATATGTAAATTCCTCAGAAACCTACAAACAGAGAATTACCATTCAACCCAGTAATTTCACTCTTAGGTATTTACCCAAAGGATAGGAAAACTTTCAGTCAGAGAAACACTTGTACATTCATGTTTGTTGCAGCATTATTTACGATCGCTAGTACATGAAATCAATCAAAATCTCTAGAAATAGATCAGTGGGTTGAAATAATGTGGCATATGTACTATGTGACATATTATTTAGCCATAAAAAACAATGAGACTCTGACATTAGATACAAAGTGAACAAAAAATGGAAGACTTAATGCTAAACGAAACAAGTCAGATTATGAAAGATCAATTTTGTGTGTCCCCACTCAATATATACCAATTGTCTGCACTCTATAGCAGACACTGAAAGTATGGAAGGCATACTAGCAGTGAGGGCAACTGTGGATAGCACAGATAGTATGGGGGGAGGGTAATAGGACATGGGTAACAGGGATGGGGAGGAGAATGAGAAGAAATGTTTAATTGCCACAGAAAATATTATTTGCTGATGATAATTATAGGATAAGGTCTTTGTTTTGACTGATATGCACTCTTTGTGCTGGGAAAAAAAACCATGTTTTGTACACTAAAGATGTATTGTGATCAATGTAAATTGTACATTTAAGAAAATAACGATAATAATAAGTGAAATCATAAGCAAGACAGAAAGAAAAGAGCGATAGAGAAGCAAAAAGGGGGGGGGGAGTTTATCCTACTTTGGAATGATGAGAATGAAACGTTGGTTTTATTTTCAACCCATATGACCAAGCTGACTTACAGCTACTTTTTGTCTCATTTTCAGCCAAATTACATGATAATTTTTAAAACGTATTTAGTTGAGCAGTACAAAATTCATCTGCAAAATGGAAAGTATTTTTTCCTTACAAATGGTTAAAATAGAATATCTACTAGATGGCAGAGTGTATCTAACTGGATTAATACACAGTGTATTCATTCTGGGAAAATTCATTTCCCAAGCTGTAATGACATACAGTGAATTCATAATATAAAATAAAGTAATAATAAAAAAGGACCTAAAAGGAAGAGAGAAAAAAAAGGAAAATAATATTTATTGTTTGAGTATACTTTGAAGATCATTTATTCTTTCCTTTTTTTTTAGTGATAAGACATGAGGTGTTCAAAGATGCCAACTTACTTGACCACATTACAACACATACATATTAATTTTTACTTTTGTTTACCCATTAGTTAGTTTTGACAAGAAATAATGCATTGACTCCTGTCACATTGTTATGAATTCTAAAACAAAAGTGAAATTGATTATCAAACAACAGCTATAAATATAACCTGAAGACCTAATTTGAATCTATAATACATATTTTTATCTAATATATTTAGATGTCTCCAAAGCTGGCTGAAGAGATCATTTGAGTTTTGTTTACTTTAGTAGTTCTTCTCTGCCTTCAAAGAAGTATTTTTTAAAAATAAAATTTGGGGCTAGCAAATTGCATAATGGTTAGGGCACTGGATTCTCATGTAGTCAACAATAGTTTGAGTTCTGGACACAGCGGCTTGACACATGCCAGGTGTGTGTGTGTGTGTGTGTGTGTGTGTGTGTGTGTGCAGAGTCTGAGAGGAGAATGGAGGAGAAAAGACTGCAGTGTGGCCTTCCTCCCAGGGGGTGATTTTTTGCTTTCTGTCTCTCTGTCTCTATGTGTCTCTCAGGTGAGTGTAAGCACCCTCTACAAACATTTCTAAAAACAAAGAACAAAAAAAAAATAATCTTAACAGACTTAATAATCTGTAAGCAGACTTTTTTTTTTATGCTTAGTCATAAATATTCTCTCTTTTGTAAGTAACTCTGTTGCTGAAATTGGAAGTTTCCTTTAAAACATTAGTTTGATCAAGTAAGTGAGGAGAATTTTTGAAAGAGTTGCATATCCACTGGTTATGCCTACATGTTGTCATCCTGATTATTAGACTCATGTTCTTTCCCAATCTATATTTTACATTTCTCTAAGAGAATACACAGGACCATCAAAAAGTTCAATTAGTTGACCGGACATGGGCTAAACTTTCAAGTTTTGTTTTCTATAATTCTAGGACTTTAGTAGCTAATAATAATATACTCAGTGTAGATTTTCTTATAACTATAATATTTACAAATATTCATTTAAATGTCAAAATAATATATATATTTTTTGGAGATGTTTTTGCTATAGGGCGCGTGTGCTCGCCAGCCAGACAAAGAGAGACAGAGAGATAGAAAGCGAGAAATCAACCCCCAGAGGGGATGGCCACGCCGCAATCCCTTCTCCTCCATTCTCCTCTCGGGATCTTGGGTACGCACTCACACGCGCCTGGCGTGAGTTTTAAGTCACCGGGTCCGGGACGTGAACCGCAATCAACTACATGGGAGTCCAGCGACATAGCCATTACACTAACTGCTGGTCCCAAAATAATATTTTTAAATAATTATTTTATTTAATTTTATTCACTATTATGATTTTTTAAATTTGACTAGAGAGAGAGAGAAGGAAGGTGAGAAAGCAGGCCACAAGGTCCGGCTCTCAAACCATGATCAGCCATATGGGAATCCAGAGCCTTAACCACCATGGTACCTGTCAACACCCCAAAATAATGCTCTTTATTGGAGATACTATGCATAGTTATCTATCAAATTATATGTGTATTATAAGCAGTTTTTTTTTGCAAGAGATAACACAGACATCACATGCTGATAAAGGATGCAAGTCTTTAAGAAGCTATGAAGGTTATAGATATATATTTACTAAACAACAGAGATCAAAATTGTACAAAACATAATTGACATAATTGAAGGAAGAAATAGATAATATTATAATAATATCTGGAAAAATCACTTTTCACCTTTCAATAATGGATAGAACATATAGGCAGAAGACAAATAAGGAAATACAGCACTTAAGACTTAAAAAACCTAAGGGATTTATTATATATTATATATATATATATATATATATATATATATACATACACACACACATACACACACACACACACACACACACACACACATATATATATAAAATTCCATCCAATAACAGCAGAAAACACATTTTTTACCAATATACACAAATAATTCTCCAGAATAGTCTATACATTTAGTCACAAAACAAATTGTAAATTTTAAAAGCTTTGTATTATACAAAGTATCTGTTGTGATTGAGTGTTCTCCAAAATTCATGTATTAAAACTTGATTCCAGTGTGATTAAGAAGGTGAAATTTGATCTAATTATTGCATCAAAAGAAGAGACTTTTGGGTGGACATTATCAATTGGTTGGTTAGAAAAGGGCAGATTAGTCCTAGTGGGTTTATAACGAAAGGAAATGAAGCAGACAGAACCCCACATAAATACAGAACACACTTTTCTTTGCTTAAGCTCCTGCCTTCTGTCATGTTGTGATGTGTGGACCTTGGACCTCTGAATTGTGAGGTGGGTAATCCTCTATTCTCTTAAATTACTCAGACTCAAGTTTTTTTTTGTTTGTTTGTTTTGTTTTGTTTTTGTTGCTTTTGGTAATTACATAACAGACTACAGCAGTATCACATCCAACCACAGGGAATGAAGATAGAAATCGGTCCCGCCCTCATTCCCATGCCCTCTCTTGCAGGTCTTACATGGAGGTGACTGTGGCAAAGTGAGAGCCTCAAAGATCAGAGACACTGCTGCAGCTAGTACAGCCAGAGACCAGAGCCAACACTGGAGGCTATCCATGGACTTTGCATTCCCTGGATGTCTGAGAAATTCTGTTGTATCAGAGTAAGATGGAGGATAGCTTTGACTGTGATTGTGTTGAACTAGAGTCTCCTGATCACTAACAAAAGACATGTTAGCCAATAGCTACCAGGGCTTCCTGTTGAAATCTATAGCAAGAGAGGAAGAAAAGAAGCAAAATGAATATAGTGCTTACAAGCAGAGTAGAATGATGCTGCTCAAGACCAGTCCAACACTGAATGTATCTGCACTGTGAGGACAATGTTCATAGAAGCCTGTTTTGAAAACAAATAATATGATCTGGAGTGTAGCCATACTTGTAATGACAAAACGAGGTCATCATCATATTTAGATAACTTACTCTGGCTATGAACCCAAGCTTATTGTAGATCTTTCCAATTGGAATGAACAAAGCAAAGAAAAATCTGATAAGAAAGGCAAGTCAAAATCTGAAAGGAATGGATTAGTAAAGGCCCTCTAGCACTAGAGGAAGCTTCACAACTGGTTGAAAAAGAGAGGGAAAAGAATCATGGGTTTGATTTTGACTCTTTTATCACAGGAACTATTCAGCTTAGTTCACAGCACAAGCCTACTGATATCGTTGATATATTAAATGACTTGAATAGCTCAGTGTCCCAACTATAACTGAAAAGTTTGATATCAAAGTTTGTAAACTGAGAAAAGCAGGAAAAAGGAATGGCAAACTTGTCTCACTTAGAAGTCATATATCAGTCTTCCTGCAATAGCCAGTTTGTGAGTTGGGGAAGGACAGTTTTCTCATCAATCAGTTTTGTTACCAGGTTAGGAAGGATGAACAGGCTGAGAAGGAAAACACTTATGCTAGTTACTTGAACAAGTTCTTCAGTAGGAAGGAAGATTCTGAAATGCTAGAAATTGAACCAGTAGAAGATGGGAAACTTGGGGAGAGAGGAAATGAGGAAGCCTTTTTGAACAACAGAGGGGAGTTCCTCTTTAACAAGCAGCTTGAGTCCACGAGTCCATAGACATCCAGCAGTTTCACAGTCCAGTTGGGTCACCACTTGAGTCCATTAAGGCCACATTAACACCTTCTGCTCTGAAGTCTTCCCCTCAGATTCCTCATAAAATATAGAGCAGCATTCTAAAACATCTGAACTAAAACACTCAGCAGGCATTTCTTAGTATTCACGAAATGTGCTTTGTGTCTTTTTTTTTTAATTACCAGTATTTAAGTCACTTTTTACTTGAATCAGATGGTGTCATTTAGTAAGGATTTTTAGTTCTTGTTTTGTAAAATGCGGACTTTTCTCTGACATATAAGTTTTCATTTTAACTGAGAAGTCTTTTGCACACAGAATAGAGCAAAATAATCAACACAGGAGGAGACAAAAGAAATGCACTAACACAAGTACAAAACATTCTCTCAGAACAATGATCTGTTTCACAAGAAACAAAAATCTTGCTTTGAAATTTACAATGAGACTGTACAGAGTTGCATGAGAATATCTATTTCTTTTCTTAAAACATTCTTCATTCATGAATATTTTCAAGTTTTTCATACTACACACATTTCTTAAAACACATGACACCAGCAGCAACTGAAAATGAATGCTGAATTTGGTATGCATGTGTTATCTACCTCAAGGTAACAAAAGTATGTGGCAAAACATAGACCACCACAGTGCTTCACAATACGCACGTCTATTTAGCCAGCATTTATTGTGTAGTATATCTTAAATATGACTCATTAACCATTCATAAATGTCCAGTATGCATTCTTTATAGTGAAATGTTAATGCATTACATCTTATTTATTTTAGCAAAACAGTATATTTTCTGTATTTAATTATAAAAGTAACTTAATTTTTAAAATTTATTCACGAAGACACTCTTCTGTTTGGCTCCATGGTTATTGCCTACCTAGCTGAATATATGATGTCAGCTCATTCTAAGGCTGTCTTCAGTTCCTTATGTGTTCATTTTAAGTAAAGGGCTCACTGTGTACAGGAATTTGTATTTTGGAGGTGCTTGATCTATCTACAAAGGAAAATTAGGAATTACTTTATTATAAAATGCTCCTAGAAGTCTTAACTATGTTTTTTTTTTTTTCCTTAAAAAAAAAAAAAAACCCTTGTAATGTTAGACTTGTGTGCATGGAAGTAATTAAGGTACATCATTATTGTAGTTTAAAAGTTGTATGTGCTAAGACATATTTTGTTTTTACTGTATGTTTTTGCTGAATGATGTCTTCTGCATCCCAAAGCAAGCATGAATAAAATTAGGTGAAATGTAGCACATGGCATAGCTTAGAATTTATCTTTTATTTTATTGAATACTGTCTGTATCTGGTTATTCTGTTTGAAGAAAAGGGACAAATAGGGACCAGCAGTTAGCATAATGGCTATGTCGCTGGACTCCCATGTAGTCAACCACAGTTCAAGTCCTGGACTGGGTGGCTTGAATTCAACCAAGGCACATGTGCATGCGTGCCCAAGATCCCAAGAGAATGGAGGAGAAGGGATTGCAGTGTGGCCATTCCCCCTGGGGAGTGATTTCTTGCTTTCAGTCTCTCTGTCTCTCTCTGTCTTTCTGGCAAGTGCACATGCCCTATAGCAAAAACCTTTCAAAAGAGAAGAAAAGAAAAGAAAAGAAAAGAAAAGAAAAGAAAAGAAAAGAAAAGAAAAGAAAAGAAAGAAAAGAGGACAAATAAACCATGACCACCAAAAAAAAAAAAAAAATCAATGACAGAATAAAAACTGAAAAATTCACTAATAAGTGAAAATTAAACAAGACACATTCAAGTAATCAAGATTCAAAAATAAATTACAAATGGGGACAGCAGGTTGAATGGAGGCTAAAGCAGTTTGATCCCATATTACCAACTGAAAGGTTGAAGTCCCAGACTTGGCAGCTTGAAAAGCAAACTGGGCACATGTGCATGCAGACCCAAAATCCCAAGAGGAAAATAGAGGAGATGTGTTCTCATGTTTCTTCTCTCTCTCCTGCAAACACAAATACCCTACAGCTACTTAGGAAAAAAAAAAAAGAAAAAGAAAAAAAGAAAGAAATTACAAAGGAAATTTTTAAAAAATTGGAGAAAAACTAAAACAAAAATACTAAAACTTATAGGAAGAAGTGAAGATCATGTTCAGAGGGAAGTTTATAGCTGTAGAAGTCTACTTTAGAAAAATAGTAAAGGAGACCAGCAAATGGCATAATGGTTATGTCACTAGACTCCCATATAGTTGACCACAGTTTGAGTCCCAGACTAGTGACTTAAAACTCATGCCAAATACATGTGCATTAATGCCCAAGATCCCAAGAGGAGAATGGAAGAAAAGTGATTGTAGCATGACCATCCCCCGGAGAAGTAATTTCTTGCTTTCTGTCTCTGTCTCTCTGGTAAGCACACACACCCTACAGCAAAACTCTCTCTAAAACTAAGCAAAAAATGATAACAATGATAGCAATAAGATAGACTAAGGTGGACTGACAAAGAAGAGACTACACACAAATAAATAAAATCATAAATTTAAAAGGGGACATTACTAATGACCTTACAGACATGAAAACGTACAAAAGACAGTCAGCATGCAGGCCTGGTGGTTAACGTGGCTGGATCTTGCTCAACCAACTGAGTGGTTCTAGTCCCAGACACGGCAGCCTGAAAAACACACTGAGCATGTGTGCGGTTGTGCTTCAAATCCCAAAAGGAGGGAGAGAAGGAGAAGAAGGAATTAAGGCATGACCATGCCCCATAGATGGTGCTTTCTCACTCTCTCTCTCTATTTCTCTAGTGAGTACACATGCCCTCAGGCAAATTAAAAAGAAAATTATGAGAATTCACAGTACTCATGTATAATCACAAATCATATAACTAGGGTGATTCCTAAGATTGTGATTATCTAAGCTGACTTGAGACAAAATAGAAAATTTAATACAGATGCTCCTTGACTTATGATCAGGTTACATTCTAATAAACCCATTGTAAGTTAAACATATCATAAATTAAAACTACATTTGCTACACCTAACCTATCAAACATCACAGCTCACCCTAAATATGTACGGAACACTTACATTAGTCTATAGCTGTGCAAAAATGATTTAACACAAAGCCTATTTTATATTAAAGCATTGAAAATTATATGTAATATATTTAGTAAGTACACTGTCGAGCAGAATACTGGTAGTTTACCCGTGTGAGCAGGTGGCTAACATCACAGGAGAGTTTCTTACAAATATCCTAGCCCAGGAAAGGATCTAATTCAAAATTTGAAGTATGATTTATAGCTAACATGTGAAATTTTTACACCATCATATAAAGTCCTAAGCTGAACCACTGTAAGTCCAGGAACATCTATAGATTTGTAACAAATAGAGAATGGATCAGTATTCAAAACCTCTCAACAAAATGCAGAATCAGATAGTTTCAATGATCTTACCAATTTCTATACATTTTTTCTAATATGTGGAAGAGGAAGAAACTCTTTCTATATCAATCTAGAAAGATACCCTAATACCAAAGCCAGATGACTAAATCACTAGAGAAAAAATGAATAATATTTTTTAAAAAATATTAATGGAAAAAAAATAAATGACAGAAAATTCAATAGAATATTGAAAGGATTATACACTGAAGAAAAGTGAACTTTATCTCAGAAATTCAAGATTTGCTGAACAAAATTAATCAGACCAAATTAATGGAAATAAGATGGAAAAATAACATGACCGTATCAATTGATACTGAAAATTTATCGGCAATATTGAACATTATTTTTTAAAAGTTTATTTATTTCATACATGAGTGAGTAAGACAGACAGAGAAAGAGAAATACTCTACCCCCAACAGGCTCTCAGTGCCAAAATACACCTCCAGCCTCAGACAGCCCAGGTCATGGACATATGAGACCCTGGAGTATTAAGGGAAGGATTCCCTACTTGACCTGGCGACCTTCCCACGTGGGTCTGCGTTGCAGAGAGTTACATTTTATTGGTACACTATTGTCCAGTCCCCAAACACATTTTTTTAATAAAAACACTCACAAGAGCCGACAGGGGGCGTGGTGGTTAAAGGCGCTTGATTCCCACATGACTGACTTCATTTCAAGTCCTGGACCTGGTGGCTTGTTTTCTCACTTTCCCTTTCTCTCTCTGTCTCTTTCTGGTCAAATAAAAATAATAATAATAACAATTAATGGAACTAACTAAATAAATAATTCTTTTAAAAAATAAAAATACTCAGAAAACTAGGTAGAAAAGGTAATTTCTTTAATATGATAAAAAGGAATTCAAGAAGAACTCAGGCTAACATAATGCTCAATAATGAAAGAGAATAAACTTTTTGCTCTTCCTGGGATCAGGAAAAGGTTATGAATGCCTGCATTCATCATTGCTTTTCAGAATGGTGCTAGTTCTTACAGAACATTTTTTATAAAAAGAAAATAAAAGATTTTTGATTTTGAAAGGTAGAAATGAAAGTATCTCAATTAACTTATTTTGTACATATATGTGTGTGTGTGTATATATGTATATATATATGTATATATGTATGTATAATATACACACACAGATAAACATATATGTTTATATGTACATACACAGATACGAGGGGACTTCAAAAAGTTCGTGAAAAATGGAATTGAAACATGAGTTTTCTTTAATCCTAGACACCCGCTAGGGCCAGAACTTAAATCACAGTTGATCACGGGGGACCTAGCTCCCTCTGCAGTGTTAAGCCACTGTGCTATAGGGAAAATCCCATAGTACACATTTTTCATGAGCTCGTTGGAGACCCTTGTATTTGTATCTGTGTGTAAAATATCAAACAATTTTAAAATAGAGATGCAAAAAACAAATTCAGCAAAGTTACAGGATATAGGATAAAAATACAAATATTAATTGTATTTCTCAAACCCAACAATTAGTAATCTAAAAAAGATATTAAGAAAATATTTATATTTACAAATGTATTTAAAGTATTAAATTTCTGAAACTAAATTTAATCAGAGAAGTGAAATATTTTCATACTGTAAACCACAAAATTTTGCTGAAAAAAATTAAAGACAATACAAAATTATTCAGTGTTCAAGAATTTGAAAACATAATATGGTTAATATGACAACATTACCCAAATCAATCTACAGATTCAATGTAATTCCTCTCCTAATTGCAATATCTTTTTTTCTTTTTATCTGTCTATCTAAAATAGATAAATTTATCCTAGGTTTTATTTGCAATCATAAGGGGATTCACATAGTCCATACAAATAGGAAAAGAAGCAAGGTGAAAGGACTCATCATTTTCAAATTGTAAACTATCAAGCAACATTAATTAAAACATTAAGTTTGACACTGTCATAAGATTAGATACATAAATCAACAAAAGAGAATTTAGAGTTCAGAAATAAATCCAGGGAACCAGCAGTTAGTGTAATGGCTATGTTGCTGGACTCCCACATAGTCGACCGCGGTTCACATCCCGGACCTGGTGGCTTAAAACTCATGCTGGGCGCGTGTGCATGCATGCCCAAGATCCCAAGAGGAGAATGGAGGAGAAGAAATTGCGGTGTGACCATCTACCCTGGGGGGTGATTTCTCGTTTTCTGTCTCTATGTCTCTCTCTGTCTGTCTGGCGAGCGCACGCGCCCTATAGTGGAAACCTCTCCAAAAAAAAAAAAGAAAGAAAGAAATCCATATATCTATAGGCCATTGATTTTTTTTTTTAGAGGTTTTTGCTATAGGGTGCGTGCACTCACCAGACAATCAGAGAGAGATGAGAGATAGAAAGTAAGAAATCACCCCCCAGGGGGGATGGCCACACCTCAATCCCTTCTCCTTCATTCTCCTCTCGGGATCCTGGGCACGCACACACACGCGCCTGACGTAAGTTTAAGCCACCAGGTCCGGGACTCAAACCGCCGATGGCTACATGGGAATACAGAGACATAGCCATTATGCTAACTGCTGGTCCCTATAGGCAATTGGTTTTTGACAAGGGTAAGAGGCCTACTCAATGAAAAGTGACTACTCTATTTAATGAATGATGCTGATGCTAAAGACATGAATATCTTTTTTTTTTTTTTTTTTTTTTTTTTTTTTTTTTTTCTATATGGCACATGTACTCACTGGAGAGAAATGACAGAGAAAGAGAAAATGAAAACTTACTTCCCAGGGGGTTGGCCATGCAACAACCTCCTCTCCTCCATTCTCCTCTGAGAATTTTGGGCATGCATGCACACATGCTCAGTGTGTTTTTCAAGCTGCCTGGTCTCAGTAGAACCACACAGTGGGCCCTGTGAGATCCATCTGTTTTAAGCCCCTTGCCACCTACTCACCCAATAAGTGGATTTCTACATACAGAAGAATGAGGTTTGAAATCTAGCTTAAATAATATGAAATAATAAACTAAAAATGAACTAATGACCAAAAAAAGCTAGCAGTATGAAAAACTACTAGAAGAAACCATACGAGTAAATCTTTATGCTCTTGAATTTGACAATTAATTCTTCTTCTTGTTTTTTTTTTTTTTTTTTTTTTTTTTTTTTTTTTTTTTTGCTATAGAGCGCAAGCGCTTGCTAGAAAGACAGAGAGACAGAAAGCGAGAAATCACCCCCAGGAGGGATGACCATGCCGCAATCCCTTCTCCTCCATTCTCCTCTCAGGATCTTGGGCATGCACGCACACACACCTGGCGTGAGTTTAAGCCACCGGGTCCAGGACTTGAACTGCGGTCGGCTACATGGGAGTCAAGCGACATAGCCATTACGCTAACTGCTGGTCCCAACAATGAATTCTTATATAATGTATTAAAAGCAGAAACATCAGAAGAAAAAAATATAAACTTTAAAGATTTTTTTAAACCTTTTTATGTAGCAAATGATATTATCAACAGAGTGAAAATATGGCTATACAATGGGGAATAATATTTGCAAATTATAAATCTAATAAAAGAATAATATGCAGAAATTTTAAATAATTTCTGTAGATAAGCAACAAAAAGACCAAAAATTCAGCTTAAATATGTACAAAACTTGAATAGACAATACTTCAAAGATTATATACAAATGATTAAATGCATTTAAAGATGCTTGTTATCATTACTTATTAAGTAAATGCAAATCAAAACTCAATGACATCATTTCATACTAACTTGGAAGACAGTTAAAGGCACACACACTCAGACACCCACACACAGAAAGTAACAGTATTGATGACACTGTCTAGAATTTGGAACATGGCTGGTGAGAAAACTAACTGATGCAGTAACCATGGATAATAGTTTGGTGCTTTCTCAAAAAGTTACACATGAAATTACTTTATACCACAGCTAGATATATACCTGAAAGGATTGAAAACAGAGACTATTAATTATATACTAACATTCATTTCAGTAGTATTTAAAATAGCCAAAATGTAAAATCAATCAAAGTATACATTGACAGAGAATGGATTAACAAAATGTGGTATACATATATAATGGAATATTATTCAACCATAGAAAGATATGAAGTTACAACACATGCTACAAATGAGATAAAACTTTAAAATACTAAAAAAAGTGTAATTCACCCCTACACAGAAGAACAGATCTTGATTCCACATTTATGAAAATTTTAAAATATACAAATTTGTAGAGGCATAGAGTACTTTATAAGTTATCAACAGCAGGGTGATAGAAGGAATAGGAAGTTAATGTTTAATTTTTATAGAGTTTCCATTTGGAAAAGTGTTAGAAGTATAATAATTATGTAACACTGTAAATGCAATTAATGCCATTAAACTACACATTTAAATAATTGGGAATGAATAAAAAACAAATTTAGAATATGTAATTTGGGGAGGATGCTGTAGTTTTACAGATAATAGTTACTGAGAAATGAATTATAAAATAAAAATAATCACAAAGAGAATTGGCACAATCTTGTGCATATAATGGATACTTTGTGCGAAATGTTGGCAGTTGGCATTACATTACAGACACATTAGCAGCCATGGACATCCAGAAGGAAAGGAAAATAGATGCTGTTAACCTTTTAAGTACTTAGTAGACACCAGGAAATGCACGCTGAGTGTTCAGCATGCTTCACAAACTGTAGATTGAAACAGCTTGAACAAGTCTCATTTTTCTCTAACCCAGAGTTCTCTGTTCTTCCTATTTTTTTCCTTAAGTCATGAGCATTATGGTCGTTATTTTCCAAATCATCAGTTTCCCCATAACTATTGTTATTGCAAAATGAAAGCTGAGTGTATTTTAGTTTCCAGATACGAACAGGAAAGATGATTCAATTGATAAAAGTGTTTTTTTTGCCTTTAGACAAAGTTAATTAAAAAAATAAAAGTCAACTTCACCTTGGTCACATTATTTCAGTGAGAATTTCCAATTCACAGAAATACTGCAATACATGTCTGCAAGTTACATGACTTCCAGATAAAGTGGTTTAGAAATAATTTTCTCCAGAGACTTTGATAAATGCACATTTGAAAAGGGATAAGAAATAGATGCCAGCATAAAGCCGCAGATTCTGGTTTATTCCTCTCTTGAATATTAAAGTAAAACTGGGAAATGATTCTTCAATTTGCTTTGGAAACAATCTGAATTCTTTACCTTAAATAGCAGGCAAATTCTGTCTTGACAATTCTTCAGCATTATTTTTGAGGTAATATTTATTAATTCATATTTATTGAATGTATCGGTTATTCTAGCATTGTTTTTAAGCTGATATTTATTAATTCATATTTATTAACTTTATTGATTGATTCTATACTTGATACTTGGAGCATCTTTTGTGATTACAATATTTTTATACAACCTTGATATGATAATGTAAAACTTGCACGAGTGAATTCAAATCAGGGCAATTATAATTCTTTTCATAAATTTGAAAAACTTGGGACAAAGTAAAACTGCAAAAAAGTTGTGATTTATATTTTAATTAAGGACATGAAGAAAATCTGAAAAGGAGAACTGAAGTGTGTCAAATAACTCTGTTCCTATTACTTGTAAGGTTTCTGACTATATCACATTTGTGGGTTTTTTTTTTCTGTATTTAAACACCACTTTTGGATCATAATTCAGCCAAATCTGGGCTATTAGTTTAAATATGAAATTAGTGAAGCTGATCTGAATCTTCTCCTAGGAAGGGTGAAAGGAACATGGTTAGGTTTAGTACTGTTATATTTGGGTCCACCCAGAGAAGAGACCAGTAGAGTTTTAGGGAGAGTCACCTGAGTTTTAAGATGCAAGACTGCTCTCCACAGTAAGCCAAGAGACTAAGAATTGAGAAACATTGCAGAGTTCTATTTCATGTAGTCACCTTTTTTTGCTAGTAAATAAGGCACTGGTAGAAGTCAGAGAGAACATTCTAAATAAAAATATTTATCATTAACTTTGATTAAAACATTTTATATCTCTCCAATACCTCAGCAGATGATTAAATGATAATTCCATATACTAAAATGAATTTTTATTTTATTCTTTGATCATTAAAACTAATTTACACATTAATTTGGTAATTAAATATTGACTTGTAAATTTATTAAAATATAGCAAAGGGTTATAAAGGAGACAGAATTAGTATTTTAATGTGATGAGGTCAGGTATTATCTAGTTGATTACATTATTAAATATTATCTATTTTATAAAATCATTTGTAATTTTTATTTAATTATCTATTTAAAATCTTACTGTAGAAGAGTTACTAAATAGAAATTTCATTGAAGCCTGGGGCGTTTCAGACTTTTGCTCATGAAGTATAATACCTGCTTCATAGTTAGCACTGATTATTTAATTAGACTTTCTTCAGATCAGGAAGAAGTGAATTTGTTTTCCTTACTTGATAGACCAGAAAGTAAGGCCCAGAAAGTTTACACAATTTGTTGAAAATTCAGACATCCAAGATTTAACACAAGTCTGAAAACCACAAAAACTTGTTTCATTTTGTTTTGTTTTTCCATTATGCCCAGGACAGTGAGTAGATAATGATCCCGATACTCATCAAGTTAAGGTTCTTTAGAAAGTTAGGTTACAACCTTTAACAACTCAATAAAAATAAATAAGCAATATGAAGCAAAGAAACTAGTTATAAGTGCCAAAGGACTGAGAAAATTTGAGTGAATATTCTGTTTGGGGCCGCAGTAGTTAGTGAAACCTAACCAGAAATGATCAGAACCCAAGAAACTCTGAAAAGATTGCAAAAGTCCTGCCTAGGAATAACAAAGTGTCCAGCTACACTGTAGCATACCGTCATAAGGAAAGGCCAGGGAAAAATACCAAAGTTTAAACTATAGATACTACAGAGATTTCTAAAAACTTGGATTGCATTAGAAAACAGTGTTTAAGGAGTTTAAGATAACATCTATGAAGGAACCAAACAGGAAAAATGTATAAAGGATTTACTGCTTTCTGAGAGAGAGACCTTCTCATGATCTGATGATTAGAAGACCTTAGGATTAGGGCTAAGAGGACAACAACCTAAGGTAGTTGGGAATATGTTCTGCTGTGTTTGAAAGAAAGGTAACCAGCCATCAACATTCAACCTCTGAGTAATGTGAAATCATAGACAGAATCACAGACAAAGTCAGGCCCAGACAAAGCCTTTTGAGACCTCTAAATTAACTCTCTAGATTTACTGATAGCTAAACCAAAATGCTTATAAGGGATGTGGTATGTTTAAATCAAGTTAGGAAATGATACAACTGGATAAAAGAGGTAAAAGTTTGGTTTTGCTCTCCAATGAGTGCAGTATTTAAAGGATATCTACTGTTCAGATGTCATTATAATTTATGCTTGAAAACGTGAAAGTATAAAATGATATTTATAGACATAAATGAGTCTTACTTTCTCAATATTCTATAGAATCTTGAAAATAAAGGAAATAAAACTTCCAAGTGATTTAGCAACATAGATTAGTTTTTGAGTCATGCACTATAGGGGGTTTGTGTAAGATTAAAAAGAAAATTATACAGCAGGACCTTTTTCACATCTCTCCCTTTTCTAACGAACTGGACTGTGTGCATATATGTAACTAAGATTTTTCAAAAGGATTTTTTGTTTTTTTCTAAAATATTCAAGTATTCATTTTTAAAAATCTGCCTTAAAAATGTTCTTGTTTCCCTGATAATTTCTGGTTATTTTATTTATTTTCCATTCTAACTTTGAAAAATTGTCTTAACATAATGAAATTTTTATTTTAAGGCATAATTTGGTCTGTTACTGGAAAAGAGTCTTAGAGAGGTCCACTAGGTGAGATCAGGTAGGATTTTAGACAATAACTGAGGAAGAAAAACCTGGGAAAACGTAAACTGAATTTATTCAATTCAGTCAACAAATTCAACATAAAATAAAGACTAAATTTATATTAAAATTTTAACTTACATAACTTTCAGTAAATCAAAGTATAATTTTTGGGAGAATTTAAGTAGAACACTAAGTTATTTTAAACCAAGGAGAATTATTTTAGAAATAAAAAATGCAATTATCAATTAAATGCTTCTTTGACTATTACACTTTTTTTGTTTTCAGTATAATGGATTTTAAAAGGAAATTTAAGAATAATTAATTTCAATAGTTATACTCAGACTGATTTTGTTTTCTCTTTACAAACTTTATTTTAAGACTTTTATGTTCTGAAATTTAATGGTAAATTTATTGAAAAGAAAATAAGATTATGGTTTTGAAAATAAATTACAAAAATATTTTGGGGCTGACATTATAAGCAACTGACATGAAATATTTTAAATAACATTGTTCAATGTTTTGTATAATCAAAGTGGACAATTTACAGTATAAATTAGTGAGATTAATAGCTTGTTTCTCAATAGTCTTCCTTAGTCTAGCAATCACATTTGAAATTCTACCAATACAAATGTATTTATTTGTCCTAAAGTTTAATAGTTATTACCACAGAGACATTAGTAGAGCTGCATTATATTACTTATAACAATGACAAAGAGCAAGGGAACTAAAAATAATGGGAATGAAAGAGAGAAAAGTCAGCCAGAAATGCTAAGACTGGTAACGTGGGAACTGAAAGAAGCAGAACTATACCAGCGGACTGCAAAAAACAAATGTCTGCACTCTGGTAGAAATTGTAACATTAGAAGACAGAGTAGAGGGACCAGCAGATGGTGTAGTGTTGCTGGACACCCACGAAGTTGACTATGATTCAAGTCCCAGGCCCAGTGGCTTAAAAAACACTCACACCAGGTGCATGTGCATCCATGCTCAAAATCCAGAGAAGAGAATGGAGGAGAAAGGAGTGCAGTATGGCCATTCCCAGGTGGGGATGGGGGTTGGGGTGGGGCATAGTTCTATTGGGGCATAATATCCAGTTATGTTTAGCATTATGTGCAAAGAACGTTTACATAAATATGCTGTATTTTACAAGACTATCTCTGGGGCTAATAATGTTTACCAATAATTAATGTTTTCAAGAAAGTGACAGAAGCTCAAGAAGTAAGCTTTTTAAAATAATCAAATTTCTATTTTCTTCAAAATTTGAACCACTTTTCTTATAATCTGCTACAATAAGGGAATTATATGCACCACATATTTAAATAAATCTTATAAGAATTGGTAATATATTTTATTCAGGTTTCTACAAACTGCTCTGGAATCATGAGGTACAGGAATAACATCACAGAATTTATTCTTCTAGGGCGTTCTCAGAAAAAGAAAGTAGAGTTCCTCTGCTTTTTACTGTTTTTCCTTTGTTACATTGCAATTTTGACTGGGAATCTTCTTATTATGATTTCTATCACCTGCAGTCAACTTATTAACCAGCCCATGTATTTTTTCCTGCATTACCTCTCTCTCTCTGACCCTTGCTATACATCTACTGTGACCCCCAAACTAATCGTTGACTTACTAGCAACAAAAAAGTCCATTTCCTTCAATGGGTGCATGACACAGCTCTTTATCATGCACTTCTTTGGAGGGATTGAGATCTTCATCCTTACTGGAAATGGCCTACGACTGCTACGTGGCCATCTGCAAGCCTCTGCATTATACTGTCATCATGAGCAGAAGAAGATGTGATGCTCTGATTGCTGCTTCCTGTGCGGGAGGATTCCTTCATTCCTTTGGTCAGTTCCTCCTTTGCCATCTTGTTACCCTACTGTGGCCCCAGTGAAATAGATCACTACTTATGCGATGAGTATCCTTTCCTTAATCTGGCCTGCACTGACACAAGAAGAATCGGTTTCTTGGTCATTGCCAATTCTGGCCTGATGGGCCTCATGACTTTTGTAGTCTTGTTGATGTCTTCTGCTGTGATCTTATATACCGTCAGGTTCTACTCAGTGGAGAATCGCCACAAAGCTCTTTTGACATGCAGTTCATGTATCACTGTGGTGGTCCTTGTTTTTATTCCTTTACTGTTCATTTATATTCGACCAGCAACAACTTTACCAGAAGACAAAGTGTTTGCACTTTTCTACACCATAATTGCCCCCATGCTCAATCCTCTGATCTACATACTGAGAAACATGGAGATGAAGAATGTGATAAAGAAACTGTGGAGTCAAATCATAGGACATAAAGAAAGCAGACTGAAAGACATCCCTGACTTTCAACACAGAGCTTCTTGAATCCATGTCTTTTCTATTCCAAAAACATTAAAATGCTGAAATTTTGCCTATGTCTCATACCTAGCAATATGTGTAGGACCAAATATGAGCAAAAGTTCACTAGTCTCTGAATTTATTCATATCTTATCTTAACTGTTCTTTGTTTCCTGGTTCCCTTGATCAGATCTCTTCTACCCATTGATCTTTTGGCTTGTCAACTAATCTCTATATTTAGCAGCAGGCTATCCAGAGTAATGTGCAACTCAAATGAACAGTGAGAGCCCATGTAGCCATAGATTTGTGGCACTCAATACGTAAAAGGAGGTCTCAGGATAAAACCAGGACTTTCTCATATTGACCCAGTTGCATTACTATTGTGTCACCATCGGATCCCATGGAAATTCTTGAAAAATATTCTAACATATTTTTCTTGTTTTTCTTTTTATTCATTAATTCGTTTATTTGCATTATTATTATATTTTGTTGACAAATGATAATTGTACAAAGTTACATGATATTGTGTGATATTTTGATAATTGGAATGTATACTTGTGTAATGTTAAAATTTTGGTGTTCACAAGGCAGGATCTTGGGTAAGAAGACTGACAAGGCCTTGAAAATAAAACTTAAAAATAAAATGTTTTTATTGCTTTTCATTTTCTTCTTGTAATAAATGTTTGGATGAGAGATTATTAAAACATGTGCAAACCTAAAGAACAAAACGAAACAAAAAATTTTTGGTCTCAGAAACTAGGCTCTCTGAGTTTAGAGTTTACATGTGTGTATTGCCTAGATATGATGTAGATGTTGGCAAACTTTGTCAGTATTATCTGTAATTGAGGATAATGTCACTTGACAAATTCTTGTTCTGAAAATATTTTAATTTATTTTATAAAGAATACAAAAATGAAAGGTTGTGAAAGAAGATTGTAGAAAAATGCACAAAGGAGGGACCAATAGAGGGCATATGGTTACTTCGCTGGACCTCACATGGCTGACCATGGTTCAAGTCTCAGACCCATTTGCTTGAAACTCATGCTGGGCAATATGTGTGTTCATGCCTAAGATCCTCGTAGGAGAATGGAGGAAAAAGGGATTGTGGTGTGGCCATCCCCCCTGGGGAGTGATTTATCACTTTCCCTCTCACTGTCTCTTTCTCTCTTTCTCGTGAGTGCTTGCACCCTAAGGCAAAAACTTATTAAAAAAGAAAAATGAAAAAAGAAATATTATCAGAGACCATAGGAAAAAAAGAAAGAGCTCTGAAAATGTTCTTACGGAAACTAAAGGAAAAAAATTGCTATCTAAATAGGTTATTAGAAAATTGATGAAGAAAATGTTAAAAACGTGTATATCAAAAAGGAGATGTGGGAACCAGCAGTTACCTTAATGGCTATGTCGCTGGACTCCCAAGTAGTCGACCGCGGTTCGCATCCCGGACCAGGTGGCTTAAAACTCACGCTGGGCGCGTGTGCGTGCGTGCCCAAGATCCCGAGAGGAGAATGGAGGAGAAGGGATTGTGGCATGACCATCCCCCCTGGGGGGTGATTTCCCGCTTTCTGTCTCTATGTCTCTCTCTGTCTGTCTGGCGAGTGCACGCGCCCTATAGCGAAAAACCTCTCCAAAAAAAAAAAAAAAAGTAGATGTGTGTGAAAGTGAATAGTTAGAAAGAATCAGAAGGAAAATAAGCTAGAAAAATTAAAATGATTTTGGATGTTCTTAAAAAACAAAATTTAAGACTGATAATCAAATACTGAATACTAGAGAAGTTTTCTTGATAAACAAAAAAGGAGGAAATAAAAGGGGATATTGTTTGCACAATAAATAACAGTTAATATAGCAGATAAATAAATTGAGATATACTATAAGAATTATAGGTTTCCCATTATATTCTGAAAACCAATAGATTAAAAGATAGTCACATTAAAACAACTTTCTTTAAATAGATAGTAAGACATAAAATGAAAAGTCTGATTATGCAAATCTAAGTTTTAAAATATTCCTGAAATTTTTAAAAATAAGTTATTAGAATAAGAATGTTCATAGACATCTACTAATGGTTAAAAAAGGTTAAAAAAAGAAAATAATAAGTTTTCAAGGCAAAAAAGACAGTATAAATTTTGGTTAAGACTCTGGACTCTCATATGGCCGACAATGGTTCAAGTTCTAGACCTGGTAACTTGGTTTATGACTTTCCCTTTCACTCTCTTGTCAAATTAAAAATTAATAATAATAATAAAAGTCAAAATAATTATGAATAAAATAAAATCAAATAATTCTTTTTAAAAAGGAAGGGATCAAAAATGCAATTAACTTGTACTGTTACTAAAGTCAAATTCAAAAGACAACTAAGGAACAAATATCTATATAATATAAAATAATCAAAGATTTATTATTTTTTAAAGTTTGTTTTATTTATTTCTTCCATGAGAGAGGAAGATAGAGAGAGAGAGAAAGACAAAGAGAAGAGAGCCAGACACACAGAGCAGGGTCTTCACACAGCCTTCTACTCCAGCCTCCGTCCATAAGGATCACAGGAATGGAAACCTGCTTCTGACATACACAGAAAGATCTAAGGACGCCAACCTAGGACCTTCCCATGTGACCTCAGCATCATGTGTGCTCTGCTACAACCATCTGCCTGGCCCGGTTTACTGTTGTTTGTTTGTTTGTTTGTTTGTTTTTGTCTTTTTGGAGAGGTTTTTGCTATAGGGTGTGTGTGCTCACCAGACAGACAGACAGAGACAGAGAGACAGAAAGCGAGAAATCACCCCCCCCCCCCCAAGGCGGATAGTCACGCCACAATCCGTTCTCCTCCATTCTTCTCTCAGGATCTTGGGCATGCATGCACGTGCGCCTGGCGTGAGTTTAAGCAACCGGGTCCAGGACTCGAACCGCAGCTACATGGGAGTTCAGCGACATAGCCATTACGCTAACTGCTGGTCCCTGGTTTACTATTTTTTAAAGCTTCCATAAATTCGGGCCAGCAGATGGCATAATGGTTACATAGTTGGATTCCCATGTCTGTTTCTTCTTTTAGTCTCTAGCTTTATTGGATGCAAGGACTAGGTCTGTTTTAACTACCATTAGATACATTGTCTACACTGAGTTTTAACCAACTCAGACTTTGATATTTAGGGGTAGATGAAAATAAATAGTCTTTGAATGAACAAATTAGATAATTTTGGGTTTTGTTCTAGTCCTCTATGTTTCCTATAATGCAAATATGAAATTTGAATCAGAATAAATAATGTATAATGACACTACTCACTTAACTATAGAGTTCTATTCCTATGACTAGGTCATTAAGCAAAGTGAAAGATAAGCAAGGAGCCTAAAGATGAATGTCTTGTGGTGTGTCATGTAAGCATCAGGTATGTTTTTTTCTTTTTTTAGAGTTACTTATTCAGGGACCAGCAGTTGGTGTAATGGCTATGTCACTGGAATTCCATGTAGTTGACCATAGTTCAAGTCCTGGAACCAGTGGCTTAAACTCACACTGGGCACTTGTATGTGCGTGCCCAAGATGAAAATGGAGGAGAAGGGATTGCAGGATGGCCATCTCCCTGAGAGGAGATTTCTCACTTTCTGTTTTTCTGTCTCTCTCTTTCTGGTGAGCACATGCACCCTATAGCAAAAACTTCTCAAAAAAAAATTACTTATTTTATTTATTATTATTTTTAGAGAGTTTTTGTTTGTTTGTTTTTGCCTTTGGGCTCATGCACTTGCAGAGAGAGAGACAGAGATAGTGAGAGGGAAAGTGAGAAATCACCCCGTGGGGGATGACCACCCCACAATCCCTTCTTCTCCATTTTCCATTCTTCTCCATTCTCCTCCTGGAATCATGTATACTTTGCATGATTTTCAAGCCACCAAGTCCAGAACTGTGTTTGGTCATGTGGGAGTCCAGCGACATACCACTACACCATCTGTTGCCCACTATTATTATTATTTTTTAATCGGTTTGAGTCTCAGACTGGAGGCTTGAAATTTACACCAAGTCCTTATACGTGCATACCCAAAAGCCCAAGAAGAAATGGAGGAGATAGGATTGTGGAGTGGCCATCCTCCCTAATGGAGATGATTTCTCACTTTCTCTCTCTGTCTCTCCATTGAGCATTCACGCTCTATACAAAAACTACCCCCCCCCAAAAAAAAAAAAACCCACAGTTGTAAAAAAGAAAAACAAGCTTTTTTGTTCTTGGGTTGTTTTTCTCTGTTTGTTTTCAGAGATCAAATAAAAGTTCTAGTGTCTTAGCAAGCTTGTTTTACTGGAAGGAATTAAATCTTAAGTATTTGGTGTACTGTCTATTCTTTTAATCATGGCCATAGAGTTTTCTGTGTTGCCCATTGCAGCTCAACTCCAGCCTCTGTCAGTCACCTGATTCTGGCCTATCCTGACATATGGGCAAAGTTTTTCCTTAGTTTCCTTGTCCTGTCTGTAATTTTTGTGCTTTGGGAACTGATTCAATAGGGAATATAATAATTCACTTTGGCATAGTATTTCTTATGGAGAAACTGAAGTCATGAACTGAATTTATAGCAAACTATACTGATGGGAAATTTCTAAATCCTCAGAGACACAGAGCTGTTCTATATGTTTTCTCAGAATTTACATTAAATGCCAATTTAATATGAAAAATTGTACATCATTTTCACTAGAGGCAAAGGTAAATGTCAGAGAGACATTTCTTTCTTAGAAATATAAAAATAGTATGTCATGAAATTTTTCAAACTTGGTTTACTTTACCAAATGTGTCTCCATTCCTGATTTTCATGAGTTGTCTCATAAGACGTTACAATCTAAGATTTTTTTTTGCACACCAATGTCAATTATTTTAAAAAAAGGGCAACTCTTCATTGAAATGTGAAGCTTCTACTTATATAAATTCTGTCTGGTGAGGTAAGTTTAACTGGTGTTAAACCCAGTTCAAAAATATACTAGTCATTTTCCTTAAGAAAAATATTTGGATCATTCTGAGAGTATTTATGACATAACCCCTCTTGAAAAACATTGTAAACAATCCAGAATCACTAAAAATGCTATTTTAATAGTTTTGAGAGAGTTTCTTCTTTGCCTTTGAATCATAATAAACCACTAGTGATGGTGAACTTACAATGTGCGTGTTAGCTATGCCAATTTTCAGGTTCCTAACACTCAGCTGATACTGAAATGCTACTAGATTTGCGTATTTCTTTTTATTCTAACATTTCAGAAACTTGATCTTATCACCAGTTCTCAGTAGTTCATAAGGGAAGAAAAGCCATTCTATAACATATAGAATGATATAATGTCCTGCAGGACAGTGGGTAGACTCAGTGAAGAGGCTGACTGCAAAATTATTAAAATGCAAAATACCAGCAGGTACTAAGAACTATGGAGAAACTGAATATGTATGGCAAAATATTCCATTAACCTACCTGAATGCTTATTTATGGGTTATATTTCTTCTTCTATGTATAATTTAAAGAACGCTTTTGAGATGAAGAATAATCATCAAAGGGAAGATATGAAGACATCTAATTTGGGTAGAGTTAGTGAATACAAAAGAAAGAAAAATCTTTAAGTGACTGGAGTAAGCAAGAAGTTTACTTCCAGGTTTGAGGACAAAGTCAGCTCAAGCTTCACCAGTATAAAATGTTTTGTTTAGTGAGCGATGTTTCCCCTCAGCGAGAAATCCTAGCTTCATATAAGAAAGAAGATATTGGGACCAGCAGTTAGCGTAATGGCTATGTCGCTGGACTCCCACATAGTCGACCGAGGTCTCGGTGGCTTAAAACTCACGCCGGGTGCGTGTGCATGCTGTGCCCAAGATCCCAAGAGGAGAATGGAGGAGAAGGGATTGTGGCGTGACCATCGCCCCTGGGGGGAGATTTCTCGCTTTCTGTCTCTATGTCTCTCTCTGTCTGTCTGGTGAGCGCACGCGCCCTATAGCGAAAACCTCTCCAAAAAAAAAAAAGAAAGAAAGAAGATATTATAGCAGTATAGCTATGCTATTTTTTTATCTGCCTACTTTTACTTATCCATATTGAAGCATTATTAATAAATTTTTAAATTTTATAAAAAGAGTGACATTAAAATTTGTGTTTGATATGATAAAATGCTTAATAGTAATGATAATAAATATTTATTAATTATTAATTGTACTATACCAGGTTTTGTGACATTGTAAAACTTTTGGTTCTATTGATAATATATAATATATAATTAATAATATATAATATTATGTGTGTGTGTATGTGTGTGTGTGTCTCTTTTTAGAAAGATTTTTGCTATAGGGCACATGCGCTCACTGGAGAGACAGAAAGACAGAAAGTGAGAAATCACCCTTCAGGGGGATGGCCATGCCATGATCCTTTCTTCTTCATTCTCCTCTCAGGATTTTGGGCATGCACACATACATGCCCTGTGTGAGTTTTAAGCCACTTGGTCAGGGATTTGAACTGCAGTCTACTATGTGGGAGTTTGGCAAAGTAACCATTATGCCATCTGCTGGTCCCAAAATCTTTTTAAAAGTACAAAAATATTATTTTAACCTAGTCTCTTAATAGCATTTAGCTTTGGTTAGAATAAGTCACATCTAGTTTAATATATAAGGTAGAAATCATCAACCATGTTAAAAATATGTTTTAATCCATTTCAAAATTATAATTATTAGTTTACTTATTTTATTCATGAGAGAGAGTGCCACATGAGAAAGAGAAAAGTACTCTACATGATGTCTTTTGATTATGCAACCTCCTCCCAGCCTTCCAGATCCTGGGCATGCTAGTACATACCCTGCACGTTTCTGGGGAATCTAATCATGCAGTGAGCCATGTGTAATAAAGCACAATACTAAATGCACCACTGAAGCTAGACCCATTTAAAAATTATTGATCTGGGATGAGCAGGTCATGTAATGGTTAAATCTCTGGATTCCCAAATAGTCAACTGCAGTTCAAGTCTCAGACCTGGTGGCTTAAAACTCATGCCAGATGCATGTGCATTGTGCCCCAAATCCCAAGAGGGATTGGGGAATGGAGGAGAATGAATTTCTGCATGGCCATCCCCCCAGGGGGAAGTTTCTAACTTTCCTTTTCTCTGTCTCTCTGTCTCTCTGGTGAGCACACCCACTCTATGGCAAAAATCTCTCTTAAAAGAATTATTGATCTAAGAATGAAGTTTAAAATCTGAGGCTGTTTTTATTAAAATCTTGCAAGATAAATTAATAAAAAAAGCAAAAGTTTTCAGTATCATTAGCCAAAGAAACTGCATAACTGAAGAAAAACAGAAACCTCATGGATAAATTAAAATGGCTATTCCCCTTGTAAGCCAAAAAAGTTTACAGTCAATTCAGAAGCATGTTTTGTTCTTTAGTTCCATATTCAATTACCTGAACTTTGGACGATTATTTCTAATATTATGTTACCATTAAAAGTATAGCATATTTTTGTTTAATTGTTTTTTTCTTAGTTAATATGTATTTACTATTGTTAATGTTCTAAACACTATATAACACCTCCTCGCATTTTTAGTATTTAATTTGGACCAAATCAACCAGATAAGTTCTGTGGTTCCATTTTACATCTCGGGAGATCTCATGAGCATCCAGAGATGAAAGCATCCTGCACTTAGTTATTCAAGTCCTTCTCTAAATATTATTAGTAATTCAAATATGTCTCATCCATGGATCTCCAGAGTAATACGAAGAAAGGGTAGAGCAAAGTCACCATGGTGATCCCCTTGAAAATATCTCCACATGGAACGATACATAGAAAAGAATAAGATCTTTTCCTAGCAATACTTTATTGATTGTTATTGAACAAACTTCAAGTATTTTTTATTAGTACTTCTTCCTTCCAATCTGTTGTCACTCATCTTTCTTATTCTTTGGCAAACCTTTGGAGTTATGCAAATTTTGTTAATTGCCAGTTGTTCAAACATTGAAAAACAAATACCCATCAAGTCAGTCTATGGCCTAGGCATAAGAAAACTCACATCTGTGACCATGACTCTGAATACAGGGGCTAACTCTGGTTTTCCAAATAAGTGTATAGGATAGCCCCCTAAATACATCTGAGAAGGAATAAGCTGGTCAATTTATGACCTTCTCTATTGATAATGGAAAAAAAGGTATTAATCTCAGGTAAATATATACTGTGCTTCTGTGCTGAGCTGGTTTTCATTTATTCTCCTTTTAATTTAATTTTGAAATGACACATAATAATCATACACATTTATGGTATAGAGTATGATATTTCAATACATGTATATAATGCTTTCTCCTTATATTTTTTTCTCTGAAGTTAAAAACACAGTTTGTTCTTCTTTCTTTCTATCTTGCATATGTTAGCATTTGGTCGTAATATTCTACTTCTTTACCTAAAACTATTCTTCTGGCTCTCTACTGTGTATAAATGCCACAAAATTTTATTTGCACCAGCTGGTGGCAAGGTGGTTAATGCAGCTGAATCCCACATGGCCTACTTCACGGTTCAAATCTCCAATCAGCAGCATGAATAACATGCTAGGCATCAGTGTGTGCATGCGTGACATACCAAGAAAGGAATGAAAGAGAAGGGATTCCAGTTGACCATCCTCCCAAGGGATGATTTCTCACTTTCCCTCTATATTTCTGTCTCTCTCCAGTGAGCACAAATGACCTATATCAAATTAAAGAGAAAAGGGACCAACAGATGGAGTAATGGTTACATCACTGGACTTCCACATGGTCAACCATGGTTTGAGTCCTGGAACCAGCAGCTTAAACTTAGGGTGTATGTGTGTGCATGGCGAAAATCACAAAAGGGGGTGGGGAAGGGATTGGAGTGTGGCCTTCCTCACTAGGGGGTGATTTCTCACTTTCTCTTTCTCTCTTTGTTTCTCAAGCAAGCACATGTGCCTTATAGCAAAAATCTCTCTAAAAAAAAGAAAAAAACATATTTGATGTAAAGTCTTCTAGGAATTCCACAGATAATCCTTTAAGTAAAATACTTTGAAGATTTTTATATTTTTAAGAAGTATTTAAAAGGACAATTTCAAAAATCAGTGTACGTGGATTCAAAATCAGTATAAATTACTTCTAGATGTCTTGTTATTTTTTGTTATCCTTATTAATCAATTACAATGTATTTTTAAGACCAATTTTGAGTTTTCTTTTTTTCACAACTCTAAACTTTAAGTTTCTTTTAAAAAAATTGTTTAATTTAATTAATTTATTGTTTTTTAAATTTGACCAGAGAGAGAGAGAGAGAAAAAGTGAGAAAGCAAGCCACCAGGTCTAGAACTAGAACCATGGTCAACCATGTGGGAATTCAGTGCCTTAACTGTCATGCCACCTGCTTACTCCTTAAATTTCTTTTTTAAATGCTAACATTACAAGATGCTTCTCTAAATTGGTAGTATAGCAAAAAGTTGCATTATAATTACTCATATGGCATTCATAAATACCCATTTATAATTACCCATACACCAACAATCTATTTTCAAATAATTCTCCATTGTTTTCAAAGTTACTTCAAATCTCTTTTTCTAATTAGTTATACTATGTGATTTTTCAAAGTACACAATTTTCCATAAGCTATACAGAAATGAGGAAGGCTCATCACTGATGTGAAACCAACATCTTCGCTGCTCCTGGGAAATTCTTGGTTATGCCTATTATCACAGGGTCATCATCATCATCATTACTAGTAAGTTTGTTTATTTCCATGAAGCAAGAAAGAGGGACCATCTTACAGAGTCTTCAATTCTCCTCCCAGTTCTAGCCAGCCAAGATCACTGGTGTTGGGGCTGGCCCATAGTGTGTTATTGATAGTGCCCTATTTCACTAAAAATTCTCCAGGTTAGATGTTACATCATATGTTCACACTAGTTAAAACTATTTGAATTTTTTTTACTAATTTATTTTTCAGCAGCATAATTTTCCTCCTTATTCATAAAATAACTTAATTTACACAAAAACTAGGAAAGCATCTAATTAATCACTATATCCTTAGTTTTTTTCATACATTAAATCACTATACATCATTTAGATTGTGAAGACACTTTACCCATCATGATTTACACCTCAGTCCATCCCAGTTGAGACCACCATACACATCCTCATCAACAGATAATAAACCTTATCTGTGTCCCACAAGTTTCTTACCTCTTCATTTTCCCCCAAATTTCCTACACTCTTCCCCTCTCACACTCTCTTTCCACTTTGTCTCTAGTGTCCATTACAATTTTTAATACTTTTATGTTCTCCAGTTTTTCAGCCTCTACCACAAAGTGCAGACAGTAAGTATATGTTAAGTGGAAACAGACAATGTTTTTCTTTCATAACCTGATTTGCTTCACTCAGCACCGTATCTTCCAAATTTCTTCAATTACTATCAAATTCCAGGGCCTTGTTTTTTTTTTTTTTTTTTTTTTTTTTTTTTTTTTTTTTTTTTTTTTTTTTTTTCTGGCAGAATAGTATTTCATGGAGTATATGTGACACAATTTTTCTTTTTATTTGAGAGTTTTTGTTTGTTTGTTTGTTTGTTTGTTTTGTTTTGCTATAGGGGGCGTGCACTCGCCAGAAATACAGAGAGAGACAGAGAGACAGAAAGCAAAAATCTGCCCCCCGGGGGGGTATCCTCCATTCTCCTCTTGGGATCTTGGGCATGCACGCACATGGGCCTGGTGTGAGTTTAAGCCACCAGTTCTGGAACTCAAACCATGGTTGACCATGTGGAAGTCCAGTGATGTAACCATTACTCCATCTGTTGGTCCCTTTTCTCTTTAATTTGATATAGGTCATTTGTGCTCACTGGAGAGAGACAGAAATATAGAGGGAAAGTGAGAAATCATCCCTACACTGAAGGGTACCAGTCAATCCAGTGGGAAAAGGAAAACCTCTTTAGTAAGTGGTGTTGGAAAAACTGGTTATCCACCTGCAGAAAAATGAATCTGAACCTCTGTCACCATTAACAAAAATCAACTCAAAGTGAATCCAAGATCTAAACTTAAGATCACAAACCATAAAACTACTGGTGGTAAACACTGGGGAAACTCGGAGACATTGGGGTAGGCAAAGACTTCTTAAGCAAGACCACCAAAGCACAGGCAATAATTCCCCAAATAGACAGGTGGGATTAAATCAGATTAAGGAGGTTCTGCACAGCAAAGGACACTGTAATTAGTGTAATTTGACAACCCTTGGAACTGGAGAGAATGTTTGTTAACTGTGCCTCAAATAAGGGACTGATAACTAGGATACACAGGGCATTCAAGCAGCTTACCCAGAAGAAAATGATTACCCCTCCTGCCTGGGAGGAAGAAGCAGAAGGGATTATTAACAAAACAATGGGTAGTTTCTTATATGAAGCTAGGATTTCTCGCTGAGGGGAAACATCGCTCACTAAACAAAACATTTTATACTGGTGAAGCTTGAGCTGACTTTGTCCTCAAACCTGGAAGTAAACTTCTTGCTTACTCCAGTCACTTAAAGATTTTTCTTTCTTTTGTATTCACTAACTCTACCCAAATTAGATGTCTTCATATCTTCCCTTTGATGATTATTCTGATTGTCTTCTTTACTATTAAGTATTTGAATCCTTCAATTTCTACCATATAGTGCCATTTGGTATAAATTGAGGAGGGATATACAGAGTTTGTATTTCATAGTCTGGCTTATTTTCACTTAGCATTAAGTCTTCTATATTCACTCATTATATAAAGGACAGAAACTCACTGTTCTTTATAGTGAGTAGTATCCCATACTGTGTATGTGCCACATTTTTAAATCTAGTCATCAATTTTGTAGTACTTATGTTGATTCTATGTCTTAGTAATTGTGAATAATATGCAATAAACATGGATGTGGGAGTGTCTTTCTGACTGAGTACTTCTTTATCTTTTGGGTAAATACCAAAGAGTGGAATTAATGGGTTATAAGGTAGTTCTCTTAAATCAAAACAAGATGGTACTTACACAAAACAGACACGTAGACCTATGGAACAGAATAGAGAGCCCAGAAATAAGTCTCAAAACTAGCATACAGACAAGTGATTTTTGACAGGCAATATACTATCTAGTGACAAAAAGAAACTCTTTCAGCAAATGGTTCTGGAAGAACTGGATATCCACTTGCACAAAAATGAGACTAAACTTCTGTCTCCCACTATTTATAAAAATCAACTGACAGTGGATAAAATACCTAAATGTGAAGCCTCTAAATATAAAATTTCTTGTGTAAAAAAACAGGAGAAACACTTGAAGACATTGGAGTAGGCACAGATTTCTTAAATAAAACCCCTAAAATGCAAGCAACAATTCCAAAAATAGACAAGAAGGATTACATGAAGCTAAAAAGATTCTGCACAGCAAAGGAAACAATTCATACCAGCAGTTAGCGTAATGGCTATGTTGCTGGACTACCACGTAGTTCATGTCCTGGACCCGGTGGCTTAAAACACGCCGGGCGCGTGTGCGTGCGTGCCCAAGATCCCAAGAGGAGAATGGAGGAGAAGGGAATGTGGCATGTCCATCCCCCCTGGGGGGTGATTTCTCGCTTTCTGTCTCTCTGTCTCTGTCTGGCGAGTGCATGCGCCCTGTAGCAAAAACCTCTCCAAAAAAAAAAAAAAAAAAGAAAAGAAACAATTCATAAAGCAAAAATAAAAATCAAAGAATGAGAGAAAATATTTGAAAACTACTTCAGACAAGTAGTTAATAACGAGCATATATAGGGAACTCAATCATCGCAGCCACTTTAAAACAAATAATCTCATTTAAAAATAGACAAGCTGAACAGGCAACACTCAAAGGAAAACATGGTCTGCCCACGTGGGTGTCAACTTGGACATCTCTCACTTTTTTTTTTTTTAGAGAGAGAGATTTTTGCTATATGGTGCATATGCTTCCTAGAGAGACAGAGACAATGAAAGTGAACATGAGATCATCCCCCAAGGCTGCTGACCATGATGCAATACTTTCCCCTCTTCCCCTCTTGAGAACCTAGACACATATATACACATGCCTAGCATGAATTTCAGGCTGCTGGGTCTGGGACTCAAACCACAATCAACTACGTTGGAGTCAAGTGACATAACTGTTATGCCATCTGCTGGTCCCATCCCTCACTTTTTTAAAACCAATTATCAGGACCAGCAGATGGCATAGAAATTATGTTGCTGAACTCCCACATGACTGACTGCAGTTCTAATCCCAGACCTAGTGGCTTAATATTCACGCTGGGCATATGCATGTGCATACCCAAGTTCCTGGGAAGAGAATGGAAGAGAAGGGATTGCAGTATGGCCATCCCCCACAGAGGGAGTGATTACTCACGTTCCCTCTCACTGTCTGTCTCTCCAGTGAGCACATGTGCCCTATAGCAAAAATCTCACTGAAAAATAAAACAAGTGAGAGGTAATGTTAAATATGACACTCACATGGGCAAACCATTCACATCAATTTTCAGGGAGAAAATTCACTTTGTTAGTACCCTAATTGAAGAACAATGATTAACAGCAGAAACAATAGCCAATACCATAGACATCTTAATTGGTTCAGCTTTTACACAATTGAGACTGAATAAAAGTTGAGAAAACATTCTGCTTGATGGGTGCCAAAATTGTTGTGTCCAAACAGGTGTAGACATGAGCAGGAATTTCAATGAAAATTTTAAACAAGCAGGCTAAGATCCTGAAGCATTAATTTCTGAAGAATTGTAAGAGGAGATGACACATGGCTTTACCAGTAAGATCCTTAACACAAAGCACAATTAAAGCAATGACTACCAAGAAAAAGAAGTGGCCCAGTCAAAGCAAAAGCAGACCAGATAATTTTGGCAACAGTGTTTTGAGTATTTGAGGTAGTTTGTTTGCTGACTTTCTAGAGAGCCAAAGAACAAAAATACCTGCTTTTATTCAAGAGTGTTTGAGAAAGTTAGCTGAAGCTTAAGCAGAAAAATTCTCAGGATAGCTTTGTGAAAGAGTTCTTCTCCACCACAAGATTATTCCTACTTATTCCTCTTATTTTAAAATGGCTATTTTGTGAGAGCTTTGATGGGAAATCATCAAACATCCACTTTACAGTCCTGATTTGGATCCTCCTGATTTTCCTTGTCCATAATCTTTTTTTAAAAAAAATATTATTCATACATTAAATTGCTATACATCATTTAGATTGTGAAGAGACTTTACCCAGCATGATTTACACCTCAGTCCAGCCCAGTTGAGACTATTATACACATCCTCGTCAACAGATAATAATCCTTATCTGTGTCCCACAAGTGTCTTACCTCTCCATTTCCCCCCCCCCCCAAATTTCCTTTTCTATGCTCTTCCCCTCCCACACTCTCTTTCCACTTTGTCTCTAGTGTCCATTATAATTTTTAATACTTCTATGTTCTCCAGTCTTTCAGCCTCTACCATAGAGTGCAGACAGTCTGTACATGTTAAGTGGAGACATACAATGTTTCTCTTTCATAGCCTGATTTGCTTCACTCAGCAACATATCTTCCATATTTCTCCAATTTCTATCAAATTCTAGGGCCTTGTTGTTTTTTATGGCTGAATAGTATTCTATAGAGTATATGTGCCACAATTTTTCAATCCATCCATCAGTTTGTGGACATTTGGGTTTGTTCTATGTCTTAGCAATCATGAATAATGCTGCAATGAAAATAGTTGTGCAAGCACTTTTCCGACTGAGTGCTCTCCTGTTCAGAATTCTAGAAATAGAATTATTAGATCACATGGTAGTTCTATTGAAAGATCTTTGGATCAAATTGTTCTCCACAGTGGCTGGACCTATTTACAATCTTACCAACAGTGTAGGAGTGTTCCCCTTTCATCACATCCCCTCCAGCACTTATCATTATTATTTTTTTAATCTTCACCAGTCTGATTGGTGTTAGGTGTTATCTAATTGTGGTTTTGATCTGCATCTCCCTTACAATGAGGATGTTATTTTTTCATATGCTTTTTGACTGTTCATATGTCTTCCTTAGAGAGCTGTTTATTCAGCCCATTTTTCCCATCTTTTAATTGAGTTAATCATTTTCTTCCAGGTAAGCTGCTTGAGTTCTCTTTGTATTCTAGTTATCAGTCCCTTTTCTGAGGCACAGTTAACAAAAATCCTCTCTCATTCTGAGGGTTGTCAATTCACACTAATTACAGTGTCCTTTGCTGTGCACAACCTCTTTAATCTGATGTAACCCCACCTGCCTATTTTGCGAATTATTGCCTGTGCTTTGGGAGTCTTGCTTAAGAAGTCTTTGCCTACTCCAATTTCTCCTAGAGTTTTCCCAGTGTTTTCCATCAGTAATTTTATAGTTTGTGGTCTTAGGTTTAGATCTTTGATCCATTTTGATTTGATTTTTGTTAATGGCGGAGCTAGGGGTTCAGATTCATCTTTCTGCAGGTGGATACCCAGTTTTCCTAGTACCATTTGCTAAAGAGGTTTCCCTTTTCCCACTGGGTTGACTGGTACCCTTTGTCACAGATGAGCTAGCTTTATGTTTTGGAGCTTATTTCTGGAGTCTACCATGTTCCATTGGTCCTCATGTCTATTTTTGTGCCAATACCATACTGTTTTGATTAACACAATTTTGTAATGTATTTTGGGGTCAGGAAGTGAGATACTACCTACTCTAGTCTTCTTATGTGGGATAGTTTACCAATAATCTTAAAAAACAAAATATCTTTGGTCCTAGGTAGAGTGGTGGTTTTGGTGTCTGCACATAATACCACATGGTTGACAGATCATTTTTTTCATTACTGATTTTTCTTTTTTTCTTTTTTTCTTTTTGTCATATGGTGCATGCACTCACAAGATAGAGAACAGAGAGAAACAGAGAGAGAGGGAATGTGAGAAATCATCTCGCAGGAAGGATGATCCTACTGCAATCCCTTCTCTTCCATTCTATCAGGATCTTGGGCATGCTCACACATGCGTGATTCTAAAGCTACCAGGTCCAGGACTTGAACTTCAGTAGGAAAGTATGGAAATCCTGCACCTTAACTAGTAAGCCACCTGTTGGCTTTATTTTTATCTTTTAATTCTGTTGTTTTCATGAAATTAGTGGAGTCTCATCAAATTATTTAATACTCATACTAATGTATAATTTGACATAAATTCTATCATGCAGATAGAAACTTCTAGTTTAAATAAAGAGCTCAAATTACTAGTGAGCAGCAGAAACAAGAGAAGAGATAGCTTGAAATTTAGTGTTTGCCTCCAAATCTTGAATGTTAAGTAACCCTGAGTAAATTAATGACTTTTGTTTAAGGGGAATTGATACCCAGAATTTTACTAGTTGTTCACTTAAACGTCTTTCTCAGTGTTGATCAAACTTTACTAATAGAATCTTTTTATCAAGCCACTAGAAGAGATAGCTCCAATCTCCTTTTTCTACAATAAAAAAAAAACTATTCTTCAGAGGTATACAAAAGTGCTTTATTTATATCCACAAATTTTGAATTCATTCCAGTCCTATAACTTGTTCTGCTGAAAATGTTTTAATTTTGATTCAGTGCAATTGATTTGTTTATTTATTTATTACAATAGGGCCCATGCACTCACTGGAGAAAGACTTGCCATAATCCGTTGTCCTTCATTTTCCCCTTGGGACTTAGGATATGCTTGCGCAAGTGCCTAGAGTGATTATCAAGCCACTAGGTCTGATAGTCAACCCTTGGTCAGCCTGTGGCTGTCCAGAAGATCAACCACCACTGCTGGTCCTAATTTATGTTTTTTAAATGATGTTTTTGTGTGGTATTTTTTTTTAAGAGAGAGTTTTGCTATAGGGAGTGTACGCTCACCAGAGAGACAGAGAGATAGAAAGCGAGAAATCACCCCCAGAAGAAATAGTCATACCATAATCTCTTCTCTTCCATTCTCCTCTTGGGTCTTTGGGCACATATGCACATGTGCCTGGCATGAGTTTAAGCCACCAGGTCTGGGACTCGAACCACAGTATGCCATGTGGTATGCCCTGTGGGAGTCCAGCAATGAAACCATAAAAGCTTTTGCTGGCCCTCCATGTATGGTATTTTAAAATCCTTTACATAATCTTATCTAAACTTGCAAAAAAAAATCTTCCGTTTTGTTCTAAACATTTTATAACATTTAATTATAATTTATGGGACCAGCAGGTGGCATAATGGCTATGTTGCTAGACTTACATGTAGTCGACCATGGTTTGAGTTCTGGCCCCGGTGGCTTAAATTCACGCTGGCTGTGCATGCCTGCCCACGATCCTGAGAGGAGAATGGAGAAAAAGGGATTGCAGAGTGGCCCTCTTCTCGGGGGTGATTTCTCTCTTTCTGTGTCTCTGTCTCTCTCTGCCTTTCTAGTGAGTGCACATGCCCTCAGTGAAGCCCATGGTTACCTTCAGAAGAAAAATCACAAATATCTCCTTCATCCTTTACTCATGAATAGTTAAAATTACGTGTTTAGTAATCTCTTGATTTGATTGTCACATACTGCATGCATACTTTGCAAAACCATATTGTGTGCTACAGAGAAGTACAATTAAGTATGAATAAGAAATCATAAAATAAAAAAGGAGCCTATTAAAAATATTGGATCAAATTAAATCCAACAACAGTGAAAAAAAAAAAACAGAAATGTGGCTCCAGCGAAGGAAGGATGCAAACACCTAAACTTCTTTCACTACATCTCCATTAACAATAAAACTGCTTCTTCTGCTGCTAATGGAAAGGTAATGCAGCAGTTATTTTAAGATTTTGAACCTCAAAGTCAGAGAGATTAAGTATGACACCTTGTTAGCCAACATGATTAGCTTCTCTGAAAAACAGACTCCAATTCTCTGAAACACTGATGACAAGAGCAACGACTACAACCAACACATAGGACACATGCCATATGCCCAGAATTAAACTAGGAATATCATGTGGATTATATTCAAAGTCATAATGGCTTGACTATCACAAACAAGTCTCTTTTGTTTTAACTTTAATTGACATATAATATTGTATATACTTATGGGATACACAGTTGTTTTTTCAATACATGAATCAGGGCAACCAATATATCCACCATCTCAAATATTTATCACTACTTTATGTAGATATTGAAAGTTCTCTCTCTCAGATATTTTGAAATATATACTAAATCATTACAACTGTAGTTACTCCAACAGTGTTATAGTACTCTAGAAGCCACCCCACTTAACAGATTTTCTATCTGTTAATCAGTTTCTCACTATACTTCCATCTCCCATTTTGTTTCACAAATTTTTGAAGTCTTCTATGTGTCATTGTTCAATATAGCATTAATTGCTATGGACCATGTGACCTGCATGCATGTAACTTTTCTCGTACCATCATAAAACTGAGCAAAATTAAGTTTCCAACATATGTATTGTACAATAGCAATAGTATTTTATTACCAGTTCTTTAACCTTGACGTGAATTTTTCTCTCTCATAGTTAATATGTGACATAATCTCTAACTCTCTAATTCCCCATCTACCTGTCTGATTCCAACTATAGCCTTTTTCCTTTCTCTTTTTAAAATTATATCATAATTCAATGATCAATATAACATTATCTTATTTGCTTTTGCAAATAATTCTTACGCAATTAGTCTCTCATATCACCTTTATAATCTATAAAATTAACTAAATTTCCAAATATTTTTCAAATGCAAGAAATAGTATTTATTTATGACTTCAAATTTTTAAATCCTGCTTTTCTCATTCATTCTATAGAAGATGGTAAAATCTACTAGTTATCATGTAGTTGTTTTATTCATGTCTAGTTCTTATCTTTGTACAGTTGTTTGGATCATTAGTATCTTCAAAGTCATTTTATACTTTCTTCAAAAGAAAAGTTTGACATTAAATTTTTCTCATACTATTTTTCATCTCTGTATTTCTCAGTGTATAAATTAAGGGATTGAACATAGGAGCAACAATGGTATAAAATAGTGCAGCTACTTTATCCTCAGGGAAAGTGGTAGGAGGCCTAAGGTAGCCAGATAATGCAAGTCCAAAAAATAAGATGACCACAGTGATATGAGACCTATAGGTGGAGAGAGCTTTCCGTCTTCCCTCTGCCAATTGATTTCTTAAAGTGAATAATATAATGACATAAGAAACAAATAAGACTATGAAGGTAACTGAGACAAGCACACCTGAATTGGCAACCACGAGGACACCCATAACATAGATATCAGTACAAGTAACTTTCAGCAAAGGGAAGATATCACAAAAATAGTGATCAATTTCATTAGGACCACAGAAGGGCAATGGGATTGCCACAGATAACTGAGGAAAGGAATGAACAGCCCCACCAGCCCAAGCAGTCAGGACTAAGAGATTGCATCTTGTCCTGTTCATGATAGTCATGTAGTGAAGAGGTTTACAGATGGCAACATAGCAATCAAAAGCCATGGCGGTAAGAATAAAGACCTCAATACTGCTAAGGAAACACATGGTAAAGACCTGTAACATGTAATTACCATAGGAAATAGTTTTTGACCCTCCTAACAGGCCGCCAACCAGTTTGGGTACAACGCTAGAGGTATAACAAATATCTATAGAGGATAAATGACTGAGAAAAAAGTACATTGGTTGGTGAAAAAGAGGACTGGACAGAATGAAGATAAAAATCAGAATATTTCCGGGAACCAGCAGTTAGCGTAATGGCCATGTCGCTGGACTCCCATGTAGTCGACCATGGTTCACGTCCCGGACCAGGTGGCTTAAAACTCATGCCAGGCGTGTGGGCGTGCGTGCCCAAAATCCTGAGAGGAGAATGGAGGAGAAGGGATTGCGGCGTGACCATCCCCCCTGGGGGGTGATTTGTGGCTTTCTGTCTCTATGTCTCTCTCTCTCTGTCTGGCGAGCACACACGCCCTATAGCGAAAACCTCTCCAAAAAAGAAAAAAAAAATAGAAAAGAAATCAGAATATTTCCTACCATCAGGACATCATAACAGAAAAAGAAGAGCACAAAGCAAGATATCTGTATTTTCTGGTCATCAGAAAGTTCCAGAAGAATAAATTTTGAGATATTTCTCTGGCTTTCCATGTATCTGAGTTGATGTTTCTTATGTACAAAGGAGTTATGTGAAAAGAAGAAAACATAAATTTGGATGAAAAATCAAAGATTCTGACCATGGTAATGTGAAATTGCCTAAAATAAAATATACGTATATAGAATATGAATTATGGACTTATGGAATTGAGCTATATTCTCTATTTATGGCCATTTTACAAATCTATTTTTGTATAATATTGTAATGGAAAAAATAGGAATAATTCTGCTTTTCTTCAATTTTACCTGTAATGGCTAAAAATATTTAAATCTTACTTTTAAAATAAGACATTTTATTACTGTTAATTATATTATTTAGATAACTAGCAAATGTTTAATTAAACAAAGACAAAATACATTTTTAATATTTTGAAAAAATGTGTGTACATTATCTATAAGATCAACTTTATTTCTTCTGTTCTTCTTTCTTTTTTCCTTATTTCTTGTTTTTTTTTTTTTTTTTTTTTTTTTTTTTTTTTTTTTTTTTTTTTTTTTTTTTTGGCCAGAAGTGGTATATCGTAACAGAGAGGGAGAGACTGAGACATCAAACCAGGGAAAGCACTCCCTAATGGTCACTTGGCAATCTCTTCTCTTCCATTTCTCCAGCTTCTCTGGATTTAGACGTACAAACACAAATGACCGGTGTTTTGTTTTGTTTCGTTTTTTCCCAAGCCATCAAAACTGGGATTCAAGGTGCTTTTGGCCATGTGGGATCCAGCTCCCTTAACTACTAGGATATGGGGGCAGTCCAAGACCAACTTTCTTTGTTCTAATATGAGCTGATAATATTGCCTGAATTATCAGCTAGTAAATCCTCAGGAAATTCAAAACACATTTAAAAACCAACACATGAGTGGTTGAACTTCTATTTGTGCAGAGTTTATTTTTCTTTGCCATGTGTACAAACATTGCCTACTGGTCATGCTAAACAAATGTAATCACTTGTTATCTATTTATTTTTTTAGAGAGATTTTTGCTATAGGGTGTGTGTGCTTGCTAGAGAGACCGAAAGCGAGAAATCATACCCCAGGGTGATGGCAATGCCGCAATCCCTTCCCCATTCTCCTCAGAATTTTGGGCACACGTGCACATATCTGGCATAAGTTTTAAGCTACTAGATCTGGGACGTGAAGTGCAGTCAACTACATGAGAGTCCAGCAACGTAAGCATTTTGCTATCTGCTGGTCCCAGTCACTTGATAAATTAAAGAGTGGTTGAAAACTATGAGGCGTAAGCAATAATATCAATTAATGACTAAATTTTTGAAAAGTAATAAGTAACTATTTTCCCTATACATTTCACATCTTTGTTTTCCTCAAAAACAAAACAAAAACTAACCAAACCAAAGGAAAACCCTCTTATTCAAGTTTGTGATGGAAATCAGTAAGAAAAATAAGGTCATTACATTTTCTAAGTATGTTTGAATTATGCCTATGCTGTCACATTTAATAGAACATTTTTGAGTTTATATACAATCTAGGAGGCAATTATCAACCAAAGGAGAAGTTACAGAAGGCAACTTTAAGACAGACTTTGTGATTAATTAGCATCCACTACTATTTGCTGCATAAATGAATTAATTAAAAATGAATGGATTGGCTTTTTTGTATTTTATGTATATTCTTAGAACATTATCAAATCAAAAGAAAGAGGGTATAAAAGAGAGAAGAATATACTCAACTAATATCCTTCAGTTTACCCACTGATGAGGCATTATTTGACTCCTGTAGGTTTATAAAAGCTAAATTAAACTTTTTACCTCAGTCTATAATATAACAGTTATATATGAACCACTGGTATGTATTTTAAAAACATGGAAAGCTTTCATAGTGAAAATATTAAGAAAGCATCATATCTAATGATTCATGAAATAAAAATTTTGTTTTTTATAAGCTTTGAGAAAATGTTAGAGGGCAAATTGGTAAAAAGGATGAATTTAAAAAGTGATCTATAACAGACTATTTGAAATTATTCAAGGCTCTATCAAGAGAAATTTTAGTTTGTTCCTTTTTTGTCCTCAGTATCACTATATGATTTCCTATCTTCTTTTTAAGGAAAAAAAATAATTATAAGACATAGAATGTTCAAAAATAACAGTAACAAAAGAGTACTGAAAATGTTGTAGGGTAGAGATACATTGGTGTAGCTTCTAATTATTACAATTGATATGAATTCTTTGTTTTGAGGTAAGATAATACAAATTTTTCAAAAGTATACATAAAACCAATGGTTTTAAATAGAACTTATTATGTATAGTACATTGTAAATAATTTAATAGGGATAATCACAAGATTAATCATAACATGATTTTTCAATGAAAGAGATTCAAATTAAAATATAAATAATTTCTCAGGATCAGAAAGCAAGACATTGTTAATGATAGAAAACATGTCTTACTTAGATTGGGACTGCATCCCCTACTTGAGATATCAGAACTGGATGAGGGAAGACCCTCCTGAAGAGTAGCAGTAAAAAAATAACGCAATCCTGAATCCTCATTTCTGTACAAAAGAATATGAAAGATAACAGGTCATCAAAATTCCCAGTTCATTTTTTTCCCCTAAATCATTTCCTAAATGATTTTAAATCATTTTGAAATAATTCCTTTTGTTTTATTAAAATATAAATTCCTTAAGACAATATTCACCTTTACTAGATCATCATTATTACTGTTATCATTATTTATTTTATTTTTTTCATTTCATTTTCTTCCATACATTCAATCACATTATTATTTGTTTTACAAAACGGATATTTCAACAGGTGAACATTTCTCCCTAGTACTGTTGATAAAACTACGAAATATCTTCAACAGATAATACCACACTTCTTTGTGCCATTAATGCTTTTCCTCCCTGTCTCTCCCCGAAATGTCCTTCCTCATACCCTCCTCTTTCACACACACTTTATTTGGTATTTACATCTATATACTGCGTTTCTTTATCCTTTAGACAATTAGTTTCAGTCATAGAGTGCAGACACTTGGTTTTTATCTCTAGTAGCTTTTAATACCACATTGTAGTCCAAGGAACATAACTACTGATTTCTGCTGTTAGCAGAGGTAAAAGAAAAGAGGGAAATTGAGATAAAAATTACTGTTGTAATAAAAATATTTACTTGACTATAGAGAACAAAAGAAAGCCCCAGGTAACAATCGAAGTCACGAACAATAAAATAAATTATATTCGTTAACCACTGAATAAGTGATTAGAACAGTGACAACAGAAGTAGAAATATTGAGGAATATAAAATAAGCTGATCATATTGTACCCTGTAAAGCTCTATAATGATCAAATGCAAATTTAAAAAATAAATACTTACTTTCTAATAATTAAAAAAAATTAAAAGCCTGTCATATTTGTAGGTAAAAGGTCTAGATTTATTTGTTGTTTTATTCTCAAATGAATTATTTTTCTTTATGATTACTTAAAAGTTGAACATAATACTTTATATAATAAAGTTAATAAATATTATTTGCAACATTTATAATTTTTTGGCTTCTTACTTTGACTAGAATAATTTGGAAAAAATTATCTTATTCTGTAAAACTATTTCAAAGGGTATTAGTCTAACATTCCTCTAGAATCAGAAGTTTTTTCTAAATAACATGAAAATTGTTAATCAATTCTTTAAAAATAAATAAATAAACTAATTAGTTGTAATACATTGAGCTACTCTTTTGACTCTTTAAGCTTTATTTTCCTTTCCTGTACAGTTAAGATTGTATTGCATAATTCAGAAATGTGCGCTCGCCAGACAGACAGAGAGAGACATAGAAGAGACATAGAGACAGAAAGCGAGAAATCACCCCCCCAGGGGGGATGGTCACGCCGCAATCCCTTCTCCTCCATTCTCCTCTCAGGATCTTGGGCACGCACGCACACGCGCCTGGCGTGAGTTTTAAGCCACTGGGTCTGGGACGTGAACCGCGGTCAACTATGTGGGAGTCCAGTGACATAGCCATTACGCTAACTGCTGGTTCCCCATAAATGGTTTTTAAAACTGAGTTTTGTTCCTGTTACATTTCTTTCTCAATGTGTAACTTAGCAACCAATTAAATTGTCATGTACTAGTATACAACCAAATCCCATGGAGAAATAGATAAAAATTATCAGAACGTGAATTTACTGAGTGTGATTGAGTAAACTTCAATTTATATAATCTGTCAGTGAAAAAAATAAATTTAATAATAGATTGTTTATCTTAGGGCATTTCTTAGTTTCTAGTTACTAGACTATACAAATATAGTGAAATAATTACCTTTTATGATGGTATTAAGTGAAAATTATGCATGCTCTTTGGAATGTACAATCCACACAATAAAAATAGAAGTTCTTTATTTAAAGTACACTTTCTGCCATACATTCAATTTTTCTGTTAGAGCATCAGAATGTAGGATTAAAAAAAGAAAGAATGTAGGATTATACAATTTACTTCATTTGACTCAGATGCAACTGGCATATTTTAGGATGAAAGGTTTTTGAAAAACATAAAATTATTCATTATTTCAGATATTCAAGAATAATTTGGGCTATTTTTTAATAGAAATAAGGAGAAATATATGATAGTATAAGAATAAAAAATAATGTAATTCCCTGTCAACTTGGAGATGCTTTACTTTGGATTGTATTACATTTCTTAACTGAAATTCTGCTTATAAATAATGCACAATTAAAACTAAGATAATATTATAGTAATTAAATTATCATGTGCTGCAAGAGAAATTATAGTCATTAGAATAAATTCATAAACAATAAGTGTAATTAGCATATAATCAACCTAGCACATGGTTGGTGCGATTCTTCCTGATACATTCCCTAGGGGGAATGGCTACACCATAATCTTTTCTCCTCTATTCTCCTCAGGATTTTGGGTCAGTGACTTGAATCATGGTTGAACACGTGGGAGTCCAGCAATATTATCATTACACTGTCTGCTGGTCCCAATTAAGTGTTTTTATCCAGAATGTAAATTTAAGTAACCCAGGCCAGCAGGTGTTGTAGTAGTTAAGGCCCTGGATTCCCATGTCTGACCGCAGCTGGAGTACTGGACAGGTGACTTGAGAATCACTCTAGGGTGTGCAGATGTGCCCAAAATCCCAAGAGAAGACTGGAGAAGAAGGGACTGCAGCATGGTACCCACCTTGGAGGATTATTTCTCATTTTCCCGTACTCTGTCTCTAGTCAACACATCAACACAGGCACCCCATACCAAAAACCTTAAAAAAAAAGTAACTCTGAGTAAATGAATCATCCTAGCAGTGTCTAAAGAACATCAAAATCAGAGTTTTACTAATAGTCCACTTCAATATTATGCCTCGTGGTGACCAAACTTCACTCAAGCTAGGTTTACCTGTTTAAGAAGGTAGCTGTCAATAACTTTAACCTCCTACTATTACAAGCACACATGCTTAGATATTCCTTAGAGACAGATACAGATACCTCCTTTATGTTCTCAAATCTTGAATTCTCCCCTAGTTATATAACTTATTCTACTGCAAATATACTAATTTTTACAAAGGTAATTTATTATTTTTTATAAATTATGTTCTTCTTATCACATACAAGAATTATTTACCTAATAAAAGTCACAAAAAAATAATGTGTTACTCTTAATGTTTTATAGTTTGAGGTTGGATTGAATGATTTGGCATACCATGTTATGTGCTAGAAGCATTTTCTTTAAATTTTTATTGCTCTGAAGTTAAAACGTTGGCTCTTCCCTCTTCTATTACCAATGTTAGCATTCTTCAGCAAAATCCTCTTTATCTAAAATTATTTCTTCTGACTTTCTATGAGGTATTAGTGTCATCAATCTTCACTAGTATGTATTTTACAATTATTTTCCAAATAATCTCTACAATAAAGTAATTTAAAGAATTCCATATTTCGGGACCAGCAGATGGTGTAATGTTTACGTCATTGGACTCCCGTGTAGTCAACCACGGTTTGAGGTCTGCACCCAGTGGCTTGAAACTCACACTGGGTGTATGTTCATGCACATGCCCAAAATCCCAAGAGGAGAATGAAGAAGAAGGGATTACTGCATGACCATCCCTTCTTGGGGGGGTGGTGAGTTCTTGCTTTCTGTCTCTCTGTCTTTCCAGCAAGCTCATGTGCCCTATAGAAAAAAAAATCAAAAAAATAAATAAATAAAAATAAAAAACAAACTCTCTCTCAAAAAATAAAAAAAAGAGTTCCATATTTAAAAATAGTAACATAATACAGTATTTAAGAAAAAAGTTAAAAACCAGCTTACACGGGTAGGTTCATGGTGGTTAAGGCCCCTAGACTTCCACACAGCCAACCACGGTTTGAGTCCCAGACTTAGTGGCTTGTTTTCTCATTTTCCCTTGCTTTCTATTTTTCTCTGTGTTTCTGTCTCTCTCTGGTAAGAAAACAAGCCCTGGGACCAGCAGCTAGCGTAATGGCTATGTCACTGGACTCCCATGTAGTCAACTGTGGTTCGAGTCCTGGACCCAGTGGCTTAAATTCACACAGGGTGCGTGTGTGTGCGTGCCCAAGATCCCAATAGGAGAATGGAGAAGAAAGGATTGTGGTGTGGCCATCCCCCCTGGGGGGTGATTTCTCGTTTTCTGCCTCTCTGTCTCTCTCTGTCTCTCTGGCGAACACACACACCCTATAGCAAAAATCCTCTCCAAAGAAAAAAAATAATTAATTAATTAAAAAAAAGAAAACAAGCCCTGTAGAAATTTTAAATACTAATATTAATAAATAAAATTAAATACTTTTTAAATAAGGAAAAAAATCAATATAAGCTGCTTCTTTTTTTTTTTTTTTTTTTTTTTTTAATATAAGCTGCTTCTATAGGTATGAGCTTGTACCCATTATTCAACTGCTCAGTGCTTTACTTACTTCCTTATTTTTGAGTTTAATTTTAAGTTTATTTATTTTTATTTAATTCTATTTCAATTTGTTATAGGTCAAGTACACTTACCAGAGAGATAGAAAGCAAAAAATCACCCCCAAGGGGGATGGCCATGCCACAATTCCTTCTCCCCTTTTCTCCATCTTGGGCATGCACATACATGCACCCTGTGTGTTTTAAACTGCTGGGCCCAGGACTTGAACCATGGTAGACTATGTGGGAGTCCAGCCATGTAGCCATTTTGCCATCTGCTGGTTCTTAGTGCTTTACTTTCTTTTGTTTCTTTTTTTTTTTTTTTTTTTTTTTGAGAGGTTTTTGACTTAGGGTTCCTGTGCTCGCCAGACAGACAGAGAGAGACAGAGAGATAGCGAGAAATCAACCCCCAGGGGGGATGGCCATGCCACAATCCCTTCTCCTCCATTCTTCTCTCGGGATCTTGGGCACAGCACGCACACACGCCCGGCGTGAGTTTTAAGCCACTGGGTCCGGGACGTGAACCGCAGTCGACTATATGGGAGTCCAGCGACACAGCCATTACACTAACTGCTGGTCCCAGTGCTTTACTTTCTTCATCTAAAATGAAGGTCGTAATATCTGTTATCATTAAATTATTATTTATATTATGACATTATAAATAATAGATGTTATTTGGTATTACTATCATTATTATTATTTATTATATCTCTTGGATTTTCTATTATTTGTCATTATTCTAAAATCAAACATTCTTTTCTAGAGGTCATCATTACATGATGTTTCTATAACCTACTGGTATACTAAGGAGTTTTACAAATACAAAGAGTAGAGTAATGACAGTATCATACTTAATTCTTCACTGCTTACGAAGATATTTTAAATCTATTTTTCTAATTAGTTTTGGTTAATAATCTCATGAAGTACCCATAGTGGCATTCCATGCACTGCCCAGAGCTGAGGAGAGGCCATCATCAGTGTGACACTTTATCTTTAACCTCCCTAGGTCATCCTGGTTTATGCCTATTAATCACTATGTATTTATTAATAGTGCCATGTTTCATTCAAAATTCTCCAGTTCAGACCTCGGAACAAGAAAGTTCAAAGTTCTTACATTTTTTTTCCTTCTTTACTCTATTACCTAGCTATTAGTTGAGAACCTGATTATCATAATTTCTAAAACATGCAGCTACTCGATAAACATGTACTTCTTCCTTAGTTACCTTGTACTCCCCAATGTTTCCCACACCTCCATTATAATGCTCAAATTAATGACTGACTTAATGACAGACAGGAAGGTCATTTCCTTTTTTCTTTTACCCTTTTTAAAGAGGTTTTTGCCATAGGAACACGCTCTAGCTGGAGAAAGAGAGAGACAGAGACAAAGACAGAGACAGTAAGAGGGAAAGTGAGAAATCACGCCCTAGAGTGGATGGCCATACTTCAATCTCTTCTCCTCCATTCTTATCCTGAGATCTTAGGCCTGCACGCACATATGTCAGACATGATTTTCAAGCCACCGGGTCTGGGATTTGAACTGCAGTTGATCATGTGGGAGTCCAGTGACATAAACACTATGCCATTTGCTGGTCCCATCATTTCATATAAAAATTACATGACACAACTTTTTAGCACATACTTTTTGGTGATACCATCTTCACTCTCAGACATGGTCTGTCACCATCTGCAACCACTCTACTATGTCATCATAATGATCAGAGAAAGGTGTAACAATTCTCATAGCACCATGATCTGGAGGGTTTCTGCATTCCCTTGACCAGTTTCTTCTTACCATATTTTAGCCTTTTTTGGCACCAATGAAAGAAATCACTATTTCTATGATAAGAATTCTTTCTTGGAACTGAACTGCACATGTGATTAGTTTCTTAGTCATTGCCAATTCTAGCCTGATGGGACTGGTGATCTTCCTAGTTTTGATGACTTTCTACTGTATAAAATTGTACAATGTGAGAGTATATTCCTCAGAAAGTCACAATAAAATACTTCCTACCTCCCAAAATTTCCTCAAATTTTGTGAAAATTATAAACCCTCAAATCCAAGAATCCAACAACCTCAAATACAAAAATTCTGAAGGAAACTGCACTTAAAGATACATCATAATAAATTGATTAAGTAGTGATAAAGAGAAAATTTTAAAAGTAAAGACAGAAGACATAGTGTTTTCACCAGAAACAACATAAATCAGAAGACAGAGGGGCAACATATTTCAATTTTCAGACTAATATTGTCAACCTAGAATTGATATTCAACAAAACTATCTTTTAATAAAACATGAGGTAAAGACTTTCAGATATACAAGTCAAGGAATGTATTCCTTGACTGCATGATGAGAAACATTAATCGAGTCCTTTATTCAGAAGGAAAATAAGCCCAGATAGAATTCTGTATCTACTGAAAGGAATCAAAGGCCATCTGAAGTGGTAAATTTACGTGTAAATAGAAATAATATAACTTCTAAATCAGCTGAAATCAATATTGATTTATTTTCCCTATTGTAAAATGTAAGGTTTTCAACAAGATTAGACAATTTAAATCTTAATAGTTATCATTCATATAACAAAAATTAATACCAAGGGACCAGCAGTTAGCGTAATGGCTATGTCGCTGGACTCCCACATAGTCGACCGCAGTTCGAATCCCGGACCCGGTGGCTTAAACTCACGCCGGGTGCGTGTGCGTGCGTGCCCAGGATCCCAAGAGAAGAATGGAGGAGAAGGGATTGCAGCGTGGCCATCCCTCCTGGGGGGTGATTTCTCACTTTCTGTCTCTCTCTGTCTGGCTGGCGAGTGCATAGGACCTATAGCAAAAACCTCTCCAAAAAAAAAAAAAAAAAAAAAAAAATTAATACCAAAATTTGAAGGTCCACTTGATATAACCATAATACCACTCCTAAAACTAGCTGAGAGTTAAGTTGCTAATAATACAACCCTAAACCAGGGTAAAAACAGAGCTTGCTGCAATTCTTTCATTTAAATTTATTTTTAATTGACAAATAATAAGTGCATTTTTCTGAGATGGTTCCATTCATGTGTACATTGTGGAATGAGCTAATCTGAGTAATGAAAATACCATTATATCCCATACTAATCATTTCTTTACAGTGAGAACACTTTTTTCGAAATATTATTTCATTTCATTTATTTATTATTATTCTTCAATTTTACCAGTGAGAGAGAGAGAAAACTAGCTGGCAGATCTGGGACTAGAACTGTGGTCAGCCATGTGGGAGTCAAGCATCTTAATCACCATGCCACCTGCCAGCCCCAGCACAAGCATTTTATATTTATTTGTTTGAATATTTGGAATATAGAATACATCATTATTATCAACTATAGTCAACAGGATGTGCAAGAAATCACTCAAACTTATTTTTCCTGCCTAACTAAAACCTTGTACCTTTTGACAACATTTGCCTTTTTTTCATTCATTCTGGGAACCCCCATTCTACTTCTCCTTCTAAGAATTAGACTTTTGTAGATTCCCCATGAAAGTGAGATTTCTGTTTTTTTATACCACAAGAAATATAAGAAACAGACCTGTGGCCTCATCTGTGGGTTAGATGTTGGTACAGAGATAAAACATGAAACTCTGAGAGGTTGATACACCTGGGAAGTTCTAGGTTTGCCTCTGAAAACCTCCCTGAGAACATCGAACATGCACATGCTCACGATCCAGGGCTGGCGGCAGCTGGGGGTGGAACACTGCATCAAGACCCAATTGGGGGAATCAGCAGTTAGCGTAATGGCTATGTCGCTGGACTCCCACGTAATCGACCGCGGTTTGCGTCCTGAACCAGGTGGCTTAAAACTCAAGCTGGGTGCGTGTGTGTGCGTGCCCAAGATCCCGAGAGGAGAATGGAGGAGAAGGGATTGCGGCATGACCATCCCCCCTGGGGGGTGATTTCTCGCTTTCTGTCTCTATGTCTCTCTCTGTCTGGCGAGCGCACGTGCCTATAGCGAAAAACCTCTCCAAAAAAAAACGAAAAAAAAAAAGACCTAATTGGTAGTGCTGTCTTGTTCGGTCTCTGACTCTGTCTGTCTTTCTGTCTTTTTCTCTCTGTCTCTCTTACTCATGGAAAAAAAGTAAACTTTTCTAAAACTTTATCTTTTCTCTCTTTTTTTTTTTTTGCAAAACATTACACAATAGTTTATTAAATGAGAACATCTTATTGTTACATTGTTACATTGTTAGAGAAAAGCTGCAGTGATGAAGAAAGGCAAAGTTGGATAAACCAAATTCCTCATTTCTATAACATTTATTTACAAAGAAATAATGCTCAGCACAGTCCAACACAATATTCTTGGTTTTCTTCATGATGAAGTCTCCCCCGCAAAAGTCATCCTCTAATGGAGTTTTCACTACATAAATTACATTTCATCATTTTTACAATTCACCTCAAACTGTATGAGACAAGTATCATCACACTACCATTTCTAAAACTGTTAGGAAATCCTTCACACGTTGTCATCATCTGATGTGTCACTGCTACTTGTCTCTATGTCATCATTTTTAATTGTGGATTTGAAAGTGATGTTTTTCTAAGGTCCAAGCTTGAAGTCACAGATTAGGTCATTTTTCAAATACTGATTTATCTCAGACCATTCTTCTGTAACCGGTCACTAATAACTTGGACTTCTCTCATTTCATCCTCTGTTAAGGGAGCAGATGTCTCATCAGTTCATGGTCCTTCTATCGGCGCATCTCCTCTATCTATGTTCTGCCTCAAGTGAACTTGAAAGAACATCAGTTTGTGGAAAAGAGGACGACCGAATGATCTGCTGGGTAATCACCAAAGCACTGTCAAATGGCTTTATCTTGGAAAGAACCAGTAGATTTTAAGAACTGGTTCTACACTATTTAATCCTGCTTTGGCAGATAGCTATCAATTTAGATAACAGCTCAGTCATCTGTGATTGGAAGTCATCTATGAAAGAGCAGATGTTAATAGGCCAGTCTCATGGTTCATAAAGTATAACAATTTCTACGTGAAAATGAAATGGTAAGAAAAGTGGTATTAAAAATTTATTCTGGGGACCAGCAGTTAGCATAAAATGGCTATGTCACCGGACTCCCATGTAGTTGACCATGGTTTGAACCCTGGACCCGGTGGCTTAAACTCACACCGGGCGCATGTGCATGTGTGTCCAAGATCCCAAGAGGAGAATGGAGGATAAGGGATTGCAGCACGGCCATCCCCCCGGGGGGTGATTTCTCACTTTCTGTCTCTCTGTCTCTCTCTGTCTTTCCGGCGAGTACACACGCCCTATAACAAAAACCTCTAAAAAAATTTTTATTCTTTGGGGGCCAGCAAATGATGTAGAAGCTACGTCATTGGACTTCCATATGGCCAACTGCAGTGTGAATCCCAGACCCAGTGGCTTGAAAATGCTGGGTGCATGTGCAGGTGTGTCCTAGATCCTGGAAGGAGAATGGAGGAGAAAGGATTTTGGTATGGAGCTCCTCCCTTGGGAATAATTTCTCACTTTGCCTCTCACTGTCTCTCTCCCTCTCTCTCTCTCTCTCTCTCTCTCTCTTTCTTTCTCTGTGGTGAATGTACACATCCTGAGTCAAAAACAACAAAAAAAAAACTCTATAAAAAATTGATCCATGAAAACTGACTGAAACCACATTTCCAATGATAAATATGAAACATTTGGACTGCCACCATATTTAAGATATTTTTAAATCTATTAGAAGAGAGTAAAAATTAGACTATTTATGGAACTCTTAATTGAATCCCAACATTTTTCAGTCCATCCAAAAAAAAAATCAAGAGACAAAGACCCTTACCTGAAGGGAAAATGCTTATCACTAAGAGAGCTGTCAATGTGCATTTTTCAAAGTGGGAAACATGTCACACCTGTGGTTAAGCTAAGCTCATGCCATGATACATGGTCAGGTAAAGTTAATTTCTTAGAATCACTGTCTAAACAGTTACTGGAGCAAACTACATACCCTAATCCATGGTCACATGAGGATAAAGGAGTTAACGGTAATTTCTGTAGCTCTATTGCTCTTTGATTAATTTGGCCGTTCTGTGATCTTCCCACAAGGTAGTGATCAAGCAAACTCTAGTTTAAGTCTCCGCTAAAGTTTAACCTAGGCCTAGAGGATGTTTGTATTTGCCTATGTCTTCAGAGAATGTCAATAAATTGTAAATTTTTAACCAAGTTGTACCTCACCCTGGAGTGTGACTGTGGGAACACAGAAACCCATCACCTGGATCTCAAGTGGGCCCTCACTGCTGGAGTATCACACAGTGGTCCAGAGTCCATTTTTTTGCTCATGATCCTAAAGCACTGTTTCACCTTTCCCTTTGTCTTCATAACCTCAACATTTCCTCTTTTCCTCAGTCTCAACCTATGATTTCACTTTCTATTTCACAGAGAAACCATGAGCTGATGAAAAAGTATTCTTACAAACTCAGGTCACCCTATCTGCCCACCCTCTAGCATCCATACCCACTTGGACAATCTCCTAGTTGTTACCATAGATTTGTTACCATACATTTCCCAAGAGGAGAATGGAAGAGAAAGGATGGTGGTATGACCATTTTCCTTGGGAGGAAGGTTTCAGTCTTTCCACTGAGCTCAAACACCCAGTGAGCTCATACGCCCTCTAGCATGTGATGAACAAAAATCCCATCTTTTTCCATCTTAAAATTTTTTCCTCTGAGCATAATTTCTTCCAAGTTCATCAATGTTGTGTCTATTCACAAAAAAGTCCTTATTTTGGGGACCAGCAGTTAGCGTAATGGCTACATCACTGGACTCCCACGTAGTCGACCACAGTTCAAGTTCCGGACCCGGTGACTTAAACTCATGCTGGGCATGTGTGTATGCATGCCCAAGATCCCAAGAGGAGAATGCAGGAGAAGGGATTGTGGCCTGGCCATCCCCCCTGGGGGGTGATTTCTCATTTTCTGTCTCTCTGTCTCTGTCTTTCTGCGTGAGTGCATGCACCCTATAGCAAAAACCTCTCAAAAAAAAGTCCTTATTTTTTTAGGCTGCATAGTATTCCACTGTGTAAATATACTACATTTTATTTGTCCATTCATCTGCTGTCACATCTTGGCTATTGTAAATTATGTTGCAATAGACATGGCAATAAAGATATTTCTTATACATACTGGCTTAAATGTCTTTGGATAAATGAATACTGTCAATGGAAAATAAGCAACTCTAAAAAATTAATGATTAATGCGGTTTATTTCCAAGCAGAATATGAGTAGCCTAGGCCCCAAGAGGAGTCAAACATGTCTTTCTCTCAAGGTGATCAGGTACAGGGGTTCCTTTACTTGATTTTGAGAGCAAGAGACAGAGTTTGGAATTTAGTGAAAAGTTTTTCATTGGTCTGGCACAAAAAGGTGGGACATGTGGAAATGGGGACTTGTAGGTTATAGGTGGGTTTATAATTTTTAGGATGGTAATTGGAAAAGGAAGGTTGCTGAGATCAGAAAAGAATGTACTTTAACAGAGGCTTAATATACATCACAAAGATATTCTAATACTATGCCAAGGGCAGGATGTAGGAAGAATCCTGTTACTAATGGACCAAAATGGTCTATCAACATCTGTAGGCATGACTCCCCCTAGACCTCTGGACTTTGGAAAAATAAGAAAAAGCAATCAAAATTCTGTCTACAATACCAAGAAGTGAGATTGATGGATCATGTGGTAATTCTATTTTTAGTTGTCTGAGTTAACTGTGTCCTGTTTTAGAAAATGACTGTAACAATTTATGGTAAGTGAAATAAGCTAGGCACAAAAAGACAACTGGTCTATAATCTCACTTAAATGTGAAATCTAAAAAAGTGAAACCAAAAAGCACAGATCAAAATGCTGGTTACCAGAGACTGGGAGTAATGACTGGGAGTAATGAAGAAAGGGGAAATGTTAGTCAAATGGTAGAAAGTTCCAGACAGACAAGAGAAACAAGTTCTGGTATGGTGACTGTAGATTATAGCAATATACATTTCAAAATTGCTAAAGAATAGAATTTAAACATTCTCACTAAAAGAAAAGAAAATGATAAGTAAGGTGATAGACATGTTAATTAGCTTGGTTTAAAATTTCCACAATATATACTTATATTAAAGTTTCTCGTCATATGCCATAAATATATAACTAATTATTATTTGTCAAGTAAAATTTTTAAAAACTTAAAAAATAAAAATTCCTTTTTATTAAGCCTACTTTCTTGTTTTTTTTTTTTTTTTTTTTTTTTTTTTTAAGAGAGATTTTTTCTATAGGTCACATGTGCTCACCAGATAGACAAAAAAGCAAGAAATCACCCCTCGGGAGGATGGTCACACTACAATCTTTTATCTTCCATTCTTCTCTCGAAATCTTAGGAGCACATGCATGCACACTTGGTGTGAATTTAAAGTCATAGAGTCTGGAACTCAAATCATGGTCGACTACGTAGGAGTCCAGTGATGTAACCATTACACCATCTGCTAGTCTCTCTATTAAGGCTACTTTTAAAAGAACTAATTTAATTAATTTATTTTTAGTTTGCTATAGCCCACATGCACTCATTGAAAAGTGACAGAGAGAGAGAGAGAAAACAAAAATGAGAAAGCACCATCCAAAGGGAATGGCTATGCCACAATCTCTTCTCCATATAATTTTTTGTTTTTTGGAGAGGTTTTTTTGTTTTGTTTTGCTTTTGTTTTTTTCTACATGATGCATGTGCTCGCCAGAAAGACAGAGAGAGTCAGAGAGACAGAAAGTGAGAAGTCACCCCCCAGGGAGAATGGCCACGCCCTAATCCCTTCTCCTCCAGTATCCTCTCGGGATCTTGGGCACGCACACACACACACACACACACACCCAATGTGAGTTTAAGCCACCGGGATCTGGGACTCAAACCGCAGTTGACTATATGATAGTCCAGTGACATAGCCATTATGCCAACTGCTCGTCCCCAGCATGGTTTTCAAGCCACCAGGTCTGGGACTCAAACCATATAGTCAATTATGTGTGATTCGGCTGTCCCAACCACTACACCACCAGTTGGCCCTTAACCTTACTTTTTCCCAGCTATTTTTCTATTAGTTTCTTCTCTCTCACAGTAAAGTACCATGAAATAGTATTTTACTTACTGTCTACTCAATTTCTATTGGTCCACCTTAATCCTTTACCAACAGGTTTTCTTAACATTCCACCTGAACAAACTTTTTTTCCAATATTGCAAATCATCTTCACATTGATAAATTTAATTCAGTTCTCATCCATCATTTAAGTAAATCCATCAACAATATTAGAAATATTTGATCAATCTGACTTCCTGATACATTTTATTCACTTTCCAACTTTCTGTGCTTTCTTGATTTCCTCCTGTTTCCTGGGTCACTCTGTGAGTCTGCCTTTTCCCTGTGACCTCTGAATGTTATAGAACCCAGGGCTCAGACCCAAGTCTTCCTTCCCTATGCAATTGCATACAGCATCAGCGCCTCTAATCGTATAGCTTTAAAAGTTATCTAAATGCTGAATGCCCACAAATTTTTATCTCCCTGTGCTATGCTTCCTACCTCAAGGCTCATACATCTGTTTGTCTAGATTTACACTTTCTTGTCAAATAAACATCTCAGATTCAGAAGTCTAACAAAAAATTCCAACATCCCTTCATGTCCTTTACTTCCACACCCTCTACATGCCTGTAGGCTTCTTCTGCTCAAGGGATAGCAATTCCATCTATGAGATTTTAGTCCAAATACTTTTAAGTAGTTCTACTAAGGCATGGATATTGGTACTCTTACAAAATTTGTATGTTTTAATTTAAACCCCAAAGTAATGATATTGAGATATGGGGTCTTTGGGAGGTCAGTAGATGATAAGGAACTTGCTATCATGATTGGGGTTAGAATTCTATAAAAGGACTTGAGAGAGTGAGTTTACTCTCTTCTCCCTTCTTATATGAAAAGACACAAGCTTCACCCCTCCTACGACATGAATACACATTTATAAGGAAAAGGGCCTCACCAACAATGAATCTGCTGGCTGTTTGAATTTACTGGCCTCCAAAACTGTGAGGAATAAATTTCTATTGTTGACAAATCACACAGTCTTTGGTATTTTGTTATAGCAGTGGGAACAGACCACGACACAGTCTTTACTGTTCCCTCTCTTTCTTTACACCCTTTCTGAGATGAAATTCTGCTTGTCCTATCTTCAAAATACATCCAGAAACACACATTTCTTACAACCTTCAGTAACACCATCCTAGTTTCTCTAGCATGTTTAATTTTCACCTAGATCACTGAAATTTACTCCCTAACTTATCCTCCTGCTTCTGCTTTGACCCCGTCAACACCGCTTCACCCCAATTGAATCCTAATATAGGGATCAGAGTGATCTTATAGGTAGGTCAACTCTCGTGTTTCCTCTGACCAAAATTCTTCAATCGACGGGCCATGCAGACAACACAAGCTGCTAAAGAGGCTGTCTCCCATGGCCTGGGCTGGGAAGAAACTGCAAGACAAGGATGGCAGTTTACTAACCCTTATTGTGTCGTTTTACTGACCTGTAGTCAATTTCTCTGCTGTGAGTTTTACTGTTATTACAGTACCCTGCAAGGGTAAAATATCACCCCCAACCATTACAATAAAACCAATTAGTGATTTTGTAGGAATGTGATTTCCTAAAAGGGCATGAGAGAGGAAGGCTGGAAAGCTTGGGACTTACCCACCTGTCTGTTTTTTAGCCAAAATTAACATATGTTAAGATTAAGTTAGTATAAGTCAAATTAGTGTTAGTAACATATGTAGATTAAGTTAGTTTAAGGCTAGTTTTATGTAAATAACCCTTGTTAAAGCTGCAGGCCAAAGTTAACTCACGCTAGGCCAAAGTCAGCACATTCAGGACATAACAGGAACTCAGAGATAAAACAAAAGAACTCACTAATTGACAAGACTCAGGAAATAAAATACAGAAACCCATGGGTTTTTAAGAAAGGAAAAACCTGGCTGGCGACAACAGGATAAACAAACCTGAAGGCTCCAGGGAAAAAGATTAACTATCTTAGCTGGGAGTTCTTATCTAAAGCAACAGGTAGTTTTCAACTACAAAGAGTTTCTCATCTATGTGCTGCTGACTATGAAAAACTGCTAATATAACATCCTGTGTTGTTTCCTGAGCTACAAGATCATCTTCCTTTCCCATATAAGATCATAGACTCACTCTCTATTGTTGTAATATATAGATAGTCCATATATTAACTGTGTCTTTACTTAACAAGACAAGATTTCTATCTAGGTCTTTTTAATCAGCAGTGTTACTGCCCTGGCCCGGGACTAAAGTTATCAAACTGGCCTGGGACTGAGGCTATCAAACATCCTGCAAGCCCCTTCTTCAAAAGACCCTTCCCAGTAATCAAGATCTAAGAACAAGATACAACAGACAAACGGACTTCCTCACCCTAAAAACTGAGATTGATTGTTACGTAATCTGACAAGACAAACAGCATGTTTTATAATTATTGTTTCCATGCCTTGTATACCCTGTTCCTTAGAGTAGATTTTTTACTACCCCTCACCCCCTTTACTTCCTAAACCTCCCTCAATAAATACGCATGTTTTAATAGCCATGGGGCTGCAGTCCAGAGTTTTTGCTCTGATTGTAGCCAGCTAAAAGCATGCCAAAAAGTATTGATGTTTTAGCCTAATTCTGTTCACCTGTGCCGCCTCCAACGCGTCAACCCACCCTGGCCGAGGCTGGGCCCCAGCATTCAATGGTACTTTATTCACCCTCATATAAAATGAAGTTCAGTGGGCCAGCAGGTGGCAAGGTTAAGGTGCTAGACTTTCATATGGCCAACTGTAGTTTGGCCTGGAGCTTGCTTTGTCACTTTCTCTCTACCTTTTCTCTCATTCTCTCTCTGGTGAGAGCACATGCCTATAAGAAATTTTAAAAAAATAGTAATAATGATGATAATAAAATTTATTTTTTTAAATGAAGTTCACCTCTTTTTCTAAAACTCCATCTGCTAGTCTCTGGAATCATGCCTTGCTGGACAGCTTACAGTTCCTCAAATTCAGTAGACCCTCTCCTTCATGTGGATGCATGGGCTGTCTCCCTCATAGTCTTCTAGGATTTGTTCAAACATGATTCTCTCCATAAAGCCTACCTTCAACAGCTATGTAAAATCCAAATGCCCCCCAGATTAAGAATTTCCCTTATCACGTTCCATTTTTCATGTCTCTAGAGTATGTATAAACTTCTAATAAAAGATGTTATCTATTTATTTGTTGATCTGTTATTTATTTTCTTCTACTCTGACAAGAATCTAAGATCATAAGGACAGGAACTTTTATTTGTTCTGCTCTATGTTTTATCTTGAGAACCTAGAATACATCTACATATAGTAGTTTCTCAATAGATACTTACGGAAGGAATGAGCAAATGTCTAAAACCTGTAGCGCCAAAGTGTGAGAAAACTTGTATACTCAGATCATTGACCATATCTGGTGAAAGTAAATAAACTAAATTAATCTACACTAAACTTCAAGTCCCAAAACATTTTGAGAACTTCTCAAAATATTTTCAAAATATCCCAGTGTATATAAATTACTGTAAATCATATACGTATTTTAAAACATTTAAATATCTTGGTTATACAATAAATTTGGAAAATCTACCATGAGATAAAATGATAACTTTATTGCCATATTTTTAGAAAAGTGGTTTAGAATACAGCATTCAGTACTAAGGTTGGAAACTATTCCAGTTACCAAAAAGCTTCCTAAGCTGTTTTTGCTCTTATCACTTTAATAAAGCCTTTCAAAATATCAGTATGGAAAGTATACTTTTTTCCCCCGTGAATATCCATAGTTTCTATTTTGTACTTGTATATACCTTTTCTTGAGCTTCATTCTATCTGCCTTGGGTTTGGAAGGAGTTGGAATGAATGAAAAGTCACTTTTCCCACACTCCCAACATCTATGATCCATAGGTTTCTGTGACTTGTGTCCAATATATTTGTGCCAAGATAATTACTCTCTAAGACTTTTCTCACCAGCAAGAAGTTAGGTTTGTGTATGTGTGTGTCAGATGAGACAAAGTGAAGTAGTGAAATCAAAATTCATGAAACAGAAGGCATTTCACTTATTACTCAAGGGTCTAAAAATAGTTATGTGTACCACATGAAGTTGATGACAAGTCCAGATGCAGCAGAAACATCAACCAATGGCTGAGGAGCATGTAAGAGAGGACCTTAAGTAGTAGAACTGATTTACACGGTTCTGGCATTGACTATTAAGGTATTTTTTTCTTTTCTTTTTTTTTTTTTTTTTTTTTTTTAATAAAGGTTTTTGCTGGGACCAGCAGTTAGCATAATGGCTATGTTGCTGGACTCCCATCTAGTCGACCACGGTTCACATCCTGGACCCAGAGGCTTAAAACTCATGCTGGGCACATATGCGTGTGTGCCCAAGATCCCAGGAGGAGAATGGAGAATGGAGTCTCTCTCTGTCTGGCAAGTGCATGCACCCTATAGAAAGAACCTCTCCAAAAAAAAAAAAAAAAAAAGAAAGAAAAAGAAAGATTTTTGCTATAGGGCCTGTATGCTCACCAGAAAGAAACAGAGAGACAGAAAGCAAGAAATCAGCTCCCAGGGGGGATGGCCACACCACAATCCCTTGTCCTCCATTCTCCTCTCAGGATCTTGGGCACAGACGAACTCATGCCTGGCATGAGTTTAAGCTACCCAGTCCAGGACTCGATCCGTAGTCGACTATGTTGGAGTCCAGACATGTAACTGTTATGCCATTTGCAGGTCCCAAGTTTTTACTTTTTTTTTAATGAGAGATTTTTGCTTTAGGGTGCCTGTGTTTACCAGAGAGAAAGAGAGAGACAGAGAGACAGAAATCACCTCCCAGGGGGAATGGCCATACAACCCCTTCTCCTCTACTCTCCTCTCAGGATTTTGACCACCCACGCACATGTACCTGGAATGAGTTGTAAGCTGCCAAGTCTGGGACTGAAACTGCAGTCGACTAAATGGGAGTCCAGAACATACCCATTATGCCATCTGCTGGTCCCAATCATTATGTTTTATTATAATGACTGTGGGATGTGTTGGATTATGGGTCAGTAAGAGAAGAGACAAGTGGGATCTATCACAAACAACCTGGGCAAGGTATTGAAGTATGACTGCGTTTTAAACAATTTCTGTCAAGCCTAAAAATGAATGCCAAGGCGGTCACTTCATTAAACAAATTTATGACAAGAGGAAATCAAAGCTGTAATTCACTATTTTGAAAATGACATTTCTTAAGAAATTGTAAATTATTTAAATAAACTGTTCTACCTATAAAAATATGTTTAGATCACAATAACATACAATATGCAATGAGCTCACGTAAATCTCCTGTGTGGTAAATGAAACCTACAAATAAGATGTGATTCAAGTTCCTTCCAGATCATAGGTTCTAGTTACTGTAAGAAAATGGCCTTCTTTTTTTTTTAAGAATTATTTATTAATTTTATTTATTCATTCATTTACTTTAATTTGACCAGAGAGAGAGAGTGATAAAGTGAGAAAGCAAGCTACCAGGTCCAAGACTTGAGCATGTGTTGGCCATGTGGGAGTGTCCAGGGCCTTAACCACCATGGCACCTGCTGGTCCCTAAAATGGCCTTCTGAAATTATGGTACAGATCACAGTGCAAGAACAAATAACTGAATGATCTGGACTGTGACCTAGAGTTCAGCTTCTGCAGCAGCACATTTGTCTGGCCTTGGGGATGTTCTTGCCCCTGAGAATACCCTATTATTAAAGCAGTTGTCTGGGAATTCATTGTATTCAAGATCATCCCTTCCATCAATGGAGAACTGGCCTCAAGGGAGGCAACCAACATGATGTAAGTCTGTGCTGTCAGGGGTGCTCAATTGGGCGCTCCATTCCCTTAACCTGGGTCAGTCATGAAGAGAAGAATATATGCTCATGATGTATCTCCTAAGAAGCTGAATAAAACTTTTATATTTTCATCTAAAAATACACTCAACCGTAATTCATGAAGGAATATGAAATACTTTGGAAAGGCTCTGACTATCTCTTTTAAAAATTGTGGTTAATTAAAGAGAATATAAATCCCTTGATGAGCTAGAGAAGTTAGATTCTTAAGGTTTCTGATTTAAACATTTCAAGGTATAAACAAGCAAAAAGAAGCCTGTACATTTTCAGTGAAGATATACCCAATTTATCTTTTGAATATTTCTGATTCAAGCTTCTTCAAATCCACAAATATAGAACCAGCAGATATGGAGGGCTGATTAACCTGTAAGTACATATATACAAACATGCAAAAATCTCTACATACTGACATTGAACTCTATCAGTGACAAATTATTCATTAAAATATGAAGTATAATATATATGTATATGTGTTGTGATCTATGGTTGCATAATTACATTACTGAATTGTATATATAAGTTCACTTTTTTGAAGTACAAATGACTACCTGAAAGAATAAACCATCATGACTAACTTATGCATGTAAAGCATGTTCCAGAAATCAAAATTAGAACTTGGTGTATGTGATTCAGGGCCTTTGCTCTCTGTTCTACACCATACAGTCTCCCTAATTCCTACCTCAGGGACTTTACTGATCTGTTCCATCTGCTGGGACTAGCCCCCAGTCTTCCTTTCTCTTAGCCACTGTGTAGCTTTAAGGCTTGAATATTTTTTCCTCTCATTTTCTCAGTTCATAGTTATTTTATTGCCATTATTTAAATTTTATTAATCCTGTCCCTTATTTAAGGCAATGGAGCACATCTGACAAGGTTTTGGAATATTTGTCTATTTAAATAATTGGGAAAAATATAAGGGAGGGGTTTCACAAAGAAATAAAACCATTCATTATAATTGTCCTTGTGTTCATTAGAATAGCTTTTAAAAGAAGACTTCTTACTTACACTCGGTGAAAGAAAGGAATTACACAGAGAAAGCTGATGCTGTGATTCATCACTGGACTGACTGGAGTTCAAGGTAATGTAAAGTTCTTAATTTTGGCTGAAGTTTATCTAAGCATACAAATGAAAAAAACAAACAAACAAACAAAAAAAATCCAGCCAGATTATATGGCCTCATTGAGCCTGGTTGACTGAAAAATTACAGCCAGACCATGAAGACCATTTGCTGTCATACCTGGAGGCTGGGGTGGCACTACTACGTGTGTCCACCCAGCTCTTTGTAGCATCCTTCCAACTGACAAAACGTCTTGGCTTTTATTGGTGCCTAATATCTCCTTACTACTCTATTAGGGATTTTGAGAAAGGCGTAAGAAGTACATTTCCCTGTGTAAATAAGAGAAATATACAATAAACATGAAATAATGACATGGCAAAAACAATGTCTTATGAGAAGGTAGACTAACTATTTTGGGTGGTAAAGTCATTGAAAAGAAAAGGTTGATACAGGTCATGGTAAAGGCAATAGGAAAAGCTAGAGCTGATAGACATAAAGACATAACCAGGAAACCAATATAAATGTGTGAATTTTGTTTTCTCAGTCTTTATGAATGCTGCCTTTTTTAACCTTTACAGCAGGGGTCAGGAGGCTGAAGTATCGCAGGGGTGTGTGGGGGGAACTAAAAGGCTTAGCAGGTAATAGTCTATGTTTTGGAGCTGATCACATGCCTGCAAAAAAACTATAAAGAACTTAGACAATTTTTAATTTTCTTAATTTGTTTTTATAAATTCTGCTATTGGTCATGTGCACTCACTGGACAGAACAGACAGAGAGAGAGAGAGAAAGTGAGAAAGCAACCCCTGGAGGGGTGGCCAGACCACACCTTAATCCTTTCCCTGTTTTTCCCTCTTTGGGGCATGCATGAACAGGCATTAATTGTGTTTTTCAAACTCCCAGGTCTGGAACTTGAACTGTGCAGTTGGCCATGCAGGATCAAGCTTCCCTTATCACTACACCACTGGTTGGTCCATTAAGCAATTTTCCTAAACCTCACTTGCTGCTTTGGAAATCCAGATAATCATAAGGCTTTATATGGCTACTTGTAATGAATAAGAAAAGGTCATTTGCAAAGTGGCCATCAATACTAAGCAATACGGAATAGTTGTATTTTGTTTTTTACTAACTGTGCTGCTGCAGAATTGAAGCTTGGGTAGGTTGAGATTACAAAGTCAGGAGTAGCCTGGCTGAGATTTATAAGTTCCTTTGCTGTGTTTTAATCAAGAGTCATTTTATGAGGATAAAAAGACAGGTGTGGAAAGAAATGGAGTTTTCTTGCTCTATGTGGGTAGACTGATGATGTTATACATAAACTGGAGAGAGAGAGAAACTAATTCCAATAAATAATGGAGAGGAACCTGGTGATAGGAGTTCAGTATTAGGTGGGAAAGTTCAATGATTTTCTGTATCAAAAGGGAATTACTCTAAGTTTCAAGCCTCAGGTAGACAGGGCTTAGATATTACCCAAAGCTGCAGCTTTCAATTCTTTATATGTGAAATGAACCACCTATCTAAGAAAATATTACTCAGAAACATAAACAATTACTGCAAATTAAGAACTGACTGAGTTTGAAGAGCTCAGAGTCACTGCTATTGCTTCTCATCCAGTGAACCAACTGCTATGATTTGAATGCCCCACCCCCAAAACTATGCGCTGAAATTTGAGTGTGATGGGATTAAGGGGTGAAGATTTAATCTAACTATGGTATTAAAAGACTTGTGGGAGGTGATTAAGATTAAATAAGGTCATCAGGAAAGAGCCTCTATGATTGAATCCTGGTGATTTAAAGGTGGAAAGAGAAAGGCACATGGACATGACACATCTCACCATGTGGTGTCCTGTGCCCCCTCAAGACTCTGCAGAGAGACCCCAGCAGCAAGAAGACCCTCAGCAGGTATGTATCCTTGACCTTGGACATCCAAGTTCATGAGTTGAGCAAACCTCTATTCTTTATAAATTACTTAGTGTGGTCTTCAGTCATTAGGGTTAACCACTATTCTTATACTGTAAATGAAGAACCTGAGGCTCATAAATGCCAACAGTATGCCCAAACCACAGCAATACAAGCAAACTGGAATCAAACCTACTTCTCATTCCTGACTGTCTAGTCAGAGCTCCTTATACTTCACAAGGGCTACTCCAAGAAAGACCTCTGTTATTGGACTAGGAGAGAGAGAGGATGAGATTAAATAACATGGGACGCTTCCAGTCTCCTGTTGCTATTCTGCACTTTGTGTAAGGCATAGAAATGGTGTGAGTGATTACACAGCAGGAGTGACCTCCTGGCAGTCACAGAGAGGTATAACTCAAATATCATTGTAAAACAATACTCTGCAAAATTCCTAAATGCGGATGCCAGACTTTGTTTATAAGTTCTCTGTAATAGGAAGCAGGTTTTCATTAAAACATTTCCTATTGGTTGCAGTAGTAATTCTTCTGAAACACCACATAATCTATTCTTTGCTCCAGTGGTGGAGCAGAGTAAACATTGCTGATTTTCTTCTAGGCTTTGTTGTCCGAGTTTAAGGATTTTTGTTCTGTCTTGAGATGTCCATAGGTTCATGTACCCACTATTTGAATAGAATCCTAACCTGCTTCCTGGCTTTAAGTTTTAAAGCAAAATTCCTTAGGATTTCTTTGATTTAACTTAAAACTGCTTTTCTTGAAATTACCAACTGAACTTGCTATTGATAGTAGTTCAATTATTTAAGAAATTGTGTGATCAATAAAATGTGTGGGGGGAAAGGAATGGAAGACAATTGTAGACACTAGAGGTAGTGTGAGAAGAGGGTGGGAAAGGACAGAGGGTCAGAAATACAGGTAAACTAGAAATGGAAAATTTTTGACAATAACATGCATGATTAAGCCACTATGCAGTATATTCTGGATGGGAAATCAAATTTTGTATGCTGTGACAATGTTTAGGGAATGAATGTAAATTAAGTTAAAAAGAAATTTTCAGACAAAAAAAAACCCTAAAACTGTTTTTTCTTGAAATTAAAATGCATTAAAAATACCTATTTGATGATTGCAGTAAGATATATAGCCCCACCTAGGTGCTACTTTATAGTATGTTCATTCTACTCACTGAGGTTTATGCCTAAAGTCAGACTTGTGTTCATGGATATATATCAGCTGTGCTTGCTATTCAAAATATTTAGATTAATTAAGTTCTTTAGTGAATCAATAAAATGTGTGTGTTGCGGGGAAAGGCATAGAAAACAACTATAGATACCAGAGACAGTGTGGGAGGAGGGTGGGAGATGGCAGACAGTGAGAGATAGGGAATTAAGGATGGGAAAAAAAAGCAAAAATACAGGAAACAAGTAATGAAAAATTATTTGTTGATGATGACACATATGTTGACATGCTTGATTGACCAATATACAGTGTATTCTGGATGGAAAATCTCATTTTGTATGTTGTAATGATGTATAGTGACTGAATGTAAATAAATAAATTTATATAATAAAAGAAGGAAAAAAATTTAAAAAAATAAAATGAAATGAATTTTTTTTAAAAAGAGATCTTCACTTATAAAACGTTAAAAAGAAAATCTGAGCAATAATATCAAAATGCCAGCACCACAGTAAGATAGTTATATAGTCCAGTGCAAACTGTTTAAATTCCTAGGGCATCAGTTTCTTTCTTTGCAATGAGAATAGTTAAGGTACCTTGTGTGGTATCATGAGGTTTAACTAAGGTAATGCATCTACCATATCTGCAACAGCGACCCAAGATATAGTCAACTGAAAAGTTAATGAATTAGGTGTTGCCATTGTTATTATGTTTTAGATATTTTTCTGTACACATGATATAGTGCAGCATGGGCATATGAAAGTGATAAGGAGAGGGGAAAAGAGAGAGAGAAAGCACCGTACAGGCTCTTGTCTAGGCCCAATCCCATTTTTCCAGTCTTTCGTCCTCTCAGAGCCCAGGCTATTGAATGCATGCCCAGCGTGTTTTCATATGTCCTCCATAAGCCAAAAAGAGAGAGAGAATGTATCCCTAACATGGTCTTACTGCCATGATCTATCTCCAACCTCAGCCAGTCCCAGACCATGGGGACACATGTGTCCAGTATAATCAGGGAGGCCTCCAGATGTAAATCTGGGACCTTCCCATGTAGGTAAGCCACTTTGCTACCATCTGTCTCCTTGTTGTGATCGAAATTGCAACAAGGAATTCTATAATCTATTTATGAGACAGAGGATACTGTAACAATGACTTGGATTGATTCCATTGAATCATTATATTACATATCTGAACTTTTGCTATACCATTATCATGTGTAATCTTCATCGCTGAATGATATTAGTCAAGGACTATATAATGACTAGTGTTAGGTAGATGTTGATCGTTTAGGATAAAAGCATAAAATTACAAGAGAATGACCATATAATTTGAAAATACAGCTCAGAAGGAATAACCCATTTCAAATGATAGCTTTTAAGATAAAATGGAGGGACCAGCAGTTAGCGTAATGGCTATGTTGCTGGACTACCATGTAGTTGACCGCAGTTTGAGTCCCGGACCCGACGGCTTAAACTCACGCCGGGCACATATACATGCATGCCCAAGATCCCAAGAGGAGAATGGAGGAGAAGGGATTGCAGAGTGGCCATTGCCCCTGGGGGGTGATTTCTCGCTTTCTGTCTCTCTGTCTTTCTGGCGAGCACACGTGCCCTATAACTAAAAACCTCTCCAAAAAAGGAAAAAAAAAAGATAAAATGGGAATAATAATATAATACATTTAGCATAGCCATGGATAAATAATGAACTCCCAGTATAATTACAAGGGAAGCAATATTTATTTTTGGGAAGCATTGATTCTGAACTCAGAAAATACGGTGCACATTTCTGGTTTCACCACTCACTATCCATGCAAACTTGATTACATTTCTTAAACTCCATGACAATGAGATTTTTTGTTTGTTTGTTTTGTTTTTGTTTTCCTTATGTAATGTAAAGTTCCTTGTAGAGTTATTCCAGTGCCTGGAATGAGGTAGATGCTCCAAAAAGTTGGCTATTAAAAATAACAATTACAGGGACCAGCACATAGCAAAATGGCTAGGTAGCTGAACTCCCATGTAGCCAACCACGGTTCGAGTCCTAGACCTGGTAGCTTAAACTCATGCCGGGCATGTGTGCATGAGTGCCCAAGATCCTGAGAGGAGAATGGAGGGGAAGGGATTGCAGTGTGGCCATCCCCCCAGAGAAGGATTTCTCGCTTTCTATCTCTCTGTCTCTCTCTGTCTTGCTGGCAAGTGCACACGCCCTATAGTGAAAACCTCTCCAAAATAAATAAATAAATAAATAAATAAATAACAATTATAGAGGCCAGCAGGTGGTGTGGTGATTAAAGCACTGTACTCCAACATGACTGACAGTAGATTGAGTCCTGGACCTACTGGCTCACTTTCTCACTCTCTCTCTTTCTTTCTTGCTCTCTCTCTCTCTCTGTCACTCTGGTGAATACATGTGCCCTGTAGCAAAATTAACACTAATAATAATGATAGTAATAATAATTAAATAAATAATCTTTTAAAATTAATTTTAAATGGAGGAGAAGGATAAAGAGAAATTATTTCATATGAAAGAATTACTTATAAAGAGAGAAGAGACATGAGGTGAACTTGCATTAATGAAGTATCTGAATTTTAAACTCTTTATTTAGTACATTCTTTTTTTTTTTAGAGAGATTTTTGCTTTAGGGCACATGTGCTTGCCAGAGACAGAAAGCAAGAAACCACCCCCTAAGGGGGAATGGCCATGCTATGATCCCTTCTTCTCCATTTTCTCAGGATTTGGGGCACACATGCACACAAGCCCAGCGTGAGTTTTAAGCCATCAGGTCAAGGAATCAAACCACAGTAGAATACGTGGGAGTCCTGGAACATAACCATTATGTCATCTGCTGGTCCCTATTTAGTAGGTTCTTAAAAGTTAAGTAGATTCTTAAAAGTTAAGTATTTGGAGGGTGAGTAAATGTATAGTTATGAACAACAAGCTCCCCAAGATCCTGGAAATACAAGAGGCCTAATTATCATTAAATAAAACTACATATTTATTTTTTAGGTTTCCCAACTTTCCGCTGGAACTCATGTCAATACCTGATAAATGAAAAACAAAAACAATGTGACAGAATTCATCCTTTTGGGTATTACAGAGAACCCAGATCTGAGGAAAATATTTTCTGCTGTATTTCTAATCCTGTATGTTGCTACACTTTTGGGAAACTTACTCATTATAGTAACCTTAATCACAAGTCAGAATCTACGATCACCTATGTACTTTTTTCTTACCTTCTTGTCCTTTTTCGATGTCACTTACTCTTCCGTCATCACCCCCAAGGTGATTGTGGACTCCCTCTCTGAGAGCACGACCATCTCCCTGGAAGGCTGCATGACCCAACTCTTTGTGGAGCACTTCTTTGGTGGTGTGGGCATCATCCTGCTCCTCGTGATGGCCTATGACCGCTACATGGCCATCTGTAAGCCCCTGCACTACACGGTCATCATGAGCCCTCGGGTGTGCTGTGTGATGGTGGGAGGGGCTTGGGTGGGGGGATCCCTGCATGCGACAATACAGCTTCTCTTCATGTACCAAATACCTTTCTGTGGTCCCAATGTCATTGATCACTTTGCATATGATTTGTTTCCATTATTGAAACTTGCCTGCATGGACACCCACACCCTGGGTCTCTTAGTCATCCTCAACAGTGGGGTGATGTGCATAGCTATCTTCTTTATCCTAATTGTTTCATATATAGTTATCTTTTGTTCCCTGAAATCTTACAGTTCTGAAGGGCAGCGCAAAGCCCTCTCCACCTGTGGCTCCCACCTCACGGTGGTCCTGTTGTTTTTTGTGCCATGTATTTTCTTGTATGTGAGGCCTGTGGCTACCTACCCCATAGACAAGGCTATGGCTGTGTCTGGTACAATCGTTCCACCCATGTTAAATCCCTTGATTTACACTCTGAGGAATGTAGAGGTGAAAAATGCCATGAAAAAACTATGGATAAAACAAAAGATTGTGGTTGGCAGGTAATAGTCTTGTTGATGTTATTTTCCATCTGAAGTTGTTCTTTCAGAAATGTGTTAGAAATGATAAAGTCCCTTCTCCACTGGCAGTCAATGGGACCTTCAAAACTATTAGTCTGCTTTATTATCTGAGTATTTATAATGTGAAGATTATGATAGTTTCACACTGTTACCCTTTCTTGGTTTCTCATTCTCTTAGAAATTTTTGACTTAGAATTTTCTTTTCATCTTGCCAGTGCTTCCATCTCTCCCAACACTTTATAAAAATATAATTACTTAATTGTATCTACTATTATTTTTTTTAATTTGCTATAGGGCACATGTGATCACCAGAGAGAGAGAAAATGCATGCCACTAGGTCTTGAACTTGAACTATGGTCAATCAAGAAGTTCACTTCCTTAACCACCATATCATCTGCTGGCCACACCTAACACTTATTGAGTCCCTCATCTTCACATGCATCCTCTTTCTCTCTGAAAATGAGTCCCCTTCTTTCTCATATGGCTGTTCCTCTGATTCTCTTTCTCTCTCTCTCTCTCTCTTTCTCTCTCTTTTGTAGAAGTTTTTGCCTTAGGAAATGTGTGCTCACTAGAAAGAGAGAAAGTCAAAGAGAGAGAGAGAGAGAGAGAGAGAAAGAGTGAGAGGCAAAGTGAGAAATCACCCCCCAAGGGAGATGGCCATGCTGCAATTCCTTCTCCTCCCAAGATCTTGGGCCCACACATATATGCATCCAGTGGCATGAGTTTCAAGTCAATGTGTCTGCTACTCAAACTGTGGTTTGCAGTGTGGGAGTCTAGCATTGTAACCTCTACGCCATCTGCTGACCTCCCTCTGTTTCTCTTTAACTTTCGGTCCTAAGTCTTAAGCCATGACTAGATTAAGTGTAATTTATTGAGAAACCTCCCCCCATTACTCTATTCAAAATTCTTCCACTACTGCCATTATTCTTTATCTTCAACATTTTACATTTCTTCATAACGATGATGAAAAGTATAATTATTTCTGTATAATTATGAACTGAGTTACCTTATTTTCTATCTCCTTCTCAAGACTGAATGTTTTATAAGTAAGAAAAGCACATTTGTTTATCACTTCTATAACTAGTAACTAATTTTTAAGATTATATATTAATTTTTTACAATCAATCACTGTGTATCATTACAACATACCAAATAAATTTTCCCATTCTGAATGCACTGCATATTGGTGCAGTCAAAGATATTGCAATATAAATTATAATCAATAGATTTCTTTCCAGTTTGGGTCCCATAAATGTTTTGTTTCTTTCTTCTTTTCCATGATTCCCTCCCTATCACCATCTCCCATCTCTCACCCTCCTCCCACACTGCCTCCAGTATCACCATTGCTCTCTATGCTTTTGTAAGTTCCAGTTACTCAGTTTCTGCTATCCAATGCTGATATTTGGAATACATTGGTTGAGGACATACAATGCCTCTCTGTCATAGTCTGGCTTGCTACTCTTAGCAGTAAAACTTCCCTATTTGTCTACTTTCTATCAAATGCAAGGACTCACTTTTTAATGACTGAGTAGTATTTCATAGTGTATGTGTTCCACACTTTTTCAATCTATTCAAGAGTTCATAGACATTTGAGTTGATTCCATGTCTTAGCAATTGTGAAAAATGCTACAATAAACATGGATGTGCAAGCGTTTTTTTGACTGAGCATTTTCCTGTCACTTGGGTAGATACCTAAAAATGGAATTGCTGAGTAATATAGCAGTTCTATTTATATGTTTTTGAGGAACCTTTATATTGTTCTCTGCAGTGACTGTAACAATTTACATTCCCACCAACAGTGTAAGAGAGTTGCCTTTCCACCACAGCCTTGCCAACAGTTATCTTACTTTCATTTTTTAATTTTAGCCATTCTGACTGGGGTTAAGTGGTGTCTCATCTGGTTTTGATTTAAAAAGCTTCTGCACACAAAATAGGCAATAATTAGAATAAGTCAGCAACCCTCGAAATGAGAGAACATATTTGCAAATTCTGACTCAGATAAGAGACTGATAACCAGTATATACAGGGAACTCAGTCAGAATACCTGAAAAAAAAATCTTAACTCAATTAAAAATGGGTAAATGAAATGAAAAGATAACACTTTAAGGGAGACATACAAGTGGCTGGAAAGCATGCAATAAAAGAAATGCTCAACATCTCTTATAATAAAGGAGCTGTAAATCAAAACTTCAATGTGTAACTATTTAAAAAAAAAACACAAATCTGATTTCTTAAAAGAAAACATAATGTTTAAAACATCTGGTCATAAGAATCACTGTACTTCCCTGACATAAGTCTGAGCAAAATGTATGGGATAGCTGTTTTCAATATTAGACAACATATAACTGAGGTTTCTTAGAGAAGGGAAACAGATGAATACCGGATCGCTACAGAATTCTGCTGGTGTTGAGTTTTGTAATATGTTGTAGGTAGGAAGAACAAGCATGTCATCATAATTCTCTCAGAGATCAGAGGTCAGGGCAGGTGAAGAGGCTTCAATCTGTGAAACAGAAGGCTACAAAGAAAGGGCTATGTAGACAAAGAAAAAGTTCAGTTTTCAGAGTGTCCTATGTAAACTGAGTAAGTTTAAACTGAATTCTTAGAAGACTAAGCTGAGCCTGTGTGGGGTGAAGCTCCAAAGTAAAGACTAGAGAATAAGACTCAAGGGGCCAGCATATCATGTAATAATTATGTCACTTGAGTCTCACATGACTGGCCACCGTTCAGTTGCCAAACCAGTGGTTTGAAACTCACAGCAGACATGTGTGCATTCGTGTCCAAGATCCCAGGAGAGGAGTGGAGGAGAAGGGATTAAAAAGAGTCCATCCCTCCAGGGGGTGATTTCTCACTTTCCTTCTCACTTTCTCTGTCTCTCTCTCTCCAGTGAGAAAATGCGACCTAAGGCAATCACCTCTCAAAAAAATGAAAAGAATAAAACTCAAAATATGTGTATTTTAGAGATGACTTCAAAAAGTTTGTAGGGACCAGTAGTTAGCGTAATGCCTATGTCACTGAGTTCCCATGTAGTTGACCACGGTTCAAGTCCTGGACCCGGTGGCTTAAACTCACCCTGGGCACATGTGCATGTGTGCTCAAGATCCTGAGAGGAGAAGGGATTGTGATGTGGCTATCCCCCCTGGGGAGTGATTTCTTACTTTCTATCACTCTGTCTCTCTCTGTCTTCCTGGCGAGTTCACGTGCCACTCTATAGCAAAAACCTCTCCAAAAAAAAAAAAAAGTTTGTAGAAAAATGGAGTTAAAGATCATTATTATGTTGCAAAAAATAAAAATTTGTGCATATTTTTCATAATTTGCATTTTCTGTGAACTTTTTGAAGAACCCTTATATATTTTTCAGTCACCCTACACATTCTTTGTGATTTGGTTTCTTTGTTTTTCAAAATGACTAAGGGGCAGGGTAACAAAAATCTCACCATCTAGTTACTGAAGAGAGAGATGGCTTAGTTGTGGCAAGAGGTGAGAAACTAGAGTCCAGTGACATAACCTCTACACCATCCATTTGCCCCAGGAGTGATAGGTATTTAAGTGTGTATTTTTCTCACTCCAAAATGAATTTGAATTCTCTCAACTTATCTCACTGAGCTCCGTTACGAGTTTTTTCAACTTATCTCAATAAACATTATGTTTTTAGAAGAGGTCATGGGTTATCTCATATAGATTATTTCTGCTTTTTAACAATTATAAGGTTTCACCAAAGGTCTAAACTTTTCTAGCTCATTTACACTCTATGGGTTATGTGTATTTTGTCAGAAAAAGTATAAGACAGTGCCAATATAAATAGTAATAGTGAATAACACTATTGAGCACTTATAATATTCTAATCATTTTGTAAGCACTTTATAAATATTAACACATTGAATCTAAACTAAAATTCTGTAGGTTTGCTAGTACTACTAGCCTGCTTAAAAACAAGCCACCTGAGATACAGGAAGATTAAGTAATTGGCTCAAGATTAATCACCCAGTTCCTGGAGACAAGAAATGTACATTTAGGGACCAGCAGTCAGCGTAATGACTATGTTGCTGGACTCCCATGTAGTCGACCGTGGTTCATGTCCCGGACCCGGTGGCTTAAAACTCACGCCGGGTGCATGTGCATGCATGCCCAAGATCCCGAGAGGAGAATGGTGGAGAAGGGATTGCAGCGTGGTGGCCATCCCCCCTGGGGGGTGATATCTTGCTTTCTGTCTCTCTGCCTCTCTCTGTCTGGCGAGTTCACGCACCCTATAGCAACAAAAACAAACAAACAAACAAACAAAAAAAAACCTCTAAAAAAAAAAGAAATGTACATTTAATGGAAGAGGTATAGAAATTAATTGAATTCAATTGAATGTGATGCACATAGTGATAAAGGAACTTACAGGTACTCAGGGAGTATAGATAAAAAGCCCTTAACCCAGTCACTTGACTAAACGAAAAACTTCCTGAAAGTGATGGCATTGAAGTTGAATTTAAAAACATGAGCAAGATGCTTCTGTTTGCCAAATTATAAGGCTTTCCATTAGACCTGTATGAACAATGACAGAGGATGAAGTAGTATTATGGACACTGCTAAAGACTGAATAAAATAAGTTATGCAGCACTTACGGAAACACCTGGCACATAATAAGCATGTTCAGTAGAGGTATTACATTGTGGACACAGTCATAAACCTCTGAATATCTACTCGACTTCATTCTTTCCCACTGAGACTCTGGTCAGTTCTTGCAACTCACTTTGGCTGATGCAAGGTGGTAGACATGGATAAAATCCCAGTTCCGAGTCTGTACCTAGGAGGCCTTGTGCCCTTCCTTTTTCTCCGTGGTACCATCTGTCAAGAGAACAAGCCCAGACTAACATTCTGGATGACAGACTACCAGGAAGCGAGCACCAATATTCAGATCAAGATCATATTAGATTAGACTTTAAATAGCTAAGGCTAGAATATGTAGGAGATCCCAGACAAGACTATAAAGCCACCAACCCAACCCTCAGTTGACAGTAATGTATAATGTATCATTAATATTAATTTATTAATATTAATAATTTAATTGACATTAAATTAAATATTAACATAATGTAATGAAACTAAATTTAAAAAATGGAAGTGAAGGAAAAGGGGAAAATATTCCTAGAAAACAAAAAATAAAAATACCAAAGGCAACAAAAGCAGAGAAGGTTATAACAAAAAAGAAAAGCAAAGACCAATGTCCCTGATAAAATATAGATAGAAAAATCCTCAATAAAATATTAATGAAACAAGTTTAATAGCACCTCTCCACATTAAGATCTGAGGCCTCTTGCATAAAAAGGACCTTAAGGATCTCCCAGAGAAAATTATCACTGGAGTCCAATGCCAGGGAGATGGCTAATGTTGAAGTAATTTTTGCAATACTTTAAATATCTGGGTAAAAGGCTATGTAGACCCAAGAAAATAAGTCATAGAGTTATGTGGGTCACTAAAGAGATCTCTTACTCTCCCTTGTCCTCATCCCATGAGTCAGAAAGAGAGGATTACATCAGAAGCTAAAATGATAGAATACGAATTAGCACAACTGGACAAAAGAATAACAGTGTCTTGCATCCTAAATGTACCACTCCAGACTGGCCTCCAGTATTAAAACTCTCACTCAATAACTTAATCAGGAAGGAAGGGATGTTTTCTCAATAATTCCAGCAAAAGTATTATATTAAATTCTATTATTTTAAAAGTTTATTTCTTTTTTTCTTGAGATAGGAGACAGAGAGAATCTCCAATAGATTCTTTTTTTTTTTTTTTTTTTTTGGAGAGGTTTTTCGCTATAGGGCGCGTGCGCTCGCCAGACAGACAGAGAGAAACATAGAGACAGAAAGCGAGAAATCACCCCCCAGGGGGGATGGTCACGCCGCAATCCCTTCTCCTCTCGGGATCTTGGGCACACACGCACACGCGCCCGGCGTGAGTTGTAAGTCACCGGGTCCGAGACACAAACCGCGGTCGACTACGTGGGAGTCCAGTGACATAGCCATTACGCTAACTGCTGGTTCCCCTCCAATAGATTCTTGATGTCACAAAACTCCCCCAGCCTCAGCCAAGCTGAATCATCGGCTTGTGTGTGTGTCTGGTGTAGTTAGGGAGGTCTCCTGACACAAACCCAGTGCTTTCCCGAGTATCTATATTTTTTTTTTTGAGAGTTTTTTTGCTATAGGGCGTGTGCGCTCACCAGACAGAGAGAGACAGAGAGATAGAAAGCGAGAAATCACCCCCCGGGGGGGATGGCCACGCCGCAGTCCCTTCTCCTCCATTCTCCTCTCGGGATCTTGGGCACGCACGCACATGTGCCCGGCGTGAGTTTAAGCCACCGGGTCCGGGACTCAAACCACGGTCGACTACGTGGGAGTTCAGTGACACAACCATCACACTATCTGCTGGTCCCCCAAGTATCTATATTTTATCAGAGACATTGGTCTCTAGTTTATTGTTTTGTTATATTTTTCTCTGCTTTTGTTATCTTTGTTTCTTTTCATTTAAGTTTTCTGGGAATATTTTCCCCCTTTCCTTCACTTTCATTCTTTTAATTTAATATTTTACATTCAATCACTGTATATCATTACAGCATACTAAATGAATTTGTCCTTCATGAATACATTGTGTATTAGCCCAATCGAAGATATTGTCATACACATTATCAGCAGATAATTTTCCATTTTTGTGTCCCTTTTACTTCCCTCTTTTTCCTTTTGATCCCCTCCCTTTTACCTTCCTCCTTTTTCCACCCTCCTCCCACACTGTCTCTAGTATCCATTGTTGCTCTCCTTGCTTTCATACCTACCAGTCTTTGAGTTTCTTCCACAAAGTGCAGACATTCAGTACCTATTGAGTGGGGATATACAATGTCTCCTTTCAGTCTGGCTTACTTCACTTCGCAGTAAATCCTCCACATTTAACCACTTTCTATCAAATGTGAGGGTCTTTACAGGTGAGGTGAGATTTTGCTAGGTAGCATATAATTGGAGTTTGGTTTTTATTTATTCAGTCACTTTTTGTTCTTAATTGAATAATTCAATACATATACAGTCAAGGTAATTACTGATAATAAGAATTTATTGGTACTTTTTAGTTACTTGTTTTTAAGTTGCTTTGTAGATATTCTCCCTTTATTTATCTCTATCTTTTCTGGTGATCTTTTCCCTAAGAAATATGTTCTAACCACTTAGTTTTAATTTTTGTGTATCTTTCATAAGTGTTTGCCTTAGGGTTACCACGAGGCTGATTAGAAGCATTTATAGTTGGTACAGATGATTGTAATCTGATAGAAACTTGACTTTGATAACATAGATACTAAAAAAAAAATGACATTCAGCATTTCAACTTCATCTGCCCACATATAATTTAATTTTATTTGTTTGTTTATCAGGTTTTTGCCATAGAGTGTGAGCACTCGCCAGAGGAACAGAGACAGTGAGGGGGAAATTGAAGAATCAGTCCTCAGGGAATATAACCACACTGCAGCCCTTATCCTATACTTTCCTCCTGGGAGTTTTGGGCATGCATATACATGTGCCCACGTGTGCGTGCGTGCCCAAGATCCCGAGAGGAGAATGGAGGAGAAGGGATTGCGGGGTGGCCATCCCCCCTGGGAGGTGATTTCTCGCTTTCTATCTCTCTGTCTCTCTCTGTCTGTCTGGCAAGCGCACGCACCCTATAGCAAAAACCTCTCCAAAAAATATATATATACATGTGCCCAACATGAGTTTCAAGTCACTCGGTCTGGAAGTCGAACCACTATCCGCCATGTGCATGTCCAGAACCTTAACCATCATGCCACCTGCCGGCCCCCACACTTTGAATCTTTGATGCTACCATTTGTATTTTTAATCATTTCTATCCTTTAGTAACTTGTAACTGTAATATTTTTAATGTTTTTGTCTATTAGTCTTTATATTAAAGATATGAGGAGTTTGCACATCATCATGATGGGATTAGTATATTCAGAATTTGTTCATATGATTATTTCTACCAGTGATTTTTATACCTCCAGATGTTTCTTCCTTATGCTTAGCATTTTTTTCTTTTTATTTAAGAAATCCTGGGTCAGCCAGTACTATGCTGGTTAATATAACTGGATTTCACATGGCAGACTGCACAATTCATATCCTGGACCAGAGGCTTGAAAAACATACTGAGTACATATGCTTGCCTAAAATCTCAAAAGGAGAACTGGAATTGGAACCGAAGCATGACTATATCCCATGGTGGATATATTCTCACTTTCCCTCTCTCTCTGGTAAGCAGATGCCATACGTTAGCAAATAAACAAAACAAAATCCTTCATAATTTCTTGCATGACAAATCTGGGAGTAATAAATTCTCTCAGCTTTAGTTTTCTAGGAAAGTCTTTGTCTCTGCTCTCTTTCTTTTTTTTTTTTTCCTATTTATTTATTTATTTATTTATTTTTCATTTCATTTTCTTCCATAGTTTTGCCAGGTACGTATTCTTGGCTGATGGTTTTTTTTTTTTTCCTTCTTCAGTAATTCCTTTCTGAATATATCAACTACTTCCTCCTGGCCTACACAGTTTCTTCGAGAAGTTCATTATCTTGTGTATTGGTTGTACTTTTTAGATTATTTGTATCTTCCCTTGCACAGCTTTCAGAATCTTTTCACTGTCAGATCTAACAGACTGTGTAATGGATATATGGCCGAACTACCATTATTTGACTATGGTTTAAGCCCTAGACCTAGTGACTTAAAACTCACACTAGGCACGTGTGTGTGCATGCCTAAGATCCCACGAGGAGAAGAGATTGCAGCATGGCCATCCCCCCTGGAGGGGTGCCTGGTGTGAGTTTTAAGACACCAGTCCAGGACTCAAACCATGTTGACTAAGTGGGAATTAAGTGACACAACCATTACACCATCTGATGGTCCTGTGAAATGTTCTTAAAGAAAACAGAAATCTGTTTGTTTGTTTGTTTGTTTGTTGTTGTTTTATATATCTTTTTTAAGAAAGAGATTTTTGCTATAGAGTGTGTTCACTTGATAAGTTTCAAGACGTTGGTCTTGAACTCAAAGCACGTTAGAACTTGTGGGAGTATGGCACCCAATTACTATGCCACCTGCTGGCTCTTGTTTGTTTGTTTTTAGTTTTACTATAGAGTGTGTGTGTTTGCAGAGAAAGACAGAGAAAGAAAATGAGAAATCACCCTCCAGAGTGTTGAACAATATACAACAACTCCTTCTCCTCCATTTTCCTCTCAGGATTTTGGGCATGAATGTACAGTGTTTTTCAAGCTTCCATGTTCAGGACTCATACCATGTAGAGACATGGGATCCAGTGCCTTAACCTCCATGCTATCTAGAGGCCCCAGAAATTCTTAGTTTTAAGGTCTCTGACACAGATTTCAAATTTCAAGCACTTAACAATATTGACACAAGGTGCACAATGAGTTTTTCCTATGTCCTAAGCACTGGGCATCAAACTTGGGATATAGCCATGATTGAAATAGACAGATTCTTGTTTTCTTGGAGTTTCTGAGTGAGAATAGATAAAAAAACAATAGATAAATAAATAAATAAATAAATAAATAAATAGTATGCTAAATGATGATAAATACTACTAAAAGAGAACAAAGTAGAGCACCATTAGTGGCTTGGGAGTCCAGATTGAGCTACTATATTAAGTATAGTGATAAGGGCAGTCTCGCTGAGGGCAGACTGGAACAATATCTTATAGTGATGAAGGTATTAGCCATGCACCCTTAATGCAGGAATGTTGTGAGCGGAGAAAACAGGTGTACCTGATGCTGATGCCACAGAGTGAAAGCCTGCCTGATGTGCCCAAGGAAACCTAGGAAGACACCGTCTGAAGCCAAGGGAGCAAGGGTGTAATACCGAAAGAAATCAAAGAGGCAACAGAAGGTCAAGTAATTACAAAGATTTTGCCTTTTATGGAGCCATTACTGGATTTAGAAATGGAGCCATTACTGGATTTAGAACAGAGAAATATTCTGATTTGACTCTGTTTTAAAATGAATCTTGACTGTTGTGCTAAAAGCAGACTGAATAGAACAAAAGGAAGAGTAGGATAAACGTTTAGAATCCTTCACCGTGATCTAAGGGAGTGATGATGGATCTCAGACCAGGATGTCAGGAGTATGGGAGAAAAAATTGATCAGATTCTCTATAAATATATCTCGAAAGGAAAAGCAAGGACATTCTTTTTCTTTTCTTTTCTTTTCTTTTTTTTTTTTTTTTTTTTTTTTTTTTGGAGAGGTTTTTGCTATAGGGTGCGTGCGCTCGCCAGAAAGCAGGAAATCACCCCCCAGGGGGGATGGCCATGCTGCAATCCCTTCTCCGTTCTCCTCTCGGGATCTTGGGCACGCACGCACATGCGCCCAGTGTGAGTTTTAGCCACCGGGTCCGGGACTCGAACCGCGGTCGACTACGTGGGAGTCCAGCGACATAGCCATTACACTAACTGCTGGTCCCAAGGACATTATTTTTCTAAGTCAGCTATGAGTTGTAGTTTTATTATTATTATTATATTTTAACTTCATGTTTTTGGCTGGCAAACTGGAAGAATGGCATTTCCCTGGAAAGGCTACAGGTAAAGTACATTTACAACAAGACCAATCAGCCATTAAATGTTACAATACCTACCAATTATATAAAGGAAAATGCTAAGTAAACTCTTGAGCATTGAAATCTGGCTTTTAAGCAAGAAGTCTAGGATAGAGAAATAAATCTGAAAGTTATCAGCATAAAGGTGATACTTAAAGTCCCATAGACCATTGATTTTATCGTACAGTTTTAATACATGTAAAACAAAATTGCTCCTCTGAACTTTACTGTCCTGTACACGTTTTAAGAGAAAATTCAGCTAATTTTAACTGATAGAGAAAGAAAAAATATATACATTCCTGCCTATCAATGACATTCCACAACTGCTTTTGTCTGAAGGAGATTCCTAAAACTCAAAGCTAAAAGCTTTCCCTTTCCATCTTCTCACCTTCATTGCCACTTCCCATTTCTGCTTTCCTCTCTTCTTTCTATTTATTTATTAATGCTGGCAAAGGGGCTGGTGTATTGATGCCTCATGTTACATACAAGAAATTCCTGCCCTACCATCTATAGAACTTGTACTTTGAAGGCTTACCAGTAAAGAATATGAGTTTTAGGGAACCAGCAGTTAGCATAATGGCTATGTCGCTGGACTCCCACGTAGTCGACCGCGGTTCGCGTCCCAGACCCGGTGGCTTAAAACTCACGCCAGGCACGTGTGCGTGTGTGCCCAGGATCCTGAGAGGAGAATGGCGGAGAGGGGACTGCAGCGTGGCCATCCCCCCTGGGGGGTGATTTCTCGCTTTCTGTCTCTCTGTCTGGCGAGCACACGCGCCCTATAGCAAAAAAAAAAAAAAATAAAAATAAAAAAAAATAAAGAAAACTCTCAAAAAAAAAAAAAAAGAAAGAAAGAAAGAATATGAGTTTTAGGTAACTCTTTCAGGTTTGTATGCCTCTTTCCCCCATAGAATCTACTCATGGCATTATTCCTAAGAAGGCATGCCTGGGGTTGGCAGGTGGCATAGTGGTTAAGGGCCCTGGACTCTCACATGGGCAACCACAGTTCAAATCCCGGACCTGGTGGCTTGCTTTCTCACTTTCTCTCTCTCTCTCCCTCTCTGTCTCTATCTCTCTCACCAAATTAAAATAAATAAGCAAATAAAATAAATAAAGATAAATAATTCTTTAAAAAAAAAGAAGGAATGCTTATGCAAAATCTATCTTCATGGTGTTACGTGGGCTCACGTGGGCTCATCTGTGCACTTTAGGATCTGATCCAAATATTTTTAGGTAAAGTCTTGATTATGCTTATTTTCAGCTGTGAACTTGTATCAACTCCCTCATGGATTGGCTTCTTTTGTCCATACTCATTAATTAACAGCATCTGAACTTGAATGTAAGCTTAATGAGCTACATGAAAAATATAAACCAAGAAAATGAAAATGCTTATTCTGATCATTACTCTACATATTTCTCTCCAGGCCCAAAAGTCTCTATAGAAAGACCACTTACCAACAAGTTTACTTAATAAAGGTAGAATCTAGGGACAGGCAGATGACATAGCAGTTATGTCACTGGACTCCCAGATGGCCAATGGCAGCTAGAGTCTCAGACCTGGTGGCTTTAAAATCATGCCATGTGCATGTGCATGCATTCCCAAGATGCCGGGAGGAGAGTGGGGGAGAAGGCATTGGCATGATCATCACCCCAGGGGTGATTTCTCACTTTCCCTCTCACTGTTTCTGTCTCTATGGCAAGCAAATGTGCCCTAAGACAAAAATGTCTAAAAAAATAAAAGATTTCTCCAAGTTTTAGTTACTTGTGACTATAATTTTATACTCATTATCAGTTAGTAAAATGAAATAAATGAGTAAATCATTAATATCAGCATTACTGAGAAATACTACATATTTGAAACAATTCACTACTCAAGTTAGATGCATGGTATAGGGCTGCATATCCTATGGGTCTGATTTGATGTTCCACTTTTTATATTTCTGTCACCTTACTAATGTCTTCACTCAAACATGATGCTTTGGAAACTACATTTTTAAAATTAGATTTTGTTTTAGAATTATTTTATTTAACTTTTATGTATTCATTTTAATTTTGACTGGAGAGGGATAGAGTGAGAGAGGGAGAAAGCTCCAGGTCCATGACCTGAACCATGGTCACCACGTGGGAGTTCAGCACCCTTAACCACCATGCCACCTGTCGGCCCCAGAAACTACATTTTTCAGCTATCCTGTTATTGTAGGATGATTAGAGATTCTGATTTTCATTTGGATTGTTAAATCTCCTTTTTAATAAAGAGTAACCTCAATGTAATTATCTATTTAAGCAATTATAAATTAGTATAATATTTCATAATATAAAGTTACTATTTATTGTTATTTTCAAATTTGTACTCTCTTTTTTAATAAATCTTTTCTCGCTTCTAGGTTTATAATTTAGTTGGATTAATATTTTTGAGAAATAACTTATTGTAAGAAAAATATATTTGCATAATGAAATGTACAGTATATTACAGGATGAAACAGTCCTCTTCAAAGTTAATGATTTCCTAATCTGACCCTCTAGAGTTTATTGATATTTCTTTACACATTTTGTCAGATTTTAAATGCTATACATATGTATGTTTAGTTAATTATCCCTTTTGATATGCAAATTGGACTTTTTATAGTTTCTAAAATTAGAGGAATATAACACATACCTCTTTATTTTTTTTTTTTTGAGGTTTTTGCTTTAGGGTACATGTACTTACTAGAGAGAGAGAGAGAAGACAAAGAAAGTGAAAAATCACCCTCAGGGGTGATGGCCACACCACATTTCCTTTTCCATTCTCCTCTACGGATTTTGGGTACACACATGCTTTCAATATAATTTTCAAGCCATTGGGTCCAGGACTTGAGATTTGGTCAGCATGTTGGAGTCCACCGACATAATTGCTCCGCCATCTACTGGCTCCTTATCAGTAATTTTTTATGTCATTGATTTTGTTCTTTACTTTTTAAAATTTCTGTGTGGTCTAAATTATTTACGATTTCCCTTTCCAGTTGAAATAATTATTTTAATTTGTGGCTTATCCCCTTTATTGTATGCTATGATATTTCTATGCTTCTTACTACTAATCTCAAATAATCTATGATTTATTTTATATAAATTTGAGATACTGCTTTTTATGATTAAACACCAGTCCATCAAGGAATAATCCTATTAAGTCAATTATTTTGTGTTTTCTTAGAGCCTACTGATATTTGCAGTCACATTAATATGATGTGGAAAGATGTTTTCCATCTTTTTACCATCAGTTGCATCATACGTACAGATAAAATCATTAGTTACAAAAGAATTACACACAACTGTAGGCAATAATGCCAAATTATTATTATTTTTTTAAATTTTTGCTATAGGGCATATGCACTTTCAGAGAAAGTCAGAGACACAAAGAGAGGGAAAGGAGAAATAACTCCTCAGGGGGGATTACCACTTGTAATCTCTTCTCTTCCTGTCTCCTCTCAGTTGCCTGGGTATGTATACATTTGGATCTGGCATGTTAACCCTATGCCAACAGGTTTTCCTACCACTCCACCTAAGTACACTTTTTTTTCTATATTGCAAATCACCTTTACATTGATAAATTCAATAGTCAGTTTTCATCCAGCCTTTTAGTAAATCCATCAGCAGTATTAAAAATATTCTATCATACTGAGTTCCTGATACATTTTTTACACTTGTTTCCCAACTTTCTGTGTTTTCTTGATTTTCTTCCTGTTTCATAGGTCACTCTATGAGTCTGCATTTTCCCTGTGACCTCTGAAGTTTATAGAACCCAGGGTTCAGACCCAGGTCTTCTTTCCCTCTGTCATTACCTACTGCTTCAGTGCTTCAAATCCTATAGCGTTGGGACCAGCAGTTAGCGTAATGGCTATGTCACTGAACTCCCATGTAGCTGACTGCGGTTTCAGTCCCGGACCTAGTGGCTTAAACTCACACCGGGTGCGTGTGCATGCGTGCCCAAGATCCCGAGAGGAGAATGGAGAGAAAAGGATTGCAGAGTGGCCATCACCCATGGGGGGTGATTTCTGGCTTTCTATCTCTCTGTCTCTTTCTGTCTGTCTCTTTCTTTCTGGCGAGCGCACACGCCCTATGGCGAAAACCTATCAAAAAAAAATAAAAAAACATAGCTTTAAAAATTATCTAAATATTAAGTGCCCATAAATCTTTATCTCCTTATGCTATACTCTCTAACTCAAGACTCATACATCTAACTACTTGTCCAGATTTACACTTTCTTGTTAAAGAAACATCTCAAATTCAGAAGTCTAACAAAGGATTCCACCCCTTCACTTCCACCACCATCTCCATGCCTGCAGGCTTCCTCTGCTCAAGTGATGGCAATCCCATCTATGAGTTTTTAGTCAAATACTGTTAAGTCACTTTGCTATGGCATGGATATTGTTATTCATCCAAAATTTGTATGTTTTCATTTAACCTCCAAAGTAATGATATATGGAGCCTTTGGAGATGAGTAGATGATAAGAATCTTGCTATCATGATTGAGATTAGAATGCTACAAAAGGACTTGAGGGAGTGATTTAGTCCATTCTTCCTTCTGATATGTAAAGACACACTCTTCACCCTTCCTGCCACAAGAGGACACAAAGAAGGTGCCATTTATAAGGAACAGGCCCTCACCAAGCACTGAATCTGCTGACTGACTGAATTTACTGGCCTCTCAAACTGTGAGAAATACTTCTATTGTTGACAAATCACACAGTCTTTGGTATTTTGCTATAGCAGTGGGATCAGACCAAGACATAGTCATCACTGTTCTCTCACATTCTTCACATCCATTCTGAGATGAAATTCTGCTTGTTGTACCTTCAAAATATATCCAGAAACAAATGTTTTACAACCTTTAGTAACACCAACCTAGTTTCACTAGCAAGTTTAATTTTCACCTATATTACTGAAATTTACTCCCTAACTTATCCTCCTACTTCTACTTCTAACCTCCAACCCCACTTCACTCCAATTGAATCCTGATATAGGAGCCAGAGTGATCTTATAGGTAGGTTAACTTTTGTGTTTCCTCTGACAAAAACTCTTCAATGGTACTTCATTTCACTCTCATAAAAATGAAGTACAGAAGACCATTTGCATATTTAAGGTGCTGGATTTCTTCATGTCAAAATGTGGTTCAAGACCTGGACCTGGTGGCTTTCTTTGTCACTTTCTCTTTCTCTCTCTTCTCCCTGTCTCTCTCTGGAGAGTGCATGTATGCTATAGTAATTTTTAAAATAATAGTAATGAGGATAAGATTAATTTTAAAATAATCAAAATAAAATTATTTTTTTTAAAATGAAGTCCACTTCTTTCTCTAAAATATTATCTCCTGATAGTCTCTAAATTAGTGACTTGCTGGACAGTTTACTGTTCCTCAAATCCAGTAGACCTCCCTTCCTTCATATCTGGGATTTGTTCAAACATGGCACTCTCTAAGAAGCCTACCTTGAACAGCTATGTAAAATCCAGATGCCTCACCCCAAGTTGATATTTCTTACCATGTTCGAGTTTTAATTTCTCTATAATATGCTAAACTTCTAATAAAGTATGTTATCTATTTATTTGTTGATCCATTTTTTATTTTCTTCCACCCTGACTAGAATCTAAGGTCATGAGGGCAAGAACCATTATTTGTTCTGTTCACTATTTTATCTTAAGAACCTAGAATACATCTGACATCTAGTAGTTTCTTTTTTTTTTTTTTTGGAGAGGTTTTTGCTATAGGGCGCATTTGCTCGCCAGACAGACAGACAGAGACAGAGAGACAGGAAGCGAGAAATCACCCCCCCGGGGGCGATGGCCACACTGCAATCCCTTCTCCTCCATTCTCCTCTTGGGATCTTGGGCATGCACGCACATACGCCCGGCATGAGTTTAAGCCACCAGGTCTGGGACTCAAACCACGGTCGACTACGTGGGAGTCCAGCGACATAACCATTACGCTAACTGCTGGCCCCACATCTAGTAGTTTCTCAAAAGATATTTGTGGAAGGAATGAGCAAATGTCTAAAATCTTTAGAACCAATGTGTGAGAAAACTTGATTTACTCAGATCGTTGACAATGTCTGGTGAAAATAAATTAAACTAAAATGAATCTACACTAGACTTTAGGTTACCAAAGCATTTTCATACTTTGCAAAGTATTTCATTGTATATAAATTACTGTAAATCATATACATAATTTTAAATATTTAGCTATATTGGTTACACAATAAATTTGGAAAATTGATCCTTACATAAAATGATAACTTTGTTTCCTTATTTTTATAAAAATGGTTTAGAATATAGCATAAAGTACTAAGGCTGGAAGCTATTCCAGCTGCCAAAAAAATTCCTAAGCTTTTTTTGCTCTTAGCATTTTACTAAAGCTTTTCAAGAGATCTTAGTATGAAAAGTGTATTTTTTCCCCTTTGAATAGCCATAGTTTCTATTTTGTACTTATTTTTAGCACTGGCATTAGTATCCTAAAGCTTCATCCTATCTGCCTTGATTTTTAAAGGTGCTGGAATGTGAAAAGCCACACTTCCCACACTCCCTACATCTATGATCACTAGGTCTCTATGACTTGTGTCCAATTTATTTGTGCCACAATAGTCACTCTCTAAGACATTTCTCAACAGCATGAAGGTTATGTGTGGGCATGTCTGTGTCAGCTGAGACACAGTGAAGTAGTGAATCAAAATGCATGAAATAGAAGGCATTTATTACTCATGGGTCCCAGCCAGGTTACATTTACCCACAGGAAGTTGATGGAAAGTCCAGATGCAAAAGAGATATGAACTAATGAATGGGGAACAAGTAAGAGAGGACCTAAGGTAGAATTGATTTACATGATTGTGGTATTGACCATTACGTTTTATCATAGTGGCTGTGATATGTGTTGGATTGTGGATCAGTAAGATAAGAGACAAGTGGGACCTATCACAAACAGCCTGGACCAAAGTGATGACTGGGTTTTATTTGCCAGGACAAAAAATAAATTGCTATATAGCTCATGTACTGTCCAGAGAAACAGATAGAGACAAAAAGTGAGAAATCACTTACTAGGGATAGCCACACCACAGTTCTATTTCCTCCATTATCCTCCCAAGATCTTGGGCATCTAAGCACACACACCAGGTGTGATTTTTCAAGCCAGCGAATTTGGGGCTCAAACAGCAGTTGCCCATGTTGGAGTCCAGTGACATAACCACTACATCAATTGCAGGTCCCATCATTTCCTATAGAAACTGCGTGACACAACTTTTTAGCACATACTTTTTGGTGATAATGTCTTCATTCTTAGACATGGTCTATGACCTGTCACCATCTGTCAATCACTCTACTATGCCATCATGATGAATAGAGAAAAGTTTGACAATTCTACCACCATGTGGGGGAAGATTTCTGCATTCCCTTGGGCCATTTCTTCTTACAATATTTTACCTTTCTTTGGCCCCAGTGAAATAGATCACTGTTTCTGTGATAAGATTGGAACTGAAGTACACCGATACACATGAGATTAGTTTCTTAGACATTGCCAATTCTAGCCTGATTGGACTGGTAATCTTTCTGGTTTGGATGATGGCTATGTCGCTGGATTCCCATGTAGTTGACCACGGATCTAGTCCTGGCCCAGTGGCTTAAACTCATGCCGGGCACGTATGCATACGTGCCCAAGATCCTGAGAGGAGAATGGAGGAGAAGGGATTGCAGCATGGGCATCCCCCCTGGGGGGTGATTTCTCTCTTTCTGTCTCTCTGTCTCTCTCTGTCTTTCTGGCGAGCACATGCACCCTATAGTAAAACAAGCAAACAAACAAACAAAAAAGAGAGAATAGTATATGCCTATTTAGTTTGGTTGGTGAAATAGCTATTTGCACAGACTCAATAACAATTGATTGTGTTTGTTTCCAAGATAGATTGAGAAAACTACGGTTTTATATTTGACTATTTCAGAGAAATTGCCTTCAAAGTTAGATTTCACATAGTTAGACTGACAAGCCCATTACTGAAGGATATGCTGTACCCCACATATGAAAATGAATGCCTAAAACTTCTTACAGGAAAATTAATATTTACTGAGCCCCAGATGAAGAAGTAGTAAAGAATTTTATTTGCTCAAGGTTAAGAACTTTAACACATTGAAAGATCTTGGAGGAAGAGCAACCTGCAGGCACAGACGGCTTAACCTAGAGGACAGGAACCATTTCTCACTACTTGGCCTCAAAGAGCAAAGGGTAATGAAGGCAGTGAAAATCCAGTGATGGAAAAATCCAAGCAATCACATAAGCAAATATTTCAGAATCTATTCACTTAACCTTGTATCCTATAGCTCTAAGTCTTTTTACGAAATAAACAGTGGGTCTTTGTATGTTTATCAACCACTAGTACCATCCCTAAATGAGGAAAACACACAGAACTAAGTAGAATATTAGAGTGTAGAGCCCATACCTACAGTATATATAGCATGCTGCTCTGAAAAGCAAGTCACTATGGAATTTGTTTGTAAAATGTCAATAATGTATTTTGAAATATATATATATATATATATATATATATATATATATATATATAGAGAGAGAGAGAGAGAGAGAGAGAGAGAATAGAATGAATGAGAGGGAGAGTGAAAAGAGCACAAATTATTCTGCCAATTGTGTTTAAAGTATATACTAGTTACACCAAATAGAAATTTAAAAATCTGATTCCAAATATAAAAATGTTTAAGTAATTCAATGAATAATTAAGCACAAAATTACAAAGAAAAACATCCTTTTTATGTCTATTTATTTATTTAAATTTTTTTCAGAGAGATTTTTACTATAGGACACGTGAGCTCTCCAGAGAGACAGAAAGGGAGAAATCAAATACCCCCCCCCCACCACCACCACCACCAGGGGGGATGACCATACCTCAATCCCCTCTCCTCTATTCTCTGGGGATCTTGGGCATCCATGCACATTCTCCTGGCATGAGTTTTAAGACGCCAGGTGCGGGACTCAAACTGCGGTAGATTCCATGGGACTCCAGCAACATAACATTACGCCATATGCTGGTCCCTATTTTTTTTTTTCCCTTTTTAAAATTTTATTTATTTTTTTGGAGAGGTTTTTGCTTTAGGGCACGTGCACTCGCCAGACAGACAGAGAGAGACAGAGAGACAGAAAGTGAGAAATCACCCCCCAGGGGGAATGGCCACGGGGCAATCCCTTCTCCTCCATTCTCCTCTCGGAATCTTGGGCACGCACACAAATGCGCCCGGCATGAGTTTTAAGCCACCAGGTCCAGAACTCAAACCGTGGTCGACTACATGGGAGTCCAGTGACATAGCCATTATGCTAACTGCTGGTTCCTCTATTTATTTATTTATTTATTTATTTATTTATTTATTTATTTAAAATTTTATTTAACTTTATTTATTCATTCATTTTAAATTGACCAGAGAGGGACAGAGCAAGAGACAGAGACAGAGAGAGAGAGAGAAAGTGAGAAAGCAAGCCACCAGGTCCAGGACTTGAACCATGGTCAGCCACGTGGGAGTCCAGCTCCTTAACCACTACGCCACCTGCCGGCCCCCTCTCTATTTATTTTTTTAATAGAGAAAGATACAGGTTTCCCAAGAAGTCCCTCATACCACAGTCCACCCCTAATCTCAGCCAACCTAGATCATGGGAATGTACATGTGTTTGCCTTCTCAGGGCAACCTCAGGATCTTTCCTATGTGGGTCCAATTGAGTTACTTCTGCCTGGTCCCAGAAAACCCTTTTCTTCTTTTTGACCAAATTATCTATCAGGATTGCTTCTTGAAAATAAGACTACTGAAGCTTAACTGCAACAGTGTGTACTAAATGTTGCTGCTTGACTAAGGCCACATGGGAGGCCCAGGTTTGATTTTTCAACCACCCTAAAATGCTGGGAGCACCAGCTACTTAAGACTGAGGTCAGAGGATTTTGAAACAGCAAGATGCTGCCTTAAAAATAACAAAGCACACACACACACACACACACACACACACACACACACAGAAAATAAACAAAAAACAAAAAGATTACTGAGAAGAAAATATTCCTCAAATTTGAGGAAACATGTTTGAACAACCTTCAGAAACCCTTCTGGGCAGAAAAACACATGAGCAATTCTCTAATGAAATCTAGTGTGATTAAGAGTGTCTAAGAAAGTTGAATCCCCTCCCTAATATTTCAGAAAAATGTATTTAGAGATATTAGAAACAATAATAATAAAATAATTATGACCGTTTCTTCTCTTATTTTATGGTTTCTTATGTACATTTAATTGCTGTATGTCTTTATGGCTATGATATGCTTTTTCCAAAGTATTTAATCAAATCACAATACTTATCTTATTTCATAATCCCTAATTATAAGGTAGTTACTATGTTTCTAATTTATAAATGGAGACCCAAATCACAGTTGTTCCTCAATAATAAAGATTCTATACATTCACATATTTAGTTATTTTTTAATTTATATTGTTGATTTTTGAACAAGAAATAATTTTAATTATAATCACTATCTTTGCTATTAATTTTCTCTTATAATGATTTGAAAACATATTCAGAACAATTATTATAGGGTAATGAATTTGAGAAGTTAACTATAAATAAAACATTTTAAAATAAAATATTTTGTCAATAATTTTTCTATTACTTCAAGTGTTATCCTGAACCAACTGCTACAAATTGACATGTATCATGATGTCAACTACATAATTTCACTAAAGGTTCATTTATGTTATCCGTATCTCTAAGATTGTCTTACGGGCCAGCTGAGGTGTGGTGGTTGTGGCAGCTGGATCTCACATGGCTGACTGTGCATTTCAAGGAAGTCATTCCCCTGGTATGTGCATGCTCAAAATTCTGAGAGGAGAAGGGATCGCTTTGTGACCATATTCCATAGGGTGATTTCTTTCTCTCTCTCTCTCTCTCCCTGAAAAGTGCATGTTCCCTATAGCAAATTAAAAAGAGAAAAAAAATAAAAGGTTTCTCTTTTTTTTTTAATAGACCACAGATTAGTTTATTTTTAACATGCCATGAATTCATAGGGAATAGTTTCCAGTAGCTCAGGCTCCTTCCATTGGTTCTCACAAAGTGTGCTTCTCTGGGTGGAGCAGGCTGGCGCTTTAGTTGAACCCAGGTACCTTTCTCTTTGGCTTCTTCCTTTTTCTGGACATTTTCCTTCACACGTTTTAGGAAGCTATCTCTGCTCTTAGAATGTTTAATATGCTCAATACGCACATTGATTCTCTTGGCAAGAATCTTGCCCTTAACTTGTTTGTTCACAACAATGCCAACAGCATGCTGGGTAACATTGTACTCTTCCAGTTTTGCCATGGTGACATTTGTGGGGCATTCCTTTTTGAACAGTACCCATTCCCTTAATGTCTACAATATCACCTTTCTTGTAGATGCACATATATGTCGCCAAAGGAACAACTCCATGTTTTCTAAAAGGCCTAGAGAACATATATCGGGTGCCTCTCCTCTTTCCCTTTGTGTTTGTCATTTTGGTTAATTACTGGAAGATGGCAGTTCCGGGCAAAAGGCTATCTTGAGTTTTTAAATTCAATTAAAACATTCTTTTCAAGAAAAAGTTTGCAACAATTCTTCTTTCTTTTAACTTCTCTAAAATTTTTCTCCATATACTGTGCTATGACATTATTTTGCTTTACCATTTTTATTGAAAAACTGTATTTAGTCTATTTTTGCTTTTTTTCTCCCTAGTCTATATTTATAATGCTCTACTCAAAAATGGCTATATTGCGGGAACCAGCAGTTAGCGTAATGGCTATGTCGCTGGACTCCCACGTGGTCGACCGCGGTTCGCGTCTCGGACCCGGTGGCTTACAACTCACGCCGGGCGCGTGTGCGTGCGTGCCCAAGATCCCGAGAGGAGAATGGAGGAGAAGGGATTGCGGCGTGACCATCCCCCCTGGGGGGTGATTTCTCGCTTTCTGTCTCTATGTCTCTCTCTGTCTGTCTGGCGAGCGCACGCGCCCTATAGCGAAAAACCTCTCCAAAAAAAAAAAAAAAAAAAGGCTATATTGCTGGACTCCCATGTAGTAGACCATGGTTCAAGTCCCAGACCCGGTGACTTAAACTCACACCAGGCATGTGTGCATACATGCTCAAGATCCCGAGAGGAGATTGGAAGAGAAGGGATTGCAGTGTGGCCATCACCCCTGGGGGGTGATTTCTCGCTTTCTATCTCTCTTTCTGGTGAGCGCAAAAACCTTTCCAAAAAAAGAAAAGTATACCAATGTATCTATGTAATGGCACTTAACACATAGGTGACTGTAATAACCTCTTTAATTAATGAATAATTGCACAAATTGATAAAAAATTACTTCACTGTTTTACAATTTAAAACTTGTTTTAAAACTTTTTTTATTCACTTAGAGAGAGAGAGACAAGCTACTTCACAGGGTCTGATCACATGTCCCATCTTCCTCCTTACCAGCCCCTCAGCCAGCCAAGATCATGGGTTCACCCAGGCACACCTGGTATTTGAGGTTGACCCAAGAACCAAACCCAGGCCTCCTACATAGCTTTAATGTTGCACTGTGGGTGGGCTTCCAGCTGTTTTTAAACTGTGTCTTTTATAAATAGTGTAAAGTTTGTAAATAATGCATTCCAAGAATAGCTATTTATGTTTAGTATTCTATAATTAGAAAAAAATACTTAATTTATATTATTTAATACCTTATAATCAGAAAAATGAAAGTTTTTTTTAAATAGCCTTAGTTTAGATTATTGATTCATTTGTTTCCCATTAATTTACCTTTTTTTTCTGTTTGTTTTTAGTTGTGAACATATCATTGGTCTTTTCCAAGAGTCTAAGATAACCCTCCCTTATACTTGCTCATACAACTCTTGAAGAGCAGCATGATCCTTATGGACAAAAAATGGTACATATTACACTTGGAAAAATGCCATTAATTAATAGGCAGAATGGTGTAAAAAAAAACTCTCTGTCTCTCACTTTTTTCCTCTTTCTTTCTGCATTTTGACACAATGGAGAAATAATTAAATGTCTTACTGGTTTCTTTGTTCCCCTAAGTTTATTGTTCCTCAATAGCTCTCCACTTAATATAAAGAGTTTATAATTATTCTGTTTTAATGAAAGCTTATACTTCAAACATTGTGTTACAATTTTCAGTTTCTTTGTTGCTAACTTCTCGGTCACTGAATTTTAAATTTATCATAGCCTCCTTTTTACGTTACCTAATTTAAAGAGAGAACTCGTCTTCAGGAGAACTCCTCTACAAAGACTATTATGTCACTAAGACAAATTCCGTAGCTATGACTATAACTGGGTTCTTCATTTTTTTCTTATTCTTATCCTTTTATCTTACTTTTTCCTTTTTCTAATCTGTTTCTAAAATTAAAACACTTGTCCTGACTATACCACATGGAACTCTTTTAAGTTTTGAATACATTGCATGAAATAAGAACTTCAACATATGGACAGCAAAATAAAGAAATGGATAATTTATTTATCCAACAAACGTGGTTGACTTTTTACTATGTAACAAGCACACCATTATAGGCAGTGGTAATAGATATTTTTTTTTTTTTTGAGGTTTTCGCTATAGGGCGCATGCGCTCACCAGAAAGAGAGAGAGACAGAGAGAGAGACAGAGAGAGAGAAAGTGAGAAATCACCCCCCAGGGGGGATGGCCATGCCGCAATCCCTTCTCCTCCATTCTCCTCTTAGGATCTTGGGCACGTACACACACGCGCCCATCGTGTGTTTTAGCTGCTGGTTCCAGGCCTCGAACTGCGGTCGACTATGTGGGAGTCCAGCGACATAGCCATTATGCTAACTGCTGGTCCCAGTGGTAATAGATTTTTAAACCTGATATAGAAGGTCCTTATACTGAGGATGACTAACAGCAAAATAAATTTCAGAAGGAAAATGAAATATCAATACTTAAACCTTTATAAAAGATTTCACACACTAAGTCTAAGACAACTTGTATTTCCTAATGAATTGAATCCTCCTATCTGCTTTAATTCTGTAAGAAGTCAATAAGAATTATGGGAAGTATCACTTGCTTGCTCCTTGCAGAATAGTAGACTTTGTAGAACAGGAACAATGATATTTCAGTCCCAGTTATCCATCAGGTCATACAGAAAAAATAAGTTTGGCTCCTGAACAAGCCATGGGCAAAAGTTCAGTGAATAGTGCTGTTCTTAAAGACAGAGTTAATAAGCAAGTTGTTGGAGAAACACAAATCAGGACTCTACCAGTAAAGTCACAGCAATTGTCTAAAGGAGCAGGTCTTACAAGACCAGGAGAAAAAACACTCAAGAACAGTTCCCTCTTACTGTATTCAGACCTTTAATAGGACTCAAACATCAAAGAAGCCAGTGGTCAAGGACATAAAGGTTAGTAGGAGTAAATACAAAGAACCAAAAGAAACTAAGTCACAGTCACACCTTGTTAATGAACAGAAAGTAAAAACTTCTAAACCGAGAATATACCCCAATTTGCCGCAGAGTGAGTATGGTAACAAACATCCAAATGTGAAGGAAAATCAGAAGTCCACTCAACCTTATTTTAGACCTCCAACATCATGTGTACTTCAGAGATCAAAAGCCATAAGCCAGAGGTCTCATCTGACAACTGCCAATTTTAATTCAGTTATTCCAAGCACCCCAAGCATTAGTGCAGATGGAACCAATGGTAATAAATACAACAACTTTCAACAAAAAGCACAGACTTTGTACTCCAAGCTGAAAAAGACTGTTCCTCAGAATCATTTTCTGAATAAAACAGCTCCCAAAACACAAGCTGGTCACATAACCATAAATAGGAAAGGAGTCCTAAATGAAACTCAGACTAATCCAGATACGAAAAAGAAGCCAACAGCAGAAGATCGAAGGAAACAACTAGAAGAATGGCAGAAACCTAAGGGGAAAATCTAAAAACGGCCTCCTAGGAACTTAAAACAAAAAGAAAAATAATAGAGGAAATGAATATTTCATTCTGGAAGAGCATTGAAAAAGAAGAGGAGGAAAAGAAAGCCCAACTTGAACTGTCCAACAAAATTAACAACACTCTGAGCAAATGTCTACAGCTCATTGAAGGGGGTGTATCTTCTAATGAAATATTTACCATATTGTCCAGTATTCCTGAGGCTGAAAAAAATCGCTAAATTCTGGATCTGCAAAGCCAAGTTGTTGGCTCATAAAGGCAGCTTTGATGTTATTGGACTGTATGAAGAAGCCATTAAAAATGGAGCAACACCAATACAAGAGTTGCGAGAAGTTGTTCTTAATATTTTGCAAGACTTAAACAGAAATGAGGAAGAAATAACCTCTGACTGTTTAGTTGCTGAAACTAATAAAACATCGGTAGAAGAGCTGGTCACGAAGATGGAATCTGAAAAGCCTTGTCTTTCTCCAAAAGAGAGGGAACAGGTTGTAGCAGTACCCCAGATAACCAAGGCAGAACCACAGAATCTCCTGGTATCAAATTACAGATCACCTCAATCCCAAGCTTAAGTGGAATGCCAGAAGTGCAAGACATGAAGCTCATCACTCCTGTGCGGCCTTCAGCAAGGATCGAGCGGGCAGTGTCCCGCTACCCAGAAATGCTGCAGGAACATGATTTAGTGATGGCATCTCTTGACGAGCTATTAGAAGATACAGAGTGTTTCACATTTCGTAAAAATGAGGCTTTGCCTGTTACATTAGGGTTTCAAGTTCTTGAATCATAATCTTTTGATACTTCTTTAAAAAAATAAAATGAAAGTGTTTCCGAGCCTCTGTGAGACAAGAAATGCCCTTGTACAGATAACCTCAAAAAATATGTATCATGGAGAGGTATCATGGATGTAGATTATGATCTAAGAGCCTAGGAAGTAATTGTCTGAATTTATTATCAAATTTTATATCCTCCTGCAAAGTCTTTAGTTTGTGTATTTAAGACTGTAGGTTGCTATAGTTTTACAGCATCTAAATTTCAAACTATTCAATATCCCATAAGTATGGTTAAAAAACAAAAATTACAGTTTATTAACCTGCTTTAATCCCAGCATAGACTTTTTTTTTTTTTTTTTTTTTTTTTTTTTTTGCATCTGAAAGTTGGTCCCACAATATGATGTACCTTCCTTTCTGCATCCACCATTGCAGAGAGGACAAGTCTTATGCTGTGGAAGATCTGAGTTTTGATACCAGTTTGTCAGACTGGATGGGACACAGCAGATGGCCTGAAGAAGTTCCCTCATTTTTTTTTTCTTTTTTCTTTTTTATGGAGAGGTTTTTGCTATAGGGCGCGTGCGCTTGCCAGACAGACAGAGAGAGACAGAGAGATAGAAAGCAGGAAATCACCCCCCAGGGGGGATGGCCACGCCGCAATCCCTTCTCCTCCATTCTCCTCTCGGGATCTTGGGCACGCACGCACACGCGCCCGGCGTGAGTTTAAGCCGCCGGGGTCCGGGACTCGAACCGCGGTCGACCACGTGGGAGTCCAGCGACATAGCCATTACGCTAACTGCTGGTCCCTCAGAAGTTCCCTCATTTTACAGAGGAGTTTACACTAGTTATGTGGATCTTTGGCTTCATCGCAGCATTCCCATAGATAAGGGGTAATTCTTAACCCAATCTATTGCCGGGTCTCCTGGGATGAAACACAATCCTGAATTAGGGTGGTCATCTAGCTTTTTATATCCAAAAAAACACACTTCCTATTCAGAAACATTTCAAGTTAAAACATAAGAAGTGGGAAGGGAAAAAGACACCTACTTTTTAGTTCATTGCTCTGTTAGGGGACAGCTGACCTGAGGCAGTATAGGCCCCAGAAACTATTACAGGTTGCTTTTTCTTCCTCCTGGGCAACTGTTCTTGGAAAGGTAAAATCAGTTGTTGTGTAAATATAATGTATAGAAACACCTAGTCAATGTGTTTTGACTGTCTTAGTATTTAAGTATTATCTAAAACAAAAACCATTAAATCTTTTTTCTTTCCTGAAAAAAAAAGAAACTATTTATTTAATTTCATTGTTATTATTATTATTTACTTTGCTATAGGACACATGTATTCACCAGAGATAGAGGGAAAGTGAGAAAGAGAACCACCATGTCTGGGACTAGAATGACAGTCAACCATATGGGAGTCCAGCATTTTAAACACCAGCACCATGCCCTAGACTTTCATATTTCTTAAAATGTTAAGAATTAGACCACTTTTCCCCAGAACTTCTTAAGTTCCATTAATGATTAATTATTTACTTAAAACAAACAAAAAAAAACTACATTTGAAGGTGGTAACTTATTTGCACAAATAGATAATTTAAGATACATGTTGAGGGTTATGCTTCAGGCTCTCTCCTACTTTGAATCCTTCTGAATAGAAAACTTTTATTAAAACAATACCAGGACTGGCCTCCTTGAGTGTTAACAGGGGTATTTCCTCTCTATTTTAATATCTCTCTGCTCTCTTGTGGAATTTTTAATTTATTGATACCTTCCTAAAATATTCTATTAATCTCGGGACCAGCAGTTAACGTAATGGCTATGTCACTGGACTCCCACATAGTCGACCGCAGTTCGTGTCCTGGACCAGGTGGCTAAAAATTCACGCTGGGCGCACGTGCGTGCATGCCCAAGATCCCGAGAGGAAAATGGAGAAGGGATTGCGACATGGCCATCCCCCCTGGGGGGTGATTTCTGGCTTTCTGTCTGTATGTCTCTCTCTGTCTGTCTGGAGAGCGCACGCGCCCTATAGCAAAAACCTCTCCAAAAAAAAATAATAATTCTATTAATCTAATTACTAGCACTTAATTCTGAACAGTCAGGATGTCTATTCTCATTTATTAATAACATCATTAAACGTAGTTCTTCAGTGAGGCCACAGCAGTGCTTTATATTCTTCTTGCCTTTCATGATTTGGTATCATAGCACAGAAGTTTAGAGAGAGCAAGTAAGAGAACTTATTGTATGATTAGGGACAAAACAGTGAACTTGCAGGACACTTACTCTCGCACTGTTTAATATGGGCATTGCTAACGACAGTGTTTCGTAATTATACAGCTTGAACGATCTGGTAATTAGTGTGCCACTGGTACAGATTCTTTTCTCTTTCATTTTGATTTTTCTCACATTGTTACTATGTATAGATTAAATATCAAATACATAATAAAAAAAGAATAAACAAAAGTTCACTGAAAATTAATAGATAAAAAATGAAACCTATTATCATTCATATAGAACTGGTTGCTATTATTTGAGGTTTTCCAGAAACCTAAAAGAGAATTAATGGAAACACCTTATAGTTAGCATCTGCCATGTCCTAGATACAGTTCTAAAGATGTGACATGTATTGACTCATCAATCCTAACAAGGACCCCATGATGATTTTATTATCTCTAATTCACAAAAATGGAAACCTCTTTACAATTTGGATAAGCACTAATGGAGACTAAAGACTATTTTTCACAGTATTTGATTGATTTTCTTACTACCTGGATACTGTTAATGTCATTGGCAGTTCCAAACTAAGTTAAGGATTATTTTAGAGATATATGTTTTATTTTGCCAGTTCTTTGTGCAACTAAATTGTCTCACCTGAGAAGTCAAGGCAGAACTGAATTTATCCCTATAATATTTGAAGCTTTTTCTTTTGGCCTGTACAAAATCTTGACTGAACTCATTGTATTTCCTTCCTCTTTTACTATACCCCTTGATCGTTTCTACCAATTAAATTTGCTCTATGTAGGGTCCATAATCCTCTGATATTACTATATTTGCTCTGGGGTAGTATTCTCATTTTATATATTTAAGTATGGGAAAGATAGATATATAAAATATTTACAAATACCTAAAGAGGGACATGAATATATAAAATCAAAATATGTGTAGATGAAAATGTAACTTACACACTATGTGTGTATGAAATTTAACATAAACATTTATTTTCTCCAATTTGGTTGTATTTTTACTTACCAGAAGAACAATTCTCCTATGTGAGTCCTGGTTGTAGGACTTGGTTGTATTTTTACTTACCAGAAGAACAATTCTCCTCTATAAGTCCTGGTTGTAGGACGTTCTGGTTTTTCTTCAAAAGTGGAATGTTTCCTCCTAATGTTTTAAACTAAAAGGCAATAAAATCATTGCTGGCATTTATATTAAAAATGCATTGGTTTTCTAATATACATTATATGTGTGTGTATATATAAGCATGAATCTACATCTAATGTAGATTCGTGGATGGAAATAGCTTTATACATTTTCTTTTTAACTTACAAGTGGCATTTAAAGTGAATTATCTGAGAAAGTAAAACCTCAAGCCACTTTCTCACATATTTTTAATGGTAGGAAACATGTACCAATAGAAAAGTAGGCCAATGTAAGGCTAATTTACCTCATGTCCTTAAATACAGTTATGACAAAGTTAATAATCCATTATACTCTGAGGAGCCTAAATATAGACTAAAGGTTCCCTTTCATTCAAGAGGACAGGTCATGAAGCCTGTGTATTATATTGAAGCAAATTCTGAGGAAAACATAGGGGAAAAGATCTAAACAGAGACAGATAAGAAATACCAAAAAGAACCCCAGGGAAATGGAATTCTATTTCTCCAGTTTGGTTTGCTTCAGAATACATTGACAAAATAAAGTATGACACATGCTGGCCAGGCTGTGGTTAAAAAGGAACCCTCCTACACTGTTGCTGGAAATGTCGATTAGCACAGCCACTGTGGAGAATAATATGGAAGTTCCTCAAAGACCTACAAATAGAACTCCCATGTACCTAGCATTTCCACACCTGGGTATCCACCCAAAGTATAGGAAAACAGTCAGAAAAACACTTGCACACCCATGTTTATTGCAGTGTTATTTGCAATTTCTAAGACATGGAATCAGCCCAAATGCCCAAGAACAAATATCTAAATTGAAAAAGTGTGGCACATATACACTATGGAATACTATTCAGTGATAAAAAGTTTGAAACCCTCTCACTTGATACAAAGTGAATGACTGTAGAAGATTTAATGCTAAGCAAAGCAAACAGTCTATGAAAGAGATATTATATCTCTGCTCAATATTTATCGAATGTCTGCACTCTATGGAAGAAACTAAAATAGCAACAGATATAAAAACAGAGAAAACAAGTGTAAAAGCCAGAGACTGTATAGAAGGAGGTGGGTGGTAGAGGGGAGGAAACGGCTCAGGAAGAAAAGAAAAATAAAGCATTTAAGAGACACAAGAACAGAAAGTTATCTGTTGATGATGATGTGTATGGTAAAATCTTTGCTTGATTGGTATGCACCTTATGCATGTTGGGAAAATCATGTTTCAAGCTGTGAAAATGTACAATGATTAATTGTTTTTTTCCTTGTGGAGATTTTAGCCTTAGGGTGCATGCATTCCCTGGAGAGGAAGAGAGACAAAGGCAATGAGAGGGAAAGTGAGAAATCAACTTCCAGGGGGACGGCCACAACTTTGCTTGATAAAGGTTGAATTTGACCGAGCCTGATTGGCTATAACCTCAAATAACTATAGCTTGAAATATTCCTCCATTTTTTTTTCTTTTTTTGGAGAGGTTTTTGCTATAGGGCGCATGCGCTTGCCAGACAGACAGAGAGAGACAGAGAGATAGAAAGCAGGAAATCACCCCCCAGGGGGGATGGCCACGCCGCAATCCCTTCTCCTCCATTCTCCTCTCGGGATCTTGGGCATGCACGCACACGAGCCCGGCGTGAGTTTAAGCCGCCAGGTCCGGGACTCGAACCGCGGTCGACTACATGGGAGTCCAGCGACATAGCCATTACGCTAACTGCTGGTCGCTATTCCTCCATTTTTGCTATAGGGCGCGTGCACTTGCCAGAGAGACAGAGAGACAGAAAGCGAGAAATCACCCCCCAGGGGGGATGGCCACGCCGCAATCCCTTCTCCTCCATTCTCCTCTCGGGATCTTGGGCACGCACGCACACGCGCCCGGCGTGAGGTTTAAGCCACCGGGTCCAGGACGCAAACCACGGTCAACTACGTGGGAGTCCAGCGACATAGCCATTATGCTAACTGCTGGTCCCGCGAAATATTCCTCTTAATGCAGAAGTGTGCCTTCCAGGTGACTGGCTGGTTTTATCCACCAGACAGTGAAACACTTCCATGCTCTAGGATTGTACATGATACTGTTGTGCCCTGGTTGCGAAGTTCCCAAAAGACCACCAGGGTGCCTTTCCGATGTAAACACACAAGTGTCACTTTTATTCAGGCTAGAGTCAGGACTCTGAATCTACCAGCACAGCGGGTCAGAGTTGAGAGCCCCGCATATTAGTTGGGCTGGGTTTTAGTTGAGCTGTGTTTTTATTTGGCTGTGGGGGGGGGGGGGGTTCGAAAGGTGCTGAGGAGTGCACTCAGGTGGCTACACATTGGCTGTAGATTACAGGGAGTGTAGCTGTCTTTGGTATCTCCTTTGCTTCTCTCAGCAAAAGTTACTTTAGGTTTCTGGTCTCTCCTTTGCTTCTCTCAGCAGAAAAGTTACTTTAGGCTTCTAATATCTCCTTTGTTTCTTTCATTGGTCAGTCCTGGTAGGATGACTTTTTCCTGTGTGACCGGCCTGCCTCCTTGAAATGGCACCAATTCTCAGCAAGGTGGGCTAACAAAATGGAGTCTCCTGGAAAGAAATGGAGTCGCTTTGGCCCTTCAATACCTAATGAGAAATTTTACTTTCTCATTACATTTTGTTCTGTATTTTCAAGGTGGGCATCTCATATTTGTGGACATCTGTTTTCGAATGGATTTTTATGACATTGTCTCTAATTTCAATGTGTTTATTGTTGTCTTTTTATACATATTGCCTGGTGAGAATGGTAATCTTTCTGGTTTTGATGAATTTCTATTGTGTAATATTGTAGAATGTGGGCATGTATTCTGCAGAAAACACTTTCTACTTGCAGTTCCCAAGCCACAGTTGTGATCCTGGATTTTGCACTTGTCATCTTCATTTACATTAGACCTGCCAGAACCTCACGAGAAGATAGTGGTTTTGCAAAGGATGTCAAGATTTTGAAGGTCTTTTATCTTTGGATGCCAGTAGGTATGTTCTCATAAACGCTTTTTCTTTGTATCCTTCTTGATAACGAGAAGATGAGTCAGAATTTCAAGCCTTGAATAACAGTTGCCCATCACTAACGTTCCTCTTCTATTTTCTTTTCTCTGAGTTACATCTCTTTCTATGATTGTAAATTTTAAGTTCCATGAAAACAAAGGTCATGCCATATTGACTTCACTGCTATTTTTTTATTTATTCAAGGGTAAGTCAAGAACTTTAGCACAGTGAAAGATATTGGAGCAAGAGCAGCCTGCCGGCACAGATGGAGGAGATTAGTCATTTCTCACTATTTGACCTCAAAGTGCAAAGGTTAACAAAATCAGTGAAAAGCCACTAATGACAAAATCCAATTAGATGTGCTGTCCTCTATCAAAATTCACACACCTAAATTTGAACCAACCTAGAAGAAATAATGCTAAGTAAAATGAACCACACACTAAAAGACAAACATAAAATGTTCTCAGTCATTAATAGAAGCTAAGGCATTTGCTTGCATAGAAGTGGACAATGTAACAATGGGTACCAGGAGAGAAAAAAAAGTGAAATGTGGAGGGAGATCATCTAGCTGACAGACACAAGGGTGCTGGTTGATAAGTGGAATGAGTTCTGGAGCATTGTACTAAGGATTTTTTGATATAACCAAACCTCATTGAACAACAACAACAAAATGATAACTTAGGTTATATAAAAATTTAAAACTTCTCTTGGGATGATACTACTGAGAGAAAGAAAATGCAAGCCACATACAGGGAGTAAATATTTGCAAGTCACATATTTGAGAAAGAATATTTACAAAGAATATGTAAACAATTTTTTAAACTTTATAATAAAAAACACCAATTTTTAAAGTGCAAAATATTTGAAATTCTTTATTGAAAAAAATTAAATACCAAATAACCATGTTAAAAGTGCTTAACATTAGGTCATATGAAAATGTTATTTCAATAATAATGCAATATCATTACCCAGATATTAGAATGAGTAAAATAAATAACACAAGTGCAACCTGAAATATCAATGTTGTGGGAGACTCTGTATATCTTATAAAGCGCTAGTGGGAACATAAGCAACCCAAAATGAAAAACAATCTGAGACATGAAATACATTTGGAAAAGTCCATATTGTAAATACAAGTAATTTTACATAAAATGTGCAAACATTAGTAAATGTAAGAATTTTCTGGCTTTTTTCTTCAGCACTCCACCAGTATGGCAGGAGTAATTAGGACAGAGGTAGCAAGGCAGGCTGCATTCTGAATCAGCTCCTCTGCTACCCTCCCATCCAACAGGTGAGCACAGAGAAACCCCACTCCCCACCTTGTGTGCCACATAATGTCTTCAGCAATCCACCAATTCAAGAGGAGTGATCAGGGCAGAACAAAGAGGCAGTCAGGCAGGATGTGATCTGGATCAGCTCCCATGCTCCCCACATCCAGAAGGTGGGAACAAGAATACCCTGCACACCATCCCATGCACCACATAGCACATGACATGCAACTTCTGTTTTTTCCTTACATTGAGCTTCTCATGCTCAGCCTTATTTTGGGAACAGTGAGGATGAGACAGTATACATTTTTTGAAGACAGTGAAACTCTAAAGAAATTATGTTATCCTCCCAACTGATGAAATTAAATGAGAGAAGCTCCTTCTTTAAATACAAACCCCACAACTCTAATGTGGATTCTAGCACTCTACCACATACAAGAATTGAGAAACTTGCTGGGAGCTTAACACACACTGTAGTGAATAGCTAGAGAAGCATACTATAAGAATAGAAAGAGGAAGAAATAAATACGTCACAAGATTCCTAAAAATCTAAGCAGAATTCAAATATAAGAAAACTTGAAAGTCTTTTTAAATCTCAATGGAAAGCAATAACTCATCACTAACAATGGATAGAACACCAGAAATCACAGAGCGATCAGAAAAAGATTTCTGAATATTCATCATAACTAAATTTAGTAAGATGTAAGAGAAAACAGACAACCAATTCTAGGAGGTGAGAAAATTATTCTATGTGTTGAAGTAAGAATTCTATAAAGACATAGACACTCTACAAAAGAATCAAACAAAACTTCTGGGGTAAAGTCAATATAGGAAATCAAAACCTCCCTCAAAAATATTAACAGTAGATTAGACTGTGCAGAAGATAGAATGCATGAAGTGGAACACAAAGCCTCTGACTTAGTATAAACCAAAAAAAAATTTTTTTAAATGAGAACTGTACTGAATATCTGAATAATGGGTACTTCAGAAGGTGAAAAATATGATAAGGGACCAGCAGTTAGCGTAATGGCTATGTCACTGGACTCCCACATAGTTGACTGTGGTTCGAGTCCCGGACCTGGTGGCTTAAACTCACGCCAGGCGTGTGTGCGTGCGTGCCCAAGATCCCAAGAGGAGAATGGAGGAGAAGGGATTGCAGCGTGGCCATCCCCTCTGGGGGGTAATTTCTCGCTTTCTATCTCTCTGTCTGTCTGTCTGGCGAGCAAACGCACCCTATAGAAAAAAAAAAAAAAAAAAAACTCTCCGAAAAAAGAAAATGATAAAGACATATAAATTTTATTTTATAAAATATGTATTGAAAACCTTTCAAACCTAGTGAAACACTCACATATTCAGATCCAGGAAATACAAAAAACAACAAAAGAAAACAACATAAGAAAATTTACCCTAAGATGCATGATACCTAGATTGGTAAAAATCAAAAATAAAGTCAACATTCTAAAAATGGCGAGAAAGTAACATCAAGTTACTTATGAAGATTATCCTTTCAAACTACCATCAGACTTCTCAATCAAAACAATCCTGTCAAAGAAAGTATGAAAAGAGCTGTTTAAAACTCTGAAAGAACAAAAATTTTGGGAGTCATCGGGAGACATGACGTGTAAAGGCACTGGATCCTCACATGGCTTACCATGGTTTGAGTCCCTAACCTGGCAGCTTGCTTTCTTAATTTTCTTTTCTCTCTTTCTCTCTCTGTCTCTCTCTGGTCAAATTAAAAATAATAATAACAAGTGGAATTAAATAAACAAACAATTCTGTAAAAATTGAAATGAAAAATTTTGATCAAGTATATTCTCTCCAAAAAGATTATCCTTTAAATGAGACGAATAAATAAAATAATTCTCAGAAATTCTGAAAATTCTGAAAGAATTTTTCAACACAAGACCTGCTCTTCAAGAAGTACTGAATGAAATACTGTAACAGGAGAATTAAAGGGAGACACATAGAAAAGAGAACACAAAACAACTAAGTTAATCACCTAAAAAATGGAAGTGATAAATCCACAAATATTAATTACAAAGTTGAATGTTATTGGATTAAATTCTCCACTTAAAAGACAAAGACTGGGAGTCAGCAAGTGGCATGGTGGTTAAGGGTGCTGGGATCCCACATGGCCGACCACGGTTTGAGTCCCAGACCTGGTGGACTGCTTTCTCATTTTCTCTCTCTCTCTCTCTGTCTCTCTCTTGCTCTGCCCTCTCTGATAAAATTTAAGACAAAAGTAAATAAATAAAGTTAAATAAAATAATTCTTTGAAAAAAAAGGAAGACACAGACTGGATGAATGGATTAAAAAATAGGAGCCTACAAGAAACACAGCTCACTGATAAAGACATACATAAAATGAGAATAAAGGGCTGGACAAAAGTAATTCATACAAAGAAAGGCACACACACACACAAAGGCTGGAATCATAATACTGATAAATAGACTTTAAGGTAACTACTGTAAAAAAAGAGACCAAAAAGGACACTACATAGAGTTAAAGGGATCGAGTCACCAAGAAGACATAACAATTATAAACATCTAAGCACCCAAAATGAGAGCACCCAAATACATAAATGAAAGGCTGCTTGAGCTAAAGGGAGAAATAAACTGCAACACACTAACTGGAGATTCCAGTGTCTCACTATCATCACCTGAAAAAGTCATCTAAACAGAAATAAGTATAAAACACAGAAGCTAAATGATACCACGGACAAAACAGACCTGACAGACATTTATAGAACATTTCAACCACCAATGACTACTAAATATACTTTTTAAAATTACTTTTTTTTTTTTTTTTGGAGAGGTTTTCTTTGCTATAGGGCGCGTGCGCTCGCCAGACAGACAGAGAGAGACATAGAGACAGAAAGCGAGAAATCACCCCCCAGGGGGGATGGTCACGCCGCAATCCCTTCTCCTCCATTCTCCTCTCGGGATATTGGGCACGCACGCACACGCGCCCGGCGTGAGTTGTAAGCCACCGGGTCCGAGACGCGAACCGCGGTCGACTACGTGGGAGTCCAGCGACATAGCCATTACGCTAACTGCTGGTTCCCAAAATTACTTTCTTATGAAACATTTTCTTTTCCTTTTTTTTTTTAGTAGAGATTTTTGCTGTAGGGCATGTGCTCTCACCAGGGAGACAGAAAAAGACAGACAGAAAGTGAGAAATTACCCTTCAGGGAGATGGCCATGCTGCAATCCCTTCTCCTTCATACTTCTCTTGAGATCTTGGGAATACATGCATACATTCCTGGTGTGAGTTTTAAGCCACTAGGTCTGGGATTCAAACAATGATCAACTATGTGGGAGTCCAGTGATGTAACCCTTGCACAATCTGCTGGTTCCTCTCATGGATCATTTTCAAAGACTGACTACATACAAGGAGATAAAACAAGTATTTACAAGTATAAAAATATAGAAACTACAGCTACCATTTACTCCAGTTAAAATAAAATTAAACTCAAAATCAGTAACAAAAAAAAAAAAAAGGAAACACTGAGAAAATATACATAAAAGCTAAACCTACTCCTAAGTGACTTCCACAGAAATTCATTTAAGGGGTTATCCAGTGCTATAGTGGTTAAGGTGCTGAACTCCCACGTGGCCAAACATGGTTTGAGTCCCAGACCCAGCAGCTTGAAAATAACACCAGGCATGTGAGTGCATGTGCCCGTAATCTCAAGAAAAGAATGGAGGAGAAGGGATTGTGATATGATTTCTTAGTTTTCCTCTCTTTGTCTCTCTAGTGAGTGTATGAACTCTATGGCAAAATAAATAAATAAAAATAGATAAATAAATAAAAAGGATGAAATTTAAAAAGTTCTGAGACAAATGGCAGCTGAGCCAAAACACACCAGAATTTACGGGACACAGTAAAAGCAGTTCTAAGAGGCAGGTTTATAGCAAGTATTGCTAACAAGAAAATAATGGAAAAATGGCAAACAAACAATCTAGCAAAGCATCTTAAGAAACTGGAAAAGCAACAATAACAAAAATTTTAAAAATCCAAAGATTACTACAAGAAAGGAAATAATATCAGAGAGAAGTATGTGATATAGAGAATTAGAAGAATAAAAAACTTAACTAAACAGAAAACTGTTTCTTTGAGAAAATAAAATAGACAATCCATTACCTAGATTAATAACAACCTAAAAAGAGAGATAAGAAAACCAGATAAATAAAATTTGTAATAAATCAGATCTTATTATAACAGATTTAGCAGAAATTTAAAAGATCATAAGAAAATACTATCTGCAACTTTGGGCCACAAACTAGAAAACCTAGAAGAACTGGACAAATTTTTGGACACAGAAAACATTCAAAGACTGAATCAGGAAGAACTAGCAAGCTTGATTAGACCAATAAAAAGTAATGAGATTGAAACAATAATAAATATTCTTCAAACAAGACAAAGTCCAGGTTCTTATGGCTTCATTTTTGAATTATCCAAAACTTAAAGAAGAATTAATTCCAACCCTACTGAAATTATTCCAAAAGGTCTAAAATGAAGAAGGCCTTTCCAAATTTATTCCCTGAAGCCTTCATTATACTGATACCAAAAGCAGACAAGGACATACCAGGAAAAGAAAACTATAGACCAATATCCCCGATAAATACACATGGAAAAATTTTCAACAAGAGACTAGCAAATTAACTCTAACAGCATGTTGAAATGATTATGCACCATGATGAGATAGGCTTTATCTCAGGGATGCAAGGACAATTCAACACATGCAAAACAAGAAATATAATACATTACATTAACTGAAGAAAAATGAAAAACATGATTATATCCATTGATGCAGGAAAAGCACTTGATAAAATAGAACATTCGTTCATGATTAAAACTCTAAGTGCAGGGACTGGCATGTGGTGTGGTGGTTAAGGGTGTTATACTCCCTCATGGCCAACCGTAGTTTGAGTCCCAGACCTGATGGCTTGCTTTCTCACTTTCTCTTTCTCTCTCTCTCTCTCTCTCTCTCTCTCTCACTGTCTCTCTCATTCTGTTCCTCTCTGGTCACATTAAAATAAGTAAATAAATAAAGTTTAATAAAATAATTTAAAGAAATTCTCTCAGCATAATTACTAGAGAAGAAAGATTTCTCGATACAATAAGAGTTATATTTGATAAACCCATAGCTAATATCATACTGAATGGGGAAAACTAAGTTTCCCCACAAACATCTAAAACAAGACAAAGCTGTTCACTTTCTTCTCTTCTTTTTAACATAATTCTGGAAGTAATAGCCAAAACAATCAGACAAGAGAGCAGAATAAAAAGCATTTAAATAGAAAAATAAAAGAAATAAAACTGTCTCTATTCACAGATGACATCATTATGTACATAGAAAATACAAAGACCTCACCATTACACCTGGATCTGGAGCTGTAGATCAGGGAGCAGAGGCAGACAGTGAGGCCAACTGGGGCAGGAGGCTGTTTCAGGATTCCTACTGTTTTCCAACCACCCCAAGTCCATCATGACTTTCTCCTCCCAAACCTCTCTACTTCCATTACCCCTTTACCCTCAGTGACTGTGCTATGAATCAGGGAGCAACAGCACTCAGTGAGGACAACTGATACAGAGACCACTTCAGGCTTCCATTGCCTTCTAACCACTCGGGTACATTGTGACTGGCTCCTCCCATACCCTTCGCCACCATTATCCCCTGAGCCTGCACAGTGGATCTGGGAACAGTGGCAATCAGTGAGGTCACCTGAAGAAGGAGATTGCTTCAGGCTTTCTACTGATGTCCAACAATCCCAAGTACATCACAGCAGGCTCCTTCCTTATCTTTTCACTTCCATTATCCCTGTACCAGCCCATGATGCAGATTAGGGAGCAGCAGGAAGACTGCCTCAGGCCTCTAGCTGCCTTCTGTTTACCCAGAACCATTTTGATACTTCATTGTTTCCTGACCTGTGTAGTACTTAAAGACTTATACTCCCTCTCTCAGTTGAAACTCTTCAGTTCAGCCCCAGGCTCAGCTGGTCCCAACAGACTGGGAAAGGAACATCTAAAAGTGGCTATATACACAGTTCTCTGATTAGAAGACAAGGCTCTCTACCAAGAACACATCTGAGACGTAGAGTTCTTCTCCCTGACGCTATATAACTGATACCAGAAAAGTAGACAGAAGTGTAAAATCCATCAGCTGATTAGAAACCAACACAGAAGCACCAGACATATGGGAAAATAAGGAAACACTTCTTTCTCAGTGAAACAAAACAACACTTCTTCAACAATGGACAGCACAAAAAATTTGCAGGAATGTCAGGTAGAGTTCAGAATATTCACGGTGACAGAGATGATAAAGTCTTTCCAGTACTTGAAGGACACAGACACCATAAAAAAAATCAATCAGAAATTCTAGAGATTAAAGTCAGTAATAAAGGAAATCAAAACCTCCCTCATAATTATGAGCAGGAGATGGGACCACACAGAAGACAAACTCTCTGAGCTAGACTATAAAACCTTGACTTAGATGAAACCACTAAAAATAATGAAAAATAGGGACAGGCAGGTGGCTTTGTGGTTAAAGGCACTGGATTTGCAGATAGCCAACCACGGTTTGAGTCCCGGACCTGGCAGCTTACTTCCTTGCTTTCCCTTTCTCTCTCTGTCTCTCTTTGGTCAGATTAAAAACAATAACAACAAATGGAATTAAATAAAAATCTTACAAAAGCATATTTCTTGAAAAATAATTTTAAGAACTAGGACAACATTCAAGAAAAGACTACATAATATAAAATATCCAAGTATCTGAATAATATATTTTCCAGACTGAAGAATCAGACAATGGCGTAGAAGACATATTACATGAAATACTTGCATAAAACTTTCTAAACTTAGAGAAGTATTCAGAATCCAGACATAAGAAATACAAAGGACCCCAAATAGGATAAACACAAAGTTCTCTCCATGGCACATTATAGCCAGATGGTAAAGGAAAAAAAAAAAAGACAAGATTCTAAAAATGGCAAGAGAGAAATGTCAAGTCATTTATAAAAGTTATCTTATTAGATTAACATCAAATCTCTGAACTGAAAAGATGCAGACAAGGAAGGAATGGGAAAATGTATTTAAAATACTAAAAGAAAAACAATTTCAATGAAGAATACCATATCCAATGAGATTATCCTTCAAATGGGAAGAATGAGTAGAATCATTTGTAGTTAAATGAAAACTGAAAGAATTCACTAATGCTAGATCCACTCTTCAAGAAATACTGAAGGGAATGATATACCAGGAATACAGAGAGGCAGACAGAAATAATAGAACAACAACAACAACAAAAGAAAATGGCTAACAAAATGTCAGGCACAGATTCACATATATTAAATAATGCTGAATATTAATGGATTAAATTTTCCTACTAAAAGATACAGACTGGAGGGTCCTCCCTTACAGAACCCAGTGCTAACCCATACAGAATGTATCCAGGCAACTCCACCTCTGACTGTGTTGGCCCTCCGGGTTAGGCTTCATGGCTGTGAAGCACCCCCAGCCAAGGTTCCCATCAAAGACCCTGGTTCTAGCAAGGTAGGCAAGTGTCCCAGTCCATCTTGTTCTTCTTGTCCCTTCTACCTTTTTTTTCTTTAAAAAAAAAGAAAAAAAAGGGTTCTGCCACATTTGTTCCTTTTTCTTGTGAATTTGTCTTCCCTCAACTAGGACAGAAAGCATCCAGACAACTCCAACTCTGACTATGCTGGCCCTCTGGGTTCAGCTTCATGGCTGTGAAGCTCCTCCCAGCAAAGGACCCCCTCTTCCAGACCCCAGTGATAGCAAGGTAGGCAAGTGTCCCAGTCCCTCTTGTTCTTCTCTATCCCTTCTAACTTTTTTCATTTTTTTCTATTTATTTAAAAAAAAAAAAAAACAGTTTTCTGCACCATTTATGCCTTTCTCTTGTTAATTTTCTCCTCTTTCCTCAACTAGAACAGAAAGCATGCAGGCAACTCCCCATCTGATTATATTGACCTTCTAGATTCAACTTCATGGCTGTGAAGTTTCCTCCAGCCAGCATCCCACCCCCAGACCCTGGTGCTAGCCAGGTAGGGAATTGTCCTAGTCCATCTTGTTCTTCTAACTTTTTTTTTCTATTTTGTAAAATACAGCTGTCTGCTGTTTGTGCCTTTCTCTTGTTAATTTGTCTCCTCTTTCCTCAACTAAGACAGAAAATATTTAGGCAACTTCTCTGACTGTGTTGGCCTCTCTCATTTGTGTGTTGCAAGGTTTTCTATATTTAACGCAATTTTATTATCTATCATGTGATTTCTGTTTTTATTCCTCTTTTTGCTCTAGTTTTATCCTTCCTTTTTCTTTTTTTTTTCTTTTTCTTTATATTTCTTACTTTCCTTTTTCCCCCATACTTCTCTCTTTTACTTCTTAGCCCTTATTTACTGGCTAGAGTAAACGGGGTGCATACTAGCTAAACATCTGAACATTGAGTTTTAGTGTATTCTTTACACCTCACAGTAGGTGTGGCAAAAAAAGTAAAATTCCCCTTCAAAAATCCTATTGCAAGACTTATCCTGTGATTCCCACATTGGAGGACACAGTAGAAGGGACAAAATAGCACCAAACTATTTCACAGTAAGGGAAGTATACAAGCTCATGGTCACAGAATCCTCCAACAAATTAGCCAAAAGTGAATAAATACATTATCGAATGACTAAAAATTGAAGAAGTGCCTAGAGGATGAGAGAATCAAGTAATACATTTCCAGTAAAGAAACACTGTAACTGGTCTCCAAGTAGAAAAAGTGGGCTCTTCTGAAGAGCTGGGGGTAGTCCTGTGTGGTAAAGAGAAGTGGGACATTAACAAAAGAAAGAAGAGAGAGAGAGAAAAAAGCCTACTTTGCTAACAGAGAAAGAGTCTGAGGTTGGGGAAGAAGGAGCTGGGGCTAGAGTTGGGTTGCCCTGCCTCAGTATCCCTTAGGCCAGGGGGCTGAGGATGTAAGTGGGCACTGCTGGAGAGCTGGGGGCAGTCTTGTTAGGTAAGGAGAAGTGGGAAATTAACAAAAGAAAGAAGAGAAGAAAAAAATAAAAAGCCTGCCTTGCTAACAGAGAAAGGGCCTTGGGTTGGAGAAGCTGAATCTGGAGCCATGCTGTCTATATGTTCATCACAAAGCTCCCTCAGGGAGAAATGCACTCAGGACCTCTGTCCATATGCCACACATTTCCCCCAAACTGACAAAGAGTTATTTTGAAGGTCCTTATTTGGGGTACAGGAATCTTTTGTAAATGAACTAGACAGGATGGAGAAATAGAGAAGGGATTGTGGCATGACCACTCCCCACTGGAAGATGCTTTATCCCTTTCCCTTTCCTTCTCTGGCAGGACCACACACACTCTAGCATTTAATAAAAATGAGAAAGAAAAAGAAAATGTAGACTGTGGCTTGTCTCCGACTTCTTCAAGTGTGTCTGATACTTTTCTTGGTACAGCCGCTGACCAAATATGGCAGACCAGAGGGAGCAGCCCCAGGACAGAGGTCACTTATGTGCCCAGGGCTTGGGTATCCTCCCCAATTCCCACGTGACAGCCCTCCCTGTGGTCAATCTCCATGTGCCTAGATAGCCAGTGAGGCAAGAAGACCACCAGCTTTTGAGATAATCAGTTTTGGCATTATTTGCTCCATGAAAAGCTGAGAGCTGTAGGGAAACCGTTTACAAAACAGAAACAAGAAACAAAGGGAAAGCATTCAAAGGGGACACTCACCAGGGAAGCAATTCACTAAGGAGTGCCCTGTCCTCCGGGGTTCCTGGAAGAGGTATACCCCGGCTGGGACATTTTGAGAGGCATCCATCCTACTAAACCCAATTGTGCTAAGGGGACATGAGATTCAGTCTTGGTGTGATCACCCACAGCCTACTAATCACTGCAGAAATGTGACCTGGGGAAGTTGAAGGGCAGTAGAGACCTTGATAGGAGAATGGGTGGGCAGATCCAGTGACCTCCATGGAGAACACAAACAAGGAAGAGTGGGTGGGAGGAGGCCAAGGCACCTATTCAGGACTACAGCTCAAACTGCCAAGAGACTCCTAGGCAGGTCTGGGGCCCAGGGGCAGGACCTGCAAGCAAGAGGTGCAAGAGCTGTTGGTGCCCTCTCCCACTCGGGCACTGTAATATCTGCAATTCATCAGTAGCCAAATAAATGTCTTTCTAGGCTTTTTATTGAAGAAAAAAATAAAAGGCACCCAAGATGATTAAAGCTAATGTGTGACTTTCCGGTTCGAAAGGCACAGGGTTGAGGGAGTGAGGTCACTGCTGGGCCTGAAGAGGGGAAAAGACATCAGCCAGCCTGGCTTGGTGGTTCCACTCAGGACCAGTTCCCTGCCCAAGCCCGTTCCCAGCCACGACTAAGCGCTAGCAAGATTCAGGCTGCAGGTCTCAGGAGAGTCCTCCTAACTGGCTTGTAGTCCCTCCCCACCTACAAAAGACCCTCACTGCGGCCGTGGCCGTAGACATCGCGATCTTATAAATTTGCTTGGTAGGGCGCTCACCTTCGCATGAGACCCGCTGAGGTCTACTACTACCGATGCTGTCATCCTAGCTATGGATCCACCACCCCTCCTTTCTGCCGCCCAAAAGGAGCAAGAGCAGGGTCAGCCCTAATAAAGCGCATGATCAACAAAGCGTTGCCATGGTGCTGGCCTTGGTCCGTGATCCATGATTGGTTGGGCCCGAAGGGCATGTGGTGTCCTCGGGTTAGAACTCACGGGTGGCTCGGTGCCCAGCCCCGCCCCTCTGGCTCCTAGATATTCTTGCGCTCGCCAATCAGCGAGCACGGAGTGCTCAGTGCCCGCCAATCAGCGAGCGCGGGGCGTGATCAGCGTGAAGGTGACTCTCTGGGCGTGGGCTGCGGAGCACCTCTCTCTGTGCTGGCTGGACTCGGGGTAGGAATGTTTGGGCTGCGGGATTCCTGAGCAGTGGAGCTACGGAACTGGCCGGCTGGGGCACGGGTCACTGGCTCAGGATGGAGTCTGGGCGGTGGCGGCCTTCATGACTTGAAGGGGCCGCGTTCAGGCTCGGCCCGGGAAGGGCACCCGTGGGGCCTGCAGCGCCGCTTTAGGGAGCAAGCAGGTGTGCGGGAAGTGGGGCGGGGAGCAGTCCGAGGGGTGCTGGGGTCGACCACGACCACTCTGCCAGTCCCGCGACCCCCTCTCGTCTCTGCTTCTGACACTGGACTGCAGGGCTATTTTTTTTAAGGACGCCATCCACGGACTGGTAACTCTCAAGAGACCTCATTAACCTGATTTCTTGTCATGGCTAGGACTGTAGCAGCGCCAGTCCATGGTTCTAGGCCCAGAACTTGAGGTGTGCTCCCCACTTCCTACTTTGGCTTTAATCTACTCTAGCTGTGCCTGAAGAGACTACACAGAAATATATACTATGGTGACTGCACGTTCTATCAACTTTTTTTGTTTTTTGTTTTCTTTTTTTGAAGAGGTTTTTGCTATAGGGCGCGTGGGCTCGCCAGACAGACAGAGAGAGACAGAGAGATAGAAAGCGAGAAATCACCCCCCAGGGTGGATGGCCACGCCACAATCCCTTCTCCTCCATTCTCCTCCTGGGACCCCAGGCACGCACGCACACGCGCCCGGCGTGAGTTTAAGCCACCGGGTCCGGGACTCGAACCTCGGTCGACTACGTGGGAGTCCAGCGACATAGCCATTACGCTAACTGCTGGTCCCAACGTTCTATCAACTTTTTAAAAAAGTCAAGTACAAATTATTAAGTTTTACTCAAGTTTAAGGTAGAAAAAGTCAGAGGCTTTTCCTTTCATAAAGTTCTAACTGGTCATTTCTTTTTCTGTAGAGTCCTGCTATTATGTGAGAAGCATTCCAAAAGACTGTTTATCCTTGGTAATTATTCCTATGACTAGGGCTGTTCTAGACCAGGGTTGATTCCTTCCCCCACACCCCCTTACCCAGGGGATATTTGGCAGTGTCTAGACACATTCTTGGTTGTCACTGGTAGAGGGAGAGGGTGCTGCTAGGATTTTGCTAGTGGGTGAAAGCCAGTGACATAGATAAACATACTAGGAATCAGGACAGTCCCCAAGACCATGTGCTTATTACCGTGGCTGAGGAGCCCTGCCCTAGACCATGGCTGTCAGGTGCTGGGAGCCCAGCAGGGGGCTAAGGTAGAGGACAGATGTAAAGTGCTAGGAGTTTCTCTAGAGTAGGGACAGGGAGGCCCATAATAACACCTTTTGCTGCTAATTTTTGGGTCCCCAGAGAGTATGTCAAGCCCCATCTGTTGAAGTAGGCTTATTTAACGCTCATGACAGTGCTACTGAGATGGGCAGTGTTTCTGTTTCATGGGTCAAACGAGCTGTGGTTGAGAAGCCTCAAGAGGTACTGCAGTTTGGAAGGAGTAGGGATGAATCTGAATGAAGTCAGCCCATCTGAACATGTGCTTTACTCACCTGAGCCAAGAGCTCTTAACTGTTCAGATGAAGTGCAGGGCTCCTGAACCTGTTTCTTTCCATGGAGTGGCCACCCCTGTAGATTAGACCCGCTAATCTCTCTCTCTAGTCTTGGCCACTTCAGTCCTCCAGTTTTTTTCCTACACACCACAGTCATCTTTACCCCAAACTGAAACCTTTCACAATTTGTTTCCTTACCCTCAAGATAAATCCACCATCTTTATCATGACCAAGAAAACTGGGAGTTGAATTCAATACATTTTTGTTAAATAATTCATGTCTGTTTGAGTAAGATAAGAATCACAGAATTACTATAAGATGTTAGTTACTCATGGTTATGAGTAGAATTGTATCTTTTTTTAAAAAAAGTGTTCCCCCCAATAGGGTGTGTGTAGTCACGAGAGAGAGAGAAAGAGACAGACAAAGACAGTGAGAGGAAAAGTGAGAAATCACCCAGGGGGCAGGAGGATATGGCTATGCCACAATTTTTTCTTTCCCATTCTCCTAGAATTTTGTGCACACACACACATATTCCCAGTGTGTTTTTTATTTTCTTTTTTTTGGAGAGGTTTTTGCTATAGGGCGCGTGCGCTCGCCAGACAGAGAGAGACAGAGAGACAGAAAGCAAGAAATCACCCCCCAGGGGGGATGGCCACGCCACAATCCCTTCTCCTCCATTCTCCTCTTGGGATCTTGGGCACGCACGCATACGCGCCCGACGTGAGTTTTAAACCACCGGGTCCAGGACTCGAACCGCGGTCGACTACGTGGGAGTACAGTGACATAGCCATTACGCTAACTGCTGGTCCCCCCAGTGTGTTTTTTAAGCCACTGGGTCCAGTATTTTGAAGTCAACTGAAGTCAACCATGTAGAAGTCCAGTGCCTTAACACTATGTCCCCTTGGCCCCTAGTATCTTCATCCTATCTTGATAGGATCTGTGAAGTTTCTTTCTGTAAATGAAGATGCTTAGGAAGCAGTATTTTACTTGTATAGAATGGGATCCTTGGCCATTGGGCAAAATCACATGTATACTTTTTAGTTGTGAAACCAGCAGTAAGCTTATTGAAATGAGTATAGTAGGAAGGTTTATGTTGTTTTACTTTAAATATACAGATAATCAATTTATATCTGTTTCTGTATCTCCAACAATCATGGTGAATATGCAATAGGCTTTAGTAGTCAGGCTTAATTAAATTGCAGTTTGTGATAAAATAAACCAATTTTGAAAGTTTAATGGACTTATGTGCTGCTTAGTGGAAATGAAGAGAAGATATATTAAATAATGTATTGTAGTGCGGAATATATCAGTTTTGAAAATGGAAAGGACCTGAACCATCACCTGGTGGAAAATATTCTGAATATGTTGGTTTTAAAAGTGTGCTCTGTCTACCACCTGGTGGAAGTGAAAGGAATACATTACATAGTATCACAATATTTAGTTTTAAAGCATAATGGATCTTTCTTTTGTTTTAAAGCATAATAGACCTTTTTATTTAAGAAAGATAGAATAGAATAGAATTCTAATGGAATAGGGACCAGCAGTTAGCGTAATGGCTATGTCGCTGGACTCCCACGTAGTCGACCGCGGTTCGAGTCCCGGACTCGGTTGCTTAAACTCACACCAGGCGTGTGTGCGTGCGTGCCCAAGATTCCGGGAGGAGAATGGAGGAGAAGGGATTGTGGCGTGGCCATCCCCCCTGGGGGGTGATTTCTCGCTTTCTATCTCTCTGTCTCTCTCTGTCTGTCTGGCGAGTGCACACGCCCTATAGCAAAAACCTCTCCAAAAAAAGAAAGGAAAAAAAAAAAAAAACAGAATTCTAATGGAATAGAATAGAATTTGAATGGAATATTCTATTCTATTCTGACTAGTAGAATAGAATATGTTTTGAAAACCTATTGGCTTCATGCATGTTGATCACCTTATGAAAATTAAGGAATATATCACATATATTACTTATGGATGGTTAAACATACTACTTTTTATATTAATATGGGTTTTATATTAGGATGATTTTATTGGTGTGCATTTTGACATGGTATTTTTGGCATATGTTGACTTTATTGGGACGTGATTTTTATCATAAGTCTAATAGCATCTATAATATAAAATGTTACTGAAAATATATCCTTGATTTAATCTCTGTGAATACAAAGCATACAGAAGTATTGTCTCAAAAATATGCATTCGCCTATGTTCTTTGTTCAATTTACCTGTGTACTCTGTCCCTTCAACATCAAATTTAAAAAGAGAAAGAGAGAGAAATCTTTGTATTCATTGGGTAACTCTGTAGCATGGGACAGATGAACTCTGAAGTGTGAGTGGTATAACAAAATTCAGAATTTTTCTTTCTCATTTATGACTCCATTGATGACAGTTGTGACAGCCTTACTTTCAGGAATCCAGAGACCCAGGCTACTTCTTGTCTTTAGGATGGTTGTCCTAGAGTTGAACTCCAAATAAAGTGGCAGGCCAGCAAGGCTTACTATAGATGTCTTTCTTCTGAAAACCTTGACATGTCATCCTTTTTCCTATCACTCAGTTCTTTATTCACTCTGTTCTGATCACTCAGACCAACCCAACTGGACTTCAGATCCACCTTGTTCACTAGTTCTGTTGGGATTTGTATTCCCTTTTCTTTTCCTGGCACATGTGCCCTTCCCTTGGTTATTGAGATGGTTCTTTCTCAGGGTCATTTCTAGAACACTTGTACAAATCTGAGAGAGGCCACCTGCAGTACATCATCTAAGATTGCATCTCAACTGCTCTCTGTTTCACCCTCATACCAGTTGAGATTAAGCTTTCATTCCCTGGGACACTAATTGTGTGTAATGAGTGAATGTCTCTCCTACACACTAGAATTGTAACAGCTGGGCACCATATTTGGGAAGTTGAGAATGTCATCTCTGACCTCACTTCTGTGGTCTGTAATCAGGAGAGGGAGGAAAGTTGAGTTCGTGGCTTACTTTTCTTTCTAATGTTTTCTACTTACCAGTTGCTATTTTATGAATGTATTTGCGAATTTGTTTTTCTCTCTCTTCCTGTTGTTTTCTATTGTAGAGCTCAAGCACCAGGAAGAGAAGAACCATGGTTTATTCACTGCCAACTCTCCAACACTAGAATGGTGCCTTGCTTCTAGTAAGACAGTCAATATGCCTTTGATAGATGGATGAGTGTGAATGAATAATGAATAAATGTAGAGAAAAAAACTGAAGAAAGGATGGACTTTATCTGGGTCTTAGGAGATCAGCAGAATTTTCTTCTGTAAATGGGGGCAGGAGAGGTATTGTAACCAGGAGCACAGATGGTTGAATGACATGGTTCTGCAAACTTTAAAGCACCATACCCTGGTAAGGAAGTGGCATTCTGAAGTGGTAATTCCATACCCTTTTCAGCTTTCCTATGGCTTTTGTGCTTCTTTGAGGAGGATCATACAATGTATGTGTATTGTGTTACTCACAAACACATGTAACAGATAAGATACTTTTCCTGAAAAGACACTTGTTGACAGTGTGTATGCTAAAGAAATAAAAAAGATTTTAACAGTAGCCTAAATAATGTATATTAGAAATTTTTTTTGAGAAGTTTTTGCTATAGGGCTTGTGTGCTCACCAGAAAGACAGAGAGAGACAGGGAAGTCACCCCCCAGGGGGCATGGCCATGCTGCAGTCCCTTCTCCTTCATTCTCCTCTCAGGATCTTGGGCATGCATGAACATACGTATGGCTTGAGTTTAAGTCACCAGGTCCGGGACCTGAACTGCTGTAGACTACATGAGGGTTCAGCAACATAGCCATTAAGCTAACTATTGGTCCCGTATATTAGAAATTTAGTCTTGTATGGAAGATATTGGTAGATAATATTCAGCACATCTTATATTACTGTGAGTTAACAGCATTATTCTTCTCTTATTAATAAAAGAAGATATCAACTCACATATTAAAATCATAACATTCTTGTAGTCTAAGAGTCTATATTTTCAGTAGTGAAATGCACTTAATGACTGTCAGATCCTTGTCCCTCACAGTGTAGTCCCCAGAGCAGAACAAGTTCTGGAATGGTTCCTGCAGCTCTGCAAGAGTAAGAAAATAAAGTGAGAGGACAAAGTTTGAACTTTATAGATATTTGACAGGATAATTTTTATCTATTGAATCTAATTTTAGAAATGAGGTTAGTATTTACTGTACCTAGTTTCTTTGTTTTTTTTTTTTTTTTAGTAAGATACTTTATCTTCATCACATGTTACAGGGGAAGAGTCTTCAATGGATCAGAAAAAAAAAATAAACATCTCACAATGTGCTCCTGAGAGAACCCAGTGTTAATATATGCTTATGAAGGCTGTTTATATTTTCAAAGTCTGCCATAGGTACCAAAGCAAAGAGTGGCTCTCATTTCTTTGTCTGATACTCAATGCCTTGAGGTGTGTTTGAGGTAGCAGGTTGGTGAGCCTGGTTCATATCTCTTCTCAAGAAAGTGGCTATGCAGTCTATAACAACACAGGCAAATAGAGTCTGATGTCAATTAATTATGTTTTTCCTTTCCTTTTTTTTTTTTTTAATTGTCATAGGGCACAAGTGCTAACCATAGAGAGACATAGAGAGGGAAAAGGAGAAATCATCCCCCAGTGGGGATGGACATGCTGTAATCCCATCTCCTCCACTCTCCTTTCAGGATGTTGGGCATACACACACATGCCAGGCATGATTTTCAACCTGATGAATCCAGGACTCAAACCCCTGTTATCCATGTGGGAGTCCAGCACCTAATCATGACGCCACCTGCTAGTTCCCAACTAATTATTATTGTATAGATTTTTTCCTCTGTAAATTTAGTTTATTGTGAGTAATGGATCGGTAGGTTTTTGTATGCAGTATATGGCATATCACTAGTGTCCTTCACAGCTTCCCTTCTCTCTTCTTTCAGTGTTTTCCTTGAACTAAACTTTAAAAAATAAAGTGATTTCATTTGTTAAGAAAGTTGTATGGTAGCGAAATAGAACAGTGTTCCCACTTAGGCTGGTTCCAGGCAGTATGCGATTGTAATAGCAGAATTATGAGAGTTGGGGGACCAGCAGGTGGTGTGGTATTTAAGGTGCGGGACTCCCACATGGCAAACACTTGACCAGGTTCAAGTACCAGAAGTGGCAGCTTACTTTCTCACTTTCTTTTCCTCTTTCTCTCTCTTTTCCTGTGTATCTTCCTAGTAAGTGCATATGCCCTATAGCAAATTAAGACAAATAATAATAATATGTAAAGTTAAATAATTATTTTTAGAGGTTTTTGCCTTAGGGTGCATATGCTCATTGGAGAGAAAGAGAGACACAGAGACAATGAGAGAGCAAGTGAGAAGTCATCCCCCAGGGGAATGGCCATGCTGCAGACACTTCTCCTTCATTCTTCTGAGACCTTGTGCGTGTGCATGCATCCAGTGTGAGTCTGAAGCCACCAGGTTTGAGACTCAAATTGCCATCAGCCATGTGGGAGTTCAGTGATGTAAGTGCTATGCCATCTGCTGTTCTCAAAATTAAATGATTCTTTAAAGGCAAAATAAAGAGAATTGGGAGTCCTGATCCCTGCCTGACCTAGAACCTCTGGCAGTCCTGTTTTCCTTAGGGGCCATTTGCTCTATAAGAATTTATTCACCAAAAAATATCTAAGATATTTTCCACAAATTCAAATCTCAGTGTCAATTGCAGAATTGAGAAGGATCCTATAACATGGACATACTCTAATGTCTCAGGAAGTCCTTTTCAGCTAACTCTAGAGAGAGATCCTGCCCACAGCATTGTGAATGTCTCTGAAGATGGGTATATTGTTTGGACAATAGATTCATGGAAACCAATGATAATAAATACATGAGTCTCCATATTCTATGGGACATGGCAAAAGTAGTCATAAGAGGTAAGTACATAGCTATTAGTGCACATAAGAAAAAGGTGGAGAAGTCCAAAATGAACAACATAACATCAGGTCTCAGGGAATTGGAAAAACAAGTCCAAAAAATTCTAGGAGAAAAGAAATACTAAATATTAAGCAGAAATAATTGAAATAGAAAATAAATGAACCACACAGAAAGTAAATCAAAGAAAAAGCTGGTTCTTTGAAAATATAAACAAGATTGGGACCAGCAGTTAGCGTAATGGCTATGTTGCTGGACTCCCACATAGTCGACCGCAGTTCGAGTCCCAGACCCGGTGGCTTAAACTCACACCGGGCGCGTGTGCGTGCGTGCCCAAGATCCCTAGAGAAGAATGGAGGAGAAGGGATTGCAGCGTGGCCATCCCCTCTGGGGGGTGATTTCTCGCTTTCTATCTCTCTGTCTCTGTCTGTCTGTCTGGCGAGCGCACGCGCCCTATAGCAAAAAAAAAAAAAAAAAAAAAAAAAAAAAAAAAAAAAAAAAAAAAAAACCTCTCAAAAAAAAAAAGATAAACAAGATTGACACAGCATTAGCTAGACTAATTTTGAAGAAGAGAGAAATGAACCACATATATCAAATTTGCAATGAAACAGGCAATATTACAACAGGCATGATAGAAATACAAAACATCATTAGAGGATACCATGATTGACTATACGCCAACAAACAAGAAAGCCTGGATGAGATACACAAATTTCTGGACACATATAATGTACTAAGATTGACTCAGGAAAGCCTGAATAGATCCATAACAAGCAATGAGACTGAACTAGTAATAAAAAAAAAAAAAAAAAAAAAAAAAAACTCCCAGCAAAGAAAACTCTATGTCCCGATGGGGTCACTTCTGAATTTTATAAAACTTTTAAAGAAGAGTTAACTCCTATTCTCAAATTATTTCTAAAAATGAAAAAGCCAAGAACTCTCCCAAAGTAATGTGATGAAGCCTCCATCATCCTCATCCCCTAACAGATAAAGACATGACGAGAAAGGAAAACTGCAAACCAATATCTCTGATGAATATAGATGTAAACATTTTCAACAAGAAACTAGCAAATCATATGTAACAAAATTTAAGAATGATTATTCAGCACGACCAGGTAGGTTTTATTCAAAGGGCGCAAGGATGGTTCAACATACTTAAAATCATAAACATAATATTAACAGAAAGAAAAACAAAAACCATGTGATCTTTTCAATTGAGGCAGAAAATGCATTCCAGAAAATATAACATCATTTCCTGATTAAGACTCTCAGAAATATTGGCATAGAAGGGTCATTTCTCAACACCATAAGTCCATGTATGAAAAATCTATAGCTAACATACTGAATGTGGAAAGCTTTTCCACTAAAAATTGGTGCAAGACATGAGTGCCCAGTATCTCCACTCCTTTTCAATATACTGATGGAAGTCCTGATGATGTAATCAGAAAAGAGAATTAAATAAAGGGCATTCAAATAGGGAAAGAAGAGGTGTTATTATTTATTTGCAAATGTCATGTTTGTATACAGAGAAGACCCAAAGGTATCCTCAAAAAATGAATGATTATAGTAATAATAATAGTAATAAGTGAATACAGTAAAGAGGCAGGACACAAAATCAACACATGAAAATCTATAGCATTTCTATATACAAACAAAAAACAGACTGAGATAGAGATGAAGAAAGTAATCTAATTTGCCATAGCCACAAAAAGTATAAAACTAGGAATAAATCTAACCAAAGAAGTCAATGTCATCTACAAGGAAATCTATGAAAACTTAAGGAAACAAATTGAAAATAACACAAAAAATGACATCCCATGTTCCTGGAGTGGAAGAATTAATATAATAAAAATTGCAACCCTACCTAAATTAATCTACATATTTAATGCAATCCCAATGAAAAGACTACCATAGAATGTGTCTGTAATCGTAGAAGACCCCATATTGCCAAAACAACTCTACGCAAGAAAAGTGGAGTGAGAGGAGACATCTCATTCTCTGACCCCAATATATATTACAAAGTGGTGATAATCAAAACAGCATGTTATTGGCACAGAAACAGACTGGTGGATCAATGGAAAAGAATAGGAACCTCAGAAGTAAATCCCAAAATGTACAGCCAACTGATTTTTGACAAAGGGTTCCAGTCAATTCAGTCAGAAAAGGAAAACCTCTTTTTTTTTTTTTTTTTTTTTTTTTTTTTTGGAGAGGTTTTCGCTATAGGGCGCGTGAGCTTGCCAGACAGACAGAGAGAGACAGAGAGACAGAAAGCGAGAAATCATCCCCCAGGGGAGATGGCCACGCCGCAATCCCTTCTCCTCCATTCTCCTCTCGGGATCTTGGGCACGCATGCACATGCGCCCGGCGTGAGTTTTAAGCCACCGGGTCCGGGACGCGAACCGTAGTCGACTACGTGGGAGTCTAGTGACATAGCCATTACGCTAACTGCTGGTTCCCAGAAAAGGAAAACCTCTTTAGCAAATTCTGCTGGAAAAAACTGGGTATCCATCTGTAGAAAGATGAACCTGGACCGCTCTCTCTCAGCATTGACAAAAATCAACTCAAAGTGAATCAAAGATCTAAACCTTAGACCTCTAACTGTAAAACTACTAGTGGAAAACAATGGGAAAACTCTGGGAGACATTGGAGTAGGCAAAGACTTCTTAAATAAGACTCCCAAAGCGCAGATGATAATCCTAAAATTAGATAAGTGGGATTACATCAGATTAAGAAATTTCTGCTGGGGCTGGCAGATGATGCAGTGGTTAAGGTGCTGGACTCACACACAGCCAACCATGGTTCAAGTGCTGGACCTGGTGGCTTGCTTTCTCACTTTCTCTTTCTCTCTCTGCTCAAAATAAATTAGTAATATTAATAATAATAATAAAATAAAATAAGTAATCCTTTAAGAAAAGAAGTTTCTGCACAGCCAAAGACACAATAGTGTGAATCAACACCCTCAGAATGGGAGACACTGATAACTAGAATACACAAGGAACTCAAGTGGTGTACCCCCCAAAAAAATGATGAGCCCAATTAAAAGTTTGGAAAATGCGCCAAACAGACAACTCTCTAAAAAAGCCATATGAACTGCCAAAAAGCATAGGAAAAAAATACTTAACATCCCTCATTATGAAGGAGATGCAGATCAAAACCACAATGAGATACTACATGACCCCAGTCAGAATCAGAATGGCAAAGATTGCAAAATGAAAAATAATATGTGCTGACAGGGCTGTGGTGAAAGAGGAACTCTCCTACACTGTTGGTGTGCATATAAATTGGTCCAGTCACTGTCAAGAACAATATGAATATTCCTCAATGATCTACAAATAGAACTAACATATGATCCAGCAATTCCACTCCTGGGTATCTACCCAAAAGACAGAACACTCAGTCAGAAAAGTGCTTGCACATCTATGTTTATTGCGGCATTATTCATGATTGCTAAGATATGGAACCCACCCAAATATCCACAAACAAATGAATGGATTGAAATTGTGGCACATATACTCATCCATGAAACAAACAAACAAACAAAATACCTATATCCTGGCATTTGACAGACAGTGGACAAATATGGAAGATTCACTGCTGAGTGAAGCAAGCCAGGCTATGAAAGAGAGACACTGTATGTCTCCACTTAACATGTACAGACTGTCTGCACATTTGTTGGAAACTGAAAGACTAGAGAATATAGAAGCATGGGAAATGATTAGGGGTACTGAAGACAGTGTGGGAACTGGGTAGGATAGGGGGGAGAATATGAGAAAATAAATTAGGGAGGAAAGTTGGGACCAGCAGTTAGTGTAATGGCTATGTTGCTGGACTCCCATGTAGTCGACTACGGTTCGAGTCCCGGACCCGGTGGCTTAAACTCACGCCGGGCACATGTGCGCGCGTGCCCAAGATCCCAAGAGGAGAATGGAGGAGAAGGGATTGCGGTGTGGCCATCCCCCCTGGGGGGTGATTTCTTGCTTTCTGTCTCTCTTGTGTCTTTCTGGCGAGCGCACGCGCCCTATAGAAAAAAACCTCTCCAAAAAAAAAAAAAAAAAAAAAATTAGGGAGGAAAGTAGACAAGGCATTTATGGGGCACTGAAATGGATTATCTGTTGAAGATAATGTGTACAGTATCTGGAACTGTGCTGGAAGTGTATTCATGTTGGGCAAATTCACTTTACTAGCTAATTTATGTATACTGATTGAATGTATAAAATAAATTTTAAAAAAACAATTGCCCACCCTACCCTACTGTGGGATGTACTGTGGACGTACTGTAATACTATGGATGTACTGTCATTCATTTGTTTTCCCTTGTTCCCTTTTAGTTTATTACATGCCATTCATGAATTATAATTAAGTTTGCTTTAATTTGCTTTCAGTTTAAACTTTCTCCATTTCCATTTCTATTAAATTTTAGTTTTTTAATAGGTAGAATATTTATATACCTTCGATGTCAAAACTATGTAAAACTATACATATCTGGAGAAGCATCATTCCCTCTGGTGTCCTTCCCATCTCAATTTCCTCATCTGCTCCCTTGTAAATAGTTAACTTTATTATTTGTTGGTTTATACTATCATTTCTTTTAGTGATAATAGCAGATATATGCTTGTTTTCTTACTACCTCTTTCTACTTCCCTTGACATGTGACATACATGTGCTCTTTTGAACTTTGCTTTTTCAGTTCACATATCCCAGAAATCACTCTATATTAGTTCATAAATATCATCCTCCTAATTATTTTTTACAGCTGCATAGTACCCATTGCTTTGTATGCCATAGCTTACTAAAACACCTATGTGGTATTTTTAATGTATAAATAGCCCTGCATTAAATTTGTATGCATATACATTTTTGTGTTCTTCAGCAATGTATCTTTAGAATAAATTCCCAGAAATGGGACTGCTGGGTTAAGGAGAAATATATATGCAATTTTATTTTCTGTTATCTTTGATATATTTCATTTCCCTTTTTCTAAATTTTTGAATTGAGAATTTATTTTATTATTTTTAAAAAAATATTTATTTAATTTTATTCATTATTGTTATTCTTTAGTTTGATCACAGAGAGAGAGAGAGAGAAAGAGAGAAGCTGTGTAGGTATGCCACTTGAACTATGGTCAGCCATGTGAGAGTCCAGTGCCTTAACCACCATGACGTTTGCTAGTCCCCATTCTTTTGTTTTTATCACTGTATATGTTTGATCAATCTTCCTCTGATCTCTGATATAAATGTGCCATAGATTTGGAGGTTTTTTTTTTTTTTTGGTATGGTTTATGATTTTTGCTAGAGCGGGTATGTGCTCACAGGAGAGGGACAGGAGAGGAAAAGTGAGAAATCACTTCCTCCCAAGGGAATAATGGCTACATCATAATCCCTTCTTCTCCATTCTCCTCTCAGGATTTTGGGCATGCATGGCCAAGCACCCAGAGTGATTTTCTTTTTTATTATTATTATTTTTTTTTTGGGGGGGGGGAGAGGTTTTTGCTATAGGGCACGTGCGCTCGCCAGACAGAGAGAGACAGAGAGACAGAAAGTGAGAAATCACCCCCCAGGGTGGATGGTCACACCACAGTCCCTTCTCCTCCATTCTCGTCTTGGGATCTTGGACATGCACGCACATGCGCCCGGCATGAGTTTAAGCCACTGGGTCTGGGACTCGAACCACAGTCGACTATGTGGGAGTCCAGCGACATAGTCATTGTGCTAACTGCTGGTCCCCACCCAGAGTGATTTTCAAGCTACCACGTCAGGGACTCCAGTAGTTGTCAATCACGTGGGAATTCAGTGCCTTAACAACCATGATACCTGCTGTCCTAATCTGTACTATTGTTATTGATGACTGGAAAGAGTGAAGAGTCAGAAAGCCCCTGGCTCTGTCCAGAAGCTGACCAAAAAAAGGACTAAGAACAATACAGCGGCACTGGTCATGCCATACTTTATGTAATCACCTCTGGCAGCTGCTAGTGATTACATTTAACATAATCTGATTAGCTGTCTCCCTCACCTCTTTCCCCCCACACTGATTCTGTGCCTAATGTGGCGCTTATTTACAATTCTACCTTTCTGACATCTCTCAACGTTTATCTTTCATAGCAATATCTCCCATTCTTAACTACACCAGTCCAAGCTAAGCACTTTCACTTGGACCTCTTCTGGGATTTATTGCTTGTATCACATCACATGACATATAGTGAAATTTTACCAAGATTGAAAAGCACAAGAGTGTTAAATGCATAGATACTGGTATCAAATTGTCTGGGTTTGAATTTCAATTCTGTTGTACAGTGGCTGTGTGACCTTGGTCAAGTGACACAGCCTCTCTGTGCCTCAATTTCTCCAGCTATAAGCACATATAGCAATAATATTTCTGTTTTTTTAATTACTTTAAAATAATAATAATTATTATTATTGTTGTTTTTATTATTTTACTTTTTTTTCTTTTTTTTTTTCTGGAGAGGTTTCTGCTATAGGGTGCGTGCGCTCGCCAGACAGACAGAGAGAGACAGAGAGACAGAAAGTGAGAAATCACCCCCTAGGGGGGATGGCCATGCCACAATCCCTTCTCCTCCATTCTCCTCTCAGGATCTTGGGCACGCACGCACATGCACCCAGCGTGAGTTTAAGCTGCCAGGTCCGGGACTCGAACCACAGTCGACTACATGGGAGTACAGCGATATAGCCATTACGCTAACTGCTGGTCCCTTACTTTTTTTTTTTTGAAGAGGTTTTTGCTATAAGGTGTGTGCGCTCACCAGAAAGAGAGAGACAGAGAGACAGAAAGCGAGAAATCACCCCTAGGGGGGATGGCCACGCCATAATCCCTTCTCCTCCATTCTCTTCTCAGGATCTTGGGCACACATGCACATGCACCTGGTGTGAGTTTAAGCCACCGGGTCCGGTACTCGAACCACTGTCAACTACATGGGAGTCCAGCAACATAGCCATTATGCTAACTGCTGGTCCCTATTGTTATTATTTTTAATTTGACCAGAGAGAGAGAGGGAAAGTGTGAAAGCAAGCCATCAGGCCTGGGACTCAAACTGCAATTAGCCATGTGGGAGTCCAGCACCCTAACCACCATGCCACCTGCTGTCCCAGTAATAATGCTTCTTTTTAGGAGGATTAGAGTTATTAATTGCAAACTACCACACAACCCAGTAATGCCATTCCTGGATATTTATCCAGAGGATAAGAAAACATTCAATTAGAAGGACAATTGCACACCTGCCCTGGCCTTTGAGGTGAAGAGACATGGAAGTCTAAGTGAAAGCAGGTGGGATATTCAGAAAGAACAAAGACACATAAGTAAAGAAAGCATGGATTGGACAGTCTGGGTGTCTCTGATGGAGATTGCTGTGGCCATGAGCTGTTCCCAGGTTTGTTCTTTTATAGGGCAATGGATGGAGAAGGGAGAAAAGGAAGATAAAGCCAGGTGTCTTCTATTATTGACTATAACTGTGGAGCATCTTGCATTTTTCATGGTTCTAAATAAGCCCCACCTGGCTTTCTCTTGCTAAAACAGTTTGCTTTAACCTTGGCCAACTTTTTAGCATCAGCTGAGTGAGTGATTCTATGCTCTGCTCATCTTTAAAATTCTGCTCAGATTCAGCCACTCTTTACATTTATTCACATACACATACACAAACACACACACACACACACACACACACACACACACACAGATGCATACATACACGATCACACTGTACAATGAACACAGTCCCTTGGCTGTGCCAACCCCATCTTGGCCCATCTTCATGAGGCTATGGCTACCAATTCCTTTTTCAACTTTGTGGGTGTTAAGTTGGTACCTGAGGAAAATGTCAAGTTGATGAGACACAATTATGTAAAAAAGAATTATACAAGCCCAGCTTTGATGGCACACAGAGAGTACCACTATCTGAGAGGCTGGAGGCTGCATGGGGGAGCAAGCTGGGCATGGTTGCACATGTCTGTGATCCTGGCTAGTGGTGAGGCTGAGCAGAAAAATGGAGATACACCCTGACAAAATACCTGCCTTTCTCTCTTTCACAAAAAGGAGAAAAAATATTATATAAATAAATAAGGGGGAAAAACTTGCATACATTTGATACATACAGAGAAAGAACCTTAAATTTTATTCACACAAAAGAACACTGCATAATGTGTCAGGCAGGTTCCAACAAAAACCCTACATCCCAAATGGTGTGAAGAACACACCTGGAAGAAGGCAGTTTCCTGAGCTGTGGGCAGGGATAGGGTCTTGGGCAAGGGATGGTGAGGAGCTTAGGTTGAGTAACCAGGAAGATGGTCTCATTATTAGGCCTGGAGGAAGGAGAAAGAAAGTGTTGTCACTGAGTCTAGTGATGAGTTGTCATGGAACATGGGGAAATCAAAACAAAAAATGTTCACAAATGTGGCAAGTCCTCACTGAGCTAGACCTGCTTGTGACTGTTCCTGTTCTGAGTTGAGGTGGGTGAAAGGTTAGGCCAAGCTCTCTGAAGGAGGTGGCCTGGTGTCCAATACTTCAGGATGAGTAAGGTGGTCCTCACCTGGCTGAGCATCTAGCATCCTAGAGACCTAAGAATAAATATGCTAAAACACACTGAGTTCAGAACTTCACCTTTTAAATATGTTTAACACACTTTTTTTAAGCTTTGCTGAAGTAGAATTGACAAATAACATATTTAAGAGGCACAACCTGATGATTTGACACAGGTACCAATTGTGAAATGATGACCATAATCAAGCTAATCAATACATCTCTATCCTCACATAATTTTCTGTGTGTGGTGAGAAGGCTTAAGAGCTACCTTCTTGGTAAATTTCAAGTATATAATTCAAAGTACACAGTGTACACAGCCATGCATACATCATGATGTACAAGTTCTGGAGTGTCACCTACATGCACCTTGTTATGTGTAAGCTAGGACTGACAGTGGCATTGTATTTATTATCATGGCATTAGATGCATATAAAGTATCACAAGGTTTCTAATGAAAGTAACAGTCCCTTGGCTGTGCCAACCCCATCTTGACCCATTTTCATGAGGCTATCACTACCAATTCCTTTAGCAACTTTGTGGGGCATTTACCTCTATATTTGTAAATAAAATGCTTATAGGGCCAGATCTTGATCTATTGAGCACATTAGTTCTTGTGAATGACAGAACAATGACCTCTCCAAAGCTGACCTCCTCCTAATCCTCAGAAACTGTGAACATGTCACCTTACATGGAAGAAGGGACTTTGTGAGTGTGATTCAAATAAGGATTTGGAGATGGGGAGATTCTCTTGACTTATACAGACTGATTCATACTATTGGGGGCAACTTGGGTTTTGTGGTACCCAGATGAGTTTGTAACCCTGGACCAAATAAATTATGCTTTATTTACTCTGTCACAGCTGTCCTTTGCAGTGACACTTTCTGCCTCACTTCAACTTCAGGTAACCTGTATCTTATATAATACTTGTATAATATCATTTATAGTAAACCAGAAAATGAAAATATTATCCTCAGTTCTGTAAGATGCTCTAGCAAATTAATCAGACCCAACCTAAGGAGGGGAGTGTGGGAACTCTTATATAGAGCTGATAGGTCAGAAATATAGCAAAAAACACCTGAGAATTTCACTTGCCACCTGATGAAGGGGAAAGTAGACATTTTTATAGGGTGTATATGGTAATCAGAGAAAGAGAAAATAGGTTAAGTATTTATTTTAAAGATTATTTCCTAATATGTGTTTGATGAGGCAGAGTTAAAAATTTAATATAACTCTAGTATACTAGTCAATGCACAATAAATCAAGTTTATTACCGATTACTATATTGTTTTTCTCATTTGTATTATGAGATGGAAACAAATATGGATATTTTTAAATGGCGTATAGCAAAAATTATTTATCTATGATAGTTTAGTGTGTTGTATAATTACATTATGATATAACCTATATAAAATATGGTTATGAATAATACACTTCAAAAAAATTAGGCCATGATATAATGATTCACTAGAATTGTGCTCAGTTATTGAATGAGGAAATGACTACCTCCTTGTCCCCACAATTATCCAGTATAGTGTTTGGCCACAGTAAGGGCTCAGTAAGTATTTGTTGAATATACTGACCATCCAAGAGGTAAGAGAAAAATGAAGAGGGAGAAAGACCTGGTCACACCACAGTTCTTTCTCCTTCATTTCTGCACCCTGTCAGGATGTGGGACAGGCACACACACTTGTCCAGCCTATTTTTAAGCCGCAATAGCCAGGATTGAAACTGTGTGGTCAGCCATGTGGGTTAAGCTTCCTTAACCCTTACACCACAGGGTCAGCATGGGTAGGGGGCGGTCAGTCTTGGAGACTGACGCATCAAGCTGTGGGATCTGAAACAATCACCAAGTAGATGTTAGAACAGAAATGATAGAGAAGATACCCAGTTAATGTCAGCCACAGAACTGAGATCTTGCTTGGATGTGGGGAAAACCCACACACACTTAGTCACAGTTCTGTGTGGACTAAAAGGATAGGAGTAACTGAGTTGGGATTTTCTTGAGTATTTTTCAATTGCTGCAGGAGGAGGGGGAGAGTGTTATCCTTTAGCATGGTGGAAAGTACTCTATCTGCACAGGTGCCTGGTTATGCACCTGTCAAAATGCACCAATCAAAATTCACTGAATGGGGGGAACCAGCAGTTAGCGTAATGGCTATGTCGCTGGACTCCCACGTAGTCGACTGCGGTTCGCATCCCGGACCTGGTGGCTTAAAACTCATGCCAGGCGCGTGTGCGTGCGTGCCCAAGATCCTGAGAGGAGAATGGAGGAGAAGGGATTGCGGCTTGACCATCCCCCCTGGGGGGTGATTTCTCGCTTTCTGTCTCTATGTCTCTCTCTGTCTGTCTGGTGAGTGCACGCGCCCTATAGCGAAAATCTCTGAAAAAAAAAAATTCACTGAATGGTATGTATGACTAGAATCTGTTCATTTCACAGTAGTAAATTATACTTTGATTATACTAATAAATAAATAAATTTGATGGTGATGGAAGAGGCTATTACAGTAATTTAATTATTTTTTAAATTTTTATTATTTTTATGTGTTATTATTTATGCATTCAATTGCTATATGTCATTTAGATTGTAAAGAGATTTTACCCAACATGATATACCCCACACACCAGGAGAGTTGAGAATACTACACATGACACCATCAACAGGCAACAAACCATATCTGTGTCACACAAATGTCTTACTTGTCCATTTTTCCCCAAAATTTCCCTTCCTGCACTCTTTCCCTCTCCCACTCTCTTTCCACTTTGTCCCCAGTTTTCAATGATTTTATGTCCTATAGCCTTTCAGCCTCTACCATAGAGTGTAGACAATTAGTATATGTTAAGTGGACACGTACAATTTCTGTTTCATAGGTTGACTTTCTATACTCAGCAATCAACATTTAATGTTCTTCCACTTTCTATCAAATGCCAGGGTCTTGTTTTTTTATGACTGGATAGTATTCCATGGAGTACATGTGCCACACTTGTTCATTTCATTCATCACTTTGTGGACATTTGGATTGATTCCATATCTTAGCAATTGTGAATAATGCCACAGTAAATATAGTTGTGCAAGTGCTTTTCCAGCTGAGCATTCTCTTGTCCTTTGGGTAGATACCTAGGAGTGAAATTGCTGGATCATATGGTACTTCTATTTGAAGGTCTTTGAGGAACCTCCATATAGTTCCCCACAGCAGCTGGACCAATTTACATTCCCATCAACAAGGTAGGAGTGTTCCCCTTTCACCATATCCCTGCTAATCTTCACCATTCTGACTGGGGTTAGGTGGTATCTCATTGTAGTTTTGATCTGCATCTCCATTATGATGAGGGATGTTGAGCATTTTCTCACATGCTTTTTTGGCTGTTCGTATGTCTCCCTTAGAGAGTTGTTTTTTCAGCTCATTTTCCCATCTTTTAACTGAGTTAATAATTTTCTTCTTGAGCCGCTTGAGTTCCCTGCATATTCTGGTTATAAGTACCTTATCTGAGGTATAGTTTACAGAAATTTTCTACAATTACAAGAGTTTTCAATTCACACTAATTACAGTGTCCTTTGCTGTGGAGAATCTTCTTAAACTGATGTAATACCACCTATCTATTTTGGGGATTATTTTCTGTGCTTTGAGGGTCTTGTTTAAGAAGTCTTTTTCTACCCCAATGTCTTCCAGAGTTTCCCTAGTGTTTTCCACCAGAAGTTTTAGTTTGTGGTTTTAGCTTTGGATCTTTGATCCACTTTCAGTTCATTTTTGTTAATAGTGATAGAAAGGGATTCAGATTCATCTTTTTGCAGGGGGATACCCAGTTTTTCAGCACCATATGCTAAAGAGGTTTTCCTTTTCCCATTGAATTGACTGGTATCCTTTGTCAAAGATCAGTTGATTTTATATTCTGGGGTTTATTTCTGGTGCTCTACTCTGCTCCATTGGTCCTCGTGTTTGCTTTTGTGCCAATATCAGGCTGCTTTGACCATCACAGCCTTGCAATATATTTTTGTGGTCTGGGAGTGAGATGTCACCCACTCCACTCTTTTTGTGTAGGACGTCTTTTTAAATATAGGGTCTTTTTTTGGTTCCAGACAAATTCTATGATTGTGTTTTCTAGATTTGTGAAGCATGTCTCTTGTAATTTTATTGGCATTGCATTATATATGTAGATTAATTTGGGTAGGATTCCCATCTTGATTATTAATTCTCCCAATCCAAGAACATGGGGCATCTTTCCACTTTTTTGTGTCATTTAAAATTACCTTTTTAAGATTTTCATAGTTTTCCTTATAGAAGCCTTTGACTTCCTTTGTTAGTTTTATCCCTAGGTATTTTATTGTTTTGTGGCTATGGTAAATGGGATTACTTTCTTCAGTTCCGTCTCTGTCTTCTTGTATACAATCATGTCATCTGCAAACCTAGATCATTTCAACTCTTCTCTTTTACCTATTGAATGCCTTTTATTTCATTCTCTTGTCTGATCACATTGGTTAGGACTTCCAGTGCCATACTGAATAGTAGTGGAGAGAGTGAGAAGCCTTGTCTTGTACCAGTTTTTAGTGGAAAAACTTCCAGCTTTTCCCTATTCAGTATAATGTTAGCTATAAGTTTTTCATAGATGGCTTTTATTGTGCTGAGAAATAATCCTTCCATGCCAATTTTACGTAGAGTCTTAACCATGAAGAAATGTTGTACTTTGTCGAATGCTTCTTCCACATCGATTGAAATGATCATATGATTTTTAGCTTTCTTTCTGTTAATCCGGTGTATTACATTTATGGTTTTGCATATATTGAACCACCTTTGCATCCTTGGAATAAAGCCTACCAGTTTGTGATGAATAATCTTTTTTATATGCTGTTGAATATGGTTAGCAAGTATCTTGTTGAGAATTTTTGTATCTATATTCACTAGAGATATAGATCAGTAATTTTCCTTATTTGTCATATCCTTATCAATTTTTGGAATGAGAGTGATGGTAGTCTTTGTAGAATAAATATGATGGGTTCCTTCCTTTTGGATCTCTAGAAATAGTTTGATTAGAATGGGGCTTACCTCTTCTTTAAAAGTTCTGTAAAATTCAGCAGTGAAGCCATCAGGACCTGGATTTTTCTTTGTTGGGTGGTTATTTATTACAGATTCAATCTCATTTCCTGTTACAGGTCTAATCATTCTATGTCCTCCTGAGTCAATATTGATAGGTTATTTGTGTCCAGGATTTTGTCCATCTCATCTAGGTTTTCTTCTGTGCTGGCATATAGTCACTTATATTATCCTCTAAAAATATTTTGTATTTCTATTATGTCTGTTGTAATGTTGCCTGATTCATTGTTAATTTGTTTTATCTGGTTCCTTTTTCTTTTAATGAGTCTAGGTAATGTTGTGTTCCTTTTTCTCTTAATGAGTCTAGGTAATATTATCTTTTCAAAAAACCAGTTTCACTTTCATTAATTTTCTGTATAGTTCATTTATTTTCTATTTTATTTATTTCTGCTCGAATCTTTATAACTTCTTTTTCTCCTGGCATTTTATGGATTTTTTGTTGTTGTTGTATTTCTAATTCCCTGAGGCATGTTGTTAGGTTGTCCTTTTGTCACCTTTTCATCTTTTTCTTCCACACACTAATTGCTATGGACTTTCCTCTTATGACTGCTTTTGCAGTGTCCCATACATTTGGAATCTCATGCTCTCGTTATCATTTGTTTCCAAGAATATTTTGATTTCAGTTTTAATCTCTTCAGTAGTCGTAAAGTCATTCAGAAATAGGTTATTTAGTTTTCATGTATTTGTGTATTACAGAGGGTTTTTCCTGAGATTAATACCAAGTTTAATTCCATCATGGTTGGAGAAGATGCTGGATATAGTTTCCATGCTTTTGAATCTTAAAGGCTGGTTTTGTGCCCTATCATGTGGTCAATCTTCGAGAAGGTACCATGTGGGGTTGAGAAAAATGTATATTTTGGTTTATTTTGGGTGGAAAGTTCTATAGATATCTGTCAAGTTCATCTGATTTATGGTATCATTTAGGTTCTGAATCTCTTTACTTGTTTTTTGTCTTTTTGCTCTTTCTAATGGAAATAATGGGATGTTGAGATCTCCAAAAATTACTGTGTTACAGTCTACCTCTCTTTCCTTGTAGATCTAGCACTGTTTTTTGTTTTCTTTTTTTGTTTGTTTGTTTTCATATTTGGTTGCTCCCGAGTTGGGTGCACAGATATCTATTTGTTATATCATCTTGATGAGTTAGCCCTTTTACTACTATATAATGCCCTTTTTTTTTTTTCTCTGAAAGCATATTTTGTCTGAAATTAGTATAGAACCTCCCGCTTTTTTTTTTTTTTTTTGGTTTCCATTTATATAGAATACCTTTTTTCAGGCCTTCACTTTTAATCTATGTATGTCTTTATCCATGAGAGGGGTTTCACGTAGGCAGCAGATGGAGGGTTTCTGATTTTTAATCCATTCAGCCAATCTGTGTCTCTCAATCAGAAATTTAATCCATTAACATTCGACATTATTATTGATATTTCCAGACTTGTTTCTACCATTTAGTTGGCCATATTCTTGACTGTTTTCTGTTCTATTATTGTTGTATTTCTTTAGTTTTCTAGATATAATACTCCTTTCAGAATTTCTTGAAGATCTGGTCTGGAGTTGGTCATTCTTTCAGGTTTATTTATCGGAGAATGTTTGTATCTTTTTTTTTTTTTCCATATGAAAGATAATCTTGGGTATACTATTCTTGGTCGAAATTGGTTTTCATTTAACACTTTGAATATTTTCCCCATTGTTTCCTTGCTTGCATTGTGTCCAGTGAGAGGTTTAGTGCTAATCTGATGGGATAGCTTTTATAAGTGACTTGATGCTTCTTTCTTGCCAATCTTTGTTCCTCATCTCTATGGTTTTTGCCTATCTAACTGTGATGTGCTGTGGAGAGGATCTTCTTGGATTGATTATATTTGGGGTTCTTTGTATTTCTTGGATCTGAATATTTGAGTGCCTCTCTAGACTTTCAAAGTTTTTTCCAGGATTTCATTGAATAGATTATCAAGGCCTTATTAGTTTTTTCACCTTCTGGAATACCAATTATTCAAATATTTGAGTGTTTCATAATATCTAGTATTTTTTCTATATTACCCTCAGTTTTCTTGACTATTTTTTCAGTATTATTGATATTTTTTTTTTTTAAGAAGTGTTGTCTTCTACTACTGAGATTCAATCTTCTGTATGGTCTAACCATCTTTTAATATTTTCAAGGGGGTTTTTCATTTTCTATATTAGACTTCATATATAACAGTTCTAATTTGATTGTGTTTTATGGTGTCCAATTTTTCTTTCATATTGTGGAAAGACTACCTCATCTCTTAGAGCTCAATGTCTCTTTTCTCTTGCATCTCATAGAGTTTTGTTATCATAAATTCTAAATTCTCTTTATGACATTTCAGTATTACCCCCTAATTTTTCCCTATTTGGAGATGAGTTACAGTGTCTCTTTGCTGGAGATTTATTACTTGATTCTCTCATCCTTGAGGGTCTTTTGGTAATGTATTCACTTTTGGTTAATATATTGGAGAAGGACTTATTACTTGATTCTCTCATCCTTTTTATTTGGCTCCCTTGGTCTTCCCAGGACCCTGAAATCCCTTAGCCTTTCTAACACAGTGATGATAAAGGGCCCTGCACCTCCAAGACTGCAGAAGCTGGCTCTTTGGTAAGTTCTGAATAAAAAAAGTTCAGAAACAACATACCTCTGTTATTTCCAAAATAACCAGGGGCCTTTCTGCATAACTATGCCCCAAATCCTACGGCTCTTAAGATTTCCAATAGATAAGCAAGGCCTCATCCAACTCCCAACATTCCCCTAGTTATTTTCTAGACCAAGCACTGTCTGAATCGGAAGCTCCAGCAGGTGGAACAGCTCCATTGGAAGGGAGGCAACAGCCAGTAGGGAGCAAGGCAGGGATGACCATGAACATTCACCCAGAGACACCAGAGTAAACAGGAGGCACAGCCCAGGGACCATACAACTAACACCTATGTCACACTTCTCACTTAGTGGACTAGTACCACACAAAGCTGGTTGAAATGCAGGTGTCTAGATTCTGATCACTGGGGCTGGGATGGCCTGTCCTGATCAGTCAACATCATGGCCGGACCTGTGGCCACTGCCACACAACTTCTCCCAACTGATCAGATTCACGCAGAGGTACATTGTCCAAGAAAGTGTGGAGTATGGAGCATGTGTGGCAAAGCCTCAAGACCCACCGACTGGAGTTCTACAAGTCCCTTATCCTGCTCCACCATCTGGGGCTGTGCAAAATAGCCACTAAAAGTTTAAGGAAGGTACTTTTGTTACTGGGAACAAATGCTAACTTTCTTTTGGTTGGGAACATTTTTCAATGGGGTGTTTAGGGAATTCTCCTCATCCTTCTTCCAAGACAAATTCTGCCACTAATCTTAGGAAAAGGTCTTAAATGACCTTTCACTTTGAATTTCCATTAGTTATGAAACATGCTGACACTTGGAGTAAAAGAGTAGTTGCACACAGGAAGTGCAAAAGACAGTACATCAAATTTTGTAAACAGGCCATTTTTTCCTTTCCTTCTTTGGAAAGGAGCCACACACACTGTGTGCCCAGTATGAAGGCCCCCACCAGGAGCTCTGTCCTAACTAACTCATCTCCTCACAAGTTGCCAAAGATTTATTTTCTTAGTAAACCTGTTTTAGGAACAAGAAACTTGAAATTGTAGAACCCAACAAGATAAAGAAATGAAGAATGGGAACCAGCAGTTAGAGTAATGGCTATGTTGCTGGACTCCCACGTAGTTGACCGCGGTTCGTGTCCCAGACCCGGTGGCTTAAATCTCACGCCGGGCATGTGTGCGTGCATGCCCAAGATCCCGAGAGGAGAATGGAGGAGAAGGGATTGTGGCGTGACCATCCCCTCTGGGGGGTGATTTCTCGCTTTCTGTCTCTATGTCTCTCTCTGTCTGTCTGGAGAGCGCACACGCCCCATAGCGAAAACCTCTCAAAAAAAAAAAAAAAAAAAAAAAAAAAAAAAAAAAAAAAAAAAGAAATGAAGAATGAACTGTGGTGTGATCATGCCCTACTGGGGGTGCTTTCCCCATCTGTTTCACTCTCTGGCAAGCATGTGTGCTCTTGTAATTAAGGAAATGTGGGAGGCAAGTAGGGGGTCAGTCAGTAGCATGTCAGTTAAGGTGGCTGGATCCTACATGGTAGTGTTTGAGACCTGGACTGGGAGGCCTGAAAATCACACCAGGCACATGTATATGTGTGCCCAAAATTCTAAAAGGAAATGTGAAGAATGGGCTGTGGAGAGATCATCCCTCAAGGTGGTTGCTTTCGCTCACTCTCTCTCTCAGCAGCAAAGACATGCACCCTTAGCAAATTTATAAAAAAAAAAAAAAAAAAAAAAAAAAAAAAAAAAAAAAAAAAAAAAAAAAAAAAAAAAAAAAAAAGAAGAAGAAGAAGAAGAAGAAGAAGGAAAAGAAAATGAAGTGAGGTTTGTCTCTGACATCTGAAAGTGTTTCTGGTATGTTTCCTGGTCTAGCCTTTGACCAAATGTGTCAGGGCAGCAGTAGCAGCCCTTGAGACGAAAGTCATTTTCTTGGCCAGGGCTTGGGGATCCTCCTCTTCCAAGCCAACTGACCTCCATGTGGTTAGGCTTCATGTGACTGGGAAGCCAGGGAGTCAAGTAGACCAGGCACTTTTGAGATCAGGGTACATGTTGTTTGCTCCCTGACAAGCTTAGAGAGCTACAGGGAAACCTTAAGCATAAGGCAGTTAATGTTCCTTTTAAAAGCAATGAGAACCAAAAAACAGAGGGAAGAATTCAAAGGGAACACTCACCTGGCAGGCAACTCACTAAAGATCAGTCCTACTCTCTGGGACTCCAGGGAGAGCTGCCCCTGGCTGGGCCATTTTGGGAGGCATCCTGCTATGATAAGAGGACAAGATGACATTCACCATCCTGGTGCTAACACCCACTCCTCATTGCAGGAATGCAAGCTGGGGAAAGAGAGGGGCCAGCAGGAACTCTGACAGGAGTAGGGGAACACACTCACTACCCCTGACAGAGAGCACAGGGGAACAGAGTCATGGGAGGAGGGTCAGAGTATGGGTTAGGGCTACAGCTCAGTCAGCCAAGAGGTTCAGTTGCCAAGGTAAATCCTGGGCCCAGGAGTAGGGCATATAGGCAGGAGACACAGGAGCCTGGCAGTGCCCACTGTGTGTGGCTACCACTTCAACAGCACAAAATACATGCCTTTTCCATCTTTTTTCTTGAAAAAGCAAAACCCCAAATAGATTAAAGACAAATTGATGTGACTTTCTGGTTTCCGACACCACAGCACAGGGGGATTTGAGGATGCCACTTCAGGGGATTTTCAGGCACTGGGTAGTAGGTACCTAAGGCTGGCATGGTGGTTGTGATGTGCCTGGTTCTCTCCCAACCTGCTCCCTACAGTGGTTCTGCATGATCCATGACTACTCTCCCTGGAGTAGTAGTCTCCAGGACTCATAAAGGCCACAGGGCAACCATCCATTGTCTTCTGGCCTACCCTGGATGCTTGTTCACCTATATGCAAGGACTTTCCCTTGCCGTCACCAAGGGAGGGACACTGCTGCTTAGCATCCCCAGAGGCTGATAAGGCACCAAGATGGCTATGCACATTGATTGGCCAAGAGCAGAATAGGGAACTACACTCCAACCTGAGCTGGGTAGGTGCTGGGTAGCATGTGTTCTTGAGTGGAGGCACCCAACACTGTGGGCCCTGTCAGCTCCCACATCTCTTGGTGCCCAGTGCCACCCCTCCCCATGCTCCCAGACTTTTCATATCTCACACCGTAATAAAGTGACAGTGGCTGCTTGATCCACAGCATTGACAAGGCCTATCTGTGTATAAGCTCAGCAGCAGCATGTTGTAATCCTTTTGTAATTTCTGCCCTGGACCTGAAACAGATGGCCTCTGTGCCTTCCTAGATGGCCTCACAGTGCTCTGTTGACTTCTCAATTTTACTATATTCAACTTCTCAGTCCTATTATGACTTCCCAATCCTTCAATAATTGACTTCCCAATCCTACTAAAATTGACTTCTTAGACCTACTACATTTTCCTTAAAAGCAGGGCCCATATTTCAGAAAGAAGGAAGAACTGAAAATAGATGCTGTATCAGTTTACAGGTCACTAAGAGTACACAGAGCTTTGAGACACCATCCTTAAACCATACCCTAATGTGTGAACCAGGAAGGAAGAGCAGCTCCCTGACGTATTCCTCCCTAGGCTCTGTGTCAGGCACACTGCTATGTGTAGGAGTATTAGTAGTTTAACTATTGGTTATATGTGAGGGGTCTTCAAACACTTCATGGAAAATACATAGTATGAAAAAAAAAAAACTATACATAGATTTCAATTGGTCTGCATGAAAATAAACTTGGTCTTTATTTTGATTTGTCATGAACTTTTTAAAGTCTCCTCAGAGTGTATATTTACTACAACATAAAAACATACCCCCTTTAAAAAAAAAAGTTTTTCTAGGGCACATGCATTCACTAACAGAGTGAGAAAAAAAGCAAAAGAGCACCCCTCAGGGGGGATGGCCTTGCTGCAATCTTCTCTTCCACTTTCCTCTGAGGGTTATGGGTACACATGTACAAGCACTTGAAATGTTTCTCAAGCCACTGAGTGAGAATTGAACCATGCAGTCAGCCACGTGGAATCTAGACACTTTAACCATCATATCACTAGCTGGCCCAAGGTTTCCCCTTTCTAACAACAATCCCCTCACTAATCTATACCAGATTTCTAAAGTTGGCTAAAAACTATTTAAAAAATCATCTTTTTTTATACCAGCAATGTCATACACTTCTTCTTATATTCCATTGACAACAAATCAATCAGTGGGCACACCTAATTACAAGTATTCTGGGAAATATGGAATAATCTATTATTCAGAAAGAGGAGGACAGAATATTTTATTGACTTGTTAGCAATCTCTACCCTAATGAGTTACTGCATCACTTCTTTCATTACAATGAGAGTGATAACATCCCCAGGTGCAGAGAACTTGTGTTTGATGAATTTGTATGCATTGTGCATTTGTTAACTCATTTAATTCTCCAAGTAGCTTAATGGGGTACATCTTGTTATTGACTTTATTTTGCATTTCGAGAAACCAAGACATGAGAGTTTAAATAATTTCTCCAAAGTGCACAACAAATTAAGGTTTAAAACCTCTTTATGAACCCGGAGTGTCTGATGCTAAAACCCAATTTCTATTCATTCATCATATCACCATTCCATTTGTTTCTTGAGTACTCTAGTTGTCATTTCTTCTACTGAATCCAAATCTGCCTTTCCATACCTATCTCCACTTGCTGGTTATACTTTGGCCATTGGGGAGAACAGGCCAATCTTACTTAATATTTCCAATTTAGAGAAATAGAGGCATGGGTAGAAGTCAAAGTGATGGCAGTGGTGGTAAGAAAATGTAGGCATACTTAAGAGATGTGGGATCCACAGGAGAAGTCAATAGTCTGCATTTTTTTTCCGTAAGGTAACTGGTAACATTCTATGTCTCTCTATGGGGAGCACACATGCCCTATGGCAAAAACTTTAAAAAAAAAAAAAAGGAAAAGAAAAAAGAATAATTTACATCAGACTCTATTTACTTATGTTCTTATTAACTGCATGGCCATTCTCTTGAGAATATATAGGAACCAGGCTCACCAACCTGCTACCTCAAACATGCTGGACTCATTCTCAAGACACTGAGTATCAGACAAAGAAATGAGAGCCACTCTTGGTTGGTTGGTACTGATGACAGACTTGGAAAATATAAACAACTTTCACAAGCCATATGTGATAAGCATCTGATAGTCACTAAGTGTGCATTTCAATACTGAAAATATAGACTTTTAGACTAGAAGAATGTTACCATTTTAATTTGTAAGTTGATATCTTCTTTTATTAATAAGAGAAGAATAACTCTGATAACTCGCTGTAATATATATGACGAGTTGAATTTTATCTACCAATATCTTCCACAGCACATTGAATTTCTAATATACACTATTTAGTCTACTGTTAAAATCTTTATTTTCCTCAGCACACACACTGTCACAGGTATCTTCTCAGGAAATACAATTAATCTGTTGCATGTGTTCCCGAGTAGCACAATATGCATACAATGTATAATCCTTCCCAAAGGAGGACAAAAGCCATAGAAAAACTGAAAAGGGTATAGAACTACAACTTGAGAATGGTGCTTCCTTACCAGGGCACAGTGCTTTCAAGTTTATGAGACCTTATCATTCAACCATCTGTGTTCCTGCTTATAATACCTCTCTTAGCTCCATCTACCAAGGAAAATTCTGCTGATCTTCTAAGGCCCAGATGGAGTCCATCCCCTCTTGAGTTTTTTCTCCACATTCATTCATTGCCCATTCACACTCATCCATCTAGCAAAGACATGCTGATTATCCTACCAGGAGCAAGGCACCATTCTAGTGTTGGAGAGTTGGCAGCAAATAAACCATGGTTCCTCTCTTCCTGGTGTCTGTGCTCTATAATAGGAAAAGAGAGAAAAACAAATTCACAAATACTTTCATAAAATAGCGACTGGTAAGTAGAAAGCATTAGAAAGAAAAGTAAAACATGGACTCAACTTGCCTCCCTCTCCTGACCACAGACCACAGAAGTGACTTCAGGGACCAGCAGTTAGCATAATGGCTATGTCGCTGGAATCCCACATAGTCGACCGCGGTGGGTTAAACTCACGCCGGGCGTGTGTGCGTGCGTGCCCAAGATCCCGAGAGGAGAATGGAGGAGAAGGAATTGCGGCGTGGCCATCCCCCCTGGGGGGTGATTTCTCTCTTTCTATCTCTCTGTCTCTCTCTGCCTGTCTGGTGAGCGCACATGCCCTATAGCAAAAACCTCTCCAAAAAAAAAAAAATAGAAGTGACTTCAGAGATGACATTCTCAACTTTTCCAAGGATGGTGTCCAGCTGTTACTGTTCTAGTGTGTAGGTGAGACATTCATTCATTACACACAATGACTATCCCAGGTAATAAGGGCTTAATCCTAAATGGAGTGAGAGTGAAATAGAGAACAGTTGAAATTTGATCTTAGATATTGTACTTTAGGTGGCCTCTCTGAAAGTTGTACAGGTGTTCTAGAAATGACCCTGAGAATGAACCATCTCAAAAGTCAAGGGAAGGGCACATGTGCCAGGCAGAGAAAAGTAAATACAAATCCCAACAGAACTAGTGAACAAGTGGCTCTGAAGCCCAGCTGGGTTGGCCTGAGCAATCAGAAATAAGTGAGTAAAGGACAGAGTAATAGGAAAAAGAATGACAGGTCAAGGATTTCAGCACAGAGATATCTATACTAAGACTTGCTGGCCTGCCACTTTATTTGGAGTTCAACTCTAAGACAATCATTCTAAAGATGAGGAGTAGCTTGGGTCTCTGGACTGGTACAAGTAAGGCTGCCACAACTGTCATCACTGGATTCTTATATGAGAGAAAAATCTGTATTTTGTTATACAACTCATACTTCAGAATTCATCTGTCTCATGCTACATAGTCACCCAATGAATATGAAATTTATCTCTCTCTATTTTTCAGTATGATGTTGAAGAAATAGAGTAATAGGTAAATTCAACAAAGAACATAAGAGAATGCATATTTTTGAGCATATCTTTTGTGTGCTTTGTATTCACAGAACTTAAGTCAAGAATATATTTTCAGTAACATTTTATATTATAAATGCTACTAGACTTATGATAAAGTCATGTCCTAATAATGCCAACATATGCCAAAAATATCGTAAGTCAAAAATGCGCACCAATAAACCCATCTTAATATCAAGCCTATCTTAATATAAAAACTAATATGTTTAACCATCCATAAGTCATATATGTAATATATTCCCTAATTTTCTCTGGACTATCAGCATGCATAAAACCATTAGTCTTTCAAAACTAACATATTCAACTCCATATTACCTCATTGCCACTATATGATAAGAAAGATCCATTATGCTTTAAAACAAAATATTGTGTAATGTATTCCCTTCCTTTACACCAGGTGGTGGACAGAGTACACTTTCAAAACTGGTTCATTTCATCACACACTGCAATTTAATTAAGCCTGAATTACCACAGCCTATTGCATATTCACCATGATTATTGGATACTGAAAAAAATATAAACCAGAGTCCCTGCCTCCGATAAACTGATCATTTGTAGATTTAAAGTAAAACAACCTGTAAACCTTTTCATTATACTCATTTTAATACATTTTCTGTTAGTTTCATAGTTAAAAAGTATACATGTGATTTTACCCAATGGTCAAGGATCCCATTCTATACAGTCAAAATACTGCCCTCTGAGCATCTTCATTTGTAGAAAAAAACATTACTGATCCTATCCTCAACATATAGTTCTAGGGGGCCAACAAGATGCATAGTAGTTAGGGCACTGGACTCCAGCATGGTCAACTGAAGTTCTAATCCTGGACCTAGTGGCTTAAAAAGGACATTGAGAACAAGCACATGCATGCACAAAATTCCAGGAGGAGAAGGGATTGTGGCATGGCCATTTCCTCCACCCACCCTTATGAGGCGATTTCTCACTTTCCTTCTCAGTGGCTTGTCTCTCTCTGGTGAGTGGAAACACCCTATGGCAAAAACCTTAGGGGGAAAAAAAAAAGATGAAGTTCTATTAGTGACTATGAATAACTAACATCTTGTAGTTATTTTGTGATTCACATCTTACTCAGGCATGTATATATTGAACATCCTTAACAAAAATGTATTATTGAATTCAACTCCCAACTTTCTAGGCCATGATTAAGATGGTGGATTTATCTTGAGGGTAAGGAAAGGAAATCTAAAAGTTTCAGTTTGGAGAAAAGATGACTGTGGTGTGGAGGAAAAACTGGGACTGAAGAAGTCAAGATAGAGAGACAGGTTGGGGGCCTAATCTAATCCAGCGGTCTCTCCATGGGAAAAAATAGCTTCAGGAGACCTGCACTTCATCTGAACAGTTGTAGCTCTTGGTTCTGGTGAGTAAGCACATGTTCAGATGCGCTGATGTAATTTGAATTGGTCCCCACTCCTTCCTAAGTGCAGTAGCTCTTAAAGCTTCTGAACCACAGATCGCTTGAAATACGAGATACTGTCTGCCCACCTCAGTAACACTGTCATGAGAGTTAAATAAGACTACTTTAACAGATGGAGATGGACATACTGCCTGGGAACCCACAGATTAGCAGCAAAAGGTGTTATTATGGGGCTCCCTGTCTTCACTCTAGAGAAACTCCTAGCGCTTTACACCTGTCCTGATACCTTAGCACCCTGCTGGGCTCCCAGCACCTGATAACCATGGGCTCCTCAGCTTCTGTAATATGAACATTGTCTTGGAGACTGCCCTATGATTCCTAGTATATTTATCTATATCACTGGCCTCCACTAACTAGATGGCTCCTAGAAGCGCCCTCTCCCTCTAGCAGTGACAACCAAGAATGTCTCCAGACACTGCCAAATGTCCCCTGAGGGGACAAAATCAGCCCTGGTTGAGAATCATTGGCACAGGACTTGTTCTAGAACAGCCTTAGCTGTAGGAATGTCTACCAAGGATAAACAGTCTTTCTGAATGTTTCTCAAACAACAGCAGGACTTTTCAGAAAATGATATTTCCAATGAGAACTTTCTGAAAGGAAGAGCCTCCAGATTTTTCTACCTAAAACTTTAGTAAAACCCACTAACTTGTACTTGATTTTTTAGACTTAATAGAACGTGCAGTCACCATAGCAAATATTTCATGCACAATCTCTTCAGGGACAGTTAGGGATGATTAAAGCCCAAGCAGGCAGTGGGGAGCACACCTCCAGTTCAGGGCCTGCAACTATGGACCTGGCGCCGCTACAGTTCCGGCCATGACAAGAAATCAGGTTAATGCGGTCTCCTGAGAGTTACACAATCTGCGGATTGAGCCCTTAAAAAACAACCCTGCAGTCCAGTGGCAGGAGCAGCGGTGAGAGGGGACCACGAGACTGGCAGGGTGGTCGTGGATCCCAGCTCCCCCTCAGACTGCTCCTCGCCCCATTTCTCGCACACCTGCTTGCTCCCTCAAGCGGTGCTGCAGGCCCCACGGGTGCCCTTCCTGGACCCCCAGCCTGATCACGGCCCCTTCAAGTCATGAAGGCCTCCACCTCCCAGACTCCATCCTGAGCCAGTGACCCATACCCTGACCCGCCGGTTCCATCGCTCACCTGCTCAGGAATCCTGTTGCCCAAAACTTCAGTCCCCAGTGCATCCCCAACTGACAGAGGCGCTCCACAGCCCAGGTCCACAAAGACTCACCTTAACGCTGACCAAGCCCCGCGCTTGCTGATAGGCGGGCACAGAGCACTACAGCAGGCCAAGGGGATCTAGGAGCCTGCCTGGCTGGGCTAGGCATGGACCGAGCGACCGGCTAGTCCTACCCGCCAGCATCGCCAATAGGGAACAGGCGCAACCAGGCCCCGCCGCGAGCAGGTTTGAACCAGGTGCCACGCCCCTCGCCTCTAACCAATCCTGGAGCACAGAGCACTGCCAGCACCATGGCAACGCTTTGTTGACGCTGAGCTATTCCGTGGACCCGGCACTTGCTCCTTTCTGGGCTGCAGGGAGAAGGGGTGGTGAATCCATAGCTACAAGGACCACAGCGGTGACAGTTGACCTCAGTGGGTCTTGCTCACAGGTGAGTGCAGGTTTATAAGATAGGGATGTCTCTGCTGGAGGCAAAAGTGATGGTCTTTTGGAGTTGGGGAGGAACTACAAGCTAGTTCCGAAGACTCTCCTGAGACCTGCAGCCTGACTCTTGCTAGAGCTTAGTCGCGGCTGGGAATGGGCTTGGGCAGGGAACTGGTCCTGAGTGGGACCACCAAGCCAGGCTGGCTGATGTCTTTTCCCCTCTTCAGGCCCAGCAGTGACCTCACTCCCTCAACCCTGTGCCGTTTGAAACCGGAAAGTCACACATTAGCTTTAATCATCTTGGGTGCCTTTTATTTTTCCTCAATAAAAAGCCTAGAAAGACATTTATTTGGCTACTGATGAATTGCCGATATTACTGTGCCCGAGTGGGAGAGGGCACCAACAGCTCTTGCACCTCTTGCTTGCAGGTCCTGCCCCTGGGCCCCAGATCTGCCTGGAAGTCTCTTGGCAGTTTGAGCTATAGTCCTGAATAGGTGCCTTGGCCTCCTCCCACCCACTCTTCCTTGTTTGTGTTCTCCATGGAGGTCACTGGATCTGCCCACCCATTCTCCTATCAAGGCCTCCACTGCCCTTCAGCTTCCCTCAGATAGCATTCTTGCAGTGATTAGTGGGTGGTAAACGGTGTGACTATAGAAAAGTGGTCACATGTGGTGGGTAATGGGTCCTTGGGCTGTGTGTCTTGTTTACTCTTGGTGTGTTTGGGGAAGAGGTCATGGTCACTCTCAGTTTGCTCCCTACTGGCCACTCCCTCCCCACCAGTCAAGCGGTTTCACCTGTCAGAGTTCCTGATCAGCCTGCACTTGGTCTAGAGGAGGCCTGTGGGCACTGCTGGAAGTTGGCAGCCCTTGACTATCCAGTAGACACCCTGAAAGCTATAGGATTTGGGGTATTTAGCTGGTTGTGTGGAAAGGCTTCAGGCTGTTTGTGAAAATAACACAAGTGTGTGATACCTGACCTTTTTCTGCTCAGAACATGCCAGAAAGCCAGGGTGCATAACCTCAGATGTGTAGGGATTTTTTGTCATCCTCGTGTTAGAAGATTAAGACAGTCAGTCCAGTCCTGGGAGGATTGGGGGTGGTGGCTTGCAGGGAGCTGGGCCCAGACTAGGCCAGATTGGAGGAACTATGTACCTTTTCTCTACTCTGGGCATTTCTAAGGGTCAGAGTTGTGCTCCATACTAATATCCAAGCACCATGTCTGGGTGGGGCAATTCTCACAAGACACCTTCTCAGATCATCTTGGTCCTTTTCTCTCTCAAACACAGGGTCTGGGTGATTATGGTTTGGGGTCACTGGATTCCAAAAACTGTCTGTGAGTGAAATTACTCCCTTTTGCAGTAATAAAAGTCAGAATGTTTCATACTGAGTAAAATACAGGATTAGCAATTGCTTAGGATTTCAAGGAGCAATGTACAGTGACTTGAAACAAGTATGTTATCATGGCCTATGGGCCATGGGGTCCAGAGCACTTCATGAGATATCTGGGAGGAAGTGTCTAAAGTGCCTATAAAACATGTGCATGAGAGAGAGTTGGGGGAGAACCCTCCGCAGGGTTTGTCATGTCTAGGCCCCCTTGTTCTAGTATTCCAGGCTGGCACTTACTTGCCTGGTGTGTTTTCAGGCCTACTAAACCGGGGAAGCAAATTGCATTGGCATGTGGCTTCCAGCTCCTTAGTGGGCCACAGAGGCTGGGTCAGGCTTAATATTTAAATTACTGTGGTAGCCTCCCCAACCACCATGAACCTATTTATTTATTTTTTTATAATCAAGGTATAATTTATTACAGTGAAATGAACAGATAGATAGTAATTGTACATTCTGTTTAGTAAATTTTGACAGATATGTGTGCATTTGTATAACCCAGGCACTTATGTAAATGGGGTACATTTCCATCATTCAGAGGATTTTCCTGCCATTTGCTAGCAGTTTCCCACCCTACCTGCAGCAATGTAATAATATCAAGTATAAATAAAACTCAGTTTCTCGTCCTCTCAACAATCCCCACAGAACTTCTGTGATCAAGTGTGTGAGGCTTTTCCCTACAAGCAAGCAGTTAGTTCTGCACCAATACCAACTCACTGTCCTCTGACTCTTCAGTTCTGACAATATCTACTTGGAGATTGTGTTGTATCCTACAGGTTGAGGAGTCACTCTCCAACTTCTAGCCCCCAATATTCTGACTTCATGGCGTGGCTATTAAGGATACCATATGCAATTTGGCTGACCATGCAGTTTAAATTCTATCAGATGATTTAAATGTATATGCCCCAAATCTCAGAACAGTAGAGAAACAGAGGAAAAGAAACTGTGGTATGACCAAGGCTCATTGGGGGTTACTTTCTCCCTTCCCTCTGATCCTTTCTCTCTATGTGACCTATTTTCTCTGGTAAGCACATAGCCCTTTTGGCAAATTTAAAAGGAAATTAAAGATTTCTGGGCCCAGAAGGTGGCATAGTGCTTAAGGAGCTGGACTTCCACATGGCTGATTGTGGTTCAAGTCCTGGACCTAGTGGTTTTAAACTAGGTTGAACACGTGTGTGTGCGTGTGCCCAAAGAGACATGGAAGAGAAGGAGATTTCAGCATGGTCACAACCCCTGGGGGTTGATATCTTAGTTTTTTCCTCACTGTCTTTGTCACTTTCTTTTAGGTGAGTGTATGTACACTATGGCAAAAACCTAAAACAAACAAAACAAAAATTAAAGACTGCCCATCCAGGGTTGAGATGACAGGTATATGCCCCGGGTAGTTTTTTACCTAGTTCCTAACTCATGAGTTATAAACAGGAGTTCCTAAATACTTCTCCTGGAGCTCGGTCAATTAACTAGATGACGTGGCTTACAGAACCCAGGAAAATGCTTCTCTTTACTGGTTGATTATAAAGGATATTAGAAAGGATACAGACAAGATGAATAGATGCATACAGTACCAGTCTGAAAAGGCAGACTGTGGCAGAGTGAGTAAAGCAAAAGAACTTATTTGACTGAAGGTTAGGACAATCACCCAGGCTCCACAAAATTCTAGTTGCCCCTAATTATATGTATTGAGGTCTTACTAAGTCAGCCTCCATAAGCCAAGGAAATCTCCCTACCTCAAGATCCTTACTTTAATCACCCTTGTAGAGTCCTTTCTGCCATGTAAGGTGACACGTTCACAGATACTGGGGTTTAGAAGGTGTCAACTTTGGGGGACCATTATTCTGTTGACCACAGGAATGAATGTGCTCAATGGACAGATGAGATCTTTTTTTAAATCTTTGTTCTTGAAAGTATTTTGTAAGCATGTAGTGGTACCCAGTGGACATTAAGAAAAAATACAGGCCTAGCTGGTAGTGTGGTGAGTAAGGTGGCTGGATTCCACATGGCCAACTGCATGTTTCACATCCTGGACCTCATGGCTTCTAAAATGAACCAAGCATGTGTGCATGAGTGCCCAGAATTCCAGGAAGAGAATGGAGGATAAAAGATTGTGGTGTGGCCATTTCCCCTGATGGGTGATTTCTTACTTTCCCTCTTCCTCTCTCTCTCCCCAGCAAGTACATGTATCCTATAGAAAAAAAAAAAAAAAGAAAGAAAAAAGAAAAAAGCTATACAATAAGAGTACTTCTCACAAAATAAAACTTCAAGACTTGTCAAAGGCTAATATATACATATGTAATCTGAAAATAAGAAATATACAATGCTGAAATTAAAAGCATCCTGGTACTTTTTGGTACTTTTAAATTTTTATTTTGAACAGAATGGATATAAGTAATAAAGCTCTTCATAAGAAAAATCCTGACATCATGGAAAGCAGCACATTTAATAAAGGACAATCTCTTGCTTACAATGAACAATAGTAACATTTTGGTTAATGTAAACCTTTAATAATATAGATAAATATGTTTTTCAAATTTGAAAGTAGTAAACTGGAAAGGTATGAATCACTATATTAAAGTTTTCAATTATTATCCTTAGTAGATACATAAATACTGAGATTATAACCATGGTCATTTTACCTAATAAGTGGAGACTAAAGCATCTTCAAATTTTGTCTTTTTTAACAGGAGAAAATGTGATTTTAGCAAATATACCTGATTTACAAAAAGCATTCTTTAACTTGGTTTTTATATATATTCTTTTGATTTACATCTTATAAAAATTTCTTCTTAAATGGATTTAGACATCAATAGTAGGCACTAAAAACTATCATCATTCTGCTTCTATCTTCTTAAACTGGTTTCAAATTTTGCTTAGGACAATCTCTTCCAATTTTGAAAAAAGTATTGAATTGTATCTTGTAATAAACTTTAAAAAAAAAACAATACCATTGGAAGTGAGGTCCTACTGAAAAGGTCTTATTAAGCAGAGATTAATTTTAAGCTATTAAAGATTGTTATTGGGTCATAAGAGAGTATCAAACATGATAATTCCCTAAATTGAGAACAAGATAATCTAAGAAGTATGCCATTAGAATACTGCTGGTTGAAGGAATAGAAGAACATAGGATTTAAAATTCTGTGGAAATGATGAAAATAAGAGAAAACAATTGCATTGAACTAGAAACCTAGAGTAAATGGGTGGTGTTCTGGTAATATATACATGAGCAAAATAAACTCTAAAATAAAAGTAGAACCGTTTTCATAGACAAGCTTGAGGTTTCCCATTGTCAAAGACCCTAGGACCATACAGGTTCATCAATGAGAGTAAAATGACCTTTAACAAATACTGATTTTATTTAAAATGATCAACGTCTAGAAAAAAATGAAGTGACTTCCTTCTCTTCATTTTATGGTATATTGAAGTTCATTTATTGAATACATTTTGTCTAATATAGAATGTCAATGTTTGTAAGTCAGGCATTATTTCCTGTATCATTACCAGTATACTTTCTACTAAACAATGACTCTCAACTAAAAAGAAAATATTTATGAATTTACTTCATTACAATCACAAATGTGTTTTAAATAAAATACAGTTTTAATATAAATATTTAAACTTAATGTTACAGGTTTGATGCACTTAGCATTTAGTTTAACAGTATTGTTTCAACTAGTTTGACATAAAAAAATGAAGCAATGAAGCATTTAAAATACCAATTAATGGTGCATAGTACTTCCATCTCTGCCTTTCTCATTTCTAGATATGGAGATTTCCTCCCAAAACAAACCTGAAGGAATTTGTAAAAAGAATACTTGGGCATTCTATGATGGTGAGCAGTCAAAGCCTCAATTATGGGATACTTTTATAAAATAAGTATTGAAAAAATTTCTGAGAAAGTAGTGCTATGGAGCTCCTGTCTCATCACTCAGGACTGGTTACAAGAGGCTTTTCCCTCACTTTTTCTCACACAGTCTTCATCCCAAAGCTGTAGAGGCATCTCTGGAGACATGTTCTGAGGAGAAGGAAGCTGTCACCCTTCCTGTAAATAGAGCCTCAAGGAGTCCTGAATCCATTGCATTTTGCCAGACATAGTTCTGGTGTCAGGTGCTCACTCTGTGCAGCCCAGACACCAAGAGTGGGACATTGGGCACATGTGATCAGAGAGTGTGGTCTCATGCACCCTCTCCTGGGCACATGGGAAAGCTGGGAAGCAATCCTCACCACCACCACCATCCCCAGTGTATCTGTAAAATTCAGTTTTCTGGTTATACAATCCAAGAAATTTGGAAATTGAAACCAAAATAAAGCCCACCATTTCCTGCCTTGATTCAACTGAATGGAGATGAAAATAAGCAAAGTCTGTTTGGTCAACAGACAAAGTTTGGTTGATTTTCTATATAACAGCAAAATAGAAATGCTTGGTATTTATAATTTTTTAAAGTTTAATATTTCCAAAATATAAGTACTTAGGTATAAATCTAACACAATGTATATGAATATGCATTCAGAAACCCTGAAAAACAGTTGAAAGAAAACAAAATAAATATGAATAAGTGGAGAGATATTCCTTGTTCAAGAGCAGGACAATCTTTATTGTTAAGATAACGGTTCTTGACTTCCATCACCAGACCCCTGGCCTAAGGAACATTGAGGCAGGGGATCCTGGCACCAGCTCCAGCTCAAGTTTTCCCAACCGGAGGCCCTTTGTCTGTTAGCAAGGACTGCTCCAACTCTCCAGCATAGCCCACTTCCATCCCTGAACCCCTAGCCTAAGGAACACTGAGGCAGGGCACCCCAGCCCCGGCTCCAGATTTAACTTCCCCAACCGGAGGCCCTTTTTCTGTTAGCAAGGCAGGCTTTTTGTTTTTCTTTCTATTCTTCTTTCTTTTGTTAATTTCCTACTTCTCCTTACCCAACAAGACTGCCCCCAGCTCTCCAGCAGTGCCCTCTTCTATCCCCAGCTCCCTAGCCTGAGGGACACTGAGGCAGGGCAACAACTCCAGCACTTTCATCACCATCCCCCCATAAGTGAGGCAGGGCACCCAGCCTCAGCTCCAGATCTTCCCCAACCTCAGGCCCTTTCTCTGTTAGCAAGGTAGGCTTTCTTTTTTTCTACTCTTCTTTCTTTTGTTAATTTCCCACTTCTCCTTACTATTTAAGACTGTTAGATCCTAATGGAGAGATAACCTGCAACACACTAATTGTTGGAGACCTCGACATCCCACTATCTCCTCTGAGCAGATCATCTAGACAAAAAATAAGTAAAGAAGTAAAATATCTAAATGATACTATAAATCAAATTACCTTAACTGGCATCTATAGAACTTTACACCAGAAAACCATGAGATATATTTTCTCTCACCCCCACATGGAACCATTTTGAAGATTGACCACATGATAAGGCACAAAGCAAGCCTCTACAGATTCAAAGACATAGAAACTATATCCAGCATCTTCTCCGACCATGATGGAATCAAACTTGATTTTAATTCCAAGAGAAATCCCCATTGAAGCCAATGGCATTCATGGAAACCAATGATAATGAGAACATGAGTTTTCATAATCTTTGGAACACTGCAAAAGCAGTCATAAAAGGGAAGTTCATTGCAAGTAGTGTACAAAAGAAAATGGAAAGAAGGCAAATGGATCACCTACATCCTGCCTCAGAGAATGGGGAAAGCAACAGAAACAAACACACACACACACACACACACACACACACACACAATAAAATAAAAAAAAAATAAAAACCTTCAGGAGAAAGGAAATGATGGGGAAGCAAACAGAAATAAAATAAAAAGTAAGCAAACTACACAGAAAATAAAAACTGCTTCTTTGAAAAGATAAAAAAAAATGAATACACCACTAGTGAGACTTATTAAGCAGAAGAGAGAAAGGAACCATGTAAATCAAATTGGCAATGAAGCAGGCAATATAACAACAGATGTAGTAGAAATACAAAACATCATTAGAAGATACTATTTACAACTATATGCCAAGAAACAAGAAAATCTGGATATGATGGACAAATTCCTGGACACATGTAATCTACCGAGATTGAGCCAAGAGGATATAGGAAATCTGAATAGGCCCATAACAAGCCAGGAGATTGAATCAGTAATAAATAACCTCCCAACAAAGAAAAGCCCTGGCCCTGATAGCTTCCCTTCTGACTTCTACAAAACTTAACCCCCATTCTGCTCAAGTTATTTCTAAAGATCCAAAACGGTGAATCACTCCCTAATTCATTCTATGAAGCCTCCAACTCCCTTATCTTTTAAAAAGATAAGGACAGGACAAGGAAGGAAAACTAGAGACCAATGTCTCTGATGAATATAGATGCAAAGATTCTCAACAAAATACTAGGAAATCCTATCCAACAACTTATAAAAAAGATTATACATCATGATCAGGTAGGTTTTATTCCAGGAATGCAAGGTTGGTTCAACATAAATGTAATACACCATATGAACAGGAAGAAAGATAAAAACCATATGATCATATCAATTGATGCAGAAAAAGCATTTTATAAGATACAACATCCCTTCATGATCAAGACTCTCAGCAATATTGGCATAGAAGGGTCATTTATCCACCCAATAAAAGATATCTATGAGAAGTCCATAGCGAACATCATCCTGAATGGAGAAAAGCTGAAAACTTTTCCACTAAAAACGGGTGCAAGACAAGGATGCCCACTTTCTCCACTCCTTTTCAATATAGCATGGGAAGTCCTCACCAACACAATCAGAAAAGAGGAAAAAAACAAAAGGCATTCAAATAGGAAAATAAGAGGTGAAACTCTCTCTGTTCTCAAATGACATGATTGTATACACAGAAGACCCAATGGTATTTATAAAAAAAAAAACCTGGAAGTAATACATGAATACAGAAAAGTTGCAGGATACAAAATCAACTTACAGAAATCTATAGCATTTCTATATATGAACAGCAGGCAGACTGATATAGAACTGAAAACAGTCATTCCATTTACCATAGCCACAAAAAGTATAAGATATCTAGGAATAAATCTAAACAAAGAAGTTAAAGACTTCCACAAGGAAAAGTACAAGAAACTAAAGAAAGAAATTGAAAATGACACAAAAAAGTGGAAGGACATCCCATGTTCCTGGATTGGAAGGATTACTATAATAAAAGGAATTCTACCCATATTAATCTACATATTTAATGCAATCCCAATCAAGTACCAGACACATTCTTCACAGAGCTAGAAAATACAATCATAAAATTTGTCTGGAATCATAAAAGACCATATTGCCAAAGCAATCTTGCACAAGAAGAGTGGAATGGGCAGCATCTCACTCTCAGACCCCCAAATAAACTACAAGGCTATGTTAAGCCAAAACAGCATGGTACTGGCACAGAAACAGACAAGTGCACCAATGGACCAGAATAGAGTTCCCAGAAATAAACTGCCAAACATACAGTCAACTGATTTTTTTTACAACAGATACCAGTCAATCCAGTGGGGAAAGGAAAATCTCTTCAGCAAATGGTGCTGGAAAAACTAGATATCCACCTTCAGAAAGATGAATCTTAACCCCTTCCTGTCACCATTGACAAAAATCAACTCAAGGTGAACCAAAGATCTAAGCCTAAGACCTCAAACTATAAAACTGCTTGTGGAAAACACTGGGGAAACTCTGGGAGACATTGGGGTAGGCAAAGACTTCTTTAATAAGACCTCAAAAGCACAGTCAGTAATCCCCAAAATATGCAAGTGGGATTACATCAGACTAAGAAGTTTTTGCATAGCAAAAGACACAGTAATTAGTGTGAATCGACAACCCTCAGAATGGAAAAATATTTTTGTAAACTATGCATCAGATAAGGGACTAATACCAAAATACACAAGGAACTCAAGCAGCTGTCCCGAATAAAGATGATTAACCCTATTAAAAGATGGGATAATGAGTTGAAAAAAAAATCACTCTCTAAGGAACACATATGAATAGCCAAAAGATGTGAAAGAATGCTCATTATTCCTCATTGTAAGGGAGATGCAGATTAAAACCACAATAAAATCCAACCTAACCCCGGTCAGAACAACTAAGATTAAAAAAAAAAATGATAAGTGCTGTGGTGAAAGGGGAACTCTCCTACACTGCTGGTGGGAATGTAAATCGGTTCAGTCACTGTGGAGAACAATTTGGAGATTCCTCAATAGAACTATCATGTAATCCAGCAATTCCACTTTTTAGTATCTACCCAAAGGACAAAAGAATTCTTCATTGGAAAAGTGCTTGCACATCCATGTTTATTGCAGCATTACTTAAAATTACTAAGACATGGAACCAAATCAAATGCACAAAAACAGATGAATGGATTGAAAAACTGTGGCACATATACTCTATGGAATACTACTCAGCCATAAAAAATGACAAGACCTTGGGTTTTGACAGAAAGTGAATGAATATGGAAGATTTCCTGCTGAGTGAAGCAAGCCTAGTGAAGAAGGAGAGACATTGTATGTCTCCACTTAATATATACAGAGTGTCTGACTCTATAACTGAAACTGAATGTCTAAAGGTTATAGAAACTAAGTTAATGGTTGTGAATATAAGATACAGTGTGGAAAGAGGGCAGGTGAAGAAGTAGAATCTTGGATGGACATTAAGGAGAAAAATAGAGAGGCAAGGCATTTATGGGACAAAGAAATGGATTATTATCTATTGAAAATAAATATCTAGTATGGTAAACTTGACAGGTGAGAAATGTATACATGTTGGAATATTCACTTAGTAAGCTAAGTATCATGATTGAATGTATAAAAGAAATAGAAATAAAAGAAATAATTTTAAAAGGAAAACAAAACATAAAATTCATTTTTAAAAAGATTACAATTCTTGGGATCAGCAGATGGCATAAAGTTTATTTTTCTGGACTCCTACCTGATTTACTGGGGTTCAAGTCCTGGACCTGGCAGCTTCACACTCACGCTGGGTGTTTGTGCAAGCCTGCCCAAACATTCCCAAGTGTGGCGCGCCCCCACCCATCGCCTCTCGAGCGCGCCCCTAAGATGGCGCCAGCGGAAGCCCGAAGTCTGCCCAGAGGGTGAACAACTTTGAGGAAGTGGAACGGCGGAGAGCGTGGAGAGCACAGGAACACGACATGCGACCAATCCTCATTCGAGGATTGGCTTCCGTACACGTGGACAATGCGCTGATTGGCTAAGGGCCCTTTAAAAGGCCCTGGGAGGAAGCGGGGAGGGGAGGAACTTCTGAAAGATAACCTGGGGAAATAAAGTACTGAAGAGAAGACCGTCTCAGGGTCGTCTGTAACACCGACAAGTGGTGGCCCGTATGGGGAACTCCTTCCTTTTTCGAAAAAGAGCGGTCAGAACTCTTCCACTCCAGGGCAGCCAGCTGGAAAGCTTCGGATTAAGAGGCGGTAAGTAAAAGACCTCGGGAAAGAGGCGGTAAGTAAAAGACCTCGGGAAAGAGGCGGGTAGAAGACCTTGGGAAAGAGGCGGTAAGTAAAAGACCTTGGGAAAGAGGCGGGTAGAAGACCTCGGGAAAGAGGTGGATCAAGACCTCAGTAAGAGAGGCAAGTCCCTCTCCACTTTTCCCTCTTTTCCTTTTTCTTGTTTCTTTAGCCCGTTTGTTGGCGGTAGGCTGGTCCTAGCCAACATGGGTAACTCACCCTCTCACCCCCTTTTCCAGGCGCTTAAAGCGCTTAAAAACTAGAGGGCAGTCAAACCTCGAGGTTACTGAAATTTGACCGATGGCACCTGGATCAGGGGCCGATGGCCTGCTGGTCAGTCCCAAAATCACACCCTACCCCCCAAAACAGCCACGCTGGGCCCCCTTTTGTAGAGGATCCTATCAGAATCCTACCCAGTCCGTCTTGAGCAATCCTTTCCACATGTGGTTACTCTGTGGTATTAACAGGAACTGTTCGGATCTTGCTCCAATGTCTATGCTAACTGGAGGGGCCGTGGGTCACTCACAAATTTCTTGGAATCAGACCGAACCCTTTGAGCGCTCCGCCTCTGTCCATGCAGGTACTAACAACATCACTTTTGGCCCTACCCCCGTATGTGTTCATCCTCCCTTTCTCTTTCTAGTAACCAATGGGTCAGTGCAAAATGGCCAGCTTCAGTGTCACAATGGCACCTGCTTCTACTCTCTGTGTTGGAATGCCACTCAATTTACAAGCGCTGTCCTGGTTCGCTTGCCCACGGCTGTCCCAGTCCCAGTGGAGGCCCCCTCTACCCTCTCCCTCTTTGGCGATACACTGGCTGTGGTGACGGCTGTTGCTCTTGCAGCTGGGGCTGCAGCCACTGCAGCTGTTTCTATGTATACCACAGTTCAAACAGCAGATACCTTAAATAATCTATCCGCTAGTGTGGCACAGTCCCTAAGCTCCCAGAGCCATATAAATGCTCATCAGAGGGTTGACCTTTTACAAGAACAGGTTGATGTTCTTTGGCGCCTCGCCCAGCTAGGCTGCAAGTGGCATACCCCCTCACTGTGTGTCACTGGAGTACCCTATGAAAATATGAGTCTTGCAGCTAATATTTCTCGAGAGCTTTCCTCCCACCTTACAGGTAACTGGTCCTTAAAATTTGACACACTCACAGAAGCTCTACGTGTCCAGATTGTCAACATCAACTCCACTCGCGTCAGCCCTGATGTAGCTCGCGGCCTTGGGCAAGCCTTAACAGCAGGATGACAGTATTGTTACTGCACTCGGGGCCCCTGAGAGGGCCGCCCCGAGGAGGGCATGACCAGCTGCATATGGGTTGGCACCGCCATCTCCCATCCCCAAAAAATCGGTGCCGGACAGGTGGCCGCCTGGCTCGATGCCCTAGTGCATGGAGCCATGCGTCTTACATGGTCCCTATTCTCCTGGGGGTTGTGTCCTCTACCCTCTCCTGCTTTGTAAAAACAAAAAGGGGGAACTGTGGCGTGCCCCCGCCCATCGCCTCTCAAGCGCGCCCCTAAGATGGCGCCAGCAGAAGCCCGAAGTCTGCCCAGAGGGTGAACAACTTTGAGGAAGTGGAACGGCGGAGAGCGTGGAGAGCACGGGAACACGACATGTGACCAATCCTCATTCGAGGATTGGCTTCCATACACGTGGACAATGCGCTGATTGGCTAAGGGCCCTTTAAAAGGCCCTGGGAGGAAGCGGGGAGGGGAGGAACTTCTGAAAGATAACCTGGGGAAATAAAGTGCTGAAGAGAAGACCATCTCAGGGTCGTCTGTAACGCCGACACCCAAGAAGAGAATGGAGAAGAGATTACATTGTGATGATCCACCATGAAGGGGTGATTTCTCGCTTTCTGTCTCTCTGTCTTTTTGTTAAGCACACATACGCTACTGCAAAAATATCTCTCTCTAAAAAAAAGAAAGAATTTTCTTTGACACTTAATCTTCAGATTCTTCAGATCCATAATCAAATTCCCAGAAGAGACATTAAAAATTATTTTTAAGCCTAAGATAGACAACATAAGATTGAAAAAATGTGAAAGAACTTAAAAATATGAACCTTAAATGCTTACCATAAAGCCACAATAATAGAGTGTGACATTGATGAAGGAATAGAAGGATAAATAATGGAACCGAATATAGAGCCCAAAATAGACCCAAGTAAATATAGTTCATTGATTGTATCAAAGGAAGAAGGACAATTTAATGGAGAAAGAAAAATCTGACCCACGAATGGCAACAGAGCAACGGCAAACCATATAAAAAATGAGAGCGTAGATACAAACTCTAGTTTACCCAAAAGTTGACTCAAACTAGTCCATAAATTTTCAAATGTAAACTTATAAAAGATGTAGAAGAAAACACAGAAGAGCCTCTGAGCCACCTTCAGTTGAGAATTCTCCTGGTTTTAGAAATTTTTTTCTCGGGAACCAGCAGTTAGTGTAATGACTATGTCGCTGGACTCCCACATAGTCGACTGTGGTTCACGTCCCGGACCCGGTGGCTTAAAACTCACGCCGGGCGCATGTGCGTGTGTGCCCAAGATCCCGAGAGGAGAATGGAGGAGAAGGGATTGCGGCGTGACCATCCCCCCGGGGGGTGATTTCTCGCTTTCTGTCTCTCTGTCTCTCTCTGTCTGTCTGGCGAGCGCAACGCGCCCTATAGCGAAAAACCTCTCCAAAAAAAAGAAATTTTTTTCTCAAATTTTGTTAGCTTAAGAAAACAAAAAAAGAAGAAACTTTTATGGAGCAGAAACATGCACCAGCAAGGGAGAGAGTGGGTGTAGAAGGATTAGGCCTTAAATTTATGCTACTGCATCTTGTTCCACTCAGTTGTGTGGTAGACCCCTACAATCCCTGTGCCTAAACCATAAGCCCCAACAGCAAAAACCAGTGCCAGCAAGGGAGAGTGAGTACAGTGGGATCATGCCTTAGAATACATGCAAATGCATCTTGCCCTATCTAGTTGTATTCTGAGAATTCATAGTTTGCTTAACCATGTGGTATGTTTACCATACATTGTGAGATATACTTCCTCTTTCAGCTTAATCACCCTAGCTCAGCTCCAGGTACATCTGGTTCTGAGAAACTGGGAAAGAAACCAACACCTAAACTGGATACATACACCCTCCTCTGATTGAAAAACTAGGCCCTCTCTGAAGAACACAGCTGAGAAATATAGCTCTTCTATCCCCCTGGCACTACAAGGTCAACATGAACCAACCATAAGAAATTAGGAAAAAGTGTATAGATTATCAGATGACTAAAATCCAGTGCAGAGGCACAAGAAATATGAGAAGACAAGGAAATATCTGTCCTTCAAAGGAAAAGAACAACTCATCATCATCTGTAGACAGCACAATAGACTTTGAGGAAATGTTAGAAAAAGAATTCATAATACTCATAGCAACACAACCAAATGAGATGCAAGAAAAAGAGACAACAAACTCTAGGAGATATGGAAATCCTTCCTCAAGTTTAAGGAGGAGATAGATACCATTAAAAAAAGAATAAAATAGAACAGTTTGAAATGAAGGCCATAATACAGAAACCTGCACCAGCAAGGGAGATGAAAACCTCCTTTGAAAGTATTAACAGCATATTAGATCATCCAGAAGATTGACTCTCAGATCTAGAAAACAAAGTCTTTGACTTAGATAAAGCCACCAAAAAGGATGAAAAAATTAACCAAAAAAAAAAAAAAAAAAAAAAAAAAAAGAGGATATTATACAGGACATACCAGATACCATTAAAGGTCCAAACAGCCAAATTATTGGTATCCCAGAGTGATGAATATTATAAGGGCACCAAAATCTATCCAATGAAATACTTACAGAAAATGTTCCAAACCTAGAGAAACATTAAACTATCCAGACGAAATAAATATGAAGAACCCCAAATAGAATCAACATAGAAGATCCTCCCGCAGCACATTATAGACAGAATGATCAATATCACAGATAAGACAAGATTCTAAAAATGATGAGATAAATATCGAGTTACTTACAAAGTTTAACCCATTTAAGTTAACATCAGGTCTCTCAACAGAAAAATTGCAAGGAAGGAAAAAATATATTCAACATGCCAAGAGAATAACAATTTCAACCAATAATACTATACCTAGCAAGATTATTTTTCAAGTGGAAAAAAAAAAGATAAAAAACATTTTCAGAGAAACAAAATCTGAAATAATCTAACAACATTAGACCAGCTCTTCAAAAACCTCTGAAGGGATTAATATACAAGGAAAACTAAAAAGAGAGCAATAAAGAACACCCCCCCACACACACACCAAAATAAAGGGCTAACAAAATGGCATAGACAAGTCCACAAACAGTGACTATAATGTTAAATGTTAATATTTTAAAGTCTCCAATGAAAACACTTGGACAGACTGGGAAAAAATAAAAAAGAAAAACAGAAATCTTCTATTTTCTTCCTAAAGGAAATGCACCTTATGGATAAAACATACATAGATTCAAAGTGAAGGATGGGAAAAAGATATTCCATGCTAGTGGAAATCAAAATAAATCTGGAATTGCAATAATGATATCAGACAAAATAGACCTTAAGACAGAAATTGCAGAAAGAGATAACACTACATTGTTTAAAAAGTGCAAATTCAGGAAGAAAATATAACACTTTTAAATATCTATGGGCCCAACATTGGGGACAACCAGATATGTGTAAAAAAGACTTCTAGATCAAAAAAGAGAGGATGAGTGCAACACACTAATCTTGGTAAATCTTAATACCCATCTATCATCTCCAGGCTGATTATCTAGACAAAAAATGAGCAGAGATACTGCATGTAAATGACACCATAAATGGACTTGACAGAAATCTATATAATTTGCCACCCAAAGACAACAAAATGTTCATTTTCTCATTCCACATAGAATGTTTTTGAAGAATGATCACATGACAGGGTACAAAACAACCATTTACAAATTCAAAATCATAGAAACTATATATAGCATCTTTTCTGACCATGATGGAATTAAGTGACATTAATTTCAGAAACATCCCTTGAAAATTAACAAACATATGGAAACTAAACAGCCAATTTCTGAATGACTTTACAACCACTGAAGGAACTCAGACTGAAAACAAAAGATGCATTAAATCCAATCATATGAGATACCAGAACATGTTTACATGACCAATGGGAAACAGCAAAAGCTATCATAAGATGAAAGTGCAATTAGGGTACATAAAAAAATGGAAAGGTGGCAAATAGATAAGAAAATAACATGCCTCAGGGAAGTGGAAAAACAAACAAAAAGTCCCAAAAGTGCCAGGAGAAAAAAAAATAAGATTCAAGCAGAAAAAAATAAAATAGAAAATAAAGGAATGCTACAGAAGATAAGTGAAACCAAAAGCTGGTTCTTTGAAAAGATAAGCTAAATTGGCACACCATCAGCTAAACTAATTGAACAGAGGAAAGAATCAGATAAATTAAATCAGCAATAAAACAAGCAGTATTATAAAAGACATAAGAGAAATACAAGATCATTAGAAAGTAAATAGAGAGGCAAAGCATTTATGAGACAAAGAAATGGGTTATCTGTTGAAGATAACTTTATAGTATTGTCAACTGGACTTGTGAGAAATGTACACATGTTGAAGTATTCACTTTTCAAGCTAAATAATGTGATTGAATGTATAAAATGAATTGAAATAAAAATAGTAAAAATAAAATAAAGAATGTTTGGATAAAAAAAAGTAAGGAAAAGGGACAAACAATTAACGTATTGACTATGTCGCTGGACTCCCATGTAGTTGACCGTGGTTCGAGTCCCGGTGGCTTAAAATTTACACTGGGCGCATGTGCGTGCGTGCCCAAGATCCCGAGCGGAGAATGGAGGAGAAGGGATTGCGGCATGGCTATCCTCCCGTGGGGGATGATTTCTTGCTTTCTATCTCTCTGTCTCTCTCTGTCTGTCTGGCAAGTGCACATGCCCTATGGCAAAAACTTCTCAAAAAAAAAAAAAAAAAAAAAAAAAAAAAACAAAGAGTAAGGAAAAGAAGAAAGATGAAGAAAATGAGGAAGAGGAGGAAGATGAAGAGGATGAAAATGATGATGAATAAGTTGCCTTTTTCCTTTTCTATAAAACATTTAACACCTCTGTACACAACTCTTCTTTTAAAGAAAAATAAAAATGTAAGGCTGTAAAAAAAGAAGTACTATGAGCAATTATATGCCTATTTGTTGGCATATAATAGAACTGTAACAAGCAATGAGATTGTATCAGTAATAAAGCTTCCCAACACAGAAAAGCTCAGGTGCCGATGGCTTCAATTTTGAATTCTACAAAGTTTCTTTAATTTTTTTATTTACATTTAATCACATCTTTACAGTGTACAACATTTTTTCCAGCACAAATAATATGCATGTCAGTCAAGCCAAAGATATTACTCTGTAACTTATCATCAGCAAATAGCTTCTCATTTTCTTTGTCAATTAAGCATACTTTTACTTTTTTTCTTCCCCTTTCCCTTCTCTTTCTTCCATACTAAACTTGTTTTCTCACATTTTATTGACTCACAAAATACCTTAAACTAAAAGTATAGACAAAGCTAGAATCTACTGACAAGTGCACTATAATTTTCTTCTGAAACTTTTTTTAAATTAATTAATTTACATTCATTTCTTGAGCATTATCACTGCATACAAATGTGATTTCCCATCCAGAATATACTGCATAGTAGTTTTATCATACATGTTATAGTCAGTAATTTTTCATTTCTAGTTTCATATTCGTAAATGGATGTAAGTAGGCAGAGATAGCCCTATCCACTACAAATGAATCTGGAGTAAGTCTCAGCAGAAAATTTTCATTTTTGGTCAAGGAAATCAATATTTCAGAGCTGAAGTTCCATATCCCGAATTCTACAAAGTTTTAAAGATGAACTAATACCCACTCTACCCAAATTATTTCTAAAGGTCCAAGAGAAAGAAACTCTCCCAAATTCATTTTATGAAGCCTCCATTACCTCATTCGCTAAACAGAAAGGGACTTCCAAAAAAAGAAAACTACAGACCAATATCTCTGATGCAAAAATTCTAAACAAGATACTAGAAAAGTTCATCAAACAACACTTTGAAAAGATTATAGGGAACAGCAGTTGGCTTAATGGCTATGTTGCTGGACTCCCATGTGGCTGACTGCAGTCTGAGTCCCAGACCCAGTGGCTTGAACTCAAGCTGGGCGCAGGTGCATGTGTACCCAAGATCCCAAGAGGTGAATGGAAGAGAAGGGATTGTGGCATGGCCATCCCTCCTGGAGGAGGGTGATTTCTTGCTTTCTCTTTTTCTGTCTCTCTCTGTCTTTCTGGCATGTGTTGGTACCCTATAGCAAAAACCTCTCAAAAAAATAAATAAATAAAAAGAAAGAAAGAAAAGATTATAAACCATGACCAGGGTGGTTTTATTCCAAAGATGTGAGGGTGGTTCAACATATACAAAACGATCAGTGCAATGTTTCACATAAACAGAAAAATTAAAAACCACATGATTATATCAACTGATGCAGAAAAAAATGATAAAACACAATATCCCTTAATGCTTAAGACTTCCTTGGGACTAGCAGGTGGCATAATGATTGCATGACTGGACTCCCATGTAGTCGACTGTGGTTCAAGTCCCAGACCTGGCAGGTTAAAATTTACATCAGGTGCATGTGCATGCATGCCAAAAATCTCAAGAGAAAAATGCAGGAGAAGAGACTGCAGTGTGGTCAACCATCCTTGGTGGGTGCTTTTTCACTTTCTGTCTCTCTGTCTCTTCAATGTTTTAAAGATAAGCTAACACTCACTCATGCCCTGTAGCAAAAAAAAAAAAAAAAAAAAAAAACAACTCTCTTTCTAAAAAAATAATAAAAGAGACTTGGCAAAGTCAGTATAGAAGGGAAATTACTCAACACAATAAATGCTGTATATGAAAAACTCATAGCTAACATCATTCTCATTGTGTAAAAGCTGAAAATTTTTTCACTAAAAACTAGAATAAGACAAAGTTGCTCACTTTCTCCATTCCTTTTCAACATAGCACTGGAAGTTCTAGACAATGTAGTCAGACAAGAGAGTAAAATAGCAGGCATTCCTTTATAAAAAGAAGTGAAATTATCTTTATGTGCACATGATATGACTGTATAAAAAAATGGTTGAAAGAATTCACACAAAACTCCTGGAAGTTATAAATGAATACAGTAAACTAGTGAGATACAAAATTGATGTACAAAAATCTATAGTATTTTTATACACTAACAATGAACAAACTGAGGTAGAATTTCAGAAAGCAAATATGACGTATGATCCAGCAATCCCACTCCTTGATATCTACCCAAAAGACAGAAGAATTCCTAATCAGAAAAGTGCTATCACATTGTGTTTATTGCAGCATTATTTGTGGCGGGCACTGCATACGGAAGCCATCTTGAGCTATCCACCATCTTGAGCTATCCACCATCTTGAAAACCATTAGGCTCACTTCCTTACTGAGCAAACCGTTTCTCAGAAATCATGTGACCAACCGTTCTTCCTCAGGGCAGTTGGGTTTCTAGGCAATGGGAGAGATCCACCCACACCAATGATTGGTTCATGCTGTTCTATCTCATTTGCATTTTCGGCAACCAATCGGTGCCCACCAGCCTGTATATAACTCGCCATTTTTTCCTCAATAAACAGAGGAAGAAGAAGACTTGATCAGCACCTTGTATTGTGTGTGTGTGTGTGTGTGTGTGTGTGTGTGTTTGTCCCATCTCTCACTCCCTCCCCCAGGGAACCTGTTCAACTGTGCCCTGGGTTGGGACATGTGGTGCCTGAACACAGACCTGGGTACAAGGGATCCAGTGAAGAGCTCCCGAGGAAGGCTCCAGTGCAGAGCAAGCGAGAAAAGCTGACAGAAAACAGAAAGGGACAGCAGAGAATCGTCCCAAGAAAGGACGGCAGAGACTCGTCCAGAAGGAGACGGCATCAACTCGTCAGAAGGGGACAGCGTAGATTCGTCCCAAGAAAGACTGGCAAAAACATAGAAGAATGAAGAGAAGACATCCTGGTAAGTATTTTATTATGTTTTATTTTAAGTATGGGTAATAATGGGACAAGTAGTAAGGGTAATAATGGGACAATTAATAAGGGTAATAATGGGACAAAAGCTTAGTCAGCACGAAATATCCGGTCAGAGCTTAATAGAAGCCCTTGCTGTTATGGTCGCTAGGGGAGAGCAGATCATGCAAAATGATCAACCCCAGGAGGAGGCTATAGCCAACTCAGATCTAACCAAGGATTCTAAAATTGAAAAAGAACAGGGAGAGGATCTTATTTCCCTAGATAGTGAGGAAGAAGTTAAAAGCCCCGAAAGCGAGACAAAACCCAAAAAATCCAAAAAACTAAAAAAGAAAAACAACCTTAAGTCTCTACAAGAGCCAAAGAAAAGTGAGTAATCAACTAGTTCAAAAGAGGAAATCCTAGAGGCCGAGGCTGACAAATATAATAACTCAAATGGCTGTCTGAAAAAGAAACTTTAGAAACAAAGACTGCCACGTGCAATAACCCAAAATGGTCGTCTGAAGAAAAAACTTTAGAAACAAAGACAGTCAAATACAATAATTCAAAATGGCCATCTTTCAAAGAACGACCGCCATCTTAGAACCCGGTCGCATCTGCATCAGCTTTGGTGATGCCAGTTATTGACCCTAGGGAAGAGATTTTGAATAAAATTAAACAATTTGAAGAACAAATTCAATTAGAAAAGAGAAATCAAGACTTAATATCACAATTGAAAAAACTGAGAGTGGGTAAATCTGAACGTACAGATTCCTCACAGAATCGCTATCAGCCCACTTTTACCCCTGGCACAAAAAAAAATTTTTTTTTTTGTTATATAATTTTTTTTTCATTTTGTTAATTTTTTATTTAATTTTTTTATTTACATTTTTAATACATTCAATTACATTATTTAGCTTACAACGTGATGATTTCAATATATGAACATTTCTCCCTGGTCTAGTTGATCAAAATATAGCAACACTAACTCCCTGTCTCAACAATGCTGTCTTCGTATCCCTCCTCCAAATGTTCTTCCCCAGGCCCCTCTCCTCCACACACCCCACATCTGGCATTTACATCCACCTCTTCTGTTTGTACATCCTTTAGCCCATCAGTTTCAGTTATAGAGTGCGGACATTCAGTATATATTAAGTGGGGACATACAGTATCTCTCCTTCATAGCCTGGCTTGCTTCACTCAGCAGTAAATCTTTCATATTTATCCACTTTCTGTCAAAAGCCAGGGTTTTGTTGTGCTTAATGGCTGAATAGTATTCCATAGAGTATATGTGCCACAGTTTTTCAATCCATTCATCTGTACGGGAGCATTTGGGTTGATTCCATGTCTTAGCAATCGTGAAAAGTGCCGCAATAAACATCAATGTGCAAGCACTTTTCCAATGAGAAATTCTTCTGTCGTTTGGGTAGATGCCAAGAAATGGGATTGCTGGATCATATGGCAGTTCTATTTGTAGATTTTTGAGGAATCTCCAAATTGTTCTCCACAGTGGTTGGACTAATTTACATTCCCACCAGCAGTGTAAGAGAGTTCCCCTTTCACCACACCCCCTCCAACACTTATCATTTTTTGTTTTTAATCTTAGCCATTCTGACTGGGGTTAGGTAGTATCTCATAGTTGTTTTGATCTGCATTTCCCTTATGATGAGGGATGTTGAGCATTTTTTCATATGCCTGACTATTCGTAGGTCATCTTTACTGAGTGTTCTTTTCAACTCCTTCTCCCATCTTTTAATAGGGTTCATCATCTTTTTTCCAAACAGCTTCTTTAGTTCTTATGTATTCTGGTTATCAATCCCTTATTTGATGCATAGTTTACAAAAATATTTTCCCATTCTGAGGGCTTTCGATTCACACTAATTACTGTGTCTTTTGCTATGTGGATACTTCTTAGTCTGATGTAATCCCACTTGTCTATTTTGGGGATTATTGACTGTGCTTTGGGGGTCTTATGTAAGAAGTTTTTCCCTACCCCAATGTCTCCCAGAGTTTTCCCAGTGTTTTCTAGAAGCAGTTTAATAGTTTGGGGTCTTAGATTTAGATCTTTGATCCACCTTGACTTGATTTTTGTCAAAGGTGACAGGTAGGGGTTCAGATTCATCTTTCTACAGGTGGAAATCCAGTTTTTCCAGCACCATTTCCTGAAGAGGTTTTCCTTTTCCCACTGGAATGACTGGTGCCCCTTGTCAAAAATCAGTTGACTGAATGATTGGGGATTTATTCCTGTGGACTCTATTCTGTTCCATTGGTCCACATGTCTGTTCCTATGCCAATACCATGCTGTTTTGATTACCACAGCTTTGTAGTATATTTTTGGGTCAGGGAGAGAGATGCCGCCCACTCCACTCTTCTTTTGTAGAATTACTTTGGCTATGTGGGGTCTTTTATTATTCCAGATGAATTTTATGATTGTCTTTTCTAAATCTGTGAAGAATATGTCTGGTTCTTTGATTGGCATTGCATTAAATAGGTAGATTAATTTGGGTAGGATTGCCATTTTGGTTATATTAATTCTTCCAATCCAGGAACATGGTATGTCCTTCCACTTTTTTGTGTCATTTTCAATTTCTTTTTTTAGCTTCTCATAGTTTTCCTTGTGGAGGTCTTTAACTTCTTTGGTTAGATTTATCCCTAAGTATCTTATACTTTTAGTGGCTATGGTAAATGGGACAACTTTTTTCAGTTCTATCTCCGTCTTCCTGTTGTTTTTATAGAGAAATGCTATAGACTTCTGCATATTAATTTTGAATATTGCAACTTTACTCTATTCGTGCATTACTTCCAGAAATTTCTTCATGGAAATCATTGGGTCTTCTAGGTACACAATCATGTCATCTGTGAATAGAGAGAGTTTCACCTCTTCTTTTCCTATTTGGATGCCTTTAATTTTTTTCCTCTTTTCTGATTGCATTGGCAAGGACTTCCAGTACTATATTGAAAAGGAGTGGAGAAAGTGGGCATCCTTGTTTTGTACCCGTTTTTAGTGGTAAAGCTTTCAGCTTTTCTCCATTCAGAATGATGTTCGTGATGGGTTTTTCATAGATAGCTTTTATTGTGTTGAGAAATGACTCTTGTATGCCAATTTTGCTGAGCGTCTTGATCATAAAGGGATGTTGTATCTTATCAAATGCTTTTTCTGCATCAATCAATATTACTGTATGGTTTTTGTCTTTTTTCCTGTTAATATGGTGTATTACATTTATGGTTTTGCATATGTTGAACCAACCTTTTATTCCTGGAATAAAGCCTACTTGATCATGATGTATAATCATTTTTATAAGTTGTTGGATATGGTTTGCTAGTATCTTGTTGAGAATCTTTGAGTCTATATTCATCAGAGATGTTGGTCTATAGTTTTCATTCCTTGTCCTGTCCTTATCTGTTTTGAGGATAAGGGTGATGGAGGCTTCATAGAATGAATTCGGGAGAGATTCACCCTTTTGGATCTTTACAAATAACTTGAACACAATGGGTGTTAACTCTTCTTTGAAAGTTTTATAGAACTCAGAGGCAAATCCATCCGGGCCAGGACTTTTCTTTGTTGGAAGGCTATTTATTATGGATTCAATCTCCTGGCTTGTTATGGGCCTATTTAGGCTTTCTATATCTTCCTGGCTCAATATGGGTAGAGCATACGTGTCCAGGAATTTGTCCATCTCGTCCAGATTGTCTTGTTTCTTGGCATATAGTTGTTCATAATATCCTCTAATTATGTTCTGTATTTCTGCTTTGTCTGTTGTTAGATTTCCTGCTTCATTGCAGATTTGATTCACCTGGTTCATTTCTCGCTTCTTCTTAATAAGTCTCGCTAGTGGTGTATCGATTTCGTTTATCTTTTCAAAGAACCAGTTTTTACTTTCATTTATTTTCTGTATGGTTCGCTTATTTTCTATTTCATTTATTTATGCTCATATCTTTATTATTTCCTTTCTCCTGAAGTTTTTTGGGTTATTTTGCTGTTGCTTCTCCAATTCTCTGAGGCATGATGTTAAGTGATCCATTTGCCTTCTTTCCATCTTCCTCTTATGAGCACTAATTGCTATAAATCTCCCTCTTATGACTGCTTTAGCAGTGTCCCAAAGATTATGGAATCTCGTGTCCTCATTATCATTAGCTTCCATGAATCTTTTGATTTCAGTCTTTATTTCATCAGTAGTTGTGGAGTCATTCAGTAGTAGGTTATTTAGTTTCCATTTATATGACTATTTTTGAGGATTTCTCTTGAAATTAAACTCAAGTTTAATTCCATCATGGTCAGAGAAGATGCTGGGAATAGTTTCTATGCCTTTGAATCTGTAGAGGCTTGCTTTGTGCCCTATCATGTGGTCAGTTTTTGAAAAGGTTCCATGTGGGGTTGAGAAAAAACTGTATCTCGTAGTTTTGGGATGGAAAGTTCTATAGATGTCTGTTAAGTCCATGTCATTTATGGAATCATTCAGATCCTTTATCTCTTTATCCATTTTTTTGTCTAGATGATCTGTCCCGAGGGGATAGTGCAGTGTTGAGATCTCCAACAATTATTGTATTGCACTCCATCTCCCCTTTTAGATCTAACAGTCTTTCCTTAACATATTTTGGGGCTCCTGTGTTGGACACGTAAATATTTATGAGTTATATCTTCTTATTTATTTATTTTTTTGGAGAGTTTTTTTTGCTATAGGGTGCATGCGCTCGCCAGACAGACAGAGAGAGACAGAGAGACAGAAAGCGAGAAATTCACCCCCAGGGGGGTGGCCATGCCACAATCCCTTCTCCTCCATTCTCCTCTCAGGATTCTGGGCATGCACGCACACGCGCCTGGCGTGAGTTTAAGTCACCAGGTCCAGGACTCGAACTGTGGTCGACTACGTGGGAGTCCAGCGACAGAGCCATTATGCTAACTGCTGGTCCCAAGAGTTATATCTTCTTGATCTATTGATCCTTTTACTACAATATAGTGCCTTTCTTTGTCTCTTCTAACAGTTTTTGTTTTAAAGGCTCTTTTGTCAGAAATTAGTATCACAACTCCAGCTCTTTTTTGTTTTCCAGTTGCATGAAAAACCTTTTTCCAACCCTTCACTTTCAGTCTATGTATGTCTTTATCGATGAGGTGGGTTTCCTGTAGGCAACAGATAGAGGGTCTCTGTATTTTTATCCATTAGGCCAGTCTGTGTCTCTTGATTGGGGAATTTAATCCATTCACATTCAGTGTTATTATCGTTGTAACTGGATCTGTCCCGACGTTTAAGTTGGCCATTGTCACAGCAGACTTTTATTTCTTTGTTTCTGTCTGTTAGCTCTTTAGTTTTCCTGGAACAGTACTTTCTTCAGGGTTTCTTGAAGAGCTGGTCTGGTGCTGGCAAATTCTTTCAGGTCTTGTTTGTCTGAGAAGATTTTAATCTTCTTTTCCCATATGAAGGATAATCTTGAAGGATACAATAATCTTGGTTGAAATTGTTTCTCTCTTAGCACTTTCAATACTTCTTCCCATTCTTTCCTTGCTTGCATTGTTTCAATTGAGAGGTCCAGAGTTAGCCTGTTGGTATGACCTTTGTATGTCACTTCTCGTTTCTCTCTTGCCAGTTTTCATATCATGTCGTTATCTGTGGTCTTGGATAGTCTGGCTATGATGTGCCTTGGGGAAGATCTTCTGGGGTTGATTCTAACTGGGGTCCTTTGTATTTCTTGCATCTTGATGCTTGAGTGCCTCTCAAGACTCAGGAAATTTTCTTCCAGGATTTCATGGAATAGATTTTCCATGCCATTATTAGTTTCTTCACCCTCTGGGATGCCAATTATTCTGATATTTGGGCGTCTTATGGAATCTAGTATTTCTTGTATATTATCCTCGTGTTTTTTTGTTATTTTCTCTATCTTTTTGGTTGTTCTTTCTAGGTCAGAGGTTTTATCTTCTACATCAGAGATTCTATCTTCAGCATGGTCTAATCGACTTTTAATACTTTCAAGGGAGTTTTTAAACTCTATTCCAGACTTTATCTCTAATAGCTCCACCTGGTTCTTTCTCAGAGTGTCCATTTCTTCTTTCATATCTTGGAATGACTTCCTCATCTCTTGGAGTTCATTGTTTCTTTTCTGTTCCTACTCAAAGAATTTGTTCACCATAAATGTTCGAAATTCTTTGTCTGACATTTTAGTAACATTGTCCATTAGCATGAAAGATAGAGGGGAGTTACTCTGTACTTTTGATGGAGATGTATTTCCTTGTTTATTCATACCTGAGGCTCTTCTTCTACTTCTAGCCATTAGAAGATGTATTCACTTTGAATACCTCTTGTGGGAAGGTTACTCCGACTAGGATAAGTGACTTTCCCTTTTGCTGCCAATTAATGTTTGCCAAAGTCTATCTTCTGTTGTTTTAACCAATGTGCTATCAAGAGGGGTACTGTATTGGGTGTCTGAAAAGCAGTATCTTCTTTTTTTCTGGTGGATCAGTACAAGGGAAGATCCCAGAGAAAGTTAGGTTGTTGGGGGATTTCAGATATCTGATTATAGACCTGTCTAGTCCTTCTGGAAGGGTGGAAGATGAAGAGGAGAGAGAATTAGGTGAAACAATACAAGAAAAAAAGAAAAAACTGAACACAGAGAAATAAAGAAAAAGTCACACGCCGTGCATTAGTGCGGCACGCGGTTTCGCCAGAGGCCTGCCGCTGGGTCTGTCTGTGGCCTGCAGCCGGGGACAGGACAGGCTGTGAGAGGAGAAAGAGCAGGAAATTAACAAGAGAATAAAGGAGCTTAAAATCCAAAGCAGAAAGTAATGGTGACCTACCTACCTAGTGGGTGGGCGCTGGGGCTGGGATCTGCAGGAGAGGTAGATGGGCAGCGATGTCCCTGCCTCAGAATCACTGGCTGGCCAGAGGCCTGCTGCTGGGTCTTCCTGGCACAAAAATTAAAACAGTTCAGATACCACAACCATCAATGAACTTTGAGAAATGGGAAGCCTTCCCGGTAACAGAAACCATAGATCAACAAAGGCAAGCATGGTGCCACCTACGTGCCTTTGATTTTAACATTATAAAAGAAATTAAAACAGCAGTTGCTCAATATGAATCTATAGCTCCATATACTTTAGCCAGAGTTGACTACGTGGCAGAAAATTGGCTTACACCAATAGATTGACAAACATTGGCCCATGCTACACTCTCTGGAGGGGATTACTTACTTTGGAAATCAGAATATGTGGAAAATTGTAGGGAGACTGCGTGCCGTAATGCCCAGGTCAACAGTGGCTGGACAGCAGATATGTTATTGGGAGAAGGCAATTATACAACTTGTGACAATCAAATGCAATATGATCCAGGGCTATTTGCTCAAATTAATACGGTAGCCATGAGAGCTTGGAAAAAAAATTTCTACTAAAGGAGACTTAAGTACCTCCCTTACAACAATAAAACAAGGGCCTGATGAACCTTTTTATGAGTTTGTTCATTGGTTAATTACTACAGCAGGGAAAATATTTGGCAGTGCAGGTACCAATTTTGTTAAATAATTGGCATATGAAAATGCTAATGCCGCTTGTCAAGCAGCAACCAGGTCAGATAGAAAAAAGACAGGTGTATCAGGGTATATTTGCCTATGTTCTGATATTGGGTCAGCATACCAACAGGGTTTGGCTCTGGCCACTGCTCTTAAAGGATATACTGTTCTCCAATTTCTTAACTGTAATAATGGAGGCAATTGCTTCAATTGTGGTCGGCCTGGACATATGGCAAAAATCCTGATACAATCATCCAGGCATATACTAAAGACCAAGTTAATTGGTTATTCCAACAAACAGATTTCTGGCCTACTGCATGTGCTTCCCTTACTGGAACTATTGATAACCATCTTCCTCCAGATAAATTTTTATATTTTTTATCTACCCATGATTTTGTTTTATGTTCACGTTTCTGTTGATACCTTCAGTGGTTTCATTTTTGCCACAGCACAAACTGGTGAGACTGGCAAACATGTTTTTTCCCATGTACTTGCCCCACTCTTGGTTATGGGTAAACCTCACCAAATTAAGACAGGTTACACAGGAAACAATTTTGCCTTTTTTTGTAAACAACTTCACATTAAACATGTTACGGAAATTCCATACAATCCCCAGGGACAAGGCATTGTTGAACGTGCTCATCTTTCCTTGAAAAATACTCTCCAAAAGCTAAAAAAGGGAGAGCGTTTACAGACTAAGGGCTCGCCAAAAAACCTGGCACATGTTCTTTTTGTCCTAAATTTTCTGTCTCTTGATAAAGATGGAGACTCAGCTGCTGACCACTTCTGGCATTCTACTACCAAAACAAAATTTGCCTCAGTTTTAAGGAAAGATCCTCTGTACAATACATGGAATGGTCCAGACCCTGTCCTCATTTGGGGCAGAGGGTCTGTCTGCATTTATTCTCAAAAAATGGATGCCGCTCATTGGTTACCAGAAAGATTAATCAAACAGATTGATTCTAACAAGCCATCCAGGGGCAATGAAAACCCTGAGATGTCTCTCTCTCCTTCCACAGATCAACAAAATGAAGATCCTTCTTAAATACCTGATCCTGTTTTGCTTCTTTGACACTACCACTGCTGGTTTCAGTCCTGGCGCCACTCCTCCTGGCAGAACAGGGGGGGTCTCTGTCTTGCTTTACAGAAACACTGATGCTTTTTCGGCGTCGTTCGTGACAGTCCCTTATGGTCTGCGTGGGATGGACTCCTCCCCTTTTTCCTCCCCATACTTGGTCCAATTCTGGGTTTATTGATTGTTTGCTCTTTGGGGCCTATTCTCTTTAATAAGCTCATGGCTTTCCTTAAACAACAGATTAATTCCATAAAAATGCAGCCTATCCAAGTCCACTACCACAACCTGGAGATGGAGTGTCACGGAGCCTAGACATTGCTCCTGCCTGAGGCACTGAATCAGTTAGCAAAAGACAGGTAAGAGAGTCTGAGACTAATAGCTGTACAGTCCTCACACCTAAGACAGGAAATCCATCATTGCAATGGGATTCTCCAATGATGGGTAAGGATGGACGTGTGGCTCTAAAAACAACTCCAACCTAAGACAGGCACGATTCCCCCAGGTTTTTCTCCTTTCTTTGAAAAAAATAAAAAAGGGGGACATGTGGCAGGCACTGCATATGAAAGCCATCTTGAGCTATCTGCCATCTTGAGCTATCCACCTTCTTGGAAACCATTAGGCTTCAATTCCTCACTGAGCAAACCGTTTCTCAGAAATCATGTGACCAACCATTCTTCCTCAGGGCAGTTGGGTTTCTAGGCAATGGGAGAGATCCACCCACACCAATGATTGGTTCATGCAGTTCTATCTCATTTGCATTTTGGGCAACCAACTGGTGCCCACCAGCCTGTATATAACTCGCCATATTTTCCTCAATAAACAGAGGAAGAAGAAGAAGACTTGATCAGCACCTCGTACTGTGTGTGCATGTGTTTGCCCCATCTCTCACTCCTTCCCCCAGGGAACTGTTTGACTGTCTCCCAGGTCGGGACAATTATTTACAATTGCTAGGACATGGAACCAACTCAAATGCCTACAAACAGATGAATGGATTGAAAAAGTGTGGCACATGTACTCTATGGAACACTACTCAGTCATAGAAAAATGACAATACCAGAAAACTCCTTCATGTCTACTGAGAACTAGTGATTTCAGGAGATTAGGAGAAAAAAAGATTTTCCACTGATAATTCAGCCTCCAGCCCTCAAACTTGAGTGGTAGGAAGAAGACTTTCTAGCCTCCTGTCTCTGTATCTGTCTTTGTCTCTCTCTACTTCTGTCTCTGTCTCTGTCTTCTCATTTTTTTGTAATGTTTCCTTTTTTAAAATTTTTTAAAGTTAAGCGGTTTCTTGGCTTTCAGCCCCTCCTTTTTCTTTATCTTGTTAGTAATCCCCTCTCTCCCTCCCAACCCAGGGAAGGCAAGGGCACAGGCCTCAAAAGACCCCTTCATGGCTACTGAGAACTAGTGATTTTGCGTGGTGTGTAAGTGTTCCACGCAGTTTTCTAATTTTTGCTTTTTTTTCCAAAAATAATATTTTTTAATAGTTTTTTTTTTTTAGTTTTTTTCTTGTCTTTTTATCTGTGTCTTGGTTGTTTTTCTTGCTGTTGTTTCTCTCTCTGTGTTTCCTTTTCTGCACACTCCTGGATGCTCACATTGAACTTCAAGTTTGGGAAGAAACACACTTTTCCATCAGATGACTAGAAATCACATCAGGACCACAAGAAATACGGGAAAGCAAGAAAATACCGCTCCCCTAAAGGAAAAGAATGGCTCCTCTTCAACCACAGACAGTTCAATGAAAATCATGGAAATGTTGGATAAAGAATTTAGAACATTCATAATAGTGAAGCTAACAGAGATGGAAGAAAAGTGAAACAATGAACTGTAGAAGAGAAAGGAAAAAGGAGCTGACAAGTGCCGGGAGGTGAGGAAATTCTTGCAAGATCTGAAAGAGGAATTACTTTACAAAAGAATCAAATGAAATTTTTAGATGAAGACTATAATACAGGAAGTAAAAATTTCTCTTGAAAGTGTTAAAAGCAGACTAGATTATACAGAAAATAGAATCTCAGATGTAGGAGAGAAAATTGCTGGCCTTGAAAAATCCACCACAAATACTGAGAAAATTGCCAAAAAATTTGAGAATAATATACGAGAAATACAAGATACCATCAAACATCCAACTATCCAGATAACTGGCATCCCAGAAGGTGAGAAGACTCATAAGGGCATTGATAATCATGAAATCCTGCAAGAAAACTTTCCAAACCCAGAGAGGCACTGAAAGATCCAATCCCAAGAAATACAAAGGATCCCAAATAGAATCAACCCAAGAAGATCTCCAAGACACATTATAGCCAGACTGACCAAAACCACAGACAAAGACAAGATACTAAGATTGGCAAGAGAGAAATAGCAAGTTACCTACAAAGGATATCCCATCAGACTAACAGCAGACCTCTCATCAGAAGCCATTCAAGCAAGGAAAAATGTGAAAATATATTCAAAATGTTAAGGGAAAAGCAATTACAACTGAGAATACTGTGCCCAGCAAGATTGTCCTTCGTATAGGGAGAAAAGACAAGAGCATTCTCAGATAGACAAAACCTGAAAGAATTTACCAGCACCAGACTAGATCTCCAAAAAGTTCTCAAGGGAATGTTCTGTCAGGAAAATCAAATGTAGTCACACAGAAATAAAAGTACAAAAACAAAGAAAATGGCCAACTTAATCATAGGGACAAGTCTGGAGTTGAATATTATATCCCAGAATTCAATCAGGAAGATCGAACCATGACAGAATATCGATTAAGTACAAGAGACTGAACTGGTGAAATAGGATTCTGTGTCTTTTGACTAAAATATTGCTGCTTTTTTTCTAGGCTTTGTTATCCAGTTTTAAGAGTTTTGTCCTTTCTTGAGCTGTCAATAGTTTCATGTACCTACTATTTGAACAGGATACTAACCTGTTCCCAGGCTTTAAGTTTTAAGGAAATGTCCTTACCAATTAAAAACTGCTTTTCTTGAAATTACCAGCTGAACTCGCTATTGAAAATATTTAGATTACTTAAGAAATTGTATGATCAATAAAATGTGGAGGGAAAAGGAATGGAAGACAACTGTAGACACCAGAGATAATGTGAGAAGAGGGTGGGAAAGGGCAGAGGGTCAGACATAGGGGCAAATATATATATATACATACACATATACACACACACATATATATTTAAGAAACTAGAAATGGATAATTATTGATAACATATATGATTAAGCCACTACGCAGTATATTCTGGATAGGAAAAGACTTTTTGTATGCTGTGATGATCATTAGGGGATGAAGGTAAATTAATTAATTAAAAATGTTTCAGGAGAGAAAAAGAACACAAAAACTATTTTTCATGAAATTTAAAAAATGCATATTTGAGAACTGCAGTAAGTTATATAGTCCCAGCTGGCTGCTACTTTGTTGTATGTTCATTCTACTCACTGAGGTTTATGCCTAGGGTCAGACTTGTGTTAATGGACATGTATATATCAGCTGTGCTTGCTACTGGAAGTATTTAGATTAATTAAGTTCTTTAGTGAATAAATAAAATGGAGGAAAAGGCATAGAAAACAGCCATTGATACCAGAGACAGTGTGGGAGGAGGGTGGGACACAGCAGAGGGTGAGAGATAGGGAATCAAGAATGGCAAAAATAGGGAACCAGCAGTTAGCGTAATGGCTATGTCACTGGACTCCCATGTAGCCTACCGTGGTTCACGTCCCAGACCCGGTGGCTTAAAACTCACGCTGGGCACATGTGAGTGTGTGCCCAAGATCCCGAGAGGAGAATGGAGGAGAAGGGATTGCAGCGTGGCCATCCCCCTTGGGGGGTGATTTCTCGCTTTCTGTCTCTATGTCTCTCTCTGTCTGTCTGGCAAGCGCACACGCCCTATAGTGAAAACCTCTCAAAAAAAAAAAAAAAAAAAAAAAAAAAAAACCAAAAAAAAACAAGACTCTGGCTTTTGACAGAAAGTGGATGAATAAGGAGATTTACTGCTGAGTGAAGCAAGCCAGGCTATGAATGAGAGACATTGTATTTCTTCACTTAATATATATACCGTGTGTTTGCATTCTATGGCTGAAACTGAATGACTAAAGGTTATAGAAACTTAGTAAATGGCTGTGAATATCAGATACAGTGTGGGAAGAGGGTGAGTGAAGGAGTAGAGTCAGAGAAAGGACATTAAGGAGAAAAATAGAGAAACAAGTCATTTATGGGACAAAGAAATAGGTTATTACAGATTGATGATAACTTTATATTATTGTCAACTGGACTGGTGAGAAATGTACACATTTTGGAATATTCACTTTTTTAAGCTAAGTAACATGTGATTGGATGTATAAGAGAAATTAAAATAAAAAATTAAAGAAAAAAAAAGCAAATACAATACTTACAATAACCACAAAAATTATAAGATAATTAGAAATACATTTAACCACAGAACTGAAAGACCTCTACAAGTAAAACTGAAAAACTAAAAACTAAAAATAAATAAATAATAGTAATATAAAAACCTAAGAAGTCATCTAATGTTCCTGCATTGGAAAAATTAATATGATCAAAATGCCAATCCTACCCAATCCTACTAGTTAAATGTGATGCTGATCAAAGCACAAGAGATATCATCACAGAATTAGAAAAAACAAAATTAAAATTTGTCTGGTATCAGAAACTGCCCCATATCACTAAGAAATTCTGTGAAAAAAGAATAAAATACACATCTCATTTCCTGACCTCAAAGTATGAACCAAAAGGAAGAGAGAAAATATATATGATAATCATTTTCACTTAATTAATTCTAGCAGGTAAATGTAGGTAGCAGTGCAGGGGTGGTCTCTGCTTCCTCTACCTTGACATGCAAAGGCTCTCCTAATACTCCCCATTCAAACTGAAGAGGAAAATTGAAATCTCTAGTGAAGCTGCTGTGTGTATTTATGAATATTAATGAATAAAAACTGCTTGGATGGTTTACCTTAACTACTGTATGAGGTTTCTTTTTGCAGCGTGCATGAGTTTTAGTGACCTTGTTATTTAAAAAATTAAATACAAGGAGTAAAACTTAAAAAAAATGCAAAAAAAAAAAAAAAACCTGGATTAAATGGACAAGTTTCTGGACAAATTTAACCTACCAAGAATAAATCATGAAGACATAGAAAGCCTAAAAAGAAATATCACAAGCATGGTATTGAAGCAGTAACAAAAAGTCTCCCCAATAAAGAAAAGCCCAGATCCCACAAACAAAAATAAAACAAAGCTACAGACCAATATCCTTAATAAATACTGATGTAAAATTTCTAAACAAGATACTATTAAATCATATCCAATGACATGTTAAAATGATTGTATGCTACAACCATGTAGGTTTAATTTGACTGGTGCAAGTGTCATTTAAAACATGCAAAACAATAAATGTAATACTTCATATTAACAGAATTAAAAGATATAAATCATGATCATATTAATTGATGCAGAAAAAGGCATTTAATAAAAGACCTCCCTTTATTATTAAGACTCTCAGCAAAATTAGCATAGAAGGGAAATTTCTAAACATATTCTCATGTAATAAAAACCTTACCTTAAAAAAAAAAAAAAAAAACAGCTAGTATACTGAATAGGGGAAATGGAAACTGTTTTACTGAAAACTGTAACAAGATAAGGCTGCCCATTTTCTTCAGTCCTTTTCAATATATTACTGGATGTCCTAGCTAATGTGATCAGTCAAGAGAATAAAATAAAGGACATCCAAATAGGGAAAGAAGTAAAGTTATCTCTATTTGCAGATGACATTTTTATATACACAGAAAACAAAAAAAAAAATCCATGATAAAATTCCTGGATGAGATAAATGAATACAGTAAAGTGGCAGGATACAAAATCAATATACAAAAACTATAGCATTTCTATACACCAGCAATGAACAGGCTGAGTTAAAACGGAAGAAAGCAATTCCATTTATAATAGCCACAAAAATATAAGCTATCTAGATATCTAAACATAACCAGACAAATCAAAGACCACTACAAATAAAACTATAAAAAATTAGAAACATTTCTTTTAAAAAGCTTGATATATAATGATTAAACATTTTAAAAAATGAGAATAAAATATTATAATAAAAATAAAAAATGATGAAAAGCTATTAGATGATGAGGATAGTAATGTCTTTGTCTTGACTGATGTGCATGGTATTCCTGCTGGAAAAAGAAATGTAACACACTGTAAAGATGTATGTGATTCAATGTAATAGAAAGAACTCTAGTATTATCTATTGAAGATATTTTATAGTTTTATCAACTGGACTAGGGATAAATGTTCCCCTGTTGAAATATTAACTTTGTCAGCTAAATAATGTGATTGAATGTGTAAAAGGAAATGAAATTTTAAAAAGAATTATAATAATTAATAAAATTAAATTAAAGAATTAAAAAACAATTGAAAATGATACAAATAAGTAGAAAGACATCTCATGTTCTGGTTTGGAAGAATTAATGTAATTAAAAAGTCAGTTCTACTCAAATATATTTACATATTAGTGCAGTCTCCATCAGGATACCAGTCATATTCTTCAAAGAATTTAAAAAAAAAATCATTAAAGTTACCTGGAATCATAAAATCTCTGTTTCACCAAAGCAATACTGTGAAATAAATAAATAAAGTAGGAGGCATCTCACTTCCAGAACCCATAGTATATTAAAAAGTGGTGATAATCAAATCAACAAAATATTGGCTCAAAAACAGACTAGAGACCTCAAAAGTAAACACCAAAACATACAGCCAGATGATTTTTTTTTTATTTATTTTTGTATATACTTTCAATCATATTGTTTGTCTTACAATGAGACCATTTTGATATGTGAACATTTCTCCCCAGACCCGTTGATCGAAATATCTTCAGCAGATAACACCACACCTCCCCATCCCGTCAATGCTCTACCTCTGTATCCCTTCTCTAAATGTCTTTCGTTGGGCCCCACTCCTCCACATACACCTCATCTGACATTCACACCCATCTCTTGTGTTTGTTCAACTGTTAGTCAATCAGTTTCAGACATAGAAAGCAGACAAACGGTATATGTTAAGTGGGGACATACAATGTCTCTCCTTCATAATCTGGCTTGCCTCACTCAGCAGTACATCTTCCATATTCTTCCACTTTCTGTCAAAAGCCAGGGCTCTGTTGGTTTTTATGGCTGAGTAGTATTCCATAGAGTATATGAGCCACAGTTTTTCAATCCATTCCTCCATACGGGGACATCTGGGTTGGTTCCAAGACTTAGCAATTGTGAATAGTGCCGCAATAAACATCGATGTGCAAGCACTTTTCCAATGAAGAATTCTTCTGTCCTTTGGGTAGATACCGAGGAGTGGGATCTCTGGATCATATGGCAGATCTATCTGTAGATTTTTGAGGAATCTCCAAATTATTCTCCACAGTGGTTGGACCAATCTACATTCCCACCAGCAGTGTAAAAGAGTTCCCCTTTCACCACACCCCCGCCAACACTTATCATTTTTTGTTTTTTTAATATTAGACAATCTGACTGGGGTTAGGTGGTACCTCATTGTTGTTTTTATCTGCATTTCCCTTACGATGAGGGAGGTTGAACATTTTTTCATATGCCTTTTGGCCATTCGTATGTCATCTTTAGAGAGTGTTTTCTTCATCTCCTTCTCCCATCTTTTAATAGGGTTGATCATCTTTTTTCCAAACACCTTTTTTAGTTCCTTATGTATTCTGGTTATCAGTCCCTTATCTGATGCAACATTTACAAAAATATTTTCCCATTCTGAGGGCTGTCGATTCACACTAACTACTGTGTCTTTGGCCATGCAGAAACTTCTTAGTCTGATGTAATCCCACTTGTCTATTTTGTGGACGATGGACTCTGCTTTGAGTGTCTTCTTTAGGAAGTCTTTCCCTACACCAATGTCTCCCAGAGTTTCCCCAGCATTCTCCAGGAGCAGCTTTATAGTTTGAGGTCTTAGATTTAGATCCTTGATCCACCTTGACTTGATTCTTGTCAAAGGAGAGAGGTAGGGGTTCAGATTCATCTTTCTGCAAGTGGAAGTCCAGTTTCTCCAGCACCACTTGCTGAAGAGGCTTTCATTTTCCCACTGGATTGACTGGTACCCCTTGTCAAAGATCAGTTGACTGTATGTTTGGGCACTTATTTCTGGGGACTCTATTCTGTTCCATTGGTCCACATGTCTGTTTCTGTGCCAATACCATGCTGTCTTTATTACCACAGCTTTGTAATACATTTTTGGATCGGGGATTGAGATGCCACCCACTCCATTCTTCTTGTGTAGAAGTGCTTTGGCAATACGGGGTCTTTTATGATTCCAGACAAATTTTAAGATTGTCTTTTCTAGATCTGTGAAGAATGTGTCTGGTACTTTGATTGGCATTGCATTAAATAGGTAGATTAATTTGGGTAGAATTGCCATTTTGATTATATTAACTCTTCCAATCCATGAACATGGGATGTCCTTCCATTTTTTTGTGTCATTTTCAATTTCTTTTTTTACCTTCTCATAGTTTTCCTTGTGGAGGTCTTTAACTTCTTTGGTTAGATTTATTCCTAAATATCTTATACTTTTAGTGGCTATGGTAAACGGAATAAGTTTTTTCAGTTCTATCTCAGTCTGCCTGTTATTCGTATACAGAAATGCTATCGATTTCTGTATATTGATTTTATATCCTGCAACTTTACTGTAATCATGTATTACTTCCAGTAGTTTTTCCATGGAGACCATTGGGTCTTCTATGTATACAATCATGTCATCTGCAAATAGAGAGAGTTTCACCTCTTCTTTTCCTATTCGAATGCCCTTTATTTTTTCCTCTTTTCTGATTGCGTTGGCGAGGACTTCCAGAACTATGTTGAAAAGGAGAGGAGAAAGTGGGCATCCTTGTCTTGTTCCTGTGTTTAGTGGGAAAGCTTTCAGCTTTTCTCCATTCAGGATGATGTTCGCTATGGGTTTTTCATAGATGGCTTTTATTGTATTGAGAAATGGCCCTTCTATGCCAATTTTGCTAAGAGTCTTGATCATGAAGGGATGTTGTATCTTATCAAATGCTTTTTCTGCGTCAATCGATATGACCATATGGTTTTTGTCTTTCTTCCTATTAATATGGTGTATTATGTTTATGGTTTTGCGTATGTTGAACCAACCTTGCATTCCTGGAATAAAGCCTACCTGATCATGGTGTATGATCTTCTGTATAAGTTGTTGAATACGATTTGCTAGTATCTTGTTGAGAATCTTTGAGTCTATGTTCATCAGAGATATTGGTCTATAGTTTTCCTTCCTTGTCCTGTCCTTATCTGTTTTGAGGATGAGGGTGACAGAGGCTTCATAGAATGAATTAGGGAGAGATTCACCCTTTTGGATCTTTAGAAATAATTTGAGCAGAATGGGAGTTAACTCTTCTTTGAAAGTTTTGTAGAATTCAGAGGTGAATCCATCGGGGCCAGGGCTTTTCTTTGTTGGGAGGTTACTTATTACTGATTCAATTTCCTGGCTTGTTATGGGCCTATTTAGACTCTCTATTTCTTCCTGGCTCATTCTTGGTAGATTATATTTGTCCAGGAATTTGTCCATCTCATCCAGATTATCTTGTTTCTTAGCGTATAGATGTTCAAAGTATCCTCTAATGATGTTTTGAATTTCTACTATGTCTGTTGTTATGTTACCAGCCTCATTGCAGATTTGATTCACCTGGTTCCTTTCTCTCTTCTTCTTAATAAGTCTCGCTAGTGGGGTATCAATTTTGTTTATCCTTTCAAAGAACCAGCTTTTGCTTTCACTTACTTTCTGTATAGTACGTTTATTTTCTATTTCATTTATTTCTGCTCGGATCTTTATTATTTCCTTTCTCCTGTAATTTTTTGGATTTTTTTGCTGTTGCTTTTCCAATTCTCTAAGGCTTGATGTTAGGTGATCCATTAGCCTTTTCTCTGTCTTCCTCTTATGTGCACTAATTGCTATGAACTTCCCTCTTATGACTGCTTTGGCAGTGTCCCAAAGATTATGGAAACTTGTATCTTCATTGTCATTGGCTTCCATGAATCTTTTGATTTCGGACTTTATTTCTTCGGTAATAGTGGAGTCATTCAGGAGTAGGTTATTTAGTTTCCATGTTTTTAGGTATTTTTGAGGATTTCTCTTGAAATTAAACTCGAGTTTGATTCCATCATGGTCAGAGAAGATGCTGGAAATAGTTTCTATGCCTCTGAATCTGCAGAGGCTTGCTTTGTGTCCTATGATGTGGTCAATCTTCGAGAAAGTTCCATGTCGGGGTGAGAAAAAACTATATCTTGTGGTTTTTGGGTGGAAAGTTCTATAGATGTCTGTTAAGTCCAATTGATTTATGGTATCATTTAGATCCTTGATCTCTCTACCTATTTTTTGCCTAGATGATCTGTCCAGAGGGGATAATGCGGTGTTGAGATCTCCAACAATTAGTGTGTTGCAGTCTATCTCCCCTTTCAGATCTAACAATCTTTCCTTCACATATTTGGGTGCTCCTGTGTTAGGAGCATAGATATTAATAAGCGTTATATCTTCTCGATCTATAGAACCTTTTACTATGATGTAGTGCCCTTCTTTGTCTCTTCGGACACTTTTTGTTTTAAAGCCTATTTTGTCAGAAATTAGTATCGCAACTCCAGCTCTTTTTTGGTTCCCAACTGCATGGAAAACCTTTTTCCAACCCTTCACTTTCAGTCTATGTATGTCTTTTTCCATGAGGTGGGTTTCTTGTAGGCAACAGATAGAGGGTTTCTGTTTTTTTTATCCATTCAGCCAGTCTGTGTCTCTTGATTGGAGAATTTAACCCATTAACATTCAATGTTATTATCGATGTTACAGGATCTGTACCGACATTTAAGTTAGCCATTGTCTTAGTTGCCTGTTATTTCTTTGTTTCTGGCTGTTGCGTCTTTAGTTTTCCTGGAACAGTACTTTCTTCAGGATTTCTTGAAGAGCTGGTCTGGTGTTGGCAAATTCTTTCAGGTTTTGTTTGTCTGAGAAGATTTTAATCTTTTTTTCCCAAATGAAGGATAATCTTGCAGGGTATAATAGTCTTGGCTGAAATTGTTTCTCTCTTAACACTTTCAGTATGTCTTCCCATTCTTTTCTTGCTTGCATTGTTTCTGATGAGAGGTCTGGTGTTAGTCTTATGGGATGGCCTTTGTAAGTTACTTCTCGTTTCTCTCTTGCCAGTTTTAGTATCATGTCTTTTTCTGTGACGTTAGACAGCCTGGCTAAGATGTGCCTTGGGGAAGATCTTCTGGGGTTGATTCTATTTGGGGTCCTTTGTATTTCTTGGGTCCGGATGGTTCGGTGCCTCTCTAGGCTTGGGAAATTTTCTTCCAAGATGTCATGGAATAGATTTTCCATTCCGCTATTAGTTTCTTCACCTTCTGGGATGCCGATTATTCTGATGTTTGGGCGTCTAATAGAGTCTAGTATTTCCCGTATATTATCCTCATGTTTTTTAGTTATTTTCTCGATCTTTTTGTAGTTTTTTTCTAGATCAGAGGTTTTATCTTCTACATCAGAGATTCGATCTTCAGCATGGTCTAATCGGCTCTTAATACTTTCCAGAGAGTTTTTGATTTCTTGTATTATAGACTTTATCTCTAATAGTTCCACCTGATTCTTTCTCAGAGTATCCATTTCTTCTTTCATATCCTGGAAGGACTTCCTAATTTCCTGTAGTTCGTTGTCTCTTTTTTTTTCCAATTCACAGAATTTGGTCACCATGAATTTTCGAAATTCTGTGTCTGTCATTTTGGTAACGTCCTCCATATTTACGAGACATGGAGGGGCATTTTCCTTTGTTGGAGACATATTTTCTTGTTTATTCAGACCTGGGGCTCTTTTTCTACTTTTAGCCATTGGAAGATTACTTCCCTTTTAAAGACCTCTTGGGAGAACTTTTGTCCCACGAGAAGTAAGAGTCTTTCCTTTTTGATGGGAATAGCTGTTTGTTGAAGTCTCTCTTCTGTTGTTTTTACCAATGTGTTTTCAGGAGCGGAACTCTACAGAAGGGTCTAACAAGCAGTATCTCCTTTTTCAAAGGGGATCAGTACTAGGGAGGATCCCAGAGACACTTACCTTCCTAGGAAATTTCAGATATATGATTCTGGACCTGTCTAGTCTGTCTGGCACATTAAAAAATAAGGAGGAGAGGACAATATGCAACTAAAGGAAAGACAACACAGAAAAATAAAGAAAAAGTCGCGCGCCGCGCGTTAGCGCGGCCCGCGATTTCGCCAGAGGCTTGCAGGAGCGCCTATTGCCTTCTGGCAGTCCCGGATGGTCTGGGGGCAGAAGGAGAGCTAGGTGTTAACAAGGGAATGCAGGGGTTTCAAGAGAGAAAAAAAAACCGCCTCAAGGAAATCCTGGCTACCTACCTAGAAGGTGGAGTATGGGGCCTGGGGGTCTGGAAGTGAGGTGGGGGTCAGAGGTGACCCTCCCTCAGTGTCCCTTGCCGGCCAGAGGCTTGCAGGAGCTCCTATTGCCTTCTGGCAGTCCCGGATGGTCTAGAAGGTGGAGTCTGGGGCCTGGGGGTCTGGAAGTGAGTTGGGGGTCAGAGGTGACCCTCCCTCAGTGTCCCTTGCCGGCCAGAGGCTTGCAGGAGCGCCTATTGCCTTCTGGCAGTCCCGGATGGTCTAGAAGGTGGAGTCTGGGGCCTGGGGGTCTGGAAGTGAGGTGGGGGTCAGAGGTGACCCTCCCTCAGTGTCCCTTGCCGGCCAGAGGCTTGCAGGAGCGCCTATTGCCTTCTGGCAGTCCCGGATGGTCTAGAAGGTGGAGTCTGGGGCCTGGGGGTCTGGAAGTGAGGTGGGGGTCAGAGGTGACCCTCCCTCAGTGTCCCTTGCCGGCCAGAGGCTTGCAGGAGCTCCTATTGCCTTCTGGCAGTCCCGGATGGTCTAGAAGGTGGAGTCTGGGGCCTGGGGGTCTGGAAGTGAGGTGGGGGTCAGAGGTGACCCTCCCTCAGTGTCCCTTGCCGGCCAGAGGCTTGCAGGAGCGCCTATTGCCTTCTGGCAGTCCCGGATGGTCTAGAAGGTGGAGTCTGGGGCCTGGGGGTCTGGAAGTGAGGTGGGGGTCAGAGGTGACCCTCCCTCAGTGTCCCTTGCCGGCCAGAGGCTTGCAGGAGCTCCTATTGCCTTCTGGCAGTCCCGGATGGTCTAGAAGGTGGAGTCTGGGGCCTGGGGGTCTGGAAGTGAGGTGGGGGTCAGAGGTGACCCTCCCTCAGTGTCCCTTGCCGGCCAGAGGCTTGCAGGAGCGCCTATTGCCTTCTGGCAGTCCCGGATGGTCTAGAAGGTGGAGTCTGGGGCCTGGGGGTCTGGAAGTGAGGTGGGGGTCAGAGGTGACCCTCCCTCAGTGTCCCTTGCCGGCCAGAGGCTTGCAGGAGCGCCTATTGCCTTCTGGCAGTCCCGGATGGTCTAGAAGGTGGAGTCTGGGGCCTGGGGGTCTGGAAGTGAGGTGGGGGTCAGAGGTGACCCTCCCTCAGTGTCCCTTGCCGGCCAGAGGCTTGCAGGAGCGCCTATTGCCTTCTGGCAGTCCCGGATGGTCTAGAAGGTGGAGTCTGGGGCCTGGGGGTCTGGAAGTGAGGTGGGGGTCAGAGGTGACCCTCCCTCAGTGTCCCTTGCCGGCCAGAGGCTTGCAGGAGCTCCTATTGCCTTCTGGCAGTCCCGGATGGTCTAGAAGGTGGAGTCTGGGGCCTGGGGGTCTGGAAGTGAGGTGGGGGTCAGAGGTGACCCTCCCTCAGTGTCCCTTGCCGGCCAGAGGCTTGCAGGAGCGCCTATTGCCTTCTGGCAGTCCCGGATGGTCTAGAAGGTGGAGTCTGGGGCCTGGGGGTCTGGAAGTGAGGTGGGGGTCAGAGGTGACCCTCCCTCAGTGTCCCTTGCCGGCCAGAGGCTTGCAGGAGCGCCTATTGCCTTCTGGCAGTCCCGGATGGTCTAGAAGGTGGAGTCTGGGGCCTGGGGGTCTGGAAGTGAGGTGGGGGTCAGAGGTGACCCTCCCTCAGTGTCCCTTGCCGGCCAGAGGCTTGCAGGAGCGCCTATTGCCTTCTGGCAGTCCCGGATGGTCTAGAAGGTGGAGTCTGGGGCCTGGGGGTCTGGAAGTGAGGTGGGGGTCAGAGGTGACCCTCCCTCAGTGTCCCTTGCCGGCCAGAGGCTTGCAGGAGCGCCTATTGCCTTCTGGCAGTCCCGGATGGTCTAGAAGGTGGAGTCTGGGGCCTGGGGGTCTGGAAGTGAGGTGGGGGTCAGAGGTGACCCTCCCTCAGTGTCCCTTGCCGGCCAGAGGCTTGCAGGAGCGCCTATTGCCTTCTGGCAGTCCCGGATGGTCTAGAAGGTGGAGTCTGGGGCCTGGGGGTCTGGAAGTGAGGTGGGGGTCAGAGGTGACCCTCCCTCAGTGTCCCTTGCCGGCCAGAGGCTTGCAGGAGCGCCTATTGCCTTCTGGCAGTCCCGGATGGTCTAGAAGGTGGAGTCTGGGGCCTGGGGGTCTGGAAGTGAGGTGGGGGTCAGAGGTGACCCTCCCTCAGTGTCCCTTGCCGGCCAGAGGCTTGCAGGAGCGCCTATTGCCTTCTGGCAGTCCCGGATGGTCTAGAAGGTGGAGTCTGGGGCCTGGGGGTCTGGAAGTGAGGTGGGGGTCAGAGGTGACCCTCCCTCAGTGTCCCTTGCCGGCCAGAGGCTTGCAGGAGCGCCTATTGCCTTCTGGCAGTCCCGGATGGTCTAGAAGGTGGAGTCTGGGGCCTGGGGGTCTGGAAGTGAGGTGGGGGTCAGAGGTGACCCTCCCTCAGTGTCCCTTGCCGGCCAGAGGCTTGCAGGAGCTCCTATTGCCTTCTGGCAGTCCCGGATGGTCTAGAAGGTGGAGTCTGGGGCCTGGGGGTCTGGAAGTGAGGTGGGGGTCAGAGGTGACCCTCCCTCAGTGTCCCTTGCCGGCCAGAGGCTTGCAGGAGCGCCTATTGCCTTCTGGCAGTCCCGGATGGTCTAGAAGGTGGAGTCTGGGGCCTGGGGGTCTGGAAGTGAGGTGGGGGTCAGAGGTGACCCTCCCTCAGTGTCCCTTGCCGGCCAGAGGCTTGCAGGAGCTCCTATTGCCTTCTGGCAGTCCCGGATGGTCTAGAAGGTGGAGTCTGGGGCCTGGGGGTCTGGAAGTGAGGTGGGGGTCAGAGGTGACCCTCCCTCAGTGTCCCTTGCCGGCCAGAGGCTTGCAGGAGCTCCTATTGCCTTCTGGCAGTCCCGGATGGTCTAGAAGGTGGAGTCTGGGGCCTGGGGGTCTGGAAGTGAGGTGGGGGTCAGAGGTGACCCTCCCTCAGTGTCCCTTGCCGGCCAGAGGCTTGCAGGAGCTCCTATTGCCTTCTGGCAGTCCCGGATGGTCTAGAAGGTGGAGTCTGGGGCCTGGGGGTCTGGAAGTGAGGTGGGGGTCAGAGGTGACCCTCCCTCAGTGTCCCTTGCCGGCCAGAGGCTTGCAGGAGCTCCTATTGCCTTCTGGCAGTCCCGGATGGTCTAGAAGGTGGAGTCTGGGGCCTGGGGGTCTGGAAGTGAGGTGGGGGTCAGAGGTGACCCTCCCTCAGTGTCCCTTGCCGGCCAGAGGCTTGCAGGAGCTCCTATTGCCTTCTGGCAGTCCCGGATGGTCTAGAAGGTGGAGTCTGGGGCCTGGGGGTCTGGAAGTGAGGTGGGGGTCAGAGGTGACCCTCCCTCAGTGTCCCTTGCCGGCCAGAGGCTTGCAGGAGCTCCTATTGCCTTCTGGCAGTCCCGGATGGTCTAGAAGGTGGAGTCTGGGGCCTGGGGGTCTGGAAGTGAGGTGGGGGTCAGAGGTGACCCTCCCTCAGTGTCCCTTGCCGGCCAGAGGCTTGCAGGAGCTCCTATTGCCTTCTGGCAGTCCCGGATGGTCTAGAAGGTGGAGTCTGGGGCCTGGGGGTCTGGAAGTGAGGTGGGGGTCAGAGGTGACCCTCCCTCAGTGTCCCTTGCCGGCCAGAGGCTTGCAGGAGCTCCTATTGCCTTCTGGCAGTCCCGGATGGTCTAGAAGGTGGAGTCTGGGGCCTGGGGGTCTGGAAGTGAGGTGGGGGTCAGAGGTGACCCTCCCTCAGTGTCCCTTGCCGGCCAGAGGCTTGCAGGAGCTCCTATTGCCTTCTGGCAGTCCCGGATGGTCTAGAAGGTGGAGTCTGGGGCCTGGGGGTCTGGAAGTGAGGTGGGGGTCAGAGGTGACCCTCCCTCAGTGTCCCTTGCCGGCCAGAGGCTTGCAGGAGCTCCTATTGCCTTCTGGCAGTCCCGGATGGTCTAGAAGGTGGAGTCTGGGGCCTGGGGGTCTGGAAGTGAGGTGGGGGTCAGAGGTGACCCTCCCTCAGTGTCCCTTGCCGGCCAGAGGCTTGCAGGAGCGCCTATTGCCTTCTGGCAGTCCCGGATGGTCTAGAAGGTGGAGTCTGGGGCCTGGGGGTCTGGAAGTGAGGTGGGGGTCAGAGGTGACCCTCCCTCAGTGTCCCTTGCCGGCCAGAGGCTTGCAGGAGCTCCTATTGCCTTCTGGCAGTCCCGGATGGTCTAGAAGGTGGAGTCTGGGGCCTGGGGGTCTGGAAGTGAGGTGGGGGTCAGAGGTGACCCTCCCTCAGTGTCCCTTGCCGGCCAGAGGCTTGCAGGAGCTCCTATTGCCTTCTGGCAGTCCCGGATGGTCTAGAAGGTGGAGTCTGGGGCCTGGGGGTCTGGAAGTGAGGTGGGGGTCAGAGGTGACCCTCCCTCAGTGTCCCTTGCCGGCCAGAGGCTTGCAGGAGCTCCTATTGCCTTCTGGCAGTCCCGGATGGTCTAGAAGGTGGAGTCTGGGGCCTGGGGGTCTGGAAGTGAGGTGGGGGTCAGAGGTGACCCTCCCTCAGTGTCCCTTGCCGGCCAGAGGCTTGCAGGAGCTCCTATTGCCTTCTGGCAGTCCCGGATGGTCTAGAAGGTGGAGTCTGGGGCCTGGGGGTCTGGAAGTGAGGTGGGGGTCAGAGGTGACCCTCCCTCAGTGTCCCTTGCCGGCCAGAGGCTTGCAGGAGCTCCTATTGCCTTCTGGCAGTCCCGGATGGTCTAGAAGGTGGAGTCTGGGGCCTGGGGGTCTGGAAGTGAGGTGGGGGTCAGAGGTGACCCTCCCTCAGTGTCCCTTGCCGGCCAGAGGCTTGCAGGAGCTCCTATTGCCTTCTGGCAGTCCCGGATGGTCTAGAAGGTGGAGTCTGGGGCCTGGGGGTCTGGAAGTGAGGTGGGGGTCAGAGGTGACCCTCCCTCAGTGTCCCTTGCCGGCCAGAGGCTTGCAGGAGCTCCTATTGCCTTCTGGCAGTCCCGGATGGTCTAGAAGGTGGAGTCTGGGGCCTGGGGGTCTGGAAGTGAGGTGGGGGTCAGAGGTGACCCTCCCTCAGTGTCCCTTGCCGGCCAGAGGCTTGCAGGAGCTCCTATTGCCTTCTGGCAGTCCCGGATGGTCTAGAAGGTGGAGTCTGGGGCCTGGGGGTCTGGAAGTGAGGTGGGGGTCAGAGGTGACCCTCCCTCAGTGTCCCTTGCCGGCCAGAGGCTTGCAGGAGCTCCTATTGCCTTCTGGCAGTCCCGGATGGTCTAGAAGGTGGAGTCTGGGGCCTGGGGGTCTGGAAGTGAGGTGGGGGTCAGAGGTGACCCTCCCTCAGTGTCCCTTGCCGGCCAGAGGCTTGCAGGAGCTCCTATTGCCTTCTGGCAGTCCCGGATGGTCTAGAAGGTGGAGTCTGGGGCCTGGGGGTCTGGAAGTGAGGTGGGGGTCAGAGGTGACCCTCCCTCAGTGTCCCTTGCCGGCCAGAGGCTTGCAGGAGCGCCTATTGCCTTCTGGCAGTCCCGGATGGTCTAGAAGGTGGAGTCTGGGGCCTGGGGGTCTGGAAGTGAGGTGGGGGTCAGAGGTGACCCTCCCTCAGTGTCCCTTGCCGGCCAGAGGCTTGCAGGAGCTCCTATTGCCTTCTGGCAGTCCCGGATGGTCTAGAAGGTGGAGTCTGGGGCCTGGGGGTCTGGAAGTGAGGTGGGGGTCAGAGGTGACCCTCCCTCAGTGTCCCTTGCCGGCCAGAGGCTTGCAGGAGCTCCTATTGCCTTCTGGCAGTCCCGGATGGTCTAGAAGGTGGAGTCTGGGGCCTGGGGGTCTGGAAGTGAGGTGGGGGTCAGAGGTGACCCTCCCTCAGTGTCCCTTGCCGGCCAGAGGCTTGCAGGAGCTCCTATTGCCTTCTGGCAGTCCCGGATGGTCTAGAAGGTGGAGTCTGGGGCCTGGGGGTCTGGAAGTGAGGTGGGGGTCAGAGGTGACCCTCCCTCAGTGTCCCTTGCCGGCCAGAGGCTTGCAGGAGCTCCTATTGCCTTCTGGCAGTCCCGGATGGTCTAGAAGGTGGAGTCTGGGGCCTGGGGGTCTGGAAGTGAGGTGGGGGTCAGAGGTGACCCTCCCTCAGTGTCCCTTGCCGGCCAGAGGCTTGCAGGAGCTCCTATTGCCTTCTGGCAGTCCCGGATGGTCTAGAAGGTGGAGTCTGGGGCCTGGGGGTCTGGAAGTGAGGTGGGGGTCAGAGGTGACCCTCCCTCAGTGTCCCTTGCCGGCCAGAGGCTTGCAGGAGCTCCTATTGCCTTCTGGCAGTCCCGGATGGTCTAGAAGGTGGAGTCTGGGGCCTGGGGGTCTGGAAGTGAGGTGGGGGTCAGAGGTGACCCTCCCTCAGTGTCCCTTGCCGGCCAGAGGCTTGCAGGAGCTCCTATTGCCTTCTGGCAGTCCCGGATGGTCTAGAAGGTGGAGTCTGGGGCCTGGGGGTCTGGAAGTGAGGTGGGGGTCAGAGGTGACCCTCCCTCAGTGTCCCTTGCCGGCCAGAGGCTTGCAGGAGCTCCTATTGCCTTCTGGCAGTCCCGGATGGTCTAGAAGGTGGAGTCTGGGGCCTGGGGGTCTGGAAGTGAGGTGGGGGTCAGAGGTGACCCTCCCTCAGTGTCCCTTGCCGGCCAGAGGCTTGCAGGAGCTCCTATTGCCTTCTGGCAGTCCCGGATGGTCTAGAAGGTGGAGTCTGGGGCCTGGGGGTCTGGAAGTGAGGTGGGGGTCAGAGGTGACCCTCCCTCAGTGTCCCTTGCCGGCCAGAGGCTTGCAGGAGCTCCTATTGCCTTCTGGCAGTCCCGGATGGTCTAGAAGGTGGAGTCTGGGGCCTGGGGGTCTGGAAGTGAGGTGGGGGTCAGAGGTGACCCTCCCTCAGTGTCCCTTGCCGGCCAGAGGCTTGCAGGAGCTCCTATTGCCTTCTGGCAGTCCCGGATGGTCTAGAAGGTGGAGTCTGGGGCCTGGGGGTCTGGAAGTGAGGTGGGGGTCAGAGGTGACCCTCCCTCAGTGTCCCTTGCCGGCCAGAGGCTTGCAGGAGCTCCTATTGCCTTCTGGCAGTCCCGGATGGTCTAGAAGGTGGAGTCTGGGGCCTGGGGGTCTGGAAGTGAGGTGGGGGTCAGAGGTGACCCTCCCTCAGTGTCCCTTGCCGGCCAGAGGCTTGCAGGAGCTCCTATTGCCTTCTGGCAGTCCCGGATGGTCTAGAAGGTGGAGTCTGGGGCCTGGGGGTCTGGAAGTGAGGTGGGGGTCAGAGGTGACCCTCCCTCAGTGTCCCTTGCCGGCCAGAGGCTTGCAGGAGCTCCTATTGCCTTCTGGCAGTCCCGGATGGTCTAGAAGGTGGAGTCTGGGGCCTGGGGGTCTGGAAGTGAGGTGGGGGTCAGAGGTGACCCTCCCTCAGTGTCCCTTGCCGGCCAGAGGCTTGCAGGAGCTCCTATTGCCTTCTGGCAGTCCCGGATGGTCTAGAAGGTGGAGTCTGGGGCCTGGGGGTCTGGAAGTGAGGTGGGGGTCAGAGGTGACCCTCCCTCAGTGTCCCTTGCCGGCCAGAGGCTTGCAGGAGCTCCTATTGCCTTCTGGCAGTCCCGGATGGTCTAGAAGGTGGAGTCTGGGGCCTGGGGGTCTGGAAGTGAGGTGGGGGTCAGAGGTGACCCTCCCTCAGTGTCCCTTGCCGGCCAGAGGCTTGCAGGAGCTCCTATTGCCTTCTGGCAGTCCCGGATGGTCTAGAAGGTGGAGTCTGGGGCCTGGGGGTCTGGAAGTGAGGTGGGGGTCAGAGGTGACCCTCCCTCAGTGTCCCTTGCCGGCCAGAGGCTTGCAGGAGCTCCTATTGCCTTCTGGCAGTCCCGGATGGTCTAGAAGGTGGAGTCTGGGGCCTGGGGGTCTGGAAGTGAGGTGGGGGTCAGAGGTGACCCTCCCTCAGTGTCCCTTGCCGGCCAGAGGCTTGCAGGAGCTCCTATTGCCTTCTGGCAGTCCCGGATGGTCTAGAAGGTGGAGTCTGGGGCCTGGGGGTCTGGAAGTGAGGTGGGGGTCAGAGGTGACCCTCCCTCAGTGTCCCTTGCCGGCCAGAGGCTTGCAGGAGCTCCTATTGCCTTCTGGCAGTCCCGGATGGTCTAGAAGGTGGAGTCTGGGGCCTGGGGGTCTGGAAGTGAGGTGGGGGTCAGAGGTGACCCTCCCTCAGTGTCCCTTGCCGGCCAGAGGCTTGCAGGAGCTCCTATTGCCTTCTGGCAGTCCCGGATGGTCTAGAAGGTGGAGTCTGGGGCCTGGGGGTCTGGAAGTGAGGTGGGGGTCAGAGGTGACCCTCCCTCAGTGTCCCTTGCCGGCCAGAGGCTTGCAGGAGCTCCTATTGCCTTCTGGCAGTCCCGGATGGTCTAGAAGGTGGAGTCTGGGGCCTGGGGGTCTGGAAGTGAGGTGGGGGTCAGAGGTGACCCTCCCTCAGTGTCCCTTGCCGGCCAGAGGCTTGCAGGAGCTCCTATTGCCTTCTGGCAGTCCCGGATGGTCTAGAAGGTGGAGTCTGGGGCCTGGGGGTCTGGAAGTGAGGTGGGGGTCAGAGGTGACCCTCCCTCAGTGTCCCTTGCCGGCCAGAGGCTTGCAGGAGCTCCTATTGCCTTCTGGCAGTCCCGGATGGTCTAGAAGGTGGAGTCTGGGGCCTGGGGGTCTGGAAGTGAGGTGGGGGTCAGAGGTGACCCTCCCTCAGTGTCCCTTGCCGGCCAGAGGCTTGCAGGAGCTCCTATTGCCTTCTGGCAGTCCCGGATGGTCTAGAAGGTGGAGTCTGGGGCCTGGGGGTCTGGAAGTGAGGTGGGGGTCAGAGGTGACCCTCCCTCAGTGTCCCTTGCCGGCCAGAGGCTTGCAGGAGCTCCTATTGCCTTCTGGCAGTCCCGGATAGTCTAGAAGGTGGAGTCTGGGGCCTGGGGGTCTGGAAGTGAGGTGGGGGTCAGAGGTGACCCTCCCTCAGTGTCCCTTGCCGGCCAGAGGCTTGCAGGAGCTCCTATTGCCTTCTGGCAGTCCCGGATGGTCTAGAAGGTGGAGTCTGGGGCCTTGGGGTCTGGAAGTGAGGTGGGGGTCAGAGGTGACCCTCCCTCAGTGTCCCTTGCCGGCCAGAGGCTTGCAGGAGCTCCTATTGCCTTCTGGCAGTCCCGGATGGTCTAGAAGGTGGAGTCTGGGGCCTGGGGGTCTGGAAGTGAGGTGGGGGTCAGAGGTGACCCTCCCTCAGTGTCCCTTGCCGGCCAGAGGCTTGCAGGAGCTCCTATTGCCTTCTGGCAGTCCCGGATGGTCTAGAAGGTGGAGTCTGGGGCCTGGGGGTCTGGAAGTGAGGTGGGGGTCAGAGGTGACCCTCCCTCAGTGTCCCTTGCCGGCCAGAGGCTTGCAGGAGCTCCTATTGCCTTCTGGCAGTCCTGGATAGTCTAGAAGGTGGAGTCTGGGGCCTGGGGGTCTGGAAGTGAGGTGGGGGTCAGAGGTGACCCTCCCTCAGTGTCCCTTGCCGGCCAGAGGCTTGCAGGAGCTCCTATTGCCTTCTGGCAGTCCCGGATGGTCTAGAAGGTGGAGTCTGGGGCCTGGGGGTCTGGAAGTGAGGTGGGGGTCAGAGGTGACCCTCCCTCAGTGTCCCTTGCCGGCCAGAGGCTTGCAGGAGCTCCTATTGCCTTCTGGCAGTCCCGGATGGTCTAGAAGGTGGAGTCTGGGGCCTGGGGGTCTGGAAGTGAGGTGGGGGTCAGAGGTGACCCTCCCTCAGTGTCCCTTGCCGGCCAGAGGCTTGCAGGAGCTCCTATTGCCTTCTGGCTGTCCCGGATGGTCTAGAAGGTGGAGTCTGGGGCCTGGGGGTCTGGAAGTGAGGTGGGGGTCAGAGGTGACCCTCCCTCAGTGTCCCTTGCCGGCCAGAGGCTTGCAGGAGCTCCTATTGCCTTCTGGCAGTCCCGGATGGTCTAGAAGGTGGAGTCTGGGGCCTGGGGGTCTGGAAGTGAGGTGGGGGTCAGAGGTGACCCTCCCTCAGTGTCCCTTGCCGGCCAGAGGCTTGCAGGAGCTCCTATTGCCTTCTGGCAGTCCCGGATGGTCTAGAAGGTGGAGTCTGGGGCCTGGGGGTCTGGAAGTGAGGTGGGGGTCAGAGGTGACCCTCCCTCAGTGTCCCTTGCCGGCCAGAGGCTTGCAGGAGCTCCTATTGCCTTCTGGCAGTCCCGGATGGTCTAGAAGGTGGAGTCTGGGGCCTGGGGGTCTGGAAGTGAGGTGGGGGTCAGAGGTGACCCTCCCTCAGTGTCCCTTGCCGGCCAGAGGCTTGCAGGAGCTCCTATTGCCTTCTGGCAGTCCCGGATGGTCTAGAAGGTGGAGTCTGGGGCCTTGGGGTCTGGAAGTGAGGTGGGGGTCAGAGGTGACCCTCCCTCAGTGTCCCTTGCCGGCCAGAGGCTTGCAGGAGCTCCTATTGCCTTCTGGCAGTCCCGGATGGTCTAGAAGGTGGAGTCTGGGGCCTGGGGGTCTGGAAGTGAGGTGGGGGTCAGAGGTGACCCTCCCTCAGTGTCCCTTGCCGGCCAGAGGCTTGCAGGAGCTCCTATTGCCTTCTGGCAGTCCCGGATGGTCTAGAAGGTGGAGTCTGGGGCCTGGGGGTCTGGAAGTGAGGTGGGGGTCAGAGGTGACCCTCCCTCAGTGTCCCTTGCCGGCCAGAGGCTTGCAGGAGCGCCTATTGCCTTCTGGCAGTCCCGGATGGTCTAGAAGGTGGAGTCTGGGGCCTGGGGGTCTGGAAGTGAGGTGGGGGTCAGAGGTGACCCTCCCTCAGTGTCCCTTGCCGGCCAGAGGCTTGCAGGAGCGCCTATTGCCTTCTGGCAGTCCCGGATGGTCTAGAAGGTGGAGTCTGGGGCCTGGGGGTCTGGAAGTGAGGTGGGGGTCAGAGGTGACCCTCCCTCAGTGTCCCTTGCCGGCCAGAGGCTTGCAGGAGCTCCTATTGCCTTCTGGCAGTCCCGGATGGTCTAGAAGGTGGAGTCTGGGGCCTGGGGTTCTGGAAGTGAGGTGGGGGTCAGAGGTGACCCTCCCTCAGTGTCCCTTGCCGGCCAGAGGCTTGCAGGAGCTCCTATTGCCTTCTGGCAGTCCCGGATGGTCTAGAAGGTGGAGTCTGGGGCCTGGGGGTCTGGAAGTGAGGTGGGGGTCAGAGGTGACCCTCCCTCAGTGTCCCTTGCCGGCCAGAGGCTTGCAGGAGCTCCTATTGCCTTCTGGCAGTCCCGGATGGTCTAGAAGGTGGAGTCTGGGGCCTGGGGGTCTGGAAGTGAGGTGGGGGTCAGAGGTGACCCTCCCTCAGTGTCCCTTGCCGGCCAGAGGCTTGCAGGAGCTCCTATTGCCTTCTGGCAGTCCCGGATGGTCTAGAAGGTGGAGTCTGGGGCCTGGGGGTCTGGAAGTGAGGTGGGGGTCAGAGGTGACCCTCCCTCAGTGTCCCTTGCCGGCCAGAGGCTTGCAGGAGCTCCTATTGCCTTCTGGCAGTCCCGGATGGTCTAGAAGGTGGAGTCTGGGGCCTGGGGGTCTGGAAGTGAGGTGGGGGTCAGAGGTGACCCTCCCTCAGTGTCCCTTGCCGGCCAGAGGCTTGCAGGAGCTCCTATTGCCTTCTGGCAGTCCCGGATGGTCTAGAAGGTGGAGTCTGGGGCCTGGGGGTCTGGAAGTGAGGTGGGGGTCAGAGGTGACCCTCCCTCAGTGTCCCTTGCCGGCCTGAGGCTTGCAGGAGCTCCTATTGCCTTCTGGCAGTCCCGGATGGTCTAGAAGGTGGAGTCTGGGGCCTGGGGGTCTGGAAGTGAGGTGGGGGTCAGAGGTGACCCTCCCTCAGTGTCCCTTGCCGGCCAGAGGCTTGCAGGAGCTCCTATTGCCTTCTGGCAGTCCCGGATGGTCTAGAAGGTGGAGTCTGGGGCCTGGGGGTCTGGAAGTGAGATGGGGGTCAGAGGTGACCCTCCCTCAGTGTCCCTTGCCGGCCAGAGGCTTGCAGGAGCTCCTATTGCCTTCTGGCAGTCCCGGATGGTCTAGAAGGTGGAGTCTGGGGCCTGGGGGTCTGGAAGTGAGGTGGGGGTCAGAGGTGACCCTCCCTCAGTGTCCCTTGCCGGCCAGAGGCTTGCAGGAGCTCCTATTGCCTTCTGGCAGTCCCGGATGGTCTAGAAGGTGGAGTCTGGGGCCTGGGGGTCTGGAAGTGAGGTGGGGGTCAGAGGTGACCCTCCCTCAGTGTCCCTTGCCGGCCAGAGGCTTGCAGGAGCTCCTATTGCCTTCTGGCAGTCCCGGATGGTCTAGAAGGTGGAGTCTGGGGCCTGGGGGTCTGGAAGTGAGGTGGGGGTCAGAGGTGACCCTCCCTCAGTGTCCCTTGCCGGCCAGAGGCTTGCAGGAGCTCCTATTGCCTTCTGGCAGTCCCGGATAGTCTAGAAGGTGGAGTCTGGGGCCTGGGGGTCTGGAAGTGAGGTGGGGGTCAGAGGTGACCCTCCCTCAGTGTCCCTTGCCGGCCAGAGGCTTGCAGGAGCTCCTATTGCCTTCTGGCAGTCCCGGATGGTCTAGAAGGTGGAGTCTGGGGCCTGGGGGTCTGGAAGTGAGGTGGGGGTCAGAGGTGACCCTCCCTCAGTGTCCCTTGCCGGCCAGAGGCTTGCAGGAGCTCCTATTGCCTTCTGGCAGTCCCGGATGGTCTAGAAGGTGGAGTCTGGGGCCTGGGGGTCTGGAAGTGAGGTGGGGGTCAGAGGTGACCCTCCCTCAGTGTCCCTTGCCGGCCAGAGGCTTGCAGGAGCTCCTATTGCCTTCTGGCAGTCCCGGATGGTCTAGAAGGTGGAGTCTGGGGCCTGGGGGTCTGGAAGTGAGGTGGGGGTCAGAGGTGACCCTCCCTCAGTGTCCCTTGCCGGCCAGAGGCTTGCAGGAGCTCCTATTGCCTTCTGGCAGTCCCGGATGGTCTAGAAGGTGGAGTCTGGGGCCTGGGGGTCTGGAAGTGAGGTGGGGGTCAGAGGTGACCCTCCCTCAGTGTCCCTTGCCGGCCAGAGGCTTGCAGGAGCTCCTATTGCCTTCTGGCAGTCCCGGATGGTCTAGAAGGTGGAGTCTGGGGCCTGGGGGTCTGGAAGTGAGGTGGGGGTCAGAGGTGACCCTCCCTCAGTGTCCCTTGCCGGCCAGAGGCTTGCAGGAGCTCCTATTGCCTTCTGGCAGTCCCGGATGGTCTAGAAGGTGGAGTCTGGGGCCTGGGGGTCTGGAAGTGAGGTGGGGGTCAGAGGTGACCCTCCCTCAGTGTCCCTTGCCGGCCAGAGGCTTGCAGGAGCTCCTATTGCCTTCTGGCAGTCCCGGATGGTCTAGAAGGTGGAGTCTGGGGCCTGGGGGTCTGGAAGTGAGGTGGGGGTCAGAGGTGACCCTCCCTCAGTGTCCCTTGCCGGCCAGAGGCTTGCAGGAGCTCCTATTGCCTTCTGGCAGTCCCGGATGGTCTAGAAGGTGGAGTCTGGGGCCTGGGGGTCTGGAAGTGAGGTGGGGGTCAGAGGTGACCCTCCCTCAGTGTCCCTTGCCGGCCAGAGGCTTGCAGGAGCTCCTATTGCCTTCTGGCAGTCCCGGATGGTCTAGAAGGTGGAGTCTGGGGCCTGGGGGTCTGGAAGTGAGGTGGGGGTCAGAGGTGACCCTCCCTCAGTGTCCCTTGCCGGCCAGAGGCTTGCAGGAGCTCCTATTGCCTTCTGGCAGTCCCGGATCGTCTGGGGGCAGAACCCAGATGATTTTTGACAAAGGGCACAAGAGAATCAAGTGGGTGGGTGAAGGAAAAAAAAATCCTCTTTCCAAATGGTGCTGGAGAAACAGGCTATCTACCTGCAGAAAAATGAAACTGGACCCATATTTCTCACCATTACTTAAAATTAACTAAAAAAAAAAATCAAAGATTGAAACCTAAAATTATAAAACTACTGGTGGAATACACAAGGGAAAATCTGAGACAGTGAGTAAGAAAGACTTCTTAAATAAGACCCCAAAGCACAGGCAATGATCCTGAAAATAGACAAGTTGGATTACATCAAGTTAAAAAGCTTCTGCACAACAAAAGATACAATAATTAAAGCTACAATAATTAAAGTGACAATAGGAGAATATATTTGCCAATTATGCCTCAGATAAGGGACTGATAAATGAAAATATACAGGAAATTCAAGCAGCTTATTTGAAAATAATAATAATCAATCTAATTAAAAGATGAGAAAATGAGTTGAACAGACAACTCTCCAAGAAATATTTACAAACAGCCTAAAGGATTATGAAAAATTCTCAATATTCCTTATCATAAGGGAGATGCAATTTAAAACTACAGTGATATTCTATCTAACTCCAGTCAGGATGGGTATTAGAATAGTCACTGTGGAGAACAACATGGTGTTTCTTCAAAAACCTGCAAATACAACTACCATATGATCCAGCATTTTCATTCTTGGTTGTCTACCCAAAGGATAGGAATAAATTCATCTGGGAAAAGACTTGTACCTCCTAGGCTATTGTGGAATTATTCACAATTGCTAAAACATGGAATCAGCCCAAATTTCCAAGAACAGATGAACTGATAAAAAGAGTTGCATATGTACAGTATGGAATAGCACTGAACCATATTAAACACTGAGACCCTTGCTTTTGAGAAAAAGTGGATGAATAGGAATGATTTAATGCTAAATGAAGCAAACCAGGTTATAAAAGAAAGGCATTGTATGTCCCCTCTTTATGTATACTGATTGTCTACATGCTATGGAAGAAACTGAAAGATTGAAGGGTATAAATGCATGGAGAGCAAATATGGATACAAAAGATAGTGTGGGAAGAGAGTGGGCAATGGGAGGTGAGAGAGTTGGAATTAAAGAGGGACAAGCAAAACATTTAATGGACACAAAAGCGGAATTTTTTTGGTTGAGGATAATGTGTTTAGCAATATCTTTCCTTTTTTTCTTTCTCTCTCTCTCTTTTTTTTTTTTTTTTTGCTTTGTTAGTTATTATCTTTATCTGAAACAGCATCATAAAAAATTTATTTGGTTTAGCTCTCAGCAGCCCACTCCTGAGTGCTGAGTAAGCTTGCTTTCTTCTTGGCTACTTGGTCTTTCTTTTGGGCCATCGATTTTCAACCTACTGCCTTCACCTGCTATTTGAATGCAGGCCTTACCGGAACTCCCAATGGCAATAAAATTTTTGGAGCCCTGAAGGGTGAAATGGATGGAGGCTTATCTATTCTTCACAGTACCAAACAATTCCCTGATTATGATTCTGCAAGAAAGGAATTTAATATAGAAATCCATCAGAATATCATGGACCAGAACATTGTGAACCATATGCATTACCCAATGGAAAAAAATGAAGTCTTTTAGTAGAAACAATTCTCTCAATACATAAAGAAAAATAGCAATATCTTTGGCTAGACTGGTAGGCAGTGTATTCATTCAGGGGGAATTCATTTTTTATGCTGTAAAGTTGGACACTGATTAAATGTAATAACTTTTTTAAAAAAATAAAGATATGATAAGAGGTAAATAACTAATTTAAAGAAAATTTGTATTATTTCTTGTATATAAGTTTTATAGAATTCAGAAGTGAAGGCATTGGGACCTGAGTTTGTCCTTGTTAGGAGACTATTTAGATCACTTTTCAATCTTATTCTTTGTTATTGGTCTATTGAGGCTTTCTATTTCTTCCTGGTTCAAACTGGAAAACATGCATGTGTACAGAAATTTGTCCACGTTGTCTTGCATTTTTATTTTTTGCGATATTTTTTCTCATGATATTCTCACATGTAAAACACTGTTTCCTTTTATATCTGTTCCTTTTATTTTATCAATTACGTTTTCCTCATATGTTTATTGAATAGTTACTCTAAGCCCTAAGCTGTGAGTAGGTGGGCAACCCTCATAGGGTTAGGATCTACTATGTATATGAAGTCAGTTAGAACACATATATGGCTCACTCAGTGAAAAATAATTACAATGGAAAGCTTTCTCATTATTAAAAAACTAAGATTAAATCTATTTCAGTTTACATAAATAATATAAAGATAAATAAAGACATAGCTGGTAAAGTAAGTGTTATTTAACATATTACAATAGATAAAAATATTCTAGATTTAAGCCAGCCAGTTGACATGGTGATTAAGATGGTTCAGTCCCACATGGCCATCAATACGGTTTGGGTTCTAGACCTGGAAGCTTCAAAAACACACCAAGTGCATGTGCATGCTTGCCCAAAATTTTGAGGAAAATGGGGGAGAAAGGATTGTGACAGGGCCATTGCCAGTGTGTGGGGTGTGATTTTTCACATTCTCTTTCTCTCTCTCTTCCTCTCTCAATCTGATCAGTGCACATACCTCATTGCATTTTTTTAATTGTGGAAAAATATGCTTACTGGAAGTTCCCACATAGTTTGATAAGTCTGAAAATTTACACAATCTTGAAATCATCACCCCATCAAGATATGAGATTTTCATAAATGACTGGAAATGTAACAATCAGCTTTGTTTTGAAATATTTTAAAAATATGATCTAGATCTAAATAGAATGTGGCAAAATAATTAAATTATATGAAATATTTTAAAGATATATGTAACAGCAATTATTTTAATGTGTTATTTTTTTCTAATAACTGAATATCATAGACTGGATGATTTATTAAGAATGAAAATTTATTCCATGCCAGCCCTGGGGCCTAGTCTTGTGGGGAGCCATATTCCTAATGACTGATGGTAGTTCAAGTCCCAGTACTATCAGTTTGGAATGCATACTGAGTATCTGTGCATACATGCCCATAGTCCTGACATGATGGAGAGATGGAAGAGCAGGGATTGTTACATACTATATCCCATGAAGTGTGGAGCTGTTCCCCTCTCCTTCTCTCCATTTCCTTATCTGATAACTGCAATCAATCTCTGGCTAATTAAAAAAAATAACAAAGATTAAAGGTTTAATCCACCTATAGTGACAGAATTTTATGGTTTATGGCTGAATAGTAGTTCATTATGTCGCTGTGCCATACTTTATGTATTCATTCAGCAGCTGTTTGGTACATAAGTTGATTTCATATTTTAGCTCTTATGAATAATGCATGAATATAGAAGTGCAAATATCTCTTCAAGAAACTGTTTTGCTTTTCTTTATGTATTTACCAGAAGAGATTTACCACTTTTAAATTGAGTCGTGAACTTTTATTTTAGAAGACAGTGAAGTTTTTCATTAATTTACTGTTGGTGAGCATTTGATCAGCACAATGATAGTGTACCAGATCCTGGTTCTGCAAACAGACAAGAATGTGACTTTGATGAGTACATACACACAATAATGTTGAGACTGACTGTGTGCAGGAGACTTCATAGGTAAATAGCTTTAGTAGATACTGCCAAACATTTTCCAAAATGTATTAATATAAAATCTCTCTTACAATAAATAATCTAATGCTTCATAGTATTCGTAGAAATGGCATCATTGTCCTTTTTATCATGACCAAACTAGTACATGTATAAAATATTTTATGACTTCTAAAAAAAGTTATTTTATGTATTTCTTACCTAAAATCAAGAGTGATTGACAGTGAGAGGTAAAAAGGGAGAGAAGTACCCTCAACAGTTTCTGATCATGCCATGATACTCAACCAAGCCTCTCACCAGCCAGGAATGTGGGTATTTATGGGCATACAGTGTTTGTGTTGACACATGATACCTCCTCTGGCCCCCATACAGCTAGAACGTCATGCAGCAGCATCTCACCACCTTTGCTATCATGGCTGGCTCTATCATTATTTTAATTATCATTTATCTGAAGCTAAAAGTGTTAAATAATTCTTATTTTTTTACATTTTTTATCTCTTATTTTTGAGCATCATTAATTTAATTTTATTTATTTATTATTTTTTTAACTTGGCCAGAGAACAGAGAGAGAAAGAGAAAGTGAGGAAACAAACCTGCAGGTCCAGGATTCAAAGTGCAGTCTGTCAAATAGGAGTTCAGCACCTTAACTACCATGCCACCAGCCTGCGCCAACTGTTTATCTTTTCTTGTATAGTAAGTATCCAATAATTTTCTATTCATTTCGGGAGAATTCTGTGTTACTTATATATTCTGGCTTGACGTACTTGAGCAGATATACAAACCATAAATATTTTGCCCACTATTCTCTTACTGTTGAATTTTGATGAATGCTGGTAGCTCCTGATAATCTCACTATTATCCAAGTTATACCTTTTAATATTATATTTAGATTTATGTCAAAGGAATAGTATTAAATCACTTTTTTAATTGCCAGAAGGTAGTGCATTCAGTGGAGAGAGAGAGAGAGAGGGAGAGAGAGAAAGAGAGAGAGAGAGAGAGAGAGAGAGAGAGAGAGAGAGAGAGAGAGAAAGCAAAAAAAGCAAAACTACAAAAGCAACCCCAAGGGACATGTTATGCCACAATTCCTTCTACTATATCTTTCCCTCCTATCAGAATCTCAGGCACACACACATAGGGTTTATCTCAAGTCCAGGACACAACCCAGCCAGTTGACCATCTGGGATCCAGCCACCTTAGCAACTATACCACAGGTTGGCTCATATATCTTAAAAATAAAAGTCCCAGGGGCCAGTCAATGGTGTGATGTTTAAGGTACATGTGATTGACCAAGGTTTGAGTCCTGGAACTGGAAACTTTCTCTCTCTCTTTCTCTCTCTCTCTCTGTCCTTCTCACTCTCTCTCTCTCTCATTAGCTCACATATTCTATAGAAAATTAATAAGATAATAAAATTAAATAAATAATTGTTTAACAAAATAAATAAAACTTCTGTGACCAGCAGTTGACATGGTAGTTAAGGCACTACACTCTCACATGTCTAAGAGTGGTTTGAGTACCAGACCTGGGGGCTTGCTTTGTCACTTTTCCTCTCTTTCTCTCTCTAGTGAGAACACGTGTGCTATGGAAAATTTTAAAATAACATAATACAATTAGTTAAATAATTATTTTTAAAAATTTTAAAATTATTATTTATATGCTAAATTGCTATACATCATTTAGATTGTGAAGAGACTTTACCCAGCATGATATACACTTCAGTCCAGCCCAGTTGAGACTATTATACACATCCTCGTCAACAAATAATAAAACTTATCTGTGTCCCACAAATTTCCTTTCCTATGCTCTTCCCCTCTCACACTCTCTTTCCACTCTGTCTCTAGTGCCTATTACAATTTTTAATACTTTTATGTTCTCCAGTCTTTCAGTCTCTCCCATAGAGTGCAAACAGTCGTTATATGCTAAGTGGAGACATACAATGTCTGTCTTTCATAGCCTGACTTGCTTCACTCAGCAACAAATCTTCCATATTCACCCACTTTTCATCAAATTACATGGCCTTTTTGTTTTTATGGCTGAATAGTATTCCATGGAGTATATGTGCCACAATTTTTCAATCCATTCATCAGTTTGTGGACATTTGGGTTGGTTCCATGTCTTAGCAGTCATAAATAATGCTGCAATGAAAATAGTTATGCAAGCACTTTTCCAGCTGAGTGCTCTCCTGTCCTTCACGTAGATACCCAGGAGTGGCATTGCTAGATTATATGGAATTTTTTTAAAGGTCTTTTAGGAACCTCCAAATCATTCTCCACAGTGGCTGGACCAATTTACATTTCCACCAACAGTGTAGGAGTGTTTCCTTTTCACCACATTCCCTCCAGCACTTATTATTTTTATTTTTTTTAATCTTTGCCATTCTAACTGTGGTTAGGTGGTATCTCATTGCGGTTTTGATTTACATCTCCCTTACAATGAGGAATGTTGAGCATTTTATCATATGCTTTTTGGCTGTTCATATGTCTTCCTTAAAGAGATGTTTATTTAGCTCATTTTCCCATCTTTTAATTGAGTTAATTATTTTCTTATGGGTAAGCTGCTTGAGTTCCCTGTGTATTATAGTTATCAGTCTCTTATCTGAGGCACTGTTAACAAAAATTATCTCCCATTTTGAGAGTTGTTGATTCACACTAATTATGGTGTCTTTTCCTCTGCAGAAACTCCTTAATCTGATGTAATTCTATCTGTCTATTTTGGGGATTATTCCCTGTGCTTTGTGGGTCTTGCTCAAGAAGCCTTTGCCTACCCCAATGTCTCCCAGAGTTTCCCCAGTGTTTTCAATTGGTAGTTTATAGTTTGCGATCTTAGGTTTAGATCTTAGATCCATTTTGAGTTGATTTTTGTTAATGGTGATAGATAGGGATTCAAATTTATCTTTCTGCAGGATACCCAGTTTTTCCAGTACCATTTGGTAAAGAGGTTTCACTTTTCCCACTGGATTAACTGGTATCCTTTGTCAAAGATAAATAATTATTTTAAAAAATAAAATTCCTGTATCATTTAAACAATCAAACTATATAGGTTTATATTCAGAACTGGAAATGTCAATGTAATTTTTTTTGAGAGGTTTTTGCTATAGGGTGTGTGTGCTTGCCAGAAAGACAGAGAGAGACAGAGAGACAGAAAGTGAGAAACCACCCCCCAAGGGGGATGGCCATACCACAATCCCTTCTCCTTTATTCTCCTCTCAGGATCTTGGGCATGCACGCACACGCACCCGGTGTGAGTTTAAGCCACTGGGTCCAGGACTTGAACCACAGTCAACTACATGGAAGTCCAGTGACATAGCAATTACGCTAACTGCTAGTCCCATCAATGTCAATGTATTTCAACACAATAAAAGCCATGCATGACATGTTCACAGCAAAGATCAAATCCAACTAAGAAAATTCACATCATTTCATATATAGTCAAAAGAGAACAAAGATTCTCACTCTCACCATTTTCTTTTTAACTGTATTGGAGGTCATACTCAGAGCATTTAGACATAATAAATAAATAAATATAATGCAAATATAATTTTTAAAATTGTAATTGTTTATTTATGTCAATAACATGATTTTATGTAGATAAACCCAAAAGAGTTCACCCAAAAAAAAAAAAAAAAAAACAAACTAAAAAGTCCTAAATTCTGTACCTTTGCAGAATAAAGAATCAAGACATAAAAAATCAGTTTTGGGGCCAGCAGATAGCATAATGGCTACATTGCTGGACTCCCATGTAGTTGACTGAAGTTTGAGTCCTGGACCCAGTGGCTTAAACTCACGCCAGGTGCGTATGTGTTTGTGCCCAAGTCCTGAGAGGAGAATGGAGGAGAAGGGATTACAGCATGGCCATCCCCCCAGGGGGGTGGTTTTTCACTTTCTGTTTCTCTGTCTCTGTTTTTCTAGCAAGTGCATGTGACCTATAGCAAAAAAACTCTCCAAAAAAAAAAATTTTTTTTAAGAGGTTTTTGCTATAGGGCACGTGCACTTGCCAGACAGACAGAGACATAGAGACAGAAAGTGAGAAATCACCCCCCAGGGGGATGGTCACACCACAATCCCTTCTCCTCCATTCTCCTCTTGGGATCTTGGGCACGCACACACATGCGCCCGGCGTGAGTTTTAAGCCACCGGGTCCAGGACGTGAACCGTGGTCGACTACGTGGGAGTCTAGCAACATAGCCATTACGCTAACTGCTGGTTCCCTAAATTTTTTTTTTAAATCAGTTTTAGTCACTAAAAATACACTGTTTTAAAAAGATAAAAAATATATAATAATAATAATTTGCAATAACTAAAAATAATTAAAATATTTTGGTATACATTTTATAGAAAACTAAAGTTTTGCTAAAAACTATAAAATTTTTATGAATAAATTTATAAATAAAAATAAAATTATGATGTATATAAAGAATTAAAATTACTGATAATATTTAAATGACACAAAGAGATCTATTGAATCAATAAAATATTTATAAAATTCTTATATGAGGAAAAATTTGTTTTGCATGCTGTAAAGATATACAGTGATGGGACCTGCAGGTAGTCTGGTGATGGAGGTGCTAGATTCCCATGTTCTTGCCTATGGTTTGAGTCCTGGGTCCAGTGGCTTGAAACTCACATGAGGTACATATGCATGCATGCCTCAAATTCCAGGAGGAGAATGGAGGATAGGGATTGTGGTGTGACTATATTCCTGGGGAAAGTTATTTCTTACTTTCTGTCTCTCCATTTCTTTCTGTCTCTCCAGTGAGCATATGCACCCTAGCAAAAATCTCTTTAAAAAGTAGATATAGGTGATGAAATATGAAAATAGAAAAAATAAATAAAAATATAAAAAAGTAGAAATGGAAGAAATTTAGACATTTTTACAAAAGTATGTCTTAAATTCTAAAATGTATATTTTATAAAGGTGTTGAATAACCAAAGCCATATTAGTCCAAAAGAACAAGCTGAACACATCATAGTAACTGCAAGATATATTACAAACCTACTAAAATCAAAGCAACATAATACTTTGATAGAAACAAATACATAGAACAATGAAACAAAATATAGAGCTCAAAACCTTATACCTTTCAGGTAATTGATTTTTTACTAAAATGCCAAGAAGTTGAAATGGAGACAGTACGCTGGTTTTGTTAAGTGAAGATAAGAAAATGAGATATCCACATAGAAAATAATTGAATTACACCCGTATCTCACATTGTATAAGAAATATACTTAACATGGATTAAAGATTTAACCTTTAGACAAGAAAATGTAAATTTTTTTTAAATATGGTGAAAAAAATCTTCACAATATTGACTGGATTACAATATTTTTGATATGAACCCATAACCAAAGACAACAAAAAATAGAAATATTAAAGTATATAAAACTCAAATGATTTTATACAGTTTAGTAAACAAGAAACAAATTTTTAGATATATTTGTTTTATTTTTATTTTTTAAATTTTATTATTTATGTATTTTTATTAGTAGTCATACATTAAATCACTGTACATCATGTAGATTAGGAAGAGACTTTACCCAGCATAATATACACCTCAGTCCAGCCCAGTTGAGACCACCATACACATCCTTGTCAACAGATAATAGACCTTATCTGTGTCCCCCAGGTGTCTTACTTCTCTATTTTCCCCCAAAATTTTTTATGTTCTTCCCCTCTCACACTCTCTTTCCACTGTCTCTAGTGTCCATTACAATTTTTAATACTTTTATGTTCTCCAGTATTTCAGTCTCTACCATAGAGGTTCCTCAGAAAATTTTAAAAAAATGAACCTATGATATGATTTAGCAATCTCACTATTTTGAATATATTCAAAGTATGTGAAATCAATATGTCAAAGAGATACCATTGCAAAATTATCTACAATAGGCAAAATATGGTATCAATGTAAGTCTATCAACACCAATTGTCAAAAAAACTGTATGTAATGGAATAGTTTTTTGTGGACCAACCTCGTGCCTAATTCTTAGGGGAACCAGATCCCACGTGGCTGACCATGGTTTAAGTTGCTTCTCCAATGGTTTGAATAACACATAGGGTATGTGTGCATGCGTGTGCACCCAAGATCCTGGCATAAAGATATGGAGAATGAACTGTGGTGTAAACACACCTCATTCTGGGGTGCTTTCTACATGGCTCTTTCTCTCTGGTGAGCAGACAAACTTTATGATAATTTGTAAAAATTCTGTTATATTCAACAACATGGTTGAACCTGTAGATCATATGCCATATGGACAGTTCAGACATAAAAAGACAAATCTCATATATCTCACTTAAAACTGTAGTGTTTAACAGTCAAATTAAAGGGCCAGAATGTAACATGATGGTTGAAGTGTTGAACTCCCTCATGGCTAACTACAGTTTGAGTTCCAGACCTTGTGGCTTACTTTCTCACTTACTATCTCTCTCTCTCTCTCTCTCTCTCTCTCTCTCTCTCTCTCTCTCTCTGGTGAGCTCATATAACTCTTAATGATGTTGTGTATAGTATTCTCAACTGGGCTGTAGTGAAATGTATATCACGCTGGGTAAAGTCTGTTTATAATCTAAAAAAGAGTAATATTTTCTATAATAAATAAACAAACAAACAAAATTAAATAAATAATTCTTTAAAAAAGCCAAATTCATAAAGACAAAGTAAAATGATAGCTATAAGAAACAGGGTGGAAAATTTTTAAAAATATTACTCAGAATCCATAAACTTTTAGTGAGATAAAAGGAATAATCTCAAGGAGTTTATTGTACACCATGTCAATATTGTCAGTAAAATTATTTGTAAACTTAAAAAATGCTATGAGAGCAGATAATGTGTTCTTACCTCCCAATTTAAGTTGTTTATAAAGAATATGTCAAATGGCTCAATTTAGTCATTCACCAAATTTACAGCCATGAAAACATTTTGTTGTATATTATTATATTATAAATGCATAAAATGGTTAGTCAAAATATTATAAGCATAAATACATGGATAATAAATATACAAACATGAAAATTTTATCAAAAAAATTCCATAAAGACTGGAAGAAGAAAAACATGTGACAGTAAGATATGCTGGGTCAAGAGCTTTTTTTTTAAGTTAGCACACATAAAACCATAGAAAGATGAGGACTTGGTGATTGAATTATCAAAGGACAGTACATGAGACATGAATCTGAAGAGTAAGTGGCTTAATTTTCTTGAGTTTGAGGTTAAAGGACAATGTAATCTTCTCCATAGTGTGACCTGTTTTTTTGTAAATCATAAGGTTCATTTCTCCAAAAAATTGTTGAAGAATTGGGAATGATTTTAGAAATAGTAATGAAGTCCTTCTTTACATTGCTGAGGAAGCCATCAATGATTGACATGAACCCTTCCCCTTCTTGCTAAAATAGCATATAGAATTATGTAGTAGGTGTTTCATTTATTTTTTTTCAGCATGAAGCCTTTAACTGAAACTTATTTTGACTTTGTCCAAATTTTTCTTTAATTTTTAAATTTATTATTACAATTTCTTTTATACATTCAATCACATGTCACTAGCTTGTAAAGTGAATATTCTGACATGAATACATTTCTCACCAATCAAATTGAGAATACTATACATGTTATCTTCAACAGATAATAACTCAATTCTTTGTCCCATAAATGCCTTGCATCTTTTTTCTTATTCTTAATGTCTTTCCTCAGACTCTGCTCCATCCCTCCTCTCCCTAGTACCACACTATTCTGGTATTTATAACCATTTTCTATGTTACTATATCCTCTAGTCATTCAGTTTCAGCTATAAAGTGCGAACGGTCAATATAGGTTAAATGTCTTGCTTCACTCAGGAGTAATCTTCCATATTCATCCACTTTCTGTCTAAAAGCAGGGTCTTGTTTTTTATGGCTGAGTAGTATTCTATAGAGTGTATGTGCCACATTTTTTCAATCTATTCCTCTATTCCTGGGCATTTGGGTTGGTTACTTGTTTTTGCAATTGTGAATAATGGTGCAATAAACATCAATGTGCAAAAACTTTTCTAACTAAGAATGCTTCTGTCTTTTGGGTAGATACCAAGGAGTGGAATTGCTGGATCATATGGTAGTTCTATTTGCAGATCTTTGAGGAATCTCCATGTTGTTCTCCACAGTGGCTGGACCAATTTACATTCCCACCAGCAGTGTATGAGAGTTCCCCTTTTACCATACCCCAGCCAGCACTTACCATTTTTTGTGGTTTTAATCTTAGTCATTCTGACTAGGGTTAGGTGGTATCTCATTGTGGTTTTGATCTTAATCTCCCTTATAATGAGGGATGTTGAGCATTTATTCATATGCCTTTTGGCTATTCCTATGTCTTCGTTAGAAATTTGTTTCTGCAACTCATTCTCCAATTTTTTTAATTGAGCTGATAATCTTTTTTGGGAAAGCCATTTGAGTTCACTGAATGATCATTCGCTTATCTGAACCATAATTTACAAAAATATTTTCTGATTCTGAGGGCTGTTGATTCACACTAATTACTGTGTCTTTTTCCATGCAGAAACTTCTTAATCTGATATAATCTAAATTGTCCGTTTTTTTGATTATTGACTGTGTTTTTGGAGTCTTATTTAAGAAGTTTTTGCCCGCTCCAATGTCTCCATGAGCTTCTCCAGTGTTTTACATCAGTAGTTTTATAGTTTGAGATCTTAGGGTTAGATCCTTGATTCACTTTGAGTTGATTTTTGTCAATGGTGAGAGGTAGGGGTTCAGATTTATCTTTCTCCAGATGGATATCCAGTTTTTCCAGCACCATTTTCTAAAGAGGTTTTCCTTTTCCTATGGCATTGACTTGGTACATTTTGTCCAAAATCAGTTGGCTGTATGTTTGGGAATTTTTTTCTGGGGTATCTGTTCTGTTACATTGGACACCTGTATGTTTCTGTGCACATACCATGCTGTTTTGATTATTACAGCTTTATAGTATATTTTGGGGTCAGGTAGTGGATGGTGTCCACTCCACTGTTCTTGAGTAAGATTGCTTGAGATTACCAGGTCTTTTTCGATTCCAGATAAATTCTATTATTGTCTTTTCCCAATATGTGAAGAATACCTCTGGTATTTTGGTTAGGATTGCATTAAATATGTAGATTAATTTGGGTATAATTGTCATTTGATTATATTAATTCTTCCAACCCAGGAACATGCAATGTCCTTCCACAGTTTTTGTGTCATTTTCAATTTCTTCTTTTACCTTTCTTAAGTTTTCCTTGTGGAAGTCTTTAATTTCTTTGGTTAGATTTATTCCCAGGTATCTTATCGTTTTTGTGGCTATATTAGATAGGATTACTTTCTTCAGTTCTTTTTTTTATTATTATTTAATTTAATTAATTAATTTATTTATTTATTTATTTTTCTTATTTAATTTCATTGTTATTTTTTACATTTTTATCCATTTTTTTTATTATCTATTTTTATTACATTGAATTACATACAACTTTACAGTGTATTACATTGCTTTTTCAAAAGGGAATGCCATGCATGTCAGTCAGTACAGAGACATTAATCTCCCCGCTTCAACATTCAATATCTTTCCTATGTTTCCCCCAATCATTATTATTATTATTCTAATTATTTTTTATGATAAACATGATTTTTTTTTCCAATTATCAGATCATAAAGTTCCCAACAATAGGAAACGTAGACTGCACTCAGGGCTGGACCAAGGGTGGGTCTCGTGCAGCCCCGCAAATGTAGGTGAATCTCCATGGAACACAGTTTCAGGAACGCGGCTCAGGAAAGCAGAGACGGCCATCAGCGGTTGCGGCACGCGGGGCAGATCCCGGCCACGGCCCGCGGGGGCAGACCCCGGCCCCGGCACGCGGGGCAGAGCCCCGGCCACGGCACGCGGGGACAGAACCCGGCCACGGCACGCGGAGCAGAGTCCCGGCCACGGCACGCGGGGCAGACCCCGGCCACGGCACGCGGGGCAGAACCCCGGCCACGGCACGCGGGGGCAGACCCCGGCCACGGCACGCGGGGCAGAGTCCCGGCCACGGCACGCGGGGGCAGACCCCGGCCACGGCACGCGGGGGGCAGACCCCGGCCACGGCACGCGGGGACAGACCCCGGCCACGGCACGCGGGGCAGAACCCCGGCCACGGCACGCGGGACAGGGCCCCGGCCACGGCACGCGGGACAGGGCCCCGGCCACGGCACGCGGGACAGGGCCCTGGCCACGGCACGAGGGGGCAGACCCCGGCCACGGCACGCGGGGGCAGAGCCCCGGCCACGGCACGCGGGGGCAGAGTCCCGGCCACGGCACGCGGGGCAGAGTCCCGGCCACGGCACGCGGGGCAGACCCCGGCCACGGCACGCGGGGCAGAACCCCGGCCACGGCACGCGGGGCAGAACCCCGGCCACGGCATGCGGGGGCAGACCCCGGCCACGGCACGCGGGGCAGAGTCCAGGCCACGGCACGCGGGGACAGACCCCGGCCACGGCACGCGGGGGCAGACCCCGGCCACGGCACGCGGGGCAGAGTCCAGGCCACGGCACGCGGGGCAGAGTCCCGGCCACAGCACGCGGGGCAGACCCCGGCCACGGCACGCGGGGCAGAACCCCGGCCACGGCACGCGGGGGCAGACCCCGGCCACGGCACGCGGGGGCAGAGTCCTGGCCACGGCACGTGGGGCAGAGTCCCGGCCACGGCACGTGGGGCAGACCCCGGCCACGGCACGTGGGGCAGAACCCCGGCCACGGCACGCGGGGCAGAGTACCGGCCACTGCACGCGGGGCAGACCCCGGCCACGGCACGCGGGGCAGAACCCCGGCCACGGCATGCGGGGCAGAACCCCGGCCACAGCACGCGGGACAGGGCCCCGGCCACGGCACGCAGGGACAGACCCCGGCCACGGCACGCGGGGCAGAATCCCGGCCACGGCACGCAGGACAGGGCCCCGGCCACGGCACGAGGGGGCAGACCCCGGCCACGGCACGTGGGGCAGAACCCCAGCCACGGCACGTGGGACAGGGCCCCGGCCAAGGCACGCGGGGCAGAGTCCGGCCAAGGCACGCGGGACAGAGTCCCGGCCACGGCACGCGGGACAGAGTCCCGGCCAAGGCACGTGGGGACAGGGCCCCGGCCACGGCACGTGGGGGCAGAGCCCGGCCATGGCACAAGGGGGCAGACCCCGGCCACGGCACACGGGGGCAGACCCCGGCCACGGCACGCGGGGACAGGACCACGGCCACGGCACGCGGGGGCAGGCCCCGGCCACGGCACGCGGGGCAGAGTCCCGGCCACGGCACGCGGGACAGAGTCCCGGCCACGGCACGCGGGGCAGAACCCGGCCACGGCACGAGAGGGCAGACCCCGGCCACGGCACGTGGGGACAGGACCCTGGCCACGGCACGTGGGGACAGGACCACGGCCACGGCACGCGGGGGCAGACCCCGGCCACGGCACGCGGGGCAGACCCCGGCCACGGCACGCGGGGCAGAGTCCCGGCCACGGCATGCGGGGGCAGACCCCGGCCACGGCACGCGGGGGCAGACCCCGGCCACGGCACGCGGGGCAGAGTCCAGGCCACGGCACGCGGGGCAGAGTCCCAGCCACGGCACGCGGGGGCAGAGTCCCGGCCACGGCACGTGGGGCAGAGTCCCGGCCACGGCACGCGGGGCAGAGTCCAGGCCACGGCACGCGGGGCAGAGTCCCAGCCACGGCACGCGGGGGCAGAGTCCCGGCCACGGCACGTGGGGCAGAGTCCCGGCCACGGCACGCGGGGCAGACCCCGGCCACGGCACGCGGGGCAGAACCCCGGCCACGGCACGTGGGGGCAGACCGCGGCCACGGCACGCGGGGCAGAGTCCCGGCCACGGCACGCGGGGGCAGACCCCGGCCACGGCACGCGGGGGCAGACCCCGGCCACGGCACGAGGGGGCAGCCCCCGGCCACGGCACGCGGGGACAGAACCCGGCCACGGCACGCGGGGCAGAACCCCGGCCACGGCACGCGGGGCAGAACCCCGGCCACGGCATGCGGGGCAGAGTACCGGCCACGGCACGCGGGGCAGACCCCGGCCACGGCACGCGGGGCAGAACCCCGGCCACGGCATGCGGGGCAGAACCCCGGCCATGGCACGCGGGACAGGGCCCCGGCCACGGCACGCGGGGACAGACCCCGGCCACGGCACGCGGGGCAGAAACCCGGCCACGGCACGCAGGACAGGGCCCCGGCCACGGCACGAGGGGGCAGACCCCGGCCACGGCACGCGGGGCAGAACCCCAGCCACGGCACGTGGGACAGGGCCCCGGCCAAGGCACGCGGGGCAGAGTCCGGCCAAGGCACGCGGGACAGAGTCCCGGCCATGGCGCGCGGGACAGAGTCCCGGCCAAGGCACGTGGGGACAGGGCCCCGGCCACGGCACGTGGGGGCAGAACCCGGCCATGGCACGAGGGGGCAGACCCCGGCCACGGCACACGGGGGCAGACCCCGGCCACGGCACGCGGGGACAAGACCACGGCCAGGGCACGCGGGGTCAGGCCCCGGCCACGGCACGCGGGGCAGAGTCCCGGCCACGGCACGCGGGGCAGAACCCGGCCACGGCACGAGAGGGCAGACCCCGGCCACGGCACGTGGGGACAGGACCCCGGCCACGGCACGTGGGGACAGGACCACGGCCATGGCACACAGGACAGAGCCCCGGCCACGGCACGCGGGACAGGGCCCCGGCCACGGCACCTGGGGCAGACCCCGGCCACGGCACGCGGAGCAGTGCCCCGGCCACGGCACACGGGGCAGACCCCGGCCAAGGCACGCGGGGCAGGCCCCGGCCACGGCACGCGGGGTCAGAGCCCCGGCCACGGCACGAGGGACAGACCCCGGCCAAGGCACGCGGGGTCAGAGCCCCGGCCACGGCACACGGGGCAGAGCCCCGGCCACGGCACGGGGGCCAGACCCCGACCAAGGCACGTGGGGCAGACCCCGGCCACGGCACGCGGGGCAGACACCGGCCATGGCACACAGGACAGAGCCCCGGCCACGGCACGTGGGGCAGAGCCCGTCGGGCCAGACCTCCAGACAGGGCACGTGGAGCGGAGCCCCCGCGCCCTGACCCCGCACCCCAGCACGTGGATTGGAGCCCCCGTGCCCACCTCCCCACCCCCACACGCCGGCACGCGGAGCAGAGCCCCCGCCTGCCGCCCCTGGACGTTTAATTGTATCTAGTACTTCTTGCATATTAGTCTCAAAGTTTTGGGCCATTTTCTCAGTCTTTATGGTGGACCTTTCTAGGCCAGCCATTTTCTCTTCTACATTAGAGATTCCATTTTCTGAATGATCTAGTCTGCTTTTAATACTTTCAAGGGAGATTTTGACTTCTTGTATTATAGCCTTCATCTCTAACAGCTCCATCTGATTCTTTTGTAAAGTGTGAAACTCCTCTTTTAGATCTTGCATGAATTTCCTCACCTCCTAGAACTCTTCAACTCCTTTCTCCTTCCCCTTCAGCAGTTCCTTGTCTCTCTTCTCTTCGATCTCTGTTAGCTTTGCCATTATGAATGATCTGAATTGTTTATCAGACATTTCCATGAATTCCCTTGAACTGTGTGTGGATGAAGAGGAGCTATCCGTTTCAATTGGAGGAGGGGCATTTTCCTGCTTCTCCATATTTCTTGTGGTCCTGCAGCGATTTCTAGTCATCTGGTGGATGGTTGGTTTCTTCCCAAACTTTTGAAGTTTAATATGAGGGTTGGGAAGTGTGCAGAAAAGGAAGCAGAGAGAGGGAAACAATACCAACAACAACAACAAAAAAACAGACAAGAAACAGAGAAAAAAAAGAGAAAAGCTTTGGAATAAATCTAAAAAAGAAAAATTAATATTAAAAAAATTTCAATAAAAATCGAAAATTAGAAAACCGCGTGGCGCGCTAGCGCGCCGCGCGAAATGTCTACATCTCAGGAGCCATTGAGCAGGCTTTCTCTTGAAGAAGGGCTGTTCTGGGAGGAGCAGAGGGGATTATTAACAAAACAAAGGCCTAGGAGGGAGGGGCCAAAGGGCCCTGTAAGAAGCCTCATCTTAAAAATTTCTAAAAAGCAAAAATTAAAAAAAAAGACAGACAGACAGACAGACAGACAGAGAGAGAGAGTGAGAGGTAGAGAGAGACAAAGATTGATTCAGAGACAGGAGATATGAAAGGGGTTTTCCTACCACGTGGGTTTTGTATGATGGAGGCCCAGTTAGGAGTGGGACATCTTCATTTCTCCCAGCATGTCTACATCTCAGGAGCCATTGAGCAGGCTTTCTCTTGAAGAAGGGCTGTTCACGTGGGTTTTGTATGATGGAGGCCCAGTTAGGAGTGGGACATCTTCATTTCTCCCAGCATGTCTACATCTCAGGAGCCATTGAGCAGGCTTTCTCTTGAAGAAGGGCTGTTCACGTGGGTTTTGTATGATGGAGGCCCAGTTAGGAGTGGGACATCTTCATTTCTCCCAGCATGTCTACATCTCAGGAGCCATTGAGCAGGCTTTTTCCATATTTTTTAATTCACAAAATACCTTAAACTAAAACTATGGACAAAGCTAGAATCTAGTTACAAGTGCATTGTACTTTTCTTCTGATAATTAATTTACATTCATTCCCTGAGCATTGCTACAACATACAAAATGTGATTTCCCATCCAGAATATACTGCATAGTGGCTTACCCATACATGTTATCATCATTACTTTTCCATTTCTAGTTTCATATGTGTGTATATATATATTATATATATATATCCTCTATTTTTCACCTTCTGCCATTTACCACCCTCCTCCCACACTATCTTAGGTGTCTACGATTGTTTTCCATTTCTTTTTTCCCCCACATTTTATTGATTTACAAAATTTCTTAAGTAATATAACTACTTTCAGTAGCAAGTTTAGCTAGTATGTACAAATTAGTGAATACATGTCTGATTTGGGTGTGAAACTTTGAGTGGAATGAATATACTATAAGGTAGCACCTAGCTGATGCTATAAAGCTTACTATGGTCATTAAATAGGTATTTGTAAATATTTTTTTAATTTCAAGAAAAGCAGTTTCAGTTTTAATAAATCAAAGAAATACTAAGGAACTTTACTTAAAACTTAAAGCCAGAAAACAGGCTAGGATTCTGTTAAAATAACAGGTACATGAACCTACTGGCAGCTCAAGATAGGACAAAAATCCTTAAAACTAAAAAACAAAGCCTAGAAGAAACTCAGCAATGTTTTAGTCAAAAGTCAAAAATTTCTATTTCTTTATCTTTTGTTGTGATTCAATTTTCCCAATTAAATTCTGGGATATAATATTCAACTCTAAACTTATCCCCCATGATTAAGTTGGCCATCTTCTTAGCTTTTGAAGTCTTATGTCTGTGTGACTGTATTTAATTTTCCTGGTATAGCACTCCCTGCAGAACTTCTTGGAGATCTGATCCGCTGTTGGTAAATTCTTTCAGGTTTTGCTTATCTGAGAATGTTCTTGTCTTTCTTCCCATATGAAGGAAAATCTTGCCACATATAGTATCCATGGTTGTAATTGCTTTTTCCTTAACACTTTGAATATATTTTCTCATTCTTTTCTCACTCGCATTGTTTCTGATGAAAGATCCGCTGTCAGCCTGATGGGATATCTTTTGAAGGTAACTTGACATTTCTCTCTTGTCAATCTTAGTATTTTGTCTGTCTGTGGCTTTGGTCAATCTGGCTATAATGTGTCTTGGAGAAGATCTTCTTGAGTTGATTCTATTGGGAGTCCTTTGAATTTCTTGGGACTTGATCTATGAATGCCTCTCTAGGTTTGGAAAGTTTTCTTCCAGAATTTCATGGAATAGATTGTCAATGCCCTCATGAGTCTCTTCCCCTTTTGGGATACCAAATATCCAGATCTTGAACATTTGATGGTATCTAGTATTTCTCGAATAGTATTCTCATTTTTTTAGGCAATTTTCTCTGTCTTCATGGTGAATTTTTCTAGACCGGCAATTCTATTTTCTACATCTGAGATTCAATTTCCAGTATGATCTAGTCTGCTTTTAATACTTTCAAGGGAGGTTTTGACTTCCTGTATTATAGTCTTCATCTCTAACAGGTTCATTTGATTTAAAGTGTGTAATTCCTCTTTTAGATCTTGCAAGAAATTTCTCACCTTCTGAAGCTCCTCAACTCTTTACCCTGCCTTTTTGGCAGTTCATTCTCTCTCTTCTCTTTGATCTCTGTGAACTTTGTCACCATGAAAATCCTAAATTCTTTATCAGACATTTCCATGAATTTTATCATACTGTCTGAGGATAAAGAGGAGTTATTTTTCTTTGGAAGAGAGGTATTTTCTTGTTTTTCCATATTTCTTGTGACCCTGTGGAGATTTCTACTCATCTGATGGATGGTGCGTTTCTTCGAATTCTTGAAGTTCATTATGAGTATTCAGAGGTGTGCAGGAGGAGTTTATCCACCATTCTGTTCTCACTCTTTGTGCATCAGAATCAGTAGGAATAGAGAAATATTCTGACCCTAACTGTGTTCAGATGTTTACATCCTGTTCACTTGGACCTGTATAGACACTTAGTGAGTAGAGGCCAAGAAGCCAATGAGTAAAGATAAAGAAAAAGAAAAGAACTAGAGAAAAGGAAAGAAGAAAATATAAAATAATAAGAAAAAAGGATAATAAAAAACTATAGATTTAATATTAAAATGCAAAAATTGAAAACCACGCAGCATGCTTGCACACCATGCAAAAGCATTATTTCACAGCTGAAGTTCAGCATCCATGTGGAGATGGTCCTGTGTTTGTGCCTTTCCTAAACCGAAGGGGAGAGGCACCTATTAACATAATAAAGGAGGCTTGAAAGCCCAGAGGATACTTTACCATAAAAAAATTTTAAAAATTAAAAGACTTAGGTAGGCACAGAGAGGCAGAGAGAAATGGAAACAAAGAGGCAGGTAACACTACCCACTAGAAATAAGTTAGGGAGCAGTCTGAGCAGAAAATCTTTATTTTAAGTCTCTGAAGGCACTATTTCACAGTTGAAGTTCAGGATCCATGTGGAGATGGGCCAATCTGAACGTTCACACAAGCAGGAGGTGAATTGTCATCTTTCTTTTGTTCCATTTTCACTCTTTGTGCATTGTAGTCAAGGTGAAGCAACAAATATTATGACCCTAATCATATTTACATATTTGAAAATTGTTCACTTGGACCTGTCTAGACACTTAGTTGCATAGAGGCTGATCAGAAAATGAATAAAGATAAAGAAAAAAGGAAAAGGAATAAGAAGATAAAAGAAGAAGAAAAATATAATGAGAAAAGAAAGAAAAAATAGGATAAAAATCATAAGATTATACTCTTAAAAAGCAAAAATGAAAATATCACCATGCAAAACCAATATTTCACAGCTGAAGTACTGTATCTATCTCAGGATAGGCCTGACTTGGCTGATGCCTTTCCTAAATGAAGTGACACAATAAGGGATAGGTTTGAGTGCCCAGAGAATACTGTACCTTAAAAAAAATTAAGTCCCAGGATAGAGACACAGCGAGACAGAGAAAACAGACAGAAATGGAGAGAGAGATACACAGAGCTATTCCTACCCACTAGAAATGAGTCTGGAGGGGTACATCTCAGCAGAAAGTCTTCATTTTTGGTCAAGGAAACCAATTTTTCATAGCTGAAGTATGGTATCCATCTACTTTCTTCAGTTCTATCTCAGGCTGCCTGATGTTTGTATAGAGAAATGCTATAGAGTTCTGTATGTTGATTTTGTATCCTGCAAATTTATTGTATTCATTTATTACTTCCTGGAATTTTTTCATGGACATCATCAGGTCTTCTATGAATGCAATCATGTTAATCTGCAAATAGAGATAAATTCACCTTTTCTTTCCTATTCAAATGCCTTTTTTGTTTTCTTTTCTGATTGCATTGGTGAGGACTTCCAGTATTAAACTGAAAAAGAGTGGAGAAAGTGGGCATCCTTGCCTTGTACTAGATTTTAGCAAAAAAGTTTTCAGGTTTTCCCCATTCAGGATGATGTTAGCTATGGGGTTTTAATAGATACTTTGTATTCTGTTGAGAAATGACCCTCTATGCTGATTTTGCTGAGTCTTGATCATGGTGGGATATTGTGTATTATCAGATGTTTTTTCTGCTTCAATTGATATGATCATATGGTTTTTAACTTTCTTTCTGCTAATATGGTGTATTGCATTTACGGTTTTACCAATGTTGAACCATCCTTGCATCCCTTGGAATAAAGCCTACATAGTTGTGATCTATAATATTTTTTATATGTTGTTGGATACTATTTGTTAGTACCTTGTTGATAATTTTTGCATCTATATTCATCAGAGATGTTGGTCTATACTTTTCCTTCCTTGTCCTGTCCCTTTTTGTTTTAAAGATAAGGGTGTTGGAAGCTTCATAGAATGAATTTGGGGGAGTCCCACTCTTATGAATCTTTAGAAATAACTTGAGTAGGGAACCAGCAGTTAGCGTAATGGCTATGTTGCTGGACTCCCACATAGTTGACCGCGGTTCACGTCCTGGACCCGGTGGCTTAAAACTCAGGCCGGGCGCATGTGCATGTGTGCCCAAGATCCCAAGAGGAGAATGGAGGAGAAGGGATTGCGGCATGACCATCCCCCCTGGGGGGTGATTTCTCGCTTTCTGTCTCTATGTCTCTCTCTGTCTGGCGAGCGCACGCGCCCTATAGCGAAAAACCTCTCCAAAAAAATAAATAACTTGAGTATAATGGGGGTAAATTCTTCTTAAAAAGTTTTGTATAATTCAGAGGTGAATCCATCAGGACCAGGGCTTTTCTTTTTTCTTTTCTTTTTTTTTTTTTTTTTTTTGCATTAATATTTATTTATATATTTTTATTTTTTGCCAGGGTCCAGCCTCGGCAGGGGTGGGTTTGAGACTCATACACAGGAAGACGACACGGGTGATCAAAAACAAAAATTAGACTGAAACCTCAATGCCTCTTAGCATGTTCTCAGCCGGCCACAGCCAGAGCCAGCTCCAGGCTGCCGTGCTAGCGGCTACCAAACACACATATTTATTGAGGGATGTCTTACAGGAGTAGGAGGGGTGAGGGGCAAATAAAAGATTTATTCTATGAAACAGAGAATTCAAGGCACAGGAACAATGATCATAAAACATGATGTCTGTATTGTTTGAACAGGTGAAGACAAACATAGTTTTCAGAAAGAAAGAGTCTATTTGTCTGGTGCATTTTTTTCTTCAGTCTTGATTACCAGAAAGGGTCTTTTGAAGAGGGGGCTTGCAGGAAGTTTGATAACTTCAGTCTCAGGTCAGCTTGATAACTTTAGTTCTGGGCCAGAGTGGCAACATTGTCGGTTACAAAGGCCTAGATAGAAATCTTGTCTTGTTAAGTAAAGACACAGTTAATACATGGACTATCTATATATTACAGCTAAAGAGGGTGAGCCTATTGCCCATATGGGAAAGGAAGATGATCTTCTAGCTCAGGAGACAACACAGGATGTTTTATTAACAATTTTTCATAGTCAACAGCACATAGATGAGAAACTCTTTGTAGTTGAAAACTACCTGTTGCTTTAGATAAGAGCTCCCAGCTAAGATAGTTAATCTTCCCCTGGAGCCTTCGGGTTTGTTCATCCTGTTGTTGTCAGCCAGGCTTTTCCTTTCTTTACAAACCCGTGGGTTTCTGTATTTTATTTGCTGAGTCTGTCAATTAGTGAGTTCTTTTGTCTTATCTCTGAGTCCCTGTTATGTGGTGAATGTGCTGACTTTGTCTAGCATGAATTAACTTTGGCCTGTAGCTTTAACAAGGAGTATTTACATAAAACTAGTCTTAAACTAACTTAGTCTATATATGTTACTAACTCTAATTTGGCTTATACTAACTTAATCTTAACATATGTTAATTTTGGCTTAAAACAGACAGGTGGGGGAGTCTCAAACTTCCTGGCCCTCTGTGTGCTGTCTTAAGAAACCACATTCCTACAAGATCACTAATTGGCTTTATTGTGAAGTTGCAATAAGGCTGGGGGTGATTTTTTACCCTTGCAGGGTACCGTAATAACAGTAAAGCTCACGGCAGAGAAATTGAGTGCAGGCCAGTACAGCAACACAATGGGGTGGGCTCATAAAACACGGCCTTGCCTCGCAGTTTCTTCCAGGTCCAGGCCTTGCCTTAGACATGGGAGGCAGCCTCTTAACCAGCTTGTGTTGTCTGCATGGTCCCATCAATTTTTATTTATTTATTTTTCTTTTTTTTCTTTTCTTTTTTTGTTTTTTTAATTTTTTTCGAGACCAGCAGGTGGCATGGTGGTTAAGGTGCTGGACAGTTCCACATGGCCGACTGCAGTTTGAGTCCTGGACCTAGTGGCTTGCTTTCTCACTTTTTTCTCTCTCTCTGCGTGTCTCTCTCTGGTCAAATTAAAATGAAGGAATGAATGAGTAAATAAATAAATCTTCAAAAACATTTTTTTTGTTTGTTTTTGGAGAGGTTTTTGCTATAGGGTGCATGAGCTCGCCAGACAGACACAGAGAGATATAGAGACAGAAAGTGAGAAATCACCCCCAAGGAGGGATGGTCACACTGCAATCCCTTCTCCTCCATTCTCCTCTTGGGATCTTGGGCACGCACGCACACGCACCCAGCATGAGTTTTAAGCCACCGAGTCTAGGACACGAACCGCGGTCGACTACGTGGGAGTCCAGCAACATAGCCATTACGCTAACTGCTGGTTCCCCCAAATTTTTTTTTCCATTTCATTTTCTTCCATACATTCAATCCATTATTATTTGTCTTACTAAAAGGATATTTCAACAGTTGAACATTTCTCCCTAGTACTGTTGATAAAACTACAAAATATCTTCAACAGATAATACCACACCTCTTTGTGCCATTTATTACTAATTAAATATCATGGCTTGTTATGGGCCTATTCAGACTTTCTACATCCTCCTGACTCAATCTGGGTGGATTATATGTATGCAGGAGTCTGTCCATCTCATCCATATTTTCCTTTTGTTGGAATGCAGTTATTCGTAGTATCCTCTAATGATGGTTTGGTTTTTCCTATTTCTCTTTTTTTTTTTTTCTTTTTTTTTTGAGAGGTTTTTGCTATAGGGTGCATGTGCTTGCCGGAAAAACAGAGAGAGACAGAGAGACAGAAAGCGAGAAATCACCCCCCAGGAAGGATGGCCACATCGCAGTCCCTTCTCCTCCATTCTCCTCTCGGGATCTTGGGAACACACGCACATGTGCCCGGCGTGAGTTCAAGCCACTGTGTCAAGGACTCAAACTGCGGTCGACTACATGGGAGTTCAGCAACATAGCCATTATGCTAACTTCTGGTGCCTTTTATGTCTGCTGTTATATTGCCTGCATTATTGTGAATTTGATTTACCTGGTTCCTTTCTCTCTTCTTAATTAGTCTAGCTAGTGGTCTATCAGTTTTGTTTATCTTTTCAAGAACCAGCTTTTACTTTCATTTATTTTCTGTATACTTTATTTTCTATTTGCTCATATCTTTATTATTTCTTTTCTCCTGATGTTTTTTTGTATATTTTTGCTGTTGCCTTTCCAATTCTCTGAGGCATGATTTTAGGTGGGACATTTATCTTCTTTCCATCTTATTTGCACTAATTGCCATGAACTTTCCTCTTATGACTGCTTTTTCAGTGTTCCAAAGATTATGAAATCCGGTGTACTTATTGTAATTTAACTCCAAGAATCTTTTGATTTCTTACTTAATTTTTTCAGTAGCTGTGAAGTCATTCAGAGTAGATTATTTAATTTTTATGTATTTTTGTGTATTTCCCTTGACATTTTTGTGTATTTTCCTTGAAATTAATAAGTTTAATTACATCAAAGTTAGAGAAGATGCTTTATAGTTTCTAGGCCTGTTAATCTCTAAAGGCTTGCATTGGGCCCTATTATGTGGTTAATTTTCATAAAAGTTTCATGTGTGGGTGAGAAAAATATGTATCTCATGTTTTTTGTGTGGAATGTTCTATAGATGCCTATTAAATCCAGTTCATTTATGGAATCATTTAGATTCTTTATCTCTTTGCTCATTTTTGTATAAATGATCTGTCCAAAGGAGATAGTGGAGTGCTGAGGTCACAAGCAATTATTGTTTTGCAGTCTCTCTCTCCTTTTAGATCTAACAGTCTTTCCTTCCCATATTTGTGTGCTCCTGAGTTAGGTGCAGAGATATTTATTAGCACTATATCTTCTTGATGGATTAGCCCTTTCACTACTATATAGTGCCCTTTGTCTCTTAATACAGTTTTTGCTTTAAAGCCTATTTTGTGCGAAATTATTATTATGACTCCAGCTCTTGTTTGTTTCCCATTTACATGAAATGCCTTTTTTCTGCCCTTCACTTTTAGTCTATGTATCTCTTTATTCCTGAAATGCATTTCTTCTAGGCTACAGATAAGGGCTTTCTGTTTTTTATCCAGTCATCCAATCTGTGTATTTTGATTGGAGAATTTAATTCACAAACATTAAATTTTATTATCAGTATTTCTCGACTTTTCCCTTCCTTTAAGTTGGCCATTGTCTTGGTTGTCTGTTATTCCCTTATACCTGTCTGTTCATTCTCTAATTTTCCTGGAACAAGACTCTCTTTAGTTTCTTGATGAGCTGGTCTGGTGTTGTTAAATTCTTTCAGATTTTGTTTGTCTGAGAATATTTTAATCTTTTTTTCTATATGAAGGGTGATCTTGCTGGATATAATAATCTTGGTTAAAATAAATTTCTCTCTTAACATTTTCAATATGTCTTCCCATTCTTTTCTTGCTTGCATTGTTTCCATCGAAAGGTCCACTGTTAGCCTGACAGGATGACCTTTGTAAGACACTTGATGTTTCTCTTTTGTCAATTTTGGGATCTCATCTTTATCTTTGGTTTTGGTCAGTCTGACTAAGATATGTCATGGAGAGGATCTTTGTGGGTTGATTTTATTTGGGGTCCTTTGTATTTCTTGGGTCTGTATGCTCGAGTGCTTTCCAGGGCTTGAAAAGTTTTTTTCCAGGGTTTCATGAAATAGACTTTCCATGTCCTTATTAGTTTCTTAACCCCTGGGATACTAATTTTTCAGATGTTTGGATGTTTAATGGAGTCTAGTATATCTTGTATATTACCCCTATTTTTGTTACTTTCTCTATCTTTTTGGTGTTTTTTTTTCTTTTTTTAACTTTAGAGGTTTTGTTTTGTTTTGTTTTGTTTTTTTCTCTATAGGTATGCACTTGCCAGAAAGACAGAGAGAGATAGAGAGACAGAAAGCAAGAAATCACCCCCAAGGGGGGATGACCATGCTGTAATCCCTTCTCCTCCACTCTTCTCTTGGGATCTTGGGCACACATGCACATGTACTGTTGTGAGTTTAAGCCACTGGATCCGGGATTCAAACTGCAATCGACTACATGGGAGTCCAGCGACATAGGCATTACACCAACTGCTGATCCCTCTAGATGAGAGGTTTTATATTTTATGTCTGATATTTGATCTTCAGCATGTTCTAATTGACTTTTAATACTTTTGAGATAGCTTTTGATTTCCTGTATTACAAACCTCATCTCTAATAGTTCTATTTGATTTTTTCTTATGGTGTCCATTTCTTCCTTAAAATCATGGAAAGACTTCCTCATCTCCAGGACTTTGTTGTCTCTTTTCTGTTCCAACTCAGACAGTGTTGTCACTATGAGAGTTCTGAATTTTTTCTCTAACATTTTGATAACTTCTGTTTTGTCAATAGCTTGAGGGGAGTTATTTTATTCTTTTGATGAGACATGTTTCCTGGTTTTATTTATTTTTGTTTTTATTTCAAACTTGAGGCTTTTCTGTGACTCTAGCCATTGGGTGATATATTGACTTTTGGATATCTTTTTGGAGAATGTTTCTGCCACTGGGTGCAAGTTTGCTTCTTTTTGCTGTAGATTTCTTTGTGCTAAAGTATCTCTTCTGCTGTTGTTTAGAAATGTTTCCCATGTGTTGAGTCTTCTATTCAGGTATCAGAATAGCAATATCTCCCTTTTTGCAGGTGGTTTAGTATAAAGTGAGGATCCCAGGGAGTCTCATATTACTAAGGTGTTTGAAAACTATTATTCTAGGCTTGTTTAGACACTATGAGTATAATTTTGAGTGGGTGGATGGAGAATGAGGAGAAGAAAACAATATAAAAGGGAAGATAAAAGAGTATGAAAGAGAATAAAGAAAAAGTTACATGGCAAGGGGCTGCAGATGGAAATGGGCTCTGCTGGAGAGCTGGAAGCTCTGTTTCTGGCAGGGAGGGGGGGCTGTGAGGTTGGGAGAGGTGGGTTTGGGCTGGAATTGGAGCTGGGGCCAGGGCCAGTGTATGGTCCTGCCTCGGTTTCACTTTTCATTGATTTTAATATCAGTTTTTAATTTTTTTTAATGTAGCAGTATCCCTAGGAATGTCTCTGATGCCTCTGTTGGCTTCTCTTAGCACAAAATTATAGCGCTCAATATCTCAAATGGCATGGTCCCTAAAGCCTTGCTAGGCCATGATGAAATTATGGAGGCCATGGGAGAAAGAAATTGCTCTTCCAAAGAATACAGGGTGACAGGTGCAGAACCCCAGGGCATGGAGAACCCTAGAGATCCTGGATGGGACTGAATGATATAGTAAAAAGAAAGAGAAGTCAGAGCATCTAAGATCACAGTGACACTAAGGATCAGTCTCAGCACCATGACGCCTTAGAAATGCCTTTATAATTCTCCTATTTTTACCCTTGCCTGCCATGCCAGTCTGCCACACTATTGGTACAGACTGAAGGCACCCAGTGATAGGGAGAGACCTCTGTGCCCTCCACAGAAGTTGATTCTCTCTGCAAAGTGCTGAGCTTGTACATATGATCCAACTCCATGATCTTTTCAGATCAGTACACACATAGAGCTTTGTTTCTATGTTGGGCAGGCCCTGCCATGTTATTCTTTTTTATTTCTTTCTTGATATTTATGCAAAATCTACAGACTGCATGTGAAGTGATACTTGAAAGCTGTAATAAATACCTGGAGCACAGTGTCTACAGAGATGGGCACCTGGTGCTAGGTGGGTTTTTTCCTCTTTATGAATTGACAGATGAAGAACCCACACACCAGCAATCTTTTATGATGGGACCAAGTAAAAAATTGATCCGTGTGTAAGTTCCTCTTTTTTGTTTATGTAAATGTCTTTATTACAGTGTATAAGTATAGTTTTGAGTGTGTGTGTGTGATTAACCCCACTTAAAAATAATAAAAACTGCACACAGCAATGGCAGAAATGCAGAATAGTGAATTAAGGTTGTTCTCCCTTTTTATCTTTTATTAGTCTTCTTATTCTTTTTTTAAATCTCTCCACACTCATTTTAAAACAGGAGAGAAATTGATATAGTCTGTTGTTCACTGCATCAGTACTATCCACATAGTCAATCATTAGGAGGCTCAGAATGAGTGAAAATGTTGGAACCTCAGCCCCTCCTTCAGCCAAGACTATGCAAGTGAAGTTCACATGCATATTGAGAAACTGACTGCCTGATGTGAATTTGGTGTTAGCATCAAGGGGCTAACACTGGTTGCTCACTGCCTATACAGGGGCATTGTAGAAATGTGCCTTGCCGAGTAGCCATGAATGCCTTGAATGGCTCCATATGGTATGTGGAACATGTCCCACAAAATCTCACTCATTTAATCCTGTCTGGCATTTAGGATTGTAATCCTGAGAGCTTAAAAAAGTAGTTAAAGTTTGGGACCAGCAGTTGGCGTAATGGCTATGTTGTTGGACTCCCATGTAGTCGACCGCAGTCGAGGCCCAGATCTGGTGGCTTAAACTCACGCTGGGCATGTGTGCATGCATGCCCAAGATCCTGAGAGGACAATGGAGAAGAAGGGATTGCAGCGTGGCCATCTTCCCTGGGGGGTGATTTCTCACTTTCTGTCTCTCTGTCTCTCTCTGTCTTTCTGGTGAGTGCATGCACCCTATAGCAAAAACCTCTTCAAAAATTAAAAAAGTTAAAATGTATTTTTCTGAATGAAATAATGCTCTTCTTTTTCACTCTAATTTTATTTTTTAATTTACCATTGTATGCACTCACCAGAGACAGAGAAAGAGGGAGAAAGTACCCCCAATGGGTATAGTCATGTTGTAATCCCTCCCCCCCCCCTTTTTTTTTTTTTGAGAGGCTTTTGCTATAGGGTGTGTGCGCTTACCAGAAAGACAGAGACACAGAAAGCAATAAATCACTCCCCAGGGGGGATGGCCATGCCACAATCCCTTCTCCTCCTTTCTCCCCTCAGGATCTTGGGCATACATGTATATGCGCCCTGTGTGAGTTTAAGTCACCTGGTCTGAGACTCAAACTGTGGTCGACTACATGAAAGTCCAGCGATGTAGCCATTATGACATCTTCTAGTCCCTGTAATCCCTTCTCTATGTCTTCATCTTTCATCTCCATCAGGATTTGGGGCATGTACACACACATGCCCAAGCATGTTTTTGTTTCTATTTTTTTTTAATTGTATTTATTCATTGTATTACGTTTTATATTAACCACCATGTTTTTTCAATCTACGTGGATTGGGATTCAAAATGTGTGACTGACTATTTGGGATATGCCCCCCCCCCAACCACCAGGGCATAGAATCAGCTCTGACACTAATGTCTCACTTCTCTAGGAAAATGCAAAAATTGCATTAAATCTTGGCTTTTTGCAACCCTGTGGCATGCATATGTAAAAACTGAGTAACTATTGTTTTACTTAATGAAAGGTTTGCCAGCACACAGCCTGTGTTCTCTGCATCTTTTATGTTTGCAACAGCAGAGTGTGCTTCTAAAACATTCACTCTATTAACGTGCATGTGGGACCAGAATAAGGTCAGACAAAATGTAAGTTTCTTACATGGGTCTCTCTATACTTAACAATTTGGCTCTGAATTGTTTAAAACTTGTCATTTCTTTAAGTGACCTTGCACTGGAGAGAGGTGATATTGGGATTTCTTTGGGCAGAATTTGAGAATTGTCTGTGTATGAGGACGAACAAAACGTTTTACTTTAGACATTGCTGAACTTATCTATTTTTCCCCTTTATGGATTGAACTTTTAATGTCACTGAAAAACATTGATTAACACAAAGTCCCTAAAATATTTATTACTATATTTTAATCTAAATATTTTTGGCTTTTGCTATTGAATTTATGTTTATTATTGACTTTAAGTTTATTTTTCTACATGATGTGATGTACAGGTCTTATACCATTACTCTGAAAGTATCTACTTTTGTCAGCACCATTTGCTGAAAAAACTATTCTATCTCCCTCTGGAATTGTTTATGTAGATTGAACTTTAAACATCTGAATTATATATTTTCTAAACTAATATGAGAAGTAAAAGGGACATATTTCAGAAGTAGAGATCTTACTTGTTATCTCAAATCATGAGTGAATCTATTTGAGATATTTGTCCTAAATTATGTAAATTTCCTGTAACCATCTTTTATAACTTCTGCGTATTAGATAATTTTCCAGCCTGTTTTAAATATACTGTTCCTTTCCTGCCCTTTGATTCTGATTTTTCTTTTATTTGACTCTAATGATTGTCTCAGTTTTTTTCTCTGTGCACATATTTTCTATATTAAGTTGAAAGCATAACTCTTTTGATTACATCATTTTGGTCTATTAATTTATTGGACTATAATAATTTTTTTGGAGAGGTTTTTGCTATGGGGCACGTGCATTCGCCAGACAGACAGAGACAGACAGAGAGACAGAAAGCGGGAAATCACCCCCCAGTGGGGATGGCCACACCACAATCCCTTCTCCTCCATTTTCCTCTCAGGATCTTGGGCATGCACTCACACACATGAGACCGGCGGGGGTTTAAGCCACCAAGTCCGGGACTCAGAACAGCGGTCGACTACATGGGAGTCTAGCGACATAGACATTACACTAACTGCTGGTCCCAGGACTGTAATAATTTTGAAGAGTGGTTTACTGACAGTTTAATGTGCCATGTTTAAATTTTACACACACTCCTACACAAACACACACACACACACACACACACACACACACACACAGAGGGCACAAGTACTTGCCAGAAACAAACAGAGTGAGAGGGAGAAAGCAGCTCTTATGGGGGTATGGTCATGCCACAATTTCTTCTCTAACATTACACAATTTTACTTGGACTCTGGGAAAACACACATATATTAACACACATATATGCCTGGTGTGTTTTTTAAGCTGTCAGGGCAAATATTCAAACCACTCAGTTGGCCATGTGAGATCCAACTCCTTTATTCACCAGGCCAAGAGGCTGGCTGTCTTATATTGTGAGTATTTTATAATATTAATACTGGTGATTATATGTATGTGCCAAAACGAGACAGACTGATTTAGTATCCTCCAATGGAGCTTCATCTTACATACCATTATGTTCTTTCCTCCATCACTACTGTTGTAAGGATCCTGGTAACATCCTCACGTGTGCCCAAAATGTTTTTCAAGCTGCTGGGTGAGAATTTGAACCATGGTAAGATCTAGGCTTGGACTTTCAGGTATGGAAAGTAAAAATTTCCAAGGTACACCATAAGTGCAACTGCTTAAGTACACCTCAGACTGATATTTGTAATTGGTTGATAGTGTGAGATAATATTGTGTTTGTTTTATAAGAATTAGCTGATACACATTTGGTTATCACAGGGCTGGTCACTTAGTGGTTAAATGATCAGATTCTACATGGCTGATGACAGTTCAAATCCTGATCCTAGCAGTTTTAAAAACATACTGAGCATCGTGTATGTGTGCAAAATCAGTCAGTCAATTTAAAGCTAAAATTGTTATAAGAAATCCAATTATAAATTAAAATTTCTCTTTATAAGGGAAAATAATAAATCAGTAAAAATATATTTTGGGACCAGCAGTTAGTGTAGTGGCTATGTTGCTGAACTCCCATGTAGTCAACAGCAGTTTGAGTCCCGGATCCGGTGGCTTAAACTCATGCTGGGCGCATGTGTGTACATGCCCAAGATCCCGAGAGGAGAATGGAGGAGAAGGGAGAAGGGAGAAGGGATTGCAGTGTGGCCATCCCCCCGGGGGGTGATTTCTCTCTGTCTCTCTCTGTCTTTCTGGTAAGCATATGTGCCCTATAGCAAAAAAAAAAAAAAAAAAAAAAAAAAAAAAAAAAAAAAAAAAAAAAAAAAAAAAAAAAAAAAACCTCTCCAAAAGAAAAAAATGTTTAAAGAAAATTTAATTCAGCGTTCTTTGCTTATTTGAATCAAAGCAAATAAAATTAGGCTTTAGGAAATCAATGATAGCATTAATAGTATACTGGATCCATTTGGATAATACTAAATCAATTTTCTATATGGGAAAAATAGCTATCAAGTGTTCAAGGAAATGTGACAGAATATCACCTTTTTTATGCAACAGAAAATTTTTTAACTTTAAAATTAGAAATATATGATGAAAGTGATTAAAATCTGCCTTTTAAATCACAATAAAGGTCAAATTAGAGAATAATAATGAATGAAATTAAATGAAATAATTATTTGAAAAAAACAAGGAATTTTAAAAATTATTTATTTAACTTTATTATTTATTATTTTAACTTGATATAGGGCGTTTGATCTTACCAGAGAGAGAGTGAGAGAGAGAGGGCATGTCAGGCAGCAAGTCACCAGGACTAGTGTTCTGCCATGTGGGAATCCAGCACCTTAACGATGTACCATCTGAAGACCCCAAACCAAGGAATATTTAAGTGTAAAATGAGAAATTATAAATAAGAATTAACTGCAGATAATACTTTTGAAATAATTTGTTAAGAAATTTGCTGTAGTTAATACATAGCTAGATCTGAAAAAAATAGTTTTTAAAGGGAAACATTTTAACACTTTCTTCATAAGAGTTGGAATAGTGAATGGATAGAAAACTATAGAAAGGCCACCTTAAAGTGCCTGCAGTAAATATATATAATTGCCACAAGGGATAGAAAACTCAAAAGTTGAGTGCCATTTAAAGGTTACAGAGCATAGACAAAATAAGCAATGATTATATCATGGTTTCTGCACTTCAATAGAAAAAAGATGACACGTGGGATACACCTAATTGTAGGAGAGTTTATGAAGTTGATTATAAAAGTGGTGAATCAAGATGAATATAATTATGATGAATGTAGCTCATAATTGTGCATTTTATTATTAGTAATGAAGTGTGTTAGTAATTTTCTCTTCACAGAAAATGTTAAATATGTGAGGTGACGTACATGTAAATTGCATTAACCACTCCATGCTTTATTTAAAAAGAAACTTAAAACTACTTCAAATTTAAAAGATATATGTAGACATAATTGACCTATGTTTAATTTTTTTTTTTTGAGAGGTTTTTGCTATAGGGCATGTGCGCTCGCCAGACAGAGAGAGAGAGACAGAGAGAAAGAAAGCGAGAAATCACCCCCCCAGGGCGGGATGGCCACGCCGCAATCCCTTCTCCTCCGTTCTCCTCTCGGGATAGTGGGCACGCATGCACATGTGCCCGGAGTGAGTTTTAAGCCACCGGGTCCAGGACGCAAACCGCGGTTGACTACGTGGGAGTCCAGTGACATAGCCATTACACTAACTGCTGGTCCCTATGTTTAATTTTTTAAATGTTCAATATATAAACTTATTTCTTAGTTTGCCAGAAAGGGCATGGGCTCATCGGAGAAAGATAGAAAAAGAGGGAAAATGAGAAAGCACTCCCCATGGAGGAAGGTCATGATGTAGTACCCTCCTCCATTCTTCCTTTCTTTCAGAATTTTGGGCATGTATACACACATGCTTGGTGTTTTTTTCAAGCCACTGTGTCTGGGACTTGAACTGCACAGTCAGCCAGTGGGATCCAGCTGTCCCAACCACAATGCCACGAGCCAGCACAAATTTGTGCATACTTTATTCACATGCCAAGAAAAACAATCTCTATACATTGAAAATTCTTCTTTGTAACCAGCGGATGGTGTAATCATTACATTTCTGGACTCTTGCATGGCCAACTATGGTTCCAGTTCTGGACCCAGCAGCTTGAAACGTATGCCAGACTCAAGTGCATGCCTGCCCAAAATCTCATGAGGAGACTGGAAGAGAAAGGACTGTGGCATGACCATCCCCCCAGGGGCTGACTTTTTAAAACATTTTTATTTCAATTATTTTTATATATTCAACCACATATGTCACTTAGCTTGTGAAGTAAATTTTCCAATATGAATACATTTCTCACCAGTCCAGTTGGAAATACTATACATGTTATCTTCAACAGATAATAGCATTTCTTTGTCTAATAAATGTTTTGTGTCTCTCATTTTCTCCTTCATATCTTTCCTCAGACTCTTCTCCTGCTATCTTCTTCCTGCACCATATCTAGTATCTATAATAATTTTCTGTGTTTCTTTCTTTCTTTTTTTTTTTTGAGAGAGGTTTTTGCTATAGGGCATGAGCTTGCCAGGAAGACAGAGGGAGACAGAAAGCGAGAAATCACCCCCCAGGAAGGATGGCCATGCTGCAATCCCTTCTCCTCCATTCTCCTCTCAGGATCTTGGGCACGCACGCACATGCGCCCAGCATGAGTTTAAGCCACCGGGTCCAGTACTCGAACCATGGTCGACTACATGGGAGTCCAGCAACATAACCATTACCCTAACTGATGATCCCAATTTTCTGTGTTTCTATATCCTCTAGTCATTCAGTTTCGGCCAAAGAGTGTGGAGACTTGGTAGATATATAAAGTGGAAAAATACAGTATCTCTCCTTCATAGCCTGGCTTAATTAACTCAGCAGTAAGTCTTCCATATTCGTCCACTTTCTTTCAAAATCCAGGGTCTTATTGTTTTTTTATGGTTGAGTAGAATTCCATAGACTATAAGTGCCAAAATTTTTCTAAACATTCCTCTGTTTGTGGACATTTGGGTTAGATCCCTGTATTAGCAATTATGAATAATACTGCAATAAATATCAATGTGCAATCACTTTTCTGAATAAGCATGTTTCTGTTCTTTGGGTTGATCCTATACCTTATATTTTTGTGGCTATGGTAAATGGGATTTCCTCTTCAGTTCTATCTCATTCTGCCTGCTATTTGTATATAGAAATGCTATAGATTTCTGTATGTTGATTTTATATCCTACAACGTTACTGTATTCATTTATTACTTCCAGGAACTTTTTTGTGGATACTCTTGGGTCTTCTATGTATACAATGAAGTGATCTGTAAATAGAGATAAATTCACCTCTTTTTTTTTCCTATTTAAGTGCCTTTTTATTTTATTCTCTATTCTAATTGCATTGGTAAGGATTTCCAGTACTATATTAAAAAATAGTGAAGAAAGTGGGCATCCTTGCCTTATACCTGTTTTTAATAGAAAAGCTTTCAGCTTTTCACCATTCAAGATGATGTTAGATTTGTGTTTCTCATAGATACCTTCTATTTTGTTGAGGAATAATCCTCTATGCTGATTTTGCTGAGAGTCTTGATCATGAAGGGATGTTATATTTTATCAAATTTTTTTTCTGCATCAATTGATATAATCATATGGTTTTTATCTTTCTTTCTGTTAATATGGTGTATTACACTTGTGGTTTTGTGTATGCTGAACCAAACTTGCATTCCTAGAATAAAGCCTACCTGATTGTGATGTATAATCTTTTTTATAAGTGGTTGGATACGATTTGCTGGTATCTTGTTGAGAATTTTTTCTATCTATCTTCAGAAATATTGGCTTATAATTTTCCTCCTTCATCCTGTCCTTCTCTGTTTTAAGTATAAAGATGATGGAGACTTCGTAGAATAAATTTGGGAGAGTTTCACTTTTACGGATTTTTTTAAATAACTTGAGTAGAATGGGGGTTAATTCTTCTTTAAAAGTTTTGTATAATTCAGTGACAAGTATTTGGCATAATGGATATGTCACTGAACTCCCATGTAGTCAACCACAGTTTGAGTCCCAGGTCAGGTGGCTTAAACTGACACTGGACGCATGTGCATGAGTGCCCAAGATCCCAAGAGAAGAATAGAGAAAAAGGGATTGTGGCATGCCCAACCCCCCTTGGGGTGATTTCTCACTTTATGTATCTCTGTCTTTCTCTTTCTTTACACTCTATAGCAAAAAATTCTCTCAAAAAGAAAAAAAAAAGTTTCGTAGAATTCAGAGGTGTAGGTATCAGGACCAGGATTATTCTTTGTTTGGAGGTTATTCGTTACTGATTCAATCTTATGGCTTGTTATGAGCCTATTCAAATTTTCTACATACTACTGACTCAATCTTGGTAGATTATATGTGTGCAAGAATTTGTCCATCTCATCCAGATTTTCTTGTCTATTGGCGTATAGTTTTTCATAGTATCTTCTAATGATTTTTTGTATTTCTGTTCTGTCTGTTGTATATTGCCTGCTTCATTGCAAATTTGATTTGTTTCCTTTCTCTTTTTCTTACTTAGTCTAGCTAGTGTTATGTCTATTTTGTTTATCTTTTTAATGAACCAGATTTAACTTTTATTTATTTTTTGTATACTTCATTTATTTTCTATTTTATTTATTTCTGCTTGGATATTATTTCTTTTCTCCTGCTGTTTTTTGAATTTTTTCTGCTATTGTTTTTTCCAGTTTTCTGAGGCATGATGTTAGGTAGTCTATTTGCCTTTTTTCTATGTTCCTCTTGTGTACATACACTAATTTCTATAAACTTCCCTCCTTTGAATGTTTTTGCACTGTAACAAAGATTATGGAAACTAGTGTACTCATTGTCATGGTTTCCATAATCGTGACTCCAGCTCTTTTTTGCATGAAAAGTCTTTTTCTAGTCCTTCACTTTTAGTCTATGTATGTCTTTATCCATGAGATCTGTTTCTTGTAGGCAAGAGATGGAGGGTTTCTATTTTTTTTCTTAATTCAGTCAACCAGTCTGTGTCTCTTGATTTCAGTCTTTATTTCTTTGGTAGTCATGAAACCATTTAGGAGTAGATTATTTAGTTTCAATGTATTCATGTATTTTTGAGGACTTTTCTTGACTTTAATATCAAAAATTTAATTCCACCATGGTCGTAGAAGTTGCTGGATATAGTTTCTATGCCTTTCAATCTGTAGAGGCTTGCTTTATGCTCTATCATGTGATCAATCTTTATAAATATTCCATGCATGGGTAAGAAAAAAAGAGTACCTTATAGTTTTGTGTGTAAGGTTCTATAGATACATGTTTCCTTCCCATATTTGGGTGCTCCTGAGTTAGGTGCATATTTATAAGCATTATGTCTTTTTGATGAATTAGCCCTTTTTCTACTATATAATACCCTTCTTTGTCTCTTCATACAGTTTCTGGTTTAAAGTCAATTTTGTTGGAAATTATTATCATGACTCCAGCTCTTTTTTGCATGAAAAGTCTTTTTCTAGTCCTTCACTTTTAGTCTATGTATGTCTTTATTCATGAGATGTGTTTCTTGTAGGCAACAGATGAAAGGTTTCTATTTTTTCTTAATTTAGTCAACCAGTCTGTGTCCCTTGATTGGAGAATTCAATCAATTAACATTCAATGTTATTGTCAATATTTCTGGACTTGTACAGGACTCTTTCCAGAGATTCCTGAAGAGCTGTTCTGGTGTTAGCAAGTTGTTTCATGTTTTGTTTGAGAATATTTTAATCTTTTTCCCCCATGTGAAGGATAATCTTGCTGTATATAATAGTCTTGGTTAAAGTTGTTTCTCTCTTAACACTTTCAATATGTATTTCCATTCTTTCATTGCTTGCATTGTTTCTGTTGAAAAGTCTGCTGTTAGCTTGATGAAATGACCTTTGTAAGCCACTTGATGTTTCTCTTTTGTCAATTTTAGTAAATTGTCTTCATCTTTGGTTTTGGTTAGTCTGACTAAGATGTACCATGGAGAAGATCTTCTTGGGTTGATTCTTTTTGGGGTCCTTTGTGTTTCTTGGGTTGGAGGATGAAGAGAAGATGACAATATTAGAGGGAAGTATAAGAATATTAAAAAGGAAAAAAGAAAAAAGTCATACATCGTGCTTGTGAATGGTATGCGATTTTGGTCAGGTGATGCAGATGGAAGTGTGTTCTGCCTGAGAGCTGGGAGCTACACTATGGGATAAGGAGAAGTAATGAATTAGCATAAGAAAAATGGGGAAAAATCAGCATAACTTTCTTACAGGGAGAAATAGTGCTCTGATGTTGGTAGAGCTGGGCTGAAGTTGGAAGTGAAGCTGAAGTCAAAGAATGTCCATGTCTCAGTTTCTCTTCCTGGGAGTGATTTCTTGCTTTCTGTCTTTCTGTATCTCTCTGTTTCTCCAGCGAACACACACATCCTATAGGAAAAATCTCTCTCTAAAAAAAGGAATTATTGGGAACCAGCAGTTAGCGTAATGGCTATGTCGCTGGACTCCCACGTAGTCGACCGCGGTTCGCGTCTCGGACCCGGTGGCTTACAACTCACGCCGGGCGCGTGTGCGTGCATGCCCAAGATCCCGAGAGGAGAATGGAAGAGAAGGGATTGCGGCGTGACCATCCCCCCTGGGGGGTGATTTCTCGCTTTCTGTCTCTATGTCTCTCTCTGTCTGTCTGGCGAACGCACGCGCCCTATAGCGAAAAACCTCTCCAAAAAAAAAAAAAAAAGGAATTATTTCTTAAATCAACTCTCTTCAGTTAAAGTCATTTTCTAGGTAAAAGAGACCTCATTCCATCCATAATGCTCTCAAAACTATTTTTGGTTATTTGAACGCAATTTGTTAAAACAGGGGACAATGGCTATTTTAAAGTACTGCAGAGCTTTAGAAAGCTTACTTACACACCTCCATATAGTAGTACAGAAAAATCTCTGAATAGCAACCAAAGTTTAATCCTTTCTGTGTCTTGGCTTGACTGAGAAGATCATTCTGAATCACATGACCTGACAATATTTCCTAATGCTGCCCTCTGTAATTAGGTACCATTGGGAAAACTACCATTTTGTATTGGCCTTTCTCTTTGCTATTGAAGAGATCAACAAAAGTCCCCATCTGCTCCCCAACATTTCCCTTGGTTTTGATATATACAATGCATTTCCTGATCACCAGAGGACCTTAGAGAATGCTCTACTTTTGTTTTCTGGAGTGAATCAGACTCTGCCTAACTACAACTGTGAGGTGCAGCAAAAATTGGTTGCCATCATTGCAGGAAACATGCCAATACTTTCAGCCCAAATTGGAACCCTTTTGGAGCTCTACAAAATCCCACAGGTAAATGCTTTGTTGGAATGCAAAATGGTGTTTAAATCTCTCCTAATCTGATTTTCTCACATCTTAGCAAAGTAATTATGGAACCTGTATGTACACATTCTTAGAGAGTTATAAATAGAGAACAGACAATTTCTTGGGTCATGGGATTATTTGCAGTGCAAAATTAGAAAGAAACAGGCCAGTGAAATCCATAAGGCTCCATTCAGATTACTGTCCATGGTCAATATTTCCACCCCCCCCCCCACTGTTATGACTAGTGATTCCTGAAAACTCAATGATGTGTGCCTTCTAGGAACTGTACACAGCACAAAGATCAGTCCCATCTTGAGATAGGACATTATCAGGAGGCATTTAGAGGATAATGAGAATTATAAAGGTGTAAAGACCTTTGCATCTACTTATCATTTGAGACAAATATGATGGCACATTCCAGCTCTGGAGATCCACCACATTGACTATGACTCAGTTTTGCTTTACCAGCTTTGCTTTACCTGCTTTGCTTTACCAGCTTCCTTGGTCCTTCCTTACAACCAAGCAGTTGGGTCACTGGAATGCATTTCCCAATCATTCTCCACATTAAAGCTCTACAATGTAGAGATTCTTTCCAGTGACTCTGTCTCAAAGCAGTATTCAGAAGACATTACTGGGAAACAGAAATACCATTTGCTCATAGAAAGTATGTCTTAGAAAATTTTTATTTTAAAAATAACAGAGAAGATAAGTGGTTGTATTTAAAAAAAAACACAAAGATTATGTTTAATGATAAGTTTGCAGTGTCAAAAGATTAATCATAAATATTTTCTCCCCAGAATTTACATTTGACATATCTTTCAAGGCAAGAAAGCCTCTGATCTACATGTCACATGCATCCAGGATGGCAGAATTACTATTTTGTACACCATCTTTATAAAGTTTATGTTATCTTTATTTTCGACTATAGAATATGAAGGGCTTATTGAATCTTAAGGTTTTGCATTGTTCTCGGAATGATTATATTTACTGAGAATGGTCACATGTCCTTTTCTAAAAGAAAGGGGACTGAGAAACACAGTCTGCTAAAGCCTGTAATGAAAGAAAGGGGTGATATTTGCAGCAGACTTTTTCTTGTCTCAAGATTCCATTCTGTGGTCTTATCAGGTAGAGAATACTCTCCCCCTTGTTTAAGGGGAAGACACCAGATCCCACTGTAGTAAAAAAAAATGCTATTTGTTTTCTCATCCAGATCACATATGGTCCCTCTGATTCTACCCTAAGTGATCAAGCTCAGTTTGCATCAGTTTATCAGATGGCCACCAATGACAACTCTCTGGCTCAGGGAATAATCTGGTTGTTGATGCATTTTGGTTGGACATGGGTGGCACTCTATGTATCTGATGATATGAAAGGAGAGCAGTTCCTTCAGGTTCTAAATACAGAGATGATAAAAAGGCACATCTGTGTAGCCTTCACATAAATGCTCCCTCCTTGGTCAGGTGTCAAAACATTTCATGATATTAGGACTAGAATCAGAGTTTCATCTGCAAATGTGTATATAGTACTTGGTGATGAAAATAGTGTCTGGAAGCTGGCAAGCTTAGAGGAATTCTATTTAATTTTGGGGAAAGTGTGGATCCTGAGAAATTTCAGCTCATTACAGTGGAGAAGACTTTTGTCTGTTAAATCTGACCAGCCATACCTTTTCTATGGAAGCCTCTTATTTTCAAAGTGGGAAAGGAGAATTCCTGGCTTTAAGAAATTTCTCAAGACAGTCAGCCCTTTCCAATACCCAGAAGACTTTTACTTACATGAATTATGGACTTCCTTTTTTAACTGCTCAGTTGATCTATCACTATGTGGAAAAATTAGACACTGTGCACCAAATTCTTCCTTAGAGTTTATGCCATTTGAATTAAACATTATGACCATTTCTGAGTTCAGCTTTTTAATCTGTCATGCTGTATATATGATGGCCCAAATACTTCATAAGATGGTCTTGAAGGAAATAGAAATGGGACCTCCAGAAGATGCAGACCAGCCTATGCTTCATCCCTGGCAGGTAAATATTCTTCACAACCATCATATGCACTGGACACCTGATACATGTGGAAGTATTTTATTCAAATATGACATAATGAACATCTTTGCTTCTCAAGATTAACAGAATCAAGCAAAATGGAAAAAAAAGTCTTTTTCTATATTAGATGTATGTGTAATTTTATATTTGTTAAGAGAATTCTACCATTGGGGGTTAAATTTTAAGATACATAGGCATATCAGATAAATATTTCCTAATGTAGAATGAAATACTACAATACATCTAAGAAAGGACTTTACAAAACACAGAGAGGTAAAAAATTGACAAAATCTATATGTTTCCTAAAAATGCATCCACTGTCAATAAGTATTAACATAATGATCATATTTACCTCTAGCTATTTTATCTTTACTGATGTATTTATATATACTGTGGCCTATTCCCTCTATGTAACACTTATACTGAGAACAGAAATGGATTCTACAGCATATCTTAAAATGATCCATGGAAAAAATATTTCAGACTTAAGGATTCTTGAAATATATTTTTTAAAAATTGTGGACACGTACTGTGGTTTGATGTTAAAATGCAAAACTACTTACGATGCCTATAAGCTCAGGCTATTCAATCTGGTTTATAAATAAGTTTGTATTTTAAACTAAACATACCTAAATCCAAACTTTATGTGTAAAATTTCTTTATTCACAGGGAACAAGTACTTTAGTCAATTTTGTTGATTAAGACAAGTTAATGTGTATGAAAAATTGTCATCATCAGAAAGGTTAATTTACCATATGATTTATGTTTTTACTACTACTAATAACATTTGACAGCCATTTTGAGGAAATTTAATGATGACTCTTAGAAAAGCAGATAATTTGTCAAGATGCCTATCTAGAGAAAAAGGAATATTTAGATATTCTATTCTAAAAAATTAAAGAATTAAATACCAGTTGTATAAAAGAGTTATTTTCTGTAACAGAATGTCAAACACCTGAAGGTTAAGAGATCACTATGTTTCGGGACCAGCAGTTAGCATAATGGCTATGTCTCTGGACTCCCATATAGTTGACCATGGTTCAAGTCCCAGACCTGGTGGCTTAAAACTCACACCTGGCACGTGTGAGTGCCTGCCCAAAATCCCGAGAGGAGAATGGAGGAGAAGGGATTGTGGCATGGCCATCCCCCTTGGGGGGTGATTTCTTGCTTCCTGTCTCTCTGTTTCTCTCTGTCTTTCTGGCGAGTGCACGTGCCCTATAGCAAAAACCTCTCCAAAAAAAAAAAAAAAAAAAAAGAGAGAGAGAGAGAGAGATCAGCATGCTTTTAAAATACCAATCTTTTGGGACCAGCAGTTGGTATGATGCCTATATAACTGGACTCCCATATAGTCGACAGTGGTTCAAGTCCCAGACCCAGTGGCTTAAACTCGCAACAGGTGCATGTTTGTGTGTGCCCAAAATCCTGAGAGGAGAATGAAGGAGAAGGGATTGTGGTGTGACCATCCTCCCTGGGGGGTGATTTCTCACTTTCTGTCTCTCTCTCTCTGTCTTTCTGTTGAGTTCACATGCCCTACAGCAAAAATCTCTCTCTCTCTCTAAAAAAAAAAAAAAAGACCACTTTTTAAAAATTTATTTTATACATTCAAATACTATACCTCACTTAGCTTGTAAGGTGAATTTACCCAACATGAAATAAACTTCAGATAAGTTTAGGTGAGGATACTATAAATGTTATCATTAACAGTTAATAAACCATTTCTGTGTCCAACAAATTTCTTGCCTCTCTATTTTTCTTTCCAATTTGTTTCCCAATGATCTTCCCCTATCCCACCCTCTTTCCACACTGACTCCAGTGTCCATAACTGTTTTCAATGCTTTTACATCCTCTAATCTTTCAGTCTCTACCATAGAGTGGGGACAGTCAGTATATGTTAAGTGGAGACATACAATGTCTCATTCATAACCTGGCTTGCTTCACTCAGCAATAATTCTTCCCTATTCATCCACTTTCTAGTATATGTCAGAGTCTTGTAGTTCTTTTTATGGCTGGTTAATATTCCATAGAGTTTATGTGCCACACTTTTTCAATCCATTAATCTGTCTGTGGACATTTGGGTTGGTTCTACGTCTTAACAATTGTGTATAATGCTGCAGTAAACATAGGTGTGCAAGCACTTTTCCAACTGAACATTCTCCTGTCCTTTGAGTACGTACCCAGGAGTAGAATTATTGCATCATATGGTAGTTCTTTTTGTAGATCTATGAGGAAACTCCATACTGTTTTCCACAGTGGTTGGACCAATTTACATTCCCACCAACTGTGTAGAAGAATTCCCCTTTCACCACAACCCCACCAACACTTACTTTATGTATTTTTAATCTTCGCCATTCTGATGGGTTAGGTGATATCTCATTGTAGTTTTAGTCTGCATCTCCCTTATGATGAAGGATGTTGAATTTTTTTGTATGCTTTTTGACTATTTGTATGTCTTTATTAGAGAGTTTTTGATTCAGCTCCTTTGCCTATCTTTTAATTGTTTGTTGTTGTTGTTGTTGTTGTTTTCAGGTAAGCCACTTGAGTTCCCTGTGTATTCTGGTTATCGGTCCCTTATCTGAGGCATAGTTTACAAAAATTTTCTCCCATTCTGAGGATTGTTGATTCACACTATTTAATGTGTCTTTTACTTCTTAATCTAATGTAATCCCACTTGTCTTTTTATAGGATTATTGCTTGTGCTTTGGGGTCTTAGTGAAGAAGCATTTATGTGTCCCAATGTCTCCCAGAGTTTTTCCAGTGTTTTCCACCAGTAGTTTTGTAGTTTGAGGTCTTAAGTTTAGCTCTTAGAGCCATTTTGAGTTTATTTTTGTTAATGGTGAATAATTGGAGTACAGTTTCATCTTTCTGCAGTTGGATACCCAGTTTTTACAGCACCATATGCTAAAGAGGTTTTCCTTTTCCCCTGGATTGACTGGTATCCTTTGTCCAAGATCAGTTGGCTATATGTTTTGGGGATGATTTCTGAGGTCTCTATCTTGTTCCATTGGTCCACCTGTCTGTTTTTTTGTCAATACCGTGTTATTTTGGTTATTACCACTTTATAATATATTTGGGGGTCAGGGAGAGAGAGGTCACCCACTTATTCTTCTTTCATAGAATTTCTTAGGCAATACGAAGTCTTTTATGATTCTAGACAAATTTTATGATTATCTTTTCTAGATCTGTGAAGAATGTCTCTGGTAATTTGATTGGAATTGCATTAAATATGTAGATTAAATTTGGGTAGAATTGCCATTTTGCTTATATGCATACTTCCAATCCAGGAACATGGGATTTCTTTCCACTTTTTTTTTTTGTGTCATTTTCAGTATCTTTTTAAAATTTTTTCTAGTTTTTCCTTTAAAGATCTTTGACTTCCTTGGTTAGGTTTATCTCTAGGTATCTTATGTTTTCTGGCTATGTAAAAGGGATTACATTTTTCAGATCTACCTCAGTCAGCTTGTTCATATATAGGGAAGAGGGTGGGTGAAGAAGTAGAGTCTGAGGAAGGACATTAAGGAAAAAAAATAGAGAGGCAAAGCATTAATGGGACAAAGAAATGGGGTATAATCTGTTGAAGATAACTTTATATTATTATAAACTGGACTGGGGAGAAATATACACATGTTGTAACATTCGCTTTGCAATTAAATACCGTGATCGAATGTATAAAAGTACTTGAAATAAAATTTAAATTTAAAAACAGAAGTGTTATAGATTTTTGGATGTTAATTCTGTATCCTGTCACTTTATTTATTTATTATTTCAAGACTTTTTTTGTGGATACATTTAGACCTTCTGTGTATACCACAATGTTATCTGCAAATAAAGATATTGTTAACTCTTCTTTCCCTATTTTTTTTTTTTTTTGGAGAGGCTTTTGCTATAGGGCGCGTGCGCTCGCCAGACAGACAGAGAGAGACAGAGAGACAGAAAGCAGGAAATCACCCCCCAGGGGGGATGGCCACGCCGCAATCCCTTCTCCTCCATTCTCCTCTCGGGATCTTGGGCACGCACGCACACGCGCCCGGCGTGAGTTTAAGCCGCCGGGTCCGGGACTCGAACCGCGATCGACTACGTGGGAGTCCAGCGACATAGCCATTACGCTAACTGCTGGTTCCCACTCTTCTTTCCCTATTTGAATGCCTTCTATCTTATTCTCTCTTTTAGTTACATTGGCTAGGACTTTCAGCACTATATTGAAATGAAGTGGAGAAAGTAGGCAACTGGGTCTCCTACCATTTTTTATTGTTAAAACTTTTAGCTTTTCTGCATTCAGTATAATGTTGGCTATAGATATTTCATAAGTGGCTTTTATTGTATTTAGCAGATTTTGCTAAACGTCTTAATTATGAAGTGTTGTAGTTTTTGTTGAATGCTTTTTCTGCATTGATTGAAATGATCATATGATTCTTATCATTCTTTGTGGTGGATGTTTTATTGTTTTGCATATGTTAAACTACCCTTGCATCCCTGGAAAAAGGCCTACCTGGTCATGATGGATAATCTTTTTCACATGTTGTTGGATAAGATTTGCTAGTATCTTGACAATGCTTGCTTCTATATTCATCAGAGAAATTGGTCTGTAGTTTCTGTTTGTTTGTTTGTCATGTCTTTATCTGTTTTGGGAATGAGAATGATAGAAGCTTTATAAAATGAATTTGGGAGAATTCCTTCTTTTAGGATCTTTTGAAATATTTTGAGTAGAAAAAGTGTTAATTCTTGTTTAAAGTTTTGTAAAATTCAGAAGTCAAGCCATTAGGACCTGGACTCTTCCTTATGGGAAAGTTATTTATTACTGATCTCATCTCATTGCTTGTTATGTGTCTATTCAGGCTTTCTACGTTCTCCTGATTCAATCTCAGTTGATTATGTGTGTCTAGGAATTTGTCCATATCATCCAGGTTCTCTTGTTTGTTGGCATATAGTTGCTCATAGTATTCTCTAATTATATTTTGTGTGTCTATTGTGTCTGTTGTAATACTGCCTGTTTCATTGCAAATTTGATTTATCTCATTCCTTTCTCTCTTCTTAATATTTCTAGCTAATTGTATGTCAATCTTGTTTTTTTTATAGAATCAGTTTTTTTTTAATTTATTTTCTGTATAGGTTGTTTATTTTCTATTTCATTTCTTGCTGCTTGAATCTATTATTTATTTTATCTCCTAACATTTTTCTTTTTTTTTTTTTTAGTTTTTGTTGTTTTTTAATTCTCTGAAGCATGATGTTAGGTTGTACATTTGCCATCTTTCCATCTTTTTTCTTATGTGCACTGATTGTTATGTATTTACCTCTTATGACTGCTTTTGCTGTGTCTCATAAATTATGGAAACTCATGTACCCTTTATCATTGGTTTCTATGAATTTTTTGATTTCAGTGTTAATTTCTTCAGTGGTTATGAAGTCATTTAGGAGTACATTGTTTAGTTTCCATGTGTTTGTGTATTGTCAATGATTATTCCTGAAATTAAATATCAAGTTTAAGTCCATTATGGTCAGAGAAGTTCCTGAATATAGTTTCTATGCCTGTGAATCTGTAAAGGCTCGATGTGTGCTCTATCAAATGGTCAGTCTTCAAAAAGGTCCCCATGTGGGGTTGAGAATAATGTATATTTTATGGTATGTGGGTGGAATGTTCTATAAATGTCTGTCAAGTCTATTTGATTTATGGTATCATGTAGGTTCTGTATCTGTTTGCTAATTTTTTTCTATATGATCTGTCTAAAGGAGATAATGGAGTGTTCAGATCCCCAACATTTGAAGTGCTGCAACCTATCTGTTCTTTTAGATCTAGTAGTCTTTCCTTCCCATATTTGTGTGCTCCTGAGTTGAGTGCAAAGATATTTATAAGTGTTATGTCTTCTTGATGATTACTCATTTTACTACTATATAATGCTCTTCTTTGTCTCTTCTTACAGTTTTCATAATAAAGCCTATTTTGTCTGAAATCAGTTTAGTGACTCTAGCCCTTTTTTAATTTCCATTTGCAACCTTTATCCTGACCTTCATTTTTAGTCTATCTACATCTTTATCCATGAGCTGTGTTTCTTGTAGGCAACAGATAGTGTTTCTGTTTTTTTTAATCCTTTAAGCCAGTCTGAGTCTCTTGGAGATTTTAATCCTTTAACATTCAACGTTATTATCGATATCTCCAGACTTGTTCTTTTCATAATGTTGGCTAATTTGTTGATTGTTTTTTGTTCTCTGATTTTTGTCTGTCTGACTTTAGTTTTACTGGTGTAGCACTCTGGAGTTGTTAAAGTCTTTCAGATTTTGTTTATCTGAGAATGTTTTTATCTTTTCTTCCCAGATGAAGGATCATCCTGCTCGGTCTAGTAATCTTGGTTGAAATTGTTTTTCATTTAGCACTTTAAATACATTTCCCCATTCTTTCCTTGCTGTTTTCTTTCCAATGAGAAGGTCTGATAGTTGCCTGATGGGATAATCTTTGTAAGTACCTTGATGTTTCTCTCTTGACAATTTTATTATTAAGATTTTTTCTGTGGTTTTGGTCAATCTGGCTATAAAGTGTCTTGGAAAAGATTTTCTTGGGTCGATTCTATTTGGGGTCCTTTGTATTTCTTGTGTCTGGATATTCGAATATGTCTCTAGATTTGGAAAGTCTTCTTCCAGAATGTCATGGAATAGATTATTAATGCCTTTCCTATTTTGTTCACCTTCTGGGATACCAATTATCCAGATGTTTTGAGTACTTATAGCTATCTATTATTTCTCATATGTTGCCCTCATTTTTCTTAATTATTTTCTGTATTTTTGGTAATTTTTCCTAGGTCAGAGGTTTTATCTTCTAATCCAAAATTCGATCTTCTGCATAATCTCATCTCCTTTTTATTGTTGTTGTTTTTGGGGAGCTTTTTGCTATTCAGCTTTTGCACTTGCTGGAGAGACTGAGAAAAAGAAAGCGAGAAATCACTCCCCCCCCAGGAGGGATTGCAATGCTGCAACACCTCTTTCATTCTCCTCTCAGGATTTTGAGCACATATGCACACGCACCCAGTATGTCTTAAACAGGCAGGTCTAGGACTTGAACCATGATTGACTACATGAGAGTTCAGTGATGAAACTATTATGCCAACTGCTGAGCCCCTCTATTCTGCATTTCATACTTTCAATAGAAGTTTTGATTTCCTGTATTACTGCCTTCATCACTAACAATTCAACTTGATTAATTTTTATGGTGCCTGTTTCTTCTTTGAAATCATGGAATCATTTCCTCATCTCCTGACTCTTCTAAAGTTCATTGTCTCTTTTCCATTGCATATCATTTAGTTTTTCATTATAAATATTCTGAAAAATTTATATGACATTTCTATGAGTTTTATTGTATTGTCTGTGGATGATGAGAAATTGATGTTTTTCCCTTGGGGGAGAGGTATATTTTGGTTTCTTATATTTATTGTGCCTCTGTGATGGTTTCTGGTTACCCAGTGAATTACACATTTTTTTTAAGTTCCTTAAGTTACTTCTGAATGTTTAAAGGTGTGAGAGGAGGTGATTGGCGATTTCTTTGCTTTGCTGCCTCCCTGATGTTCACCAGCAATCTGCACTATTATTTCTGAACCTGGATAATTCAAAATTCTCCCAATTACTAGAGAACAGGTGGACCTGGGGCTGAGCTGCTGAGCTTAAGTTGAGGAAGACAGAAGGGGTGTGTGCTGCACACTTCATGAAATGCTGAAATTTGAAAATTCAGAAGCATGTGGCAGAGGATGATTTATAATCTCTGCAGCTCAGACACCCCACCACTCACTGTACAGCAGAGACATTGCTTCGTTGGAAGTCGAATGGGGAAAGAGGGGTTATCCAAGTCCAAATTGTTTAAAAGACCAGTTTAAAATTTAAGAGTTTTAAATTTGTATTTTGTCATAATTTCTTTTGTAATGTCACATGGCAATCATTCTTACAAAAAACAAAACAAAAACAAACAAACCAAAAAGCCCTCCCCCTCCAAAATAGGGCCAACTCTGTTGACATGTAATTAGGCAGCTGGATCCCATATGGCCTACCAAATAGAATGGACCCAAGCCAGAGTCTTGAGAAATATGCTGGGCATGTGTGCATGCATGCACAAAATTATGAAAGGAAGGAGAGATGAACTAGTAGGGATTGTGGCATGGACATTCCTCATGGAGACTACTTTCTTTCCTCCTTCTCTCTTTGCCTCTCTTCCTTTCTGATAAGTTCATGTTCTCTCTACCAATTTTAAAAAAAAAGGAAATAAAAATGCCTGTGTTCTCTTCTAGAAATCCTTATTGTAGTATACTTGATATTTTAAGAGTTGACCATACTTAATAGCTATATGAAGGTGAATTTGAACATATGCACATATTTGTACTATCATCACCACTATTAAGAAACTAAATCAGAGCTGGCAAGGGCCATGGTGGTTAAGGGCGCTGGACTCCCACACAGCCAACTGTGGTTCGAGTCCCAGCTTGATTTCTCACTTTCTCTCTCTCGCTCGCTCTCTCTGTCCCTCTTTGGTCAAAATAAAATAAATAATTTAAAGAAAGTTAAATAAAATCATTATTTTTAAAAAAGGAAAAGAAGAAAAAAATAAGAGTAAGAGCGAGATAGACAGAAAGTGAAAAATCACCCCCCTGGGATCACATCACAATCCCTTCTCCTCCATTCTCCTCTTGGGGTTTTGGGCACACATGTACATGTGCCTGTCATGAGTTCCAAACTAAGACTCCAACTGCTGTTGGCCATGTGAGAGTCCAGCAATGTAACCATTCTGCCATCTGCCGGTCCCCCAGGACTAGCTTTTAAGAAACTCCAAACAAATTTTATTATTCTGGATTTTACCAGTCTATACACTAATTGCTTTTTGGGAAACATCTGGAATTTTTCTGAGAATATACAATTATCCTTCAATAGTTTCCATGAAGAAATAGAGAGTTCATGTCACTTGAGCAAGAGATGGATACACCCAAAAAGTTATTCTATGGGAGGTGGGAATATAATTATTACTGAGATAGATATAAATTTTCCACCTCTAAATTAAATGCACTGCTTATTTCTAATATTGCCTCTCATCTAGCTTCATCCATTTATGAAGAAAGACCAATTTACAAACAGCAGTGGGTATAACCTGTCCCTTGAAGATAAAAATTTGGCACAGTATGATATCCACAACTTTGTGAGATTTTATGATAAAAATTCAACCAATTGGTTGCTTGTTAAAGTAGGAGAATTTATCTACAGGAGCCCCCATGATCAAGGCTTGGTCTTCAATAAAGTGATGATAAAATGGCCTGCTCGATTCAATAAGGTATGATGTCATTTCAATATTAAATTTAGACAGGGGTATCTGAACAGAGTCCTGAAATAATTTGTGATTGTTTTAACTCATCATTAAATTTTCTTTTATGTATTGACTTTGTATGATATAATTTTGCTTATACCTTATCTAACTATAAAATATAACAAGAACTAATTTTTATTAATAAGATAAATGTGTTCTCAGAAATTCACCTTCAGGCAGTTTTCTCATTGTACAAATATCATATATAGCCTGGAGATTGCATTGCCTATTATGCACATAAATTATATGGTCTAGCCTATTATTTTATGGGAGCACTGCCATATATTGACCTGAAACCTTTATGTTTTGCAGACAGTCTGTATTATGTTAGTATACTGTAAACACAAATAGATTATGGATGAAAATACATTCACTGGGCCAGTTCCTGGTGTGAAGGCTAAGGCAGCTGGATCACATATGGGTGGGTAACTACACAGTTCCAGTCTTGTACCCAGCATGTGTGTGGGTGTGCCCAAAATTCCAAGAGGGGACTAGAGTAAAACGGATTGTGGTATGGCCATCCGCTAGGGATGGTTTCTCACTTCTTCTCACTCTCTTTGTGTCTTGGTCTCTGGTGAGAGCTCAAGTCCTATAACAAACTAAAAAGAAAAGAAAAGGATGGCATTCATCTCTTGTAAATATCATTCTCATTTCTTCTTGTCCTTTCATATACCTTATAGTCTTTGAATTTTCTGGCCTAAGGATCTCAAAGCATTGACCATAATATCAGACAAATGGAGTAGAAGGTGATTTCTGTAACAATCATTCTTTATATATATGTTGGGTTCATAATATCTGAAAGGCAGTGTCTCATGTGAACTCAGAAGCCTAGAAATAGATTAACCACAATCCATGGTTTATAAGCCACTCTCATTATTAATCTCTTGGTCTATAACTTTTAGTGATATGTATACATATCAGATTAGGGTATTTTTTTCACATTAGTTTTTTTTAAATCTATAACTAAAGTTCCCTAACCAACCACATATGAGGCAATGATATAAATATACTGAGGAACTCAACTTCTAAGCATCTTTGTGATATAGAAATCTGTATCAAAATGATTTTGGATGAAGAAATTAACTAAGAGAAAATCCATGAGATAGTTCCAGTCATGTATGAAATAAAGTAATTAGGTATCTTGGTAATATTTGGTAAACAGCTAATAAAGAGTAAAGCTAATCATATTAAATTATTTACAAGTCAATATGATAGTGCCTGGCTCCATGGCTTGGTGGTTAAGAAAGTCAGATCTCACATGACTGATTGCAAGTCTGAATTCCAGAACGAGTAGCTTGAGAAACATGCTTGACTTATATGTATGCATGCCCAAAATCCCCAAAGAGAAGAAATATGGAGAAGTAATTACAGCATGACCATTCCCCATGTGGGATGCATCTTTCTCTCCCTCTCTTAGTTCGGAGTGCCTGCATCCTCTAGCAGAAAAAGAAATTGTCTAGGTAATAGGAACATGGTTAAAATTAAAAATATAATTACTGTTTGTGTGTGTGTGTGTGTGTGTGTGTGTGTGTATTTTAAAAATTTTTTACCATAGGGCATGTGTACTCACTGGAAAGGGACAGAAAGGGAGAATGATAAATCACCCCCTTGGGTGATGGCCATGTCACACTCTCTTGTATTTCTTTATCCTCTTGAGACTTTGAGGGTGTGCACACACACTCCTAGCAGGACTTCCAAGTCTTTGTTCCAAGTCTTGAACCATGGAGTTACCCATATGGGATCCAGCGCTTTATCCACCATGTAGTCTGCTGCCCCCAAGTAAAGTTATGTTAAATGAAAAAGTTTTCTCAGAAATACACAGGAATGTAGGCACCAAAGCCGTTGATACTGTACATAATTGTGACTAATGATTCTTTTTTGCATTCAGACTCCTGAATCTGTGTGTAGTCAGAGCTGTGTTCCTGGATTCCAGAAAATTCTCCTTGAAAGAAGACCTGACTGTTGTTTTCTTTGTGTTTCCTGCACAGACAGAGCCATTTCAAATCAAACAGGTATGAAATATATAAGTACCTTTTGATAACTCCACTCCCTATATCTCCATAAAAAGGAAGCCAGTAACAGTAGAAATGGAATATAGAGAATCATTATTCTCAATTTGTGTGTTCACTTATTGTTTCAATATATTTATTTTATAAACATGATTGCTACACTATTGTGTGTCACCACTTTTCTGGCTGTGCTCGTTGTATAAGAGTAAAATTTTAAACTGATTCAAGGTAAAACTTGCTTGCATCCAGTGTTATATATAACAGTGTCTATCTTAGATCTCACAGCTTGAAGTCTTCTAAAAAATCATCAAGGCTACCTGTGAGTCCCATGAAAGTTTAAAGATGGCTGTCATGGGAACCAGCAGCAGTGAAAGAGACAGACTGAGTTCAAAGGGACCACATCACAGACCTCTTGCTGTATTCTGCCCACTCAAGTGTGTCTCTGACCACCTCCCTCTCTTGACCCTTCACCATTAAAAACTGTGTCTTCTCCATAGTGCAGCAACCAGCAGCAGTACAGAGGTAGAGAGCACAAAGGGACCATGTGTCTAAGACTGCATTTTGCCTGCCCAGGTGTATTTTGATATTTCAAAGATGGCTGAACTTTGTGATTTCTCCAGTTGAATCTTTCCAGCTCAAATCTTTCCAAGTACCTCAGGTGCACTTGGTTCTGAGAGACTGGGAAAGGAACCAATACCTAAAGCTGGATACATACACACTTCTCTGGTTGGAAGAGAAGGCCCTCTCCCGAGGACACACCTGAGAAGTAGAGCTCATCTTCTCCCCCAATATTATGGAATCAACTCCACACAAAGGTGTAAGATTGGATAATTCATCAGCTGACCAGAAAACATCCACAAACATAGAAATATGAGGAAACAAGGAAATAGCTCTCCCTTGAAGGAACAATTCGTAGATAGCACAAAAGAATTTACAGAAATATCAGAAAAATAATTCAGAATATTCATACTACAAAAGCTAGATGAGATGCAAGAGAACAGAGACAATGAGCTCCAGGAGGTGAGGAAGTCCCTCAAAGACTTGGAGGAGGAGATCGATATCATAAGTAAGAATCAAACAGAATGTCTATAGTTAAAAATTGTCATAAAGGAAATCAAAACCTTCCTCAAAAGTATGAATAGCAGATTAGACCACAAAGAAGATAGTCTTTTATTTGGAAGACAAACCTCTGACTTAAATAAAACACCAAAAATAATGAAAAAAATAACTAAAAAAAGAGGACAACATAAAGGAAATACTAAGCACTTTAATAGCCCAAATTTCCAAATAATTGGTATTCCAGAAGATGAAGAATCTGATAAGGCATAGAAGATCTATTCCATAAAATACTTGTAAAAAAACTCTCTAAATCTAGAGGAACATTCAGACATCTAGACCCAAGAAATACAAAGGACACCAAATATAATCAACATAAGAAGACCCTCTCTGTGGCACTTCATAGACTGATCGGGCAAAATAAAAGATAAGAAAAAGATTCTAAAAGTGGCAAGAGGGAAGTGTCAAATTACTTACAAAAGTTATTCTGTTAGTCTAACATCAGACCTCTAACCCAAAATAAAATCAGCAAAGAAAAAATGGAAAGACAGATTCAAAACATTAAAAGAATAACAGTGAATGAATCTAAAAAAAAATGACAAAAGAGCTGTTTTGAAAGAAAAAAACAATAATAACAATATCAAATGGAATACTATGCCCAACAAGATTATGCTTCAAATGGAAAGAATAACTAAAATAATTCTCATAGAAATAAACACTGAAAGAATTCAGCAACATAAACCAGCTTTTTAAGAAGTTCTCAAATGGGACCAGTAGTTGGCGTAAAGGCTATGTTGCTGGATTCCCATGTAGTCAACCACAGTTCAACCCTCGGACCCGGTGGCTTAAACTGATGATGGGCGCATGTGTGTGCATGCCCAAGATCCCGAGAGGAGAATGGGGGAATGGAGGAGAAGGGGTTGTGGCAATGGCCATCCTCCCTGGGAGAGTGATTTCTTGCTTTCTGTCTCTCTGTCTCTCTCTGTCTTTCTGGAGAGTGCAGGCACCCTCTAACAAAAACTTCTCAAAAAAAAAAAAAGAAAAAAAGAAAAAAAAGAAGTACTGAAAGAAGTAGTGTATCAGGAAAGTTAGAGACAGATGAAGAAAAAGGAGAGGAAAAAAAAAATGGGCAACAAAATGACAGGGATAAGTCCATAAGTATTAATAATAACATTGAACATTAAAGAATGAAATTCTCCCATCAAAAGACACAGACAAGCTAAATGGATATAAAAGGGGGGAGAGCAATTTAAAGGCTGCTTACAAGAAACACACTTAACAAATAAAGATATTAATAGATTGAAAATGAAGGGTATGAAACTATTTTCCATGCAAATGAAAATTTTAAAAAGGGTGGAGTCATGATACTGACATTGTACAAAATAGAATTTAAGAAAAAAACTGTAAGAAGATACAAAGAAAGACACCATATAGTACTAAATGGCTAATTCATCAAGAAGATAAAGACAAAATATCTATGCACTCAACTGTGAAGCACCAAATACTTGAAAATCCACTAGATCTAATAGACTGCAACACAATAATCATAGTGGGTCTCAATACCCCACTATCTTCTTCAGACAGATCATCTAGACAAAATAAATAAATAAATAAATAAATAAATAAATAAATAAATAAATAAATAAATAAGCAAAGAGATGCAGGATCTAAGTGATACCATAAATCAAACAGAGTGGACAGACATCTATAAAATTTTTAGTCCAACAACATAAAAGATACACTTTTCTGGACCCCACATGGAACATTTGTGAAGTTTGACCACATGATAAGGCACAAAATAAGCCTTTACAAATTCAAAGGCATAGATACTATATCCAGCATCTTTTCTGACCATGATGGAATTAAACATGAAATTAGTTGCAGAAAATAACCTTTAAACACACACACACACTTGTGAAAATGAAACATCCTAGTTCTATTTTTGAATGACTTTGCAAACACTGAAGTTAAGATGGAAATAAAAAGCAATTCATTGAAATTAATTATTATGAGTACATACATTTTTTAAAGAATTCTTTTATTTAACTTTATTTTTATTTGACCAGAGATTGTAGGAGAGTGAGAAACAGAGAGAGAGAAAGTAAGCCTCTAGGTCCAGGACTCAAACTGTGGTCAGCCATATGGGAATCCAGTGCCCTTAACCACCACATCACCTACTGGCCTGAGTACATGAATTTTTATAACCTATGGGACATAGTGGGAGCAACTGTAAGAGTGAAGTTCATGAAAATTAGTGCTCACAAGAAAAGAACTGAATGGTGGTAAATAGACAACCTAACAACATACCTCAGGGAATTCCTAAAACAACAACAAAATACCAGGGTAAAAGAATACTAAAAATTAGAGCAGAAATAAGTAAAATAGAGAATAAATTAACTAAACAGAAAGTAAATAAAACCAAAAGCTGATTATTTGCAAAGATAAACAAAAGTAGCACAATGTTAGCTAGACTAATTAAGAACAACAGAGAAAGTAACCAAATAAATCTAATCAGCTATGAGACAGACAATATTACAACAGACATAACACAAATAAAAAAGATGATTAGACAATACAGTAACAAACAAGTAACTGTGGATGAGATGGATACATTTCTGGACACATATAATCTACCAAGACTGAATCAGGAAGGCACAGAAAGCCTAAATACACCAATAATAAATAAACTGAATCCATAATAAATATTCTCCAAACAATGTAAAGTCCAGGTCCCAATGGTTTCACTTGTGAAGTCTGTGTAACTTTTAAAGAGCTAAACCCGATTCTACTCAAATTATTTCTAAAGGTCCAAAGGAAAGAACGCTCACAAATGTATTATATGAAGCCTCCATCACCCTTCTCCCCAAAATAAACAAGGACATAAATACATAAAACTACAGACTAATATCTCTGATGAATATAGGTGTAAAAAATTTCAAGACATTAGCAAACTATATTCATTAACACATTAAAGAGATTATAAACCACAATCAGGTAGGTTTTACCCAGGGTTGCAAGGGTGGTCCATCACATACAAAACCATAAATGTAAGAAATCATATTAACAGAAAGATAAAAATTATATTTTTATATCAATCACTGCAGAGAAAGCATTTCATATAGTACAACATCCCTTCAGGTAAAGACCCTAGGCAAAATTGGTATATGAGGGAAATTTGTCAATGAAAGCCATCTATGAAAAATGTATAGCTGACACCATACTGAATGGGAAAACACTGTAAGCTTTTCCACTAAAAACTGAAACAAGACAGGGCTGTCCCCATTCTCATCTCCTTTTCACTATAATACTAAAATCCCTAGCCAATGCAATCTTTAAATATAATAAAATAAAAGCCATTCAAACAGGGGGAAAAGAAGAAAAATTATCTCTATTTACAGATAACATAATTATATACATAGAAAGCAAAAAGCATCCTAACAAGAATGCAACAAGAAAAAATAACTCCTGGAATTGTTAAATCAATGTAGTAAAGTGGCAGGATACAGTATCAACATTTAAAAATCTGAGGTATTTTTACTTTATTTCTTTTATTTATTTATTTATTTATTTTTTTTTTTGAGAGATTCTTGTTATGAGGCAAGAACACTTGCCAGAGAGAAAGAGAAACAGAAAGTGATAAATCACTCCCCCAGTGGTGATGTTCATTCCACAGTCCTTTCTCTTCCACTCTCCTCTCAGGATTTTGGGCACACATGTACATGTACCTGACATGGGTTTCAAGATACCAGGTCCAGAACTTGAACCGAAATTGGCCAGATGAGAGTCCAGCTACATAACTATTATGCAATCTGCTGATCCCATCTACAGCATTTCAATACACCAACAATGAGAAGACAAGGTAGAATTGAAGAAAGCAATCTCATTTACAATAGCCACTAAGGATACTAAGATACCCAGGAATAAAACTAACCAAAGAAGTCAAAGACCTCTACAAGGATAACTTTAGAAAACTAAAAAGAGAAATGGAAAAATGACAAAGTAAGATGGAAAGTCATCTCATGTCCTTAAATTAAAAGAACTAATATAATCTAAAATGCAAATTTTGCCTGAAATAATTAAAGAATTTAATGCAATCCCCATTAGAATATCAGAGCTGTCTTCACACAATTAGAAAAAAAATCATAAAATTTGTCTGGAATGATAAAAATGCCCTGTATTGCCAAAGTAATACTCTAAAAAGAATAAAGTAGGAGGCATCTCACTTTTAAGCCCCTAAATATATTACATAGCTGTGATCATTAAAACAGTTTAATGCTTGCACAAAATCAAGTATGTAGATCAATGGACTGGAATAGAGAACACAGAAATATACCCCAACACATAAAGATAACTGTTTTTTGATAAAGGGCACAAGAGAATCCAGTGCAGAAAAAAAATATCTTGAACAAATGGAGCTGGATATCCACTATCAAGAAAATGTAAATGGAATGCTATCTCTCACTATTAACCAAAATCAACTCAAAATGGATCAAGGGTCTAAATATAAAACCTCAAACTATAAAAGTACTTGTGGAAAACACAGAGGAATGTCTTGGAGACATCAGAAGAGGCAAAGACTTGTTAAATTAAACCCCCAAAGCATAGGCAATAATCTCAAAAAGTGGGATTACATCAGTTTAAAAAGCTTTTGCATAGCAAAATGAACAATAATTAGAATGAAGAAACAACCCTTGGAAGGGGAGATTATATTTGAAAAATATACTTCAGATAAGGGAACAATAACCAAAATATACAAAAACTCAAGCAGTTTATCCAAAAAAAATTTCAATCAAATTAAAAGATTAGCAAATGAGCCTAAAAGGGAAATCTCCCAGGAAGCATACACACAGACAAGAAGCATTTAAAAATTGCTCAACATTTCTATCATAAGGGAGTTGCAAATCAAAACAACAATGAGATATCACCTAACCCCAATTAGAAAGGTTGAGAATAGAAAAATAAAGAATAAGTGCTGGCAGGCAGTGGTGAAAGGGTACTTTTCTACACTGTTGGTCAGAATGTAAACTAGTAAAGCCACTGTAGAGAACAATATGGAGGTTTCACAAAGACCTACACATAGAACTACTATGATCCAGCAATTTCATTTTTTGGTGTCTAGTCAAAGAACAGAAATACACTCAGTTGGAAAAAAATTTGCATATCCATGTTTATTTGTAGTATTATTCATAATTGCTAAGACATGGAATCAATCCAAATGTCCAAGAACAGAAGAATGGATTGAAAATTGTGGCACATAGACACTGTGTAATACTATTCAGTCATACAGAAACAATGAGACCCTGGCATTTGTTAGAAAGTCGATGAACATAGACGATTTAATGCTAAGTGAAGCAAGCCAGTCTATGAAAGAGGCATTCTATGTCCCCACTTTATATATATCAAATGTCTACACACAATGGCAGAAACTGAAAGATATAAAAGAATGGAGAGCAACTGTGGATACTAGAGACAGTGTGGGAGGAGGGTGACAAAACAAGTGTGCAGGAAGGAATCAATGGAATAAAAAGAAGCAAAACAATTGACTGATTCAAAAAATGGAAAATTATCTGTTGATGATAATGTGTATGGTAATATCTTTGATTGAACTAACAGTGTATTCTTGTTTGAAAAATTCATTTTGTATGCTGCAAAGATATACGGCAATTTAAAGTTTAAAACAATAAAAAAACCTTTATGGAACAATGGAATAAAAGTATGAGTTTATTCTGATGCAAAAAAAGTTTAAAAAGTGACACTGGTATATCTCTAGATGACAAGAACAAAGCATGTATGAATACATTATTTTAAAGATAGTTAATAACTTTTTCAACCATGCTCAAAAATGTTTTCAATGTGGTAAAATTAATTAATATCAGAACCCTACAATTCAAAATATCTTGTTATAGTAAGGAAATTCTGCATAATTAAGAAAATTGAACACACAACATTTTAATAAATTCCATAATCCAAAACCATGAATAATAGCTGTTATATAAAATAAAATTCAAAAATTGTATATTAAAACAAAAAGTAATGTCAGATATGAAATGTGGACATTTTCAGTAAGCCATGCTTCCATTTTCTAATACATAAAAAATAAATATTATAATATATTGAATTCATTCACAGAATGCAGTCAAGTAGAAATCATTTGATTTTAATGACTAGTAAGAGTCCATAGATACTTTCAGGTAAGAATAAGTCAAGAAAATATTTGTTTTCCTTATGAAGCCTTTGCAAAAGTTAAGTGTGTAACATAGAAATAAAAAATAGAGAGACACAATTTGGGACCCAGAAGAATACATTCACCTGTTTTTGTGTGCCAATCATGACTCTGAGACAAAAGACAGAAATTGGAATAATTCAAGAAGAATGTGATAAACAATCACTGTTTAAATTTGGAGTATATAATAATATTTCATCAATATTACCTTAAAAAACTTTAATAAAGGAGTGGGTAAGCTGCTATCATTTATTTTAATGAAATGTAATTGACACACAGACCTGCTCATTATTCTCAGATGCTCTATGACTGCTTTCATGCTACATCAAAAGAGAAGTGAATAGTTGTAACAGACTCTACAATGTGCAATATCTAAAAATATTACCTATCACTTAAAAAATGGGTTAATGAACCATGGTTGAAGATGAAAATAAATGGAAATTTAAAAAATGTATACTCCATATTTCAGTAATATAATAATAATTTCATAGAAATTAATTATATAAGTTCAATAAAATTTCATTCAACATTGAAATGTTTTCAGTTCAATCTAAGTTTTCAAATTTTACATGGAGGAGTTGACAAGAACAGTGATGACAAAATTCAGTACAATGAGAAAAGTGTTGTGTTACTAAGTGATGTGTTACATACAAAAAAGAAACCAATAGTTGTGACAAAAGTTAGAGTATTCAGAACTAGGTAAATTTATTTTTTTCTGAATAAAAATAAGAAAACTTTAATTTCCATTTTTATATTTTATATATTTTATTGTATTTTAATTTCTTTTATATATTCAATCACTATATATCCCTTAGCTTGTAAAGTAAATTTTCCAACATGTAAACACTTCACACCAGTTCAGTTGGGGATACTAAATACCTTATTGTCAATAGATAATAACCAATTTTTCTTTCTTTCCCTCTCTTTCTTCCTTCTTTCTCTTTCTTTCTTCCTTCTTTCTTTCTTTTTCTTCCTTCCTTCTTTCTTTCTTCCTTCCTTCCTTCCTTCCTTCCTTCCTTCCTTCCTTCCTTTCTTTCTTTCTTTCTTTCTTTCTTTCTTTCTTTCTTTCTTTCTTTCTTTTCTTTTTCTTTATTTCTTTCTTTTCTTCTGTCCTTTCTCTCTCTTTCTTTCTCTCTCTTTCTTTCTTTCTTTCTTTCTTTCTTTCTTTCTTTCTTTCTTTCTCTCTCTCTCTCTCTCTCTCTCTCTTTCTTTCTTTCTTTCTTTCTTTTTTTTTTCTGCTATAGGCCATGTGCACTCACCAGAGACAGAGAGAGAGAGACAGAGAAACAGAAAGTGAGAAATCACCTTCTCAAGGGGTGACCATGCCACTATTCTTCTCCAATATATTTTTTGGTTTGGAGGCATGCTACCATATGCACCCAACATAATTATCAAGCCACTGGCTTTAAGACTTGAACCACAACGTTGGTCATGTGGGGTTCAACTTTCTAAATATTCAAGCCACCTGTTGGCCCAGAAAACCATTAATTTCTCTTGTATTAAGGTAGTATTAAAACCCATGCAAATTAAAGGCTTATCATGAGGAAAACTCAGGAGAGAAAAGAAAATAGATCTGGAATAAATTAACCTTCTTGGTAACATCATTGAGCTACAAGGTGAACCAATAAAAATTCTCAAATGCTGACATCCACTTTCAATGGGTTAAGTGTTACCTACAGCTAAAATAATTCTCTTAGTGTGAATATTTTATACAGTGTGAGAAGAGGGTAGGAGAAGGAGAAGAGTGTGAGAAAAGACATCAAGGAGAGAAATAGAGAGGCAAGACATTTATCAGACACAGAAATGGGTTACTATTTATTGATGATAATGTGTATAGTATACTCAACTGGACTTGTGTGAAGTGTCTGTTTTGGAAAAATTCACTTTACAAGCTAAGTGACATATAGTGATTACATGCATAGAAAAAACTAAATTAAAATAAAATAAACTTAAAAAAGAAAAATAAAAAACATTTTTCAAAAAAGGAACACAAAAAGCAATAAATAGATAAATCTGCTATGAGAAGTCTTAGAAGGTATGATACCCACATAATGATAGTGAAACTTCCAGTCAAAGTTGTGCATCTGCTAAATTGCAGATTACTTCTTAATAACTTATTGTTTAAATTACATCAAATATTTTTAAATAATAAAGACTCGATGAAGAAACAACAATAACAAAAGAATCCACTTAGAGTCATCAATACTTTCATTTTGCTTGTTTATTTTAGAGGTTTTTGCTTTAGGGTGTGTTCACTCTCTTGATAGAAACAGTGAGCAGATAGTGAGAAATCATCCTCCGGGGGATGGCCACTATGTAATTCCTTCTCCATTGTCTTCTGGGATCTCGAGCACACAAGCACATGTGTCCATCATGATTTTCAAGCCACCAGGTCTGAGACTTAAACAGTGTTTAGCCATGTTGGAATCCAGCAATGTAACCACTATGCCATTTGCTGACACCAATGTAGACTCTTAATTGGTGTATGTCAGTATCACTTTGGGGGCTGTCTGTATGCAAAAACGACACAAACAATACTATTTACTTCAATAATGCACAGAGAGATAAAAGAATTTTGAGACTGAAATACTGGGTTTTGCTTTTCTACCTGATGCAGAGCAGTGTATCAAATGTGCAACTCAGGAGTATCCAAACAGTGAACGAACACACTGTCTCCCCAAGTCTGAAACTTTCCTGGCTTTTACAGATTCTTTGGGGTTGACCATGGCCTGCATGATTCTGTGTTTCTCTGTGGTCACAGCTATGGTTTTAGTGGTCTTTGTGAAGCACCGACATACTCCCATAGTCAAAGCAAATAACCAGGTTCTCAGCTTCATCCTGCTCATCTCCCTCATCTTGTGCTTCCTCTGCCCTTTGCTCTTCATCGGCCATCCTAACAAACCACCTGCATCCTCCAGCAAGTCACATTTGGGCTTGTGTTCACTGTGGCAGTTTCCACTGTTTTGGCCAAAACCATTACTGTGATTCTGGCATTCAAGGCCATGAAGCCTGGAAGAGCAATGAGGCATTTGCTGCTATCAGGGGCTTCTAATACTGCCATTCCCATCTGCTCTCTTATCCAAGTGATTATCTGTGCAGTCTGGCTGGGAACCTCTCCCCCTTTCATTGAAATAGACTCACACTCTGAGCCCAGACACATCATCATCATGTGCAACAAGGGCTCCATCACTGCTTTCTACTGTGTCCTGGGATACCTGGGCTTCTTAGCCATAGGCACTTTCACTGTGGCTTTCCTGGCCAGGAACCTGCCTGACACATTCAATGAAGCCAAATTCCTCACATTCAGCATGCTGGTGTTCTGCAGTGTCTGGATCACATTCCTCCCTGTCTACCACAGCACCAAGGGGAAATTCATGGTGGCTGTGGAGGTCTTCTCCATATTAGCCTCCAGTGTGGGACTCTTAAGTTGCATTTTTGTTCCCAAGTGCTACATTATTTTGCTAAGACCTGGTAAGAACTGCTTGGAAAGTTTAAAAAACAAAAACAGTTCCAGAGGAAATGGATTCTACAGTTTTATCTCATAGATCTGTATCACATTTTTAGGGGTTTGAGTCAAAAAATACTCAAAAGTTTAATTCTATTGTAAAGTAATAGAAAATGGTTCATGGACCAGCTGGTGATGTGGTGGTTAAGGTGGCTGGATCCATATGACTAATTGTATGGTTCATGTCCCAGACCCAGCAGTTTGAAAAACATGCCAAGTACATACTTGGCCAAAATACTAAGAGAAGAATGGGGAAGGGATTACAGTGTGACCATCCCCTAAGGGAGTGCTTCTTCACTTTCCCTCTTTCTCTGTTTCTCTCCAGGCAGTACATACAACCTACAGAAAATATACAACCTACAGAAAATTTTAAAATTGAAAGACAATAACTTGTCTTTGGTTTATTTTTTTTAAAAATAGGAATTATGTGAAAGTAAACTTAGCCAGTTATTAAAATCGCATTCAACTTACAATCAAAGTCATATGTAGTGAGTAAATGTATAAAATTTAAACAATAAAAAAAGTGCAAAGAACAGTACTATCTCAGAATAATGCCTTTTTCTGACATTCTGGTTACTGAGCAATTACTAGAGTTTATTAGCTATTTATTATCCATTGAATTCTCCTATACTCTTTTTATTTCTGTATGGTCAATAATAATGTCTTCACTTACATACTAATGTATTGACTTGTATCTTCTATTAATTTTCTAAAATAGCCTGTCTTGAGTTTTGTTAGTTTGTTGATCTCATAAAAGAAGCGATTTTTGTCTGTATGTTTTTAATGTCTCTTATTTTTATTTATAGCCATTCTAATCTTAATATCTTCATTCTTGCAGCTTTTATTTACTTTGCTTTCGTTTTTGTAGTTCCATGATGTGTGATGTAGTATGGATTTGATGTCTTTCATCTCATTTTTAGAAAGCTAGATTAAAAGTTAGATATTTTTCAAAGCAGTTTCTGCAACATTCCAAATTTTTGATGTTATGTTTCCCAAATTGACTCAGGTATTTCTGCAGTAAAAATATAAAATATTATTATTCAAGTAAACATATGTAGAATACATATGAAGCCCTTTTTTTTGGCCTGACCAATATATCCAGATAATTTGCCCTCCTCTGTAACTGCAGTAGCCCTGATTAAAGGTACTAGAATTTTCTAACTACAAATGAGAAAAGTTAAGATTACTTACATTCATAAGGTTCATTAATACTAGACCCCTGACCTAGCCTCCATGGCACAGGTACTATGGGAATTACTGCACAATTCTGGAAGTCATATGGGAAGGTTTTGGGTTTGCTTCCAGGATATACCTGAACATATAGGTGCATGCATAATCTTGAATGGCTAAGGGATAAGGGAGAATTTCAGTGAGATAACTCTAGGAAGGGTGTCACTCTTTTCCTCATAAAAAATCCATAAATAGAATCTCTTGTTAATACCCTGGACTTCCTCCCATAATCCTTTCCCCTGCAGCAGGTGACAGATCCAGCTCCAGGCCTCTGGCCAGCAAGTGACACTGAGGCAGGGGCACCCCTGCCCCCCCCGCCTCACTTCCAGGCCCCCATCACAAGACCTGCCCCCTAGACTGCCCTGTCCTCTGCAGAAGGTTACAGACCGAGCTCCAGGCCTCTGGCCAGCAAGTGACACTGAGGCAGGGGCACCTCTGTCCCCCCATCTCACTTCCAGGTCCCCAAACCGAAGGCCCCGCCCCCTGTCCCCTGCAGCAGGCGACAGATCCAGCTCCAGGCCTCTGACACTGAGGCAGGGGCACCTCTGCTCCCCCCCACCTCACTTTCAGGCCCCCTAGCATAGCATCCCACCCCTTAGGTAGGTAGCTAGTTTTTTCTGCTTTTGATTTTTGTGCTTCTCCATTCTCTTATTAATACCCTGGTCTTTCTCCTCAAACAGACTATCTATTCTCCTGCAGCAGGTGACAGATCCAGCTCCAGGCCTCTGGTGAAATCTGAATTTTTCTTTATTTCTCTGTGTTGTCTTTTCTTTCATCTATTATCCTTTCCTCTTTATCTTCCACCCTGCCAGAGGGACTAGACAGGTCTATAATCAGATATCTGAAATCCCCTAGTAATGTAAGTTTCTCTGGGATTCTCCATTGTACTGATCCACCTATAATAAAGGATATACTGCCTTTCAGACACCTCAGTAGAGTACCCCTCTTGAGACCAAGTTGGGAAAAACAACAAAAGAGAGACTTCGGCAAACATCAATTCGCAGCAAAAGGGAAACACACTTATTCCTAGTCAGAGAAATGTTCCCATAAGAGGTATTCAGAAGTGAATACATCTTGGGACCAGCAGCTGGCTATGTTGCTGGACTCCCATGTAGTCAACCGTGGTTTGAGTCCCGGACCCAGTGGCTTAAAATTTAAAAACGCGCTGGGTGCATGTGCGTGAGTGCCCAAGATCCTGAGAGGAGAACGGAGGAGAAGGGATTGTGGTGTGGCCATTCTTCTGGGGGGTGATTTCTCACTTTCTGTCTCTCTGTCTCTCTCTGTCTGGTGAGTGCATGTGCCCTATAGCAAAAACCTCTACAAAAAAAAAAAAAAAAAAAAAAAAAAAAAAAAAAAAAAAAAAAAAAGTGAATACATCTTCCCATAGCTAGAAGTAGAAGAAGAGCCTCAGGTGTGAATAAACAGTAAAATATGTCTCCACCAAAGGAAAAGGGTTACTCCCATCTATCTCTCATAAATATGGAGGACATTACCAAAATGTCAAAGAATTTCAAACATTCATGGTGACCAAACTCTGTGAGTTGGAACACAAAAGAGACAACAAACTACAGGAGATTAGGAAGTCCATCCAGGATATGAAAGAAGAAATGGACACTCTGAGAAAGAATCAGATGGAACTATTAGAGATAAAGTCTGTAATACAGGAAATCAAAAACTCTCTTAAAAGTATTAAAAGTTGATTAGACCATGCTGAAGACTGAATCTCTGATGTAGAAGATAAAACCTGTGACCTAGAAAATAACACCAAAAAGATAGAGAAAATAACAACAACAAAAAAAACATGAGAATAATGTACGAGAAATACTAGACTCCATTAGATGCCCAAATATCAGAATAATTGGCATCCCAAGAGGTGAAAAAACTAATAATGGCATGGAAAATCTATTCCATAAAATCCTGGAAGAAAATTTCCCAAGTCTAGAGAGGCACTCAAACATCCAGACCCAAGAAATACAAAGGGCTCCAGTTAGAATCAACCCCAGAAGATTTCCCCCTAGGCACATCTTAGCCAGACTGTCTAAGACCACAGATAAAGACATGATACTAAAACTGGCAAGAGAGAAATGACCAGTGACTTACAAAGGTCATCCCATCAGGCTAACACTGGACCTCTCAACGGAAACAATGCAACAAGGAAAGAATGGGAAGATGTATTTAAAGTTTTAGGAGAGAAACAATTTCAACCAGGACTATTATATCCTACAAGATTATCCTTCATGTGGGAAAAAAAAAAAGATTAAAATCTTCTCAAGCAAACAAAACCTGAGAGAATTTGCCAACACCAGACCAGCTCTTCAAGAAACCCTGATCTGGCTGAGTGTATCATATCGTTTAGGTAGTTACCCAAAACTGGGATTGCTGGTAGTTCTATTTGTAGGTTTTTGAGGAGCGTCTGTATTGTTTTCCACAGTGCCTATTCTCATTTACATTCCCACCAACAGTGTAGGAGTTTTCCTTTTAAAGCACATCATGGCCAGCATTTACCATTTCTTATCTCCCTTATGATAAATGATGTGGAGCATATTTTCATATGCTACTTGGCTATTTGTATGTGTTCCTTGGAGAGTGGTCTTTCAGTTCATTTGTCCATCGTTTAATTAAATTAATTTTTTTTCAGGTAAGCTGTTTAAGTTTCCTGTGTATTCTGGTTATCAGTCTTTTATCTAAGGCATAGTTTACAAATATATTCTCCCATTCCAAGGCTTGTCTTTTCACTCTAATTATTGTTTCTTTTGCAGTGCAGCTTTTTAGCCTGATGTAATCCCACTTGTATATTTTCAGAATTATTTCCCATGCTTTGGGGAGTCTTATTTAAGAAGCCTTTGCCTATTCTGATGTCTCTAAGCTTCACCTGTTTTCCACCAGTAGTTTTACAGTTCAAGGTTTTATGTTTAAATCTTAGATTCATTTTGAGTTGATTTCTTTGAATTGTGAGAGACAGTAGCCCGGTTTCATTTTTCTGCAGATGGATATTCATATTTTCAGCACTATTAGCTAAAGAGATTTTCTTTTCCCTACAGATTGTCTGGTGTCCTTTTTTTTTCTTTTTTTTAGAGAGATTTTTCTTTTGCTATAGGGCACATGCACTCACCAGAAAGACAGAGAGAGACAGAGAGAGACAGAGAGACAGAAAGCGAGAAATCACCTCCCAGGGGGGATGACCATGCCACAATCCCTTCTCCTCTGTTCTCCTCTCGGGATCTTGGGCACACACGCACATGTGACCAGCATGAGTTTAAGCCACCGGGTCCAAGACTCAAACCGCGGTTGGCTACATGGGAGTCCAGCAACATAGCCATTACGCTAACTGCTAGTCCTATATCTAGCGTGCTTTGTCAAAAATCAGTTGGCTATGGTACCAGTAGATGGCATAATGGTCATATCATTGGATTCCCACATGGCCAACCACACTTTGAGTCCCAGACATGGAGGCTTGAAACTTACTCTGAATGTGTGTGTTGCATGCCCATAATCCCAAGAGGAGAATGAGGAATAGACATCAGATATCAGTTGACTATATGTTTGGGGGTTTATTTATATTGACTGTATTCTGTTACGTTGACTGACTTGCCTTTTTTTGCCAGTGCCATGCTGTTTGATTATCACTGTTTTATAATATATTTGCAGTCAAGGATAAGAGGCATCCTACTTTTTTCTTTTTGAGCAGTATTCCTTTGATGATACTGTACCTTTTATGATTCCAGCAAATTTTATATTTTTAATATACATTTTTTAATTCTGTAAGGAATGTCTCTGGAATTCTGATCAGGATTGCAGTAAATTTTTAGATTAATTTTAATAGAATTAACATTTTGATTATACTTGTAGGGACATGTTTTGAGAAAACCTTTGTGGATGCAGGGACATGCTCTGAGAAGACATCACTTGTCTCTTGTAGGAGATAGTAGAAGCCTTACAACTTTTCCTTTCCTTAAGCCTTCCTGCAGGCAGAGCATTAGGTGGAATTTACAGGGGCTGGGAGGACACTTGCAGAACTTGGGAAACATCAAGACCTCACTACATAAAGACTAAACCTTACTTCGCTTCAAGTAATCTCTACAGCTTATCACCTGTCTGATGTATGTAGTTCCCACATCTGCAGATAGGCTTCACTTCACTGGATAAATAATTTACAGGAAATGTCTTTGCTTTTGGCCTAACCAAGAGATACACATGGCACCAGCATATCTAAATCTTCAAGGATGAGAAGACCAATATCACTTGTCTCTGTAAAATATCAACTATACCTATGGAATGTCATGAAATGCATGTATGTCGTGTTGCTTTGTCTTATAAATAAAGATGCTCAGTTTATCTGGGTGGCACAGGCTCAGCAGGCTTAGGCTGCCTGTCTGTCCACTGCTACTCTGTCTTTGTGTCTCTTTTTTTGTTTCCTCATAGGTTGAGTTCAGTTGGCCAGCAGATGCAGACAATACTAATTTATAAAATCTAAGAATATCAGATGTCCTTCCACATTTTTGAGTCATTTGCTATTTCTTTTTTTAATCTATTCATAGTTTTCTTTGTAGAGGCTTTCACTTAATTGACTAGGTTTATTCCTAGGTATTTTATAATTTCTGTGGCTATTGTAAATGGGTTGCTTTTTCTGATTCTACCTCAGTTGGTTTATAGTTAGTATATCAAAATGCTATAGAATTTTGTATGTTGTTTTTGTTTCCTACCAGTTTACTCTATTCATTTATCCCTTTCAGTTTTATCATGGGTTGTTTTGGATTTTTCCACATATTATCATGTCATCTCCAAGTAGAGATAATTTCTCTTCTTTCCTTGTATTTTTTTTTACCTTTCTGTCTGTGAATATGATGCATTACATTTATGGTTTTGCATATATTGAAACATCCTTGCATCCCTGGAATAAAGCCTACCTGGTCATGATGTATAATCTCTTTAATAAGCCATTGGATGTGATTTATTTAGTATCTTATTGAGAAATGTTGCCTCTGTCTTCATCAAAGATATTGGTCTGTAGTTTTCTTTTTGTGATGTCCTTGTCTGCTTTTAGAATGAGGATGAAGGACATTTCATATAATGAATTTAGGAGGATTTCTTCCTTTTGGGTCTTTAAAAATAGTTTGAGTAGAATTGGGGTTAGCTCTTCTTTTTTAAAAATATATTTATTGGAGTTGCGGCATGGTGAGTGAAGCCTAACAGCCAGGGGATACCAAGTGTCCGATGCTGGTGTAGATGCCTGCAGGGCCAGTGGGCAGGACGTTAGTAACCAGAAGAGCCACGATGATCAGGATAGTTCCCGAGACCCCGGGTACAAATGAGTATCGGGGAGGTGGAGGGCTGATGACTCCAAGACCAAATGTACCACAGCTTGTAATACAGCTTTGATTAAAGATGACTTCCTTGTTTGCTCAAGAAATTCACCTTTCTGGGAACCAGCAGTTAGCGTAATGGCTATGTCGCTGGACTCCCACGTAGTCGACTGCCGGTTCACATCCCAGACCCTGTGGCTTAAAACTCACGCCGGGCGCATGTGCGTGCATGCCCAAGATCCCGAGAGGAGAATGGAGGAGAAGGGATTGCGGCGTGACTATCTCCCCTGGGGGTGATTTCTTGCTTTCTGTCTCTATGTCTCTCTCTGTCTGTCTGGCGAGTACACACACCCTATAGCAAAAATCTCTCCAAAAAAAAAAAAAAAAAAAAAAGAAATTCACCTTTCTAAAAGAAATGAAGAAATAGTATCATAAAGATTAATGTTACCTCTACAAATGGAGACTAAATTTGGAGATCAAAACACAGAAAGGGCATCTCAGCTGCAAGCAGCTGAGACTGCTTTTAAAAGGAACTCTAGTCTTTTAAAAGATATCGAAGCAGCAGCAAAGTCTCTACAGACCAAGATTCACCCACTTCCATGCCAGGTGGTTTCTCTTGAGACTCATTACTGGGCATCAGTAGAATAATACATTCCCAAATGGGAACAGTTTCTTTTAGGAAGAGCACCATACCCTTCTGATGTTGAAAACCAAAGTGAAGCAGAAAATACCATTCAAAATGAGGCCCAGTGATAACTTCTTCACATGCTAGTTCAAAATACCTGTTTAATAAATTGGAATATTAAAGAGTATGTAGATAATTACGGAGACTGTAGGAATTGAATATGCCCATATTGTTCTATTACCTCCTAAATGACACAAGAGACATGAAAAATCTACTGGGCAGCCTCAGGTTATCACTTACTATTTCAAAGTCAAGAACTTGTTAAACTGGACTGTTTATTAAATAAATTTCTAAGTCAATATCTTATCTGCTGTGTAAACCAATCACATACAGTCATTCCCATTTAAACAGTTACATTGGTTCTGATTTTTTTAAAGCATCCTAGAATTTTGACTTCTCAATTATTTGGTTATGGGGGATCATGTACAGGATCTAGGTAATTGTTTGCTTACCCTTCTGGTTTCTTTTAACAAATTAAAAGATAGTGATACTTAGCTGTTTTAATATGCTAATACTCATCAGAAAAGAAATGGATAGGATTTTGTACCTCACTGGAAAATCAAACCTCTGAAAGTTTTGAAGATGGAAAGAACTGAACTATAAAGTATGCAATAAGTAGGTGCTTTCAGGAATACTCAGACTTGGTTTGGCAAGTGGAGACCTAGCAGGGCTAGGAGTGATTACTGGATTTTGACTTGGGTATTTAAGGATTGCCAGTCCTAGCAATGCAAATAACCTCTCTCTCAACTTTTCAAGGATTTTTCCCATATTTTTTTTTGGAGAGGTTTTTGGTATAGGCCACGTGCGCTCACCAGAAAGAGACAGAAATCGAGAAATCACCCCCCCCCCCCGGGGGGGATGGCTGTGACACCATCCCTTCTCCTCTGTTCAACTTTAAACTTGCCCTTTCCTCATTCTTCTGTTTTCATTATTTCTGAAAAAGCTGTCTTATCAGAAAGCTTTGGGTCACAACCCTAAAAAGCTCCAAAATTCCTCACTCCACCACAGTTTGCGAACTAGGAAAAAAAAAATTATATTCTTACTACAGAGGTAGCCTCTGCTATTAAAAGATGTCTGTGGTATATGATGAAATGTGTTCCATTTTAAACTGGTTTGTGTTTTTAAAAAACAGTAGGACAAACTAAAACCACACACCAATAACAACACTGTATTGAAAGGTCCATTGTGCTGATAAGTTCCTTTAAACTACTATCTTGGAGCTATCCTGTTGAGTGGGGTTGGTGTGGGTAACAATAATGTTGTTTTCATAATATGTGCTGGCAGATTAGCACACTTCTCGATAGTGTTAACAGTTGTAATTAAGGAATAAACAGTGCAGGGTGTCAGTCCGATGACAATTTCATCTATAGTGTCACAATACAAAATGTCACAACATATTAGAACTGTTATATAACTATAAAAAAGTATCAGCTTAAAAGCTGAAAGCCTTAAAAAGAAAAGGAGAGAGGGACGAGAAAGGAAGAAGAAAGAAAACTGGCATAACAACCAGTACAATTTTATACCTTCTCAAGAATGTTCTGTCATGAAAATAAATTGATAATTTTTTTTTTTTTTTTTTTTTTTATCCTGTTACATGGCAGTTTGGGTTCTAGCCATCCAGTTGATGTAGCAAGAAAATGCGGGGTGTTTGTTTTTTGTGTTTTTTTCTTAGCAGCTTTGAATTGGTAAACAGAATTAGATACTGTAGAAAGGAACATGAGGAAGTTGTTTTTTTTTTTTTAACATCCAATCTTTCTTAGCATATGTACATAAGAAGGTGAATGAAGGATGTGAAACTTATTTCTCTGTAGTCAAGTGGAAAAAAAAAGGCCTAAACATTTGTAAGATGGTAAAATATTGTGTCAAGCAAGTAGGCACATTCCAAAATTAAACAGTGGTTGATACTTTAGCGTCCTCAAATATTTGAGTGTATACTTCCTTTGAGATCTGTAAATTAAATCACCAGTAGATTAGATTAAAATACAAAATGAATGGCAAAAGAACCATCTCAGAAAAGATTGGAGGTTTTTTCTCTCTTAAATTGACTACTTTACTAAATTGTTTTTTTCTTCCTTTTGAAATGCGTAAATTGAATACACCCCTGGATTACGATTTAGGGCTGCGGGAAGGTATTCCCAGGCTTCAACTGTATCATTTTTTCTATTTTAGTTAATACCTCCAAAACTCCCAAAGATAACTTTATTCCCAGCCCCTATAGAGCTCCTTCCCACCACTGCCTTGCAGACTGCAACAGATTGCACCACATGGTGTCTGTTAAAAAAAAGAAATCCCATAGGGACCTGGATATTCCATTAAAAGGCTTTATTCTCCTCATGGCAAATAAGCTTTACTTTACATAGGAATTTCCAAAGATTGTTTTCTGTGAGGAAGGGAGGGATACCATATATAATGTATATTTTTTCTACATCAAGAAATCAGACAAGGATAAAGAAATGTCACCTCTTCATACCTTTCTCTCCTAAGTCAGTGTCCTTACCAAATGCTACCTTGTACCCACTATTCTCATGAAAACTAAAAATTTCTAATTGTTTTTAGGATAATGAAATGATCAAAATAAAAGTCATTCCAAAAATTGAGAGTTTTTTATTTTCAAAGCCTTTTTTGGATTGTTGGCAATTGCATAAATACTCAAAGTGAATTTTCTGATGAAACACTTATGGTATACGAAATTATTAAACTGTATAATGCTAACATGAAAAATATTTATTTATTTACAATTATTTGGTTTTTATTTATTCATTTATTTTAATTTGACCAGAGAGAGGGATAGTGAGAAGGAAGCCACCAGGTCTGGGACTCAAACCATGTTCAGCTAAGTGGGAATGTCCAGCACTTTAACCACCATGTCACCTACTTTTCCAGGGTTAGCTCTTTAAAAATTTTGTAGAATTCAAGCATAAAGCCATCAGGGCCTGGGTGTTTCTTTGTTGGGAGACTACTTAGTACTAATTCAATCTCTTTTCTTGTTATGGGCATATTCAGGTTTTCTATGTGTTTCTGATTCAATCTTAGTAGATTACATATGTTCAGAAATTTGTCCATCTCATCCAGATTCTCTTGTTTGTTGGCATATAGTTGTTTATAACATTCAGTAATGTTCTGTTGCATTTCTGTTATGTCTCTTATAATATTGCCTGTTTTATTGCTGATTTGATTAATCTGGCTCCTTTCTCTCTTCATCTTAATTAGTCAAGTTAACAGTGTGTCAATTTGTTTATCTTATCAAAGAACTGGCTTTTGGTTTCATGTATTTTCTCTATAATTTGTTTATTCTCTATTTCATTTATTCCTGCTCCAATTTTTTAAAAATTGTTTTATGTACCATTATAGTTATTTTCAATTTGACCAGAGTGAGACACACACACAGAGATAGTGAGAGAAAGTCTCCAGGTCTGAGAATCAAACCATGGTCAGCCTTGTGGGTGTGGATGGCCCCTCTACTCTAATTTTTATGACTTCTTTTCTTGTGCTATTTGTATTGTTTCTTTTTTTTTTCCTGTTTCCTGAGTTGTATTGTTAGAGTGCCTATTTAATATCTTCCATTTTTTTCTTGTGAACATCAATTGCAATAAACTTGCCTCATGTGACTGCTTTCATTGTGTCCCATAGGTTAAAAAATTTATGTATTTATTATTATTAGCTTCAATAAATCTTTTAATTTCAGTCTTAATTTCTTCAGTGGTTGTGATGTCATTCTGGAGTAGGTTGTTTTGTTTCCATGTATTTGTGTATTTTCAAGTTTTTCCCCCTGCAGTTTGTTTCAAGTTTAATTAATATGAAAGATTTAATGCTAAGTGAAGCATGCCACACCATGAAAGAAAGGCATTATATATACCAAATGTCTGTACATTTTAGCAGAAACTTAAATACTGGAAAGTATAAAACCAGGGAAAACAACTGTGGATATTAGAAACAGTGTGGGAGATGGACAATGGGTGGGGTGGGAAGGAGGGAATCAAGGGGGAAAATAGGAAAACATTTAGTAGACACAAAACTGAAAAATTATCTATTTATGATAATGTGCATCATAGTATATTTGATCAGACCAATGTGCAGTATATTAATCTCTGGAAAGTCTATTTTGTATTCTGTAAAGATGTACAATAATTATATGTAAGAAAATAAATAAAATTTTAAAAAGGGAAAAAAATTAGAAGAATATTGGTAAAGTCTAAGATAATTTGTATTTTTAAGAGATAATGTTTCTGGGAGACTCTTATGGTCCTGGAAATATTTTTAAAATAAAAAAAGGCCAAGCCTTGCTTATTTGTTATCAGAAATCTTTTTTCTAGAATATACACTTAAATGTTATAGATGTCTAGTATTTACAAAATAGTTAACTTGAAAACACTATTAAGAAACCTCATATGAACATTACTTTTAGAATACTTATGATTGGATGATCTTGTGGGACATTCAGTTTCTTTTTAGCCCAACAATTCAAACAGGATATAAAACCTTGAGTTTTCCAAATAATGGTAAAAATGTAAATCTATGGACAAGCATGTGGTATCATGGTTAAGGTGCTAGATTCCAACATGACTTAACCACAATTTGGGTCTTGGACCTAGAGGCTTGGAAATCACACCAGGCATGTGTGTATGTGTGTGCCTGAAATCTCAGGAGGAGAATGGAGGAGAAGGGATTATACAGTGTGGCCATCCCCCTGAGGGGTGATTTTTCACTTTTCTTTTTCTTTATCTTCTTTCTCTCTCTCTTTCTCTGGTGAGCACACACATCCTATGACCTCCCCCCCAAAAAAATTAAATAAATAAAATTTGAAAAAAATTAAATCTAATACCTATTAAGAATAATTCATTCAATAAATGAACCCTTATAATAATGTGCTTTCTCTCTCTCTCTCTCTCTCTCTCTCTCTCTCTCTCTCTCTCTAAGTTCTTTGCTATAGAGTGTGTGTACTTTTCTGAGAGAGAAAGTGACAAATTTCTTCCCAGGGAAGATGGGTATACCATAATCCCTTCTTTATTATCCTCTAGGTATTTGGGGCATAAATGTCACACACAAGGCCTGATGTAGTTTCCCAGCCGCTGGGTCAAGGACTCAAACTGCACAGTTGACCATGTCAGATCAAGCACCTTAACCACCATACCACCTGCTAGTCCATGTGCTTTTCTCTCTCTCTCTCTGTCTCTCTCTCTCTGTCTCTTTACTCTCTCTCTGTCTCTTTAGTTTTATGGCCATGAGGTGCATGCACTCATCAAATAGATTGAGAGAGAAACACAGTGAGAGAGAAAATGAGAAATCATTCCTCAGAGGGGATGGCTGTGCCACAATCCCTTTTTCTTCAATCTCCTCTCAGGATTTTTGGGCATGTGTGCATATGCCTGTCATGATTCTCAAGACGCCAGGTTCAGACCTTGAGTTAGCCATATTGGAATCTAGCACCTTAACCACCAGCCACCTGCTAGCCCTGTGCTTTTCATTTTTTACAGAAGAAATACATTAGAATTCTGTGAAAGTAAATAAAGGAGTAGTTGTGGAGAAATCTTCAGTAAGATTCTAGATCATATTGTGAGGGAAACACTTCTGTTTAGACTGTAAAAACACATAAATGAGGACTAGCAGTTGGCGTAAAGGCTATGTCGCTGGACTTCCATGCAGTCGACAGCAGTTTGAGTCTCAGGCTTATTAAGATATAAATGAATATAGGCCTGGCACATCTGAAGACAACTGGTGAGCAAGGGGGCACCCTGCCCCCACTGCTTCCCTTCCAGACCCCCAGTCCAAGAGCCACCCAGACTCCTAGACAGACCACATTACTAAAAACAACAGAACAGAGACTTCAGCCGATGTCAATTCCCAACAAAAGGGAGAGACACTCCGAGCCAGTGAAACATTCGTCTAACAGCCTCCAGTATGAATAAACAAGGAAATATATCTCCAACAAAGGTACAGAGTAACTCCCCTCCATCTTCAGGGATAATGGATGATGTTACCAAGATGTCAGACAAAGAATTTTGAACATTTATGGTGAACAAATTCTTCGAATTGGAACAGAAAAGAGACAATGAACTACAGGAGATGAGAAAGTCATTCCAAGATATGAAAGAAGAAATGGACACTCTGGGAAAGAACCAGATGGAGTTATTAGAGATAAAGTCTGGAATAGAGGAAATCAAAAACTCCCTTGAAAGTATTAAAAGTCAATTAGACCATGCTGAAGATCAAATCTCTGATGTAGAATATAAAACCTCTGACCTAGAAAGAACCACCAAAAAGATAGAGAAAATAACAAAAAAAAAACAAGAGGATAATAAATGAGAAATAGTAGATTCCATAAGATGCCCAAATATCAGAATAATTGGTATCACAGAAGGTGAAGAAACCAATAACAGCATGGAAAATCTATTCCATCAAATCCTGGAAGAAAATTTCCCGAGTATAGAGAGACACTCAAGTATGTAGACACAAGAAATACAAAGGACCCCAGCTAGAATCAACACCAGAAGATCTTCACCAAGGCACATCTTAGCCAGACTATCCAAGACCACAGATAAAGACATGATACTAAAACTAGCAAGAGAGAAACGAGAAGTGACATACCAAGGTCATCCCATCAGGCTAACTCTGGGCCTCTCAACGGAAACAATGCAAGCAAGGAAAGAATGGGAAGATGTATTGAAAGTGCTAAGAGAGAAACAGTTTCAACCAAGATTATTGTATCCTGCAAGATTATCCTTCATATGGGAAAAGAAGATTAAAATCTTCTCAGACAAACAAGACCTGAAAGAATTTACCAGCACCAGACCAGCTTTTTTTTTTAATTATTCTATTTTATTTTATTTATTCATTCATTTTATTTATTTTTTTTTTAGTTTGACCAGAGAGAGACAGAGGGTGAGAGTGAGAGAGAGAGAGGAATTGAGAAAGCAAGCCACCAGATTCAGGACTCGAACCCTGGTTGGCCATGTGGGAGTGTCCAGAGCCCCAACCACCACGCCACCTGCTGGTCCCCCAGACCAGCTTTTCAAGAAACCCTGAAGAAAGTACTGTTCCAGGAAAAGTAAAGAGCTAACAGACAGAAACAAAGGAATAAAAGGCTTCTGTGACAATGGCCAACTTAAACGTCGGGACAGATCCAGTTACATCGATAATAACATTGAATGTGAACGGATTAAATTCCCCAATCAAGAGATACAGACTGACTGAATGGATAAAAAATCAGAGACCCTCTATCTGTTGCCTACAGGAAACCCACCTCATCGGTAAAGACATACATAGACTGAAAGTGAAGGGTTGGAAAAAGGTTTTCCATGCAATAGGGAACCAAAAAAAAGCTGGAGTTGTGATACTAATTTCTGACAAAATAGCCTTTAAAACAAAAACTGTTCGAAGAGACAAAGAAGGGCACTATATTGTAGTAAAAGGATCAATAGATCAAGAAGATATAACTCTTATAAATATCTATGAGCCCAACACAGGAGCACCCAAATATGTGAAGGAAAGACTGTTAGATCTGAAAGGGGAGATAGACTGCAATACACTAATTGTTGGAGACCTCAACACTGCACTATCCTCTCGGGAGATCATCTAGACAAAAAATAGATAAAGAGATAAAGGATCTGAATGATACCATAAATGAAATGGACTTAACAGACATCTATAGAACTTTCCATCCAAAAACCATGAGATACACTTTTTTCTCACCCCGACATGGAATCTTTTCGAAGATTGACCACATCATAGGGCACAAAGCAAGCCTCTACAGATTCAAAGGCATAGAAACTATTCCCAGCATCTTCACTGACCATGATGGAATTAAACTTGAGTTTAATTTCAAGAGAAAGCCTTAAGAATACTCACATATATGGAAACTAAATACCTTATTACTGAATGACTCCACAACTACTGATGAAATAAAGTCCGAAATCAAAAGATTCATGGAAGCTAATGACAATGAGGACACAAGTTTCCATAATCTTTGGGACACTGCAAAAGGAGTCATAAGAGGGTAGTTTATAGCAATTAGTGCTCACAAGAGGAAGATGGAAAGAAGGTAAATGGATCACTTAACATCATGCCTCAGAGAATTGGAGAAGCAACAGCAAAATGATCCAAAAAACTCCAGGAGAAAGGAAAAAATAAAGATCCGAGCATAAATAAATGAAATAGAAAATAAGTGAACTATACAGAAATAAATGAAAGTAAAAACTGGTTCTTTGAAAAGATAAACAAAATTGATACACCACTAGCAAGACTTATTAAGAAGAAGAGAGAAAGGAACCAGGTGAATCAAATCTGCAATGAAGCAGGAAATCTAAAAACAAAGCAGAAATACAGAACATAATTAGAGAATATTATGAACAACTATATGCAAAGAAATAAGACAATCTGGATGAGATGAACAAATTCCTGGACATGTATAATCTACCAAGATTGAGCCAGGAGGATATAGAAAGCCTAAATAGGCACATAACAAGCAAGGAGATTGAATCAGTAATAAACAACCTTCCAACAAAGAAAAGCCCTGGCCCAGATAGATTCACCTCTGAGTTCTATAAAACTTTCAAAAAAGAGCTAACCCCCATTCTGCTCAAGTCATTTCTAAAGATCCAAAAGGGTGAATCTCTCCCAAATTCATTCTATGAAGCCTCCATCATCCTTATCCTCAAAACAGATAAGGACAGGACAAGGAAGGAAAACTATAGACCAATATCTCTGATGAATATAGATGCAAAGATTCTCAACAAGATACTAGCAAACCGTATCCAACAACTTATAAAAAAGATTATACAACATGATCAGGTAGGCTTTATTCCAGGAATGCAAGGTTGATTCAACATATGCAAAACCATAAATGTAAAACACCATATTAACAGGAAAAAAGACAAAAACCATATGGTCATATAGATTGATGCAGAAAAAGCATTTGATACTATACAACATCCCTTTATGATCAAGACACTCAGCAAAATTGGCATAAAAGAGTCATTTTTCAACACAATAAAAGCTATCTATGAAAAACCCATCGCGAATATCATCCTGAATGGAGAAAAGCTGAAAGCTTTTCCACTAAAAATGGGTACAAAACAAGGATGCCCACTTTCTCCACTCCTTTTTAACATAGTACTGGAAGTCCTCGCCAACACAATTAGAAAAGAGGAAAAAATTAAAGGCATTCAAATAGGAAAAGAAGAGGTGAAACTCTCTCTATTCGCAGATGACATGATTGTATACATAGAAGACCCAATGATTTCCATGAAGAAATTTCTGGACGTAATGCACGAATTCAGTAAAGTTGTATACAAAATTAATATACAGAAGTCTATAGCATTTCTATATACAAACAACAGACAGATGGAGATGGAACTGAAAAAAGTTATTCCATTTACCATAGCCACAAAAAGTATAAGATACTTAGGGATAAATCTAACCAAAGAAGTTAAAGACCTCCACAAGAAAAACTATGAGAAGCTAAAAAAAGAAATTGAAAATGACACAAAAAAGTGGAAGGACATCCCATGTTCCTGGATTGGAAGAATTAATATAACCAAAATGGCAATTCTACCCAAATCAATCTACCTATTTAATGCAATGCCAATCAAAGTATCAGACACATTCTTCACAGATTTAGAAAACACAATCATAAATTCATCTGGAAAAATAAAAGACCTCACACTGCAAAAACGATTCTACAAAAGAAGAGTGGAGTGGGCGGCATCTCACTCCCTGACCCAAAAATATACTACAAAGCTGTGGTAATCAAAACAGCATGGTATTGGCACAGGAACAGACATGTGGACCAATGGAACAGAATCGAGTTCACAGGAATAAATCCCCAATCATTCAGTCAACTGATTTTTGACAAGGGGTACCAGTCAATCCAGTGGGAAAAGGAAATCCTCTTCAGCAAATGGTGCTGGAAAAACTGGATTTCCACTTGTAGAAAGATGAATCTGAACCCCTACCTCTCACCGTTGACAAAAATCAAGTCTAGGTGGATCAAGGATCTAAATCTAAGACTCCAAACTATTAAACTGCTTCTAGAAAACACTGGGGAAACTCTGGGAGACATTGGGGTAGGGAAAGACTTCTTACATAAGACCCCCCATAGCACAGTTGATAATCCCCATAATACACAAGTGGGATTACATCAGACTAAGAAGTTTCTGCATGGCAAAAGACACAGTAATTAGTGTGAATCGATAGCCGTCAGAATGGGAAAATATTTTTGTAAACTATGCATCAGATAAGGTATTGATAACCAGAATACATAAGGAACTAAAGAAGATGTTTGGAAAAAAGATGATGAACCCTATTAAAAGATGGGAGAAGGAATTGCAAAGAACACTCACTAAAGATGACATATGAATAGCCAGAAGGCATATAAGAAAATGCTCAACATCCCTCATCGTAAGGGAAATGCAGATCAAAACAACGAGATACCACCTAACCCCAGTCAGAATGGCGAAGATTAAAAAAACAAAGAATGATAAGTGTTCGCGGGGATGTGGTGAAAGGGGAACTCTCTTACACTGCTGGTGGGAATGTAAATTAGTCCAACCACTGTGGAGAACAATTTGGAGATTCCTCAAAAATCTACAAATAGAACTGCCATATGATCCAGCAATTCCATTTCTTGGCATCTACCCTAAGGACAGAAGAATTTTTCATTGGAAAAGTGCTTGCACATCAATGATTATTGCAGCACTTTTCACGATTGCTAAGACATGGAACCAACCCAAATGCCCCCGTATGGATGAATGGATTGAAAAACTGTGGCACATATACTCTATGGAATACTATTTAGCCATTAAGAACGACTAAATCCTGGCTTTTGACAGAAAGTGGAAGAATATGGAAGATTTACTGCTGAGTGAAGCAAGCCAGACTATGAAGGAGAGACACTGTATGTCCCCACTTAATATATACCGAATGTCCACACTCTATAACTGAAACTGATGGGCTAAAGGATGTACAAACACAAGAGGTGGATGTGAATGCCAGATGTGGTGTGTGTGGAGGAGTGGGGCCTGGGGAAGAACATTTGGAGGAGGGATATGAAGACAGCATTGTCGAGACAGGGAGGTAGTGTTGTTATATTTTGATCAACTCGACTGGGGAGAAATGTTCATATATTAAAATGATCACCTTGTAAGCTAAATAATGTGATTGAATGTATTAAGAAATGTAAGTAAAAAAACAGGTAAAAAATAAATTAATTAATTAAAAAGATATAAATGAATATATAGACTTTATACACATTGCATTCATGTTTTTTTTTTGAAAGTGGTTTTTGTTTTGTTTTGTTTGTTTGTTTGTTTGCTATAGGGCACATGCGCTCACCAGAATGACAGAGAGACAGAAAGTGAGAAATCACCCCCCAAGGGGGGATGGCCATGCCACAATCCCTTCTCTTTCTTTTTCCTCTCAGGATCTTGGACACATATGCACACGCACCTGGTGTGAGTTTAAGCCACTGGGTCCAGGACTCATAACCAGAACATACAGGGAACTCAAGCAGTTAACCTGAAAAAGAAAAAAAAAAACAAAAAAAAACAAACAAAAAAAAACACCCTAATTAAAGGAAGGACCAATAAGCCTAACAGATAATTCTTTTAGAAAGACATAAAAACAGCTAAGAAGCATATGAAAAAAATGCTCAACATCCATTATCATAAGGGAGATGCAAATCAAAACCATAATTGCATACCACCTAACCCCTTAACAGTGGATAAAACTTTTAAAATGAAGAATGGTTAGTGCTGGCCAGGCTGTGGAGAAAAGGGAATTCTCCTACACTGTTGGTGAGAATGCAAATTCATACAGCCATGGGACACTCTTATCAGCCAGGATTTCTTTAGGCTGAAATGATCCCCTTAGGAGCTACAGAAAGCCAGATCTGTCTGGGATTTTTAAGTGCTGAACATAGCAGACCTGCTGAGTCAGTATTTACATCATAACTTTTTATTTCTTTCAGATAAATGCCAGGAAGTTGAGATGCTGGATATTACAGTTCTTCCACGTTTTTTATTTTGTATGTATGTGTGTTTGGTTCTTGAAACAGCCATACTGTAACAGTTTATATTACCCCCACTGACATGTGAATATCCATAACCTCAGCAACATTTGATGTTGCTCTGAAACTTTATGCATCAAATTTATGCACCTACACATATATTCCTGTCCCACACCAGTGTCATTCTACCACTTCTATTCCATTTTATAAATGTACAATTAACTATAGCATAGCTTCTAGTATAGTTCTAATTCCTCAATAAAAATCACCAGAAAGATACTTCTACATTGCTGAAAGAAACCAGAATATTACACCAACACATTTCATGGGGGAGGAAGCCTACAGACACTCCATATTTATTGCTTTGTAAGAATTGAAAAACAGTCCTGAGAACTAGCCATTTCAGGGGAAACAGAAAAATGAAGGTTTTCCACTGATAATTCAGCCTCCAGCCCTCAAACTCACGTGGTAGGAAGAAGACTTTCCAGCCTCCTGTCTCTGTATCTGTCTTTCTCTCTCTCTACCTCTATCACTGTCTCTGTCTTCTCATTTTTTTTGTAAACTTTCCTTTTTAAAATTTTTAAGACAAATCGTTTTCTGGTCCCTCCTTTCCCTTTATCTTGTTAATAATCCCCTCTTCCCTTCTCAACAGGAGATGCAAGGGAACAGTCTTTCTTGAAGACACCTTCATGGCTCCTGAGAACTAGCCATTTCATGCAAGTGTGCCACACAGTTTTCTAATTATTGTTTTTTTTTTTAATTTTTTAAAAAAATAATATTCTTTAGTGTTTTTTTAGTTTTTCTCTGACTTTTTTATTCTCTTTTTCTCTGTTTCTTGGTTGTTTTTTGTTTTGTTTTGTTTCTGTTGTTTCTCTCTCTCTGTTTCCTTTTCTGAATGTTCCTCGATGCTCAGATTGAACTTCAAGTTTGGGAAGAAACACATCATCCATCAGATGACAATAAATCACTGCAGGGCCACAAAAAATATGGGAAAGCAGGAAAATACCTCTCCTCCAAGGGAAAGGAATAACTCCTCTTAATCCATAGACAGTTCAATGGAAACCATGGAAATGTCTGATAAAGAATTTAGAACATTCATAATGGCGAAGCTAACAGAGATGGAAGAGAAGAGAGACAATGAACTGCAGAAGAGTCAGGAGAAAGGAGTTGGCAAGTTCTAGGAGGTGAGGAAATTCATGCAAGATCTAAAAGAGGAATTACACACTTTACAAAAGAATCAGATGGAACTGTTAGAGATGAAGGCTATAATACAGGAAGTCAAAATCTCCCTTGAAAGTATTAAAAGCAGACTAGATCATACAGAAAATATAATCTCAGATATAGAAGAAAAAATTGCTGGCCTAGAAAAATCCACCATGAAGACTAAGAAAATTGCCCCAAAATTTGATAATAATATATGAGAAATACTAGATACCATCAAACGTCCAAACATCTGGATAATAGGCATCCCAGAAGGTGAAGAGACTCATAAGGGCATTGATAATCTATTCCATGAACTCCTGCAAGAAAACGTTCCAAACCTAGAGAGGCACTCAAAGATTCAGTACCCAAAAATACAAAGGACCCCAAATAAAATCAACCCAAGAAGATCTTCTCCAAGACACATTATAGCCAGACTGACCAAAACCACAGACAAAGACAAGATACTAAGATTGGCAAGAGAAAAGCAGCAAGTTACCTACAAAGGATATTTCATCAGACTAACAGCCAACCTCTCATTGGAAACAATGTGAGTGAGGAAAGAATGGGAAAATATATTCAAAGTGTTAAGGGAAAAGCAATTTCAACCGAGAATACTATATCCAGCAGATTACCCTTCATATGGGAAGAAAATACCAGAACATTCTCAGATAAACAAAACCTGAAAGACTTTACCATCACCAGACCATATCTCCAAGAAGTTCTCAAGGAAGTGCTATGTCAGGAAAATTAAATGCAGACACACAGAAATGAGTTCAAAAACTAAGAAAATGGCCAACTTAATTGTAGGGACAAGTCTGGAGTTGAATATTATATCCTAGAATTCTATTGGGAAGATCAAAACCACAACAGAAGACAGATTAAGTACATGAGACTGAACTGGTAAATAGTATTCTGAGTCTTTTGACTAAAATATTGCTGCTTTTCTTCTAGGCTTTGTTGTCCAGTTTTAAGGATTTTTGTCCTGTCTTGAGCTGTCAATAGGTTCATGTACCTACTATTTGAACAGAATACTAACGTGTTTCTAGGCTTTACGTTTCAAGGAAATTTCCTTACCAGTTCAAAACTGCTTTTCTTGAAATTACCAGCTGAACTTGCTAAGATTACTTATGAAATTGTGTGATCAACAAAATGTGGGGGGAAAAGGAATTGAAGACAACAGTAAACAGCAGAGATAGTATGATAAGAGGGTGGAAAAGGGCAGAGTGTCAGACAATGGGTATATATATATATATATATATATATATATATACACACACACACATATTTCTAGTTTTATAGATATAGATATAGACACAGATATAGATATAGTTATTGATGATAACATGTATGATTAAGCCACTATGCAGTTTATTCTAGATGGGAAACCACATTTGGTGCATTGTGACAATGCTTAGGGGATGAAAGTAAATTAATTAATTTAAAAAAAGTTTCAAAAGGAAAATACCACAAAAACTGTTTTTATTGAAATTTTTAAAAAACGTGTATTTGATGACTGCAGTAAGCTACATAGCCCCAGCTAGGTGCTACTTTATAGTATTTTCATTCTACTCACTGAGGTTTATGCCTAAATTCAGACTTGTGTTCATGAATATGTATATACCAGCTGTGCTTGCTATTGGAAATATTTAGACTAATTTAGTTCATTAGCAAACCAACTAAACAGGGGAAAAGGCATAGAAAGCAACCATGGATACCAGAGACTATGTGGGAGGAGGGTGGGACACAACAGAGGATGAGGGATAGAGAATCAAGGATGGAAAAAACAAGCAAAATATACAGGAAATAAGAAATGGAAAATTATTTGTTGATAACACATATGTTGATTTGCTTGATTGAGTCAATATACAGTGTATTCTGGATGGGAAATCTCATTTTGTATGTTGTAATGATGTATAGTGAATGAATGTAAATAAATTTAAATTAAAAAAAGAATTAAAAATAAACAAAAAAGGATAGACACTGGAAAATCACTTTTTAAAATTTCACAATCACCAATTTGAAGCAAAATACTTATGTTTATGTTAGATGAATTATCACCTTAACACATAACTACAGATGAATACTCCTGGATTTCACATAAACCATTACTTAATGATGAATACTGCAAAATGAAAGGTGACACACACATGAACTCAAATGACAAGAAAAAACTCTGTAAGATCAACCTTCGATGAGTTCCTTTTCCAATAATCTATCAAGAGCAGTAAAGTGCAATATTCATTTAACAAAACAAGAATCCAATGAAAAGAAATCAGATAACTATATTCCTCTAGAGACATTTGTTCCCCACTTAACAAAGACACTTGACATTACTGAAATGGGCAGTTAATTCAGGTACTGCCCTGAGGAAATGTTGCCTTCCTTAAATTAGATGAGAAGTGATCAAGTTCAATTTCATTCTTCTAAGTAAGCCTGAAACATACATGGATATATCATAAGTTCTCTATTTTTGGCTGATGTTATGACCAAAAAAGAAAAGATAATGTCAATTTCCATGAAGAACTGGCTGAGTTGAGTAGTCAAGGACACTCATTCAGTACAGTATATTCCTTGATGACTATAGAATGTATATAAAATTATAGGCAAATTAACCTTTCATTTAGTTTCAAATATTAATGTTCACTCCTCTTCTTGTCTTTTCTGCTCTTTCCCAAAGTCTTAGATAATTAATCAGGTGAATCTGTGCAGTTCTTCTCTACTACTAATGCCTCTGGCACAGTTGTTGATATATTTAAAATGATCTGATTCTAGCAGAATCCCTCTATTCCAGCGTGATACCACCACCATGATATTCCTCACATTCAAAATCACCATAAGATTCAGAAGTTACCCACCAGTTGTTGTTTCCCCATCATCCTCACAGTCCTACAAGAAGGTCTGTTTATCTTCACAATATATTCTGTAGGCATAGATGTTGCGGGTGGCACTAGTTATTTTCTTATTCTCATATAATTTGAAAATAATCATTTTAACCTGTTTGAGACAAAGTACTGGAGTCAAATATACCTCAAAAGTGCAACTTTGGTCTGTTATAGAAATGCCATGATCATCTAAGGTAATTCTTCTATTTCAAAACCCATCTCATGGGTTAAAGACATACATAGATTGACAGTGAAGGGCTGGAAAAAGATATTCCATGAAAATGGAAACCAAAAACCTGGGAGTCACTGTACTGATTTTGAACAAAACAGGCTTTAATACAAAAACCACAAGAAGAGACAAAGAAGGGCATTATATAGTAGTAAAAGGGCTAATTCCCTAAGAAGATATAAAGCTTATAAATATCTATGCACCCAATTCAGGAGCACTGAAATTTGTAGAGGAAAGATTGTTAGATCTAAAAGGAGAGATAGACTGTAACATACTAATTGTTGGAGATCTCACTCAACACCCCATTATCTCTTTTATACAGATCAATGAGACAAAAAATAAGCAAAGAGATTCAGGACCTAAATGATACCATAAATCACACTTGATAGACATCTACAGAACTTTTCACACACACAAAAAAACGCAAAATATACACTTTTTTCAGCACCACAAGGTACTTTCTTGAAGACTGACCACATGATAGAGCACAATTCCAGCCTTTACAGATTCAAAGGCATAAAAGCTTATCTGACCATGATAGAATTAAACTTGATATTAATCTCACAAGAAAACCTCAAAAATACACAAATACATGGAAACTAAATAACCTACTTCTGAATGACTTCATGACTACTGAAGAGATTAATACTGAAATAAAAAGATTCATAGAAACAAATGATAAAGAGTGCACAATATTCCATAATCTATGGTACACTGAAAAAACAGTCATAAAGAGAGAAGTTCATAGCAATTAGTGCACACAAGAAAAAGATGGAAAGGTGGCAAAAGGACAACCTAACATGCCTCAGGGAATTGAAAAAATAACAACGAAACATTTTTAAAAATCCCAGGAGAAAAATAATGAAGATTCGAGCAAAAATAAATGAAATAGAAAAAAAATAAGTTTAGTCTTAAATTTGTCTGTTATTTGCCGAAAGTTCAGTTGATTCAGTTGGCTTTGCTAGAATCTTTCATAAGGAGCTTTAGATTAGATTCTTTAAAAAGCCTCCCAAGGCTACTGAACCAAGTCAGAAATCTACCATTTGATTGTGCCTTTAAGTATCTGGACTTGGAAGTTTTGGGGCCCATCAGGAGTTAAAGTCTTTACTTACCTGCCAGGCAGAACTGTTTATGGTACAAGGCCATCTTTCCAAGAGCTTCTCTTGGCTTTTTTGAATCAACCTTAGCTCCTTAGTTTTCTGGTCATATCTTCAGATATGACATTCTGGACTAAGCCCTGGAAATAGCCAGTGTTTTCCGTGTCTGATGCAAGGCAATATTATTAAATTTATGACAGTAATCAAACTGCTACAAAACAATAATACTCACAAATACTTTCCAATTCTGTAGGGGTCAGAAAGGGATAAAAGTTTACTTCATTTTCATTTACCCAGTTTATTTGTTTTTAACCATTATTTTTGAGTGACTAATAAAAGACAAAGCTATTTATTTAAGGTGTTTTATTTTGAAGTAAAGCAAAACCAAACTATCCCTACATCAACTAGTCTCAGCTTATCTAAAGACTGTATTACCAGATGTAAGAAACTGCTCCAATATTTCCCAAGTTTTTCTGTAACCTATGGCATATGGCATCCAGTATGGCCATTTAGTACAGAGGGCACTTGGGCCCTGATTCATGTAGTAACAATTCTGAAGACATTTTGATTTATATTTAACAATTTTAAATCAGCTTTATCAAAGATATAACTAAAGTCACATGAACTTGGGTATATTTTATGTATGAGAACGCATTTAAGTCAATTTGGTACCACATACAAACATACACATAAACACAAAACATACCACACATATATGTACACACATATAGTAAAGAGTAAAAGAATTATAATTTTTATTTTAGAATTTTAGCCAAGAGATTGTAAAACTTGTTAGTTTTGTTAGGCCGACCAGCGCTATGCCGGGCCACCCAAAGTCCGGTCAGTTTACGACAGCCCCAAACAACCACAACAGTCGGTTCTTGATGTAAAGCACAAGAGGTTTTATTGCTGGCATGCCAGGGCCTCGCTCACAGTCTTGCCAGACTTGCGAGCAGAAGCCCCCAGCAAGGGAGCCTTTGGCATTATAAAGCCTGGGAAGGGGGGGTTTGGGGGTCTGGAATGAGGAAGTCAGATAAGGGACTTTTTACAGTTTGGGTTGCAGCGACCTCAAAGCTGCTAACCACTTACAAGAACATTTTGCAGACATTACAACAAAGTCAGCTCAGGGAGGAAGGGTATCTGGTAGGGGGTTTTGGGTTGTTTACCATAAGAATTGCTCAAGCTTTTGTACAGAAGCAGAAAAAGCAAAAAGTTAAGTTTTAACAGAGTATAAACGAGATGGCGGATTTTTTATTCTATCAGTTTTAAAGAGCAGTATGATTCAAACTGCATCATTGTACATGAAACAAGTTAGTTCATCTGCACTATAGCTAAAGTCTTCTGTCCAATTCTAAAGACAGATAAAGAAATTGTTTACTTTAAAGACACAAATAACACTGACCAAAATGGATACCAAGGGAACATAGTATTGTAGAAAATTCTTGTAATATTTTACTAAGTACGTAGATAGCATAGGAACTAGTTAACAAGTCCACTCACATTAGACATGTGACTGGTTCAAAGAATTCCTTGAATAACAGAGGCAGTTACTTCTTGTAGCAAAATACTATTTATTGTCAGTTTGTCTGGCTGAATCAGATATTTAAGATTGTTTCCTAAGGAAAGCATGTAAAGAAAACAAAAAGTAAAGAAAGCCAATTTCACACAGTAATCAGCATACAAGCACTCACTGTATAAAAGTAACACTTGGTACCCCTAAAATCCAAATGAGTTTAATGCAAAAGAGTATAGAGCTCCAGACCTGAGAGAAAACACATAAAAGAATAAGTCCTATAGAGTTAACTGAAGTTAGCAAGAGATTCAAAGAAAAGAATTCAGTCCACTGAAATGTGGCCACAAAAAAAAAGGATCCAAGAGAGAAACAGAGGCTTCAAAAGTGGATGGCTAATGTATCTGCTTATAATTAGGCTGCCTTGTCTACAAGGGCTCTTTAAGAACATTATTTTCATATCTATCATCATTAGTTTTTAGCCAGGCAAACAACAAACTTATCTGTTTTTGTCTCAATGAACAGGTTTCTTTTTTTCTGAATAAAATTTTAATTAAAACTTTCCTTTCTCTCCTATAGACAAGGCTAAATGTCCACACATACACGTGTGCACATACAAGTGAACACACACAAACACACTGTTATCATGTTTTGAATATAAAATAGAATTTAAGACAAGTTGCAATTGAACTAATAAAACAAGATCTAGATTATTCCCAAAGATAGGCAGGAAACAGAAAACCTTGACAGTCACACATGAGAAAAAATTCATGTTTGGACTGGCTATACTTCAAGGTCCCAAACTTGCATTTCCATATATGGCCCGAGACCCTGTGCATCTGCTAGATGAAGAGTATATAACAGGTTGATTACGGGAGAAAAGAGGAAGAGAGTTACTTATAGAGGGTACCCCCAAACAATCTCCAAAGGTTTACTTATTTTAGTAGCAAATAATGACCTGACTCAAAAAGCCTCTTCATGAAGAGCAAAGACTTACCAAAGGGAGCATAGAATAAGGAATGCCATCTCCAATGATCTCCCCAAAATTCATTCCCATGAAGGGACTAAGGAAGTAAAAGGCTCTTGTTGCCTCAGACATTTTCTGCCACAACCAGTTAACAAAGAACAGACAACAAAACCCCTTATGGGTGGTACTTATTAAGACTAACTATTGAGAGCTTGACACATTTGGTACAAAAAATGTACTCCATGAAATCTTACATGGCTTGTGTTCCCAGTCTTTTGGGGCTGGCCACCTGTAAATCAGACTCTTGAGATGTCAGGAATCAAGAGATTGTAAGGTCCAAAGATAGATTTATCCAGTGGTGATGCAGAGGAGACAGTGACAATGAAACTGCCTAAGAGGCATTTATTCTTCCACCTAGCGGGGGTCTGAGTTATACTCCAATGCCCTGGGTTACAACAAGGACCCCGAACCTAGGAAAGAGGGGCTTTTTATAGCTCAGGAGGCAATACAGGATATTTTATTAGCAGCTTTTCATAGTATACACCACACAAAGGAGGGGCCATTTGTAGTTATGGACTGTTATTGCCCGCCTGAATTTAGATAAGAACTCTAAGTTAAGATAGGTAAACCTTCTTCTGGCTCCTTCAGGTTTGTTCATCTTGTTGACCAGCCAGACCCGCCCGTCCTCCTTTAATCCGCGAATTCCTATGCCTTGTAAAACTGCAAATTCCTGTGTCTTGTTTGCTGTGAATTCTTGTCTGTTAATTAGCGAATTCCTGTGCCCCATTTCTGAAACCCTGTCATGGCGGTAAATATGCTAACTCAGCCTAACATAAGCTAACTAGGCCTGCGGCCCTAACAAGGGTGTTTATGCTAAATCAGCCTAAACTAACTCAGCCTAACCTATGCTAATTATGCTAAATTGGCCTATATAACTCAGTCTAACATATGCTAATTCAGCCTAACAAGACAATTCCCATTAAATCACAAATCAAGATCTCAAAGATATAAGCAGGCAGAAGAACCTCATCCAGTCTTTGTAGAGGACTCACAGCCAGGTGGGCTTAGCTTGAGGACCCATCAGGCCAGTCCAGATAGGTGCTAGCCTGATGAAAACTGAAAAATTTGCCAGCCTGTGAGGTCCAGATTGAACAATGCGTTTTATGAGTTCTAAGCCTGTGTTCTGCCCTCCTTTGGACATATAACACAGAAATAGAGATCATTTCAAGGTGGAGGAAAAACAGGCAATGGGTACTCATACCAGAAAAACACTATGGGGACTAGCAGATGGCACAGCTGTTATGCCACTGCACTCTCACATGGCTGATCATGGTTCAAGTCCCAGATCTGGTGGCTTTAAAACTACACTGCTGCATGCATGCCCAAGATCTAGAAAGGAGAATGGAGAAGGAATTGTGGTGTGGCCATCCTCCATGGGGTGGTGATCTTTTACTTTTCCTCTTACCATCTTTGTCTCTCTCTTTCTGGCCAGCGCAAATGGCCTAAAGCAAAAAATTTCTTTAATAAAAGAAAGAGAAAAGAAAAACACTACAGCACTATACCCAGGTAGAACTATTTTATACAAATCTTTTTCTCCCACTAATCTTAACTTAGAAATGGAACTAAACAATAATTTTACTATCTATTGAACTGAATTCCACAGACAGAGCAGGAGTCTGACTGGTAAGAAGTTTTTACCCATTTTTGGTGACTTGTCAGGTTCTGAGTTTTCTTGGCTGTGACTTCTGGAAGAGCAGTTCAGCTTTGTTTATCCTGCTCACCACACCAAATCTATAGGGACCAAGGAAATCTCCATGAGGTTCACTGAAAAACAACTGGCACAGAGAGAAAAAAAGGCAGACTGGAAAGGCACACACAGGTAAAGGAAAAGGCACACAGCATATAATCAAGCACATGGGAACCACACAAACTGCTCCTTTAAGACAGGCTGAACTGTTAGAAGTTGTACACTCTAAAGGGTAAAGGAAGTCTGGAGTTATGCTCAAAAAGGGTGAGGGGAGAAAATGCAAAGAACCTTGTCTTTCTAGGCCAGAGGTCACACTTGTAATCCCTTTTTTCCTGTTCCAAGAAAAGGCAGAGGGATAGCATCAGAAAAGACTATTTACATTTGCTGTTGACTTTACTGATATAAATGAATGCACATTTCTTTTCACAGGTTAGTGAGCAGACCCTCTAACCAAAATTTTAAGCATACTCCTTTTATTTTTTCCCACAAAACAATTATACATGTTACTTTTATTTTTTTCCCATGAAATGATTATAGTTATAAGTTAGTTACCTAATTTAAACACCTATTCTTTGGCCCCTGTTCCCTAGATCCTAGGGAAGATTGGGGCCAGATAATATTACATAAGAGTTATCTTGTATCTTTAGAATCATAGCTAAAAGCTTTTAATTCTACATGTTAAACTATTTCGGCCTAAAACAGATGTTGTACTCCCACACTTTGATTAATACAGATAAGCCAAAATCATACATGTTAGGCTGTTTTTCTGAACTGGTTGCTAGGTTATAACCGATCACAGCAGCTAGGCTTCAGTCAATCACAGATATCCTGCCTTTTAAACCATGTTAATGCAGATCAATTTCAGAATATAACCAATGATATCTCTTCCTCACTCCCTCACTTATGTTCTTTGAATGACACTATTCTGTTCTGCCAACTTAGTTCTGCGTAGACCATGAGGCTGGCCGGAGTTGTCTGCAAGTCCGGGGACAACAGCCCAATTTAAATTGTGCTAAGATTTGATCTATTAAAACTCTACTCTGTTAAATTGGATGATTTATTTTTCTTTTACCATACAAAATATACCCTAAGGGCTACAAGAGGAACAGAGCTCCCTCAGTTGTACATATGATGTCCTAGTCATGGCTGTTTCAAACAAAACTTATAAAATCAAATTCACAGGTTACGAATTTCCAAATGGTCTCTTCTTGTGCCTTGGTCATGAAATTACCAAAAGACCACCAAGGAGCCGATTCCTATGCAAGCACACAAGGATTGCTTTTATTCAGGCTCAAGCCAGAACTCTGTCATCACTGACACAGTGGATCAGAGTCGAGAGCAAGAGCCCCAGTGTTAGTTGGGCTGTTTTTTTTTTTTTTTTTATTTGGCTGTTGTGGGGGAGGTCAAGGGTTGCTGAGGAATGCACTCAGGTGGCTATACATTGGCTGTAGATTACAAGAAACATAGTTATCTTTCACTGATTAGTCATCAGACTGTTAAATTGGGCAAGAAAGTTACTTCAGGTCTCTGGTATTTTTTTTTTTTTTCTCATTGGTCAGCCCTGGTAGGGTGATGGTTTTATGACCTTCTCCTACGTGATCAGCTCTCCTCCTTGAAATGGTGCCGATTCCCAGTAAGGTGGGTTTAACAAATGGAGTTGCCCCGTAAAAAATGGAGTCACTCTGGCCCTTCATTTCCCCCTTTCCCAAGTACATAGTGGAGCCAATCATGGATCCCTGTTACTGAATTCTATTTGGTCCCAAGTAGCAACAGGCTGGTACTCAGACTCTAGAATTATTAATTGGACAGTGCTGATTTGCTCATGGATAAAAGTGATCAGCCTATTAAGGACATAGGGACCAAGGTTGAGGAGGAGAATAAGAATTCTCAGGGGGCCCAAGAGGGCAGAGACCAGAGTGGAGAGCCCAGGGGAGGGTAGACAGGATTAGCAAGGTTTGACGCATTGCAGCCTTAGCTTTAGGGGATTGTCTGGGTCTTTTGCAGCTATCCATGAGGGGCTCTGCTGGCTTGATGTGAGTATGATGGACTCACAAGGTAATGCCATCAACCTTGAGAGTGGTAGGGGTGGTCAAAATGACTATGTAGGGACCTTCCAAGGCAACTGAAGGCTTTCTTTGTGGTGTCACTTGACGTACACCCATTTGCTGGGCTGGAACTGATGGGGATCTGCAAGAGGGCCAGTGGCATAAAGAGCCTGCAGTCTTGGCCATATGTCCTTGTGAGCAGCCTGGAGGCCTTGTAATGAAGATAACAGAGCGTGATTATTAAATTCAGTTAACAAGTCAGACTGTAGGTTAGGAATAATAGATGGTTGCAGGCCATACAAGATTTTGAAAGGTGTTAGACCTAACTGGTAAGGGGAATTGCACATTTGGAAGAGCGCAAAGGGGAGGAGAGCCACCCAGACACTGCCAGTTTGTAAGGTTAATTTAGTTAAGGTCTCTTTTAGAGATCTATTTATTTTCTCTACTTGTCCTGAACTCTGGGGTTGGTATGCACAATGTAATTTCCAATCTGTCCCCAACACTGAGGCTAAACTTTGAATTACCTTGGTTACAAAAGCCAGTCCATTATCTGATCCAAACATAGTAGGGAATCCATACCTGGGTAAGATGTCTTTGAGAATCTTTTCAGCCACGACTTGGGGCGTTTCATATTTGGTAGGAAATGCTTCTGCCCAACCTGAAAAGGGGTCTACAAAGACCAGTAAGTATTTGTAACCATATTTGCTAGGCTTTACCTCTGTAAAGTCCACTTTCCAATGTGCTCCTGGCTTCTTCCCTCTGATTTGTGAGCCAGGCTGCCCTTAGGGTTTGGAAGCATTGGTCAGCTGACAGGCTTTGCAGTGGTGCACCATAGTTTTAAGCTTTGAGTTAGCTCCTTTTATCAGAATGTGAACATGTTGAAGGAGGTTCTGCTTTTTTCTAGTGCCCATGTGGGTGATTCAGTGGATCTTAGATAGGACTTGGTCATCAAGGTCCTCCGGGAGGATAATTTTATTATCTGCAGACTTCCACCATCCATGGAGATTGTGGGCCAAGGGCAGGTCCTTTATCTATGCAAGGTCTTCCAATGTATATTGGGGTTGGTCAGGGAGAAATGGGCCACCAGAATCCGGCATCTGGGCCACTAGAACTGTTGCTTTTAGGGCTACATCCCTGGCCATGGAATCAACCAGGTTATTACCCCTGGCAACTACGGAATCACCCTTCTGGTGACCCGAACAGTGAATGATGGCCAGCTTTTTGGGGAGCCAAATGTCAGGCAACAGTGCCAAGATCTTGGCTTTCTTCTTTATAGTTTTCTTTCTGCAGTCAAGAGGACTCATTTTCAGTATATGGCCCTGTGTATGTGAGTGGTTGCAAAGGCATAGCGACTGTCAGTGTATTAATTGACTTTCTTGTCTGTGCCCAGGGTTAAAGCTTTGGTCAGGGCTATCAATTCAGCCTTCTGGGCTGATGTTCCCACCGGGAGGGGCTCTGCCCATAAAATTTCCCACTCTGACACCACTACCACCCCCGCATACCTCGGTCCCTTTGACACAAAACTGCTCCCGTCCATATACTAGGTCACTTCTGCATTTGGCAAGGGCTGATCTTTCAAGTCAGGTTGGATTTCATGAGCCTGTGCAAGGATTTTGGTGCAGTCATGGAGGGGAGTGTCAAGGTCTGGGTCTAGCAATAAGGTCGTGCGATTTAAGGCAGTGGGTACCTGAAAAAAGATCTTGCCAGAGTTTAGTAAGAGACCCTGATAATGAACAAGGCAGGCATTGCTCAGTCATTGGTCAGGGTTCTGCCAAAAAACTCCCTCAATTGCGAGAGGGGTGGAGAGGTAAATTTCCTGCAGTAAGGTCAATTTGTTAGTGTCCTTGACCATAAGGGCAGTTGCTGCAATTATGCGGAGACAGGGAGGCCAACCTGCTGCAACAGGATCTAATTTTTTTGACAGATCCAAGGTAACTGGTAAGGCCTCAATATTCCCTGCTCCAGCAGCCAGCGAATATAAGGGGTGATGTCAGCTCAGGTCTCTAGGGACATGAGATATTGGCACACTCAGACCAGGTCTGCTCCTGGTTTAAGTTCTACATACACTGATGGCTGATGTGCAGCCAATCCCATCCCTCCAGTTTCCACCCATGTGCTGGGGAATTCAGCCAGCCATTGCGCCATGTCCGGCATAGAGGGGCTCTCGTAGGAGCTGGTGCAGTTGGTACTAATCTTCCATGCTGACAGTGAGGACATGAATAGGGCGTCCAGACTTACTGAGGACTTTAGCACCTCCTGGATCTAAGTGAATTTGAGTGCCCAGTTTTGTTAGTCAGTCTCTGCCCAATAACAGATAGGGGCACTTGCGAATTACCATGAATGAGTGGGATACCTTGTCTTCTCCAAAGTCCACCATTCTCTTGGTGGCCCAGAAATATTTATTTGTTCCTGTTGCTCTCTGGACCCAGGCAGTTTGGGCAGATAATGTGCCAAGAGGTTATAGGAGCACTGAGTTTTGAGCACTGGTGTCCACTAGGAAGTTGATGAAGGTCCCCTCCACTCTGGGTTACCCTGGGTTTGGGGAGGGCCACTGAGCCCCATTGCCCCTATAAACTATGATTATTGAGAGTCAAAATAGGAGTGTTAGAGAGAGGCTTGTCCTTCTGTTTTGGGCAGTCCTTGCCCAATGGCCCTTCTCTTTGCAGTAGGCACACTGGTTTCTCCCAAGGTGGGGGTGGACTTTTTTATTAGGCCCATTGGTATTTCCCTCCTGGGCCAGATCTTTTAGGTACTTTTGTGTCTCTCTCTGGTCTCCCGCTGTGGAGGCCAACAAGATTTTTGCTAGATTCCGAGTTCGGTGGTCATTAGCTTTGGCCTGTTTTTCTTTGGGAGTTTTCTGATTATTGTAAACTCTTTTTTTTTTTTTTTTTTTTTTTTTTTTTTTGAGAGGTTTTTGCTATAGGGCACGTGTGCTCACCAGAAATACAGAGAGAGACAGAGAGATAGAAAGTGAGAGATCACCTCCCAGGGGGGATGGCCACGCCACAATCTCTTCTCCTCCATTCTCCTCTCGGGATCTTGGGCATGCATGCACATATGCCTGGTGTGAGTTTAAGCCACCGGGTCTGGGACCCGAATCGTGGACGACTATGTGAGAATACAGTGACATAGCCATTACGCCAACTGTTGGTCCCTATTGTAAACTTTTTCAGCCACTGCAATTATATCTTGAATATTTTTCCCCTAGCCTGTCTAGTTTCTGCAATGTATGCCTAATATCCAGCACCACCTGATTAACGAAAGCCATTATGAGGGCCAGTTGGCCTCAGGGGCCTCCAGGTCCACAGGAGTGTATTGCCAGAAAGCATTTATGAGTCTTTCTAAAAAGTCAGCGGGACTTTTCTTCCTTCCCTGTTGAACATCTCATCTTCTACCTTAGCCAAATTGGTGGGCTTTTTGGCAGCCTCTTTGAGACCTCCCAGCAGAATCTGGCGCTAGACCTGGAGCCTCTCCTTACCTTCAGCCATGTTGAAGCCCCATTCTGACTGGGACAAAGGGAATTTGGTGTTGATAGTATCAGGATTGCCCGTGAGCTGCCCGTTATTGCCTGGGACCAGTTTCTGGGCTTTGTAGAGGATTTACTCATGCTCCTTCATGGTGAACAGAATCTGGAGGAGTTGTTGGCAATTGTCCCATGTTGGCTGGTGGGTAAAAAGGACAGTTTCTAGTAAGACTATTAGCTCATTAGGATTTTCAGATAGCCATGCATTTTGGGTTCTCCAGTTGTATAGGTCACTAGTGGCAAAGGCCAATAGTGGTGCGGCTGGTTTCCATTTTCATCAGATGGTCCCACAACTTGGAGTGGCAGCACAGTTGAATCTGCCAATCTGAGTTGTGGAGGCAGGGCCCCCACCTCCCGTAAGTGCCAGCAGTGGGGCCGCTATTTCTCCTGTCAGCTCCTGGGCTGGGCTGTGGCACGAGCTGGGCCTCTCCCCTTCCTGTCTCCTCCTCAGCTCCTTCCTCCATTCTTCCCTCCGCCACTCCCTCTGCCTCTTCCAGTCTCGCTGCTGAAACTGGGGCTTGGTAGGGAGGAGGGAAAATCAAGTCCTCTTCACTTCTTCCTTGGAAGACTGGTTGCAGGGGTGCAGAGGCTTCTGGGGTTCTTCTTTCCTGGACTGCAACAATTTTTGGGGACATTGGAGTTTATAAGAAAGGCTCAATCCAGGAATGGGGGAGTTAGGAATAAGCTCTTCCCATACAGTTATGTACGGGATTTGGTCCAGATGTCCACTCTGGGGATGGTAAATGATGTTCTTTACCTTCCAGATGGTTTTTAAATCAAAGGTCCTTCCCGGGGACAAGCCGATGTTGAAAGCTGGCCATTCGACTGTACAGAGAGTGACAAGCTTTTGTTTCTTAATGTCTAGACTAAGGTTAGGGGCCCTGATCTTAACATTCTTGAAATGGTCTGTCATAAGCGTGAGAGGGGAAGTCTGAGTCTGTCCCATTTCTGTCAGAAAAACAAACACACCAACAGAGATAGGTAATAAACACAGAGACAGGAAAAATGCAGCCACACAAATACCCTTCACCGAGTGAAAGGCAAACCGAAAGTGGGATGATGGCCTCAGGCTGTACCATGGGAGTGAACTGCTATGTCCCCTCAGAGAACTCAGAACAACTAGGGGAACTCCATCCCCTACCAGAGAGTCTAGAACGTCTTCCAGGCCCTTAGATCAGTGGTCTGCCAGTGCATCCACTAGACCAATTGCAATCTATCACATAGTTAGGGCCCTCAGAAACTGAACAGGACAAACAAAGACACAAAGGAAACACACTCACCGGCTGTTATCAGTCAACCCTCTGGTTTGGGGATCCTGGGAAGGGGGGGTCTAGAGGAATCCCGGAAGAGCCCCCAAATGTTGTGCCCCAGTTGCGAAATTCCCAAAAGACCACCAAGGAGTTGATTTCGATGCAAGCACACAAGGGTTGCTTTTATTCGGGCTTGAGCCAGGACTCTCAATCATCCTCAACACAGCAGATTGGAGTTGAGAGCCCCGGAGTTAGTTGGGCTGTTTTTTTAATTTGGCTGTTGTGGGGGAGGTCAAGGGGTGCTGAGGAATGCACTCAGGTGGCTATACATTGGCTGTAGATTACAAGAAACATAGTTGTCTTTTACTGATTGGTCGTTAGACCATTACATCACGCAAAAAACGTTATTTCAGGTCTCTGGTGTTTCTTTTTTTTTTTTTTTATTCTTTTTCTCATTGGTCAGTCCCAGTGGGCTGATGGTCTTACGACCTTCTCCTATGTGATTGGCTCACCTCCTTGAAATGGCGCCAATTCCCAGTAAGGCGGGTTTAACAAAATGGAGTTGCCCTGTAAAAATGGAGTCTCTCTGGCCCTTCACTCTCAAGGCTTCTTGTCCCTGTATCCCAAGGGGGAGATCACAAACAAAGATTCTGTCAAAGCAGAAACCAAATGTCTAAAGGTAGGCTTATAGCTACCCTTTGGCCAAATGGAGGAAAATCCACCAAGCAAACATTCTGTCAAAATAGAAATCAAATATGTTACCTAACGCAAATCAGGTTCACTTGCCCAAGCACTATAAAACCAAACCATAGGCACATGGTGGGATGAAGGAAAGTACAGCTTTATTGCAAAGCACAAAGCAAGGAGAGCTGGCAGCTCAAGCTGAAAAGACCCAGTCTACCCAAGATGTTCCTCACACGTGTTTTTAAGGGCAAAATTAAGGCCAGAGGTCCCAGGTGCATGATCAGTTCAGTGACTGGTTCAAGAAGACAGAATCATCTCATGGGTATTCTTGATTGGTGAGGCCTTAGATTATCAGATTTCTCTTCAAGTTTCTGGAGCCATTCAGCCTGGACTCTTTGAGCTCACAACCAGCAGTTTCCAAACTACAAAACATTTTACATATTGAAATTATAACCTTATCTTTCCTTTAAGTGAGAGTTTTAGAGGCCAAATGGCCCTCACTCATGATCCATGTTGGTCATTATCCATAACTAAAGTATGAAGACTTATTCCTTACTCTGGGCCATTACAATGTAAATGGACTTTATATTGTAAGAATCTTAGAAAATATATTAGGGGTCCTTCCTCAGTTTCATATCTACTTGGTGTCATCACCATAACTTACCAGATATCTACCAAACACAATCTAATACCATGTATCTTTCACCACAAAACTGATATCTCCATGGGTCAATGGCACCTGGTCAGTGACCAATCACTCAGGACAGTCCCTGAGACTAGGTGCTCAGGCACCTGTAAGATAAATTCTGAGGGTAGCCATCAGTCTAGGGTTGCTGTACTTTTGGCAAGACACCCACACAGGACCTTTGTCTCATCTGGGTTGATAATAAACTGTTACCAAATGCCAATCAGGTTTGCTCACCCATTCAAGTACTATAAAAACAAACCATAGGTGCATGGTGTGATAAAAGAAATTATAGATTTATTTCAAAGTGCAAAGTTAGGAGAGTGCGCAGGTCATACCGAAAAGACCTGGTCTCCTGAGGTGTTCCCCGCATGCATTTTTAAAGACAAAACTGGGAGGGGTCCCAGGCAAGTGCCTAGCTCACTGATTGATTCAAGAGGATGTAATCATCTCATGGGCATGATTAGTGAGAACTTAGAAAATCAAATTTCTGTTCATATATATGAAGCCATTCAGCCTGGGATCTTTTGAGCTTGCAGCCAGCCATTTCCATCCTGCAAAACATCTTATATATTGAAATGAAAACCTTATCTTTCCTTTAAGTGAGTTTTAGAGGTCAAATGGGCCTTATTCATGGTCAATGTTCTTTTTGGAGAGGTTTTTGTTATAGTGCACATGCCCTCTCCAGAAAGACAGAAAGAAACAGAGACAAAAGGTGAGAAATCATCCCCCAGGGGCGCTGGCCATGCCACAATCCCTTCTCCTCCATTCTGCTCTTGGGATCTTGGGCACACAAGCACACGCGCCTGGCATGTGTTTAAGTCACCAGATCTGGGACTTGAATGGCAGTCGATTACATGGGAATTTAGCGACATAGCCATTACACTAACTGCTGGTCTCAATGGTCAATGTTCTTTTATAATGAGAAGTCTGAAGATTTATCCCTTACTCTGGACCATTAAAATGTAAATAGACCTTGCATTCCATGAACCTTAGAAAATACAATTTACTTTTAGTTTAGCCTTTATTAATTTTCAATTTGGGAAATTCTCACTTTTTCTTTAACAGAAGGGCAAACTTAGGATCCATCCCTCTTAGGGGGGTCCCTGCTTGGTTTCATTACTACTTTCTTTTTTTAAAAAAAGAATTATTTTATTTATTGTTACTTATTTATTTTAATTTGATACAAGAGGGACAGATTGAGATAAAGAGAGAGAGAAATCAAGCTGCTAGGTTCAGGACTCAAACCATGGCTGAATGGAAGTCCAGCACCCTTAAGCACCATGCCACTTGCCAGCCCCTTCATTACTACTTTCTTTATGTTTACAAAATTCTAATATATTTTTTCTGTAAAAAATGAGAAGCACAGGCAGGTGGCATGGTGGTTAAGGTGCTCAATTTCTATATGACTAACTGCAGTTCAAGTCCTGGACCTGGTGGCATAATAAATATGTTGGACACCTGTGTGCACATACCCAAAAATTCTTAGAGGAGAATGGAAAAGAAGGGATTGTGGCATAGCCACTCCCCTGGGGATAATTTTTCCTTTACTCTCACTATGTCTCTTTCTCTGTATCTCTTTGGTGAGTGCATGCACCTCTAACAAGTCACATAAGGGAACTGAAAAAAAACAACCAAAAGAAACTACAAATACCACAAAGAAAGAAATAATAAAAATTAGAGCAGAAATAAAAGAAATAGAGAATAAACAAACAGTACGGAAAATACATGAAACCAAAATCTGGTTCTTGGAGAAGATAAACAAAATTGACACACCATTAGCTTGACTACTTAAGTGAGAAAGGAGCTAGATTAATCAAATCAGCAATAAAACAGGCAATATTACAAAAGACAGAACATAAATATAACACAACATTCATGAATATTACAAGTATACTCCAAGAAACAAGAAATCCTAGATGAGATGGACACATTTCTGAACACATATAATCTATCAAGATTGAATCAGGAACACATAGAAAACCTGAATAGGCCCATAACAAGCAATGAAATTGAATTAGTAATAAGTAGTCTCCCAAAAACAACAGAAAAGTCCAGGACCTGATGGCTTCACACCTGAATTCTACAAGGTTTTTAAAGAAGAGCTAACCCCAATTCTACTCAAATATTACTAATTATCCAAAAGGAGGAAACCCTCTGAAACTTATTCTATGAAGCGTCCATCACCCACATTCCAAAAGCAGACAAGAATATCACAAAATAAAAACAAAAACTACAACAAAAACTACAAACCAATATCCCTGAAGAATACAGAGGCAAAATTTCTCAATAAGAGGTACTAACAAATAGCATCTAATGGCACATTAAAAAGATTATACACCACGACTAGGTAGGCTTTATTCCAGGGATGCAAGGATGGTTCAACATATGAAAACCATAAATGTAATAAATCATATCCACAGAAGGAAAGATTAAAAGAAAAACATACAGACAGGGAAAGAAGTAAAATGATCTCTACTTGGAGATGACATGACTATATACATAGAAATTCAAAAAAATACACAATAAATCTCTTGAAGGGATTCATGAATATGGTAAACTGGCAGGATACAAAATCAGCATACAAGAATCTATAGCATTTTGATATATCAACTATAAATCAACTGAGGTAGAATTTTAAAAAGCAATCAATTTTCAATAGCCACAGAAAGTATAAAATGTCTAGGAATAAACCTAATCGACAAAATGAAAGACCACTACAAAGAAAAATATAAAAAAGTAAAAAAATAAAGAAATAAAAATGTGGAAGGACTTCTAATGTTCCTGGATTTTAAGAATTAGTATAATCAGGGAACCAACAGGTGGTGTGGTAGTTAAGGGTACTGGACTCCCACTGGTCAACCAAGGTTCAAGCCCTGAACCTGGCAGCTTGCTTTCTCACTCCCTTCTCCCCCATTCTGTCTATCTCTGATCAAATTAAAATAAATAAATAAATTTAAACAAAATAATTATTTTAAAAAAATTAGTATAGTCAAAATATCAATTCTATTCAATTAATCTAAAAACTTAATGCAATCCTTATAGGAATTCCAAAGACATTCTTCACAGAATTAAAAAAAAAATCATGAAACTTGCCAGGAATCATAAAAGGTCCAATATCACCAAAGCAATACTGTTCAAAAAGAATAAAGTAGAAAGCATCTTATTCCTTGACCCCAATATATATTACAAAGCTATGATAATCAAAACAGCCTGGCACTGGCACAAAAACAGGCATGTCTACCAATGGAACAGAATAGAGACACCAGAAATAACCCCCAAACATATAGCCAACTGATATATATATTTTTTAAGAGAGATATTTTTGCTATAGGGTATGTGTGCATGATGGAGAGACAAAGAGAAAGTGAGAAATGACCCCCCCTGCAAGGGGATGATCATGTTGTCATCCATCCTCTATTCTCCTCTTGGAATTTTGGGCATGAAACAAACATGTTCAGAGTAACTTTCAAGCCTACATGTCCAGGACTCAAACTGTGGTTGGCCATGTGGGAGTCAAGTGATGTGACCATTACACCATCTGTTGGTTCCATGACCAACTGATTTTTGAGAAAGAACACCAGATAATCAATAGGGAAAAGAAAATCTCTTTAGCTGATGGTTTTGTAAAAACTGAATATCTACTTGCAGAAAAATAAAACTTGGGCCTCTATCTCTCACAATGAAAATAAATCAACTCAAAATGTATCAAAGATCTAAACATAAAACTATTAAACTACTGGTGGAAAACACAGGTGAAGTTTGGAGACATCAGAGTAGGCAAAGACTTCTTAAAGAAGATTGCCAAAGCACAAGCAATAATTCTGAAAATAGACAAGTGGGATTACATCAGGCTAAAAAGTAGCACAGCAAATGAAACAATAATTAGAGTGAAGAGACAATACTTGGAATGGGAGAATATATTTGCAAGCTACACCTCAGATAAAAGGCTGATAATCAAAATACACAGGAAATTTAAGCACCTTACTCCACCCCCCCAAAATTATAATTCAATTAAGAGATGGGAAAATAGAATGAAGAGACCACTCTCCAAGGAAGACATACAAACAGCCAATAAGCATATAAAAATATGCTCAGCATTACTGATTATAAGGGAGATGCAAAACAAAACAGTAATGACATACCACTTAATCCCAGTCAGAATGGCTAAGGTTAAAATAGTAAAGAAAGATAAGTGTTGGCCAGGCTGTGGTGAAAAGGGAACCCACCTACATAGTTGGTGGAAATGTAAATTAATATAGTCACTTTGGGAAACAATATAGTGGCTCCTTAAAAGCCTGCAAATAGAACTACCAGCAATTCCACTTTTGGGTATCTCCCTAAAAGATAGGAATACACTCAGCCAGAAATAAACTCAGCCAGAAAAACACTTGCACACTGATATTTATTGCAGAATTATTTATAATTACTAAGACATGGAATCAACCCAAATGTTCAAAAACAGATGAATGGATTGAAAAAGTGTGTCTTAAATACACTGTAGAATACCACTCAGCCATAAAAAAAATGAGACCATGGCATTTGATAGAAAACAGACTAATATGGAAGACTTAATGTTGCATAAAGCAAGCTAGATTATGAAAGAGAGGCATTGTATATATAACAAATGTCTGCACTCTATGGATTGGTAAGCATAAAAGCACGGATCCAGCAGGTGGTGTGGTGGTTAAGGTGCTGGACTCTCACATAGCCAACTGCGGTTTAAGTCTTAGACCTAGTGGCTTGCTTTCGCACTTTTCTTCTCTCTCTCTAGTAAAATTAAAATAACAATAATAATGAATCAAATAATTCTTTCAGGAAAAAAAGCATGGAGAGCAAATGTGGGCACAAATGACACCGTGGCTGGAGAGTGGGCAATTGGTTTTGGGTGGGAGGAAATAATTGGTTTTGGATGAGGGGAAAAAAAACCTTTTTTAAGAATTATTTATCTTATTTTATTTATCTTTTTAAAAAAGTTTTTCTACAGGACACATGTACTCACTAGAAAGAGACAGAGAAATAGAAGAAAAGTGAGAAAGCATGGTGGTCTAGGTCTAGGTCAAGGACTTCAACTGCAGTCAACCATGTGGGAGTCCAACACCTTTAACATGATGGTACCTGCTGGCCCCCAAAGCATAACTTTTAATAAACACACAAGAGGAAAATTATCTGTTGATGATGTTTTTAGTTATAGCTTGGACTGAACTATTATACAGTATTCACACTGAAGTATCTTTTTTTATGATATAAAGATGTACAGTGACTAAAGGTAATAAAAAATAAGAATAATAAAAATACATTTAAATAAAAAATCTGAAGTTGTAACTAATGAAGTCTGATTCTCTAAATGCTCAAGATTTGAAACCTCCAGGGGGTCCAAATGTTAGGGTGCTCTCTCTACTTTTTAAAAATTATATCCAGATGCCCTACCAGTTCTCACGGTGAAGATCAAAGCAAACGATTGTATTTCTTCCTAGAGTAGGAGATAAGTAACCATTTTAAAACATTCCAAGGAAGTTCTCTTTGTATTGAGCCCTGCTTCAGAAGAAGAAAATGTTTTCCCCAAACAAAACTGGTTAGAATTTTACTATAGCTAAACCTCTTGGGGCAAGGGAGATATCCCATTGCACCCCTCCCCTAACCTTCCTGACTGAACTAAGGAGGGGTGAAGATGATGTCTTATGGAAGTCACAGTCAGGGGACACAGGAATTCTAAAAAAAATGGCTAAATCACGTGTCAATGGATGCTGTTCATCCTTCCACATATTACTGCCACATCTACAGGGATTCTGCTTAATAACGCAGTGTATCTAAAAGAATTGTGTGCCTCACAAATAAATTAAGAACTTGTTAGTTGTGCATCAACAAGTTGGATGACATTGATAATGTAGACAGACTTCTAGAAACACATATTCTACTGAGACTGATGCATGAACAAAGAGAAAATCAGCACATTCACAACTAAAAGGTAGATTGTTGCAGTAATAAGTCTTTCCAACATGACAAACCGAGTGAGCATGTGTGCCCTAGAGAAGCACCCAAATGCAAAACAAATACAAAAACATCCTTCTTGTTACTCAGATCATACCCTCTTTTACCTATGTCAGGCCAGACAGACTCCAAATTTCCATTCAAAGAGAAGGGGGGAGGGACACTCTGTGACTTAATATACAAACACATCTGAGTCAACTGCTAAGATTGGACACCCTATCATATGGGACATCCCCCAGCTATCCTGCTCACTTAAGTACTCAGTGACCTCCCTCTGAAGAAACATGGCATTCTTTCCCCCTGTGTATCTGAAGTGCATTTTGTTTTTCAGGTTCTTGAACAACCTCACTGTTATGGGTTTCGTTGTCCTCTGGAATAATTTTTTTCCTTCACTTGGCTGAGGTGAAATGGTCTCCTGAGAGTAAAGACATAATAATTCCTTTTTTAAAATTAATTAATTTATTTTTAGGTACATTCAATGACATTGTTTAGCTTATGAAGTGAACATTTCAATATGTGAACATTTCTCCCCAGTCCAGTTGATCAAAATATCTTCAACAGATTACACCACACCTCTGCATTCTGTCAATGCTCTGCCTCTGTATCTCTCCTCCAAACATCCTTTTAAACACATAACAAGTCCTTTTAAAAGAAGTTCTTATTGCTCACTGGAAAATGACAATTAAAATACCGTGTTTGAAATGTAGTATGGTGGACAATTAGTACATAATGTTGTGAGCCCAGGGAAAGAAAGTCGTTTCAGGGAATTCTGGGACCAATTGAAAATGTGGGGATTTATTTCTTGCACTCTGAAGAAGTAGGTTTGGGAACAGGGTCTTGGATTTTCCCCCTGCTTTGCATAATTTAGAAAACTCATTCCCTGTGGTGAAAAGTGAGACTGGGGATCCCACACACCACTATTGCTTCTCCAAAGAACCATTACAGATGTGGGGATCTCCCCCATGACCCTCCTGTCTACACCACACAATCTGGGGAGATGTGGGACTGCAGGTGCAGGGCTATCCAGAGAGTACTCAGGGTGGGCAAAAAATTTCCACACAGGAACATATCAGTACAACTGGAGTTCACTGCCATTCAGCCTTCATCAAGGACTATAAGGGACAAGGGCCAAGCTAGGCCAGCAACAGACTGGGGTCTGCAGACTGTGGGTAGAGAAGGAAGTACAGTTCCCACCAGCCCATCCACTCCCAGTCTCCAGAATCCTAACATTTACATTCACCATTTTCTGGCTTTCAGATGTCCTTAAGTCCTCCTTGTGCTCCCTCAGCCAGTGCAGGTCACAGGGTGAAAGAGTCTAAGGCAGGACAACTCTCCATAGCAGAGGACTCCTCATCAAGGTCAGAATTAGAAAAGAAGGCTCCAGGAGATTGTTGACATCACAAACTTTGCCCTGCAACACATCTGATTAAAAGATTCCCAGAGCTCTACCACAGTGACTCTGATTGGACGGTTCACAAAGCCCTGCCCCTGTGGCCCTGATTGGACAGTAACCTGGCCCTGCTTAGTGGGACCTCAGTGACAGAAGAAGGAGACATTTAAATGACTAGAGCCTGGACTTTTCTGCTTCTGGTCTGGCATTTTCCTAACCACTGTAAAGATGTTTGACATAAAGGCTTGGCCTGAATATGTTGTGGAATGGGCTGCAAAGGACCCGAATGGCTTTTACAACAATTAGGCCCTTATTTTACTGTTCCTGCAAGTGCTGTACTGTCCTGGAAATTGGCCAAGATGATTGAGGCCAGGGAGAAGGAGCTAAAAAGAGAAACAAAAATGACAAGAAAAGATTGCAAAATCTATATGACTAAAAAAGGACTGAAGGACTGAACAGATTCTGCAACCAGCAGCAAATCATTTGGGAAATTATACAGCTTTGGAAGGATTCATTATAGGTTTTTTTCTTTGGATTTCATGACAGTATTAACTGGTAAATGAAATCTGATTGATCATAAGGAAAAATCATGTTCTGAACACAATTTTGTAGTAACTTTCAGGCTTGGATGTACTTTGTTGGTGTCTGTTGGCATTTACTGTAAATTAGCATTAATTGTGGCACAAAGTCTTTATACTACTGGGTCATTGCATTAGAAGCTTGCATACTGTAATAAAAACATCCTGTGGAGAAAAGGATAAGATGATGAGCTCCATTCAAATAGTTTAAAATGGAATCCTGTTCTGGACAAAGGATATTAAGAATGTAAAAGTCCAAATTGTCATCTCCAAGGTGAAAAGTATGCTTTGGGAGACTAGCAGTTAGCATAATAGCTATGTAACTGAACTCCCATGTAGTCGACCACGGTTTGTGTCCTGGACCCAGTGGCTTAAAACTCACGCCGGGCACATGTGTGTGCATGCCCAAGATCCTGAGAGGAGAATGGAGGAGAAGGGATTGCGGCATGGCCATTCCCCCTGGGGGGTGATTTCTCGCTTTCTGTCTCTCTGTCTCTCTCTGTCTGGTGAGTGCACGTGCCCTATAGCAAATAAACCTCTCCAAAAAAAAAAAAAAAAAGTATGCTTTGGCTTAAAAGAGAAACAGTACATTAATCACATCTTTTATCATTATTGCTTATTTCTTGAAATAGAATCATCTCTGCTTTTCTTAAAGTAAAATAATATTAATAAAAAACACTTAATATATTCTGCATTTTTCTGATTCAAGCCTTTGAGACAACTGGTAGTTAACAAGATATTCTACATTTTTTTTTTTGAGAGGTTTTTTTCGCTATAGGGTGCGTGCGCTCGCCAGACAGACAGAGAGAGACATAGAGACAGAAAGCGAGAAATCATCCCCCAGGGGGGATGGTCACGCCGCAATCCCTTCTCCTCCATTCTCCTCTCGGGATCTTGGGCACGCACGCACACGCGCCCGGCGTGAGTTGTAAGCCTCCGGGTCCGAGACGCGAACCGCGGTCGACTACGTGGGAGTCCAGCGACATAGCCATTACGCTAACTGCTGGTTCCCAAGATATTCTACATTTTTAAACCTAATTTTATAAATAATTCCCTTGACTATGTACACTATCACCTAATAGAGATAACAACTATTGTAGTGAGAAACACTGCCATGTTCTTAGAGATGACATGTTACGAATAGTAACACTATGATTTAAAGCTTACAGTAAAAATACCAAATGCTGTAAGTGTCTTGGAATCAGTTCATTCTTGTGCTTAGTAGAACTGTGAAATAGTTAAAATGTCTTAATCAGGTCATGTGCTGATATAAAGGCACCCCTTTTGTTTTGTGTTCTATTCTTTTATCTCATGTGGTAGTGATGTCTTACCCTTTGTATCAAGTATGTTTAATGTGAAAATTAAAATTTCAGGTATTTTTTTAAAAACTCTAAGTTATACTTCAGAGTGGTAAGAAAAGACTTAAATTTGGAAAAAAAAAATTTTTGGAGAGGTTTTTGCTGTAGGGTGCATGCACTCGCCAGAAAGACAGAGACAGAGAGATAGAAAGCAAGAAATCACCCCTCAGTGGGGATGGCCATGCTTCAATCCCTTCTCCTCCATTCTCCTCTCAGGATCTTGGGTATGCGTGCACATGCACCCAGCATGAGTTTAAGCCACTGGGTCCAGGACTCAAACCATGGTCAGCTACATGGGAGTCCAGCAACATAGCCATTACGCTAACTGCTGGTCCCAAATTTGGAAAAATTTTGTTGACCATAGTGGTGGTTATGACAAAATGAGTATTTGTTGTACTTAAAGGTAAAGAGCTAAAGAATGTGTCTTTGAGTTGTGAAACCGGAACTTTTTACTATTAAACATGACTTTTATATATTAAGAAAAAAAAGAGTAGAGCCTGAATGACTGCTTTTGCCCATAGTTTTATACAGGGTATATTTCTGACCCTGCAGACCTAGCCCTGGACAGGAGATATCTGCATTTTAGCTTAAGGTTTTTCAGAACAGTAAGTAGTGTCCTTTTGTACTTAGTGGGTCCTTCTTGCTTCTTCTTCATCGACACAGGTCATGAGTGTGCATAGGGAATTCTAGACTAATGACCAAGGAAACCAAATTCTGTCGTCTGAGCAGAAGCTCCTCTCAGGCTAGGACAGGACACACTGGATCAACAGAGAGGGCTTGATGTCCCTCCAGGGTGCAGGGATTCAGGATAGAGCTCTGGGCAGCATAACCAATGTTTCCTCACACTTTATTTTCCAATCTACTTATTTTCATGCAAGAATATAAGCACACGCCAACTGAGATTAACATTATTAAGCATATGAAATGTGGATACAAATTTTACCCAGAAAAGAAATTGCTATTTTACACCTATCTATACAGATAGATTCATATATGGTTTGTATATATATATGCATAAACAGACTACAATCTCTTTTTTATTGGCCAGAAAACTAAAGAAAGGGAGGGTGACTTACCATCCTGCTTACCAGATGACTGACTGACTGCCACAAAGTATTCTTTCTCTAGCTAATTCCAGGCTCACAGTCTCCCTTGGGCTGATCACATCCTGTTGAATGTCTCTACTAATAAGTTGTTTTGAACAGCCTCTGCTAAAGCACTTTCACTCAACCGTATTTCTTTCCCCATCTCCAGAAGACTTCCCCATTACCAGGGTCCATTGTAAACTCTGTCAAGACCAAGAGAACTGTAAAAAAAAATGTTATAAAGAGGTAGTTTATGGCTCTCAAAGTTAACATCATATAAAGGTCAGAAACCGGGATGTGCAGTCAGACCCACCAGAACGGCCAGGTAGAAATGAGGATAGGTCCTCTGATTCCAAAAGAGCAAGTTTCTTTATACCGGTGAAAGGGTTACAATACATATAACTTGTTATTAAAGAGTTTCCATTGAACTTAGTTTAGTGAAAATAATAAACTCTTTTTTCTTGTAACTTTTGTTTTATAGATGCTCCTTTTTAGTTCAAAAGAGAAAGTAGAGTTTCATTGCAGCAATATTTCATGTAAGAATCAAAAGTGAAGAAAAACAAGCATGTGAACTACCTCAGATCAGGCTGCTTCATCCACACTTCACACTGAAAACCTGCACACAGAAGGTTAAAGAGATTCCCAAACTGGGAGCTAGATTCTGATGCTGAAATGTAGCACTAGAGTGAGTCTGTCCTTGGTGATGAGGAAGGAAACTGAAGGATTTAAAGTTCAGAACTTAATACATCCTGTTTCCCTTCACACATGGAAACGTTCTCCCATTTAACACTTTCGTTTGTACCAGCAGGAAACTTTCACCAGGAGTCCCTTCAAAGCTCTGACCTGAGTAAACTGTGATGTTCAGAAACCCTTTCTCCACAGAGAACCCAGATGAGTCTTTATTTCAAAGTCTGTACCCCATGGATTTTCTTTACAAACTACTTTCATTTGGTGACACAATGCTGCCCAAACCAAAACACTGCAGAAAATGCTGCAAGGTGACCAGCCTTGAAAGGGACAGAATTCCCAGAACATCTGCATTTGGGTTTCCTGCTTTCAAGAACTATATAGTTTCTCAATCCCATGTCCTGCTGTAGATGTCTGAGCAGTTGGAGGTCATGCACAGGGGAGGGAGCTGGCCCTTGGGTGGCACCAGATGACCTTGCTTTCCTACTCTTTGCAGGCTTAAAACTAGTGTCAACTCAGACCTACTGGCCTCAGGCCTCTACCTCCACTGTACGGTATTTACCTGCTTCACATCAGCACTGATGAGTTGCTTCCCTGAGACCCCTGATCCTCAATCCCATTGTTTGAAATCATCAGAGTCCATGCTTGCCTCCTGTGGTTACAGGTAAAGTGCAAGAGGAGAATTCCAAGATACTTTATGTAGATTTTAAACCAGGAAATAAGGGGCCAGTAATGGTGTAGTGGTTATATAGCTGGACTACCATGTTATTGACCACAGTTCAAGTCCAACCCAGTAACTGGAAACTTAAACTGGGCATATGTGAGTACATGTCCAAGATCCTGGGAGGAGAATAGAGAAGTGATTGGGGTGTGGCCCTCCCCTCAACCGAGGAGGTGATTTCTCACTTTCCTTCTCACTGTCTCTCTCTCTCCATAGCAAGCACACATGCCCTAAGGCAAAAACCTCTAACAAAAATAAATAAATACCCCAAAATAGAATTTTTTTTTTTTTAAAATAAATGTGACAGACGGGCCAGTAGCATGGTAGTTAAGAAGGCTGGATCCCACATGGCTGACTGCACAGAGTCCAAACCTGGTGGCTTGAAAGACACATAGGACCCATGTACAGTTGCACTCAAAATCCCAAGAGAAGAGTGGAGGCTATCCCCCTTAGGGATCCTTTTTCACTTTTTCTTTCTCTGTCTCTCTCTGGCAAGCACATGTGCTTCATAGCAAAATCATTTTTTTCTTCTTTCCTTTTTTTCTGGAGAGGTTTTTGTTATAGGGCACATGCGCTCACCAGAAAGATAGAGAGAGAAAGAGAGACAGAAAGTGAAAAATCATGCCCCGGGAGGGATGGCCATGCCACAATCCCTTCTCCTCCATTCTCCTCTTGGGATCTTGGGCGCACACACACACACGTGCCTGGCATAAGTATAAGACACCAAGTTTGGGACTTGAATTGCGGTTGACTACACGGGAATCTAGTGACATAGCCATTACTCCAACTGCTGGTCCCAACAAATTTTAAAGTAATAAATAAATAGTAAATACTCCACCCAATTGTTGTTTTTCAATTGTAAACTTATGTGAAACAACAAATCAAGTGTGAACTTTTCCTTTTGTCCTCTGCTTTAGCAAATTCCTGACCTTCACAGTGCATGTGCTCTGTGCCTGAGGATTTGTGTCTAGTTTGGCATTTGAAACTCTTTCTCAGTCCTACCTTACTATCAAGCACCCATTCTATCATTGTAGTTAAATTCTGAGCATTGAATAAATAGACTTTCCTTTCAAGTAGTCTATCTGACCCAGTTGAATTTACTTGTGGCTCTATCGACCTCTCAATTTAATTATTTTATTGGCATTGTCTTCCAGAACAGACTGTGATTAAGTGCCTTGTCCATCTTACTCATTTCTATTTCCCCTAAGTGTCATTGAAGAACATGAGGAATGTGAAAACTGACCTTCACCTACTGTTAAAAACTGAAAGTCTCAACACAGCCCTGAAGTGTCCACCCTTAGTTAGTTATGAGCAGGCAGCCCTAAAGAGAAAAGCAAAAGGGCATTTTGGTCAACGCCTTAATCCCCACTAGGTCAATGCCTTAATTCCCACTAGGGTGATAAACTAATTAGGCAGTTCAATTAAAACAACCTGGCTCACATTGGTGTGCACGATTAAGTAATCAAATTCCTTATTCTTTACCTGTGAGAAAAGTACGCAAGTGCAGGAGAAAACACGTGGATTTGAATTCAAACAAAGGACACAAGTAGTGTAACAGACCCCCCACCATGAATATTCATGATCTTTAGTAATAAAAATAATGATTAACCGGTACCAAATGTGGTTGCCACCTGGCAATATGCCCGCCCAAGAGCCTTTTGGGTGTACTTTCCTTTCTTTCCTATTAAATCTTTTCAACCTACTTCATTCATGGTTGCGGTTTCATTTTGTGCCTAGGGACAGATCTCTAATTTTAGTGATCTGGACCCAAAGAATCAAGGACTTCACAATACAGCTTGACACTCTCCCATCTGTTAATGTCCCTCCCCACCATAGAAAGACTCACTAACTTTGCCTTGCTGAAAAATGACTCAAAGAATTTCCAAAAGGACCTTTACATAGGAGCATCTATGGATAGCAGTAAAGGAAACACTAAGCCATTTGCTTTTATTTACATGATTTTACTCAATACTTGAAACCAAGCTGAGATCCTTTAAAAGGGGTGAACCCTCCGTTTCCTTTTTTCTTTCTTTTTTGTTTTTGTAAAAGTGTAACTTCCCAAACTGAAACTGATTAGAACTAAAAGTACCTTTCCAGATTGTTTGACAAGAGAGGTCCATTTAAAGATAGATGTTACATTTAAGGTTACACCCACCCACTACACCCACTCCCTCCCTGAGGTAATTATTTGAATATATACCCTAGCTCACTGTAAACAGAACCTTCATATGGTAATAGATGAGGATCTTTCTATAGCAATGCTTATGTAAATATGATCCGTCATTTTAATGTACTAAAAAGAAGCTTGTAATCCCTTGACCCTCACTGCAGGCAGAACAAAGGGTGGAAATTGCTAGGGGCATTCTTACAGATCCATCTGATGGAATTCAGGAAATGTCTTGACCCCAATTAGCAAAGTTTGATACCTGCTCTGCCTCTGTAATGTTCTTTTCCCTCCTCTGGTAAAACGTTATGGTGAGATTCTTTAGTTTATGTTTCTTCCCCACATTTGCAGCTAGGATTATCTCCATTAGAAAAGAAGATAATGGGATTTCCCCTTGAAGTGATTATCACCAAGGGATACATTTGGCCCAGTAGTCTAAGCCCATATAGATTTGCTACCCGCTTCTTATTGTCTGTAACACATCAACATATCTATGGAATGTCATGAAATACATATATGTAGTGTCGCTTTGCCCTATAAATAAAGGTGCCCAGTGTGTCTGGGTGGCACAAGTTGCTTGGGCTACCTAGGCTCGAGCTACCTGCGTCCACTGCTGCTCTGTCTCTTTCTCTCATTCTTTCCATTTCCCCTTAGACTGAGCCAAGTCCAGGCAGATGCTGACAGGGAACATCTTGGGAAGACTTTTTTTTTTTTTTTTTTTTTTTCACCATGAGCGGCCCACTCTCCTTGCTTTGTGCATTGCAATAAAGCTGTACTTTCTTTCATCACACCATGTGCCTATAGTTTGGTTTATAGCGTGTGGGCAAGCAAATCTGATTTGAGTTCGGTTACATACTGGCTGCTAAGAAAGCTACAAACTCTGTGAATCTTGATTGCATTTCCCTGATTCTGAAAATTCCAGTGACAAAACATACCCAAGGAAGGAAGTAACACTAACTGAAGTGGGAAGGTAAACAATCTGATCAGGTGACATTTGGAATGACACTGAATACTACATTCATATAAAAATTTAGGGCAGAGAAGGCCAGGATGATTGCAGATAGAAAGTATGAGGAAGCTATTCTCCCACTTAGACAGTTTCACTAGCAGAATCAATCTAATCCCTAAAGCAGTATTTTGAAACTGGAGTCTACTTAAGGCTGAAACTTGGAAAGGATAGGATCATAAATTGTGTTTCATTTTGGTCAATCCCAGTTCTGAACATAGTAAACAGCTGCCATCGCCACCCTACCCTCAAGGCAGGCAGTTGTGCTGGCAGCTTGTGGTTGTGTGAGAAGTGGTGGTAGAAAGGAACCCTATTTTCTAAATAATGGGGATGTGCTCTCTTCTCTCACTACTGCTTCTGGTCACAAATTGGGGACAAAAATGTGTACTTTTCATTGCCTCCTCCATTGTTGTACCACCCACTCCCTACAGAAGTTACTCCATTGCACTTAAAGACCAGAACCTGGGCCCAGTAGATGGCATAGTGGTTAAGGCACTGGATTCCAACATGAACCACTCCACAGCTCCAGTCTGAGACTTGAGGCTTGAAAATCACACTGAGCATAAGTGTACACATGCTCAAAATCCTGAGAGGAGAATGGAGGAGAAGGGATGTTGTGTTGCCATATGCCCTTGGTGGGGAAATGATTTCTCAATTTCCCACTCTCTGTCTTTCTCTCTCTCTCTAATGAGCCAGTCCATGCAACCTATGGCAAAAACCTAAAAAAATACATACATAAAATAAGACAAGTATAAACTCAAAATACCTGAAAAGTTCTTATTTTTATAACTCAGGATGATCCTAACCACAGAGACAGGCAACAACAAACAAACAACAACAAACCCTTTGGAATGGGTATGATATGATTTCAGAATTGCCCTAAGATTAGATTCAAATATCCATTCAATCACCAGTTTTTTTTTTGTTTTGTTTTGTTTTTATTGTTGTTTTTTTAGTTTTCTATAGGGTGCATGTGCACAACAGAAAGAGACACAGAGAACACACCAAGAACTACATGCAGGACCACACCAAGGTGCCTGCTGACCCAGGCTGGGAGCTTTGGGAGGTGATGGCTACCAGCACCAACAAAAGAAATGGCTTGTGTGATCAGAAATCATTCCCCAGGGGCAATGGCCACACCAAAATCGCTTTATCTTTATTCTCCTTTCAGGATTTTGGATGTGCACAGACACTCACTTAGTGTGATTTCCAAGCCACCTTGTCTGGTCCATATGGAATTCAGCCTGCCTTAACACCCCCACCACACACCACCTGCTGGTCCCCCAGTCTCTTTCTTGATTAGTATTTTATATCATCTACAAGAAAAGAAGACAGTGGGCTAACAGGCTGATTTATAATAGAGATCATTTTAATACTAAATTCAGTCTTTATGATTATATATGGAACAGAGTTGTGATATATATGACTGCACTGCTGTACCAAATTGCAGGTATTAAAATTGTAAGTATAGAAAATACATATTTTGCTTTTAATTTATTAGAGGGTAAAATTTTGTCCAAGAAGCCACAGAGTCAAAACTATTTTTTATTTTAATTTTACATATTTTCCCATTGATTGGAAGATTTCTTTTGTTTGTTTGTTTTGAGAGTTTTTTTTCGCTATAGGGCGCATGTGCTCGCCAGACAGACAGAGAGAGACATAGAGACAGAAAGCGAGAAATCACCCCCCCAGAGGGGATGGTCACGCCACAATCCCTTCTCCTCCATTCTCCTCTCAGGATCTTGGGCACACGCTCCCGGCATGAGTTTTAAGCCACCGGGTCTGGGACACGAACTGCAGTCAACTACATGGGAGTCCAGCGACATAGACATTACACTAACTGCTGGTTCCCATGAAGCAGAAGATTTCTTAAACAAATTCAGTTTTATGACAAAATACCCTGTAACAATATAGTAGGAAAGAGTCTAGAGAATTTAGTATGTTAAATTTAGTGTTAAAACAGTATTTTTACATAAATTTCAGATTTTAACTTTGCTGGTAAATTGCTAAGAATTTATATTTTATTTTTTGTATCAAAAACATAGGTAATTCTTACATAGATATTTCTAGGCTACATATACTGAATAGATTCTTGACATTTATCAATAAAATTAATTTCTGGTCTAAATAAACCTAACATTATCCATTTTCTGATGCCTCTGTGGCTCCTTCTAATAATGAACATACCACCAATAATGAGCATGATGAACAAACTACTCTCCTGGTTTCCTTTAGACTCCACACCACTGACTTTGTAGGAAGAACTGTGGCTCTTCATTGGGAAAAAGTCCCTTGGTTTAGCTTCAATAAAAATGAGACCCAGAATGATTCTCCTTCCCCAGGGAACAGTGTTCAAGGCCACATCTCAGCATGACCTCTCTTGAGGGCGCAGATCTCTGAGGGACCTGCTTTTTGGCCCAAAAAACACAGGCCTGGTAGCAAGGGTGACTTCCAGTAAAAGCACAGCAGGCAGAGCCTCATGTTGATAAGGACTGAATAACTGGTACAGTCCTGGTCCTACAGATCAGGCTCAGAGCCCTTCACTCGCTAGCACAGCTCTGTCAAGCCCAGCACACTACTCCAGGAACACACGTGGCAGAGAAGCCCATGCACTGGTCATCTCTGGTCCTGGCCACAGCCACCTGCAACTACAGTCCCAGTTGGGGCTCAACAACCAGACCTGCACTTACTTGCCAGAGACCTGCTCCAGCCAGGGTGGGTTGACCTGACAGAGGCGAAGCAGGTGAGAAAAATTAGGCAGAGACTTCAATGCTCTTTAGCATGTTCTCAGCCGACTACAGTCAGAGCAAGCTCAAGACTGCAGCGTCTATGGCCAGGTGTCCTGGCTTGTGGGACAATTGAGAATGTCCCAGCCCATGGGACAATCGAGCAGGGTGCCTGAGTTAGAGAGCGGAGGTCTGGAACCAGTGCAGCGTCACAGCATGGGAGCGACACAGTCTCACAGCTCAAGATGGTATGCAGTCACTCGTTTATTGAGGGCCAGAGAACATTCTTATATACACAGGGTAGAAAAAGGGGGCGGGAATTGTCATGGACCTGGCTGAGGACCTGCCTGAATGAGGAAATCTCTGGGTGAATTGTTTACTCCCAGAACAAGGATACTTGAAGGTCCTTGTATGAAGGTCATGTCAGCCATTTTGGTGCATGTGGCTTCCTACATATTCCTCTTCTCTGTTTTATAGACTGGGAACCAGGGGGAGCTGTGCCTGTCTTAGGTTGGAGTCTTATTAGCCGAATGTCCTCGATTACCCGTTGTGGGAACCACCCACAGCAAGATGGGTGTCCTGTCTTAGGTGGAGGAAGTGGCAAAAGGTCGGCTAGACTCTCTTACCCGTCAATGGCGAACCAGCTCAGTGCCTCAGGTCAGAGTATGATGTTGATTGATATTGTGCCTCTCCAGTCTAGTGTAACGGACCTTAATAGGCCGAGAAAGGAGGGAGGTAACTTGTTGGCTGAAAAACGTTTTTAGTCTTTGGAAAATGACTGGTCCCAGGGAGTAGACAACTAGTAGCCTGAGAATTGGTCCAATTATAGGGAGCAAAAAGGGCAAGAGTCCATTCCAGACAGTTAGAAGGGGGTTGTCAGCCAGTTGTCATCTGCGGTTCCTTAGGGCTTCTTGGAGGTCATGAATCTTATCGCAGACAATGCCAGACTTGCTGGCATAAAAGCAGCACCGTTCCTGCAGGGCAAGACAAAGACCTCCCTGCTCTGCAAGTAAGAGGTCCAAACCCCTGCGATTTTGTAGAACCACCTCTGCGAGGGAATTTAGCTGATCCTGGATGAGGGAGATAGTGGGTACAAGCTGCTGGACATCAGAGATCAATCCTTCTGTTACCTGTTTAAGTTGAAGGGAATAACCCAGGCCTGTGAATCCCAAGGTGGTGAAGATGGGGATAAGTTGGACAGCTTGCTTGGGTCTCCGGGCAGTAAAACCAAGGGATGGGATGGGGACAGGTTCATCTCCAGGAATGACCTCAATCTGTGGGAGAAGAATAGCAAGAGTGCAAGATCTGGTCCAGGAAGAGGAAAGAGCAGTATAAGCCATATTGCCATAAATGAAAACGGTGTTATTTGGGGGGCAGGAGAGGGAGTGGTTCTCAAAATGAGTGGTGTAGTTGGAGAAGGACACAAAATCAAGGGAAATGGAAGTAATGTTGGTTGAATTAAAGGTTATACAGGAAGTATTGACGAGGAAGAGAGGCTGAACTAAAAAGGGTGGGGAAATGGAGCAATTGGAAGAGGGGGATGGAAAGATAGGTTTGAGGGGAGTGCATAGGGGATGGGGGTTTGATGAGGGAGGCAGAGCCAGCAGCTTGGTGCGAGGGTGGGATCAGATGTGTTTAAGAGGGCTAAAGTGAGATACAGAAGGTCATAGGTTTTGGAATCGAGTAGCTGGTTTTTTGGCCTAGGAAGAATGAGTGGGTGGTAGGAAACTTATGGGCAAGATTATTTTCCACTTTAAAAGAAAGTTGAGATGAATTATAGCAAAGAATTGCATAGGGAGCTTTTACGCAGGAACGCAGGTAGAATGAGTATTTTGAGGCCTATGGAAGGTTACAGGATGGAGGGTTGTGAACAAACAGTAAATACGGCTTTGAAAAGTTTTAAAATTAGAAGACACATATATAGGGGTGATGCATTTGGTTGAAGACCATCTGTGAATCGGAAGCTTTGGAGGTACAGCTGAGTCATCCCAGGCAAATTTATGAGGGTGAGCCTTGAAATAGAGACAATAATCATAATCAGGGCTAGAGATGAACCAATCAAATATAGAGAAGGTATAATTATTTAGGAAATAATGAACTGTGTGCTTAGGAAAAACACAGGGGGTCCAGTTTGGAAAACCAGACCATGAGGAAATGCCGCCCCAGGAATGTTCTGCTGAGGCTGGGCAAGCTGAAAGCAACTTAGGTGGGTGAATAGAAGGTGCAGTGGTTAAAATTGAATTATTATATTCTGTAAGAGAAAGAAAAGTTAGGGTCCAAGCATCACAATTGCAGTCATCATAATGAGGGAAGTGGCTGTCCTGTGGTTGAAGGAGAAACTGCAACTTGAATTATAGGAGAAAGAGCAACACAAAATGGAAGAGGCTTAACACCATAGACTGAAAAGCAAAGGGGGAATGATTCTGTAGAAACTGAAAAATTGAAGGGAGTTGAGACACGAGGCTGTTCATGTCCAAGAAGATCTCCCCCCATTAGTTTAGACTGATTAGTGGTTACAATTATTTTATCACCATCCGAAGCAAATTCATGAGGGTAAGGTGTAGTGGGTTCAGATGGGGGAGGAGGGTGGGAGGTAGGGTTTTAATAATGTAAAAGCAAAAGCACAGTACCAAAGCAGGAAAAGCAGGTTAATCCTTTTTTAGGGTAGGTTCTGTCTCCACCTAAACATAATAGAATTTTAATGGTCTTTATAGCTCAGGGCAAGGGGTCTGGCTGATGATTATATCACTAAGAAACATAAAGACAATAGGAATGTTAATTACTGTTTACTCTTAGGCACAGAGGAGAAGTCAAGTTTCTAGTCACAGGAATCTAGGAGTTTATAATGGAGGTGCTTCCTTAAGATGGAGTTGCTCTTGCTTCATTCCCTGCTTCTCTTGGAGGTGCTCCTCCACAATGGGGTCATGTCTGGTATACTTGGGCTTTAGGTCTAGAGACAATTAACATGTAATATTTAAAGGCCTTTATTCTGTGAGAGACATATTGGGTAAGAAAACTGACTAAATTAGAGCAAAAAAACAAAATTAGAAGCACGGTGAATAGAGCACTTAAAACGGGAGCAAGGACCAAGGAACCTACTGGTACCAGAGGCCACTCTAAGAATCTCATGACTCAGCAGCAGCCTGTCCTTTCTCCGACCATCTGGTCATGGAGCCGCTGAGCCATACTCTTGACAATGTCCAACTTGCAATCAGCCTCTGGAGTGACTAGAGCAGGGCTGTCGCTTTTTGGTTTTTGAAGCACTATTAGAAAGGACCCTCCTGGCCCATCCTTACAGACCAAGGCCCCTGTGAGAACAGTTTACTTGGCTTTGGTGTGACAGACTCACAGGCTAACTTTACAACTATGTGAGGCCCCATCTGGACTAGTTGGAGGGGCCTTTTTCTTTTAGTTGTTTTACTGTATAATATTTAAAGATAGCAAAACTAGCTCCAGAACAGTAACTTGATCAATTTCTGTATTTCTTTCTTAGACTTTTGCAACATAACTCAAACATTTAACAACATGCTTTACATCCTCTAGTTTTGTCCTCTTCCTCTCCTGTTCTGATATAGCCATTTTAATTTCAGACAAAAACTCACCACACAAAGTTTTTTCTACATAAAAACCTTTCCTTTTAACCTTTTCCACTAGAAATACATTTTTTACAGCCATAACCCTTTTTTTTAGTTTTTATCTTATTTTTTTTATTTTTTACAAGTTTAACATTAAAAATTGCCTTAATTTAGCAGACAAGTTTAATGTTTTAAGTTATTAATAGAAACAAGGCTATTTAAGTTTTTTTTTTTTTGGCTATATATGTCAATTTAACATAATAGTCTACTATTAACTCTTGGGAATTTTAAATTATTTTGGAACACAATGTATATATAGGCATATAAGTATTTAAGATTTATATACATACATACATATATATATACACACACATACACACACACACACACACACACATACCCTAAATAAAATATTAAGAAAATTAGAATTACTTAATTTGACAATGCTTTTTATTTTTATTTAACAATAAACAATGAGCCTGACTGATTTAATATCTCCCTTTTGGATGTTACAGGGGTCCTCTGTAAACATCCAAAAGTTACTTTGAGGTTAAAGATCCTCTAGTAGCATTAAAACTGAAGCCAGAAAAAGCTAGTCATAAATTTGTTTTTTTTGTTAGATATTTACTATGTAAAATGTAACATACAACACATAAATACTAGCTGTTTTGTTAAACCAACCATATTAAGATAAACATGATGTTTGATTAATAAAAATTTAGACAAAATATATGTTGGAGATTGTGAAGACCTTTACTTGTTAATTTTTTAAATTTTTTTATTACATTTGAAGCCAGTTTATTTACTAAAGTTATATAAAGTAGAGAAATATTTAGATTAATTTTATGAGTGCTCTTTTTTATAAACCAAATTGAATAGAATACTTTAAGGCCTGTTTTTACACAGACATACAACATATAATACGTAACATGACATATTACATGCATAGACACACACACACACACACACACACACACACACACATCAGAATTACAAGAGACAATTTCCCTGGGGTTATTTTGACATTGATACCTTTTGAATAATCTCCTTTTTTGAAATTTTTAATTATATACTTAAGGATGGTAGAAAACTATAGGAATTTTTAATACCTTTAGAGTTTTTGAATACAAATATTTTTGATATTTTGGGAGTTTTTAGTTGTTCTAATTGTGAAATCAATTGGCGATGTTCCTTTTCTAATTGGACTTGTTTTTTTAAACGCTCAATTTTGTTAATGAGTTTTTGTTCTGGATTGCCAAGGGGTGGCACAGAAGAGTTATATAAGGCTGTGGCCGCTTTTTAACAGGTGGTCAAGCAAGATTATTGGTTTTAGGTGCTTCTGTCTCCAGAACTTCTTCCTCAGAGCTAGTTTGTTCTTCATCAGGATAATTTTTGAATTTGGAGAGGCAGGGGTATAGTTTTTTCTCTGGTTTTTGTGAAGTTTTGGGGGCATAGTTATTATCTTTTTGATTTCTGGGGTTTTTAGGTTTTTCACTGTCCTGTGTGACATCTTCATCACTATCTAAAGATATGAGGTCTATGGTTTGGGTCTTTTTAGGCTCAAGGATATCTGAGGGAAGAACACTCTTTTCTTTTGGTAGCTCATTTTGCATAATCTGTTTCCCTTCAGTAACAATGGCAGAAATTTTTGGGTCCTTAGGATGGGTACTAAGGATTTCATTTACTAGATTCCAATAGGAAAATGCAGTTATGGGAACATTTTCTGGGAAAAAGGTGGAGCATCACCTATGCTTTTCCACCTTTTTTCGTCAATGGTTCCTTATTGAGAAAACCATGGACAAGTCTCCTTCAGGAAATCAAAAAAGGTGAGCAGTTGTTTAACTTTCACTTTCACTCCTCTAGTCTTAAGGGCTTCCTTTAACCCCTGAACAAACAATTTGTGCTGTCTGAGCTCTTGCCCCATTATAGTCTAGCTATAACCCGGATATCTATCGTGAGTGAGTACTCACCGGGACGTCCTCTTCTGCGTCCTCTGAAGTTATGCCATGGACTTCCAACCTGCTCCTCTTTGGAGCTTATTCCTCTCCGGAATCTTCGGGAACCTGTCTTTGCTTCTCAAACTCAGGTCCCTGTCCTGGCGCCAGAATGTCCCGGCCCACAGGACAATCGAGCAGGGTGCCTGAGTGAGAGAGCAGAGGTCTGGAACCGGTGCAGCGTCACAACACAGGAGTGACACAGTCTCACAGCTCAATATGGTATGCAGTCGCTCGTTTATTGAGGGCCAGAGAACATTCTTATATACACATGGTAGGAAAAGGGGGCAGGAATTGTTGCAGACTTGGCTGAGGACCTGCCTGAATTAGGAAGTCTCAGCGTGAATTGTCTACTCCTGGGACAAAGATACTTGAAGGTCCTTGTATGAAGGTCATGTCAGCCATTTTGGTGCATGTGGCTTCCTACAGCCAGGAATCATACATATTTATTGGGGGATATTTACAGGAGTAGGAGGGGTGAGGGGGAAATAAAAGATTTTACTCTAGAGAATAGGGTATTCAAAATATGGGAATAATAATCATAAACATGATGTGCTGTTCTTGTTTGATCAGTTGTAATCAATCACAGTCCTCAGGGCATTTTCATCTTGGATCATGATAACCGGGTCGGGCCTTTTGAATGAGGGGGTTTTCAGCAAGCTTGGTAACTTCAGCCCCAGGTCGGGGCAGCAGCAGATTGCAGTTACAAAGGCCTAGGTAGAAATCTTATTTGATTAAGTAAAGACATGATTAATATATACTAAAATGGAACATTTATGTTGTTTCTAGGGTATTTTACAGCTAAGAGGGTGAGCCTATTGCTCACATGGGAAAGGAATGTGGTCTTGTGAGCAGTTTAATGACTAACCCCGAAAAGTTATTATGTACATGTGCACCTGAGAGGGACTTCAGTACTTTTTATTGTTATTTTCCAGGCAGGTGAGTCTATTTCCAGTTTACCTCCACCTTGGGATCTGCAGTCTCTTAGAATTATTCATTGTAAAAGTTACAGTAAGGCTGGAGGTGTTATTTCACCCTTACGGGGTACCATTATGACAGTAAAGCCCATGGCAGGGAGAGTGAAAGTGCAAACCAGTACCGCAAACACAGTTGGAACCTTGAGCTCTCTCTGTCGCCCTGAGTACAGTTTTTTCTCAGTCAAGCCTTGCTTAAGCATGAGAGATAGCTCTTTATGTTCTGCCTGTTAGCTGCATGGCCTCCGTCACTTATTCCTTGGGCACCAGGCAGCATCTGGAGAGCTCAAGCTGCTTAGACCCTGTGGAGCCTTCCTGGACCTGCAGCATGCTGCTGTCCCTGCAACCTACACTGAGTTAGCCAGGCTGGACATGCTATTGCTGGTGGTCCCTACATCGTCCCTCACCACATCCTGCAGAACCACACCAAGGTGCCCACTGATCCAGACTGGGAGCTTTGGGGGTGATGACTACCAGCACCAGCCAAAGAAATGGCCTGTATGATCAGGATTATATATCAGTGCTGCTGGCCAGTTTGTAAAGCATTCTGTCAGAATAGGCAAATCATTGTGACATCTCAACAGACTCATAGCCTGAAATTCTTCTGTGGTGGGGGCTGCTAGAAGCAGTTGCTGTTGTTTTGAAATACTATGAATTAATCTTAGTTTTTTTATATCAGACACAGTAAGCACCAATCTGACATTTACTCTGGTATGAATTTATAATTAGATATGTGTGTGTGTGTGTGTGTGTGTGTGTGTATTTATATATATATATATATATATATATATATATATATATATATATGTCTTATTTATATAAGCTGGTTGAAATAATCAATTTTAGCACACAACTTATGTATTTATTGTGAAAGCCACAACTGTATAGTGCAAGAGAAACTGCAAGAAAAAGGAAAAAGGCAGGAAGGCAAAGAATTGTGTATATATATCCGATGCCTATCAGCAGTCTTCCTAGTTTGAAAATATAGTCTGTCTTTGTAATACACCAGTGTTCCATTAAATAAAAATAATTATGTGCTGATAGTTGGTCTAGGAGGCTATGTTAATGGGAAGGTGTGAGATCATTTACTAAGTCTGAATTCAGCACGTGTGACAGGAAGACAAGTAACTTCTACGACTATGTTACTCTCCTAGAAATGATTTGCTCCATAGGTGGCTTCATGGCTACCTCCTAGAGTGTTACTCCATTTCTTATGAAGTTTCCAAGTTGCAGAAGGCCAGAGAATTCCTACAGCCTGGTGTGAACAGGAACCCCACTGTCATGGGCAGTAGGGTTTATGACACTGCCCCCTGGTCTCTCTGTACCCACTCCACCTTCTTTCAACCCCTCAAACAGATGAACACTTACAGCCACTAGAGAATGTAGCATGTTCAGACCTGGTGGGGTGTTAAGTGAGCTTCTATGACCTTTCTCAGTCAGTGCTGAAGTGAGGCTCTTTCTCCCCTTGTCAGCTGCTATTCAGTCCAACTTCCTGGCCATTATGAAATGAGAGAAATCTTGTCTGATTTGGGAGTCTTAGCACTGATCTGCTCCTTCAGGGTGTCTGTAGACAGAGTGACTGTCTCAAGATCAATTCAAATTGGACCAGATAGATACTCCTAGAATCTGCAGCAACATGAAACTCCACAGTGGGCCCCTCTCACCCACTGCCCATCAAGTTCCCCAGGGAGCAGCTGATCTGGGTTCTCAAAGGAAACCTGGTATCAGACCCATGAAATAGTTTTGTCAGAGAGCACAGTGAACCACAAACAGTGAGGTGAGATACAGACACATGACAAAAATCTGCATGGATCTTGTCTTTGCTGATTTAAGTCTCTATTTTCCTGCTTTTCTCCTCAGTCTTTAGTGTTTCCCTTTTCCAACTCTACAGTTCATTTATAACTCAATAACCCACAGTTTAAAACTTGTTAAGTTTGATCCAAGATTATTAAATAGAAAAATTATATTACTGGAACTATTTATTTAGTATGGCAGTTGAACCACCATTATACTTTATTTTTTTTTTGGAGGGGAGAGGTTTTTCTCTATAGGGCGCGTGCACTCGCCAGACAGACAGAGAGAGACAGAGAGACAGAAAGCGAGAAATCACCCCCCCCCCCAGGGTGGATGGTCACGCCGCAATCCCTTCTCCTCCATTCTCCTCTCGGGATCTTGGGCACGCACACACACACGCCCGGCGTGAGTTTTAAGCCACCAGGTCCGGGACGCAAACTGCAGTTGACCACGTGGGAGTCCAGCGACATAGCCATTATGCTAACTGCTGGTTCCCCACCATTTTACTTTTTCATCTCAGGCTTCTTTTGGCTTTTGTCAATGAAATGAAGTAAAAGATCATTTGAAGAAAAAAAAAGTCATCAATTCAGGTGGACATGACTATGTTTGACTCATATCTGAGAGGCTGTAAGTTTTATTATTATTATTTTTGGGTTTAACAAATTTTAATTTTTCCAAATGTACAGTTGGTTGTGCCTGTTTATGCATATTCACTAGCAGCCAGGGCATCTCCACCCTTGGTATTTCTGGTGTAAATTACTTGTGCTCTGTGCTTTGAAACTAGTTTGATAAATCCTTTAATAAGCTCCTGAAGTGCCACCACCCTAGCCAAGGAACCATGAATTTTCAGCCTCTTGTAGACCACAGCTCGGGTTATGATCTTATAGTCAGAAACTTTCTTGCAGAGTTTGTCATATGTAGCTTTGTCAAACAAGACCAGTTGTTGAGCTTGTCCTGGACCACTTTGGACCTTTGGACCACTTCTTGTTTTTGGCCTTGCCTCAAGATTTGTTCACTGGGTCTTTGTCCTTGGCCAACTTCCTGGTACCTTTCTTCTTGTCATCCTTGAGTGGCATTGCAAAACCCGAGAGCAGCAGTGGCCACCACAGCCTTGCTAAGATGTCAGACAGAAAGGAAGTGGTGCACACCCACAGGCCCAGAAACCTCCCAGTTTTATTATTTTAATGTGAATATATGTCTACTGTGGCCAAAGAATGTCTTTTTTAAAAAAAGACATATAATTTAAGCTTTTGCATATTAATAGAAAACATATTTGTATGTTTAAATATTTACTCTTATAAGTTATTGGCATAAAGAACATTAAAATTAATCTTCATACTAAGGCATGAAATAAAAACTTCTTGAAAGCCACTTCAAACTGAGATATAAACTATAGAATTTCAGAAAAATGATTTTCTTGCTAATAATGCTAATTTGTTAGTTTGGTGACAGTTTTTAAAGCATTTAATTGAGGGGAGAGAATTATGACTTCTGTTTTAATTATCAGATTTTCTAAATAATCCTGTTAAATAGTTAATAGAGTTTAGCCTTTTTATTAAAAAAAAAAAGAATGATTTAATTTTATTCGTTATCATTATTATTATTTTAACTTGACCAGAGAGAAACACAAAGAGAGAGAGAGAGAGAGATAGGGAAAGTGAGAAAGCAAGTCACCAGGTCCGGGACTTGAACCATGGTCGGCTATGTGGGAGTCCAGTGCACTTATCCACCATGTCACTTGCTGCCCCCAGAGCTTAGCCTTTGATAGTATTACTTTTTAATCTATTCTTGTCCAGTTAAACTGTTTTAATTGCAAAGGAGTAGACTTTTGTGGAAGATTTTCTAAATACACTATCAGCTCTTGGTAATCTCAGGAAAGAAATTGCATATTTTCACCCAAAGTTTCAGAGGACCATGCTGTTTTAATTAATAGTACATGGTCAGGATAAAGGGGTAGTATGTAAAATAAATCAGTAATTTGAAAATTAAAACAAAAGATGTAATCCAAGCTTTTACATTTTAATGGAAGGATATAAATTTTTCAAAATGACAAAAATATCAATAGTATTTGTGTGCAAAATATTTTATTTAAAATGGCCACTTCTAAATCCAGAAGTCATTTTAGAAATTAATTTTATTCCATAAAGCTTTCTTTTTCTTTTTGGAGAGGTTTTTGCTATAGGGCGCATGCGCTCGCCAGACAGACAGAGAGAGACAGAGAGATAGAGAGCGAGAAATCACCCCCCAGGGGGGATGGCCACGCCGCAATCCCTTCTCCTCCATTCTCCTCTCGGGATCTTGGGCACACACGCACATGCGCCCAGCGTGAGTTTTAAGCCACCGGGTCCAGTACTTGAACCACGGTTGACTACATGGGAGTCCAGCAACATAGCCATTAGGCTAACTGCTGGTCCTTCCATAAAGCTTTTAAAAAAAGTTTGTGGCACAGAGGTTAAGGAACTGGATCCTACATGGCCAATTGTATGATTTGAGTCCTGGCCCCAGTAACTCGTGAAACATGTCAGATGTGTGTGCATGCATCCCCAAAATCCTAAGAGGAGCATGGAGGAGAGGGGATTGTGGCAAGGCCACCTGCCTCGCGGAATGATTTCTCAATTTATTTCTCTCTCTGTTTGTCTCTGGTGAGCACATGTGCCCTTCAGCAAAAATAAGGAAGACACAACAAAATATGGCAGTAGAGATTGTATGCAAAGTAGCCAAAAGATAAAAAAAAAAAAAAAAAAAAAACAAAACAGACTTGAGAATTGAAACACTATTTGCATGACAGGAGAAGATATGCTCATGGAGCTCTTGAATACTTCCCCCAAGGCCCCACCTCCTATCCTGTTGTATCAGGGATTAAGTTTTCCACCCAGGATGTTGCGGAAGCATTCAGACCATAGTATATTAGTGCATTATGCTTAAAAAGAACTCCTGGAATCTGAGCTCTGATTTTATTTTCAAGTAGTTGCACTCAGAAAATTTTAACCTTAGTCACAGGAAGGACAACAATGGTGATAGACTCCCATATTCATGACTTCACAACTTTGAAAGTTAATCTTACTATAGCAGTCACTTTGTTATAGTGAGTATTGTATAGCCAGTAATGTTATAGTCTAATCAGTTACAAATAAGAGAACATCCAGACATAGCCACATTTATTGGAGTTTATTGATTAAACTGGTGGCATATGGGGGACTCATGACTCTCAAAACCCCACAACCCTGAGTGAAAGGAGAGGGGTGCTTATATAGGCAAAATTCATAAACAATTCTGAGTTGATATGGTGACTACAATGAAAACTGAGGAGGGGATTAGGAGAAAAGGGAGTGAGGTTCCCACGTAAAAGCAGTTACAGAAGCTAAATCAAGCAGGTTGATCATTTCTCAGGGTGAAGCAGGTGGAACTCCATCTTGTAGGAGTGACCCCATTATAAATTGTTAGATTCCTATAACTAGAAACTCACCATTTCCTTTTGGCCTAAGAATGATTAACATTCCTATTGTCCTTAAAACCCCATTCCTCCTGGTTACCTTAAGATAAAAACTCTAGTCCCTGGACCTTGCCCAGAACCATGGAGACCATTGAGATGCCATTGTGTTTAGGCAGGGATGGAACAATATCCTTAGGAATAATTAACATGATTACCTGCTTATTCTGCCTCTGTGATGTGCTTTTGCTGCTTCTGCTTGCTTTTAGGGTTGTAAAATCTACCCCCTACTCTTCCAAGCCCACTGTACTCTGTCCTTGTAATCATCACCTCATCTGGGGAAATCTTCTGATCTTTTCCTTTATAAGCACCCTTCTCCTTGTACTGGGGCTGCGGGGTTTTGAGAGACCTGCGTCCTGCTGTATGCTGCTTGCTTAATAAACTCCTATAAATTGAGCTATGTCTGGATGTCCTCTTATTTATCATTGAGTAGACTATAACAAGGGTACTCTCCAGATCTTTAATGGTCCCCATGACTCTGGGTGGGAGTCTGGTGATTGGTGATTACATTGCCAAGGAACAGCTACACAAAAAATTTTCGGGCTACGTACCAAAGACAGTAAGACTATTAATCACTCTATGTATTCTATGGAAAAAAGGAGAAAGCAAGTATAATATACAGTTCAAAGATGGAGGTGCTTTTGCTTCAGTAACATATTTTTTTTATTTCAATTTATTTATTTGCATTCATTCACTGTACATCATTACAGCATACAAAATGAGATTTTCCCTCCAGAGTACACTGTATATTGTCTCAATCAAACACATCAACAAACACGTTATTGTCAGCAGATGATCTTCCATTTCTTGTTTTCTGTATGTTTAGCTTTTCCCCCCATCCTTGATTCCCTATCTCTTACCCTCTGCCATCTCCCATTCTCCTCCCACACTGTCTCTGATATCTATGTTTGCTTTCTATACTGTTTTCCCCCCACATTTTATTGAACCACCAAAGACCCTAATCAATCCAAATACCCTCATAGCAAACACAGGTGACATACACATTTCCATGAACACAAGTCTAACTTTATGTATCCTATAAAGTAGCACCTAGCTGGGGCTACATATCCTACTGCAGTCATTGAATATATATATATATTTTTTTTTATTCCTGAAACTTTTTTTTTTTTGTAACTCAATTTATATCCCTTACCTAAGCATCATCACAGCACACAAAATACGATCTCCCAGGGACCAGCAGTTAGCGTAATGGCAATGTCGCTGGACTCCCATGAAGTTGACCGCGGTTCGAGTCCCGGACCCGGTGGCTTAAACTCACGCCGGGCGCATGTGCGTGCGTGCCCAAGATCCCGAGAGGAGAATGGAGGAGAAGGGATTGCGGCGTGGCCATCCCCCCTGGGGGGTGATTTCTCGCTTTCTATCTCTCTGTCTCTCTCTGTCTGTCTGGCGAGCGCACGCGCCCTATAGCAAAAAATAACCTCTCCAAAAAAATAAAAAATAAAAAAAAATAAAATAAAAAATAAAAAATAAAACAAAATACGATCTCCCATCCAGTACACACTGCATAGTGACTCAATCATGCACATTACAAAAAATTTTCCATTTCTAGTTCCTAGAAATATTTCCACCCCTCTTTCTGACCCTCTGTCCCTTTCCACCCTCCTCACACACCACCTCCGGTGTCCACAATTGTCCTTCATTCCCTTCCCACCCACATTGCATTGATCACACAATTTCCTACATAATCTAACTACTTTCAATGGTGAGTTCTCTCATTACTACTAAGAAGACCAGTTTTAACTTAAATCAAAGAAATGCCAAGGAACTTTGCTTAAAGCAAGGAAACAGGTTAGGATTCTGTTCAAATGTAGGTGCATGAACCTATCAGTCTCATGTGCTTTTATCTTCTGTTCTGGTTCAATTTTCCTGGTTAAATTCTGGTATATAATATTCAACTCCAGACTTGTCCCTATAATTAAGATGGCCACTTTCTTAGTTTTTGGACTCTTATTTCCATGTGTCTGTGTTTAATTTTCCTGATACAGCACACCCTTGAGAACTTCTTGGAGATCTGGTCTGGTGCTGGTAAGTTCTTTCAGGTTTTGTTTATCTGAGAATGTTCTTGTCTTTTCTTCCCACCTGAAAGATAATCTTGCTGGGTACAGTATTCTAGGCTGAAATTGCTTCTCTCGTAACACTTTTATTATATTTTCCCATTCTCTGCTTGCTCGCATTGTTTCCGATGAGAGATCTGCTGTTAGCCTGATGGGATGTCCTTTGTAGGTAACTTGATGTTTTTCTCTTGCCAATCTTAGTATCTTGTCTTTGTCTGCGGTTTTGGTCAACCTGGCTATAATGTGTCTTGGAGAAGATCTTCTTGGGTTGATTTTATTTGGGGTCCTTTGTATTTCCTGGGACTGGATCTTCAAATACCTCTCTAGGTTTGGAAAGTTTTCTTGCAGGATTTCATGGAATAGATTATCAATGTCCGGTCTCTTCACCTTCCAGAATGCCAATTATCTGGATATTTGGACATTTGATGGTATCCAGTACTTATCACATAACATTCTCAAATTTTTGGGCCATTTTCTCAGTCTTCGTGGTGGATTTTTCTAGGCCAGCCATTTTCTCTTCTACATCTGAGATTGTATTTTCTGAATGATCTAGTCTGCTTTTAATACTTTCAAGGGAGATTTTGACTTCTTGTATTATAGACTTCATCTCTAGCAGTTCCATTTGAGTCTTTTGTAAAGTGTGTAATTCCTCTTTTAGATCTAGCAAGAATTTCCTCATCTCCTGGAACTCGTCAACTTCTTTCTCCTTTCTCTTTAGCAGTTCATTATCTCTCTTCTCTTCCATCTCTGTTAGCTTCGACATTATGAATGCTCTAAATTCCTTATCAGACATTTCTATGATTTTCACCGAACTGCTTGTGGATGAAGAAGAGTTACTCTTTTTCCATGGAGGAGAGGTATTTTCTCATTTTCCCATATTTCTCGTGATCCAGCAGTGATTTCTTGTCATCTGATGAATGGCCTGTTTCTTTCAAATTCTTGAAGTTCAGTCTAAATGTTCAGGTGCAAGCAGAGGTGACCTAGAATCTCTTTACCGTTTTGTTGTGATCGCTGGTGCAGCAGATTCAGTAGATGTTGGGGAATATTTTAACCCTATTAGTATTTGGATGTTTAGCTACAGTGCTCTTAGATCCATCTAAGAACACATTGAATGGATATTGGAGGGTAGAGAGACAAGAAAAAGGAAAATGAAAAAGGGAGAGAGAAACAACAACTAAAAGAGAAAAAAAGACAGAAAAATTTTAAAAAATTGTAATTACTGTTCTTTTAAAAAAAATCACAAAATAGAAAACCGCGCAGAAGGCAGAAGCAGGGAGAGACAGGAACTGAGAGACCAAAAGAGAGATAGAAGGCTGGGGGTGCGGTGGGGGCTCCCTACCGCTAGCTCGTTTGTTGGAGGCTGAATTATCAGTAGAAAATCTTTATTCCCTGAAAAATATAGTTCACTGGCGCCATGTGAAACCTTGTTCTCGCTTCAGTAACATATTTTGTAATTAAGTCACAAAATAATTTCATGAGATTGGTGGACCCCTGACAACCATTTTACTAAGAGTTCAAATAATCTCAGTTTATTTAATTTTATTTTTTTGGAGAGGTTTTTGGTATAGGGCACATGCACTCGCCAGAAAGACAAAGAGAGACAGAGAGACAGAAAGCAAGAAATCACCCCAGAGGTGGGGTGGCCATATTGCAATCCCTTCTCCTCCATTCTCCCCTCAGGATCTTGGGCATGCACACACACATACCCAGTGTGAGTTTAAGCCACTGAGTCTGGGACTCGAACTGTGGTTGATTACATGGGAGTCCAGCAACATAGCCATTATGACAATGGCTGGTCCCAAATAATCTCAGTTTAAAACATTCTAAGTGCAGTAATGATTTTTTTTTTTTTTTTAGTCAAGCCATGTAAGTTCAAGTTCCCGATTTTTTGAAAGAATTACTTTATTTATTTATTTTAATTTGACCAGAGAGGGGGAGAGAGAGAGAGAGAGAAAGCAAGTTGGTAGGCCCGGGACTCAAACTGCAGTTGGTGCAGTCCACTACCTTTAACAACCATGACAGCCCCAAGTTCCCTATTTTGAACTCAGAGAAGGGTCAAGGCACTTTCCTCTCAGCTGCAACCCTGCTGGTTGCATGGAGGCATGGCCTGCTTTCCTCTCCTAAGGCCCTAATGGCTCCTGCCCACTTTTCCTCTGCTGAAGCTCTGGGTCTCCCTGGGCTCTGGTAAAAGTTTCTGCTCATTGTTCCTTCAGGCCTGTTGAAGTCTATCATTCTGTGCTGATGCTGCCCTCTGGCCTTGGTATTTTCCACATGTTACTTGGGCTGCCTATAATACTATTGGTAGTTCTTAAACAGTATCTTCCTCAGTCTCTCATTCACTACACTTTTGATTATGCTACCCAATTTCTCCCTAGTCCCTGTACACCCATAACAGTTATTTAAGTCACAATCAAGAAAATGTGTAGATTTTCCACCCTTTAAAGCAACTCCATAAGTGGGACCAGCAGTTAGCATAATGGCTATGTCACTGCACTCCCATGTAGTCGACCACAGTTCGAGTCCCGGATCCGGTGGCTTAAACTCATGCCATGCGTGTGTGCGTGTGTGCCCAGGATCTCAAGAGGAGAATGGAGGAGAAGGGATTACGGCGTGGCCATCCCCCAGGGGGGTGATTTCTCACTTTCTGTCTCTGTCTCTCTCTGTCTTTCTGGGGAGCACACGCGTCCTATAGCAAAAAACTCTCCAAAAAGAAAAAAAAAAAGAATTAAATCAGTTACAGTCCATCTATGCTAACATAAAAAATTCCTGATGCCTAATTATTAGCTGAATGTCCCCAGAATAGGAGCATGTGCCTCAGACAGTTGTCATTGTTCTGCTGTTGTCCATCACCTTTACCACTCTTATTCTTCTCAGGGTACACTTTGATCTGATAGACTTGTCTCTCCCCAGTTTCGGATCACTTTCGTAAAACTTCTAAGTTATGGGTAGACAGTCTCATAAGGATAAGTTTGTGAGAAGGTGCTCCCAGAATAAGTCTTATCCCAACATATTTTATCACCTGCCCTCATTTCCTGAGATTCCAAAGCATGCTTTACTGGTGTATAGTTTTCTGTGGACTATGGGCCTAGAATACAGCTTAGAGAAAAGCTTAATAACAAAAATCCTTTCAGTTTTCAAATATGAAAGCTGTGGAAGTCTAAAATTTCTACGTAAAATATAAGGCACTTAATTCTTCTGTCATAACAGGTTTCTTTAGGAGACTAAAACTAATTTGGGGTGATCAAGAGTTTTTTTTTTTTTTTTTTTTTTTTTTTTTTCTCATATGTGAAGCTTTCTTATAGGAAGTTCCCACAAGAACATTTTCAGGAAATTTTTGCTCATCCATAAAGATGGACATGAAAGACTAATCACCCTGGTATTCTGTACACTCTGCTTCCAACTAGTGGCCAGAACTTTTAGACAAAAATAGGATTAAATCTATTCAGGGGCAAAATTCTGAGGAGCAACAACCATGACCAGTATGCTTTGACTGATAGGCGTCTCCTTTCCTCTGGTTTTGGTCACTTTCTTTTTTTTTTCTTTTTTCTTTTTCTCTTTTTTCTTTTTCTTTTCTTTTTTTTTTTTTTTTTTTTTGAGAGGTTTTTGCTGTAGGGTGCATGCGCTCGCCAGACAGAGAGAGACAGAAAGTGAGAAATCACCCCCCAGGGGTCATGGCCACGTCGCAATCCCTTCTCCTCCATTCTCCTCTCGGGATCTTGGGCATGCATGCACACACGCTCGGCATGAGTTTAAGCCACTGGGTCCAGGACACAAACCACAGTCGACTACATGGGAGTCCAGCGACACAGCCATTACACTAACTGCTGGGCCCTGGTTTTGGTCACTTTTGAAAAAAAAAAAAAGCTTCTAAGTTGGGAAATCACTCATCCTAAGCTGAGGTTTTTTTTTTTTTTTTTCCTAAGGGATAACACCCTTGGAAACATCACCTGGATTTATGTATAATGGCTATGTTGCCCCACCAACCAAGTACTTTGAAAAATAGCTCATAAAACTTGAAAGTACTACAACCTACACCAGTAATGATGGAGTCCTTGGAAATTCCTAAATGTTATGTGCATATGCCCAACTGGACAAAGCTGGTTATAGAAGCAAGCAAAATGAATGGAAAAATAACTTTCAATGATACTTAGATGTCATTTGCATTAGAATAAAACCACCTCCGTACAGTAGTTAAATAAAATACATCAGGAACCATTTTGGAATTAAAGACAATTTCAGAGAGCTCTTCTCCAATCACTCTTCTGCTACCCAGAAAGTATATGCTGTTCTATATGATCTTCCACATCCTGAACTTTCTTTTCTCACCTCTATCTCTATCTCCACTACATGAAATTTAACAGCCTCCAGTACCATATTTTAACCACCTAGTTTGGTATTCCTTTTAAGGTAAAGCCTGTTATAGAGGAGAATCAGCCTTACAGTATAACCCAGGGACCAAAACTGAACTCACAAATATTTTAAATGATTTTTCACATACACTTGAGGACCTCATAAGTTTTGTTAGAGAATTCTATTTAAATTCGATTTAAACCTATGAGTTCAGATATTGTGATCTTTATCAGTTGGTTCATGTCAATATTTGAAGAAAGGGCCATAGAATAGCTAAAAAGGGCTAACTGAAACTATGTCTTTGAAGATTTTCATAAAAAACCATGTGGGGAATAAAACAACATCTACCTTTAGCCAAAGTACTTGATGTGGCTATACCACAAATATTTTCAAAGAACATTCATTGGAGTAAAACTCAATAATGGAAACAAAGTCCACATGAATTAATTCTAGATTATTTTGAATGGCTAAAAAAAACTTTAAACAGAAGTTCATAATAGTATGACAGAGGCAAACTATCAAATTCATTAAAATGATACTCTCTTAAATTCTACTTAATGGGACCAGCAGTTAGCGTAATGGCTATGTCGCTGGACTCCCATGTAGTTGGACACAGTTCGCATCCCGGACCCGGTGGCTTAAAACTCACGCCGGGCACGTGTGCGTGCGTGCCCAAGATCTCAAGAGGAGAATGGAGGAGAAGGGATTGCGGCGTGGCCATTCCCCCAGGGGGTAATTTCTTGCTTTTTGTCTCTCTATTTCTCTCTGTCTGTCTGGCAAGCGCACACGCCCTATAGCAAAAACCTCTCAAAAAAAGAAATCTACTTAATGGATTGGATGAAGGGTTTGTAAATTAAATGAAAGACATCAAGTCACCTGGACAATTCTCCAAATTCCTAACATTGTTAACCTGGTCAATCATCTTTCTAAAACTCTTCAAAAGGGAAAGACAATATCTTTAAGGTTATGAGCTTATATTTTCAGAGTAACCAAATCTTTTGAGAAAAGGCAGAAAGCCTCAAATAACCAAAGAGGAGTTTCCTTTCATTATAAAATGGAAGGGCTTTTTAAGATAAAATATAAAAAGCTTAACACAGGAAAACAGGTGCAGGTATTTGGTCATCAAATTGTGTCCCATAGTTTGCATACTATTTATTTTTAGTGGTTATTCTTTTTTTTTCAGAGTTTGCACTACTTGAAAGGTTGTATCTTTAAAGTCAGAGGTTCTTTCTTTTGCATAGTCTGATCTGTTCTCAGTACTCTCTACAGAATAATTCATTACTTAAAATCATCTCCAAGATTTCTGTTTGATTCTTTTTTTTTATAAGAAGTCCATCTCCCTATTGGATCTTTTATTTTTTTTTATTGGATCTCTTTTTCACGTCGTTCATTATTTTTCCCATTTCCCGAAATTGTTGGTTTTCTTTTGTGTATCATTGAGTTTTGTTGTGTTCAATATACTAAATTCTATTTCTTACAATTATGTAATTTTCTTTATTTTATCCATTGTTAGAGAGGAGTTAGTTTGTTCTTTTGGAGAAAATATCTATTTTTCTTTTTCTTCTTCTTCTTTGCTTTTATACCTGCTTTGGGTTTCAGGCATCTAATGGAGAACTCACTTTTTCCTGATTTCTGTTATAAAAGCTATATTTTTATTTTTAAGTTTTTAATATTATTTACTTTTTCTATGCCTGCGATCTTTAGGACTAGTTAAATGAATCATTTTTAGCATTGATTCTGATTGAGTTTGTTGCAAGAAAATATATTTTCAGGGATCATGATAGTTGGGGGGGCTGTCTTTGCAGCAATGGGAGGAGACTATGGGCTGCCCTTTGAGATGAGAGGTTGAGTGGGTTCAGAAGGGGTCTTGGTCAGGGCTAATAGTAAGGCAGGGCCCAGTGGATCTGAAAAAAACTATGTCTTTACTTTTAAAAGAAAGTGAAGACTGGGCAGGACCCCTCATGTTGAATAGAGGGAGCAGTACTTGGGCAGGGTTGCCATGGGGCTCTGAAGAAGGGGACAATAGTGTGGGAGAAACAGAACCCAAGAGGGACCAGATCTTGTGATCTTTTGAGGTTCGGAGGTGAACAGGGTCAAGCAGGACCTGAGCATATCCATACAGAGCACCCTGTGAGACCCTAAGGTGAGCAGGCCAGCATGGAGTAAATGGGGTATAGGCAGGGCAGTTCATAAAGCCCAGAGATTAGCAGGGTAGAATGGGGCTTGGGAATGGCATAGGTAGGCATATGTTAAACAGTCCTTGAGTCCTGGAGCTAATGAAGCATGAGGAGACTTGCTATGCCAGCAGGTGGACAGTGTTGAGCAGAAGCGGGCAGAATATGAGGCCCTAGTTGGAGCAAGATCAGGTGAGTTTCCCTGTAAGACTCAGAGTCCAGTGGGGCCAAATAATCCTGAGCAGAGTCCAGGGGAGATAGCTGACAAGCACTGGAGGTGACCCAAGTGTGGTGGACTTAAATAGAGTCTGGGTGACTATTCTTTAAATTCTGAGGGAGAGGCACAGTGTGGTCCACAAAACCTAGAAGTAGCCTTGGGAAGAAAATCAGAAAGGGTCAGGGGCACACTAAGTTTATTGGACTCAACTTGAGCCTGGGTAGCTAGTCTGTAAAGCATGAGGACAGGGGTTCTGTGAAACCTGGATGTGGTCCTGGCGAAGCAGAGCCCTGAGGAATAAAATGCAGTTAAATCTAGCAGATTTATTTGGAGTCAGCGTGGCAGACCTCTGATGCCTGGGGTTGGACAGGAGCTGATCTGATCCAAGCAAATTCATGCTAGGAGCTGGATGACTGGGTCATCCACTCCATGATTAGGGCTTGCCTGGGGCAGTGCCCTATCTCTTTCCTCTAACTAGAAGAATGATCCCTGGTGTCTACCTCTCTGTCATGTGCCCCTCCTCTCTGTTTTGTCTACACTTAATAGGTGAGGGAGATCCTGAACAGTTGTACTGCAGGTGGCCCCAGAGGGGGCAAGTAGCCACTCCTGAGGCTTGAGTCTGAGGGAGTGAAAATGTAGGTCTATCAGCTGTCAGTCAGTCAGTCAGCGGGAATATCCAGATTCCTCAGTCTCTGTTAGAATTGGTGTTCTCACATAATGTTCTGGGGGTGAGGTGGAAATGCACAGAGCTCTTGGTCTCCATTATGAAAAGGGACCGGTAGGCTTCAGTCACTGGGGTGTTTACCCCATTTATTCACATTGCAGGAACTTCTTCTTCCCTGTATTGTGCCCTCCACACCCACAGGACTGAGAATGTGAGACTGTCTGGTCCATGTTTTATGCTTGGACCAGCTTACTAGTTGGCTTTCATGATGTTACAAGCTCTTAGGGTAGAAGTGATGAGGAATGTTCAGTGTTTTGCTTGATGTGGTACAACCTTGTACTTCTCTGACTGATGGAATGTTAGCTCCATACTAGGTCATTGTTCCCCTGCAGTTGGGGAGTGCTGAGTTCTGGTGGTGTATGAATTTTGTAGTTTTGAAAGAGAGTTTCTCTCACCTTCTGTGTGATTTGGAGGGCTCGGGATTGTCTCCCAGTTTAAATAATAATTGAATCATTCTTTATTTCTCCAAGCTGACATACAGTACTCTAGAACGGTCCAGTCTTTTCCTTCCAGTTATCAGTCACTTCACTCCACTGCTGAAAGCATAGGCATTTGTTTAATGTTGTGGTCTTACTTTCCAGAGAGATGCTGCTGTGGGTGTTTCTATTCAGCCAACTTGATTCTCCTTCCAGAAGTGAATTTTCAGCATTAGTTTGCCATCTTCCCAGGTCTCATTGTCCTGAATAATGCTACCTTTATTTTCCACCAACAGCTTTTGAGCAATGAGCAGTTGGATGTGGGTTCAGCCACTGGCCTGAACCTGCAGCTGATTTCGTTACAGTAAAAGAAAGCACTCAAAGCAATCCCAAGTTTCTGGAATCTTAATCTTTATTTTCTTTGAAAATTCATTTTGTAGTGAGAAAACTCATCACTATTAATTACAATACCGACATTGTGTCTGAGAGAAATTTTATAAATTTGGGACCAGCAGTTAGCGTAATGGCTATGTCACTGGACTCCCATGTAGCCGACTGCGATTCGAGTCCTGGACCCGGTGGCTTAAATTCACGCCAGGCACGTGTGCGTACATGCCCAAGATTCCAAGAGGAGACTGGAGGAGAAGGGATTGTGCTGCGGCCATCCCCCTTGGGAGGTGATTTCTTGCTTTATGTCTCTGTCTCTGTCTTTCTGGCAAGCACATGCGCCCTATAGCAAAAAAAAAAAAAAAAAAAAAGAAAAAAAAGAAATTTTATAATTTTGTTCTCCAATAAGTTGATACTGGAAAGTTTGAAATCTTTAGGAGAGCAAGTGAAAAGAGACTATACTGCAATTTTATATAGGCTAAAAACTTCTATTGGGGTGAGATGGTTTGGAGACAGGATCAGGAATGATACAATGGTGGACTACCATGTCTGTTTGTCATTTAAAAGTTACTTATTGAATACCTACATATGCACAAGACCCTAACAATAATTAATTTGAACAAAGAAAAAAAGATTAAATGGTTAACGTACATACATGAAAATAAATGTCAGGAGTATAAAGTTTATGTGATGATCTCGTGCACAATATATGTGAGCTAGAAATATCGAGATTTGTTTTATAAATTCTAAGGGAAAAGTAAACTTGACATAGAAATGTGAAGAAAATAATATGAATAATGTTCTGGAGTTTTCAGGTCCTCTGGCTGATTTTGGCAAATGGAGAACAACCAGGAGAGGCCAGAATCCCCAAGTGAGCCCTTCTGCCAAGAACACATGCCTGGCAGAAATGAAACCAAAAACTCAGTGCACTAATATGGGTGCCCCCCACCCCCACCCCACCCAATCACGGAGTCCAGCAGGCACAGGCACAGGTGCAGGGGGTGTCAACAATTCTTAGTTCCAGGGAGGGGTGAGTGCATCATCCTAGGAGAAGGATCTGGAGCTCTGCAGGAACCTGAAGAGGGTCACCAAGGAGACCAGCTCACAGAGCCCTGTCCAATGGTTGGCACGTTTTTTCTTCCCTAGCTCAGGCTAAGACCTTTCCCACATGCCAGCTTACCTCCTTTCCACAAAGTAATCAGGATGGCAAACCCAATTCAACCTCCAGAGGAAGGGGGTGACAAGAGGGTCAGGTCATACCCATCCTGATACATTCAGCACGTGGTTACTTAACTGGTTAATTTATAGATTAGGGCAGAATGTGATGCTGCACCCCTGGAACAGTATCCTGTAAGAGGACCTGGGTAGCATTTGCCTAAGGCTGTGTACAGGAGGGTCCTGGGAAGCCCACCTGGGGATCAGTGGACTTCGGCTCCAGCCAAACTGGAGGACATGGGCTTGGCCAAAGCAGGCCATGAGGGTGATGTATGGCAGATTTGGTGAGCTGTCAGTGGCATGAGGGTGATGTATGGCAGATTTGGCGAGCTGTCAGTGGCATGAGGGTGATGTCTGGCAGATTTGATGAGCTGTCAGTGGCATGAGGGTGATGTCTGGCAGATTTGATGAGCTGTCAGTGGCATGAGGGTGATGTATGGCAGATTTGGCGAGCTGTCAGTGGCATGAGGGTGATGTATGGCAGATTTGGTGAGCTGTCAGTGGCATGAGGGTGATGTATGGCAGATTTGGTGAGCTGTCAGTGGCATGAGGGTGCCCTGGAGTTGGAACACTCCCAGGACCCTGAGGTCAGCCCAGAGGTGCACACACCCTGAAAGCACAGACTACACCTGGAGCTTCAGTGTGGGCTCTGGGCAGTGGTCTGGGAAGGGAGGAGTGGGCACCAGTCACTGAAGGACTTAAACTGCTCTTTTCTGATAAGCAAATCTACCCCCCAAACCACAATTAAGGTATGACAGAGATTGTATATATTAGTTACACAGTTTTTGTGAACTATTTTTTCCCCCTTGGTTTAAGTGACTACAATCAGAAATGTTGTAGGTATGGTTATATTTTTTTTTAATTTTTTATTGTTGAGTGCCTGTGAACTCACCAAGGAGAAAGAGAAAGCGATAGTGAGAGCAAGAGAGAGAGAGACAGAGAGAGAATCCAAAATGGCTCTTGGTCATGTCATAATAGTTTTTCCTCCATTTGTCCATCTATTCAGAATTTTGGTCATGCATGTACAGGTGCCCAGTACATTTTTCAAGTAACAACTGAATACAAACTGTATTGCCATGTGGAATTAGGTTCACTAAACACAGGGCATAGGGCTGGCCTTTCTATGTTTAGTTTTTAAGGCCTTGCCAAGACTTTTTTTGAAAAGCGTTTGTACTTTTATACCTTCCCATTATCAATATATAGGAATTCTAAGTAATCCCTATCATTGAAAACACTTTTTTTCCTAGCAATTTTGTTGGATTTCACAGTTAGTTGGTATAAATAACTTGGAAGGACCTCAATAAATAGTCCTCAATTTAATGTGGGATTCATTCATTAGTGTGTGAATAAAGTGAATAAAGTTCTATTGTACATGAAACTTTTATTCCATTTATTCCAAAATTTTTGAGTCAAATATCTTTTAATTTTGTAGAGATGCTGTAGATGCTCTCCATACTTATATACTTATTGGGGCATATAAAATATGTTCTACAAAGTTCTTAATACTATGGTTATTTTTAAGACAGTGCCAAGATTTTTTTTGTAAATTGTTTGTATTTTAATACCTTCCCATCATCATTAAGAATTTAATTAACCCCTGCCATCACCAACACTTTTTTCTTGAGCCATTCTTCTAGGTTTCATGGTTAGTTAGTATAAATACTCTAGACCTGTAAGGCTCTCAATGGATTGTCCTCAATTCTGTGTGGGATTCATTAGTGTGTGAATAAAGTGATTTAGATAAACAATAGTCTCCTACATGGCACATTTATTCCATTTGTTCCAAAAATTTTGAGTCAAATTTTTCTTAAGTTTTCAGGATGCTCTCCTTAGTTATATACATATTGAAACTCATAAAATATGTTCTATCGAGTGCTTAATAGACTATTTTATCCTTTATCTTAATTCACTATCCTTCAATGAGTCTTGGTATTAGAATCAATTATTTGAGCAGTAATTATTTGAGAGAAAACAACTGAACTGAAGGGAGGGACCGGTACCTCTCCTGTACTACCTGTCCTATCCCCAGCCAGTCTCCATGTTGGCTTAACCTACAAGATAGATATGCTTTCAAGCAGTTGATTCTTTTAAGTCCTTATGATTTGAAATGATTTCATCCATATCAGAATGGAAATTTGGAGGAAAAAACTAGAAAATGCTTTTCTAAGTGATTGTAGCCATTGTTAAATGAGCAAGAATATGTGCACCAGTTCTTCCAAGATGTACTGAAAATCAGACCTTTCCCACATCTTCAGTAATTTTTTTTTTTCCCTTTCAGGTGCGTGCACTCGCCAGACAAACAGAGAGAGACAGAGAGACAGAAAGTGAGAAATCACCCCCCACGGGAGATGGCCACGCCACAATCCCTTTTCCTCCATTCTCCTCTCCAGATCTTGGGCACGCACGCACACACACCTAGAGTGAGTTTTAAGCCACTGGGTCCAGGACGCAAACTGTGTTCGACTACATGGGAGTCCAGCAACATAGCCATTACGCTAACTGCTGGTTCCTTCAGTAGTGTTTTATGTCATTTTTTCCCCACTACTCCTCTGTTCTTGGAGAAACATCAAAAAATATAGAAAATGGTACATTTTCAGCCTTAGGTATCTATAAACAATCATTGCTTATTCCCAGTGCACCAGGATCGACATCCATGTTTATCTTTTAAGACTATATTAAATTTTATTTATGTATTACAATATGAGTAATATTAAGTGACATTTTCAAATGAGAGTTTACTCACAAATTAAGGATATATTTATCATAGTGTCCCCTTATCTTTGTCCTATACATAATGCTTTAGTACTTAAATAATTGTGTGTGTGTGTTTGTTTTTTTTTTTTTGTCCTACATTTTTAGTTTTACTCAATGTTTTTTCAGAGTGACCCAACCATATGCTATGCACACCTAGCCAAGAAGGGAGGAAGCCCAGAACTGTCAGGTGGAGTATTAGAGTGTAAGCTCCATACACTGAGCCCTTCTCCAGACTCCCTCTTTACCCTGACATTTACCTGAGATCTGGCTGCCGGCCCAGCTGAACCTCATGGGCCTCTCATGATTATTCCCTTACCTCATGGAACTGGACCATGCATGGGGCTCTTCCAGAGGTGTGCCTCTCATGACCCTTACCTCGTGGAAGGAGGTATTCACACTTCTCCCACATTAACATCACAAGATTAGAGGCACTAAATCCCAAACAGTCTGATGATTCTATTAATCATTAAGCTGATCTGGTATTAAAATCCCTAAATAATGTATATCTTTATTTGATTCATGAATGCTTTGTTTTTAACATATATAATTTGAGCTTATATTTACTGACTGCAAGGACCATTTTCTGCCCAGCCATCAGTGGAGCTTTGTTAGTAAGGAAACCCATATCTTTCTCTGCTGGACCTGCTGGTGTATTCTTCATAATTACAAACATCATGGGCAAGCACCCCCACCCCAGATTTAGGGACCCCAGAACATCATGATTTATGCAGTTTGGAGTCCATCACTTCATTGAAAAAATAGAAAATAGGCATTGAGTGACAGGGACTGTTCCAGAACATATGACATGGGCACAGTCCAAAGCAAGGGGAAAGCTTTTAGCCTCCTGAACCAGGGCTCTGACCATTCCGTGTAATGTAATTTGGTAATAAAACCTTCTAAGATGGTAGGGCACTGTGGGAGGCTGCGTACCAGCGAATATTGCTGGCTTCTCAGAGAGCAAACAATTACACGATGCCAAAAGCCATGATTGGCTTCCCTTCAAAACCTCACCTTCAAAACCATACTATGATTGGCCACTAGAATCCCTCAGATTTGCATATCCGGCACCTCATGATTGGTCCACAAAGCAACCAGTCATAACCCACCTTTTACAAGCAATCATAACCCACCTTTTACAACCAATCACAGCCCACCAACATGTATATAACCTCGATCCCTGGCCCACAGTCTCCAGATGACCCTGAAGAGCCTGAAGAGTTGTAACATCGTGTCATCTCCAGACGACCCTGAGCTCTAACACCGCATCTCCAGATGACCCTGAAGAGTTGTAACACTGCATCATCTCTAGACGACCCTGAAGACCCTGAAGAGTTGTAACACTGCTTTGTCTCCTTGTTGTAACACTGCACCGCTTGTCCCGTCTCTCACTCCTTCCCTCAGGAAACCTATTCGACTGTCCCCCGGGTCGGGATACGTGGCACCTGAACAGGGACCCAGAGTATGAAGGATCCAGTGAAGAGCACTCAAGGAGGGGACGGCAGAGAATTGTCCAGGAGAGGGCGGCAGAGAATCCTCCCGAGAAAGGCTGCAGAGGAGGACGGCAGAGAATCATCCCAGTGAGTAACAAAGGTCGCTTACTTATAAGTAATAAGGGTAATAATGGGATAAAAGCTTAGTCAGCATGAACAAGAGCTTAGTCAGCATGAACAAGACCTTAGTAAGCATGAACAAGACCTTAGTTAGCACGAACTATTCATTCAGGACTTAAAAGAAGCCCTTGCCACTATGGTCACTAATTCTAAAATTGAAAAGAAACAGGGAGAGGATCTTATTTCCCTAGATAGTGAGGGAGAAGTTAAAAACCCCGAAGGTGAGACAAAGCCCCCAAAATCAAAAAAACTAAAAGAGAAAAACAACCTTAAGGCTCTACAAGAGCCAAAGAAAAATGAGTCATCAACTAGTTCAGAGGAGGAAATCCTAGAGGCCAAGGCTGAATGGTTGCCCTTCTAAAAACGGCCGCCACCCTATAACACTACCATCTCAGCACTGCCTCTTATTGACCCAAAACAAAAAATAATTAATGAAATAAAACAATTAAGAGAACAAATTTGATTAGAAAAAGACCACCAGGAACTAATACTTTGGAACCAAGGAGCAGGATTTTTAGCTGCTTGTTTTATTGCAATTGTACCAGGTTATATATCTCAGTCAGTAGCTGGATTCTTTGATAATGAAGGCATTGCTATTTTTGCACTTCAGTTCACATACTACTTGTGGGTAAAATCAGTAAAAACTGAATCAGTTTTTTGGACAATGTGCTGCTGTTTATCATATTTCTATATGGTCTCTGCTTGGGGTGATTATGTGTTTATCATCAACCTTATTCCACTGCATGTGTTTCTGTTGTTACTGATGCAGAGATATAGCAAAAGAGTCTACATAGCATATAGCACTTTCTACATTGTGGGTTTAATATTATCCATGCAGATGCCTTTTGTATCACAATTAGAGAAACTAAAAACCAATACAGACAAAGAAACAAAACTAGTTCAGGGATCACATATGACAGACTTTGAGACATTCCCTGTTACGGAAACTACAGATCCCCAAGGACAGGTTTGGCACCGTCACAGTGGGTTTGACTTTAAAATGGTAAAAGAAATTAAGGCAGCAGTCGCCCAATATGGAGCTACTGCTCCGTATACCTTAGCTATAGTTGAAGCTATCACTGAAGGCTGGTTCACACCATCTGATTGGCAAACATTAGCCCGAGCTATCCTTCTTATGTTCCCCTAACCACAGCTACAGCTGCCGGCCCCACTGGGTTATTCTCTCCATCTACGCTAAGTCATTGAGGGTCTTATCTCAGACCAACTAGATTCCCCAGCTGAGATGGTTCTTCAAAATAGACGAGGTTTAAATCTCCTCCTGGCAGAACAGGGGGGACCCTGTCTTGCTTTACAGGAATGTTGCTGCTTTTATGCCAACAAGTCCGGCATCGTTTGTGACAAGATACATCAACTCCAAGAATCTCTCCAACAACGTAGAAAACAACTCGCCGATGGTCTGCCTGGAACGGTCTCCTCCCTTTCCTGCTCCCCCTCCTTGGCCCATTCATTGGCCTTTTAATTGTTTGCTCACTGGGACCTGTTATATTTAATAGGTGCATGTCATTCCTCAAACAACAAATTGACTTGCTTATGGAAGACCAACACCCCTATACTGGTCTTGCCTGAGGCGCTGAATCGGTTAGCCAGAGACAGGTAAGAGAGTCTGATGAACCCAATAACTGTTCAGTCCTTCCACCTAAGACAGGAGGCTCATCATAGCTATGGGACTCTCCAATGACGAGTAAGAATGGATGTATGGTTCCATAAACGACTCCAACCTAAGACAGGCATGATTCCCCCAGGCCTTTTCCTCATCTCTCAAATTAAAACAGAGAAGGGGGATATGTGGGAGGCTGTGCACCAGCAAATATTGCCGGTTTCTTAGAGAGCAAACAATTATACAATGCCAAAAGCCATGATTGGCTTCCCTTCAAAACCTCACCTTCAAAACCATACTATGATTGGCCACTAGAATCCCTCAGATTTGCATATCCGGCACCTCATGATTGTTCCACAAAGCAATCAATCATAACCCACCTTTTACAACCAATCACGGCCCACCAACATGTATATAACCATGATCCCTGGCCCACAGTCTCCAGATGACCCTGAAGAGCCTGAAGAGTTGTAACATTGCGTAGTCTCCAGACGACCCTGAGTTGTAACACCGCATCATCTCCAGACGACCCTGAAGAGTTGTAACACTGCATCATCTCCATGTTGTAACACTACACTGCTCGTCCCCTCTCTCACTCCTTCCCTCAGGAAACCTGTTCGACTGTCCCCCAGGTTGGGACAGGGCACTTTTGCCCTCCCTACTATATAAGAGGATGTTGTCTTTTGCTATGGTCACTTGTGTGCAAGAACATATATGCTAAACTCACAGGTGAAACCAGAGTTAAAAGTGATAGTAAGGATGTGACTAGGGGAAAATAATAGAGGTAGAAGATGCTCTGTAATGGGGCAGGACACCCTTGGGGAGGTGTGATCTGAGGAGAAGCCAAAGTAAAGGGACCCTGGGAAGAGATCTCAATTTATTGACAATAGACTCCAATAGAACTTGAAACCCTGGTACCTAGGCACTCACATTCCAGAAACAGCCCCTACCTAGGTCCCACACCTTAAGCCCCTTGAGAGAGCCAGATAATCTGCTGGATCCCAGCCTCGAAATGTCTGAACTCAGGAAATTCCAGAGTGAAAGTCCTTCCTTACCCCGCAGATATTTTCTCACTTTCTCACCTGAATCTACTGACCATTTGTGACTAAAAACTTAAAGGAGCACAAGGCTTCCAGGGCAGGCCACCATTCTGATCCCACATGGACTGTCCTTTACTCGTCTATGTTTTTGTGGAGGGAAGCTGTGAGGGCATATATATAAAGCTGAACATGCCCTTGGCAAGTGTAAATCTGGGGGAGTCAAAGCATGGTGAACCCATCAGGTTTACATCCCAGGTCATGGCAGGCAGAGAGGGAAAGTAGTGTGCCAGAGTGGGACCCTGATGACTTTATGTTAACCCTGAGCTCTGAGTTATAATCGCTTTTGTCCTGAGATAGTAGACAATGTAGGCACAGAGCTCTGTGCCTGAGTTAGGGACTAGGTGATCATATGGGGCAGAAAGAATGGCAAAAGTAGGCAGGGCCCTGTTGCTTCTTAGCCTCACTGTCAGTCACTATCACACAACTCTAGGAGACTGAGAATGGTGGGGGATTCCCTTCTCTTCCTTCCTGGGTGAAAATCTGCTGCTCCAGGCAGCTGGCATGGGGCAGAGCAGACCCAAGTGAGTGGTGAGAGGAGGGGTGTCCATCAGCAGGGTCTGGATTTGTCTGGAGAGGCTTCTGCCCAGATGCTACCTGGAGACTCTTGGGTTCCCTCCCAGGGCTCTTCATCTTCAGTGACTCACAAGACCTACCCCAAGTAGTCTGGGCCTCCTCCCTCCCTCCACTTCACCATTCAGCATAGTTTGGTAAGATGCATAATCATTTTTCACATTTCATAAGAATATGTAAGAAAATGCTCTATATTCTATTTGGACTTCATGTTATGGCCACGAGTGTGTTTACACATGTCTGGGGATCATATTGAAGTAACCATATCTCCATTATCTCACCCCAGTGTGGAAGTGAGTCAGCTCATATCCTGAATGACCTTCAGGTGGAAATCTTCAGGGCAGGGACATGTGGGAGCCTGGAGGAGCACCCAGAATTTTCCAGAGTGGTGAACACTCCTATGTCCCACCTGCCTGCGCACCTATCAAAAGTTCCCCACCAATGGATGTGGTGAAAAGGGAACCCTCCTACACTGTTGGTGGGAATGTAAACTAGTTCAACCACTGTGGAGAACAATATGGAGGTTCCTCAAAGATCTACAGATAGAACTACCATTTGACCCAGCAATCCCACTTCTGGGTATTTACCCAAAAGACAGGAGAATGCTCAGTCAGAAAAGTGCTTGCACATCAATGTTTATTGCAGCATTATTCACAATTGCCAAGACATGGAACCAACCTAAATGTCCACAAACTGATGAATGGATTGGAAAAGTGTGGTATATATACTCTATGGAATACTACTCAGCCATAAAAAATAACAAGACCCTGGAATTTGATAGAAAGTGGTCAGATATGGAGGATCTATTGCTCAGTGAAGTAAGCCAGGCTATGAAAGAAAGATATTGTATGTATCCACTCAATATATACCGACTATCCACACTCTATGGTAGAGAGCGAAAAATTGGAGGACATAAAAGCAGTGAAGGTACTTAACGAGAATAGGACAGTGTGGAATGGGGGGGTGAGAAGAAGAGGATAGAGAAAGATAGCAAGAGAACAATAGAGAGGCAAGATGTTATTGAGAAACAGATATGGCTTATTACCTGTTGATGATGACATGTATAGTATTCTCAACTGGATTGGTCTGAGAAGTATTTCATGGTGGGTAAAGTCTTTTTACAAGCAAAATGAGAAATAGTGATTGACTGTTTAAAAAAATAATTAGAATAATAATAATAATGATTGCGGAAAACATAGAAAATATATTGAATGTTGAAGCGGGGAGATTAATGTCTCTGTATTGACTGACATGCATGACATTCCCTTTTGAAAAAGCAATGTAATACACTGTAAAGTTATATGTAATCCAATGTAATATAAAGAAGATTATGATGATAATAAAAATAAAAATAAAAAACAATAAAAGTTCTCTTGACTATTGTTTAAAAAAAAAAAAAAAAGAATTTTGGGCATGCATGCACTTGTGCCACACGTGATTTTTCAGGCTGCCAGCTCTGAGACATAAACTGCATAGTGGGCCATATGGGTTCCTGCACCTTAATTTCCATCTACTGGGTGACGTGTAGTTTTGTTTTTCTAGGAACACAGTAAAAATGAAAAAGCTTTTAAGAACACTTTCTGTTTTCAGGGCTGTGATATGGGCAAGCTATTGTGCCTCTCAGGGCCTCCCCAGTCTCATCTACACAGTGGAGATTATTCCAGCCTCTGCTTCTATGGATATCACAAGGTGCAGGTACCCATAATACCTATATAATTCATGGGCTGGTACCACATGCTGCAAATGCACAAATTTAGACATGGAAGGACTGACTACACAAAGGAGTGGGAAGTAGCATGAAGTACAATTTCAAACAGCCTGAATTCTGGTCTGTAATACATAGGAAGTCACTTCCCCCCTTGACCTTACTTCCTTGTCTGTAGCATGGGAAGGTTGAAATTAACTGACACTCAGATATTATCTTTAACATAAAACCTTCCAGCATCTTTGTATTACATTCAGAATGAGTGCCTCATGTTGGCCTGTGTTTTAGGAAGTCCCACAGATGTTCCCAGTGAATCCTTCTTGAGACACAGGGCCTTGTGCCTATTGTTCAGTCATAACCAAAAACACATTTCTCTGTCCACCACTGTGACCATAATCATTTTCAACCACAGATTTCTTTTTCACTTCCATCAGTTTTGTCAATCCAAGGATGCTATTTTGGACAGGATCACAAAGTATGTAATATTTCGTAATTGGGATTTCCTGACTCATATCACTTTCTAGACAGGCATTGAAATTGTCATGTGTTTCAAACTTTGATCACTTTGCTTCTGCTGAGTGGTTTGCATGGCATAATGCACCACACTATCCAACTATTCACCCAGTGAAGGCATATCCATGATTTCCATTTAGTGCAATTAAGAAGAAGCTCTAGTAACCAATCATGTACATGTCTGTGTGTCAGTAATTATTCTCATTACTCTGGAAAATTTGTAGGCATGCTGCTGCTGGCTTTTGTGATAGGTATTAGTTTAGTTTTATTATAAACTGTCTAACTGGTGTCAGCTGATGTGGTTATGGCTTTTGGATTCCACATGACAAACTACCTGTTTAAAGTCTCAGACTGAGCAGCTTTGAAAATATCCCAAGTATGTGTACATGTGTCCCCAGAATTCTGATCGTAGGGAGACACAGTGGAGAAAGGATTATGCAGTGACCATGCTCATGGAAGTATTTTCTTCTCCCTTTTTGTATCTCTCAGTGGCAAACATATGTACTTTCTGGTAAATTAAAAAAAGAAAAGAAAAGAAAGAAACTGCCTAAGTGCTGTTCAGAAGGGATGTATCATTTTGCATTTTCATCATCAGTGGATGAATAATCATTTCTTCACATTGTTTCCATAATTGTATTTATTTCTCTTTTTTTTTAATTTTACCCCTCTGACATATGTGTTATCTCATTATTTTATTTTCATAAATGACTCATTTCCATGAATGACTGATGAGGTTAAATAAAGCACAAAATATAAATGCCTATGTTACATTAGTGTATTTTCTGTGGTAATATGTCTGCTAATACCTCTAAGCCCCTTCACTAACTATTGCTCTGCAGAATATTCTATTTCTTCTTGTGAGTTTGAGAGTTCTTTTTTATGTTCTGAAAGCTATCCTTTATTCAATAGAAGGGTTTTTTCTCTCTTTTTTTAACAAATAGGAAGTTGCTAATATTTCTTCCCCTCTTATTGTTTGCCTTTTCATTTATTTAATTTAATTTTATATTTAAAATAAAAATTATTTTGATCTCAAAAGCATGATAGTAAATTGAAGCTGTATAGGCTACTGAAAATGCTGACTGCCTAGAACCCTAGGCACCTAGGCAACCCCTTGTCCATTCTCCTTGGATTTTGGGCTTGTATACATACATGCTGAGTTAGATTTTCAGGCTGTCAGGTCTGGAACTCAAACTGTGACCAACCATGTGGGAGTCTAGTACCTTAACCACTATGCCCCTTTCTGGCCCCCAACATATGTAATAAATATTGATCAGGGCCAGCAAGTGGCATTGAGGTTAAAGTGTTTGTATCTAACCTGGCTGACTGCATGGTTTGAGTACTGGACCCAGTAGCTTGAAAAACACACTGAGTATAGGTATGTACCTGCCCAAAATCCAGAGAGACGAATGGAGGAGAAAGGATTATGGCATGGCCATCTCACCAGGGCATGACTTCTCTTTCCCTCTCTCTCTGGTGAGTGCAAATTTGTTGCTGTTGACAGAAATAGCCAACTCTGTAGAAATGATAATTAATGAGGTTTATTACTGTGCACAAGATTGAGTGACTGACCTGGAGAAAAATAAGTGTGTTTCTCAGGGTGTTGAAATACAGTGGTTCTTCTTCTTTCATTCTGAGAGCAGGAGAGTTTTCAATCAGCTAAGGAGTCCTCTACATTCACCTGGCCCCCAAAAAAGTGGAAATCTGGAAGCAGAGGCTTGTAGGTTAGAGGTGCATTTGAAACTCTTAAGTTAGTAATTGGTTAAAGAAAAACACAGTCTCTGTTTTTAAAAGCAAGGGGGCTGGCAGGTGATGTGGTGGTTGAGGCACTGGACTCCTGAGACCTGGCTGACTACAGTTCAAGTCCTGGACCTGGTGGCTTGCTTTCTCATTTTCCCAAACTTTCTGCTCCAATTAGAAAATAATAATAACAAAAAATGAATTAAATAAAATAATTATTTAAAAAGTCAGCTGGGGACCAGCAGGTAGTGTGGTGGCTAAGATATTGGACACTCCCACATGGTCAGCTATGGTTCAAGTTCCAGACCTGGTGGCTTGCTTTCTCACTTTCTCTTTCTTTCTCTCTCTGCCTCTCTCTGGTCAAATTTAAAAATAAATGAATGAATAAATATAATTAAATAATTCTTCTAGAAAAGAAATCACAAAAAATTCTTGGTGCAAATTAAAAGATAGCAGTAATGAATGGAATTAAATAAAATAATTATTTTTTTCCCTAAAAAAGAAGGCTTAGTATGCATCATAAAAACACTATGCCTGGAACAAGATGTAGCATCCCACTATCAATGGAACAAAGCAGTCTATTAATGTCTGTAAGCCTTTATTAATGTTTGTAGTTGTGACTCTCCCAGAACCTCTGGAAACAACTTTGGAATAAGAAAAAAGTAGTCAGATTCTGTCCTCATCTGCAAGGTATTTGAATTTGTAAATAATTTCAAAAATTGAAAAAATATAAAGCAAGAAAGGAATGTATACCTAGTAAAAACAAGTAGAGATATTTGTTCCTACTGAAGCAAAACCTTAGTTCTCTCCCTCAGACCAAGATTCTGCCCAGAAGTTTCCAACTCTAAGCTAAAGTTTATATCCCCACCTCCTTAGTCAATGGGTCTTGTGAAATGACAGGTATTTTGGTGAGGGCCCAAATCTGGGTGGGCCTACCCACAATGTTTACTAACTTCAGAGAATACACTCAGAGTTTCAACAGAGAAAGACATGAGTTAACTTACGAGGGAGGCTCCACTGATGGCTGGCTGGAGAATGGTTCATGCCACTCAGGTTTTATATACCAAGAACCAAGCATGCATAAATCAAGTTAAAGATGTACATTGTTTAGGGTATTCAATACTCGATCAGCTTATCAATTAATAGAATTAGCAGAGTATGTCCCTGTTTAATATCTAAGTTTTAGTGCTTCTATTCTTGTGATGTTAATTGTGGGAGAGGTGTGAGGCATACCTTCAGAAAATGAAATACACCTCAGACCAGTCCATTTGAGACTACTATACATGTTATTATCAACATATAATAAACCATTATTGTGTCCAACAAATGTCTTACCTCTCTATTTTGTCCTCCCTAATTTCCTACCCTATAGTCTTATCTTTTCACAATCTCCTTCCACACTGTCCCCAGATTCATAACTATTTTCAATGCTTTTATATCCTACAATCTTTCACTCTCTATCATAGATTGCAGTCAGAATAAATTATGTGGAAACATACAATGTCTCTCTTTTATAGCCTGACTTGCTTCACTCAGCAATAAATCTTCCATATTTGACCACTTTCTATCAAATACCAGGGTCTTGTAATTTTTTATGGCTGAATAGTATTCCACAGAGCATATGTGCCACACTTTTTTTTTAATTGTATTTATTTATTATTATTATTTTATTTGACCAGAGAGATTCAGAGAGAGAGAAGGAGAGTGAGAAAGCAAGCCGCCAGGTCCAGGACTTGAACCATGGTCAGCCATGTGGGAGTCCAGCTCCTTAACCACCACGCCACCTGCCGGCCCCAATGCCACACTTTTTTAACCCATTCATCTGTTTGTGGATATTGGGTTGGTTCCATGTCTTAGCAATCATGAATAATGCCACAATAAACATTGATGTGCAAGTGCTTTTCGCCTGTCCTTTGGGTAGGTACCCAGGAATGGAATTGCTGGATCAAATGTTATTTACATTTGTAGATCTTTGAGGAACCTCCATGTTGTTTTCTACAGTGGCAAGACCAATTTACATTCCCACCAACAGTGTAGGAGAGTTCCCCTTTCACAATAACCCCACCAACACTTAACTAATTTTTGTATTTTTAATCTTTGTCATTCTGACAGGGTTTAGATGGTATCTCATGGTGTTTTTAATCTGCATCTCCCTTGGACTGAGGTATGTTGAGCATTTTTTCATATAATTTTTGGCTGTTTATATCTTTTCCTTAGAGAGTTTTTTTTCAGCTTATTTTCCCATCATTTAATTGGTTTACTCTTTTTTGTTCCAGGTAAGCCTCTTGAGTTCCTGTGTATTCTAGTTATCAGTTTCTTATCTGAAGCATAGTTTACAAAATATTCTCCCATTCTGATGATGGTTGATTCACACTGTGTACTTTTCTGTGCAGGAACTTCTTAATATGATGTAATCCCATTTGTCTATTTATTGGGATTATTGCCTGTGCTTTAGGGGTCTTATTTAAGAAGTATTTGCCTACTCTGATGTCTCTCAGAGTTTCCTTAGTGTTTTCCACCAGTAGTTTTATACTTTGAGGTCTTACGTTTAGATCTTTGATCCATTTTGAGTTGATTTTTGTTAACGTTGAAATATGGGGATCCGGTTTCATTTTTCTGCAGATGGATATCAGTTTTTCCAGCACCATTTGTTATAGAGGTTTTCCTTTTCCCACTGGATTGACATATCCTTTGTCCAAAATCAGTTGGCTATATGTTTGGGGGTTTATTTCTGGGGTCTCTATTCCATTCCCTTGGTCCAACTGTCTTTTTCATGTCAATACCATGCTTCTTTGATTATCACAGCTTTATAGTATATTTTGGATTTGGGGAGTGAGATGCCACTCACTCCACTCTTCTTGACAGGATTGCTTTGGCAATAATAGTTATTTTATGATTCTAGAAAAATTCTATGATTGTCTTTTCTAGGTCTATGAAGAAAATGTCTGGTAATTTGATGAAATTGCAATTGCATTAAATATCTAGATTAATATACATAGAATTGCCATTTTGATTATATTAATTCTTCCAATCCAGGAACATGAGATATCCTTCCACTTTTTTGTGTAATTTTCAATATATTATTAAAGATTTTAACAATTTTTTTTTGGTAAAGGTCTTTGACTTCCTTGTTTAGGTTTATTCCTAGGTATCTTACACATTTTGTGGCTATGGTAAAAGGAATTCCTTTCTTCAGTTCTACTCAGTCAGTTTGTTGTTTGTATATAGAAATGCTATAGATTTTTGGATGTTGATTTTGTATCATGACATTTTACTGTATTCATTTATTACTTCAAGAAGTTTGTTCACACATACCTCTGAGTCTTCTGTGTATACCATCATGTCAACCACAAATGAAGATATTTTCAATTCTTCTTGCCCTATTTGAATGCCTTTTTTATAATTTGCATTGGCTATGACTTCCAGTACAGTACTGAAAAGGAGTGGAGAAAGTGGGAAGCCTTGTCTTGTATCTGTTTGTTTTTTGAGAAAAGCTGCTTTTACCCATTCAGTATAATGTTAGTTATAGGGTTTTCATATATGACTTTTATTGTGTTAAGAAGTGACCCTCTATACCAGTTTTTCTAAGAGTCTTAATCATGGAGAGATGTTGTATTTTGTCAAAGGCTTTTCTGCATTGATTGGCACGATCATATGGTTTTTAATCTTTATTTCTGTTAATATGGTGTATTACATTTATGAGATTGCATTTGTTGAACCACCCTTGCATTCTTGGAATAAAGCCTACCTGATTATGATGAATACTCTTTTTCTTTTGTTGCTGGATATGTTATCCAAGGATCTTGTTGAAAAATTTTACATCATTATTTATCAAAGATATTGGCCTGTAGTTTTCTTTTTGTCATATCTTTATCTGTTTCGGGAATGAGGATGATGAAAGCTTCCTAAAAAGAATTTAAGAAGTTTCCTTCCTCCTGGATCTTTAGTAGTAGTTTGAGTAGAATGGGGGTTAACTCTTTAATAGCTTTGTAGAATTCTGAAGGATAGCCATCAGGACCTGACTTTCTTTGTTGGGAGGTTATTTATTAATGATTCAAGTTCATGCCTTGTCACGGGTCTACTCAGGCTTTCTATGTCCTCCTGATTCAATCTTTTTTTTATGTATTTATTTATTTTTATATACATTCAATGACATTGCTTAGCTTATGATGTTAACATTTCAATATGTAAACAATTCTACCCAGTCCCATTGATCAAAATATCTTCAACAGATTACACCACACCTATCCATCCCATAAATGCTCTGCCTCTGTATCTGTCCTCCAGATGTCCTTTCTAGACCCTACTCCTCCACACACACCACATCTGGAATTCACATCCATCTCTTGTGTTTTTATATCTTTTAGTCAGTCAGTTTTTGTCAAAGAGTGCAGACACTCGGTATATATTAAGTGGGGACATACAGTGTCTCTCCTTCAAAGCCTGGCTTGCTTCACTCAGCAGTAAATCTTCCATATTCTTCCACTTTCTGTCAAAAGCCAGGGTTTTGTTGGTTTTTATGGCTGAATAGTATTCCATAGAGTATATGTGCCACAGTTTTTTTTTTTTTAATTAAAAATTTTTTTTTAACAATTAATGCTGTTCATTTCTTTCTTTTTTTTTTTTTAACATGTAATCATTGCACCTCTTTACAGTGTACAACATGGTTTTTCCCCAGCATGAATACAGTGCACATTAGTCAAGACAATGATTATACCATATACATTATCATCAACAGACAACTTTTCATTTTTGTGTCTATTAAGTGTGTTGTTTGTTCCCTGAATCCCTCCCTTCCGCCCTCAATTACTCATTCCCATTACCTCTCTCATACTGTCTCTAGTATCTGCAGTTGCCATCCCTGCTATTGTATCTTCCAGTTCTTTCAGTTTCTTTTTTTTTTTTTTTCAATTATCAGCTCATGTAGTTTTTAACAATAGGGAGCATAGGTTCTATTCAGGGTAGGATTAAGGGTCTCGTGCAGTTCCACAATTGTAGGTGTGTCTCCATGGAATACAGTTTCAGGAATGCGATTCTGGAAAGCAGAGGTGATTATCAATTGATGTATGTGCCAGTTTTTTAATCCATTCAACCACACGGGGACATTTGGGTTGGTTTCAAGTCTTAGCAATCATGAATAGTGCTGCAATACACAGCGATGTGCAAACACTTTTCCAATGAAGGATTCTTCTGTTCTTTGGGTAGATACCGAGGAGTGGGATTGCTGGATCATATGGTAGATCTATTTGTAGATTTTTGAGGAATCTCCAAATTGTTCTCCACAGTGACTGGACTAATTCACATTCCCACCAGCAGTGTAAAAGAGTTCCCCTTTCATCACACCCCCGCCAGCACTTATCATTTTTTTTTTAATCTTCGCCATTCTGACTGGCGTTAGGTGGTACCTCATTGTTGTTTTGATCTGCATTTCCCTTACTATGAGGGATGTTGAACTTTTTTTTATATGCCTTTTGGCTATTTGTATGTCATCTTAAGAGAGTGTTTTTTTCAATTCCTTCTCCCATCTTTTAATAGAATTGATCATCTTTTTTCCAAACAACTTCTTTAGTTCCTTGTGTATTCTGGTTATCAGTCCCTTATCTGATGCTTAATTTACAAAAATATTTTCCCATTCTAAGGGCTGTCAATTCATACTAATTACTATGTCTTTTGCCATGCAGAAACTTCTTAGTCTGATGTAATCCCACCTGCCCATTTTGGGGATGATCGACTGTGCTTCGAGGGTTTTATTTAAGAAGTCTTTCCCTACACCAATGTCTCCCAGTTTCCCCAATGTTTTCCAGGAGCAGCTTTATAGTTTGAGGTCTTAGATTTAGATCCTTGATCCACCTTGACTTGATTTTTCTCAAAGGTGAGAGGTAGGGGTTCAGATTCATCTTTCTGCAAGTGGAAATCCAGTTTTTCCAGCACCATTTGCTGAAGAGGTTTTCCTTTTCCAACTGAATTGATTGGTACCCCTTGTCAAAATCAGTTGACTGTATGTTTGGGAATTTACTTCTAGGGACTCTATTCTGTTCCATTGGTCCACATGTCTGTTTCTGTGCCAGTACCATGCTGTTTTGATTACCACAGCTTTGTAGTATATTTTTGGGTCAAGGAGTGAGATGCCGCCCTCTCCACTCTTCTTATGTAGAATTGCTTTGGCAATACGGGCTCTTTTATGATTCCAGATGAATTTTATGATTGTCTTTTCTAGATCTGTGAAGAATGTGTCTGGTATTTTGATTGGCATTGCATTAAATATGTAGATTAATTTGGGTGGAATTGCCATTTTGATTATATTAATTCTTCCAATTCATGAACATGGGATGTCCTTTCACTTTTTTGTGTCATTTTCAATTTATTTTTTTAGCTTCTCATAGTTTTTCTTGTGGAGGTCTTTAACTTCTTTGGTTAGATTTATTCCTAAATATCATATACTTTTGGTGGCTATGGTAAATGGAATAACTTTTTTCAGTTCTATCTCAGTCTACCTGTTATTCATATATATATAGAAATGCTATCGATTTCTGTATATTGATTTTATATCCTGCAACTTTACTGTAATCATGTATTACTTCCAATAATTTTTATGGAGACCATTGGGTCTTCTATGTATAAAATCATGTTATCTGCAAATAGAGAGAGTTTCACCTCTTCTTTTCCGATTCAAATGCCTTTTATTTTTTCCTCTTTTCTGATTGCATTGGTGAGGACTTTCAGCAGTATATTAAAAAGGAGTGGAGGAAGTGGGCATCCTTGTCTTGTTCCTGTGTTTAGTGGGAACGATTTCAGCTTTTCTCCACTGAAGATGATGTTCGCCATGGGTTTTTCATAGATGGCTTTTATTGTGTTGAGAAATGGCCCTTCTATGCTGATTGTGCTGAGAGTCTTGATCATGAAGGGATGTTGTATCAAATGCTTTTTCTTCATCAATTGATATGACATACAGTTTTTATCTTTATTCCTGTTAATATGATGTATTACATTTATGGCTTTGTGTATGTTGAAACAACCTTGCATTCCTGGGATGAAGCCTACCTGATCATGGTGTATGATCTTTTTTATAAGTTGTTGAATACGATTTTCTAGTATCTTGTTTAGAATCTTTGCGTCTATGTTCATTAGATATATTGGTCTATAGTTTTCCTTCCTTGTCCTGTTCTTATCTGTTTTAAGGATGAGGGTGATAGAGGCTTCATAGAATGAATTAGGGAGAGATTCACCCTTTTGGATCTTTAGATATAACTTGAGCAGAATGGGGGTTAACTCTTCTTTGAATGTTTTGTAGAATTCAGAGATGAATCAATCAGGGCCAGGGCTTTTCTTTGTTGGGAGATTATTTATTACTGCTTCAATATCCTGGCTTGTTATGGGCCTATTCAGACTTTCTATATCCTCCTGGTTCATTCTTGGCAGATTATGTTTGTCCAGGTAATTGTCCATCTCATCCAGGGGAAAATACAGTGTTGAGATCTCCAACAATTAGTGTGTTGCAGCCTTTTTCCCCTTTTAGACCTAACAGTCTTTTTTTCACATATCTGAGTGATCATGTGTTAGGTGCATAGATATTTATAAGCATCATATCTTCTTGATCTATAGAGACTTTTATTACGATATAGTGCCCGTCTTTGTCTCTTAGAACAGTTTTTGGTTTAAAGTCTATTTTGTCAGAAATTAGTATCGCAATTCCAGCTCTTTTTTGGTTCCCATTTGCATGGAAAACCTTTTTCCTACCCGTCACTTTCAGTCTATGTATGTCTTTCTCCATGAGATGGGTTTCCTGTAGGCAACAGATAGAGGGTTTCTGTTGTTTGATCCATTCAGCCAGTCTGTGTCTCTTGATTGGAGAATTTAATCCATTAACGTTCAATGCTATTATCAATGTTACGGGATCTATACTGATGTTTAAGTTGACCATTGTCTTAGTTGACTTTTATTTCTTTGTTTTAGGCTGTTAGTTCTTTATTTTTCCTGGGACAGTACTTTCTTCAGGGTTTCTTGAAGAACTGGTCTGGTGTTGGCAAATTCTTTCTGGTTTTGTTTGCCTGAGAAGATTTTAATTTTCTTTTTCCCATATGAAGGATTATCTCGCAGGATATAATAGTCTTGCTTGAAATTGTTTCTCTCTTAAAACTTTCAATACGTCTTCCCATTCTTTCCTTGCTTGCATTCTTTCCATTGAAAGGTCTGATGTTAGCCTGATGGGATGGCCTTTGTACATCACTTCTCATTTCTCTCTTGCCAGTTTTAGTATCATGTCTTTATCTGTAGTCTTGGACAGTCTGGCTAAGATGTGCCTTGGGGAAGATATTCTGGGATTGATTCTATTTGGGGTCCTTTGTATTTCTTGGGTCAGGATGGTTGAGTGCATCTAGACTAGGGAAATATTCTTCCAGGATTTCATGGAATAGATTTTCCATGCTGTTACTAGTTTCTTCACCTTCTGGGATGCCAATTATTCTGATATTTGGGTGTGTAATGGAGTCTAGTATTTCCTGTATATTATTCTCTTTTTTATTATTTTCTCAATCTTTTTGCTGTTTTTTTTTTTTTTTTTTTTTTTTTTTTTAGATCAGAGGTTTTATCTTCTACATCAGAGATTTGGTCTTCAGCATGGTCTAATTGACTTTTAATGCTTTCAAGAGAGTTTTTGATTTCCTGTACTACAGACTTTAATAGTTCCACCTGATTCTTTCTCAGAGTGTCCATTTCTTCTTTCATGTCCTGGAAGGACTTCCTAATCTCCTGTAGTTCATTGTCTCTTTTCTGTTCCAATTCATAGAATTTGGTAACCATGAATGTTCTAAATTCTTTGTCTGACAGTTTGGTTACATCCTCCATATTTATGAGAGATGGAGGGGAGTTACCATTTTCCTTTGTTGGAGACATATTTCCTTGTTTATTCAGACCTGAGGGTCTTCTTCTACTTCTAGCCATTGGAAGATGTATTCCCTTTGAATACCTCTTACGGGGACATTTTGTCCACTAGGAGTAAGTGAGTTTTCCTTTTGCTGAAAATTAATGTTTGCTGAAGTCTCTCTTCTGTTGTTTTTAACCAATGTAGTTTCAAGAGGGGTACTCTAATGAGGTGTCTGAAAAGCAATATCTCCTTTTTCTCAAGAGGATCAGTACAAGGGAAGATCCCAGATAAAGTTATATTACTAGGGAATTTCAGATATCTGAATATAGACCTGTCTAGTCCCTCTGGCAGGGTGAAAGATGAAGAGGAGAGGATATTAGGTGAAACCACAAAAAAAAAAAAAAAAACACAGAGAAATAAAGAAAAATATCACACTCTGCACTAATGCGGGGCACGGGACTTCTTCAAAGGCCTGCAGCTGGGTCTGTGGCCTGCTGCTGGGGACAGGACAGGCTGTGGGAGGGCGAAGACCAGGAAATTAACAAAAGAATAAAGAGGCTCAAAAATCAAAAGCAGAAAATACTAGTTACCTACCTAGGGGGTGGGGCCTTGGGCTGGGGGTCTACAGGTGAGGTGAGGGGTCAGAGATGTCCCTGACTCAGAGTCCCTGGCTTGCCAAAGACCTACAGCTGGGTCTGTCGATATTTTTCTAATAGTTTACTTTTAGTTTGTAGAAAACCTACTAATTTTTATGTTATTTTTGTATACTGCAACATCACTGAATTTGTTGAGTACTTCTTAATTGTTCTTTTGTGTGTATGCATGAAGCCTCCAGGAATTTTTATAATTAAGATTATATCATCAGAAATTATTTCACTTTATTTTTTTTTCTATATACATTCCTTACTTTTTCTTTTTTTTCTAATTGTTCTGAGTAGGACTTCAGTACTATGTTGACTACAACTGGTGACATCTTTATTTTTCTCTTAACCTTAAAGAAAATCTTTCATTTTTACAACACTGAGTATAAAGTTAACTATGGGCTTGTCATATATATGACCTTTATTATGTTGAAGTTTATTCTAATAATTAGTTGTAAGTATAAAATAACCTAGCTTTGGTTATAAAATAAAGAGCAGATGTACATTCAATGACTAGAATAATTTTCATACAATAAAACCTAAAGAAAAAGCTGAAAGTTATAAATTAAATAAAAATTTTAAGTATTTCTGTTTATCAAAATTTTCCAGTAACATAGAGCAACTAGGGCCAGCGGGTGGCATGGAGATTAAGGTGGCTGTATACCACATGTCTGATTGTGCACTTCAAGTCTCAGAATGATGACTAGAAAATCATGCTGGGCATGTGTGCATATTTTCCCAAAATCCAGAGAGGAGAATGGAGGAGATAGGATTGCAGTATGGCCATTCCCCCAGGGGAGTGATTTTTTTACTTTCTCTCCCTCACCCCTACCCCCCACTCCACTTCAGTATGCACTTGTAGACCACAGCAAACTAAAAAGAAAAAGATTATAATAAGAGAGTAAAAATTAAAATTAAGAAAAAGAGAGTGGGACTAGAAAACCAGAGAGTAGGCAACATATTTGCATTATGTATATCATGTGTAGTAAATCAAGCCAGAATACATAAAAATTCCATCACATACAAAAATAAAGAAAACCATTTAAAACAGGTCAAAATTTAAAATAAGTGGTACAAAAATGAGGGCAAATGAAAAGTCAATAATTTGTGAAAAAGTGTAAAGAAATATTTATTTAACCTTTTTTTAGCCTCTGGATAATGTTAATTAAAATCATGATGATATAGTGTAGTTTTATATACACGTCATTTCTTCCAAAATGAAAAAGACAGCATTACCATATTCTTCCAAAGCTCTGGGACATCATGTCATATATGGAAGACTAGTGGGCATTTAAAGTAGCATAACCACTTTGGAAAACCCTTTGGCAATATGTATGGAAGTTGAGTAAATGCCTACAGTGTTCTCTGTACCGAAATTCTCTGACATTATTGCCAGAGATGCATCCACTCCAGTCACATTCTAGTTTGTTCATAGCAACAGACCTGACATACCATCTTTTTGTTAGAAATAGACCATGTCATTGTCAACAGAGTAATGCATATAAACTACGTTTTTTTTTCTACAGAAAGTAAATAAACATGGTATAAGTCCACATAAATGACAGAAGAGTAAGAATGAATCCCATAATCTAATGTTGAACCCCACCCTAGAGAGTCCACACTGTATGTTTGTTTGCATGTGAAACAGATAAATTAGCAGTATTATTCTGGTGCTAGGTACCCTTGTAGAAGCAAGTATTATAGTTCCATTGGGTCTGTACATGGAATATCCCCTTTACACCCAAACCTTTGCACTCAGATCATTGTATTTGGAGAGAATATTTCAGTTGTATCTAGCAATTGGATTTGACTCTGGGTGAAAACTTGAGAAAATACACTAGGCATGTATGGACTCTAGATGAGGACATGGAAAGTACACTAGGCATGTATGCATGTTGCCCCCCATAATGAAGGCATGAAGAAATGGAAGAGAATGGACCATAGCATAGCCATATCCCATTTGGGGTATTTTCTGTCTCTTTCATCTCTTTCTATGTCTCTTTGGCAAGTGAACATACACTCTGCCAAGTAAAACAAATAGTTTTTAAAAACCTTTTAAAAATTAAAGAGTAAATATCTCATGCCAGATATTTTATTATTAATCTAATTTGTGGGTGAATCTGGTTACCAAAAAAATAGATGGGCAAGCAAGTAAATATTATGTATGCAATATATTATTAAATGTGATGTAAGAATCACATTTTGTAGATTTCATATTCTCAGATCTGTATATCATATTTTAACACTATCAAAATACAAGTAAACATATGATAAAACTCTGTAATGGGGAAAAAGTCTAAAGATATCACAATTAACATGATTACTTTTAAAAAGAATTATTCAATCTTATTTATTATTATTATTTTAAAATTTGCTACAGAGCACATACTCTCACCATGAGGGGGTGGGGCAGAGAGAGAGAAAGTGAAAAAGCAAGCTGCCAAGTCTGGGACTTGACCATGGTCAGCCATATGGGAGTCAAACACCTTAACCACCTCGCCACCTGCTAGACCCACACAATTAACATTATTTAAATGCAAGGAGTCTCTTCAAAAGTCTCAGACCCATCAAAAGATCTAACGGGACTAAATCTGGGAAATAAAGTGAAGCAGGAAAGTATTTTGATGCTTAGATGCACAAGGACCCAATGCTCTACTTGAGTCTGGCAATACTGTAATTGATTGAGATCTGAATGTTGAGGACTGTTTAACTTGCTGTTGTAGATTTCCATTTTGATAACATGTCAGTTAACACCTGGAAAATCTCTGGGGCTTCACAGTGCTAAGAGCAGAGTTCCCATAAATATTACAGTTGACAGATACTTCATAATATTTGAATGCCATTTCTCTAATCATTTACTTAATTAACAATCATTAGTTCAGACCTGGTTTCTTATATTATGCACTATTGACATTTCAGGGTAGATGATTTTGGTGATAGATGTTCTATGTGTGCTGTGATGCTTTGACCTCTAATAAGTAGATGCCAGTGACACCTCCTCAAGATGCTTTCCCTGAGATTTTCACATGTACACACATATCTGCAGTCAGTGACAAAAGTTCATTGGGATACAAAGTTGCTCTTTGTTAACCACCAGTGCCTAAACTAGCAATTATGTAAAATAATTGTTCAGACTTTTTAGTTAGAATGTTTTAAATATAATCAACTTGGGTTACCATTATGCATTATTGTTTACCCCCATCGGAGCTTTTTTTGGTTCTATGGGTACTATCATTAGACATCTCAGCCTTCCCTGTAAACAAGAGTGTTGGTGAGCCAGGCAGCAGAGGGCAGATCTCTCCAACCTCAGCTACCTGACCCACATGCTTGTGGAAGCCAGAGATCAAAGGTTTCATGAGGGCGTTGTGTCGGACCCCTGCAGTGGCTGCCCAGAGCCATTTTCTGTGAGTGTTTCTGTTCTCCTGGCCATTTGGAGGCACAGGCACTGAGAGTGGCTCCTAGAACTGGAGTTCTGATTCCAGGGAGCGTAGGTGCATCCAGGCAGCTTCGAGAATGTGTTAGAAAGGCACTGGGAGCAGCAGAGGAAAGCGGAGCTCAAACCAGAGTCTCCAAAAAATGTAGAATCCTTCTCATCCACCTGAGACATTCTCCTCTTACACAGATAAAACCTGGCAAGGATAAACTGGTCATTGGGTGAGTCTTTCACATTGTAGAGAATGATCTTTACATTGATTTTGGTGGGAAGTTTCATTGTGTATGTAGAAGACTGGAAATGGATGGAGAGAAATACCAGAAAGAAACAGGGCCTAGCTCGGGCTATTAGACCTGAAACTCAAATCAAGGTTCCTAGGAGCAACAGCAGATATAACCATACTAGAGGCTGATGCAGTTCTCTTAGGACTGCAGGACAGTAAAGACTCCAAAGCAGAAGAGAAACATCATGAGAACTGAAGGAACTTTGCTCAGTGCTTTCACTCTCATTGTTGAACCCAGATATTCGTGCAGTGAGAACATTGTGAATAAATGATTGAAGATGGAATGAATGAACGCTATAATTTTTTTTTAAAAAAAGTATAGGTGGGACCAGCAATTAGCATAATGGCTATGTCACTGTACTCCCATGTAGTTGACCGGGGTTCAAGTCCTGGACCCGGTGGCTTAAACTCCTGCTGGGCATGTGTGCGTGCATGCCCAAGATCCCGAGAAGAGAATGGAGAAGAAAGGACTGTGGCATGGTCATGTCCCGTGGGGGGTGATTTCTCACTTTCTCTCTCTCTGTCTCTATCTTTCTGGTGAGCACACATGCCCTATAGCAAAAATCTCTCAAAAAATAAAATAAATTTTAAAAATGTATAGGTGATCCACACACTTATCCTCAGATTCTTTGTAAATTTCAACCTGAGCCATTCCATTTAATCTATCCTTTTGTATTATATGTGTGTGTGTGTGTGTGTGTGTGTGTGTATAAATTTTATTCAGTTATTCATTTATTTTCATTTGATCATAGAGAGAGAGAGAGAGAGGGAAAGCGAGAAAGCAAGCTACCAGGTCCAGGACTCAAACTGTGGTCAGCCATGTGGGAGTGTCCAGAGCCTTAACCACCATGTCACCTGCTGGCCCCCTTTTGCATAATATTTTATCAAGAAATCGTTTCACCTATTTCTATATCAAAGAAGAGGAATTGATTTTTCCTGGGCCCATGCAATGGACAAAGGAAGAGCTGATCCTCACAACTTCCTTTCTGTTTCATTGATTTTTAAGCCCAGCACTTGTTCATGCTAGGTATAAGCAAATTTCTACCTCATACAAACAACCTTAATGAGCTTTTACAAAGCCAAGGGAGAGGCAGGCTGAGGCTTTAAAGGGAGACATGCTTACCATAAAGGTAGAGACAGTTTGAAACAAAGGAAGAAATCCTGAAAAAGAGATGAACTGTAGGAGAAGATAGTGTGTAAGAAGTTGAGGTATATGGGCTTGGGAAGTAATGCAGCATGTGCATGTATGAGAGAAAAAAAGGAGCATCCTGCACAGAATCTGACTTACTCCAGTCTTCCAGCCCATCCAACCTTGGGCACTTTGCATGCATGGCCAGCATGTTTCAGGGCAATCAGTCTGAAGATTTGTGCTGTAGTTACCATATGGTTTCTAGCACCATGGTCTGACATGCCACCATGTGGGATAACATGGCTGGGCCGGCATTCCCATTCTTACTGAAGCATTATTTCACAATATCCAAGATATAGAAACCACCTAAGTCTAAAACAGATAAATGAATAAAATAAATGTTTACATCCACAATGGAATAATATGACTTTTAATGAATTTGGAGGACATTTTGCTCAATGAACAAAGCTAGATATTTTTAATTTTTCTGATAATTTTTTAAAAATTGTGTAATAAAAGTTCTATATATTTATGTTGCACACATATTACAGATATCTTGCATTGTTAAATGACTAAATAAAGATAACTGAATATGCACTACTTCAAATACTGATTTTTTTGTGGTAAGAACACTTAAAACTCATCCTCTTAGCAATTTTCAGGCATACATTATATTGCTATTAACCATGGTCTGCATGTTGGTCACAGTCGTAAATAGAACTATCCCAGTAATTAATACATTACTATAGTCACCATGATGTATAATAGATACAGCTGTACAGAACCAGTATTTTAATGCTACTCATGAGGTACCCCAGTTCCCTGCATTTTTTTTTCCTGAGCTAGGAAACAAGAAATACCTGACAGTTCTATGGCTCAGCCAACTGTATGTTTCTCCTGCAGCTTTGGACCCAAGCTGAGGGCTGAAAGGTTCTAAGGAAATTTCAAATCACTGTTCAAGTTGTTTAGGTTGCTTCCCAAAATATTGAAAGATCAAACATGATGCTGAACATGTAAGAACTAGTCCTATCCCTGAACCATATTTTCAAATACTTAGATTAACTCTCTAGGCCTATCCCTCCATAGGAACACACCTGGGTAGGACATTCCACTCATTTTCCATCATAAGGACTCTGCAGCTCTGTGTTTGCAACTTTCTCCAATAAGTGATTTTGAGTATTTATCCTGGAAGTTTATGTCACTGTTTCTTACTTGGTCATTGCCCCTTGGGGGAACATCCTTGCTGCTGTTTTTGGAACACGTTCAGCCAAATAATTGGACATGCAGAAAACTGTAGAGTCAAGGTAGTATAAAACACAATTAAGTACCTGTTATATTTATATAAAATAACCAAAAATTCCATGTAATATATTTGGGAAAACTTAGTGTCTATACTAATGTCAAATATCATAGTCTTTAGGTTAAAAGGGGATACAGTAACTCAAAATTGTTACATGCTCATGAAATTGTCAATTCATGAGGAAGAAGCAATGATAGTGGAAATATACCAATGGAAACACAAGGTCCAGAAGTATAAGAAGCATATTTGGACATAATAGAAGTTGGGTAAATTTGCAGTTTTACAAGAAGAGTTGTAGCCATCAATACTTCTCTTCAAATAATAGAACCTCTAAACAGAGAATCAGTAATAGAAAAAGGGATTTTTTTGTGAATTAGAGTGAGCAGACATATAAAGAAAAGTTCACATAAAAACAGCAAAACCTTCATTTTTGTCAAGTGCATATGAACCTTGAGTACTGACCATATGCTAGGTCATATAGAACAACTCTCAGTAAACTTAAAAGGATTGAAATTTTATAAAGTATATTCCTCGATTAGCATGGATGAGAGCTAGAAATTAAAAACAAAGAATGCTAGGAAATTTCAAATCGTGGAAATTAAACAACCACAACCAATTTTTGTAAGAACAAGATACAAATGAAATGAGAAATTACTTTAAGTATTATGCTTGCAGTCTTCTAAGCTCATATATATTGCCACCAAAGAGAATTTTATTGTCATTATGGCTGAGCAATGTTTCATTTTGCATACATATTTTCTTGTCTTTTCATCTGTACATGGACTAATTCAATGGAATTGAAATCTGCATGAGAGTGAAGACATCTTTTTCACATATTCCCTTTCAATATATGCCTAGTAGTTGATTTGATAGATCATATAATGTTTTAGTTTTTAGATAAATTTTCACATTGTTTGTTTTGTTCTTGTTAATTTGCTATAGGGTGCATATGCTCACTGGAGAGAGAAATACATAAGGAACGTGAGAAATTACTTCTTAGGGGAGATGAACATACTGCAACCCCTTCTTCTCCATTCTCCTGGGATTTTGAGAACACATGCCCATGTTATCAGCGTATTCTCAAGGCACATCAGGGACTCCAACTGAGGAGTTGGCTACGTGAGATACAGCACCTTAACCTCCATGCCACCTTTGGCCCCTCATATTGTTTTTTATAATGGCTCTACTAATTTACATTTTCATCAACAGTGCCCCAGAGTTTTTATTTATGCACATCCTCACAAGCACTTTTCATTGTTAATATTTTTTATTTTTATTTATTTATTTTTTAATAGCCAGTGAGTATGTGTGCTTACCATAGATGGGGGGAAATTACCCTTCATGGGATATGATCTTGCTGCAATCTGTTCTCTTCCATTTCTCTGTCATGTCAGGATTTTGGGTATGCACACATACATACCTAGCATGATTTTTAAAACAATAGTGTTTTACATTTTTCTGAGACAGATTTCACATACTGTTTTATTTACTTTCGTAATTTGCTATAAGATGTGTGTATTTTCTACACAGAGGCAGAGACAGAGAGATAGAAAATGAGAAAGCATATGATGGGGGAATGGACAATAATCTTTTCTCCTTTATTCAGCTCTTAAAATTTGGTCATGCGTGCACACACACGCAGCATAATTTTGACACTGTTGGGTCCAGGACTTGAACTGCACAGTTGGCCATGTGGGATCCAGCTCCCTTAACCACAAGGCTATGGGCTAACCCTGGCTGGCATGTTTTACAAGCCTGTAGTGCTGGGATTTGAACCATAGTCAGCCATGCAGGATGTCAGGCTATGGGGACAGCTATATATGTTGTTTTTTAATAAATTTCAAATTTATTATTTTCATGAAAAAAGAGAAAGAGTGAGACACATAATAATAATAATAATAATAATAATAATAATAATAAGGTGCTCCCAGCAAAGCCTCAACACCATTATTCACCTGCCAGCTTCAGCCCATCCAAGGTTATGGGCATGTGTATGCCAGGCACACTTACGGGGGTGTCTTCAGATATGAACTCAAACTTTCCCAAGGGGTCAACTTCACAAAGTGTCACATTTCATTGCTGCACCACCATATTGCCCCATATTTGTTAACTTTCATCTTATAGAAAATAGACATTGAGACCTCATAGTGGTGTTAATTTACATGTTCCTGCCATTAGGGATGTTGAGCCATTTTTCACATACTTGGCCATTCATATGCGTTCTTTTGAGAAATGTCTCGTCATGTTCTCAGTTCATTTTGTAATCATGTTATGTATGTATGTATTTTGCTTTCAGATTCATTGAGTTTGTTATATATTCTGAACATTAATCCCTCATTTATAAATAGATTGAATTTTCCCCCTATTTTGCATGTTGCGTCTATACACTGTTAATTGTTTTATTTGCCTTGTAGAATCATATTAGTTTGATATAATCTCATTTGTCTATATTCACTTTTATTACTTCTAATATTGAGGACTTACCCAATAAAACTGTACAGATCCATATCTTGAATTATTTTTCCTGTTTTCTTTTAGTAGCTCTATAGTTTTTATTTAACACTAATTTATTCTTTGCCCTTTTAAAAACATTTTTTTTTCTTTTTTTTACATTTAATTACTATATAACTTCTTTTAGGTTTAAATTTTTAATTTTCTTTTCTCATGTGGATATCTAGTTTTCTTGTAACATTTATTGAAGATACTGTTCTTTCCCCATTGTTCTTAGTACATTGGTTGAAAATTAGATGAATATAAATAAGTGTTTATTTCAGTTTCTCCTATTGTGTTAAATTGGTCTATGTGTCTGCCACTTTCTGTTTTGTATTTTTTTAAATTTCCATCTTGTTTTACGTATTTATTTAGAGAGATTATTGCTGTGGGGTGCGTGTGCTCACCAGAGAGACAGAAACAGAAAGTAAGAAATCTCCCCAGAGGAGGGATGGCCACACTGCCATCTCTTTTCTTCCACTCTCCGCTCAGGATCTTGGGCACGCATGCACATACTCTTGACATGAGTTTGAAGCTCCTGGGTCCGAGACTCAAACTGAAGTTGACTGTGTTGGAGTCCAGTGATGTAATCATTATGCTATATGCTGGTCCCTCCATTCTGTTTTTGTTACTATAACATTGTAGTATATTAAAAAGCTGGTAGTTTGATTCCTTCAAGTAGATCTTGTTTGTACATGTGTGTTTGTGTGTATTTTTTTCTATTCCTTGAGATGTCCATGCTTTTTGTGATTATATTTAAACTTTAGAATTATCTTCCCTAATACTATGAAGCCAGACATAGAAAAAGAAGTATAGCTGATGTTTCTCATATATTGAAACTAAAAAGTATATCATAGAAATAGAGTGATAGCTGTTGATTAGTCAAGAATAGAGGTGAAAATAGGGGAAGATTGGTTAAAGCTACAAAATTACAGGTAAATAGGAAGAGTGTTCTAGCATATTGGGGAAAATATACTTAATGGTAATTTATATATCTCAAATTAAAAGAGAAAGTATATAATGTTGTAAAAACAAACAAGTGATAAATATTTAAGGGAGTAAATATGCCAGTTATACATATTCAATAATTGCATGTTATATTTTTGTATTGAAACATCACACTGAAACCCATAAATATGTCCAATACTTATGCATCAGTTATTTTTTAAAACAATTTACCCTGAAAAGATTCTGGAACTATGTTGCCTGGGAAGCAGTGCTGATAACAAAAAGCAGGCGGCAGGCCATTAAAAATGAATTTTTGACTTTAATAGACAGTAATTGATTTTACAATGGCACCTGATGTACAAAAATACATTTCAATTTTGTACCTATTATGTGACAATTGCTTCAATATTTATTTACTTATGGATTTTTAATGAGGAAAGAGAGACACCCTTCCTAGAGTTCTCTCAATGAAATTGTCTCTTATCCCTATAGCCATATATTGGCCAGATAATAATTATTTCATATATTGCCACATATTTTTACTTGAATAATAATTATTCATATTTTTATTGATAACAATACCTGAGACAATTTTGAAAACATATCAAAAATTTGGAATGCTCCAGAAACATTGCTTAGAGAAATATTTAACTTTTGATCCAGCTTCCTAAAAATGAGATGAAAGACATCAAATCCATACTGCTTTACACATCATGGAACTACAAAAACAAAAGCAAAGTAAATGAAAAGCTGCAAGAATGAAGATATTAAGATTAGAATGGCTACACATAAGAGATTAAAAACATACAGACAATAATTAGTTCTTTCATGAGATCAACAAACTAACAAAACTCTAGGCAGGCTATCCTAGAAAACTAAGAGAAGATGAAAATCAATACATTGGTATGTAAGTAAAGACATTATTACTGACCATACAGAAATAAAAAGATTATAGGAGAACTCAGTGGATAATAACTAAGACACTCTAGTAATTGATCAATACCAAAATGTCAGAAATAGTCATTATTCTGAGATAGCACTGATCTTTGCATTGTAAAATTATTTTTTATGCATTTAATCACTATACATAACTTGGATTATAAGTTGAATGCAGTTCTAATAGCTGGCTACATTAGTTTTACACAATGCCTATTTCAAAAATGAAACAAAGACAAATTATTGTCTTTCATTTTTTAAATTTTCTATAGGCTATATGTACTTACTGGAAAGAAACAGAAAAAGGGGGAAAATGAAGCACTCCCCTCAGGGGATGACCACACTGTAATCCCTTTTCTGTTCTCCTCTAAGGATTTTGGGCAAGTATTCACTTGGTATGTTTTCTAATTTGCTAGGTCTGGGACATGAACCATATGATTGGTCATTGGAATCCAACCACCTTAACCACCACACCACCAGCTGGCTCATGAATCATTTTCAGTTACTTTACAATACAATAAAACGTGGGGTGTTTTTTGACTCAAAATTCTAAAAATGTGGGGACCACCAGTTAGTGTAATAGCTCTGTCGCTGGACTCCCATGTAGTTGACCGTGGTTCGAGTCCTGGACCTGGTGGCTTAAACTCACACCGGGCGCATGTGGTGCGTGCATGCCCAAGATCCCGAGAGGAGAATGGAGAAGGGATTGCAGCGTGGCCATTCCCCCTGGGGGGTGATTTCTCGCTTTCTGTCTCTCTGTCTCTCTCTGCCTGTCTGGCGAGCGCACGCGCCCTATAGCAAAAACCTCTCCCCCCAAAAAAAAAATTCTAAAAATGTGATACAGACCTATGAGAAAAAACTTTAGAATACCTGTTTCCTCTGGAACCTTTTTTGTTTTTTAAACTTTCCAAGCAGTTCTTACCAGGTCTTAGCAAAATAATGTAGCATTTGGGAACAAAAATGCAACCTAAGAGACCCACACTGGAGGCTAATATGGAGAAGACCTCCACAGCCACCATGAACTTGCCCTTGGTGCTGTGGTAGACAGGGAGGAATGTGATCCAGACACTGCAGAACACCAACATGCTGAATGTAAGGAACTTGGCTTCATTGAATGTGTCAGGCAGGTTCCTGGCCAGGAAAGCCACAGTGAAAGTGCCTATGGCTAAGAAGCCCAGGTATCCCAGGACACAGTAGAAGGCAGTGATGGAGCCCTTGTTGCACATGATGATGATGTATCTGGGCTCAGAGTGTGAGTCTATTTCAATGAAAGGGGGAGAGGTTCCCAGCCAAACTGCACAGATAATCACTTGGATAAGAGTGCAGATGGGAATGGCAGTGTTAGAAGCCCCTGATAACAGCAAGCACCTCATTGTTCTTCCAGGCTTCATGGCCTTGAATGCCAGAATCACAGTAATGGTTTTGGCCAAAACAGTGGAAACTGCCACGGTGAACACAGGTCCAAATAGGATTTGTTGAAGGATGCAGGTGACTGTGTTAGGATGGCCAATGAAGAGCAAAGGGCAGAAGAAACACAAGATGAGGGAGATGAGCAGGATGAAGCTGAGAACCTGGTTATTTGCCTTGACTATGGGAGTATGTCGGTGCTTCACAAAGACCGCTAAAACCATAGCTGTGACCACAGAAAAACACAGAGTCATGACGGCCATGGACATCCCCAAAGAATCTGCAAAAGCCAGGAAAGTTTCAGACTTGGGGAGGCAGTGTGTTCTCTCAGAGTTTGGATATTCCTGGTTTGAGCACTTGATACACTGCTCTGCATCTGGAAGAAAATCAAAACCCAGTATTTCAGTCTCAAAATTCTCTTATCTGTGATATGTTGAAGGAAATAGTCATGTTTGTGTCATTTTTGCATACAGGCAGCCCCCGATGTGATACTGACATACACCTATTAAGAGTCTACATTGGTGTCAGTAGATGAGATAGCAGTTACAGTGCTGAACTCTCCCACATGGCCAACCGCAGTTCAAGTCCCAGACCTGGTGGCTGAAAAATAATGATGGGCACGTGTGCTTGCATGCCCAAGATCCCAGGATGACAATGGAGAAGGAATTATGGAGTGGCCATCCCCCTTGGAGGATGATTTCTTACTATCTTTTTCACCGTTTCTGGCTCTCTATCTGTAGAGCGCACATACCCTAAAGCAGAAACCTCTACAAACACTCAAAATAAAAACATTGATGACTCTATGGAAATTATATTTTTGTTTATTGTTTCTCCCTCAAGTCTTTATAACTTAAGAATATTTTATGTAATTTGAACAATGAGTTATTTAGAAGTAATCTGCTATTTAACAGGCGCGCAACTTTGACTTTAAGTTTCACTATCATTATGTAGGTATCAAACATTCAGAGACTTCTATCACAGATTTACCTATTTATTACTTTGGGTGTTCCTTTTTTGAAGCATTTATCTTTTTCTTTTTAAATTTTATTTTATTTTAGTTTCTTTTATACATTCAATCACTATATATCAGTTAGCTTGTAAAGTGAATTTTCCCAACATGAACACTTCACACCAGTCTAGTTGAGGATACTATACACATTATAATCAATAGATAATAATCCATTTCTGTGTCTCATAAATATCTTGCCTCTTTATTTCTCTCCTTAATGTCTTTTCTCACTCTCTCTTCCTTCTCCCACCCTCTTCTCACACTGTATCCAGCATCCACACTAAGAGAATTATTTTAGCCATAGGAAACATTGAACCCATTAAAAGTGGATCTCACCATGTGTGAATTTTGATTGGTCCATCTTGTGGCTCAATGATGTTACCAAGGATGTTGATTCATTCCAGATCTATTTTATTCTCTCCTCTAAATTTTCCTCATGATAAGCCTTTAATTCCCATGAGTTATAACATTACCTTAACAGAAGAGAAATTAATGTTTTTCTAGGTCAACAGGTGGCTTGAATATTTAAGCAGTTGGACCCCACATGACCAACTCTGTGGTTCAAGTCCTGAACCTAGTGGCTTGAAAATCATGCTAGGTGCATACACTAGAATGCCTCCAAAATACAAAATAGATTGGAGAAGAAAAGATACTGATATTATCACTCCTTGAGAGGTTAATTTCTCACTTTGTCTCTGTGTTCCTCTGTCTCACTCCCTGGTGAGTGCACATGGCCTATAGCAAAAAAAAAAAAAAAAAAAAAATAGAATACTACTCAGCCATAAAAAATAACAAGAAAATAACAAGAACCTGGCCTTTGACAGAAAGTGGAGGAATATGGAAGATTTACTGCTGTGTGAAACAAGCCAGGTTATGAAAAAGAGACATTGTATGTCTTCACTTAATATATACCGAATATCTGCACTCTGTGTCCCAAACTGAATAATTAAAGGATATAGAAACATAGTACATGGTTATAAATACCAGATACAGTGTGGGAAGAGGTAAGGTGAAGGAGTAGAGTCTGAGGAAGGACATTAAAGGGAAAAATAGGCAAAGCATTTATGGGACAAAGAAATGTGTTATTATTTGTTGAGGGATAGATAACCCTATAGTACTGTCAACTGGACTGGTGCAAAATGTACACATGGAATTTTCACTTTGCAAGCTAGTAAAGTGATTCAATGTATAAAAGAAATTAGGGGACCAGCAGTTAGCATAATGGCTGTGTCACTGGACTACCATGTAGTCGACCACAGTTCGCGTCCTGGACCCGGTGGCTTAAAACTCACGCCGGGCGCATGTGCGTGGGTGCCCAAGATCCCGAGAGGAGAATGGAGGAGAAGGGATTACAGCATGGCCATCCCCCCGGGGTGTGATTTCTCACTTTCTGTCTCTCTGTCGCTCTCTGTCAGGCGAGCGCACGCGCCCTATAGCAAAAACCTCTTTAAAAAAAAGAAATTAAAATAATAATAAAAAATAAATGGGTTATTATTTGTTGGTGATAATATATATGGTATCCCCAACATGACTGGTGTGAAGCATATTTATGTTGGAAAACTCACTTTATAAGCTAAAGGATATATAGTGATGAATGTATAAAAGAAATCAAAATAAAATAAAATGTATTAAATATAAAAATTAATTAAAAGTTTTATTATTTATTGTGGAGGGCATTGCATACAGAAGCCATCTTGAGAGCTCTGCCATCTTGAGAGCTCCACCATTTTGAGAGCTGTCCGCCATCTTAGAAACCGTTAGGTTTCACTTTCTCATTGAGCAAACTGTTTTTCAGAAATCATGTGACCAACCTTTCTCCCCTGGGCGGTTGGGTTTCTAGGCAATGGGAGAAATCCACCCACATCAATGAAAGGGCTCATACTGTTCTATCTCATTTGCATTTTGGGCAGCCAATCGGTGCCCACCACCCTGTATATACGCTCACAAACGAGACTTGATCAGCACCTTGTTTTGTCTCCACTGTGTGTGTTTGTCCCTTCTCTCACTCCCTCCCCGAGGAAACTGTTCTACTGTCCTGCGGGTTGGGACAATTTATATGCAGAAAAAAAAGAAACTTTACCTAGTTCTGTATATTCTACCTTTTGTAATGACCCTATTGATTTTTTTCTTATGTTACATGTTAGTTAGTAACACAAGACTTTTCTCCTTGTACTTTTTAATTTTCTCATTGCTGTTCTTCTGATCTCTTCCATGTATACTTCTTTTTATTTTTTGGAGAGGTTTTTGCTATAGGGCGCGTGCGCTCGCCAGACAGACAGAGAGAGACAGAGAGACAGAAAGCAGGAAATCACCCCCCAGGGGGGATGACCGCGCCGCAATCCCTTCTCCTCCATTCTCCTCTCAGGATCTTAGGCACGCATGCACACGCGCCCGGCGTGAGTTTAAGCCACCGGGTCCGGGACTCGAACCACGGTCGACTACGTGGGAGTCCAGCGACATAGCCATTACGCTAACTGCTGGTCCCTTCCATGTATACTTTGAAAACTATTTGGATTGAACTGAAAACATTTAGATTTTGGATGAAATTTTATTGCACCTATATAATTTTCTATGAAATTATTATATTACTGAAATATGAATATATATATTTTAATTTCCAAATACTTTTACTTTCAACCATAGTTTATTAACCCTTTTTATAAGTGGTAGGTAATATTTCAGCCTTGCACATTGTAGGGTCTCTGTTGCAACTATTCACTTCTTTTGATGTAGCATGAAAGCAGTCATAGAGCATATGAGAATAATGGGCAGGTCTGTGTTTCAGTTACATTTTATTTACAAAAATGATGGAAGCTTAACCACTCCTTTATTGAAGATTTTTTTTAGGTAATATGATTAAATATTATTATATACTCCAAATTTAAACAGTGATTGTCTATCTCATGCTTTTTGAATTATTCCAATTCCTGCCTTCTGTCTCAGAGTCATGATTGGCACACCTAAACAGGTGAATGTTTTCTTCTGGGTCCCAAATTGTATGTCTCTCTATTTTTTATTTCTGTGTTACATACTTACTGTTGCAAAGCCATCATAAGGAAAACAACTAATATTTTCTTGGCTTATTCTTACCTGAAAATATCTATATACTCTGATTGGTCATTAAAAGCAAATGATTTCTACCGTCATGTTGACTAGATTGCATATTTGTGAAATAATTCAATATATTGTAATATTTATTCTTTATGTATTAGAAAATAGAGGCATGGCTTAAAGAAAATGTATGTATTTCATATCTGACAATATCACACTTTATTTATTTTTTTGAGAGGTTTTTGTTATAGGGCGTGTGCACTCTCCAGAAAGAGAGATAGAAAGCAAGAAATCACCCCCCAGGGGGGAATGGCCATGCCACAATCCCTTCTCCTCCATTCTCCTCTCGGGATTTTGGGTACATACATGCACGCTCCCGGTGTGAGTTTAAGCCACAGGGTCCAGAACTCAAACTGCAGTTGGATACATGGAAGTCCAGCGACATAGCCATTATGCTAACTGCTGGTCCCTCACATTTTATTTTGATATATAATATTTGAATTTATATTTTATATAACAACTAATGTTTAAGGTTCTGGATTGCAGAATTTATTAGAATGTTGTGTGTTCATTTTTTTAAAAAATTATACATCTTTTTCTTACTTTAACAAAATATTTTGAATTGTGGGGTTCTGCTATTGGTTATTGGTTAATTTTATCACATTGGACAAATTTTGGAGCATGATTGAAAAAATTATTAATTATCTTTAAAATAATGTATCTATACTTGCTTTGTGCTTGTCATCTAGGGATATACTTGTGTCATGTTTAACATTTTTTTGCATCAAAATAAACTCATACTTTATTCCATTGTTCCACAAAATTTTTTTGTGTTTTCTTAGTTTTTTTGAAACACTCAATTGCTGTATATCTTTTCATCATACAAAATGAATTTTTTCAGCAAAAATGCACTGTGTGTTAGTCCAATCAAAGATATTTCCATACATATTATCATCAACAGATAATTTTCCATTTTCTGAATAAGTTAATTGTTTTGCTTTTTATTCCATTGATTCCCTCCTTCTCATTTTTTCACCCTCCTCCCACACTGTCTCTAGTAGCCACAATTGCTCTCCATGCTTTTGTGCCTTTCACTTTCTGCCAGAATGTAGGTATATATAAAGTAAGGACATACAATGCCTCTTTCATAGTCTGTCTTGCTTCATTTATCATTAAATCTTCTATATTCATCTACTTTCTATCAAATGTTAGGGTATCATGGTTTCTGTATGACTGAATAGTATTCCACAGTTTATATGTGCCACACTTTTTCAATCCATTCATCTGTTCTTGGACATTTGGGTTGATTCCATGTCTTAGCAATTGTGAATACTACTACAATAAAGATGGCTGTGCAAGTGTTTTTCCAACTGAGTGTATTTCTGTCCTTTTGGTAGACATCAAAAAGCAGAATTGCTGAATCATATGGTAGTGTAGTTTTCTTTGTAGGTCTTTTGGAACCTCCATATTGTTCTCTATAGTGGCTTTACTAACTTACATTCCCACCAAAAGTATAGGACAGTTCCCTTTTTACCACTGCCTGCCAACACTTATCATTCTTTATTTTTCTATTTCTATTTGTTGGAGTCCCACATGGATAATCTTGGTTCGAGTCCTGAACCTGTCATCTTGAAACTCACATCAGGTGCAAGTGAATATGTACCCAAAATCTCAAGAGGGAAGTGGAAGAGAAGGGACTGTGGAATGGTCATCAACCCTGGAGGGTGATTTCTCACTTTCTGTTTATCTCAGGCAAATGCTCTTGCCTCAAATGCTTTTTAATTTTTTAATGTTAATAATGTATCCTGCCACTTTATTACATTAATTTATCACTTCCAGGAGTTATTTTTCTTGTTACTGTTTTTTTTTTTTTTTAGGTTTCTTTTGGGTTTCTATCATATCATCTGTAAATAGAGACAATTTTCCTTTCTTTTTCCCCTGTTTGAATGGCTTTTATTTTCTGACTGCATTGGCTAGGGCTTCCAGTAAAAAGGAGAAGAGAAAAGTGGCCAGCCTTTTCTTGTTTCAGTTTCTAGTGGAAAATCTTTCAGTTTTTCCTCATTCAGTATGTTGTTAGCTATACATTTTTCATAGGTAGCTTTTAATGACAAATTTCCCTTGAATGCCAATTTTGCTGAGGTCTTAATCTTGAAGGAATGCTGTATATTATAAAATACTTTTTTTTGCAGTGATTGATATAATTTTCAGCTTTCTGTTAATATGATTTACTACATTTATGGTTTTGTATTTGGTGAACCACCCTTGCATCCTTGGGTAAAGCCTACCCAGTTGTGGTGTATAATCTTTTTAATGTGGTAATGTATGCAATTTGCTAGTATATTGTTGAGAATTTTTGCATCTATATTCTTCAAAGATAATGGTCTGTAGTTTTATGTTGTTGTTATTTCCTTGTTTGTTTTGAAGAGCAGGATTATGGAGGCTCCATATAATGAATTTGTGAGAGTTCCTTCCTTTGGACCTTTAAAAATAATTCAAGTAGAACTGGGGTTAGCTCTTTTAAAGTTTTGTAGAATTCACAATTGAAACTATTGGGACCTGGGCTTTTCTTTGTTTGGAGGATATTTATTATATATTCAGTCTGTTTATTATTGGTGTATTCAGGCTTTCTATTTCTTCCTGATTCAATCTGGAGATTATATGTGTCCAGGAATATATCCATCTCATCCAGATTTTCTTGTTTGTTGCTGTAGAGTTGCTCATAGTATTGTCTAAGGATCTTTTTATTGTATTACGTCTGTTGTAATATTGTCTGCCTAATAGTTGTTTAGATTTATCTGGCTATTTTCTCTGTTATTCTTAATTAGCCTAGTTAACATTGTGCTACTTTTGTTTATCTTTTCATAGAACCTGCTTTCAGTTTCATTTGCTTTCTGTATTTTCTCTGTTATTCTTAATTAGCCTAGTTAACATTGTGCTACTTTTGTTTATCTTTTCATAGAACCTGCTTTCGGTTTCATTTACTTTCTGTATAGTTAATTTACTGTCTATTCCATTTATTTCTGCTCTGATTTTTGGTATTCATTTCTCCTGGTATTTTATTGTTGTTGCTTTACCAGTGCCCTGAGGTATGTTTTTTTTTTAATTTATTTATTTGCATTCATTCACTGAACATCATTACAGCATACAAAATGAGATTTTCCATCCAAAGTACACTATATATTGTCTCAATCAAGCACATCAACAAACATGTTATTGTCAGTAAATGATCTTCCATTTCTTGTCTTCTGTATGTTTTGCCTTTTTTCCCCCCATCCTTGATTCTCTATCTCTTACCCTCTGCCATCTCCCACTCTCCTCCCACAGTCTCTGGTATCTATGTTTGCTTTCTATACTGTTTTCTCCTCACATTTTATTGTATCACCAAAGACCCTAATCAATCCAAATACCCTCACAGCAAACACAGGTGATACCCACATTTCCATGAACACAAGTCTTACTTTACGCATCCTATAAAGTAGCACCTAGCTGTGGCTACATATCCTACTGCAGTCATTGAATATATATATATATTTTTTTTCTGAAACTTTTTTTTTTGTAACTCAATTTACATTCCTTCCCTAAGCTTCATCACAGCATACAAAATGCAATCTCCCATCCAGTACACACTGCATAGTGATACAATCATGCACATTACAAAAAATTTTCCATTACTAGTTCCTAGAATTACTTCCACCCCTCTTTCTGACCCTCTGTCCCTTCCCACCCTCCTCTCACACCACCTCCGGTGTCTACAATTGTCCTTCATTCCCTTCCCACCCACGTTGCATTGATCACACAATTTCCTACATAATCTAACTACTTTCAATGGTGAGTTCACTCATTACTACTAAGAAAACCAGTTTGAACTTAACTCAAAGAAATGCCAAGGAACTTTGCTTAAAGCCAGGAAACAAGTTAGGATTCTGTTCAAATGGAAGGTGCATGAACCTATCAGTCTCATGTACTTTTATCTTCTGTTCTGGTTCAATTTTCCTGATTAAATTCTGGGATATAATATTCAACTCCAGACTTGTCCCTCTGATTAAGTTGGCCACTTTCATAGTTTTTTGACTCTTATTTCCGTGTGTCTGTGTTTAATTTTCTTGATACAGCACACCCTTGAGAACTTCTTGGATGTTTTTAGGTTGTCTATTTGCCACTTTCAGTTCTTTTCTTGTGAGCACTAATTGTTATGAACTTAACTCTTAAAACTACTTTCACTGTGTCACATAGGTTATAAAAATTATGTACGTAGGGTCTGGTAGGTGGCATATGATTAAGGGCATTGGATTCCCATATGGCTGACCACAGTTTGAGTCCTGGACCTGGTGGTTTGCTTTCTCACTTTCTCTCTCTCTCCCACTCACTCTCTCTCCTCTCTCTTTCTATTCCTCTTTGGTCAAATAAAAATAAATAAAGTTAAATAAAATAATTCTTTAAAAAATTTATGAACTCATAATAATTTGTTTCAGTGATTTTTTTAAATTTCAGTCTTAATTTCTTCAAAAATAGGATGTTTAGTTTGTACATTTGAGTCTGTTTTCAAAGTTTTTTCCATGCAGTTAATTTCAAATGTAATTCCATCACAGTCAGGAAAGATGCTGGATATAGTTTCTATACCCTTGGATTTGTAAAGGCTTATCTTGTGCCCTACACATGGTTAAACTTCACAAATGTTCCATGTGGGGGCCATAAACGTGTATATTTTATAGTTGTTGGACAAAAATTTCTATAGATATCTGTCTACTCTATTTGAATTATGGTACCATTAAATTCCTGTATCTCTTTGCTTATTTTTGTGTCTAGATGATCTATCTGAAGAAGACAGTGGGGTGATGAGATCCACAATGATTAATTATCATGTTGCAGTCTATTTCTCCCTTTAGAGCTAGTAGACTTTACTTATATGGGTGTTTCAGTGTTGGGCGCATAGATTTTTATGTTTTTATATCTTGGTGAATTAGCCATTTTAGTACTATATAGTGTCCTTCTTTGTATTCTCTTATAGTTTTTGTTTTAAATTCTATTTTGTCTGATTTAAGTTTTATGACTCCAACCTTTTAAAAATTTCCATTTGCATGAAAGATGCTTTTATACACTTTATTTTCAATTTATTTGTCTTTATTTGTCAGATGTGTTTATTGTAGGCAACATATGTAGTGTCCCTCCATTTTATTCTTTTAGCCAGTGTGTGTCTTTTGATTGGAGAATTTAATTCTTTAATATTCAATGTTAAGACAAACCAGCCTTTGCTCTGCAGGAGCCTTCCAGTTCCATCTCTAGGCCCCTGGTGAAATCACACGCTGCGCTATCGCCAGTTGTGTCACTTTTTTCTTTATTCTCTTCTATACTCTTTCCTTTCCTCTTACATTATTCTCCTCCCTGTAAAAGGGATTAGACAGATCCAGAGTCATAGTTCTGAAATTCCCTAGTATTGTAAGGTCCCCTGGGTTCCTCCCTTGAACTGAATCACCTGTGAATACGAAGATAGTACTCTTCAGACACCTGAATAGAGTATACCTTTTGAGACCACATTGCTAAAAACAACAGAAGAGAGACTTCCACACACATCAATTCACAGCAAATGGGAAACACACTTGCTCCTAGTCGAAGAAACGTTCTCCTAAGAGGTATTCAAAAGGGAATACATCTTGGGGGGGACCAGCAGCTAGCGTAATGGCTATGTCGCTGGACTCCCACGTAGTCGACTGTGGTTCGCATCCCTGACCCGGTGGCTTAAAACTCACGCCGGGCACGTGTGCGTGCGTGCCCAAGATCCAGTGAGGAGAATGGAGGAGGAGGGATTGCGGTATGGCCGTCCCCCCTGGGGGGTGATTTCTCACTTTCTGTCTGTCTCTCTCTGTCTGTATGGCGAGCGCACGTGCCCTATAGCAAAAAAAACCTCTCAAAAAAAAAAAAAAAAAAAAAGTGAATACATCTTCCAATGGCTAGAAGTAGAAGAAGAGCCTCAGGTCTGAATAAGCCAGGAAATATGTCTACATCAAAGGAACAGAGTAACTCCCCTCCATCTCTTCGAAAATCTGAGGATGTTACCAAAATGTCAGAGAAAGAATTTGAAACTTCATGGTGAACAAATTCTAAGAGTTAGAATAGAAAAGGGACAACGAACTGCAGGAGATTAGGAAGCCCTTCCATGATATGAAAGAAGAAATGAACACTCTGAGAAATCAGATGGAGCTATTAGAGATGACGTCTGTAATACAGAAAATAAAAAATATCTTGAAAGTATTAAAAGTTGATTACACCATGCAGAAGACCAAATCTCTGATGGAGAAGATAAAACCTTTGACCTAGGAAAAAACACCAGGAAGATAGAGAAAATAACAACAACAACAAAAAAAAAAACACAAGGAAAATATACAAGAAATACTAGATTCCGTAAGAGGCCCAAATATCAGTATAATTGGCATCTTAGAAGGTGAAGAAACTAACAAGGGCATGGAAAATGTATTCCATAAAATCCTGGAAGAAAATTTCCCAAGTCTAGAGAGGCACTCAAGCATCCAGACCCAAGAAATACAAAGGTCCCCATATAGATTCAACCCCAGAAGATCTTTCTCAAGGTAAATCTTAGCCTGACTTCCCAAGACCAGAGATAAAGACATGATACTAAAACTGGCAAGAGAGAAAAAAAGAATTGACTTAAAAAGGCCATCCCATCAGGCTAAAACCAGACCTCTCAATGGAAACAATGCAAGCAAGGAAAAAATGGGAGAATGTATTGGAAGTGTTAAGAGAGAAACAATTTAAACCAAGTTGATTATATCCTGCAAGATTATCCTTTATATGGGAAAAAAATTAAAATATTCTCAGACAAAAAATCCTGAAAGAATTTGCCAACACCAGAACAGCTCATCATGAAGAAAGTACTGTTCCAGGAAAACTAAAGAATTAACAGATAGAAACAAAGGAAAAAAAGGCAGCTAAGAAAATGGCTAACTTAAACATCGGGACAGATCTGGTAACATTGATAATAACATTGAATGTGAATGGATTAAATTCTCCAATCAAGAGACACAGACTGGCTGAGTGGATTTAAAAAATAAATAAAAAAACAGAAACCCTCTATCTGTTGCCTTCAGGAAACCCACCTCATGGATAAAGACATAAAGACATACAAATACTGAAAATGAAGGATTGGAAAAAGGTTTTCCATGCAAATGGGAACCAAAAAAGAGCTGGAGTTGTGATACAAATTTCTGACAAAATACTCTTTTAAACAAAAACTATTCAAAGAGACAAAGAAGGGCACTATATTGTAGTAAATGGATCAATTTTTCAAAAAGATATAATGCTTATAAATATCTATGCTTCTAACACAGGAGGAAAGACTATTAGATCTGAAAGGGGAGATAGACTGTAATACACTACTTATTGGAGACCTCAACACTGCACTATCCCCTCTGGACAGATTATCTAGACAACAAATAGATAAAGAGATAAAGGATTTGAACAATACCATAAATCAAATGGACTTAACAGACATCTATAGAACTTTCCATCCAAAAACCGAGATATACACTTTTTTCTCACCCTCACATGGAACCTTCTCAAAGATTGACCACTTCATAGGGCACAAAGCAAGCCTCAACAGATTCAAAGGCATAGAAACTATATCCAGTGTCTTCTGAGACCATGATGGAATTAAACTTGAGTTTAATTTCAAGAGAAATCCTCAAAAATACTCAAATACATGGAAACTAAATAACCTACACCTGAATGACTCCACAACTACTGATGAAATAAAGACTGAAATAAAAAGATTCATGGAAGCCAATGACAATAAGAACACTAGTTTCCATAATCTTTGGGACACTGCTAAAGCAGTCATAAGAGGGAAGTTCATAGCAATTAGTGCACATAAGAGGAAGATGGAAAGAAGGCAAATGGATAACCTAACATCATGCCTGAGAGAATTATAAAAGCAACAGCAAAAAAATCCAAAAAATTCCAGGAGAAAGGAAATAATAAAGATATGAGCAGAAATAAATGAAATAGAAAATAAGTCAACTATACAGAAAATAAATGAAAGTAATACCTAGTTCTTTGAAAAGATAAGAAAAATTGATACACCACTACCAAGACTTACTAAGAAGAGAGAAAGGAACTAGGTGAATTTAAGCTGCAATGAAGCAGGCAATATAACAAACAGACAAAATAGAAATACAAAACATCATTAGAGGATACTATGAACAAATATGTGCCAAGAAACAAGACAATCTACATAATATGAACAAATTCCTGGACGCATATAATCTACCAAAATTGAGCCAGGAGGATATAGAAAGTCTGAATAGGCTCATAACAAGCCAGGATATTGAAGCAGTAATAAATAACCTCCCCAAAAAGAAAAGCACTGGCCCTAATGGTGGCTTCACCTCTGAATTCTATAAAAATTTCAAAGAAGAATTAATCCCCATTTTGCTCAAGTTATTTCTAAAGATTCAAAAGGGTGAATCATTCCCTAATTCATTCTATGAAGCCTCTATCATCCTTATGCTTAAAACAGATAAGGACAGGACAAGGAAGGAAAACTATAGACCAATATCCCTGATGAATATAGATGCAAAGATTCTCAACAAGATACTAGCAAATCGCTTCCAAGAACTTGTAAAAAAGTTTATACATCATGATCAGGTAAGCTTTATTCCAGGAATGCAAGGTTGGTTCAACATGTGCAAAACCATAAATGTAATACACCATATTAACAGGAATAAAGATAAAAGCCATATGGTCATATTGATTGATGCAGAAAAAGCATTTGATAAGATACAACATCGCTTCATGATCAAACTCTCAGCAAAATTGATATAGAAGGGTCATTTCTCAACACAATAAATGCTATCTATAAAAAACCCATAGCGAACATCGTCCAGAATGGAGAAAAGCTGTAAGCTTTCCCTCTAAAAACGAGTACTAGACAATGATGCCCATTTACTCCACTACTTTTCAATATAGTACTGGAAGTCCTCACCAACGCAATCAGAAAAGAGGGACAAAATAAAAGGCATTCGAATAGGAAATGAGGAGGTGAAACTCTCTCTATTTGCAGATGACATGATTGTATACATAGAAAACCCAATGATTTCCATGAAAAAAATTCTGGAAGTAATGCACAAATACAGTAAAGTTGCAGGATACAAAATCAATGTACAGAAATCTATAGCATTTCTATATACAAACAACAGGCAGACAGATAGAACTGAGAAAAGTTACTCCATTTATCATAGCCACTAAAAGTATAAGATACTTAGGAATAAATCTAACCATAGAAGTCAAAGACCCCAACAAGGAAAACTATGAGAAGCTAAAATAAGAAATAGAAAATGACACAAAAAAGTGGAAGGACATCCCATGTTACTGGATTGGAAGATTTAATATAAACAAAATGGCAATTCTGCCCAAATTAATCTACATATTTCATGCAATGCCAATCAAAGTAGCAGGCATATTCTTCACAGATATAGAAAAGACAATCATAAAATTCATCTGGAATCACAAAAGGGACCAGCAGTTGGCATAATGACTATGTCAGTGGACTCCCACGTAGTCGACTGCGGTTCGAGTTCCGGACCCAGTGGCTTAAACTCATGCCAGGTGTGTGTGTGTGTATGCCCAAGATCCCAAGAGGAGAATGGAGGAGAAGGGATTATGGCATGGCCATCCCCCCTGGGGGTGATTTCTCACTTTCTGTCTCTCTGTCTCTCTCTGTCTGTCGGGCGAGCGCACGAGCCTTATAGCAAAAACCTCTCCAAAAAAAAAAGAAAGAAAAAAAAAAGATCCCATATTGCCAAAGAAATTCTACACAAGAAGAGTGGAGTGGGCAGCATCTCACTTCCTGTTCCAAAAATATACTACAAAGCTTTGGTAATCAAAACAGTGTGGTACTGGCACAAAAAGAGACATGTGGACCAATGGAACAGAATAGAGTCCCCAGAAATAAAATCCCAAACATACAGTCAACTGATTTTTGACAAAGGGTACCAGTCAATCCAGTGGGAAAAGGAAAACCTCTTCAGCAAATAGTGCTGGAAAAACTGGATTTCCACCTGCAGAAAGATGAATCTGAATCCCTCCCTCTCACCATTGACAAAGATCAAGTCAAGGTGGATTAAATATCTAAATCTAAGACCTCAAATTATAAAACTACTCCTAGAAAACACTGGGGAAACTCTGTGAGACATTGGGGTAGGCAAAGACTTTTTAAATAAGACCCCCAAAGTATTGTTGATAATCCCCAAAATACACAAGTGGGATTACATCAAACTAAGAAGTTTCTGCATGGCAAAAGACACAGTAATTAGTGAGAATTGACAGCACTCAGAACGGGAAAATATTTTTGTAAATTATGCATCAGATAAAGGACAGATAATCAGAATACACAAGGAACTCACTCAGCTGTTTGGAAAAAATATGATGAGCCCTATTAAAAGATGGGAGAATGAGTTGAAAAAAACACTCTCTAAAGATGACATATGAATAGGGAACCAGCAGTTAGCGTAATGGCTATGTCGCTGGACTCCCACGTAGTCGACCGCGGTTCGCGTCTCGGACCCGGTGGCTTACAACTCACGCCGGGCGCGTGTGCGTGTGTGCCCAAGATCCCGAGAGGAGAATGGAGGAGAAGGGATTGCAGCGTGACCATCCCCCCTGGGGGGTGATTTCTCGCTTTCTGTCTCTATGTCTCTCTCTGTCTGTCTGGCGAGCGCACGCGCCCTATAGCGAAAAACCTCTCAAAAAAAAAAAAAAAAAAAAAAAGATGACATATGAATAGCCAAAAGGCATATGAAAAAATGCTCATCATTCCTCATAATAAAGGAAATGAAGGTCAAAACAACAATGAGATACCACCTAACCCCTGTCAGAATTTTTTTAAGATTAAAAAATAAAAAAACGATAAGTGTTGGCAGGGGTATGGTGGAAAGGGAACTCTTTTATACTGCTGGTGGGATTGTAAATTAGTCCAGCAAATGTGGAGAACAATTTGGAGTTTCCTCAAAAATCTACAGATAGAACTACCATATGACCCAGCAATCCCACTCCTTGGTATCTACCCAAAGGACAGAAGAATTCTTCATCAGAAAAGTGCTTGAACATTGGGAACCAGCAGTTACCGTAATGGCTATGTTGCTGGACTCCCACGTAGTCGACCGCGGTTTGTGTCCCGGACCCGGTGGCTTAAAACTCACGCCGGGCGCCTGTGCGTGCTTGCCCAAGATCCTGAGAGGAGAATGGAGGAGAAGGAATTTCGGCATGACCATCCCCCCTGGGGGGTGATTTCTCGCTTTCTGTCTCTATGTCTCTCTCTGTCTGTCTGGCGAGCGCACGCGCCCTATAGCGAAAATCTCTCTCAAAAAAAAAAAAAAAAAAAAAAGTGCTTGAACATCTATGTTTATTGTGGCACTATTCACCATTGCTAAGACATGGAACCAACTCAAATGCCCCTGTACAGATGAATGGATTGAAAAACTGTGGCACATACACTCTATGGAATACTATTCAGCCATAAAAAAAATCCCTGGTTTTTGATAGAAAGTGGAAGAGTATGGAAGATTTACTGCTGAGTGAAGCAAGCCAGGCTGTGAAGGAGAGACATTGTTTGTACCCACTTAATATATACCTAGTGTCTGCACTCTATGACTAAAATTGATTGACTAAAGGATGTATAAACACAAGAGATGGGTGTGATTGCCAGATGTGGTGTGTGTGGTGGAGTGGGTCCTGGGGAAAGACATTTGAAGGAGGAATATGGAGGCAGAGAATTGACCGGATGGAGAGGTGTGGTGTTATCTGTTGAAGATATTTTGATCAAATAGACTGCGGAGAAATGTTCACATATTGAAATGTTCACTTTGTAAGCTAAATAATGTGATTAAATGTATTAAAAATTTAAAAAGTTCAACATTAATATTGATATTTACAGACTTCTTTCTGTCATTTTCTTAGCCATTTTCATCATTGATTTTTTTCCTCATTTTTCTTTTCATTTGTCTTTAATTCTCCTGATATATTACTTCTTTCAGTACTTTTTTTTTTTTTTTGAGATGTTTTCACTATAGGGCACGTGCGCTCGCCAGATAGACAGAGACATAGAGACAGAAAGCGAGAAATCACCCCCCAGGGGGGATGGTCATGCCACAATCCCTTCTCCTCCATTCTCCTCTCAGGATCTTGGGCACACACGCACACGTGCCTGGTGTGAGTTTTAAGCCACCGGGTCCGGGACGCGAACCACAGTCGACTACGTGGGAGTCCAGTGACATAGCCATTACGCTAACTGCTGGTTCCCTGGTGTGAGTTTTAAGCCACCGGGTCCGGGACGTCAACCACGGTCGACTACGTGGGAGTCCAGCGACACAGCCATTATGCTAACTGCTGGTTCCCTTCTTTCAGTACTTTTTAAAAAACTGGTCTAATGTTGCTGACCTCTTTCAGTTTTTGTCTGAGAATGATTTTATTTGTTCTTCCCATTTAAAAGATAATCTTGCCTTGTGTAGTATTTCTGTTTGATGTCTTAATTCTTTTTCTTTCAAAAGATATCTTTCATTATTATTATTATTATTATTATTATTATTATTATTTTTACATTCAGTCACTATTATTATTTTAATGTTTTGAGTATATCTTTCCAGTCTTTCCTTTGCCTTTTGTTTTGGTTTAGCGGTCTGATGTTAGCCTAACAGAATAACCTTTGTAATTAACCTGGCACCTCTCTCCTGCCATTTTTAGACACCATAAGTATCTTGTCTTGCCTTTATCTTTGATTTTGTCCAATCTATCTATGATGTGCTATAGAGAGGGTTTTCATAGGTTGATTATATTTGGTGTCCTTTGTATTTCTGGGGTCTGGATGTCTGACTGTTTCTTTAGGCTTAGAAAGTTTTCTACAAGTATTTCATGAAATAGATTGTATATGTCCTTATTGGAGTCTTCATCTTCTGGGATATTTATTATTTGGATACTGGGACTTTTAATGTGTCTAGCTTTTCCTTTTTTGTTGCCCTCTCCTTTTTTCTTTATTTTGTTTCATTCTTTTTGGTGGTTTTATTTAAATTAGAGATTTGTCTTCCAGATCAGAGACTATCTTTTCTGTGGTCTAATCTGCTATTCATACTTTTGAGGAAGATTAGATTTCTTGTATTACAGTTTTACCTCTAGAAGTTCTGTTTGCTTCTTACTTATGGTGTCTATCTGCTCTTTCAAGTCTTTGAAAAACTTCCTCACCTCCTTGAGTTCATTGTCTCTGTTCTCTTGCATCTCATTTACATTGTTTGAGAGGTTTTTGCTATAGGACATGTGCGCTCACCAGAAAGACAGAGAGAGACATTGAGATAGAAAGCGAGAAATCACCCCCCAGGGGGATGGCCATGCCGCAATCCCTTCTCTTCCATTCTCCTCTCTGGTTCTTGGGCACGCACACACATGCACCTGGTATGAGTTTAAGCCATCGAGTCCAGGACTCAAACCACGGTTGACTCCATGGAAGTTCAGCAACATAGCCATTACGCCAACTGCTGGTTCCATAGTTTTTTGTTTTGTTTTTTATTATGACTATTCTGAATTATTTTTCTGATATTTTTGCAAATTCTTTTATGCTGTCTATGGTTGAGGAAGAATTGTTCCTTTGAGGCAGAGTTATTTCCTTGTTTCCTCATATTTCTAAAGCCTCCATGATGTTTTCTGGTTATCTGATGAATTATACAATTTTACACCTCTGTGGGCAGTTGATTCTGTAGTGTTGGTGGGGTGAGGATAAGCTCTACTGTTTGGTGTGCTCTTGGGAGAGGTCCTTGTCTTCCAACCAGAGAAGTGTGTATGTACTCAGCTTTAGGTGTTAGTTCCTTTCCTAGTCTCTCAGAATCAAGCTCAACCAAAGCTGAGGTGGAAACGTTCAACTGCAGGAGGAGTTAAAAGTCACACATCACAAAGTTCAGCCATCTATAAAAGCTCAGAATACACCTGGGCAGGCAAAACACAGTCTGAGATACGTGGTCCATTTGTGCTCTGCACCTCTGTACTGCTGCTGGTTCCTGCACTATGTGGAAGACAAAGAGTTTTTAATGGTGAAGGGTCATGGGAGGGAGGTAGTCAGAATCACACCTGAGTGGGTAGAATGCAGCAAGGGGTCTGTGATGCGGTCCCTGTGGACTCAGTCTGTCTCTTTTGCTGCTGCTGGTTCCCACGTCAGTTATTTTTAAGCTTTCATGGAACTCACAGTTAGCCTTGATGATTTCAACAGTCATGTTTTAGAAGACTTCAACATGGCCCAGCATGATACTGAAGATAGACACTGTTTTATACAGCACTGGATGCAAGAAAGTTTTACCTTGAATCAGTTTCAAAATTTAGTCTGATACAATGAGCACAGCCAGAAAAGAGTTGACACGCAATAGAGTAGCAATCATGTTTATGAAATAAATATACTGAAACAATAAATGAACACACAAATTGAGAACGGTGCTCTATATTCCATTTATACTATTAATGACTTCCTTTTTATAGAGATACTGAGAGTGGAGTTATCATAGGGTACTTATATATTTCATACCTGTTTGATTAGAAATGGCTCTGTCTGGGCAGGAAACACAAAGAAAACAACAGTCAGGTCTTCTTTCTTGGAGAGTTTTCTGGAATCCAGGACCACAGCTCTGGCTACACACAGATTCAGGAGTCTGAATGAAAAAAGAATTATTAATCATAATTTTGTACAGTATCTGCAGCTTTGAATGGATGTCTACATTCCTGTCTATCTCTGAGAAAGATTTGTCATTTAACAACTTTACTAGGGGCTAGCAGATTACATGGTGGATAAAGTGCTGGATTTCACATGGCTAACTCCGTGGTTCAAGACTTGGAACAAAGGTTTAGAAATCATGCCAGGCGTGTGTGTGCACACCCCCAAAATCTCAACAAGAAAAATGAATAAGAGAGACTGTGGCATGGCCATACCCCCAGAGGGTGATTTCTTACTCTTTCTTTCTGTCTCTCTCCAGTGAGTACACATGCCCTATGGCATGCCCTATATTTATCTTCTGAATTTTAGCCATGTTCATATTACCTAGACCATTTTATTTTTCTGCTAGAGAATGATGTCACTCCAAACAGAGAGAGGGAGAGAAAGATGCAACTCAAATGGGGAATGGTCATGCTGCAATTCCTTCTCCATATTTCCCTCCTTTGGGGGTTTTGGGCTAGATCCAGCATGTTTCTCAAGTTACCAGGTCTGGGATTCAAACTTGGCAATCAGGCATTTGAGATCTGGCTTTCTTAACCACCAGCCCATAGAGCCAGCCATTATTACATTTACTTCTAAATAATTTAGTATAATTATCTTTCCTCTTTACTAGTTTTTTAACAAATATTACCAAAATACCTTATTTCTTTATTTCATACATGACTGGAAATATCCCATGGATTGTTCTCTTACTTCACCACTTCATCCAAAACCATTTTAATATGGAGTTTTATAAGGCAAGGATGCTGAAAAGTTGAGTTACTCAGTATATTTATATCATTCTCTCCTATATGTTTGGTTAGAAAACTTTAGGTTATAGATTTTCAAAAAATCTAATATAAAGAAAAACACCCTAATGTGGTATGTACGCATATCATTAGAAGTTACAGACCAAGTGATTAATAATGAGAATGACTTATAAACTGTGGATTGTGGTTATTTGATTTCAGGGCTTCTGAGTTCACATAAGACACTGCTTTTCAGATATTAAACACCCAACATATATATAAAGAATAATTGTTATAGAAATAACCTTCCTAATCCATTTGTCTGATATGGTCAATATTTGAGATGCTTAGAGCAAGAAAGTTCAAAGACTAAAGGTATATGAAATGACAAGAAGAAATGAGAATGGTATCTACAAAAGATGAGTGCCATCTTTTTTTCTTTTCTTCTTAGTTTAAGACCTGAGCTCTCACCAGAGACACTGACAGAAAGAGAGTGAGAGAAAGTGGGAAACAACTCCTTAGTGGGATGACCATTCCACAGGCCCTTTTTACTCTAGCCCCTTCTTGGGATTTTGGGCATGCACACACACATGCTAGGTACAAGACCAGAACTGTGTAGTCACCCATGTGTGATCTATTTGTCTTTACTTCCACACCATGAGCTGGCATAGTGAATGGTAGCTTCATCTATAATCTACTTGTTTTTACAATATACCAATATATAATACAGACTATCTACAAAATAATAGCCTAGAAAATATAGTTTCTGTATGTAATAGACAATACCATCTCTAGGCTATCTATGATATTTGCACAATGAGAAAACTACCTAAAGGTGAATTTCTGAGGACACATGCATCTTATTAACAATAATCAGTTCTTGTTATATTTAAAGTTAGATAATGTATAAGCAAAATCATATCATACAAAGTCAAGACATAAAAGATAAATTTAATGCTGAGTTAAAACGTTCACAATTTATTTCAGGATTTTGTTTGGATAACCTTGTATAAATTTAAAATTGAAATGACACCATACCTCATTGAATTTAGCAGGCCATGTTATCATCACTTTATTGATGACCAAGTCTTGATCATGGGGGCTCCTGTAGACAAAGTCTCCTACTTTAACCAGTAGCCAACTTTTTGACTTTTTTTTAGAAAATCTCACAAAGTTGTGAATATCATACTGTGCCAAATTTTTGTCATCAAGGGACAGGTTATACTCAGTGCTGTTTATAAATTGACTTTTCCTCATAAATGGATGAAGCTGGATGGGAGGCAATATTAGAAATTAGGAGTGTATCTAGTTTAGAGGTGGAAAATTTATATCTATCTCAGTAATAATTTTATTCCCACCTCCCATACAATTACTTTTTGGGTGTATCCATCTTATGCTTATGTGACATGAACTCTCTCTTTCTTCATGGAAACAGTTGAAGGGTAATTGTATCTTCTCAGAAAAATTCCAGATGTTTCCCAAAGGGCAATTTGTGTATAGACTGGTAAAATCTAGACAAATTAAGTTTGTTTGGGGCTTCTTAAGCTAGTCTTGGGGGACCAGCAGACATCATAATGGTTGCCTCACTGGATTCCCACATGGCCAACAGCAGTTGGAGTCCTGGAACAGACGTTTGAAACTCATGCCAGGCACATGTGCATGTGTGCCCAAAACCCCAAGAGGAGAATGGAAGAGAAGGGACTGTGATGTGGCCATGATATCTGGGGGGTAATTTCTCATTTTCTGTCTGTCTATCTCACTCTGACTCTCTGGGGAGCACACAGACCCTATAGCAAAAATTTACCAAGGGAAAAAAAAGCTACTCTTGGTACTTCAAAAATGACACAGTATGAAAAGATAGATTTAGTTTCTCAATAGTGGTGATGGTAGTACAAATATGTGCATATGTCTACATTCATTCTAATATAGCTATTAAATATATTCAACTTTTTAAATATCAAGTACACTATAATAAATGTTTCTAGAAGGGAACAGATGCATTTTCTTTCCTTTTTTTTTTGACTTGGTAGAGAGAACATGGACACATCAGAAAGAAATAGAGACAGAGAGAGATGGAGGGTTGAAAGCAGTCCCCACAAGGAATGTCTATGCCATGATCCCTACTCTACTTCTTCTTTTTTTCAGGATTGTGTGCATGCAAGTACACATGCCCAGAATGTTTCTCAAGACTCTGGGTAGAGTCCTATACTATTTGGTAGGCAATATAAAATCCAGCTGCCTAATTGCAAGTCCACAGAGCTGGCCATATATTTTTTGGTGGAGGAATTTTTTATTGTTTTGTAAGAATGATTGCCATGTTACATTCACTTGACATGTCATGTCAAAAAGAATTCATGACAAAATAAATGTAAAACTCTTGAATTTTAAAGTGGTCTTTTAAGAAATTGGGACTTGGAGAATTCTGCATTCCCCACTCCAAGCACCATTGGAACAGCCGCCCATGTGACAGCACTGGCTGTAGAGTGAGTGTTGGGGGGAGGGGGGGCTGAGCTGCTGAGACCAGGGCTCATTCTCTGGCACATGCTTCTGAATTCTCAGATTTCAGCATTTCCTGAAGTGTACAGCACACACCCATTCTGTCTTCCTTGATTTAAGCTCAGCAGCTCAGTCCCAGGTACACCTGTTTTCTAGAAATTGGGAGAACTTTGAATTATCCAGGTCTAGCAACAACAGTGTGGGTTGCTAGGTGATCATCCGGGAGGCAGAGAAACAGAGAGATTGCTAATGATTTCCTTTCACACGTCTTTAAACATGCAAGTTAACTCAAAGAATTTAGGAAGAAACGTATAATTCACCAGATGACCAGAAACCACTGCGGAGGCACAAGAAATATGAGAAACCTAAATATGTCTCTCCCCCAAGGGAGAACATCAATTCTTCATCATTCACAGACAATACAATGGAACTCGTAGAAATGTCAGATAAAAAATTCAGAATATTTATAGTGACAAAAACTAAATGATATGCAACAGAAAAGAGACAATAAACTCCAGAAGATCCAGGAGATGAGGAAGTCCTTCCATGATTTTTGTTTTGTTTTGTTTGTTTGGTTTTTTTTTGAGAGTTTTTTTTGCCATAGAATAGGGCGCATGCGCTCACCAGACAGACAGAGAGAGACACAGAGAGACAGAAAGCGAGAAATCAACCCCCAGGGGGGATGTCCACACCACAATCCCTTCTCCTCCATTCTCCTCTCGGGATCTTGGGCACGCACGCACATGCACCCGGCGTGAGTTTTAAGCCACCAGGTCCGGGACGTGAGCTGCGGTCAACTACGTGGGAGTCCAGTGACATAGCTATTATGCTAACTGCTGGTCCCATTCCATGTTTTAAAAGAAATAGACACCACAACAAATAATCAAGCTTGATAGGACAGAACATTTCAGGCATCTTCATCTCTGCCTCTCCTGCTCTTCTCTGGGTTTACCTTCACTGCTGCGAAGTCCCCAGCTTGGGCCTCCCCACTTCCAGACCATAGGCATTAGTAAGGTAGGTAATAATCGCTCTCTATCCTGTCATTTTCTTTTTTCTAACTTTATTTTTAAAAATTACCAAAGCAGCTTTTCTTCCCCCTGTATCTTTCTCTTGCTAATTTGTCCCTCCTTCCCTCACATAGGACAGAACAGTTTCCAGCATCACCATCACTGCTTCTCCTGCCCTATTCATGTGACACATGAGTGTGCTGGGCAGCTTTCATTTAAAACTTAATTGTATTTTGCAACTAGTTTTCTACTTTTTACTTTTTTAGTTTTCTTCTTCTTTCTGCTTTCTACTTTTCTTTCTTTAACCTTACTTTCTTATTTTACTGCTCAGCTTTTACCCACTGCCTAGAGAGGTCTAGGTGCATAATTGTCAAGCATCTGAGTGTTGTGAGACTCAGTGAATTCTGCACCCTTCATTTAACTGATTGTGAAAAGAGAGAAACTTCACTTCATAAGCCTGATTTCAAAACTCCTCCTGTGGTTACAACATTAGAAAACACAGTAGAAAGGAGAAAATAGCACTGAGTTATTTAACAGTAAAGAGAAACACAGGAGCTCACAGTTACAGAATACTTCTCCGAGAAATTAGCCAAAAGCAAATACATTACCAAATGACTCAAAATTAGAGAAGAGACTCAAGGATGAAAAAAACAAGTAATTCATCTCCATGATAATGGAGATAATGGAACATGGTAACTCCTCTCCAAGTAGGGAAAAATTAGAATATTACCAGAATGTCAGAAAAAGAATTTAGAACATTTATGGTGACAAAACTTTATGAGATGCAAGAGAAAAGAAAAAATGAGCCCCAAGAAATGAGGAAGTACTTCGACAACCGGATAGAAGAACTGGACACCGTAAAAAAGAATCAAACAGAACTGTTAGATAGGAAATATGTAATACAGAAAATCAAAATCTCCTTCAAAAGTATTAAAAGCATATTAGATCATGCAGAAGATTGAATCTCAGAGGTAGAAGAGCAAACCTCTGACCTAGAAAAAAATAGCAAAAATACTGAGAAAATTACCAAGAAAAATTAGGATAATATACAAGAAATACTAGATACCATTAAATGCCCAAACATCCAAATAATTGATATCCCAGAAAGGGAATAAACTAATAAAGGCATTGATAATCTATTCCATGAAATCCTGGAAGAAAAAATTCCAAGTCTATAGGAGCACTCAAAGATTCAGACCTATGAAATACAAATACAATCAATCTGAGAAGATCCTCTCCACAGCACATCATAGCCAGATTGGCCAAAACTACAGACAAAGAAAAATACTAAAACTGGCAAGAGAGAAATGTCAAGTCACTTACAAAGGTCACCCCATTAGAATAAAACCGAACCTGTCATCGAACACAATGCAAGGAAGGAAATAATGAGGAAATATATTCAAAGTGTTAAGTGGAAAAGAATTTCAACCAAGAATATTACATCTGGCAAGACTACTCTTCATATGGGAAGAAAAAAAAGATAAAAACATTCTCTGATAAATAAAACTGAAAAAAATTACCTACTCTAGACCAACTCTTCAAGAAATTCTGAAAGGAGTACTATACCAAAAAAAACTAAAGACAGACAGACAAACATAAGAGAACAAAAAATAATCAATATGGCCAACTTAATAGTAGGGATAAGTCTGGAAATATTGATAATAACATGGAATGATAATGTATTAAATTTTCCTATCAAGAGTCATAGAGTGGCTGAATGGATAAAAAAATTAGAAATCATCCATATGCTGCTCACAAGAAATCCATCTCATGGATAAAGACATACATAAGTTAAAGGTGAAGAGCTGGAAAAAGGTATTCCAAGCAAATGTAAAACAAACAAACAAAAAAGTAGTTGCTATATTGATTTCAGACAAAATAGACTTTAGGACAAAAATTGTAAGAAGGGACAAAGAAGGGCAAGAAGGGCCTTATATAGTCATAAAAGAACTAATTAATGGAGAAGACATAACAGTTACAATATTTATGCACCCAACTCAGGAGCACCCAAATATGTGAAGAAAAGACTGCTAGGTCAAAAAGGAGAGATAGGTAGCAACACTAAATGTTGGAGATTTGAACATCCCATTATCTTTAGACAGATCATATAGACAAAAAATAAGCAAATCTATACATAACCTAAATGATGCCATAAATTAAACAGACATGACAGACATTTCACCCCAAAATCATAAAATATGTATTATTTTCACCCCTACATGGGACCTTTTTAAATATTGACCATATGATAGAGCACAATTCAAGTCTTTACAAGTTCAAAGACATAGAAACTTCTTCCAGCATCTTCTCTGACCATCATGGACTTAATTAAACAACATTAATTTCTGGAATAATCATTGAAAATACACAAACACATGAAAACTAAACAATGTACTCTTGAATGACTTCACAACTACTGAAGAAATTAATACTGAAATCAAAAAAATCATGGAAACCAATGATAACAAGTACATGAGTTTTCATAATCTGTGGGAAACAGCAAAAGCAGTAATAAGAGGAAAGTACAAAGCATTAAGTGCACATAAGAAAAAGATGGAAAAAATGGCAAATGTACTACCTTACATCATGCCTCAGAGAATTACAAAAACAAACATTTTTTTAAAAAGTAAATAAAAGTGGTAGGAGAAAGAATATAATAGATTTGCACAGCAAAAAATGAAATTAAAAAATAAACAAACTATACAGAAAAATGAAAACAAAAACAGGTTCTTTGAAAACATAAACAAGATCAACACACCTTTAGCTAGACTAATTAAGAAAAAGAAACCAGATAACTCAAATTTACAAAGAAACAGGCAGTATTACAACAGACACAATAGAAATACAAAATATCATTAGAAGATACTATGAGTGACTATATACTAACACACAAGAGAAACTGGATGATGTGGACAAATATATTTGATCAAAATTGAATCAGGAGGACATAGAAAGCCTGAAATAGACCCATAACAAGCAATAAGATTGAATCAGTAATAAATAACTTGCCAATAAAGAAAAGCCCAGGTTTTGATTGACTTTTGAATTCTACAAAACTTTAAACAAGAGCTAACCCTCATTTTAATCAAACTATTTCTAAAGAGCCAAAAAGAAGGAATCTTCCCAAATTCATTTTATGAAGCCTCTATCACCTTCATTCCCAAAGCAGATAAGGATATGACAAAATGAAAAACAACAGACCAATATCTCTGATGCATATAGAAGCAAAAATTCTCAACAAGATACTAGCAATTATTATCCAACAACATACAAAAAAGATTATCCATCACAACAAGGTAGATTTTATTCCAGGGATGCAAGGATAGTTTAACATATGCAAAACAATAAAATACCATATTAACAGAAAGAAAGATAATAACCATATGATCATTTCAACCAATGCAGAAAAAACAAATCAACAAAATACAACATCCCTGGGACCGGCACTTGACGTAATGGCTATCTTGCTGGACTCCCATGTAGTCGACTGCTGTTCGAATCTTGGATCCGGTGGCTTAACTCACGCCAGGCATATGTGTGTGCGTGCCCAAGATCCTGAGAGGAGAATGGAGGAGAAGGGATTGCGTTGTGGCCATCCCCTGGGGCGGGGTGATTTATCGCTTTTTGTCTCTCTGTCTCTCTGTATCTCTCTGTCTTTCTGGCAAGTTCATGCACCCTATAGCAAAAAAAAAAAAAAAAAAAAAAAAACCTTCCTGATTAAGACACTTAGCAAAATCTGCATAGAAGGATCATTTCTCAACACAGTAACAGCCATTCTATAGCTAATATTGTACTAAATGGAAAAAAGCTGAAAATTTTACCACTAAAAATGGTATGAGACAAGGCTGCCCACTTTCTCCACTTCTTTTGAATATAATGCTGAAAGTCCTAACCAATGCAATTAGAAAAGTGAATAATATAAAAGGCATTCAAATAAGGAAAGAAGAGTTGAAAATATCTTTATTTGCTGATGATATTATGGTATACATAGAAGATTCAAAGGTATACATGAAAAAACTTACCAAAGTAATAAATGAATATAATAAAGTGGCAGGATAGAGAAGTAACTTAAAAAATGTATAGCATTTCTATATACAAGCAACGAGCTGAGGTAAGTCTGAAAAAATAATCCTTTTTAACATAATCAAAAAACGTATAAGATAGCTAGAAATAAACCTAACCAAGGAAGTAAAAAATGTTTACAAGGAAAACGATGAAAATCTTCAAAAAGATATTGAAAATGACACAAAAAAGTGGAAAGAAATATCATGTTCATGGATTGGCAGAATTTATATAATCAAAATGGCCATTCTACCCAAATTAATCTACATATTTTATGCAATTCCAATCAAATTACCAGAGACATACTTCACCGATCTAGAAAAGACAACAAAGAATTTGTCTGTAATCATAAAATACCTTGTATTGCCAAAGCTATCCTTTGCAAGAATACTGGAGTGGGTGGCATCTCACTCCCTGATCCCAAAATAAATTATAAAGCTATGGTAATCAAAATAGCATAGTATTGGCACAAAAACAGATCAGTAGACCAATGGAACAAGATAGAGACCCCAGAAATAAACCAGAGAATATACAGCCAACTGATTTTTTAACAGAGTACCAGTCAACCCAGTGGGAAAAGAAAAACCTCTTTAGCAAATCATGCTGAAAAAGCCAGGTATCCACCTACAGAAAGATGAATCTGAACCCCTATTTCTCATCCTTGAAAATAATCAACTCAAAATAGACCAAAGATCTAAACCTAAAACCTCAAATTATAAAACTTCTCTTGTAAAACACGGGGGAAACTCTGGGAGACATTGGAGCAGGTAAAGCCTTCTTCAATAAGACCCCAAAGCACAGGCAATAATCCCCCCAAAACACAAGTGGGATTACATCAGATTAAGCATTTTCTGCACAGAAAAAGACACCGTAGTTAGCGTGAGTCAACAACCCTCAGAATGGGAGAATATGTTTTGTAAACTATGCCTCAGATAAGGGACTGATATCCAGAATACACAGGGAACTCAAGGGACTTACCTGAGGGGGGGGGAACCCGATTAAAAGAGAAGAAAAGAGCTGAACTAAAAACTTTCTAAGAAGGACGTACAAAAAGTCAAAAAGCATATGGAAAAAATGCTCGACTGCCTTCATCATATGGGAGATGCAGATTAAAATCACAATGAGATGCCATCTAACCCCTGTCCGAATAGAGAAGATTAAAAATACATAGAATGATAAGTGTTGTTGGGGTTGTGGTGAAAGATGAGTGCTACTACTACACTACTATTGAGAATGTAAATTGGACCAGCCACTGAGCAAAACAGTATGCAAATTCCTCACAGACTTACAAAAAGAACTACCACATGATCCAGTAAATCTATTCCTGGGTATCTACCCAAAGGACAGGAGAATGCTCAGTCAAAAAAGTGCTTACACATCTATGTTTATTGTGGCATTATTGCCAATTGCTAAGACATGGAACCAACCCAAACATCCATGAACAGATGAATGAATTGAAAACGTTCAGCACACATACTCTGTGGAATACTATTTACCAATATAAAACTACAAGACTCTGGCATTTACTAGAAAGTAGATGAATAGGGAAGATTTATTGTTGAGTGAAGAAAGTCAGGTTATGAAAGAGACATTTTATGTCTCCATTTATCATGTACTAACTGTCCCCACTCTATGGTACAGACTGAAAGATTGGAGGACATAAAAACATTGAAAATAGTTATGGACACTGAAGACAGTGTGGAAGGAGGGTGGGAGAGGGAAAGAGCATGAGGAAACAAATTAGAAAAATAGAGAAGTAAGAAATTTATTGGACACAGGAATGGTTTATTAACTGTTGATGATAACGTGTATACTATCCTCAACTGGTCTGGTCTGAAGTGTATTTTATGTTTGGTAAATTCACTTTATAAACTAAGTGATGGATAGTGTTTGGATGTATAAAATAAATTAAATAAAAAAGAGTGGACTTTCAAAAACGTTGATTTCTTAACCTTCAGGGTTTTGACATTCTATTAAATAGAATAACTTGTTTATACAAACTAGCATTTCATTCTTTAAATTTTTTAGAATAGAATTATCTAAATATTCCTTCATCCCTATATAGGCATCTTGACAAAATTATCTGCTTTTCTCAGAGTCACCTTTTAATTTCCTCAAAGTGCCAATCAAATGTTATTATTAGTAGTACAAATAGAAATCACATGATAAACTAAACTTTATGATGATGACAATTTTTCATATATGCATATTGCATAAATTTGTCTTAATCAATAAAATTGAATAAACTATCTGTCCCCTGTGAATAAAGATATTTTATACAAAAAGTTTGGATTTAGATAGGTTTAGTTTAAAATACAAGCTTAATTATAAACCTGGTAGGATAGTCTGAGCTTATAAGCATCATAAGTAGTTTTGCATTTTAACAACAAACCACAGAATGCTCCTATAATTTTTAAAATATATTTAAAATACTATGGTATGCTCCTATAATTTATATATATAAATATATTATATGTATATATATATATATATATATACACATACACATATGTGTGTATATATGTATATTAAGTACAATTAAGTCTGAAACAAGTTCTTTCCATGGATCATTTTAAGATATGATATAGAATTTGCTTCTGTTCTTAGTATAAGTATTACATAGAGGTATTGCATCATCAGTAAATAAAGATAAAATAGCTGGAGCAAATATGATCATTATGCTAAATTTATTGACATTGGATTCATTACTAGGAAATGTATATAGGTTTGGTCAATTTTTTATCTCTGTTTTGTCAAGTCTTTCCTCAGATGATTTATAGTATTCCATTCAACATTAGGAAATATTTAACTGATATAATGAAATATTATATAATTCAACCCCCAATAGCAGAATTCTCTTAATACATATAACAATTACATGTACATCTAATATGAAATTATTTTTTCATTTTGCCTGATCCTGTTAATCTTCAGAAGTAAAGATGGTCATGATGCTATATTTGAATAAAATGCTTCCAAATGTGTCAGGTGTCCAGTGCATATGATGGTTGTGGAGAATATTTACCTGCCAGGGAAGAAGCATAGGCTTGTCTGCATCTTCTGGTGATCTCATTTCTATTTTTCTTAAGATCATCTTATGAAGGACTTGGGCCATCATAAACACAGCATGACAGATTAAAAAGCTGAACTCAGAAATGGTCATAATCTTTAATTCAAATGGCATAAACTCTAAGGAAGAATTTGGTGCACAGTGTATAATATTGTCACATAGTGATTGATCAAGTGAGCAGTTAAAATAGGAAGTCCATAATGCATATAAGTGAAAGTCTTCTGGGTATTGAAAAGGGCTGACTGTCTTAAGAAATTGTTTAAAGCCAGGAATTTTCCTTTTCTTCTTGGAAAATAAGAGGCTTCCATGGAAAAGGTATGGCTGGTTAGATGTGACAAAAAAAAGTTTTCTCCAGTATAGTGAGCTTAAATTTCTCAGGATCCACACCTTTCCCAAAATTAAATAGAATTCGTTTAAGATTGTCAGGTCCCAGATATTATTTTCATCACCAATTATTATATACACATTTGCAGATGATACTATGATTCTGGTCCTGTAGTTGATACCAGGGGATGCTTTGATAGTTGACCCATGAGGGAGAATTTCTGTGAAGGCTAAACATATGTGCCTTTTTATCATCTCTGCCTTTAGAACCTGAAGGAACTGCTCCCCCTTCATATCATCAGATACATAGAGTGCCACCCATGTCCAGCCAAAATACAGCAACAGCCAGATTATTCCCTGAGCAAGAGAGCTGTCATTGGTGGCCATCTGATAAACTGATGTAAAATGGCCTTTATGACTTAGGGTGGAATCAAAAGGACCATATGTAACCTGAATAAAAACACAAATAGCATGATTTTATTATTTTTTTACTACAGTGGGACTTGGTGTTTTCCCCTTAAACAAAGGGAGTATTCTCTACCTGGTAAGACCACAGAATGAAATCTTGAGTTAAGAAAAAATCTGCTGCAAAGATCACCCTGTTCTGTCATTCCAGGCTTTAGAAGACTGCTTCTCAGTCCCATTTGTTTAATGTTCCGGGTCAATATAATCATTCCCAGAAAAAAGCAAAATTTTAATGTTCAATGAACCCCTCATATTCTACAACTGAAAATGAAGATAACAAACTTTTTGAAGATGATGTAAAAAATGGTAATTCTCCCATCCTGGGTGAATGTGACATGTAGATCAGAGGCTTCCTTGCCTGGCAAGCAATGTTAAATATAAATTCTGAGGGAAAAATTCCTTGTTGATCTTTTGACACTGAAAACTTATCATGAAACACAACCTCTGTGTTTTAAAACTATACGACCACTTATCCTTTTTGATATTTTTAAAATATAAATTTTCTAGGACATACTTTCTATGAACTAGTGCTATCTCTGTTTCCCAGTAATGTCTTCCGAATGCTGTTTTGGGACACGTTCCCTAGAAAGAACCTATGAGGAAGAGAGTTATGATGTGAAGAGAAATTGGAAAATGCCTTCCAGAGACCCAACTGCTTGGTTGTAAGGGAGGCCAAGGAAGCTGGTAAAACAAAACAAATATAACTGAGACATAGTCAATGTGGGGGATCTTCAGAGCTGGAACATGACATCCTATTTGTCTCAAATAATAAGTAGATGCAAAAGTCTTTACACCTCTACAATTGTTATTGTCTTCCAAATGTCTCCTGATAATGTCCTGTCTCAAGATGGGGCTGATCTCTGTGCTCTGTACATTTCTGAGAGGTACACATTGTTGAGTTTCAGGAATCTGCATTCACAACTGTGGGATTTGGAAATATTGGCCATGGACAGGAATCTCAGTGGAGCCTCACAAATTCCACTGCCCTGTTTCTTTCCCATATTATACTGTGAACAATCCCAATACTCAGGAAATTCTCTGTGATCTATTTCTAATTTGCTAAGAATGTGTACACACAGGTTCCATATTATTACATATTATTATTATTATTATTTATTATTTTGCTAAGATGTGAGAAAATTAGATTAGGAGAGATTTAAACACCATCTTGTAACCCTAAAAACTACTTACCTGTGGGATTTTGTAGAGCTCCAAAAGGGTTCCAATTTGGGCTGAAAGTGTTGGCATGTTTCCTGCAATGATGGCCACAATTTTTTGCTGTGCCTCACAATTGTAGTTAGGCAAAATCTGATTCACTCCAGAAAGCAAAAGTAGAGCATCCTCTAAGGTCCTTCGGTGATCATGAAATGCATTGTAGATATCAAAACCCAGGGAAATGTTGGGGAGTATATAAGGACTTTTGTTGATCTCTTCAATAGCAAAGAGAAAGGCCAATACAAAATGGTAGTTTTCCCAATGGTACCTAATCACAGAGGACAGCATTAGGAAATTTACTCAAGTCATGTGACTTGGGATCAACCTCTCAGTCAAGCTAAAACACAGAAAGAATTAGACTTTGGTTGCTATTCAGAGATTCTATCACATTGGTATATGGAGCTGTGTGAGTAAGGTTCCTAAACCACTGCAGGACTCTAAAAAGCCTCTGTGCCTTGTTTGAACAAATTGTGTTCAATCAGAAATAGTTTTGAGAGCACTGGGAATGGAATGAAGTCTCGTTTAACTAGAAAATGATATTGTTGCAACCAGTATTTAGTGTAATGGCTATGTCTCTGGACTCCCATGTAGTCAGCCGCAGTTCGAGTCCTGAACCTGGTGGCTTAAACTCACACCGGGCGCGTGTGTATGTGTGCCCAAGATCCCAAGAGGAAAATGGAGGAGAAGAGATTGTGGGGTGGCCATCCCCCCTTGGGGGTGATTTCTCGCTTTCTAACTCTCTGTCTTTCCAGTGAGTGCATGCACCCTATAGCAAAAACCTCTAAAATAAACAAAAAGAAAGAAAAAAAGAAAAATGATGTTATCAACTGAACAGTTAATTTAAGGAAGAATTTTTTTAAGAGAAATTTTTCTATAGGATGTGTGTGCTTGCCAGAGAGACACAGAGACAGAAATCAAGAGATCACATCCTAGGGGGATGGGTCATGGTGCAATCCTTTCTCCTCTATTCTCCTTCTGGGATTTTTAGCAGGTCTGCACACATGTCTGGCATGAGTTTCAAGCTGCTAGGTCCAGAACTCAAACTGTGGTCGGCCATGTGGGAGTCCAGCAATGGAACTACTAGACCATCTGCTGGTCCCAAGGAAGAAATCTTAAGGTATAGAGAAGAATTTTTTTTTCTGGGGATGTGACTGAAGTGCACAAATTTGTGCTGACTCTTGGCATTGTGGTTGAATCAACTGTATCCCACATGTCTGATTGTGCAGTTCAAGTCCCAGACACTGGCTTGAGAAACACACCAGGCATGTGTCCATACATGCCCAAAATACTGAAAGGAAGGAAGAATGGAGAAGAAGGTATTACTTCATGACCATTCTGCATGGAGAGTGCTTTCTCAGTTTCTTTTTTCTGCCTTTCTCTGGTGAGCCCATGTACCTTCTGGCAAACTAAGAAATAAGTTTACATATTGAACATTTTAAATAAATTATAAAAATTGAATATAGGTAAATTATGTTTATATGCTTTTTTTAAATTTGAAGTAGTTTTAAGGATTTTTAATAAAATGTGGAGTTAACATAATTTACATATATATCACATTTAACATTTTCTGTTAGAACATTACTAATATACCTCATTACTAATAATAAAATGCACAATTATGAGGTATATTCATCATTCTTATATTCATCTTCATTCACCATTCTTATACTCAAGTTCATAAACTTTCCTACAATTAGGTGTATCCCATATGTCATCTTGTGTGTATTGACATGCAGAAATCATGATATAAGCAAGACTCCAGAAATATTCAGACAAGAAGCCATTTTAAAGCTGAGGTGTGTCCTGGCATGTTCAGAGAAGCTATGCTCTAAACTTCATCTTCTAGACTCCTGAAGTATTCAGAACAGATAGGGAGACTTCTATCCTCCCTCTGCCTCTGTCTGTATGTCTGTCTGTCTCTTGCAGTCTCTCTTTTTAAATTTATTTATTTATTTTTAAATTTTTAACCACTTCTCCTCGCCTTGGGCCTTTTCTTTCAATTGCTAATTTCAGAAGCCATTTTAAAGCTGAGATGTGTTCTGACGTGTTCAGGGAAGTTATGCTCTAAACTCCATCTTCTAGACTCCCAAAATATTGAGACAAGGTAGGGAGACTTCTGTCTTCTCTCTGTCTCTGGCTCTCTGTCTCTCTGTCTGTCTCTCATTCTCTCTCTCTAGATTTTTAGTTTTTTTTTTTTTTTTTTTTTTTTTTTTTTTTTTTTTTTAATTTTTCAAACACTTCACCCCACCTTGGGCCTTTTCTTTCAATTGCTAATTTCAAAAGCCATTTTAAAGCTGAGGTGTGTCCTGGCATGTTCAGGGAAGTGATGCTTTAAACTCCATCTTCTAGACTCCCAAAATATTGAGACAAGGTAGGGAGACTTCTGTCCTATCTGTATCTCTGTCTGTCTCTGTCTCTATCTCTGTATCTCTCTCTTTATTTTATTTTTTTTTTTGGAGAGGTTTTTTTCGCTATAGGGCACGTGCGCTTGCCAGACAGACAGAGAGAGACATAGAGACAGAAAGCGAGAAATCACCCCCCAGGGGGGGTGGTCACGCCGCAATCCCTTCTCCTCCATTCTCCTCTCGGGATCTTGGGCACGCACGCACACGCGCCCGGCGTGAGTTGTAAGCCACCGGGTCCGAGACGCGAACCGCGGTCGACTACGTGGGAGTCCAGCGACATAGCCATTACGCTAACTGCTGGTTCCCATCTCTCTTTATATTTTTAATTAAAAAAAATTAACCACTTCTAACTTTGGGCCTTTTCTTTCTATTGCTAATTTTAGAAGCTATTTAAAAGCTGAGGTATGTTTTGGCATGTTCATGTGGCACACTAATGTGCCACATGGTTTTCATTTTTTACATGTAAAAATTTTTTTCTTTCTCTTTTTTGGTAGTATTTTTCTAGGTTTTTTTCTTTTTGCTTTTATGTTTTTCAACTTTATTTTCTCCCTCTAAGCTTCACTCTCCTCACACTGAATGTCTAGACAGGCCTAGGTGCACAATAGCCAAGCATCTGAATACTTTTAGAGTCCTTGAAATCCTCAATGCTTATTGAACCTACTGTTTTAAGGAAGAAATTTCTTTTTATAAATCTTAATTCCTAATCTTTTTCTGTGGATACTACACTGCAAAGCACAGCGGAGGAGAGATTTTGTCACAGAAAGACCAAAAACTACCACAGAGGCACAGGAAACATGAGAAACCAAGAAAATGTCTATCCCCTAAGGGAAAATAACAATCCCTTATCATACACAGACAATACAGTAGAATTTATGGAAACGTCTGATAGAGAATTAAGAATATTTGTTGTGACAGGACTAAATGAGATGCAACTGCAGAGAGAAAATGAATGCCAGAAGATGAAGGAGAAAAGAGACAACGAATTCCAGGAAGTGTTGAAGTTCTTCCATGATCTGAAAGAGGAAATACACACCATAAAAAAAAATCTAATGGAGCTATTAGAGATAAAGTCTGCCATTCAGGAAATCAAAATCTCGCTTGAAAGTATTAAGAGTAGATTAGTCCATGCAGGAGATCAAATCTCGGTTGTTGAAGGGAAAATCTCTGATCTCGAACAACCAACCAGAAAAACTGAGAAAATAACTTCAAGAATTCAGAATACTATAAGATAAATACTAGAAAGTATTAAGTGGCCAAGTATGCAGATTAATCAGTATCCCAGAAGGTGAGGAAACTAATAAGGGCATCAATAATCTATTCCGTGAAATCTTGGAAGAAAACTTTCCAAATCTGTCATTTAAATATCCAGACCCAAGAAGTACAAAGGACCCCTAATAGAATCAACTCGAGAAGATCTTCTCCAAGGCACATCATAGCCATACTGGCCAAATCTACAAAGACAAGAAACCAAAATTGGTAAAAGAACTTATAAAGGCTATCCAATCAGGCTAACCTCAGATCTCTCATCAGAAACAATGCTAGCAAAGAAAGAATGGGAAAGCATATTCAAAGTGTTAATGGTAAAACAGTTTCAACAATGAATACTATACCCAAAAAGATTATCTTTCATATGAAAAGAAAGGACAAAAATATTCTCAGATAAATAAGACCTGAAAGAATTTGCAAATAGCTGACCTGCTCTTCAAGAAATTCTGAAAGGAGTGCTCTACCAGGAAAGCAAAAGATACATACAGAGATAAGAAAACAAAAGGCAACCAAGAAAATAACCAATTTAATGCAAGGGACAAGAAATATTGATAATAACATTTAATGTTAACTTTCAGGATTAAAACAAAAAGATTGGACCACGGAAACACTGCAGATTCAACAGAAGAGAGTTTCAACATAAGACTGAACTGGTGAAATAGAATTTTATGACTTTTGAGTAAAACATTACTGATTCTTTTGGGGACCAGAAGTTGGGGTAATGGCTATGTCACTGGGCTCCCATGTTGCTGACCGTTATTCGATTCCCGGACCCGGTAGCTTAAACTCACATCAGGTGCGTGTGTGTGAGTGCCCAAGATCCTGAGAGCAGAATGGAGGAGAACGGATTGTAGTGTGGCCATTCCTCCTGGGGGGGGTGATTTCTCACTTTCTGTCTCTCTGTCTTTCTGTTGAGTGCACGTAGCCTATAGCAAAAACCTCTCAAAAAAAAAGAAAAAAGAAAAGAAAAAAGAAAAAGAAAAACAAACAAACATAAAAGAAATCACCCCCTGGGGGAATGGCCATGCTGCAATCCCTTGTCCTCCATTCTCTTCTTGGGATCTTGGGCATACATGCACATACATCCCCTATGAGTTTAAACCACTGGGTACAGGACTCAAACCGCAGTTGACTACATGGGAGTTTAGTGACATAGCCATTACAGCCATTACATCCTTTGTTTGTTTCTTTAAATGGAAACATAAACTTTTCTTTTTTCCTAACCCCTCTAGAATTGGAAATTATTTGGGAGTATTTTTATTTTGTGGCAGTAGAATTATTTGCATAAGATCACTAACGCTTGTTGCATTGAATCAGAAAATGGACATACCCATTACTGGATAGGGCTTTGACTGGAATGCCATATCTGAAGATAACTCAGAAAACTATGGAATGAAGGTGAATCTCAAGTAAGCCAACAGAAGCTCTTAGAAAGATGACCTGACATCATAAAGAATTCTGCCTGGTAGAGAATGTTAGATAAGATATATGAAGAGAATTTTTAACATAAAATAACCTAGACTTTCCCAGCCCAGCACTGTAATCAGTAGAGACTGCAAAAGAGCAACCACACTAGAGGATTATCTTGAGAAAGACTTTGAAGGAAGAAAAAGAGACTGATCTTTGCTAGGAGATGTTATATCACAAAATACTTGGTAGGCAGGGCTGGATTGAGATTTATGTGTGACTTGTGTATCGGGCATTTGCTTTTCAACAATTTGAGTAGTTGACATGTAAATATTTTCTCAAAAATATTTTATACCATACTGTCTCTATTGTTATAGTCACAAAATTATAAAAAATATTTTGAACATTATCTTTAAAATGCAGTATTTTTAAATCTTGAAAGTTTTTTCTTAACTGTCAAGAACTTTGGAGTATGAACAAAAATTTTTGGATGTGTAAAGTAAATGTTTATGGAAAAGAAAAATAAATTGAATAAATAAATTTTAAAAAGAAACCACGATATAAGCATTGCTTTTTTCCTCTATACTCTATAACCTTTAAATAGTATCCCGCTTGTGAGTTTTCAATCCTTTGTGGCAATTATCCTCCAAAACATATTTACTGCAGGCACTTTAAGGTGACCTTTCTATAGTTATTTTATCCACTTACTATGACAACTCTTATGAGGAAAGTGTTGTTAAAATAAGTTTCCCTTTAAAAACTATAATTTTGCTCAAATTTTCAAGCTATGTATTGACTACAGCAAGTTTCTTAACTCAAATTATTTCAAAAATATTATCTACAATTAATCTTTATTTATAATTTCTTTCACCTAAACATTTCTTGTTTTGGAGGTCTTCAGGTGGTGCCATGGTTAAGATTCCCACATAGGAAAAGAACACTAGTTTTGGTGACTTGCTTTCTTACATTTTCTTTCTCTCTTTCTTTCTCTCTTTCTCATCTCTATCACGTGATCTCAAATGCCCTACAGCAAATTAAAAATAATAAATAACAAAGTTAAATAAGTAATTTTTAAACATCTTGTTTTTAAAAATAATTATTTTATTTTTTCATTATTATGGTATAATTTGACCTTTATTGTGATTTTAAAGGTATCATGGAATCATTTTCATCATATATCTTCAATTTTAAAGTTAAAAAAATTCTATGTTGCATAGAGAAAGTGTCATATTCTCTCACATTTTCTTAAACATTTAATAGAAATCTGTTTTTCTTCATATAGAGAACTGACTTAGTATTATCCAAATGGATACAGTATACTAATAATTCTACTGTTAACTGCCCACACCCTAATTTTATTTACTTTGGTTCTAATAAACTATGAACCCTGAATTAAATTTGCCTCTAAACATTTTTTTTGTTTATTGGTTATTTTCCATTATAAAGATAAATTTTAATTTATAACTGGAGTTCTCATAACAATTTTAGCTTTAAGTTTTGACTTTTTTTTTTTCTTTTTTTTTTGTACACATACAGACAAACTCAGTATGCTTTTAAAGCTGCTAGGATCAGGATTTGAACTGCCATCAGCCATGTAGAATCTGATCCCTTAAACACTAAGGGGCCAGTCCTATAATAACCAAATGTGTGTCAACTCATACCTGCAAAACACAGTTATTTCATACTATCTATGGATCAATCACCAATGTCAGTCAGAGGTGCTCTTAAGCAGCCACAGTTCTGGTGTACCTTGGGAAATTTTTACTGTGCATACCTGTAAGCCCAAATCTAGATCTTACCATGGTTCACATCCTCACCTAGCAACTTGAAAAACATTTTGGACACATATGTGCTGTTGGAATAATGGGATTCAAAGCATAGGCTAGAAATGCTGTTGGCCTTGGGCTCTTGCAACTTCGAGCCCCCCACAGCCCCTGATCTTACAACATCCTGTAAACACCCTGCCCCAAATTCCTGTAACTGCAGAGTGTTGCTAGCTTTTCAAGCTTCAAAGGGGTTGAGCAACAAGACAGGATGTGGGTGAAAGCGACCCCTGCACCAGAATGGCAGTCTGCTCTTGCTCTCTCCCCTTGGATCCCCCGTGTCAGGCCATGGAAAATTACTGACAGTACTTCCTCATGCCTTCCCCTGCTTATAAAAGCACCTCTCACCCAGGCTTGGGGTCCTTGTTGGTGCCTGCTGCGTCAGGTATTCACTTGGACCCCAGCTAGCTGGACAATAAAGCCTTTCTTGTACTTACATTGTTGTTGTCCTCTCTGTGTCACTAAGGGCACGATCTATTCCTGAACCTAACAGTGAATGTTACCAGGATCCTTACGAAAGTAGAGATAGAGGAAAGAATATAATGGTATGTATGATGAGGTCCCACTGGAGGCTATTTAATCAGTCTGTCTCTTTAGGTGCATACACATATTCTCCAGTATTAAAATTACAAAATACACAGAATATAAGACAGCCAGCCTCTTGGCCTGGTGAATAAGGGAACTGGATCTCACGTGGCCAACTGAGTGGTTTGAATCTTTGCCCTGAGAACTTAAAAACCCACCAGGCATGTGTGTGTGTTTTCCCAAAGCCCAAGTAAAATTATGTAATATTAGAGAAGAAATTGTGGCATGATCATGCACCCTTGAGGGCTAATATTTTCCTCTCCCTCTGTCTCTGGCAAGTGCATGTGCCCTCTGTGTGTGTGTGTGTGTGTGTGTGTGTGTATGTATAAAATTTAAATATGGCACATAAAACTGTTAGCAAACCATTCTTTTTTTTTGAGAGGTTTTTGCTATAGGGCATGTGCGCTCACCAGAAAGACAGAGAGAGACAGAGAGACAGAAAGCAAGAAATCACCTTCCAGGGGGGGATGGCCACGCCACAATCCCTTCTCCTCTATTCTCCTCTTGGGATCTTGGGCATGCACACATGTCACACACGCCTGATGTGAGTTTAAGCCACTGGGTCCAGGACGCGAACTGCGGTCGACTACACGGGAGTCCAGCGACATAGCCATTAAGCTAACTGCTGGTCCCAGTAAACCATTCTCTATAAATTATTACAGTGCAATAAATTAATAAACCAAAATGATGTAATCAAATGAGGTGTCTTTTCAACCTAATACAGAAAGGATGTGCAGAAGAGAGAAAAAACTGAGGCAATCAATAGAATGAAATGAAATATAAAATTAGAATAAAAGAGCAGAGAAGTAACAGTATATTTAAAATAGGCTGGAAAAATAATATAATACACAGAAATTGACAAGGATGGTTACAGAAAATTTATTTAAGTTGGGGAAGATATTTCAAATTGAAAGTTTCACTCGTGATTTGAGATAACAAATAAGATCTCTACTTCTGAAGTATATTCCTTTCACTTCTCATATTAGTTTAGAATATATGAAATTAGGATGTTCAAAGTTCAATCTACATAGACAGTTCCACAGGAAAATAGAATAGTTAAGTCAGAAATGGTGCTGACAAAGGTAGATATTTGCAAAATAATGGTATAAGACCTGGATATCATATCATGTAGAAAAATAAACTGAAAGTGGATAGCAAACAAATTCAAGAACAAAAGCCACAACCACTTAGGTAAAAATATATAAATAAATCTTTTAGGGACCTTGGGTTAATCAGTGTTTTTCAATGACCCTGAAAATAAAATCCATAAAGGGGACAAAATAGATAAGTTGGAAAATATCCAAAGTAAAATGTTTTGTTCTTCCTCATACACAAACAATCCCCAAATTCTACCCAAAGATTAGAAAGTCCATATCATCTCTCTCCAGTGCAAGATCACCTGCCAAAATGACAAGTTTTAAATAATCCCAAACAAAATTGTTAAGAATAGAGACACCCATGGAAAAAACTTGCATTTTGTCTGACACTATTCTGGGACCACACACATGTTGATAGAGTGAGTTTTTTAGAAGCACACTCTGCTGTTGCAAACAAAAAATTTGCAGTGAACACAGGCTGTCTATTGGTAAACCTCTCACTAAGTAGAACTATAGTAACTCAGTTTTTAATGTATGCATGCCATAGAGTTGCAAAAAGTCAAGATTTAATGCAATTATTTGTATTCTTCTTGGAGAAGTTGGAATTCAGAATCAGAGCTGATTCTATGCCCTGGTGGTTAAGGGAGCTAGATCTCAAATATCTAGCCACACAGGTTGAATCAGCCCAAGTAGCTTGAAAAACATAGTGGCTGATATAAGACAAAAATACAAAAATAAATAAAGAAAATTTTAGATAAAAATAGAAAGAAAACATGCTTGGACATGTGTGTGTGTGAATGCCCCAAATCCTGATGGAGATGAAGAATGAAGACACAAAGAAGAGATTACAACATGACTATACCCACTGGGGAGCACTTCCTCCCTTTTCTCTGTCTCTCTCTGGTGTGTGCACACAATGGCAAATTAAACAAGGAAATCAGAGTTAAAGACAAGGGCTTATTTCCCTATGAAAAATGAACTTACTTTTTTTTTAAACTCTCAGAATCTCAAACCTAATTTCCTGACAGAGTTGAATGAGTGACTTTTTGTGGGATATGGTCCATATAGTGTAGCCAGTACAGGCATTTGTGGCTTCTGTATAAGGCACATTTCTAGAATGCCCCTGTATTAGCAGTGAACACCCAGTGTTAGCCCCTTGATGCTAACACCAAATTCACATCAGGCAATCAGTGTCTCAATATACATGTGAACTTCACATATATAGTCCTTGGCTATAAGAGGGACTAAGGTCCCAACATTTTCACTCACTCTGAGCTTCCCAGTGACTGAATATGTGGATAGTGCTGATGCAGTGAACAGCAGACTATTTTAACTTTTCTCCTGTCTTGAAATGTGTGAAGAGAGATTAATACAAAGGAAGAAGGCTAATAAAAGGATATTAAGGAAGAACATCCTGAATTCACTATTTTGCATTTCTGCCATTATTTTGTACAGTTTTTACTATTTTCAAGTAGGATTGATCACACACACACACACACACACACACACACATGCAAATACAGCCATACACAGTAATAAAGATCTTTACACAAACAAACTGAGTAACTTACCTACGTATCAGATTTTGATTTGGCCTCATCAAAAAAGATTCCTGATGTATGGGTTCTACATCTCTAAAGTCATAAATAGGAAAAAACCCACCCAGCACCAGGTCCCCATCTCTGTAGACACTGTGCTTCAGGTATTTATCACAGCTCTCAAGTACCACTTCACATTCAGTCTGTAAATTTTGCATAAGTAGCAAGAAAGAAATAAAAAAGAATAACATGTCAGGGCCTTCCCAACACAGAGACAAAGCTCTGTGTGCTGATCTGAGTAGATCGTGGAGTTGGATTGTATGTACAAGCTCAATACATTGTAGGGAGAATCAACTTCTTTGGAGGGCACAGAGGTTTCTCCCTATCACTGGATGCCTGCAGTCTGTACCAAATGTGTGGCAGACTGGCATGGCAGACAAGGGCACAAATAGGAGAATTATAAAGGCATTTCTAAGGAACCACGGTGCTTGCTGAGACTGATCCTTAGTGTCACTGTGATCTGAGATTCTCCGGCTTCTCTTTCTATTACTATATCATTCAGTCCCATCCAAGAGCTCTGGGGTTCTCCATGCCCTGGGGCTCTGCACCTGTCACCCTGTATTCTTGTGAAAAACAATTTCTTTCTCACATGGCCTCCATGATTTCATCATGGCCCAGCAAGTCTTTGGGGACCATGCCATCCTGAGACAATGAGCTCTGTCATTTTGAGCCAAGAGAGGCCAATAGTTGCATCAGAGACATTCCTAGCAATATTGCTGAGTTACAGTTAAAAAAATGGTATAAAAATCAAGGAAACACTGATTAACATAATTCTATACACCATTTTAGCAAAAAAGGGAAGGAATCATGTCAATCATTGATTGCTTCCTCTGCAATGTAAAGAAGAACTTCATTACTATGTCCCAAGTCATTCCCAATTCTGCAACACCATCTGGAGAGAAAGGGGCCTTATGATTTACAAAAGAGGAGGTCATGTCATAAAGAAGATTACATTATCCTTGAACCTCAAACTCCTGAAAATTAAGCCATCTACTCCTCATATTCATGTCCCATGTGCTGTCCTTTATCATTCAGTTACCAAGTCATAGTAATTCCATGGTTTAATGTGTGATAATTAAAAGGAAGATAGTTCTTGACCTGCTGTATATCTTACTGTCATATAGTTTTCTTCTGCCAGTCTTTATGAAAATTTTTCTTGGCAAAATTTTCTTGTGTGTATGTTTATTATGTATGTATTTATATTTCTAATATTTTTACTATAAATTCCATACATTTATAATGTAATGGTATACAACAAAACGTTTTGATAGAGTCAATTTGGAGAATGACTAAATTAAGTCATTTGACAGATGCATTATAAACAACTTCAATTTTGGGGTGAGAACACAATATCTACTCTCATAGCATTTTTTAAGTTTACAATATAATTTTATTAACAGCATTGATATGGTGTACAATACACTCATTCACTTATTGAACTCATTCCTCTTATCTCACTAAAAGTTTATGGGTTTTGACCTAAATTTTTCAGATTTTTCCACCCTATTTCCTGTAGCTGTCATTTTACTTTGTCCCTATGAATTTAGCTTTTATTCAGATTTTTAATTGAATTTTATTTATTTTTTATTTAAAACAAAATTTAGGGGTATATAAGCTCACTAGAGAGAGAGAGAGTAAATGAGAAAGCAAGCCACGAGGTCTGGGACTCAAAATGCTATCAGCCATGTGGGAGTTCAACACAACTATGTCAACTGCTGGCCCCTTAATTTGACTTTAAACACTCCACTCATAAGTGAGATATATTGGATTTATCTTTTTATGTCAAAATTGTTCAATTAGTGTATGTCCTACAGGTTCATCCAGGTTGTTGAATATAATAGAATTTTTAGAAATTATTGCAGTTTGTCTGCTCACCATAGAGAAAGAGAGATGTAGAAAGCATCTCATAATGAGGTGTACTCACACCACAATTCATTCTCCATATCTATATCATGCCAAGATTTTGGGCACAAACACATGCACACACACACCCCTGTGTGTTATTTAAACCACTGGGATGCAGTTCAAACCATGGTCAGCCTACACATCCAAACATGGTTGCATACACATATTACAGTTTCTTGAAAATTGGTGTTGATAGACTTACATTGATGACATATTTTTCCTATCATAGATCATTTTTCAATGAATGTAAATATAGGCATCTCTTTGACATATTGATTTCATATACTTTGAATATATTCAAAATAGTGAGATTGCTAAACCACATCATAGTTTCATTTTTCACTTTCTGAGGTACCTCAAAAAACCTCTTCTTTGGGGCAAACCAGTGTCATGGTGGTTAAGGTGACTGGATCCCACATGGCTAACCTTGTGGTTTGTCTTGGACACAGTGACTGAAATACATAGGACATAAATGTGCATGCATGCCCAAAATACTAAGGGGAGAAATGGAGAATTGATTGTGGTGTCATGATTTTCCTAGGGATGTGTTCTCTCTCTCTCTTCTCTCCTCTCTCTCTCCTCTTCTCTCTTTCTCTCTTCACAGAGAACACATGTACTCTATGGAAAAGATTTTAAAATTTTTAATGGTGTTCCACAAATTTATATTTCTACTAATAATGTGCAATGGTTCTCTTTTCTTCCCATCCTAACATTTATATTTCTTTTTCTGATACTATTCTAAGATATATGACATGGTATTTTGCTGTTATTTTAATTTGCACTTTCCTGATTAGTGATGTTGAGTGTTTACTCATATACATATTGGTCATCATATGCTTTTTTCTAAAGAGTGACTAAGTTTTATGCACTTTTTAAAAAATTTAGGATATTTATATTTTGAAGGTTGAGTCTTTTAGATCCTTACACATTTTGAATATTAACACCTTATGAATATATATTTTTTGCAAACATATAACCATTCTTTTTGGAGAGGTTTTTTTTTTTTTTTTTTTTTTTTTTTTTTTTTTTTTTTTGCTCTAGGGCACGTGCACTTGCAAGAAAGACAGAAACAGAGACAGAAAGCAAGAAATCACCCTCCAGGGGGGATGGCCACGCCACAATTCCTTCTCCTCCATTCTCCTCTTGGGATCTTGGGCACGCATGCACACACGCCCGGTGTGAGTTTAAGCCACTGGGTCTGGGACTCAAACTGCGTTCAACTACATGGGAGTCCAGAGACATAGCCATTACGCTAACTGCTGGTGGCAATATAACCATTCTTAATGTTGTGTCTTAAATTTGTTTTTTATGTACTGAGCTGTGTAGGATCATTTTAGTTTTATATAATTTAATTTTTCTATTTTGTTGTTGTTGTCTTTGGTTATGGGCTCATATAAAAAATATTGCGACCTGGTTGATGTTATGAAGATTTTTTTCTCGGGAACCGGCAGTTAGCGTAATGGCTATGTTGCTGGACTCCCACGTAGTCGACCGCGGTTCGCGTCCCGGACCCGGTGGCTTAAAACTCATGCCGGGCACGTGTGTGTGCATGCCCAAGATCCCGAGAGGAGAATGGAGGAGAAGGGATTGCAGTGTGACTATCCCCGCTGGGGGGTGATTTCTCACTTTCTATCTCTATGTCTCTCTCTGTCTGTCTGGCGAGCACACGCGCCCTATAGCAAAAAAAAAAACCTCTCAAAAAAAAAAAAAGATTTTTTTTCTCCTTATTTTTTCTAAAAATTTTACATTTTCTTGCCTAAAGGTTATTTAATCCATTTTAAGTTTATTTCTGTATAAAATGTGAGATACAGGTATAATTTAATTATTTTCTATGTGAATATCTAATTTTCTTAGCCCCATTTAATAAAACTATCATACTTTCCCCATTTCAACTTCTTGGCATTTTAGTAAAAAAAATCAATGACCAGGTTCAGCAGTTAGCATAATGGCTACGTTGCTGGACTCCCATGTAGTCAACCGCAGTTTGAGTCTCAGACCTGGTGGCTTAAACTCACGCCAGGCATGTGTGTGTGTATGCCCAAGATCCCAAGAGTCGAGAATGGAGGAGAAGGGATTGCGGCATGGCCATCCCCTCTGGGGGGTGATGTCTTGCTTTCTATCTCTATGTCTTTCTGGTGAGCACACATGCCCAATAAGAAAAAACTTCTAAAAAAAAAAATCAATGTCCTGTAAAAGTATAAATAGCTTGCTTTTACCAAAGTATTATGTTGCTTTTATTTTAATAGTTTTGTAATATATTTTGCAGTTACTGTGATGAGTTCTGCCTGCTCTTTTGACTAATATTGCTTTGACTAATATTGCTTTGGTTATTCAACACCATTCTGAAATAAAATTTTAGGATTAAAAAACATTTTTGTGAAAAAGTCTAAATTTCTTCCATTTCTTTTTTTATATTTTTATTTATATTTTCTTATATTTTTACATTTCATCTTTGTAAATTTTTTTGAGAGATTTTTGCTATAGGGTGCATATGCTCACTGGAGAAACAGAGGGAGATGAGACAGAAAGTAAGAAATCACCCCCTATAGGGCATATGATCACACAACAGTCCCTTTTCCTCCTTTTTCCTCTTGGAATATGGGCCATGTACGCACATGTGCCTTCTGTGAGTTTAAAGATGCTGGGTCCAGGAATCAAACCATGGTCAACAAAATGGGAGTCTAGCACCTTCATCATCACGTCACCTGATGGTCCCATCATTGTATATCTTTACAGAATACAAAATGAATTTTTCCTCATATAAGAATTTTATAAAGATTTTATTGAATTAATAAAATATCTGATTTTTTTGTGTTTTTTTATTCTTCAAAGGTGTGGAATTTACAGACTATTTTAAGTTTGGGTTTTTGAGGGTGAACTCTTTTGGGTTTATCTACATAAGATTATGTTATTGGCATAAATAAACAATTATAATTTTTAAATTTTTATGGGTATTTTATTTATTTATTTCTCATGTCTAATTGCTCTGGTTATGGCCTCTAGTACGATGTTGAATAGAAAATGGTGAGAGTGAGAATCTTTGTTCTCTTTTGACTATATATGAAATGATGTAAATTTTCTCAGTTGGATATGGTCTTAGCTGCGGACTTGTTATGCATGGCTTTTATTGTGTGGACATACACTAACATTTCCAGTTTTAAATATAAACAAACCTATATAATTTTTAAAATGAGACACAATAACTTTATTTTTTAATAATTATGTATTTAATTTTGTTATTATGATTTTAAAATTTTTTATAGGGCACATGTGTTCACCAGACAGAGAAAGAGAGGGAAGCTGAGAAAGTAAGCCACCAGACCAGGTCTTGGACTCACACCACTGTTAGTCATGTGGGAATCTACTTCCTGAACTACTATGTCACCTACTTGTCCCAGAACTTTTATTTACTTTGTTAAAAATTATTTATTTAATTTTATTATTGTTATCTTACTTTTCTATAGAACATGTCAGCTAGAGAGAGCTCAGGAGAGTGAAAGTGAGCAAGTAAGCTTCCAGTTCCAGGACTCCAACCTTAGGCAGTCATGTGGGAGTCCAGTGCCTTAAACACCATGCCATCAGCTGGCCCCCCAGGACTTTTATTTTTAAGAGGTAGGAGCCAACCTGTGGTATAATTGATAAGGTAGCTGGACCCCACATGCCCAACTGGATGGCTTGTGTCTTGGACTTGAGATACACCTTGGGTGTGTGTGCTGGAGATCCTGACAGGAGGGAGAGATAGAGGAGAAGGAATTGTGGCATACCATGTCCCATGGGGTTGCATTTCCAGTTTTGCTCTCTCTTTCTCTCTCTCCCTCTCCACTGAGTGCACCACCTTCTGGCAATTAAAAAAGTGATTAATATTATTCCTTTGGCATAAATCTAAACATAAAGGTAAAAAGTATAACTTGGATAATACTGAGGTTATTAGAATCTACCAGCATTTATCAAACTTCAAGTAAGAGAATAGTAGGCAAAATATTTATTGTTTATATAACTGTTTAGGTACTTCAAGGCAGAATATATATCCCTTATGTCAATAGTGACACATAAAATTGTCCTAAAATGAATAGAAAAATATTGAATAGTTATTACATAAGAAAGTATAAATAAACAGTTGAAACAGGCTAGTGGCATGGTAATTAAGATGCTAGACTCTCGTATGGCAGACCACAGTTTGAGACCTGGACCTGCTGGCTTGCTTTCTCTTTCTCTCTCTGTTCTCTAGTCAATAAAAAATGAAAAAATAAATAAAATAAAAAATAATGCTTAAAAATAAGAGACAATGAAACGTAAAAACATAAAGAATTATTTAACACTTTTCACTTTAAATAAATGATAATTAAAATAATAATTTAGAACCAGCCATGATGACAAAGTTGGTGAGTTGCTGCTGCATTATGTTCTAGCTGTATGGGGGCCAGAGGAGGTATCATGTGTCAACACAAACACTGTATGCCCATAAATACCCACAATCCTGGCTGGTGAGAGATTGGGTCAAGTATCATGGTATGATGAGAAACTGTTGAGGGTACTTCTCTTCCTTTTTATATCTCTCTGTCTCTCTCTCTCTCTCTCGATTAGAGGTAAGAAATACATAAAATAATTTCTTTTAGAAATTATACAAGACCAAGGTAAAAAAATATATAATGCCACTTCTACCAATATTTGGAAGCATCAGATTATTCATTGCAAGAGGGATTTTATATTAATACATTTTGGAAAAATGTTGGCAGTACCTACTGAAGTTGTTTATCTATCAAGTCCCCTGCACATAGTCAGCCTTAACATTATTGTGTGTATGTTCCCATCATCAAAGTCACATTCTTCTTTGTTCACAGAACCAGGATCTGGTACACTATCAGTGTGCTGGAAACTGATCAAATGCTCACCAATAGTCAATGAATTGAAAACCTCATTGTATTCTAAAATAAAAACACACAACTCAATTAAAACATGAGGAAACTCTCTTGGTAAGTACCCAAACAAAAGTATTTTTCTTCAAGAGATATTTGCACTTGGGACCAGCAGTTAATGAAATGGCTATGTCACTGGACTCCCATGTAGCCAACCATGGTTCGAGTCCCAGACTCTAATAAAAAGAAATACAAAAGATGATAAAAGAATACCATGAGCAAATATATGGCATAAACTAAAAAAAAAAAAAAAAAAAAAAAAAAAAAAAAAAAAAAAAAAAACATGGACAAATTTCTAGATATATGCATGTTACCTAGATTGAACCAGGAACAAACAGAAAGCCTTAATAGGCCAATAACAAGCAATAAGATTGAGACAGTGATCTAAATAGCTTCCCAACAAACACAAGCTCAGGTCTCAATGCCATCACTTCTGAATTGTAAAAAAAAAAAATTAAATAAAAGGGACCAGCAGTTGGCATAGTGGCTACTTCACTGGATTCCCATGTAGTCAAATATGGTTCAAATCCTGGACCAGATGGCTTAAACTCACACCTGGGACGTGCATGTCCATGCCCAAGATCCTGAGAGGACAATGGAGGAGAAGGGATTGCAGCATGGCCATCTCCCCTGGGGGTGACTTCTCACTTTCTGACTCTCTGTCTCTGTCTTTCTGGTGAGTGCATGCACCCTAGAGCAAACAAACAAACAAAAACAAACAAAATCTGGGACCAGCAGTTAGCGTAATGGCTATGTCACTGAACTCCCATGTAGCTGACCGCTATTCAAGTCCTGGACCCAGTAGCTTAAAAACTCACACAGGGCGCATGTGCATGAGTGCTCAAGATCCCAAGAAGAGAATGGAGGAGAAGGGATTGTGGCATGGCTATCCTCCCTGGGGGGTGATTTCTCGCTTTCTATCTCTCTGTCTCTCTCTGTCTTTCTGGCGATCACACACACCCTATAGAAAAAACCTCTCCAAAAACAAACAAACAAACAAAATCTCTCTCTAAAAAAACAAAAACTTATAAACAAGAAATGATTCAAATTTTCCTCAAATTACTTATTTACCTCTTATCTTTACATTTTTTATTACATTTAATCACTATATATCTTTACAGCATAGAAGATTAATTCCCCCAGCATGAATACACTTCGTATTAGTCTAATCAAAGATATTGCTACATTGTTCTTTATGTATGGAGAGAATTGTTTCTTGTAAGTGTTTTCATCTTCTTCCATTAGGGAATGCATATAGTCCACAGTGTTCTGGCCCATGATGTACTTTTGATAAATATCACATTAACCACAACCCCAAAATTTCCATTTATGTGCCCATTATTTTTTTTGCTTTTTCTCCCTCGATTCTATCCCTCTCACCACCCACACTGCCCAACTCTCTTTTCATACTACATTTGCTCTTCATGCGTCTATACCTTTCAATCTTTCAATTTCTTCCATAGACTGTAGACATTCAGTGTATATTAAGAGGGAATAAACAATGCCTGTCCTTCGGAGTCTGGTTTTCTTCACTTAGCATTAAATCTGTTATATATACATGCTTTCCCTAAAAAGCAAGAGTCTCATTGTTTTACATAGTTCAGTACTATTCCATACTGTATATATGCAACTTTTTTTATCGATTCATCTGTTCTTGAACATTTGGGCTGATTCCATATCTTAGCAATTGTGAATAATTCCACAATAGACAAGGATGTGCAATTCTTTTTCCAGCTGAGTGTGTTCCTATCCTTTGGGTAGATAACCAAGAATGGAATTGCATATGGTAGGTGTATTTGTAGGTTTTTGAGGAAATTCCACAGTGGCTATACTAATTTACATTCCCACCAACAGTGTAGAAGTGTTCCATTTTCACTGCAGCCTTGATGGCATATATAATCTTTATTATTTTAATCTTACTCATTCTGACTGGAGTTAGATGGAATCTCATTGTAGTGTTGAATTGCTTCTTTCTTATGATGAGGGATGTTGAGCATTTTTCATAATCCTTTAGGCTCTTTGTAAATCCTTGGAGAGTTGTCTGTTCAACTCATGTTCCCATCTTTTAATTTGATTGATCATTATTATTGTTATTTTTGAATAAACTGCTTGAGTTCCCTGATATTCAGGTCAATTAGTCCCTTATCCAAAGCAGTTAGCAAATATATTCTTCCATTCTGAGGTTTGTGTTCTCACTATAATTATTGTTTCCTTTGTTGTGCAGAAGCATTTTAGCTTGATGTAATCCCACTTGTCTATTTTTAGGATTATTTCCTGAGCTTTGGGTGTTCTTATTTAAGAAATCTTTGCCTGAGGAGAGTTGAGCCCTTCTCTGAGAAGACTCCTCATGGCTACTGGGAACTAGATATTTCAGGGAACAGGAGAAATGAAGATTTTCTACTCATAATTCAGCCTCCAGCAAGCAGAGCTAGTGTGGCAGGAGAGTTGAGCCCTTCTCTGAGAAGACTCCTCATGGCTACTGGGAACTAGATATTTCAGGGAACAGGAGAAATGAAGATTTTCTACTCATAATTCAGCCTCCAGCAAGCAGAGCTAGTGTGGCAGGAGAGTTGAGCCCTTCTCTAAGACGACTCCTCATGGCTACTGGGAACTAGATATTTCAGGGAACAGGAGAAATGAAGATTTTCTACTCATAATTCAGCCTCCAGCAAGCAGAGCTAGTGTGCGATCACAACAGAACGGCAAACAGATTCTAGAACACCTCTGTCTGCTTGCTCCTGAACATTGAGGCTTAACTTCAAGAATTTGAAAGAAACACGCTATTCATCAGATGACAAGAAATCACCGCCGGATCACGAGAAATATGGGAAAACGAGAAAATACCTCTCCTCCACGGGAAAAGAGTAACTCTCCTTCATCCACAAGCAGTTCGGTGAAAGTCATGGAAATGTCTGATAAGGAATTTAGAGCATTCGTAATGTTGAAGCTAACAGAGATGGAAGAAAAGAGAGATAATGAACTGCTAAAGAGAAAGGAGAAAGAAGTTGCTGAGTTCCAGGAGATGAGGAAATTCTTGCAAGATCTAAAAGAGGAATTACACACTTTACAAAAGACTCAAATGGAACTGCTAGAGATGAAGTCTATAATACAAGAAGTCAAAATCTCCCTTGAAAGTATTAAAAGCAGACTAGATCATTCAGAAAATAGAATCTCAGATGTAGAAGAGAAAATGGCTGGCTTAGAAAAATCCCCCAGGAAGACTGAGAAAATGGCTCAAAAATTTGAGAATGATATGCGAGAAGTACTGGATACCATCAAACGTCCAAATATCCGGATAATTGGCATTCCAGAAGGTGAAGAGACCCATAAGGGCATTGACAATCTATTCCATGAAATCCTGCAAGAAAACTTTCCAAACCTAGAGAGGCATTTGAAGATCCAGTCCCAGGAAATACAAAGGACCCCAAATAGAATCAACCCAAGAAGATCTTCTCCAAGACACATTATAGCCAGGTTGACCAAAACCGCAGACAAAGACAAGATACTAAGATTGGCAAGAGAGAAACATCAAGTTACCTACAAAGGACATCCCATCAGGCTAACAGCAGATCTCTCATCAGAAACAATGCTAGCGAGGAGAGAATGGGAAAATATATTCAAAGTGTTATGAGAGAAGCAATTTCAGCCAAGAATACTGTACCTGGCAAGATTATCTTTCTGGTGGGAAGAAAAGACAAGAACATTCTCAGATAAACAAAACCTGAAAGAATTTACCAGCACCAGACCAGAACTCCAAGAAGTTCTCAAGGGTGTGCTGTATCAAGAAAATTAAACACAGACACACGGAAATAAGAGTCCATAAACTATGAAAGTGGCCAACTTAATCATAGGGACAAGTCTGGAGTTGAATATTATATCCCAGAATTTAATCAGGAAAATTGAACCAGAACAGAAGATAAAAGTACATGAGACTGATAGGTTCATGCACCTACCATTTGAGCAGAATCCTAACTTGCTTCCTGGCTTTAAGCAAAGTTCCTTGGCACTTCTTTGAGTTAAGTTAAAACTGGTTTTCTTAGTAGTAATGAGTGAACTCACCACTGAAAGTAGTTAGATTATGTAGGAAATTGTGTGATCAATGCAATGTGGGTGGGAAGGGAATGAAGGACAATTGTAGACACCCGAGGTGGTGTGAGAGGAGGGTGGGAAGGGACAGAGGGTCAGAAAGAGGGGTGGAAGTAATTCTAGGAACTAGTAATGGAAAATTTTTTGTAATGTGCATGATTGTGTCACTATGCAGTGTGTACTGGATGGGAGATTGCATTTTGTATGCTGTGATGAAGCTTAGGGAAGGAATGTAAATTGAGTTACAAAAAAAAAGTTTCAGAAAAAAAATTATATATATATTCAATGACCGCAGTAGGATATGTAGCCACAGCTAGGTGCTACTTTATAGGGTGAGTAAAGTAAGACTTGTGTTCATGGAAATGTGGGTATCACCTGTGTTTGCTATGAGGGTATTTGGATTGATTAGGGTCTTTGGCGATACAATAAAATGTGAGGAGAAAACAGTATAGAAAGCAAACATAGATACCAGAGACTGTGGGAGGAGAGTGGGAGATGGCAGAGGGTAAGAGATAGAGAATCAAGGATGGGGGGAAAAAAAGCAAAACATACAGAAGACAAGAAATGGAAGATCATTTACTGACAATAACATGTTTCTTGATGTGCTTGATTGAGACAATATATAGTGTACTTTGGATGGAAAATCTCATTTTGTATGCTGTAATGATGTTCAGTGAAGGAATGCAAATAAATAAATTGAAAAAAAAAAAAAAAAAAAAAGAAATCTTTGCCTGGGGTCGGCAGGTGGTGTGGTGGTTGAGGTGCTGGATTCCCACATGGCCAACCACGATTCAAGTCCTGTACCTGGAGGCTTGCTTTCTCACTCTCCCTTTCTCTCTGCCTGTCTCTCTCTGGTCAAAATTGAAGAATAATGATAATAAATATAATTTTAAAAGAAATCTTAAAAAAAAGGAAATCTTTGCCTATTTAATTTTTCCAAGAGAAATTGCATATACCACCATATACCACCAGTAGTTTTATAATTTTAGGTTTTATGTTTATATCTTTCTTTTCTTTATCAGAAAGTATTTTTATTAATTAATTAACTTATTTATATATATTCAATCACATTGTTTAGCTTACAAAGTGAACATTTCAATATGTGAACATATCTCCTCAGAACAGTTGATCAAAATAGCTTCAACAGGTAACTCCACACCTCCCAGTCCCATCAATGCTCTCTCTACCTCTGTATCCCTCCTCCAAATGTCCTTCCCTAGGCTCCACTCCTCCACACACACCACATCTGACATTCACACCCATCTCTTGTGTTGTATATCTTTTAGTCAAACAGTTTCAGTCATAGAGTGCAGACACTCTGTATATATTAAGTGGAGACATACAATGTCTCTCCTTCACAGCCTGGCTTGCTTCACTCAGCAGCAAATTTTCCATATTCTTCCACTTTCTGTCAAAAGCCAGGGTTTTGTTGGTTTTTATGGCTGAATAGTATTCCATAGAGTATATGTGCCGCAGTTTTTCAATCCATTCATTCGTATGGGGGCATTTGGGTTGGTCCCATGTCTTAGCCTTCGTGAATAGTGCTGCCATAAACATCGATGTGCAAGCACTTTTCGAATGAAGAATTCTTCTGTCCTTTGGGTAGATACCAAGGAGTGGGATTGCTGGGTCATATGGTAGTTCTATTGGTAGACTTTTGAGCAATCTCCATATTGTTTTCCACAGTGGCTGGACCAATTTATATTCCCACCAGCAGTGTAAAAGAGTTCCCCTTCACCACACCCCTGCCAACATTTATCAGTTTTTGTTTTTTTAATCTTAGACATTCTGACTGGGGTTAGGTGGTACCTCATTGTTGTTTTGATCTGCATTTTCCTTATGATGAGGGATGTTGAACATTTTTTCATATACCTTTTAGCTATTTGTATGTCATCTTTAGAGAGTGTTTTTTCAACTCCTTCTCCCGTTTTTTAATAGGGTTGATCATCTTTTTTCCAAACAACTTCTTTAGTTTCTTGTGTATTCTGGTTATCAGTCCCTTATCTGATGCATAGTTTACAAAAATATTTTCCCATTCTGAGGGCTGTCGATTCACACTAATTACTATGTCTTTTGCCATGCAGAAACTTCTTAGTCTGATCTAATTCCACTTGTCTATTTTGGGGATTATTGACTCTGCTTTGGGGATCTTATTTAAGAAGTCTTTGCCTACCCCAATGTCTCCCAGAGTTTCCCCAGTGTTTTCCAGAAGCAGTTTTATAGTTTAGATCTTTGACCTGCTTTGAGCTGATTTTAGTTAACAGTGAGAAATAGGGGTCCAGTTTCATTTCCCTGTAGGTGGATATCCAGTTCTTTGAGCATTCTTTGTTAAAAAAAGTTTTGTTTTTCTTCCCCCACTCGATTGTCTTGTGCTCGTTGTCAAAAATCATTTGGATGTATAGTTTTGGTGTTTATTTTTGAGGTCTCTATTCTGTTTCATTGGTCTACATGCCTGATTTTGTGCCAATTTTTTGTTATTCACATTATCACAACTTTGTAACATATTATGGGGTCTGGAAGTGAGATGTTGCCCACTTTTTTTTTTTTTTTCTATGAGGAATATCTCTGGAGTGAAAATCTAAACTTCATTTTCCAGGGAACAGCAGTTAGGATAATGGATATGTCCCTGGACTACCATGTAGCTGACCGCAGTTCAAGTCCCGGACCCAATGGCTTAAACTCACACTGGTGCGTGTGTATGCATGCCCAAGATCCCAAGAGGAGAAAGGAGGAGAAGGGATTGAAGTGTGGCCACTCCCCCCGGGGGGGTGATTTCTAGTTTTCTGTTTCTCTGTCTCTGTCTTTCTGGTGAGCTCATGTGCCCTATAGCAAAAACCTCTCAAAAACAAAACAAAACAAAAAACACAAAACCCTCCATTTTCCAGACCCCTGAAACACAGACAAGAATCCATTTTCCATTTTAAATCTGAGGTCTGTCTGGTATGAACAGTGAAGCTATGCTTTAAAGTCCATCTTCTAGACCCCAAAACACTTAGACAATATAGGGTGACCTCTGTTCTCTCTCTGTCTTTGTGTATCTGGTTGTCTGTCTTTCTCTCTCTTTAAATTTATATTTATTTATTTACTTTAAAATTTTTATACCACTTCTTCTCACCTTGGGCCTTATCTTTCTCTTGCTAATTACAGAAGCTATTTAAAATATGAGGTGTGTCCTGTCATGTTGAGAGAAGCTATGCTCTAAACTCCATCTTACATATCCCCAAAACACTTAGACAAGGTAGGGCAACCTTGGTCTTTTCTCTGTCTCTGTCTTTGTGTCTCTTTAAATTTTTTTATTTTTTATATTTTAAGTGTTAAACCACTTCTCACCTTGAGCCTTTTCTTTCACTTGCTAATTTCAGAACCCATTTTAAATCTCAGGTGTGTCAGGTTTGTTCAGGGAAGCTATGCTCTAACCTCCATCCTCTTGACTTCAGAAATACTCGGACAGGAAGGCATTTTAACTTCAAGGTCTGTCCTGGAATGTTCAGAGAAGCTATGCTCTACACCCCATCTTCTAGACTTCTGAAATACTCAGACAATGTAAGGCAACCTCTGTCCTCTGTCTCTCTCTGTGTATTTGTCTGTGTCTCTCTCTCTCTTTAAATTTTTTATTTTATTTTAACTTTTAAGCCAATTCTCACCTGGGACCTTTTCTTTCTCTTACTAGTTTCAGAACCCATTTTAAATCTGAGGTGTGTCCTGGCATGTTTGCAATGGTGAGCTAGTCATGCTTAGTCATTTTTATTTTTTACCTTAAAAAATATTTTTTTCTCATTTTTTGTCATTTTGTCTAGTTTTATTTTTCTTTCTCTTCTTCTCTTTACCTTTTCTTTCTCCCTTCCTTCCTTCCTTCCTTCCTTCCTTTCTTTCTTTCTTTCTTTCTTTCTTTCTTTCTTTCTTTCTTTCTTTTAACCTTACTTTCCCACTCTGCTCTTTACACCTACTGAGGATCTACATAGGTTTAGGTGCACAGTAGCCAAGGATCTGTATACCTTCAAGTCATTGAAATCCTCAATGCTTATTAAACCTCCTGCTTTAAGGAAGAAACTTCTTTTTATAAATTCAAACTTCTTTTTATAATCTCTTACTGTTGATACCATGTTGAAAACCACAATAGACGAGAGATTTTCTTACAGAATAACCAGAAGCCATAACAGAGGCACAAGAAATGTAAGAAACCAAGAAAATATCTCTTCCATAAATGAAAAAAAGAATCCTTCATCATTTGCAGACAGTACAGTAAAACTTCTAGAAATGTCCAATAGAGAATCCAGAATATTCATAGTGATAAAACTAAATGATATACACAAGCTGAGAGACAATGAACTTCAGAATATGCAGGAGAAAAGAGACAACAAGTTCCAGGAGATGATGAAGTTCTTGCACAATCTGAAAAAGGAAATACACACCATAAGAAAGAATCAAATGGAGCTATTATAGATGAAGGCTGCAATTAGGAAATCAAAAGCTACCTTGAAAGTATTAAAAGCAGATTAGTCCATGCAGAAGATCAAATCTTTGATTTTGAAGACAAAACCTGTGATTTAGAAAAGGCAACTAAAAAACAAACAAACAAACAAAAAACAGAGAATAACACCCCCCAAAAAGAAAACACTATACGAGAAATATTAGATGCTATTAAGTGTCCAAACATAAGGTAGTCAGTATCCCCAATGGTGAAATCCTGCAAGAAAACTTTCCAAATCTAGAGAGGCATTTAAATATCCAGACCCAAGAAATGCAAAGGACCCTACATAGAATCAACCCATGAAGATCTTCTTCAAGACACATCATAGCCATACTGGCCAAATCCACAGATAAATAGAAGATAATCAAATTGGCAAGAGAGAAACAGCAGGTTACTTATAAAGCTGATCCCATCAAGATAACATCAGATACAATGTGAGCAAGAAAAGAATGGGAAAATATATTCTTTTTTTTTCTTTAAATTTATTTATTTACATTCGTTCTCTATACACTATCACAGCATACAAAATGAGATTTTCCACCCAGAATACACTGTATTTTGACTCAATCAAGCACATCAACATACGTGTTATTGTCACAGTTTTCCATTTATAGTTTCCTGTATATTTTGCTTTTTTTCCCATTCTTGATTTCCTATCTGTCACCCTCTACCATGTCCCTCCTTCCTTCCACACTGTCTCTGGTATCCATGATTGCTTTCTATGTCTTTTCTCCACATTTTATTGATTCACTAAAAAACTTAATTGATCTAAATATTTCAAATAGCAAGCACAGCAGATATATACATATCCATGAACACAAATCTGACTTTAGACATAAAACTCAGTGAGTAGAATGAACACACTATAAAGTAGCACCTAGCTGGGGCTATATAGCTTACTGCAGTCATTAAATAGGTGTTTCTAATGAAATTGTTTAATTTCAGGAAAAACAGTGCTCGTGTTCTTTTTTTTACCCTAAAACTTTTTTTTTTAATTAATTAACTTACATTCATTCCCTAAGCGTTGTCACAACATTCAAAATGTGGTATCCCACCCAGAATATACTGCATAGTAGCTTAATCATGCATGCTATCATCAATAATGTTCCATTTCTAGTGTGTGTGTATATATGTCTGACCCTCTGTCCTTTCCCACCCTCTCCTCACACTATCTCTGGTGTCTATGGTTGTCTTCCATTACTTTACCCCCCACATATTATTGATCACACAAATTCTTAAATAATCTAACTACTTTCAATAGCAAGTTCAGGTGGTAATTTCAAGAAAAGCAGTTTTGAAATGGTAAGGAAATTTGCTTCAAACTTAAAGCCAGGAAACAGGTCAGTATTCTGTTCAAATAGTAGGTTCATGAACCTATCGACAGCTCAAGACAGGACAAAAACTCTTAAAACTGGACAACAAAGCCTAGAAGAAAAGCAGAAATATTTTAGTCAAAAGTCATAGATTGCTATTCCACCAGTTCAGTCTCAGGTACTTAATCTATCTTCTGTTGTGGATCAATCTTCCCAATTGAATTCTGAGATATAATATTCAACTCCAGACTTGTCCTTATGATTAAGTTGGCCATTTTCTTAGTTTTTGAACTCTTTTTTCTGTGTGTCTGTATTTAATTTTCTAGATATAGCACTCCCTTGAGAACTTCTTGGAGATCTGGTCTGGTGATGGTAAATTCTTTCAGATTTTGTTTATCTGAGAATATTCTTGTCTTTTCTTCCTCTGTGAAGGATAATCTTTCCAGGTACAGTATTCTTGGTTGAAATTGCTTATCTTTTAACACTTTGAATATACTTTCCCATTCTTTCCTTGCTCGCATTGATTTTGATGGGAAGTCTGCTGTTAGCCTGATGGTGTATCATTTGTAGGTAACTTGCCAATTCTCTCTTGCCAGTCTTAGTATCTTGTCTTTGTCAGTGGTTTTGGTCAGTCTGGCTATAATGTGTCTTGGAGAAGATCTTCTTGGGTTGATTCTATTTGGGGTCCTTTGTATTTCTTGGGACTGGATCTTTGAGTGCTTCTCTAGGTTTGGAAAGTTTTCTTGCAGAATTTCATGGAATAAATTATCAGTGCCCTTATGAGTCTCTTCTCCTTCTGGGATACCAATTATTTGAATGTTTGGACATTTGATGGTATCTAGTATTTCTCGTATATTATTCTCATTTTTAGGGGGCCATTTTCTCAGTGTTCATGGTGGATTTTTTCTAGGCCAAAAATTTTCTCTTCTATGTCTGAGATTCTATTTTCTGTATGATCTATTCTGCTTTTTATACTTTTAAGGTAGATTTTGACTTCCTTTTTATAGCCTTCATCTCTATGAGTTCCATTTGATTCTTTTTTAAAGTGTGCAATTTCTCCTTTAGATCTTGCAAGAATTTTCTCACCTCCTGGAACTTGTTAGCTTCTTTTTCCTTTCTCTTCTGCAATTCATTGTCTCTCTTCTCTTCCATCTCTGTTAGCTTTGCCATTATGAATGTTTTCAATTCTTTATCAAACATTTCCATGACTTTCATTGAACTGTCTGTAGATGAAGAGGAGCTATTCTTTTGCCTTGGAGGAGAGGTATTTTCCTGCTTTCCCATATTTCTTGTGGCCCTGTGGTGATTTCTAGTCATCTGATGGATGATGTGTTTCTTCCCAAACTTTAAATTCAATCACTCAAGTTTGTGGGCTGGAGGTTGAATTATCAGTGGAAAATCTTCATTTTTCTTATTTCCCTGAAATCACCAGTTCTCAGAAGCCATGAAGGTGTCTTATTTTGAAGGCATGTCCCCTTGCCTCCAGGAAAATATATTCTAAGTTTTAAGTCAAAAACAGTTTCAACTAAGAATACTATACCTGGCAAGATTATCCTTCCTATGGAAAGAAAGGATAAAAACACTCTCAGATATATGATACCTAAAAGAATGTGCCAATATCAAACCCACTCTTCAAGAAGTTCAGAAAGGAGTGCTCTACCAGAAAAAACTAAAGACACAAATACAGAAATAAGAGAACCAAAAGAAGCCAAGAAAATGACCAACTTAATACTAAGGACAAGAAATATCAATAATAACATTTAATGTTAACTTCCAGGATTTAAACAGAAAGATCAGACCACAATAACACTGAAAATTCAACAAAAGAGAGATTGAACATAAAACTGAACTGGCGAAATAGAATTGTATGACTTTTTAGTGAAACATTACTGATATCTTTTTACTATGCTTAGTTTTCCCAATTTAAGAATTTTGCTTTCTTTTGAGCTATCGGTAGGTTCAGCAATTAGTTAAAATTTTTTTTCTTCTTGTTTGTTTCTTTATATGGAAACATAAATTTTTCTTCCTTTCTGACCCCTTTGGAATTGGATAATATTTGGGAGTATTCTTATTTTGTAGCAATAGTGTTATTTGTATAAATTTTATAAGACTTGCCTTGAATCAGAATTTGGAAATATTATTGGACAGGACTCTGACTGGAATGTAATATCTGAAGATTAATCAGAAAACTATGGAACTAGGGTAGATCTCAAGTAAGCCAGCAGAAGCTCTTGGAAATAGGGCCTGGAACCATGAAAAGTTCTCCCTGGCATTAGAGGATTAAAAAAGCTATATGAAAGAAATTGTACAATAAAATAACCTGGAGTCTTCCAGCACAAAATCGTAATAAGTAGAGATAAAAAAAAAAAAAAAAAAAAAAAAAAAAAAAAAAAAAAAAAAAAAAAAAAAAAAAACAGGATTATCCTGAGGAAGACTTTGAAGAAAGAAAATGACTGATCTTTGCTAGCCAATTGTAAATCACAGAATACTTGGTAGGCAGGGCTGAATTGAGAAGGTTTATGTGTGACTTGTGTGCTGGGTGAATGCTTTTCAACAGTTTGAGTAGTTGATATGTAAATATTTTCTCAAAAATATTTAAAACTGGGACCAGCAGATGGCATAATGGTTACATCACTGGACTCCCATGTAGTCGACTGGGGTTTAAGTCCTGGACCCGGTGGCTTGAACTCATGCTGGGAACATGTGCATGCGTGCCCAAGATCCTGAGGGTCTGAGAATGGAGAAGGGGTTGTGGAGTTGTCAACCCCCTAGGGGGTGATTTCTCATTTTCTGTCTCTCTCTCTCTCTCTCTGTCTGTCTTTCTGGTGAGCTCACACACCCTATAGTGAAAACCTCTCCCAAAAAAATAAATAAAAAAAAATTAAAACCATACTGTCACTGTTGTCATAGAGTTACAAACAAATCTTTTTAACATTATATTTAAAATACAGTTTTTTTTTTTAATTTTTGGAAGTTGTTTATTAACTGTCAAGAACTATGAAGTCTGAGCAGAAACCTTTTAATATGTAGAGTAAATTTTTGTGGGAAAATGTAAAAATAAATAAATAAATGATTAAAACAAGAATATCCCTGTATAAACGTATTTGGGTAGAACTGACATTCTGATTACATTAATTCTTCCAATCAAGAATCATGGGATATACTTCCACCTTTTTGTGTCATTTTTAATTTTTTTATAGTTTTTTTTAGCAGAGGTCCTTGACTTTTCTTGTTGGGTTTATTTCTAGATGCCTTATATATTTCTGTGGTTATTATAAATGGAATTGTTTTCTTCAATTTCACCTCATTCTGTTCACTGTTGGTGTATAGATTTTTGTTATTGATTTTTGTATGTCGATTTTGTATCCTGCCACATTACTGTATTAATTTATCACACCCAGGAAATTTTTTAATGCCTTTTTATTATTTGCTTGTTTATGTAAACATATCATCTGCAAATAAAAATAACTTCACTTCTTCTTTCTCTATTTGGATGTATTTTTATATTTTATTTCATTTTATTTTATATTTTATACTCTTGACTGATTGAATTGGCTAAGACTTCTAATACTATACTGAAAAGGAGTGAAGAAAATAAGCAGCCTTATCTTGTTACAGTTTTTAGTAAAACAGATTCCCTTTACCTCCATTCAGTATATTAGCTATAGGTTTTGTCATGCAAGGTTTTTATTATGTTGAGAAATGTCCCTTCAATGCTGATTTTGCTGAGAAGTTTTAATCATGAAGGTATGTATTTTATTAACTGCTTTTTTATGCATCAATTAATATGATAATGATTTCTGTATTTTATTCTGTTAATATGATGTTGTACATCTATTGTTTTGCATGTTTTGGTTGACACTTGCATCACTTTTTTTTGAGATTTTCCATCCAAAGTACACTATATATTGTCTCAATCAAGCACATCAACAAACATGTTATTGTCAGCAAATGATCTTCCATTTCTTGTCTTCTGTACGTTTTGCTTTCCCCCCCCCCCCCATCCTTGATTCCCTATCTCTTCCCCTCTGCCATCTCCCACTCTCCTCCCACACTGTCTCTGGTATCTATGTTTGTTTTCTATACTGTTTCTTCCTAACATTTTATTGTATCGCCAAAGACCCTAATCAATCCAAATACCCTCATAGCAAACACAGGTGATACCCACATTTCCATGAACACAAGTCTTACTTTACGCATCCTATAAAGTAGCACCTAGCTGTGGCTACATATCCTACTGCAGTCATTGAATAGATACATATCTTTTTTCTGAAACTTTTTTTTTGTAACTCAATTTACATTCCTTCCCTAAGCTTCATCACAGCATACAAAATGCAATCTCCCATCCAGTACACACTGCATAGTGACACAATCATGCACATTACAAAAAATTTTCCATTACTAGTTCCTAGAATTACTTCCACCCCTCTTTCTGACCCTCTGTCCCTTCCCACCCTCCTCTCACACCACCTCGGGTGTCTACAATTGTCCTTCATTCCCTTCCCACCCACGTTGCATTGATCACACAATTTCCTACATAATCTAACTACTTTCAATGGTGAGTTCACTCATTACTACTAAGAAAACCAGTTTTAACTTAACTCAAAGAAGTGCCAAGGAACTTTGCTTAAAGCCAGGAAGCAAGTTAGGATTCTGCTCAAATGGTAGGTGCATGAACCTATCAGTCTCATGTACTTTTATCTTCTGTTCTGGTTCAATTTTCCTGATTAAATTCTGGGATATAATATTCAACTCCAGACTTGTCCCTATGATTAAGTTGGCCACTTTCATAGTTTTTGGACTCTTATTTCCATGTGTCTGTGTTTAATTTTCTTGATACAACACACACTTGAGAACTTCTTGGAGTTCTGGTCTGGTGCTGGTAAATTCTTTCAGGTTTTGTTTATCTGAGAATGTTCTTGTCTTTTCTTCCCACCAGAAAGATAATCTTGCCGGGTACAGTATTCTTGGCTGAAATTGCTTCTCTTGTAACACTTTGAATATATTTTCCCATTCTCTCCTCGCTCGCATTGTTTCTGATGAGAGATCTGCTGTTAGCCTGATGGGATGTCCTTTGTAGGTAACTTGATGTTTTTCTCTTGCCAATCTTAGTATCTTGTCTTTGTTTGTGGTTTTGGTCAACCTGGCTATAATGTGTCTTGGAGAAGATCTTGGGTTGATTTTATTTGGGGTCCTTTGTATTTCCTGGGACTGGATCTTCGAATGCCTCTCTAGGTTTGGAAAGTTTTCTTGCAGGATTTCATGGAATAAATTATCAATGCCCTTATGGGTCTCTTCACCTTCTGGAATGCCAATTATCGATATTTGGATGTTTGATGGTATCCAGTACTTCTCGCATATTATTCTCAAATTTTGGGGCCATTTTCTCAGTCTTCCTGGTGGATTTTTCTAAGCCAGCCATTTTCTCTTCTACATCTTAGATTCTATTTTCTGAATGATCTAGTCTGCTTTTAATACTTTCAAGGGAGATTTTGACTTCTTGTATTATAGACTTCATCTCTAGCAGTTCCGTTTGAGTCTTTTGTAAAGTGTGTAATTCCTCTTTATGTCTTGCAAGAATTTCCTCATCTCCTGGAACTCGTCAACTTCTTTCTCCTTTCTGTTTAGCAGTTCATTATCTCTCTTTTCTTCCGTCTCTGTTAGTTTCGACATTATGAATGCTCTAAATTCCTTATCAGACATTTCCATGACTTTCACTGAACTGCTTGTGGATGATGGAGAGTTACTCTTTTCCATTGGAGGAGAGGTATTTTCTCGTTTTCCCATATTTCTCGTGATCCGACGGTGATTTCTTGTCATCTGATGAATGGTATGTTTCTTTCAAATTCTTGAAGTTAAGCCTCAATGTTCAGGAGCAAGCAGACAGAGTTGTTCTAGAATCTGTTTGCCATTCTGTTGTTATGGCTGGTGCAGCAGATTCAGTAGATATTGGGTGGAGAGACAAGGAAAAAGGAAAATGAAAAAGAGAGAGAGAAACAACAACAAAAAGAGAAAAAAAAAGAAAAAAATTATAATTACAGTTTTTTAAAAAAAAAAAATCATAAAATAGAAAACCGCGTGGCAGAAATATCTAGTTCCCAGTAGACATGATGAATCTTCTGAAGGAAAGGCTCAACTCTCCTGCCTGGGAGGAAGGACCAGAAGGGATTATTAACAAAACAAAAGGTGGAGCTGAGAGCCAGAGAAAATCTTTACAGTTAAAAAAATCTTAAAAAGGAAAAATTACAAAAAAAAAAAAAAAAAAAAAAAAAAAAAAAAAATGAGGAGACAGGAGCAGAGAGATACAGAGACTTCAGAGACACAGAGACAGAGACAGAGATAGAAGGCCAGAGGGGCTCCCTACCACACTAGCTTTGCTTGCTGGAGGCTGAATTATGAGTAGAAAATCTTCATTTCTCCTGTCCCCTGAAATATCTAGTTCCCAGTAGACATGAGGAATCTTCTCAACACTTGCATCATTTTTTAAAATATCATTGGCTACAATTTGCTAGTTCCTTGTTTAGAATTGTTGCATCAGTATTCATTAAAGAAATTAGTTTGTAGTTTTGTTTCTGTTTTTTTTTTTTTTTTTTTTTTTTTTTCTGTTGTCCTTGTGAGTTTGGGGGATGAGGATGATAAAGGTTTCATAGATGAAACTTGGGAGAGTTCCTTCCTTTTCTGTCCTTAGAAATAGTTTGAGAGCCACAATTTGGCATTGTAGTTAAGGTGCTGGATTCTCATATGGTCAGCATGGTTCAAGTCCTGGACCTGGTGGTCTACTGTCTTACTTTTTCTCTCTCAAGTCCCAGATCTGGTTCCTTGCTCTCTCTCTCTCTCTCTCTCTCTCTCTCTCTCTTTCTGTCTCGCTCTCTCATGTACATGGCAAATTTTAAAAACAAGGATAATAATAAATAAAATTAAATAAATGATTATTTAAAAAATAAATAGTTTGAGTAGAAGGGGTTTAGCTCTTTTTTAAAGAAGTTTTGTAGAATTCAGAATGAAGTTGTTGGGATCTGGGCTTCTCTTTGTTGAGAGACTAATTATTACTGCTTCAATCTCATGCTTGCTATTGTTCTATTTAGGCTTTCTATGTCTTTATGATTTAACCTTGGTAGATATGTGTCCATAAACTTGTCAATCTCATCCACTTTTCTTGCTTGTTGGCATATAATCACTCATAGTATTCTTTCATTATCTTTTGCATTTCTGTAATTCCTGTTGTCTGTTTCATTGTTGATTTGATACATGTGGTTTCTTTCTCTGTTCTTATTAGTCTAGCTAACACAGTGTCAATTTTGATTGCATATTCAAAGAATCAGATTTGGGGTTTATTTGCTTTCTGTAGAGTATTTTAATTCTCCATTTAATTTATTTATCCTCTTATCTTTCTTTTCTCCTAGTAATTTTGGATACTTTTTCTTATTATTTTTCCAGTTCCATGAGGTTTGTGTTTGTCTATTTGCTGCCTAATTGTTATGAACTTCCCTCTTACAAATGCTTTCACTGTGTTTCATAGGTTATGAGAACTGGTGTGCTCATTATCATTGGTTTTAATGAATCTTTTTATGTAAGTCTTAATTTCTTCAGTGATTCTGAAATCATTCAGGAGTAGGTTGTATAGTTTCTATGTGCTTTTGTATTTTCTATGTCTTTTTCTGCATTTAATTTTATATTATTTCTATCAGGGCCATAGAAGATGCTGATATTATTTCTATACCTTTGAATTTGTAAAGGCTTGTTTTGTGTCCTATTATGTGACCAATCTTTGAAAATAATCTATGTGGGAGTGAGAAAAATGTAAACTTTGTGATTTTTCCTCCCCTTTGGAGAGGTTTTTGCTATAGAGCATGTGCACTCTCAGAAAGATAGAGGGAGACAGAGAGACAGAAAGTGAAAAATCACCCCCGGGGGGAATGGCCACCCCACAATCTCTTCTCCTCTATTTTCCTCTTGGGATCTTGGGCATGCACGCACACACGTGCCTAGCATGAGTTTAAACCAACAGGTCTGGGACTGAAACCATGGTTGACTACATGGGAGTTCAGTGACATAGCCATTGCTGTTCCCAACTTTGTGGTTTTTGAGTGGAACATTTTATTGATGTCTGTCAAGTCCATTCAATTTATGGTATCACTTAGATCCTGTATCTCTTTGCTTATTTCTTTACTTACTTGTCTAGATGATCTATTCAGCGGGGATATTTGAGTTTTGAGATCTACAATAATTATTGTGTTCAGTTTATCTCTCCCTTAGATGAAACAGTCTTTCTTCAAAATATTTGGTTGTTCCAGTATTGGGTTCATAGATATCTATATGTATTATATCCTCCTGGTAAATTGGCCCTTTTCATACCATACGATGGTCTTCTTAACAACTTTTGTCTTTTTATTTTTTTTTTTGGAGAGGTTTTTGGTATATGGCACATATGTTCTCCAGAAAGACAGAGACAGACAGACAGAAAGCAAGAAATCAGCCCCCAGAGGATGGCCATGCCGCAATCCCTTCTCCTCCATTCTCCTCTTGAATCTTGGGCATGCATGCACAAGTGCCCAGGTGAGTTTAAGCCCACTGAGTCCAGGACTTAAACCGTGATCAACTACATGGGAGTACAGTGACTTAGCCATTATACCAACTGCTGGTCCCATCTGAAGCTTTTGTCGTAAAGCCTATTGTGTCTGATATCAGTATCATGACTCCAGTTTTTTTTGTTTGTTTGTTTTTGTTTTTGTTTTTTTTTTTTTAATTCCCATTTGCCTGGAGTTTCTTTTTCCAGCCCTTCACTTTCAGATTATGTATGTCTTTATTCATGAGGCACATTTTTTGTAGACATTATATAGAAGGACATTTTATTTTTTTAAATCCACTTAGCCAGCATGTGTCTTTTAATTGGATAATTTAATTAATTAGCAATAAACATTATAAATATTTATAGATTTATTTCTGCCCCTTTGGTATATATTTTCTTAGCTGTTTTTGTTGTCTCATTTCTATTGGTTTCTCTTTAGTTTTTCTGATATAGTACTCCCTTCAGTTCTTAAAAAACTAGCATAGTGTTGGTAAATTCTTTTTTTTTGGAGAGGTTTTCGCTATAGGGTGCATGCGCTCACCAGAAAGATAGAGAGAGACATAGAGATAGAAAGTGAGAAATCACCCCCCAGGGGGGATGGCCACGCTGCAATCCCTTCTCCTCCATTCTCCTCCCGGGATCTTGGGCATGCACGCACACGTGCTCAGCATGAGTTTAAGCCGTTGGGTCCAGGACTTGAACTGCGGTCGACTACATGGGAGTCCAGTGACATAGCCATTATGCTAACTGCTGGTCCCGGTAAATTCTTTTTTATCTGAGAATGATTAGTTTTATTTCCCATCTAAGAATGATTTTATCTGTTCTTCTCATATAAAGTAAATTTTACCAGGTATTGTATTCTTGGTTGAAATTGTTTTACTTCTAGTGTTTTGAATATATATTGCTATTTTTTTCTTCCTTACATTGTTTCTCTTGAGAGGTTCAATGTTAGCTTAAAAAAATAACTTCTGTAAGTAACTTGATGTTTCTCTCATACCATTTTTTAATCTTATTTTTGTCTTTCCTTTTGTACCAATCTGGCTATAATAGTTGACGGGGAGGATATTCTTATGTGAATTCTATTTTGGTTTCTTTGTATTTCCTGGGTCTGGATGTGTGGCTGTTTCCTTAGGTTTGAAAAGTTTTCATCAAATATTTCCTGGAATAGATTTTCTATGTCCTAACTAGATTCTTTAACTTCTGGAATAACAATTATTCAGATTTTTACACATTTAATGGTAAATGTAATGGCTACTATTTCCTGTATGTTATCCTCATTTTGTGTGTGTGTGTGTGTGTGTGTGTGTGTGTGTGTGTGTGTGTGTTGGGGGGATTCTTAATTCTTTTCGGTGGCTTTGTCTAGTCAGAGTTTTTTTTCTTCTAGATCAGAGATTCTAGCTTCTGAATGGTCTAATCTTCTATTAATACAATTGAGGGAGTGTTTGATTTCCTGTATTACTGTCCTCATGTCTCAAAGTTCTGTTTCATTTATTTTTTAATAATATCTATATCCTTCTTCAGGTCATGAAAGGACTTCCTTTTCCCCTGAAGTTGGTTGTTTGTTTTCTCTTGCATCTCATTTAGTTTTGTCATATTCTAAATCTTTTTTTCTGACATTTATGCAGTATCTTTTATGCTATCTGTCCTTGATGGTGAGTTTTTGTTTTCCCTTAAGGAAGATATATTTTCTTATTTTTTAAAAAATTTATTGTGCCGGAGCGGGAGGTCGCGAGGGAGCGAACAGAGGTTTCAGAATGACTTCCATCTTGACTTACACTTTTAAAAATCTTCCCAGTACATCAAAATGGGCCCTCAGATTTTCGATAAGACCTTTGAGCTGTTCGTCCCAGCTACGTGCTGCCCCAGCCGTCCAGACTAAATCGAAGAAGACATTAGCCAAACCTAACATAAGGAATATCGTAGTAGTGGATGGTGTTCGCATCCCATTTTTGCTGTCAGGCACTTCGTATAAAGACCTAATGCCACATGATTTGAGCAGAGCGGCACTTACGGGTTTATTGCATCGGACCAATGTCCCAAAGGAAGTTGTTGATTATATTGTCTTTGGCACAGTTATTCAGGAAGTGAAAATAAGCAACGTGGCAAGAGAGGCTGCCCTTGGAGCTGGCTTCTCTGACAAAACCCCTGCCCACACGGTCACCATGGCTTGCTTCTCCTCCAGCCAGGCTATGACCACAGGTGTTGGCTTGATTGCCTCTGGCCAGTGTGATGTGGTCATCGCCGGCGGGGTTGAATTAATGTCCGATGTCCCTATTCGTCATTCAGGAAAATGAGGAAAATGATGCTTGATCTCAATAAGGCCAAGACACTGGGCCAGCGACTGTCTTTACTCTCTAAATTTAGATTGAATTTCCTATCACCTGAGCTCCCGGCGGTGGCTGAGTTCTCCACCAGCGAGATCATGGGCCACTCTGCGGACCGCCTGGCTGCTGCCTTTGCTATCTCTAGGCTGGAACAGGATGAGTACGTGCTGCGCTCTCACAGTCTGGCCAAGAAGGTGCAGGATGAAGGTTTACTTTCTGATGTCGTGCCCTTCAGTGTTCCAGGAAAAGATACAGTTACCAAAGACAATGGCATCCGTCCTTCCTCACTGGAGCAGATGGCCAAACTAAAGCCAGCCTTCGTCAAACCCTATGGCACAGTGACAGCTGCAAATTCTTCTTTCCTGACTGATGGTGCATCTGCAATGCTGATCATGGCAGAGGAGAAAGCCCTGGCCATGGGTTATAAGCCAAAGGCATATCTGAGGGATTTTGTGTATGTATCTCAGGATCCGAAAGATCAGCTTTTACTTGGACCAACATACGGTACTCCAAAAGTTCTAGAAAAGGCAGGATTAACCATGAATGATATTGATGTTTTTGAATTTCATGAAGCTTTCTCAGGTCAGATCTTGGCTAATTTTAAAGCCATGGATTCTGACTGGTTTGCACAAAACTACATGAACAGAAAAACCAAGGTTGGAGCACCTCCTCTGGACAAGTTCAATAACTGGGGCGGATCACTGTCCCTGGGACACCCGTTTGGAGCCACTGGCTGCCAGCTGGTCATGGCCGCAGCCCACAGATTACGGAAGGAAGGAGGCCAGTATGGCTTAGTGGCTGCCTGTGCGGCTGGAGGACAGGGCCACGCCATGCTAGTGGAAACGTATCCGAAATAATTGATCTAGACGAGGTGACCTGAAGTTTCTGTGCAACACTCGCACTAGGCAATGCCATTTCAATGCATTACTAAACGGCATCGATAGTTCTAGCTCCCTTAGGAAAACAACTCCTGTGGCCTTCTGTTAAATACTTTGCAATTAAGCCTTGCCAGTGTTTGAGCTTTCCAGTAATGACAGCTTACTTGCTCTTTCAGGGATTTCTCAGTCACCAGAATCTCACACAGACAAGCTGACGTGGTGGTTTTGGTCTGTTGTCAATCAAGACTAAATGAATGGTTGCAGTTTAGAAAAGAGGGTCACTGAGATTTGGATTCAGTTTCTATAGCATTTGCAAATTATACTTGTTCCTGTCTGTGTCCTGAAGATAAGTATTTTCTATATAATATAAACCAATGTGCCTAACCTAAGTTAATGATGGAAAAATAATTCAGAAGCTGAACATCACTGAAAGCTTGTAATGAATGTCTGAATACATGAGTGCCATGTTGGCCAACCTTAATAAAGTGGAGAGGGACTGGAAAAAAAAATTATTGTGCCTTTGTGCTCTTTTTAGTCATCTGATGAAGTACATGCTTCTTCCTAATTAGAACAACTCTTCTTCCCAGGTGTGTCCTCAAATTATTTGTAAAGACCCAAAAGGAAGGAATTTATCCAAACTTATTTCATAAAGCCTCCATCATCTTGATACCAAAAGCAGATAATGACATAACCAAAAAAGCAAACTAAAAAATTGATATTATGGATATAGATAGAAAAATTTCCAAGAGGATACTAGCCAATTGAATCCAGCAGTACATTTAAACTATTATACACCATGACCAGCAAGATTTAATTTTATGGATGCGAGGGTGATTTAGTATATGCAAAACAAGAAGTGTAGTATATCACATCACATTTACAGAAGGAGTGATAAAAACCATATAATCATATCAACTGATACAGAAAAAGTATTTAATAAAATACATCTCTACATGATTAAGACTTTCAGCAAAATAGGTATAGAAAGGGCACTTCTCAACACAATAAAAGCAATATTTTACAATCCCAATGACGATATGATACTGAATGGGGAAACACTGAATGTTTTGCCACTAAAAAGTGAAACAAGACAAGCCTAACAAGTCTTTCCATTTCTTTCCAGCATAGTGCTGGAATTCCTAGCCATTACATTCAGACAAAGAGTAAAGTGAAAAGCATTCAATTAAGGGTAAAGAAAGTTAAGTTTTCTCTGTTTACAGGTGACTTTATTGTATACAAAGAACCCAAATGAATCCATAAAAAAGTCCTAGAAATATTAATAAACTCAGTAAAGCAGTAGGATACAAAATTGATATACAAAAATCCAGAGTGAAATACAACCCTCAGAAAGGGACAGAATATTTGCAAACTATGCTTCAGATAAGGAACTGATAGCCAGCATATATAGGAGACTCAGGTAGCTTACCAACACACAAAAAATAAAATGAATTACCCAATTAACAAATGGATAAATGAGGTGGAGAGACAACTCTCTAAAAAGAAAAAGCATATGAATGGCCTAGGTATATATGATTAAATGTTCAGAATATGAAAGGGAAATGCAAGTCAAAACCACAATGAGATACTATTTATCTCCTGTCAGAATGGCAGCAATCAAAAAAATAAAGAATGACAACTGATGGTAAAGTTATAATAACAGAAAAAATGTTATTTTTTTCTTTCTACTTATTTATTTGCATTTAATCACTGTACATCTTCATATTATACAACATTGTTTTTTGTAGGATGAATACAATGACTATTAATCAAATCAGAGACATTACCATGAACATTATCATTAATTGATAACACTTTATATTTGTCTAGTAAATGATTTTCCCCCCTGATCTCCTCCCTTCCAACTCCTATTACACACTATTTATTGTATTGTCTCTCTAGTATTGACAGCTTTCCCCTCCCCTTGCTATTATATCTTCCAATCTTTCTGTCTCTGTGATAGAGCACATACATTTGTTATATATTACATAAGTATATTCAACCCATCTCTTTCGTAGTCTGGCTTGCTTTGATCGCCATTAAATCTTCTGTATTTTTTCATTTTTTGTATCAAAAGTCACGTTGGTTTTTTTTAGCTAAATATTTTTATTACTAGTATTATTTTATTTTTTAACAATGGAAAACAACTTAGAGATTACAAAATCTACTGCCCCCTCCCCTTGTACAGTTGAAGAAAATCATTGCTCAGAAATGGGTAACTGTCCTTTAACTATAGAGCACTGGGCCTCAGGCAGGTCTCTAGATTCAAGATTTCTTTCTTTTTTATTATTTTAATTTATTTTATATGTTCAATCACTATACTTCACTACAGCTTGTAATGTGAATTTACCCAACATGAATACAATTCACACCAGTGCATTTGAAGATAATATACATGTTATCAATAGAAAATTGTCCAATTGTGTTCCATAAATTTCCTGTCACTCTATTTTTCTCCTTGATTCCTTTCCTCACATTCTTCCCTTCTCCCATCCTCTTTCCACACTATCTTCAAAATCCATAATCATTCAGGTTGTTTTTTATGGCTGAGTGGCATTATGTAGAGTACATATGCCATATTTTTTTTAGCTAGTCAATTTTTCTTTTTTCTTTTATTATTTAAATGTTTTTTATACATTCAATCACTGAACATTACTACAGCTTGGAAAATGAATTTATCCAACATGAATATACTTCACACCAGTATAGTTGAAGATATCATACATGTTATCATCAACAAACACTTCTCAATTTCTGTGTTTCTTAAATGTCTTGCCTCTCTATTTTTCTTCTTGATTACTTTCCTCTCACCATCCCCACTCACTCATTCACTCACTCACCTTCTTCCCATACTGTCTCCAGTATCTGTAACGATTTTTCATGTTTTCTATACACTCTAATCTTTCAGTTTCTGCCATAGAGTGCAGATAGTAAGTATATATTAAGTGAAGACATACAATGTCTCTCTTTCATAACCTAGCTTACTTCACTCAGAAGTAAACCTTCCATATTTTTCCACTTCTAACAAATTCCAGTGTCTTGTCATTTTATGGCTACGTAGTATTCCATAGAGTACATATGCCATATTTTAATTCTTTATTTTTTTCAATTTTTTTATACATTCAATCACATATATCACTTCACTTGCAGAGTGAATATATCAATATGTATACATTTCTAACCAATCTAGTGGAGAATACTATACACATTATTTTCAACAGATGATAAACAATTTCTTTGTTCCATAGATGCCTTTCCTTTCTATTTTTCTCCTTAACATTCTTCCTTAGACTCTCCTTATTCACCTATCCTCTTCCCAAACTGTATCTGGTATTTATAACCATTTTCTATGTTTCTATAACCTCTAGTCATTCAGTTTCAGGTTTTCTACCAGGAAACGAGGGATGTGTAACTAAAAACTTATTCTTAAGTTCTCTATTCAATTGCTTTAGCATTGGTGAGAGTAAGATTTTTTTTTTGTCTTAAAGAGGTTTTTTCCTGGGATCAGCAGATGGCATAGCAGTTATGTTACTGGAATCCACATGACCGACCTGGTTCAAGTCCTGGACCTGGTGGCCTGAAACCCACACTGGGCATGTGTGCATGAGTGCTGAAGATCCCAGGAGAAGAATGGTAGAGAAGTGATTGCAGGTGTCCATCCCCTCTGGCTTTCCCTGTCTCTTCTCCCTCTCTCTCTCTCTCTCTCTCTCTCTCTCTCTCTCTCTCTCTCTCTCTCCCTCCCTCCCTCTAGTAAATGTACACACCCCAAGGCAAAAACTTCTCCAAAAAAGTTTTTGCCTTAGAGTGTACACTCACCAGAGAGCAAGACTTGCTTCATGCAGCAGTAAATCTTCCATCTTCATCCACTTTTCCACTTTTTGTCAAAACCCAGGGTCTTGCTTTTTTGTTGCTGAGTAGTATTCCTTACAGTATATGTGCCACACTTTTTTAATCCATACCTCTATTTGTGGGCATTTGGGTTGGTTCCATGTTTTACCAATTGTGAATAATGCTGCAATAAACATAGATGAGCAAGCACTTTTCTGATGAAGAATTCTTCTGTCCTTTAGGTAGATACCCAGGAGTAGGATTGCTAGATAATATGGTAGTTCTATTTTTAGATCTTTGAGGAATCACCAAATTGTTCTCCACAGTGGCTGGACCAATTTACATTCCCACCAGCAGTGTAGGAGAGTTTCTCTTTAACCACAGCCCCACCAGCACTTATCATTTTTTTTTTTTAATCTTAGTCATTTTGACTGGGGTGAGGTGGTATGTCATTGTGGTTTTGATCTACATCTCCCATACAATAAGGGATGTTGAACATGTTTTCATATGCCTTTTGGCATATGTATGTCTTCCTTAAAGAGTGTTTTTTTTTTTTCAACTCATTCTCCCATCTGTTAATAGGATTGATCATCTTTATTCAGGACAGCTGCTTGAGTTACTTGTATATTCAGATTATCAGTCCCTTATCTGATGATTAGTTTGTAAAAATATTTTCCCATTCTGAGGGCTGTTGATTCACACTAATTACTGTCTCTCTTGCCATGCAGAAACTTCTTAATCAGATGTAATCCCACTTGTCTATATTTGGGATTATTATTATTTTTTTAGAGATTTTTGCTATAGGGCGCATGCGCTCGCCAGACAGACAGAGACAGAGACAGAAAGCGAGAAATCATCCTCCAGGGGGTATGGCCACTCCGCAATCCCTTCTCCTCTGTTCTCCTCTAGGGATCTTGGACACGCACACACACGCACCAGGCGTGAGTTTTAAGCCACTGGCTTCAAGACGCGAACCACGGTCAGCTACATAGGAGTCCAGCGACATAGCCATTACACTAACTGCTGGTCCTGTATATTTGGGATTATTGACTGTGCTTTGGGGGTCTTATTTAAGAAGTCTTTGCCTACACCAATTTCTCTCAGAGGTTCCCCAGTGTTTTCCAGAAGCAGTTTTATAGTTACGGTCTTAGGTTTAGATCTTTGATCTACTTTGAGTTGATTTTTTTCAATGGTGAGAGGTAGGGGTTCAGATTCATTTTTCCGCAGGTGGATATCCAGTTTTTCCAGCATGATTTGCTAAAGAGGTTTTTCTTTTCCCACTGAAATGACTGGTACCCTTTGTCAAAAATTAGTTGGCTGTATGTTTGGGAGCTTATTTCTGGGGACTCTATTCTGTTCAGTTGGCCCACCTGTCTGTTTCTGTGCCAACACCATGCTGTTTTGATTACCACAGCTTTATACTATATTTTTTGTCAGGGAGTGAGATGCAACCCATTCCACTCTTCTTGTGCAGGATTGCTTTGGCAATATGAGGACTTTTATGATACCCGAAAAATTGCCTGATTGTCTTTTCTAGATCGGTGAAGAATGTTTCTGGCACTTTGTTTGAGATTGCATTAAATATGTAGATCAATTTGGGTAGAATTTCCATTTTGATTATATTAACTCTTCCAATCTAGGTACATGGGATGCTCTTCCACTTTTTTGTGTCATTTTCAATTTCTTTTTTTAGCTTCTCATAGTTTTCCTTGGGTAGGTCTTTTACATCTTTGGTTTGATTTATTCCTAGGTATCTTATACTTTTTGGAGCTATGGCAAATGAAATTACATTTTCCGTTCTATCTCAGTCTGCCTGTTGTTTGTATATAGAAATGCTATCAATTTATGTATGTTGACTTTGTATCCTGGAAATTTACTGTACTCTTGTATTTTTTCCAGTAATTTTTTCACAGATACCATTGGGTCTTCTATGCATACAAACATTTAATCAGCAAATGGAGTTTCACCTCTTCTTTTCCTATTTGAATGCCTTAAATTTTATTTTTTTCTGATTGTGTTAGCAAGGACTACCAGTACTATATTGAAAAGATGTAGAGAAAGTTGGCATTCTTATCTTGTACCAGTTTTTAGTGAAAAAGCTTTCTGCTTTCCTCCATTCAGAATGATGTTAGCTATGAATTCCTCATAGACAGCTTTTATTGTGTTGAGAAATGACCTTTCTATGCTTATTTTGCTGATAGTCTTGCTCATGAATGAATGTCTTATATTAGCAAGTGCTTTTTCTGCATCAATTGATATAATCATATCGTTTTTATCTTTCTTTCTGATAATATGGTGTGTTACATTTATGGTTTTAAATATGTTGAACCAACTTTGCATACCTGAAATAAAGCCTACCTGGTCTTGATGAATAATTTTTTGTATGTTGTTGGATATGATTGGCTAGTATCTTGTTGAGAATTTTTGCATCTATATTCATCAGAGATATTTGTGTATAATTTTTCTTCCTTGTCCTTTCTTTATCTGTTTTGTGGATAAGGATGATGGAGGCTTCATAGAATGAATTTGGGAGCATTTCACCTTTATGGATCTTGAGAAATAACTTGAGCAGAATGGGGGGTATCTCTTCTTTAAAAGTTCTGTAGAATTCAGAGGTGAAGCCAGCAGGACCAGGGCTTTCTTTGTTGGGAAGATATTTATGACTGATTCAATTTCCTGGCTTGTTATGGGCCTATTCAGACTTTCAATATCCTCCTGACTCAATTTTGGTAGATTATATGTGTCCGGGAATTTGTCCGTCTCATCCAGATTTTCTTGTTTGTCGGCATGCAGTTGTTCATAGTATACTGTAAGGATGTTTTGTATGTCTTTCTCTCTCTCTTTTTTCTTTTTTTGAGATGTTTTTGCTATTGGGCACATGTGCTCACCAGAAAGACAGAAAGACAGAGAGAAAGTTAAAAATCACCTTCTAGGGGGATGGCCATGCCGCAATCCTTTCTCCTCCATTCTCTTCTTGGGATCTTGGGCACACAAGCACACGCACCCAGCATGAGTTTAAGCCACTGGGTCTGGGACTTGAACCATGTTCGACTACATGGGAGTCTAACAACATTGCCATTACACAACTGCTGATCCAGATGTTTTGTATTTCTATTACGTTTTTTGTTATATTGCCAGCTTCATTGCAAATTTGATTTACCTGGTTCATTTCTATCTTCTTAATAAGTCTCACTAGTGGTGTATTGATTTTGTTTATCTTGTCAAAGAACCAGCTTTTACTTTTATTTACTTTTGTATAGTTATTTTATTTTCTATTTTATTTATTTATCTTGGATCTTTACCATTTCTTTTCTACTGGATTTTTTCAGATTGGATTTTTTTGCTGTTGCTTTTCCAGTTATCTGAGGCACAATGTTAGGTGATCCATTTGACTTCTTTCTGTCTTCATCTTATGTGCAATAATTGCTATGAATTTCCCTCTTATGACTGTTTTTGCAGTATTCCAAAGATTATGGAAACTCATGCCCTCATTGTCATTGGCTTCTATGAATCTTTTTTTTTTTAAAGAATTGTTTATTTAATTTTATTCACTATCATTATTTAATTTATTTAATTTCACCAGGGAGAGACACAGAGAAAGAGAAAGGGAAAGTAAGAAAGCAAGCCACCAGGGCCAGGACTTGAACCACAAGTTCGGCCATGTGGGAGTCCAGTACCCCAACCATCATGCCACCTGCTGGCATCTCTATGAATCTTTTGATTTCAATCTTTATTTCTTCAATAGTTGTGAAGTCATTCAGAACTAGGTTATTTAGTTTTCATATATTTGTTTATTTTTGAGGATTTCTCTTTAAAATAAAATCATGTTTAATTCCATCATGAGCAAAGAAAATGCTAGATACAGTATCTATGCCTTTGAATCTGTAGAGACTTGTTTTGTGCCCTATCATGTGGTCAATCTTCAAAAAGTTTCCATGTGGGGAGAGAAAAAAGTGTATCTTGTGGGTTTTGCGTAGAAAGCTCTATAATGTCTGTTAAATCCATTTGATTTGTGTTATCAGTTAGATCTTTTATCTCTTTACTTATTTTTTGTCTAGGTGATCTCTCCAGAGGCAATAGTGAAGTGTTGAGATCTCCAACAATTAGTGTGTTGTAGTCTGTCTCTCCTTTTAGATCTAATAGTCTTTCCTTCATGTATTTGGGTTCTCCTGTGTTAGATGTGTAGATATTTATGAGCTTATATCTTCTTGATGGATTAACCCTTTTACTACAATATAGTGCCCTTTTTTTCTCTTCAAACGGTTTTTGTTTTAAAGCCTTTTTTTTTTTTTTTTGTCAGAAATTAGTATCACAACTCCAGCTCTTTTTTGGTTCCCATTTACATGGAATACCTTTTTCCAGTCCTTCACTTTTAGTCTATGTATGTCTTTATCCATGAGATTCATTTCTTCTAGACTACAGATAGAGTGTTTCTGTTTTTTTTTAATCCATTCTCCCAGCCTGTGTTCTTGATTGATGAATTTAATCCATTAACATTCAATGTTATTAACTATATTTCTGGACTTGTCCCTACTTTTAAGTTGGCCATTGTCTTGGTTGTCTTTATTTCCTTATTTCTGGCTGTTCATTCTTTAGTTTTCCTGAAACAGCACTCTCTTCAGAGTTTCTTTAAGAGCTGGTCTAGTGGTGGCAAGTTCTTGCAGATTTTGTTTGTCTGGGAGGATTTTAATCTTTTATTCCCATATGAAGGATAATCTTGCTGGATATAATAATCTTGGTTAAAATTGATTCTCTCTTTTTTTTTGAGAGAGAGAGATTTTTGCTATAGGGCACATGTGCTTGCCAGAAAGAGAGAGAGAGAGAGAGAAAGTGAGAAATCACCCTCCATGGGGAGATGGCGACGCTGCAATCCCTTCTCCTCCATTCTCCTCTCGGGATCTTGGGCACGCACACACACGAGCCCCGTGTGAGTTTAAACCACTGGGTCCAGTCCTCTAACTGTGGTCAACTACATGGGAGTCCAGCGACATAGCCATTATGCTAACTGCTGGTCCCGAATTTGATTTTCTCTTAACACTTTCAATGTCTTCCCATTCTTTCCTTGATTGCACTGTTTCTATTGAAATGTCTGGTATTAGCCTGATGGGATGACCTTTGTACATCACATGTTGTTTCTCTCTTGCCAATTTTAGTATCTTGTCTTTATCTGTGACCTTGCTCAGTCTGGCTAAGATGTGCCTTGAGGAAGATCTTCTTGGGTTGATTCTATTTGGGTCCTTTGTATTTCTTGTGTCTGAATGTTTGAGTGCTTCTCTAGACTTGGGACATTTTCTTCCAGGATTTCATGGAATAAATTTTCCATGCCTGTAGTAGTTTCTTCACCTTCTGGGATACCAGTTATTCGTACATTTGGATGTTTCTTGGAGTAAACGATTTCTTGTTTATTTCCCTGATGTTCTGTTGTTGTTTTCTCTATTTTTTTCCCTAGGTCAGAGGTTTTATCTTCTACATTAGAGTTCTGATCTTCAGCATGGTCTAATTGACTTTTAATACTTCTGAGAGAGTTTTTGATTTTCTGTATTACAGATTTTATCCTTAATAGTTTCATCTGATTCTTTCTTACAGTGTCCATTTCTTTGTTCATATTGTGGAAGGACTTCCTAGTTACCTGCAGTTTATTGTCCCTTTTCTGTTCCAACTCACAGTTTTGTCACCTTCCAACTCATAGTTTTGTCACCATGAATGTTCTAAATTCTTTCTCTGACATTTTGGTAACTTCTGTTTTTTTGTTTTTTTTTTTTTTCAAGAGATAGAGGGGGCTATTGTGTTCTTTTGATGGAGATATATCCTCTGGTTTATTCAGATCTGAAGTTCTTCTTCTACTTCTAATCATTGGGAGGTGTATTCACTTTTGGATACCTTTTGGAGAATGTTTCTTCGACTGGAAACAAGTTCCAGGACCTTGTTTTTTATGGCTAAATAGTATTCCATGGAATATATGCACGATAATTTTTCAACCCTTTCATCTGTTTGTGGACATTTGGGTTGGTTCCATGACTTAGCAATCATGAATAAATAGTTATGCAAGTGCTTTTCCGACTGAGTGTTCTGTTCTTTGGGTAGATACCCAAGAGTGGACTTGCTGGATCATATGGTAGTTCTATTTGAAGATCTTTGAGGAATTTCCATATTATTCTCCACAGTTGACTGAACCAATTTACATTCCCACCAACAGTGTAGGACTGTCCCCTTTTCACCACATCCTCTCCAGCACTTACCATTATTTGTTATTTTAATCTTTATTCTGACTGGGGTTAGATGATATCTCATTGTGGTTTTGATCTGCAACAATTGAAATAATCATATGTTTTTTACCTTTCTGTTAGTATGGTGTATTATATATATGCTTTTGTGTATGTTGAACCACCTTTGCATCCCTGGAATAAAGCCTACCTGGTCATGATGAACAACCTTTTTTATATGCTGTTGAATACGGTTAGCAAGTATCTTGTTGAGCATTTTTGCATCTATATTAATCAGGGATATAGGACTGTAGTTTTCTTTTGTTGTCGTATCCTTAACCATTTTGGAAATGAGGTTATGGAGGCTTCATAGAATGAATTTGGAAGGGTTCCTTCTTTTTGGATCTCTAGAAACAGTGTGAGTAGAATGGGGGTTATCTCTTCTTTAAAAGTTTTGTAAAATTTGAAAGTGAAGCCAACAGGTCCTGGACTTTTCTTTGTTGGGAGGTTATTTATTACTGATTAAATCTCATTGTATGTTATATGTCTATTCAGGCTTTCTATGTATTTCTGAGTCAATATTGGTAGATTATATGTGTCCAGGAATTTGTCCATCTCATCCAGGTATTCTTTGTTGTCACAGAGTTGCTCATAGTATCCTCTAATGATGTTTTGTATTTCTGTTATGTCTTTTGTAATGTTGCCTGATTCATTGTGAATTTGATTTATCTGGGTCCTTTCTCTCTTCTTAATTAGCCTGACTAATAGTGTGTCAGTCTTGTTTGTCTTTTCAAAGAACCAGCCTTACTTTCATTTATTTTCTGTATAGTTCGCTTATTTTCTATTTCATTTATTTCTCTAGAATCTTTATTATTTCTTTTCTCCTGGAGTTTTTTTTTTATTTCTTTGTATATTTCTTTGTCTCTCAAACAGTTTTTGTTTTAAAGTCTATCTTGTCAGAAATTAGTATCGCTACTCCAGCTTCTTTTTGGTTCCCATTTGCATGGAATACTTTTTTCCAACACTTCGCTTTTAATCTATGTGTGTCTTTATCCATGAGATGCATTTCTTGGACAACAAATAGAGGTACTCTTTTTTTTTTAATATATTCAGCCAGTCTGTGTATCTTGATAGGAGAATTTAATCCATTAACATTCAATATTATTATCAATATTTCCAGACTTGTCCTTACCTTTAAGTTGTCCATTGTCTTGGTTGTCTTTCACCCTTATTTCTGGCTGATAATTCTTTTTCTTATTTTTTTTAAATTTCATTTTACAATGCTAACAATTTATTCACTTAGTATTACATAATGCCTTTTGTCCTATACTTTTTTTTAAATTAATACACTATACATCATTACAGTATACAAAATGAATTTTCCATCCAAAATACACTGTCTGTTGGCTCAACCAAGCACATCAACATACATGTTATCAACAAATAATTTTCTGTTTCTTATGTCTTGTATATTTTGCTTTTTTTTCTTTTTTTTGCTATCCCGGCCCGCGGGACACTCGAACATGTTTCCTGGGGGAGTGAGAGATGGGACAAACACACAGACACACAGAGTGGAGATAAGAAGACGAGGTGCTGATCAAGTCTCGTTTATTAAGGAAGAACAGCGAGCTTATATACAGGCTGGTGGGCATTGATTGATTGCCTGAAATGCAAATGAGATAGAACAGCATGAACCAATCATTGGTGTAGGTGGATCTTTCTCGTTGCCTAGAAACCCAACCACTTCCAGGGAGAACAGTTGGTCACATGGTTTCTGAGAAACAGTTTGCTCAGTGAGTAAGTGAAGCCTAATGATTTCCAAGATGGCGGATAGCTCAAGATGGCTTCCGTATGCAGTGCCCTCCACATTTTGCCATCCTTGATTCCCTATCCCTAACCCTCTACCCCTGTCCAACCCTCCTCCCATTGTCTCTGGTATCCATGATTGCTTTCTATGCCTTCCCCCCCCCATTTAATTGACTTGCTAATGAACTTAATTTGTCTAAATATTTGCAATAGCAAGCGCAGCTGATATATACATACACATGAACCCATGTCTGACTTTAGGCATAAACCTCAGTGAGTAGAATGTACATACTATAAAATAGTACCTAGCTGGGGCTATATAGCTTACTGTGGTCATCAAATACACAGTTTTTTCTTTAAATTTTGATAACAGTTTTAGTATTATTTTTCTGAAATTTTTTTTTAATTTACATTCATTCCCTGAGCATCATCACAACTTACTAAATGTGGTTTTCCATATAGAATAAACTCCATAGTGGCTTAATCATGCATGTTATCATCCATAATATTCCATTTCTACTTTCATATATATATATATATATGTTTTTTACCCCTTGTTGACCCTCTGCTCTATTCCACTCTCTTACTACACTATCTCTGCTGTCTACAGTTGTCTTCAATTCCTTCTCCCCCAACATTTTGTTGACCACACAATATCATAAATAATCTAACTACTTTCAATAGAAAGTTTAGCTGGTGGTTTCAAGAAAAGCTGTTTTGAACTGGTAAGGATATTTTCTTAAAACTTAAAGCCTAGAAACAGGTTAGTATTTTGTTCAAATAGTAGGTACATGAATCTATTGACAGCTCAAGACAGGACAAAAATCCTTAAAACTAGACAACAAAGCTTAGAAGAAAAGCAGCAATATTTTAGTCAAGTCACAGAATGCTGTTTCATCAGTTCAGACTCATGTACTTAATTTTCTTCTGTTTCAGTTGAGGTTCGATCTTCCAGATTGAATTCTGGGATATAATACTCAACACCAGACTTTGTCCCTACAATTAAGTTGCCCATTTTCTTAGTTTTTGAACTCTTATTTCTGTGTGTCTGCATTTAATTTTACTGACATCACACTCCCTTAAGAACTTCTTGGAGATCTGGTCTGGTGCTGGTAAATTCTTTCAGGTTTTGTTTATCTGGGAATGTTCGTGTCTTTTCTTCCCAAATGAACGATAACCTTGCTGGGTACAGAATTCTTGGTTGAAATTGCTTTTCCTTTAATACTTTGAATATATTTTCCCATTCTTTCCTCGCTTGCATTGTTTCCGATGAGAGGTCTGCCGTTAGTCTGATTGGATACCATTTGTACGTAACTTGCCATTTTTCTTTTGCCAGTCTTAGTATCTTGTCTTTGTCTGTGGTTTTGGTCAATCTGGCTATAATGTGTCTTGGAGAAGATCTTCTTGGGTTAATTCTATTTGGAGTCCTCTGTATTTTTTGGGACTGAATCTTTGAGTGCCTCTCCAGGTTTGGAAAGTTTTCTTGTAGGATTTCATGGAATAGATGATCAATGCCCTTATGAGTCTCTTCACCTTCTGGGATGCCTATTATCTGGATGTTTGGATATTTCATTGTATCTAGTACTTCTCGTATATTATTCTCAAATTTTTGGGCCATTTTCTCAGTCTTCATGGTGGATTTTTCTAGGCCAGCAATTTTCTCTTCTACATCTAAGATTCTATTTTCTGTATGATCTAGTCTGCTTTTAATACTTTCAAGGGAGATTTTGACTTCTTGTATTATAGCCTTCATCTCTAACAGTTCCATCTGATTCTTTTGTAAAGTGTGAAATTCCTCTTTTAGATCTTGCATGAATTTCCTCACCTCCTGGAACTCTTCAACTCCTTTCTCCTTCCTCTTCAGCAGTTCCTTGTCTCTAGTCTTTTCCATCTCTGTTAGCTTTGCCATTATGAATTTTCTGAATTCTTCATCAGACATTTCCATGATTTTTATTGAACTGTGTGTGGATGAAGAGGAGCTATCCTTTTCCCTTGTAGGAGAGGTATTTTCCTGCTTCCCCATATTTCTTGTGGTCCTGCAGTGATTTCTAGTCATCTGGTGGATGGTTGGTTTCTTCCCAAACTTGGAAGTTCAATCTGAGGGTTGAGGATTATGCAGAAAAGGAAACAGAGAGAGGGAAACAATAGCAACAACAGCAAAAAAACAGACAAGAAACAGAGAACAAGAGAAGAAAAAATGAAGAGAAAAACTTTTAAGTAAATCTAAGAAAAAAATTAATATTCCAAAAATTTCAATAAAACTTAAAAGTTAGGAAACTGTGCAGCGTACAAGCTTGCTAGATCATAGGAGCCATGGAGCTGAGCTGCCTCTTGAAGAAGGTCTGTTCTGTTCCCTTCTGCCTCTCCTGGGTTGGGAGGGGGAGAGGGAATTATTAACAAGATAAAGGGCTAGGAGGGGCCAAATGGCCCAGTAAGATGCCTCACCTTAAAAAATTCTGAAAAGCAAAAATTAAAAAAAAGAGAGAGGAGACAGAGACAGAGACAAAGGTAGAGAGAGACAAAGACAGATACAGAGACAGGAGGCCTGAAAGGGGTCTTCCTACCATGCGAGTTTTGTGTACTGGATGCCGAGTTATCAGTGGGACATCTTCATTTCTCTCAATATGGCTAGTTCGCAGGAGCCATGGAGCTGAGCTGCCTCTTGAAGGCCTGTTCTGTTCCTCTGGCTGATAATTCTTAGTTTTTCTAGAACAGGACTCTCTTCAGAGTTTCTTTTTTTTTTTTTCTTTTTTTGGAGACGTTTTTGCTATAGGGCGTGTGTGCTCACCAGACAGAGAGAGACAGAGAGACAAAAAGCGAGAAATCACCCCCCAGGGGGGATAGCCTGCTGCAATCCATTCTTCTCCATTCACCTCTTGGGATCTTGGGCATGCATGCACACATGCCTGGTGTGAGTTTAAGTCACTGTGTCTGAGACTTGAACCGTGGTCGACTACGGGGGAGTCCAATGACATAGTCATTATGCTAACTGTTGGTCCCTCTTCAGAGTTTCTTGAAGAGCTGGTCTGGTGTTGGCAATTTTTTTCAGGTTTTCTTTGAGAAGATTTTGATTTTTTTTCCCATACGAAGGATAATATTGTTGGATATAATAATTTTGGTTGAAACTGTTTCTCTCAACACTTTCAATATGTCTTCCCATTCTTTTCTTGCTTGCATTGTTTCTTTTGAAAGGTCTGGAGTTAGCCTGATGGGATGACTTTTGTGAGTCACTTCTTGTTTCTCTCTTGCCAATTTCAGTATCTTGTCTTTATCTGTGGTCTTGGCCAGTCTGGCTAAGATATGCCTTGGGGAAGATCTTCTTGGATTGGTTCTATTTGGAGTCCCTTGTATTTCTTCGGTCTGGATGTGTAAGTGCTTCTCTAGACTTGGGACATTTTCTTCCAGGATTTTATAAAATAAAATTTTCCATGCCCATATTATTTTCTTCACCTTCTGGGATACCAGTTATTCGGATGTTTGGACGTTTGATGGAGTCTAATATTTCTTGTATATTATCCTCATGTTTTCTTGTTATTTTCTCTATCTTTTTTTTTCTAGGTCCGAGGCTTTATCTTCTACATCAGAGATTCAATATTCAGCATGGTCTAGTAGACTTTTAATACTTTTGAGAGAGTTTTATATTTCCTGTATTACAGACTACATCTCTAGTAGTTCCATGTGAGTCTTTCTTAGAGTGTCCATTTCTTTCTTCATATCCTGGAAGGACTTACTAATCTCTTGTAGTTCATCGTCCCTTTTCTATTGCTACTGATAGAATTTTGTCACCATGAATGTTCTTAATTTTTTTTCTGACATTTTGGTAACATCTGTTTTTTCAAGAGATGGAGGGAGTTATTGTATTCTTTTGATGGAGACATATTTCCTGGTTTATTCAGACCTGAGGATCTTTTTCCACTTCTAGCCATGGGGAGAGGTATTCACTTTTGGATACCTTTTTGGAAAATATTTATTTGACTGGGAAGAAGTGTGCTTCGTTTTTTGTAGACTGATGTGTGCCAAAGTCTCTCTTCTGCTGTGTTTTGCAATGTTGTCTGCACAGGAGGAGTCTTCTATTCAGGAGTCTGAAGATCAGTCTTTCCTTTTTTGCAAGTGGTTATGTAAAAGAGAGAATCCCAGGGAGCATCACAATTCCAGGGTATTGAAAATTGTGATTCTAGACCTGTCTAGCCCCTTGTGGTGCATGGAGGATTGGCAGGAGATGACAGTATAAGGTGGAAGATAAAAGAGTATGAAAGAGAATAAAGAAAGTGTGCAGAGAATGATTTTGCCAGGGGTATGGAGATGGAAATGGGCTCTGCTGAAGATCTGGGGATAGTCCTGTGGGGTAAGGAAAAATGGAAAATTAACAAAAGAAAGAAGAAGAGAAGGGGGAAAAAGGTCTACCTTGCTGACAGATAGAGAGGACCACTGGGTTTGGGCAACTGAAGCTGGAGCTGGGACAGGGAGGCCCTGCATCAGTGTCCCTTAGGCCAGGGGTCTGGAGATGAAAATGAGTTCTGCTGAAGAGCTGGAGGCAGTCCTGTGGGGTAAGGAGAAGTGGGAAATTCTTTAGTCATATTCTTAAAGAAATTTTTTATTTTCTTCCTATATTATTGACCCTCCTTTAAAATCATCTCTGTTCAGGCAACAGTGTTATTATCCAGCTAAATGACACCTCATCTCACTCACAAGGCCTTCAAAGCCTCTCTTCATTGTTTGGACGAGATTTGCTTAAGCAGAGGGAAAAATACATTCAAGGTTTTCTGAAAACCTGGGAATATTACTCACACTAGCTCTGTGTACCATTGCAGGAGAATCTCTGAATTGCATCCTGGTCCTATCAATTTATGTCTTTTGGCTTGGCTGAAGAATTTACCCTGAATTGCATGACTTAACTGTATTTTCTAATGCTCTCCCCTCTGTTTAGGTACCAATGGAAAAACTATCCATATGTATTGGCCTTTTACTTTGCCATTGATCAGATCGATAAGAGTCCCCATTTGCTCCCCACCCACTCCCTTGGTTATGCTTTCCACAATGCATTTCCCAGTGATAAAAGAACTTTAGAAATTGCTCTATTTTTGCTCACTGGAGAGAATCAGTCCCTGCCAAACTACAACTGCCAGATACAGAAACAACCTGTTGCTATTATTGCAGGAAACATGCCAACATTTTCAGCTCAAGTTGGAACCCTATTGGAGCTTTACAGAAGTCCACAGGTAAGTGGGTTGTCAGGTTAAGGAATGAGAATCAGATAGCTCCTTATGTAATCCTCTTACATCTGAGCAAAGAAAATGTGGAATCTGGGATTACATACCTCTAGAGGCCCTCAGAACTTCTCTTGGTTGTTGGAGCACAATTTGCTTAAACAGAGAGAAAAAGGCAAGGTTCTTTTCTAGGTCATGGGACTATTAACAGTACAAGGATTAGAAAGTAAAAGATCTGTAGTAGGCCAAATGGTGATATGGTGGTTAATGTGCCTGGATTTCACTTGGCTGACTGCATTGCTCAAATCTTGATTTTGGTATCCTGAAGAATACACTGGGAATATATGCTTACATGCCCCAAATCCAACATAGAAGGGATATTGGTATGACCATCCCTTATGAGGGATGATTTCTCACTATCTCTCTATCTCTCTGTGGCAAGCACATATCATTTAACTTGCCCTATGACAAATTAAAAATAAAAAAGAAGCAATATCTGTTAAGTTCCACCCAAATTTCTCTCCATAGCCATGACATGCAAACCCCAGTGATGGGAATATTGACGGTTCTCTTAAAGATGCTTTCAAAAAAGTGCACACAATATAGGGAACCATCCCATTTTGGGATAGGACAATATTAAGGGGCGTTCAGAGGACAATTAGGCACAAAAATATAAAAACCATTGCATTCATTATCTCTTTGGAAAAATAAATAATATTCCAGCACTGGAGATCCTCCAAACTCACAAAATAGCTGAGGTTTAACAGCTCCCTCTGCCCTTTCTCACATCCACGCAGGTGGATCCCTTAGAAGCAGTTCCAGTTACTCTCTGCATGACAACTCTCCACCTCAGAGATTCTTCCAAGGAAATTGTGTTATAGAAGTTTCAGGAGACTTTACTGGTAAACACAGCATGAGCATAAAATAATTATGTTATAGAAAAAATTGTTTTAAAAATATCATAGAAGCTATATGCTTGTGTTTTCAAGACAATATATTTTAAGCTGTGTTGATAAGAAACAGTATGAAAAATTCAATACATAACTTTTTCTCAGAGTTTAATATTTTAAACTTGGCATCTAGGGAAGGAAGCCTCTGATCCACATTGTCACATTGGCCCAGGATGCAGAATCACCAACATCTTGTTGCACCATCTTTATAAAGTTTATACATACCTCAGTTCCCATTGTAGGCAATAAAGCATATATTGAACCTCATAGTTTTTTTTTTTTTTTTTTTCATGCTTTGGTCTGGAAGTGATATTGTTACCTGTACTAGTCACATATCCTTTCTCAAAATAACGGGATTGAATACAGTCTTCTCATGGTCATATTGACAAAATAGAATTATTTCCACAGCATAAAATCTCTTCACTGAATATTCCATCATATTGTCTAAACAGGTAGAGAATTAGCTCTTCCTTGTGTAAGGGGGAAATTTTAAAATATCACACTAAGTTCAGAACCAGATTATTTTAATTTTTGGCAGATTCCAAAACTGTATTTTTCAAAATAAAAATTACACATTTTTAGAGACAATATAAATAAGAATTGCAAAAAAATGTTGCTCAGGCATAAGCATATACAGATGCATTAATTTTACACATATGGTTATGAGTGTGCTTGGAAATATACACACAGTTCTGGACATGTACACTGTGTAGTGTTACAATTCTATAGTCAAACTAGGAAATTGATGGTATGTTACATTCACTCACAAGTACACAAAATGCAAAATACAGTTCATCTTCTTTACAAAAAAGAAGGGCAATTCACACTTTCCAAGGCTAGGGGCTCCGACTGCAAGGGGAACTGGGTCAGAGTAAAATTTTTCATTCCCTTTTGACTGTCACCAAATAGGCAAAACATTTTCTTTTTTAAGATTAAAAAAAAAAAAACACCTAGTTTGTAAAGTTAATCAATTGAATAACATTTATAAAGTTGCCCACTGACCTCACTGGCTCACTGGCAAATCCAACCAGTGCCCATAAATGCTCTGGTGCAGTCTACAATGGGTAAATGGCTAATACAGGATTCCTCTCTTCTCTAGAAACAGATTCAGATCCCTGCACGGGAAAACCTTTGTAAATTTAAGTTTATTACACATAACATATACTAATTATTTTTTAAACAACCGATGCCCTGCAGTTTTATGCTGTACAAAACACTTGTACATAGGTGACTGATGTACTTGGGAGGCCACATATTTTACTCAATATTGTATCTACATTTCACATGCAGAAACTTCAGGGCAGTTAGTTCAATAAAAATGTTTTTTTAAAAAAGGTTTTTAACTCATTTGCCTTACCGGCAAATTTTGTAAATAACCCCTCCCCACCTCTTAATTTTACTAAAAATTTAAAACAAACAGAAAAGGTTGAGAAGTCTGAATTTTAGTTAAATGACCCCAACCTGGCATTGAACATTGTGTATAGAAAAAAGTATGAGGTGTTTTGTTTTGTTTTGTTTTGTTTTTGTTTTTGTTTTTGTTTTCAGGTCACATAGGGGCCTTTTGATCCCATCCTTAGTGATAAAGACCAATTTCCATCAGTTTATCAGATGGCCACCAAGGACAGCTCTTCAGCTCATGGAATCATCTGCTTGTTGCTGCATTTTGGCTGGACGTGGGTGGTGCTCTATGTATCTGATGATATGCAAGGGGAGCAGTTCCTTCAGGATGTAAAGGCAAAGATGACAGAAAAGGATATCTGTGTGGCCTTTACAGAAAAGCTTCCTGCCACAAAAGGTGTCATTTTAGATTGTGACTTTTTTGTAAAGAGGATAAGAGTTTCATCTGCAAATGTGTATATAATACATGGTGATGAATGGAGTATCCTGAGCTTGGGACTGAAACAAAACTTTAATTTTGGGAAAGGTATGGATCATGAGAAATCTCTGCTTCTCAGAGTTGGAAGATAGTTTGTATATTTTGAGTTACATGCCATACTCTTTCCATGGAAGCCTTTTTCTTTCAAACCAGAAAAGGAATATTCCTGGCTTTAAACAATTCCTCAAGACAGTCAACCCTTTCCAATACCCAGAAGATTTTTATTTCAGTAGACTCTGGGTTTCCTTTTTTAATTGCTCACTTACTGGATCACTATGTAGCAAACTTGGAGACTGCCGACCAAATTCTTCCATAGAGTTTGTACCATTTAATTTTGACATGTTCACAATGTCTGACCCCAGCAATTTTATCTATCATGCTGTGTGTGTGGTGGCCCAAGTTCTTTATAAGATGCTTCTGCAAAAAATAGAAATGGGATCTAAAGGAGAAGCAGACCAGCCTATTCTTCCCTGGCAGGTAAACATTCTTCACAAGCACCTGATGGTATTGGGAGGCATTTTCTTTATCATTTTTTTAAAAATTATTTCTGCCATAGGTCATGTGCTCTCACCAGAGAGACATATTGAGAAAGAGAAATCATTCCCCTGGGGGTATGGCCACAGCACAATCCCTTCTTCTCCATTTTCTTCCTGTGATTTGGGCACTAGGCATACACTCATGCCTGGCATAAATTTCCACATTACAGGTCTGAGATTCAAACCATGGTCAATCATATGGGAGTGCTCTTTAACCATCAAATCACCTCTGACCCTGAAGTGTTTTATTTTTTATTTTTTTTTAAATTTTGTATTTAGCTTTTTCCTTTAGAGCAAGCGTGCTTACCAGAAAGGAGAAAGACTAAAGAAAAGTGAAAATCAACTTCTAGGGAAATGGCCATGCTTCATACAGTCCCTTCTCTAGACTTCTCTCGGTATTTTGGACATGCTCACACACATGCCTGGCATGGTTTTCAAACCTCCAGATCCAGAACTCAAACTGTGGTAGGTCATGTAGAAACTCGGTCACCCTAACTACCAAACCATCTGCTTAGGCATATTTTTTGTGGTACTGAAAAGGATTATATATAGAGAATAAACCTTTTTATCTAAATTGAGTTCTCCATTAGTTGTACATGATTGACCCACTCTGTGTTTTCTCTGTGAATTGCCCTTGAAGGCTGGCTTCTTCCCATCACCCTCTTTCTCCTCTCTGTCCCCTCGACTTCACCATGTCTTTCCCTGTCCCTGATTTTATAAAATGATGGGAAGAGAAAGTATGGAAAGTAGTTGCAATATAACCTTAACATAACTTAGAATGAACAGATTAAGATGGACAAAATATTGGAAGAAATGTTAGAATATTGTAAAGTCAAAATGACCACTTGGGGAGCATCTGAGCAGTTGTTCTCTTTTACTGGCATGGATGACCTACAGGTGTCTGCAGTTATTTATTTTGCCTGTCTTAATCGTAACAGAATTAATTTTAATTTTTCTTATACTGTCTTCAAAAATCATGGAAGAAGGAATAGTGATCCAGTTTTAAAACACGGAACCACTTTTAATGCATGTAGTCTCACGATATCCTATTTGGTTTATAAATAAGTTTGTATTTTAAAGAAACACTAAATCATGGAACCAGCAGGTGGCATCACAGTTAAGGCACTGGATTCTCACATGGTTGACTGTGTTTTGAATCCTGGGCCTCTCTCTCTTGTTCTCTGTCTCTCTTTGGTGGTACAAACACCATATAGAAAACCTAAAAAAAAATTAATTAATAAAATAAAATAAATATTGTAAGCAAGTTCATTAATTATGTGTAAAACATCTTTATCAAAAAGAGACAATAAATTAGACAAATTTGTTGAGAAAGACAAGTAAATATAATATACATACATAAAAATGAAGAAAATAAATTTAGTTTCCATTTGAATTCTACTGTACTAACAATAACAACATTTGATTTGCTCTTTGAAAAAGTTAGAGGTTGACTCTTGGAAAAGCAAGTAGTTTTGTCAAAATGGTTACCTAGATATGTTAAAGATGAGAGTGTTTCCATTCTAAAAATGTAAAGACTGGGGGCCAGCAGTTGGCATAATGGCTATGTTGCTGGACTTCCATGTAGTAGACCAGGATTGAGTCCCTAACCTGGTGGCTTAAACTCATGCTGGGTGAGTGTGCATCTGTGCCCAAGATCCTGAGAGGAGAATGAAGGAGAAGAAATTGCAGCGTAGCATCCCCTCTGGGGGGGGGGGGAGGGTGATTTCTCAATTTTTTTTCTGTCTCTCTGTCTTTTGGTGAGCGCATGTACCCTATAGCAAAAGCCTCTCAAAAAAAACAAAACCGTAAAGACTGAAAGAACAGTTGTATGAGCAATAAAAGTTAATTATTTTCTGTAAAAGAATGTCATAAATTTAAAAATAAAAGTCTAACATGTTTTATTAAAACTCTTCTTAGTTGGGACCAGCAGTTAGCGTAATGGCTATGTCGCTGGACTCCCACGTAGTCGACCGCGGTTCGAGTCCCGGACCCGGCGGCTTAAACTCACGCCGGGCGTGTGTGCGTGCGTGCGTGCCCAAGATCCCGAGAGGAGAATGGAGGAGAAGGGATTGCGGCGTGGCCATCCCCCCGGGGGGTGATTTCTCTATTTCTATCTCTCTGTCTCTCTCTGTCTGTCTGGCGAGCGCATGCGCCCTATAGCAAAAACCTCTCCAAAAAAAAACAAAAACAAAAACAAAAAAAAAACTCTTCTTAGTGAGGCCTACAAGTGGTGTGGTGGTTAAATCTCTGGACTCCCACATGGCCAAGTGGTTTGAGTCCTGGATCTGACAGTTTGATTTCTCATTTTCTTTCTCTTTCTCTCTCTCTGTCTCTCTCTCATCAGCACCAATGCCCTATTGCAAATTAAAAATAATGATAATAGGGACCAACAGTTAGTGCAATGGCTGTGTCACTGAACTCCTGTGTAGTCAACCGCAGTTCAAATCCCGGACCTGGTAAATTAAACTCACACTGGGCACGTGTGCTTGTTTGCCCAAGATCCCAAGAGGAGAATGGAGGAGAAGAAATTGTGGCATGGTCATCCCTCTGGAGGGTGATTTCTCACTTTCTGTGTCTCTGTCTCTGTCTGCCTGTCCGACAAGTGCACGTGCCCTGTAGCAAAAAATCTCTCAAAAAAAATAATAATAATGATAATAGATCAAATTAAATAAATAATTCTTCAAATGCTAACTCTTTAAGTGGGATGGATCTAGGGTCTATTGAATAAGGCAGCTAAATTTCATGTGGCCCAAGTCCAAAACCTTGAGGCCTTAAAAATATGTCTGGCACGTGTGCATGCATGCATTTCCAAAATCCCAAAAGAAAGGAGAAATGAAGAGATTGCAGCTCATTCCCCATGGGGGCACTTCTCTCATCTCTCATCTTCTCTCTATGTCTTTCTGCGAAGTTTACTTGCCCACCAGGAATAAAAATCTCTTTAGAATTTAAAAGTTTGGGAACCACAGATGGCATAATTTTTATGTCACTGGACTCTCATTTAGTTGACTGTGGTTCAAATCTCAGACCTGGAAACTTAATACTCATTCCAGTGGTGTGTGCATGCATGCCTCAAATCCCAAGAAGAGAATGAAGGAAAAGGGATTCTGGCATGGCTATCCCTCCTGTGGGCGATTTCTCACTTATTGTCTCTCTGTTTCTCTCTCTCTGGCAAGAGCACATGCCCTATAGCAAAAATCTTTCTAAATAAAAAAGGATTTAAAAGTTTTAAATTGATATATTTGTTACAAATTATTTCTTTTTATGTCACATGACAATAATACTTGTACCAAAAGAAGTCCAAAATAAAGATAAAGAACAAAATAGGTTTGTTATTTTTTAAAGTTTTATTGAGGTGCAAATAGTATCCAAAAATTGCACATATTTAATGTCAATTTTTGGATAAACTTGAAAAACTGTATACCTTTATACTACTCCTACCAGTATCAAGAGTCTAAATCTTTTTATACATATAGTGCCTTTTAAAAGTTTTTCCTACAAGGGACCAACAGATGCCATAGTGGCCACAGTGCTGAACTCCCACATGATGGACTGGTTCCAGTCTAGAACCTGGTGGCTTGCTTTCTCAGTTTCTCTATCTCCCTGGTCAAATTTTTAAAAATATCAATAATAAGTAAAATTAAATAATTCTAACTTTTTCCCTACATGTGCATTTGTTAAGGAAAGACACAAAGGGGAAGTGAGAAATCACCATCCATGGGGAATAGTCATGATGGAATCCTTTCTTAATCTCTGTTTATATCTGGAATTTGAGACATGAACCAACATGTGTCCAGTGTTTTGTTTTCTTTTAAAATAATTATTTTATTTTATTTTTTTTTAATTTTATCAGAGAGAGACAGAGAGAAAGAAAAAAAGGAGAATCAGAAAGCGGGTCATCAAGTCCAGAACTCGAACCACAGTCAGCCATGAGAGAGTCCAATGCCTTAACCACCACACCACCTGTTGGCCCCATCCAGTGTGTTTTGTCAGCTGCAGGTATAGGAACCAAGATGCTGGCTTAGTTATGTGTAATTAAGCCACTTTAATCACACCACTCACTGGCTGGGCCCACGTGTGCCCTTTATAAATGTCCAAGTTTAACCTCTAATTAGTCCAAGCCAGATTTTGTTAGTCTGAGTTTTATGGAAGTCCATGTACAAACTGCTCTTTGGGAAACATCCTAGAATTTTTTCTTATGAACTACAACCACTCCTCCATTGTTTTTAGAGAAAAAGAAAAAGAGAGAGAGAGTACATATCACATGACTACAGAACTGGTGACAACTCAATCCATTTTGAGCTCCTACAAAAAAGGGTTGAGATGATAAAATAGAAGGATTACTTCGACTGTCCAGCTCTACATTTAATGAAGTCCTAATTTGTAAATCTTGCCTTTAATCTAGCTTCATCCATTTCTGAGGAAAAACCAGTTGATAAACAGCATTATGTACAATAAGCCCCTGGATGAAAAAAGAAAAACAATACAATATGATATACACAATCTTGTGAGATTTTCTAATCACAGTTTGCTGTTGGTTAAAGTAGGAGATTTTGTCTACAGGAGCACACATGATCAAGGCTTGGTCATCAATGGAGACATGATAAAATGGCCTGTTAGTTTCAAGGAAGTATGATGGCATTTCAATGTTAAATATATACAGAGGTATCTGAACAGGGTCCTGAAATGAAATTGTGTGACTACATTTTTGTGTGCTGTTTTTGTTTTCTGATATTTTCATTTTTTATTTTTATTTACATTTAATCACTATACCTTTTACATTGTACAACATGACTTTTTCCAGCATGAATACAGTGCATATCAGACAAGACAAAGACATTACCATATACATTATCATCAGCAAATAGCTTTTTATTTTTGTGTCAGTTATATGTACTTCTTTTTCCTCTGTTTCTCTCCCTTCCCTAATACCCACCCTCATATTAGCCCTATCCTTACTATCTGTAGTATCTGCAGTTGCACTCCATGCTACTATACTTTCCAAACTTTCAGTTTCTACTATAGAGTGCTGATATTCATGTATTTTATTTGGTTTTAATTTCTTTTATACATTAAATCACTATACTTAGTTTGTAAAGTAAACTTTCCATCATGAATACATTTCACACCAATCCAGTTGGGGATACTATACATGTTATCACCGACAAATAATAATTGATTTCTTTTTCCCATAAATGTCTTGCCTTTCTATTTTTGTCTTTAATGTCTCTTCTCACATTCTCCTCCTTCTCCCATTCACTTCCCACACTAACTTAGCATTCAGTTTGCTTTTCATGGGACCAGCAGGTGCTGTAGTGGTAAAGGAGCTGACTCACATGGCCAACCATGTTTTTATGTCCTGGACCTGGTGACTTGAAAATTATGCCTGGCATGTGTATGTGCATGTATGCCTAAAATCCTGAGAGGATAATGGGGGAAAAGGGTTTAAGGCATGACCAAACTCTTGAGAATTAATTTCTCACTTATTGGGTTTTTTTTGTTTGTATCTTTCTCTGGTGATAGCAAATGACCTATGGCAGACACCTAAAGAAAAATTAATTAAACTCATGCCTCAGTGAAAATACAAATTATTTTTTTAATGTGCCTTTTTAATCCTGAATTTATACTATGTGACTTTCCTTACATCCATTCTTACTATAGGAAAACATCTGTTTTCTTATATGCTGATTTGTTTTTTTCTCTCTTTTTTTTTTTTTTTTGAGAGGTTTTTGCTATAGAGTGCCTGTGCTCTCCAGTAGGATAGAGAGAGACAGAGAGATGGAAAGCAAGAAATTGCTCCCCAAGGAAATGGCCATGCCGCAATCCCTTCTCCTCCATTCTCCTCTTAGGATCTTGGGCACGCATGCACATGCGCCTGGTGTGAGTACAAGCCACTGGGTCTGGGACTCGAACTGTGGTCGACTACATGGGAGTGCAGTGACATAGCCATTACACTAACTGCTGGTCCCCTGATTTGTTTTCTTATGCTTGTTTAAACAGCAGTCCAATTAAAATCAATGCGGTAGTGGATATTCATACACAGTTAAACACTGTATAATGAGATAAATGCATTTTTAATTTAATTTAATTTAATTTAATTTTTATTTTAGATAGATTTTTGCAGTAGGGCATATGTGCTTGCCAGAGAAACAAAGAGATGAAAAAGCTAGAAATTACACCCTGGGGAGATGGCCATGCCACAATCCCTTTTCCTCCATTCTCTTCTCAAAATTTTGAGTTCACATGCACGTTCACCCAGTAAGATTCAAGCTGCCAGATCTGGGACTCAAACTGCACTTAGGCATTTGGGAGTCCAACAACACAAACAGTGCACCATCTGCTGGTCCTCAATTAATGAATTTTTAGGAAAGTTTGTTACTGTGTGAACATAATAGATTGCACTTACACAAACCTAGATGATATTGAACATTGCATATGAAATTTATATGGTCTAACCCATTATCTTATGGGACCACTATCAAGTATGCTTTTCGTCACTGAACTGTCTTCTATCTTTTTAGAGCACATGACTCTTTCATATATATGTCTAAATGTATGTGAAAGTGTGTGTGTGTGTGTGTGTGTGTGTGTGTCTAAAAAAGTTCCTCTATCATTTGTCAACAAAGTTCTTCTTATATATTGATATTCTATAAACACAAGGAGAGTACAGATTAAAATATCATTCATGTTTTTGTAGATACCATTGACATTTCCTCTTATGTTGCATACCATCTTTTAAGGATTATTTATTTAATTTGTTATTTATTATTAGCCTTCTTCAATTTGACGAGAGAGAGAGAGGCAGAATGTGAAAACCAGTCAATGGATCCAGGGATCAAACCATAGTTTGCCATATGAGAATCTAGTGCCCTATTCACCCCACCACCTGCCAGCCTCTTGTATATCATTCTTTGTTGTACTAAACCTCTCAAAGCATTGACTATAATCTCAGCCAATTAGATGAGGCAGAAGATTTATACAACAAGGCCCAGCAGATCACGTAGTAGTTACAATGCTGGACTCCCACATGACTGACCACAGTTTGAGTCTTGGACCTGCTATCTAGAACCTTATGCTGAGTGCATATGCATGCATGCCCCACATCCTGGGAGGAGAATGGATTGTGATGTGGCTGTTCCCACTGTGGGCTAATTTCTCACTTTCTCTCTCAATGTCTCTGTTTCTTTCTTTCTCTCTCTCACACAAGTGCACACACCCTAAGGCAAAAATCTTTGTAAAAAGATTTATAAAATAATCATGCTTCACATATGTATTGTGTTAATATATAAAAAGCAGTGCTCTACTAATGTCAGAGTCCAGAAGCGAATTAACCACATTCGTATCATTCTGCTGGTACATGAGATTTAAGTTAACTTTTTATTGTGTATCTGCATATCACATTAGATATTTTAAAATCTAGATCCCAAAATTTTCTACACAATCAGATATGAGGACCTAGTATAAATATTCTTAGGAACACAGCTTTTCAAAATATTTACCTTATAAAACTTGCATTGAGATTGATTTGAAGAAAGTGATTACATAAGGAAAAAGAATGACACAAGAGATTATTTTAGATTGTATGGGGTATAGTAATTAGGTACGTTGGAGATATTTGGCAAATAATACATAAAGAGGGCTGGCAGGTGACGTGATGGTTAAAGCACTGGACTCCCATATGGTTGACCACAGTTCTTTCCCCGGACCTGTGGCTTGCTTTCTCACTCTCCCTTTCTCTCTCTCTCTCTGTATTTCTGTTCAAATTTTAAAATAATATAATAATAAATACAGTTAAATAATTTTTACAAAAATTTAAAAATAGTAATAATACATAAAGAACAAAAGGAAGCATACTAGTTCTTCATTATAAGTCTTTGTAAGGGTGGCCAACAGGTAGCATAGTGGTTAAGTCCTGGACTCCCACATGGCTGACTGCAATTTTGAATCCTGGAACCAGAGACTTAAAACTCATGTCCGGCATATGTGCATGCTTCTGTCAAACCCTGAGAAGACAATAAAGAATGGATTGCAGCTTGGACATCACACCAGGAGTGTTTTCTCACTTTCTCTGTCTCTCTGGCTAGTGCATGTACCCTATAGCAAAAATCTCTCTCTAAAATAAAACAATTAAAAGAAAACCTAACTAATATCAATGTGATGATAGTTTTCTCCAAAGTGGAGAAAAATAGAGACATCTCAGCAAAGCAGTTTATAACATATATGATTATGACTAATGATTCTCTTTTCTGCTCAGACTCCTGAATCTGTGTGTAGTCACAGCTGTGTTCCCGGATTCCAAATCTTCCCCAAGAAGGAAGACCTGTTTGTTGCTTTATTTGTGTCTTGTGCCCGGAGTCAGACATTTCAAATCAAACAAGTATAAAATATATAAGTAGATTCTTAGTCCCTACTATTGCTCAATAAAAATAAAACTGTTACTATTAGAAATAAAACATGGGGGCCAGAAGGTGATGTGGTGGTGAAGACACTGTCCCATGTATCTGACTGTGGTTTAATTTCCAATCCTGAATCTTGACTCATACCAGGTGCATATGCATTTGTGCCCAACATCTCCAGAGCAGAAAATAAAATAAGAGACTGTGGCAAGGCCATCTCCTCTGGAAGGTGATTTCTCACTTTCTATCTCTCTGCTGAACACATTTGCTCTATAGCAAAACTCTCTCTCTCTCTGTGTCTCTCTCTTTGTCTCTCTCTCTCACACACACACAGGGGGAGAGAGAGAGAGAGTGAGAGAAATGAATCATAGAGCACCACTGTTCTTAATTTACATAATCATTGTTTTGGTATATTTATTTTATAAACACTATTACTACCATATTTTGTGTAAGCTGTTATCTGGCCATGCTCATTCAATTAGGCTCAACTCTGAAATGATTTCCAATGGACACCCTTTCACTTTGGTGCTGGGTAAGACAGTGTCAATCTTAAATCTCATACTGGAGCACATTAGTCATGAAATGCAAGATGTGTCATTAACAAGGTGAACTGTGGGTGCCTTAAACTTTGAATCTTATTTTTATACCCAGATGATAAGCACAACATAATAACAGATAAATTATTATAAAAATATTTTAAACAATTTTTGAAAGGCTTTTTTTTTTTTTTTTTTTTTTTTTTTTTTTTTTTGCTATAGGGTGCATGCACTAGCTAGAAAGACAGAGAGAAACAGAAAGATGGAAAGTGAGAAATTACCCCCCCCCCCAGGAGAGATGGTCATGCCACAATCTCTTCTGCTCCATTCTTCTCTTGGGATCTTGGGCAAACACACACACACACACACACACACACACACACACAAACACTCATGCTCCTGTCATGAGTTTAAGCCACCAGGGCTGGGACTCAAATCGCAGTCGACTGCATGGGAGACCAACAACATAGCCATTATGCCAAAAGCTGATCCCAAAATATTCTAAACTTTTTCAACCATGCTCAAATACACCTATGCAATTAAGAACAAAGAATTGACTAATATCAGAGTATCACACTTTGAATTATATTGCAGGAAATAAAAGAAACATAGTTTAAAGCTTGAAGGCTCAACATTCTAATCAATTTTACACTTAAGCACCTCAAAATTTGCTGTCATACAAACTATAAAATCAAACAATTGTCAAAATAAAATGTGGTACTGGCAATTGTAAAATATGGAAAATTATAAAAAATAAGCTTCTATTTTTCCAATATATAAGGAATAAATATGGTTTGAATTCTTTCATAAGTATCACTCTATTTCAGGCATTGTAACAGTAGAAAGTATTTTGATTTTCATTATTAGTAAAAATTAATATTTATGTTTAGGTTAGAATATGACAAGAAAAAAATGTTTATTTTCTTGTGAATTAATTGCAAAACCAAATGAGTGTGTAAAACAAGAAATAAAAATAAAGGTATGGAGACAGCTCATGGCATGATGGTTAAGGTGACTGAATCTCACAAGACCCAAATTGGGACTTGAGTCTTCAATCATATGAGTTGGAAAATACACCAGGAGTTTGTATATTATGCAAAATAATGAGAAGGGGAAAATATGGTGTAGAAGGAATTGTGGCATGATTATTTTACAGAGGTGGTGCTGTCTGAAGTTTTTTCTTTCTCTGGGTGTCTCTCTCTAGTGAGTGAATGTACCTCCCATCAAATTTTTTTTACATGAATAATATGGAGCCAGCATGTGGCATGGTGGCTAAGGGTGCTGGACTGCCGCATAGCTGACCGTTTCGAGTCTTGGACTGTGTAGCTTGTTTTCTCACTTTCACTGTCTCTCTGGTTGAATTAAAAATAATAATAATAATAATAATAATATAATAATAATATGAAAAAATAAAAAGCTATTTGATGATAATTATGGATATTTTAATCTCTTTGTATTTACTGGTATGCATGGTCTTCCTTCTGGAAAAAGAAATGTAATGCACTTTAAAGTTATATGTGATTCAATGTAATATAAACAAGATTATGATAATAATAAAATTAATAATAATAGTAACAAATTAAATTAAATAAGTAAGTAAATTTTTAAATAAATATTAGGGCCCAGTAGGTGGCATGATTCATAAGGTACTGGAATCCCACATGACCGACCATAATTTGAGTCCCAGACCTGGCCACTTGCTTTTCCACTTCCTTCTCTCTTTCTGTCTCTGTCTTTCAATGCTGAACACAAATGCCCTAGAGAAAATTTTAAAATTAATAATAAATAAAATTAAATAAATAATTGTATTTAGAAAGAAAAAGAAAAAATTAATAGAGAAAGAAAAGATTTGGGACCCAGAAGAAAATAAACACATTCATATGGATGCCAAACCTATTCCTGAGACAAAAGTCTAGAGTATTTGCTGACTTTTGGAATAGAAATAGGTAATACAAGAAAAAAATGTGATTAGTTATCACTCTAATTCTTTTTTTCTAAGAACTGTTTATTTAATTTCATTATTATTATTATTAAAATTTGCTATAAGTCATGCACACTCACCAGAGAGATTTAGAAAGGGAAAGTGAGAATGCAAGTTACCATGTCTGAGACTTAGACTGCAATAAGTTTTGTGGGAGCCTAGGACTTTTTTTGTATTATTTTAATTTCTTTTATACATTCAATCACTATACATCACTTCGCTTGTAAAGTGAATTTTCCAACATGAATACATTTCTCACCACTCCAGTTAGAGATGCCCTACATGTTATCATCAACAGATAATAATCTATTTCTATGCCCTGCAAATGTCTTGCTTCTTTGTTTTTCTCCTTAATGTCTTTCCTCAGACTCTCCTCCCATCATCTTCCCACACTAGGATCTTAACTGCCATGACACCTGCTGACCCCCACTGTAATTCCTTGAGATGATATTGGGTTGTAAGAGTCACGATGTAATTTTAGTTTTTTTTTTCTTCCTATGGAAAAATGTGTCATAACTTTTTCAACAGACCAATAATATTGCCCTACTATTACCAAAAGTAAATAAATACTTGAGTAAATATTAAACACACCACCTATTTTTCTAAAAAAAAAAAATCAAAATAATTAAAATGTAGACATAGCTATTAATTTCCATAATCTTTGTGGCTGCTTTCCTGCTACATAACAATAGAAGTGAGTATGTCCAACAGAATACACACAATGTATAAATGCAAAAAATATTACCAGCTTCTCAAAAAGAAAAAAAAGTTTTATAAACTATGTTTTCAAATGTATATAAATGGATACCTCAAAAAGAACATTCCATCTTTCTTTTTTCTTTTTCTTTCTTTCTTTATTTATTTATATTATCATCATAATCTTCTTAATATTACATTGGATTACATATAACTTTACAGTGTAATACATTGCTTTTTCAAAAGGGAGCATTCCATCTTTCTATCATGTAATTATAATACCAATTCCTCAAACAACAGCTATACAGGAGAAATGAAAATCCATTAAATATTGGAACCAGCAGTTAGCGTAATGGCTATGTCACTGGACTCCCACATAGTTGACTGTGGTTCGCGTCCTGGACCCGGTGGCTTAAAAACTCATGCCGGGCATGTGTGCGTGCATGCCCACGATCCCGAGAGGAGAATGGAGGAGAAGGGATTGTGACGTGGCCATCCCCCCAGGGGGTGATTTCTCACTTTCTGTCTATCTATCTCTCTCTGTATGTCTGGCAAGTGCACGCACCCTATAGGAAAAAACCTCTCAAAAAAAATCCATTAAATATTTAAATGTTTTAAAACAGTTTTCTGGGACCTGAAGTTGTCATAGTCATTTATTTATGAATTCAAACATGACCAAATGCAGTTCAAGTCCCAAACACAGTGCTTTGAAATTCATGTTGGGCAGGTGTGTGTACGTGCCCGAGATTCTAGGAAGAGAATGGAGAAAAAGAGACTGCAGCATGACCAAACTCTCTGAGAGTGATTTCTCACTTTTTCTCTCACTGTGTCTATCTCTTTCTCTCTGGCAAGCATACATACCCTAAGGCAAAAACCTCTACAAGAAAAATTAAAAATTAAACCAGTTTTCAACATTTACATAGGACTATTTATGATAATATTGATAAAAAAATTAAAATGTACAATAAGAAAAGTAGGTACACAAAGTGACATGCTATATACAAGGAAAAATCAATAGAAATTAGGATAGAGATAGAAGTTATGGTATTCCAGGAGAACAAGATATTTCTTGTTTTCTGAATACTAAAAAGAAAACTATTCATGTCTGTTGTGATGAACAACTATGATAAGCCATGGAAATATAAAGTTCTTTATAAGAAAAACAGAGGAGAGTGTAGAGAAGAGATTTGGAATAAATTCTCATCATTGATAGTATCATTCAGAGCCACAAGATGAGCCAACCAAGCAAGATCTTTAGACACTGAGATCCAGTTTTAAATCACTTTGGTGCCACCTGCAGCTGAAAGAATTCTCCCAGTGTTATCAACACAGGTTTTTAATTTGGTATATCTTAGTATTACCTCGGAGATTCATCTGTGGAAAATTGCACAGAAGTATCCATTTTCTTTAACATGACAAGCAATTTGTGAAATTGAATTGCTGGATCTTTGTTTTGTCACCAGATGCAAAGCAGTGTGTCCAGTGCCCAGCTCAAGAGTATCCAAACAGTGAAAGAACTCACTGCCTTACTAAACATGTGACATTCCTGGCTTTTGAGGATGCTTTGGGGACAGCCATGGCCTGCATAGCTCTGTGCTGCTTTTTCCTCACAGCTACAGTTTTGGGAGTCTTTGTAAAGCACCAAGACACTCCCATTGTCAAGGCCAACAAGCAGGCTCTCATCTTTATTCTGCTCATCTCTCTCCTGCCATGCTTCCTCTGCTCCTTGCTCTTCATTGGCCATCCTAACGCATCCACCTGTGTTCTCCAACAAGTTGCATTTGGCCCTGTGTTCACTGTGGCTGTTTCCACTGTTTTGGCCAAAACCATTACTGTGATTCTGGCATTCAAGGCCATGAAGCCTGGAAGAACAATGAGGTGTATGCTCCTCTCAGGGGCTTCCAACTCTGTCATTCCTATTTGCTCCCTGATCCAAATGATTATCTGTGGGATCTGGCTGGGAACTTCTCCCCCTTTCATTGACATAGACTCACTCTGAGCCCAGAAACCTCATCATTGTGTGCAACAAGGGCTCAGTCACTGCCTTCTACTGTGTCTGGGCTACCTGGGCTTCTTGGCTCTGGGGAGCTTCACTGTGGCTTTCCTGGCCAGGAACTTGCCTGACACATTCAATGAAGCCAAGTTCCTCACATTCAGCATGCTGGTTTTCTGCAGTGTCTGGATCACATTCCTCCCTGTCTATCACAGCACCAAGGGGAAGTTCATGGTGGCCATCGAGGTCTCCATTTTGGCCTCCAGTGCAGGGCTCCTAGGCTGCATTTTTGTGCCCAAGTGCTATATTATTCTGATAAGACCTGATAAGAATTCCTGGAAAGCTTTAAAAAACAGAAGAGGTTAAAAATAAGATATAAGATTTATATCATAAGACTGTATCAAAATTTTACAGTTTTGAACTAGAAAGGTACAAATTTTATATTCCTATAAAGTAATTGAAAATGACTGTCTTATTAAATTTATATTTAAAACAGTGTATGCATCCAAGTTTTGACAGTCATACTTTCAACTATGATTGGTATCTTAGATTAATGGATATTTCTTACATTATGGGTATTGATTAATGGCAACATCTTATTAATTATTTAGTATTTATTGTGTTCTCTTAGAAAGATTTTACTTCTATATAGTCAAGAATAATGTCTTTACTTCCATATCTGATTTATTGATTTGTATCTTCTCTCTCTGTTCTAGAAAAGACTTGCTTTATTTAACTTTATTATTTTGATGACCATAATTTATTTTAATTTGACCAGAGAGTCAGAGAGAGTGAGAAAGTAAGTCCCCAGTTCTGGGACTCAAACTGCTGTCCATCATGTGGGAGTCCAGTGCTCTCAACTACTACACTTCCTGCTGGCCACTGAAATTTAAAAATGACTCCAAGAACATAGATTGAGAAAAGGACAGTAATTCAGTAAATGGTTCTGGATATAGTGGCTATCCATGTCAAAAGAATAGATTAAGAACTTAAATGAAGACACAAAACAGGACTACAGAAGAAAAGCAGGGGAAATGCCTCAGGTATCGATCTGGGCACAGATTTTTTAAAGACCTGAAAATCAGAGACAACAATAACAAAACATTTCAATTGATATTATAGCAAACTAAAATGATTCTGCATAGCAAATAATCAACAGGGTGAACAGACATCCTTCAAGAGAGGGTTAATGTATTTTCAATCTATTCATCTAGTGAAGAGTTAATACTTAGAGTATATAAGAAAGTCAATAAACCCAAAAGCAAAAAATAAAAAAACCCTGATTACAGATTTAAATCAAGACATGTATGAACATTTCTAAAGAAGACATACAATAGTCAGTACATGAAAATAAAATACTCGCTATCACTAATTACCAGCAAAATATAAATCCAAAGCTTTCACTTTATCCTAGTTAGAATGACAATTTTCTATGAGGCAAAAAATAACAAATGCCAAGGGATAAAACATGACACACTGCAAGGTTATCTTACATGGGAAGGTTTAGAGTTTACATCTCAAGACCTCCCTGAGTGTGCTGGGCATACTGTACCCACAATGTGGGGCTGGATGAGGCTGGGGGTAGATAATGTGTTGAGATGCTTTGGGGAGTGCCAGTTTCTCTATGAGTTTCTTTAGTCCTCTTTTTGTCTCTTTTACCCATGAAAAGAATAAATTTTGAAGTGTCTTGTAGTTTTTTGGGGAAGAGGTTGCCATAATGCACATGTGCTCACCAAAGAGACAGAAACAGAGACAGAAAAAGTGAGAAATCACCCCTCAGGGGCCTAGCCTTACCACAATTCCTTCCCCATTCTCCTCTAAGAATTTTGGGTGCACACACACTCATATTCACACACAGACACACACACACACACACACACACACACACACACACACATGCTCAATGTAATTTATAAGTTGCTGAGTCCAAAATTCGAGCCATAATTGATTATGCAGGAGTCCAGTGACTTAACCACAACACCATCTGGTGTCTATTTTAAAACAATTTTTTTGAGAGGTTTCTACTATAGGGTGCATGCACTCGCCAGACAGACAGAGACAGACAGAGAGACAGAAAGTGAGAAATCACCCTCCAGGGGGGATGGCTACACCACAATCCCTTTTCCTCCATTCTCCTCTCAGGATCTTGGGCAGGCATGCACACACGCCTGGTGTGAGTTTTAAGCCACAGGGTCCGGGATGCAAACCATAGTCAACTACATGGGAGTCCAGCGACATAGCCATTACACTAACTGCTGGTCTCTTAAAACAATTTTTAAAAATAGTGCTGAGTTAGCAGGTGCTGTGTGGTAAACTGCATGACGAGATGGATTAGTAAAATGCAATGCACATATGTGCATGTGTACTGAAATAGTACAAAGAGAAACATGAAGAAGAGATTATAGCTTGCCCATATCCCTTAATGGGTGCTTTCTCATTCTCTCTCTGGCTCTCTCCAATGACAAGTGCACATGCCCTGTAGCAAAAATTAAAAACAAAAAACCCTGACTATATTTTGAGTAAATAGTTTGGAACAGTTCCTGTTATCAGACTACCCAGAAAGTTCCCTGTGAGTCCCTTGAGCATGACCACTGTTCCTCCTCCTGATGTGGCTGTGGAGGAGCAGGGCTGTGCCCAACCAGAAGATCAGCAAAGGCCTGAGAGGTCAGGGAGGCATGGATAGAATTCCTGGGTCATGATCTTGCAAGTGTTCCCATCATTAGGTGGGTCTCACAAGTCCCTACGTCTCCTTATGGAGGCTGGAGTACCCTTAGGCAGAAAAAGAAGCCCTGGAAGGCATCTCTGAACTGATCTTTGACTCTTGTGTTTGGACATGGCTCTTGAAATATTTTGTTTCTCTTTCATTTCTTTTTCTTTTTCTTTCTTTCTCCTTTCTTCACTCATATTTTTTCAATTGTCATTTGGCTTTTACTTATTTTTAAGTCTTATATTTTACAAATCTATGCTGATAGCATATTTCATTTAGTTTAATCCTTTTTATAAGTTGACAAAAGCACCACTACCAATAACACATATACTGAAATTCTAGTTTTTATGTGATTTTTAAACAGTTGTCTGAAGATAATTATAAAATAAACTTTCTTTGACTTAGATAATGAAGAATTCAAGAGCCAGCATGTGGCATGGTGGTTAAGGCACTGGACTTCCTCATGATTAACTATAATTCAGGTGACCTGGTGGCTTGCTTTCTCTCTCCCTCGCTCTGGTCAAATTTTAAAATAAAAAGAAAATTATGATAATTAAAATTAAATAAATAATTCTTTTTAAAAAGTATTCAAAGGTAACATTTAAGTTGATAATAAATCTCAACATGCTGATTTTCAAAAGCATCTGATATTAAAAATAATTTATAAAAGTATATAAAATGTTCTTTATTTGATAGTAAGCTATTCTTTTTTTTAATATGAAAAAATCAGTTGTATTTCTATGCAGACAATGAAAAATCTGAGAAGGAAATTAAAAGTGAAAGTTCGACTTCCAAGAACAAACAGAATAAAATGTTTAGGTCCAGTTAACCAAGGTAGCAAAACATCTAAACAATGAGCTACAAAACACAACTGAAAAATAATTAAGACAAAAATAAATAGATTTTTTGAGTTTGTGGACTGAAAGATTTAACATTGTTAAGACGTCAGTATTACCCAAATTTATCTACAGATCTAATGACAGATAAAGAAAGAGCCACTCAAAAATTTCTATGGCATCTCAAGTGTCTCTGAATATGCACTATAAACATGAAAATGAAAAACAGTTGGAAGACTTAAACTTTCTGATTTCCAAACTTACTACACAGCTACAGCATTGGAACAATATGGTACTGTCAGAAAGAAACACAAATAGAAAATAGAATAATTCAGAAACAAATCTTCATATAAATGATAAAGTGATTTTAAAAAATGCCAAGATATTTAAGAGTGGAGAAAACAATCTTTTCACTGACTGGTGCTAGAAAAACTGGGTATCAGTATGCAAAAAGGAATGAAGTTTTTTGTTTTTGTTTTTTGGTTTTTTTTTTTCATCATATGCTTAACTTTTTATTTTAAAAATCTTTTTTTTTTTAGTTTTTTCATTGATTTATTTTTACATTTTTCCACAAACATTTACTTTACATAGCAAAAAATTTTAGCTCATACTCCATAATTCTTGACAGTTTACAAACAACTTTCAAAATCTCAAAATACTGAATTTTAAAGATAATGTTCAAAATATGTCTTATAATTTTGTATAATTTTAAAACTCTATAGCAACAGAAGCAGAATGGTTTCAAAAAATATATATATATATACATGTATATATTTATATATGTGTATATATATGTATATATATACACACATTTAGAGTGCAGACACTCAGTATATATTAAGTGGGGACATACAATGCCTCTCCTTCATAGCATGGCTTGCTTCACTCAACAGTAAGTCTTCCATATTCATCCACTTCCTGTCAAAAGTCAGGGATTTGTTGTTTTTTATGGATGAATAGTATTCCATTGAGTATATGTGCCAGAGTTTTTCTAACCATTCATCAGTTCATGGGCATTTAGGTTGTTTCTATGACTTAGCAACCGTGAAAAGTGCCGCAATAAACATTGATGTGCAAGCACTTTTTCGATTAAGTATTCTTCTGTCCTTCGGGTAGATACCAAGGAGTGGGATTGCTGGATCATATGGTAGTTCTATTTGTAGAATTTGGAGGAATCTCCAAATTGTTCTCCACAGTGGTTGTACCAATTTACAATTCCACCAGCAGTGTAAGAGAGTTCCCTTTTCACCACACCCCCTCCAGCACTTATCATTTTTTGTTTTTTTAATCTTAGACATTCTGACTGGGGTTAGGTGAAATCTCATTGTTGTTTTGATCTGCATTTCTATTACAATGAGGGATGTTGAGCATTTTTTCATATGCCTTTTAGCTATTCGTATGTCATCTTTAGAAAGTGGGTTTTTCAACTCATTCTCCCATCTTTTAATAGGATTGATTGTCTTTTTCCGGAACAGCCGCTTGAGTTCCTTGTGGATTCTGGTTATCAGTCCCTTGTCAGATGCATAGTTTACAAAAATATTTTCCCATTCTGAGGGCTGTCTGTTCACACTAATCACTGTGTCTTTTGCCATGCAGAAACTTCTTAGTCTGATGTAATCCCACTTGTCTATTTTAGGGATCATAGACTGTGCGTTGGGAGTCTTATTTAAGAAGTTTTTCTCTACCCCAATGTCTCCCAGAGTTTCCCCGGTGTTTCCAAGGAGCAGTTTTATAGTTTGAGGTCTTAGATTTAGATCTTTAATCCACCTTGACTTTATTTTTGTCAGAGGTGAGAGGTAGGGGTTCAGATTCATCTTTCTGCAAGTGGAGATCCAGTTTTGCCAGCACCATTTGCTGAAGAGGTTTTCCTTTTCCCACAGGATTGACTGGTGCCCCTTGTCAAAAATCAGTTGGCTGTATGTTTGAGCATTCATTTCTGGGGACTCTATTCTGTTCCATTGGTCCACCTGTCTGTTCCTGTGCCAGTACCATGCTGTTTTGATTACCACAGCTTTGTAGTATATTTTTGGGTCAAGGAGTGAGATGCTGCCCACTCCATTCTTCTTGTGCAAAACTGCTTTGGCAATACGGGGTCTTTTATGATTCCAGACAAACGTTATGATTGTCTTTCCTAGATCTGTGAAGAATGTGTCTGGTACTTTGATTGGCATTGCATTAAATAGGTAGATTAATTTGGGTAAAATTGCCATTTGATTATATTAATTCTTCCAATCCAGGAACATGGGATGTCCTTCCACTTTTTTGTGTCATTTTCAATTTCTTTTTTATCTTCTCATAGTTTTCCTTATGGAGGTCTTTAACTTCTTTAGTTAGATTTATCCCTAAGTATCTTATAGTTTTTGTGGCTATGGTAAATGGAACAACTTTTCTCAGTTCCATCTCAGTCTGCCTGTTGTTCGTATACAGAAATGCTATAGATTTCTGGATATTAATTTTGTGTCCTGCAACGTTACTGTATTCATGTATTACTTCCAGAAATTTTTTTATGGAAACACTTGGGTCTTCTATGTATACAATCATGTCATCTGCAAATAGAGAGAGTTTCACCTCTTCTTTTCCTATTTGAATGCCTTTTATTTTTTCCTCTTTTCTGATTGCAATGGCCAAGACTTCTAGTACTATATTGAAGAGGAGTGGAGAAAGTGGACATCCTTGTCTTGTACCCGTTTTTAGTGGAAAAGCTTTCAGCTTTTCTCCATTGAGGATGATGTTTGCTATGGGTTTTTCATAGATAGCTTTTATTGTGTTGAGAAATGGCCCTTCTATGCCCATTTTGCTGAGAGTCTTGATCATGAAGGGATGTTGTATCTTATCAAATGCTTTTTCTGAATCAATTGATATGACCATATGGTTTTTATCTTTCTTCCTATTAATATGGTGTATTACATTTATGGTTTTGCGTATGTTGAACCAACCTTGCATTCCTGGGATAAAGCCTACCTGATCATGATGTATAATCTTTTTGATAAGTTGTTGTATACGATTTGCTAGTACCTTGTTGAGAATCTTCGCGTCTATATTCATCAGGGATATTGGTCTATAGTTTTCCTTCCTTGTCCTGTCCTTATCAGTTTTAAGGATAAGGGTGATAGAGGCTTCGTAGAATGAATTAGGGAGAGATTCACCCTTTTGGATATTTAGAAATAACTTGAGCAGAATGGGGGTTAACTCTTCTTTGAAAGTTTTGTAGAATTCAGAGGTGAATCCATCAGGGCCAGGGCTTTTCTTTGTTGGGAGGTTATTTATAACCGATTTGATCTCCTGGCTTGTTATGGACCTATTCAGACTTTCTATATCCTCCTGGCTCAATCTAGGTAGATTATACCTGTCCAGAAATTTGTCCATCTCATCCAAATTATCTTGTTTCTTGGCATACAGATGTTCATAGTATCCTCTAATAATGTTTTTTATTTCTACTATGTCTGTTGTTATTTTGCCTGCTTCATTGCAGGTCTGATTCACCTGGTTCTTTTCTCTCTTCTTAATAAGTCTCGCTAGTGGTGTATCAATTTTGTTTATCTTTTCAAAGAACCAGCTTTTACTTTCATTTATTTTCTGTATAGTTCGTTTATTTTCTATTTCATTTATTTCTGCTCGTATCTTTATTATTTCCTTTCTCCTGGAGTTTTTTGGATCATTTTGCTGTTGCTTTTCCAATTCTGTGAGGCATGATGTTAGGTGATCCATTTGCCTTCTTTCCATGCTCCTCTTATGTGCACTAATTGCTATGAACTTCCCTCTAGCAGTGTCCCAAAGATTATGGAAACTCGTGTCCTCATTGTCATTGGCTTCCATGAACCTTTCGATTTCAGTCTTTATATCTTCAGTAGTTTTGGAGTCATTCAGGAGTAGGTTATTAAGTTTCCATGTATTTGAGTATTTTTGAGGATTTCTCTTGAAATTAAACTCAAGTTTAATTCCGTCATGGTTGGTGAAGATGCTGGGTACAGTTTCTATGCTTTTGAATCTGTAGAGGCTTGCTTTGTGCCCAATGATGTGGTCAATCTTCAAGAATGTTCCATGTGGCGGCGAGAAAAAAGTGTATCTTGAGGTTTTAGGATGGAAAGTTCTATAGATGTCTGTTAAGTCCATTTGATTTATGATATCATTTAGATCTTTTATCTCTTTACCTATTTTTTGTCTAGATGATCTATCCAGGGGGGATAGTGCAGTTTTGAAGTCTCCAACAATTAGTGTGTTGCAGTCTATCTCCCTTGTTAGATCTAGCAGTCTTTTCTTCACATATTTTGGTGCTCCTGTGTTGGGCACATAGATATTAATAAGCGTTATATCTTCTTGATCAATACATCCTTTTACTACAATATAGTGCCCTTCTTTGTCTCTTCGAACAGTTTTTGTTTTAAAGCCTATTTTGTCAGGGATCAGTATTGCGACTCCAGCTCTTTTTTGGTTCCCATTTGCATGGAAAATCTTTTTCCAACGCTTCACTTTCAGTCTATGTATATCTTTATCCATGAAGTGGGTTTCCTGTAGGCAACAGATAGAGGGTTTTTGTTTTTTAACCCATTCAGCCAGTCTGTGTCTCTTGATTGGAGAGTTAAATCCATTAACATTCAATGTTATTATTGATGTTAATGGATCTGTCCCGACGTTTAAGTTGGCCATTGTCTTAGTTGCCTTTTACTCTTTTGTTTCTGGCTGTTACTTCATTAGTTTTCCTGGAACAGTACTTTCTTCAGGGTTTCATGGAGAGCTGGCCTGGTGCTGGCAAATTCTTTCAGGTTTTGTTTGTCTGAGAAGATTTTAATCTTTTTTTTTTCCCATATGAAGGATAATCTTGCAGGATACAATAGTCTTGGTTGAAATTGTTTCTCTCTTAACACTTTCGATACATCTTCCCATTCTTTCCTTGCTTGCATTGTTTCCGTTGAGAAGTCTGGTGTTAGCCTGATGGGGTGACCTTTCTACGTCACTTGTCATTTCTCTCTTGCCAGTTTTAGTATCTTATCTCTATCTGTGGTCTTAGCCAGTCTGGCTATGATATGCCTTGGGGAAGATCTTCTTGGGTTGATTCTATTTGGTGTCCTTTGTATTTCTTGGGTCTGGATGTTGGAGTGCCTCTCTATGCTTGGGAAATTTTCTTCCAAGATTTCATGGAATAGGTTTTCCATGCTCTTATTAGTTTCTTCACCTTCTGGGATACCAATTATGCGGACGTTAGGACGTCTAATGGAATCTAGTAATTCTCGTATGTTATCTTCATGTTTTATTGTTATTTTCTCTATCTTTTTGGTGGTTTTCTCTAGGTCAGAAGTTTTATCTTCTACATCAGAGATTCGACCTTCAGCATGGTCTAATCGACTTTTAATACTTTCAAGAGAGTTTTTGATTTCCTGTATTTCAGACTTCACCTCTAATAGTTCCATCTTATTCTTCCTCAGAATTTCTTCCTTCATATCGTTGAAGGACTTTCTCATCTCCTGTAATTCATTGTCTCTTTTCTGTTCCAGCTCATAGTAAAAAATATGGAATGCTTCACAAATTTGCGTGTCATCCTTGCGCAGGGGCCATGCTAATCTTCTCTGTATCATTTCAATTTTAGTATATGTGCTGCCGAAGCGAGCACAGTAAACTATTCTTCATTTGATAGTGTACTCACACCACAATAAAACATCTTCCAATAAGTAAAAGGCAGCATTTCAGATACAAGAATTCTAATTGGATTGGCATAGTTAAGACCAAAAGTAGACAATAGACATTAGTACCTTATGTTCAATGCTCATGGGTTAATGAACAAAAAATAAAGCACAGGTAAGTCTGTTTGGTTTTGAATAGTGAAGGGATTTCCTCAGTATTTATATATTCATATAACCAGTTACATATAAGCCTCAATAAAAAACTGCATCTTTGGGCCCAACTGCTACATTTTTCTATTAAGGCCTGATAAGAACTCCTGAAAGCTTTTAAAACCAGAAGAGATTTCAAATAAAATCTAACATTCTATCTCATCAGCCTATATCATAATTTTAGGATTTTAAGTAAAAAATGTACTATTTATATTCTCATATTATAAAGTAACTGAAAATGACTGTCCCAACCCATGGGACGATTGGGCAGGGTGCCTGAGTGAGAGAGCGGAGGTCTAGAACCGGTGCAGCATCACAACACGGGAGCGACACAGTGTCACAGCTCAAGATGGAATGCAGTCGCTTGTTTATTGAGGGCCGGAGGACATTCTTATATACAGGATAGGAAAAGGGGGCGGGAATTGTCACGGACCTGACAGAGGACCTGACTGAGGACCTGCCTGAATGAGGAAGTCTCTGGGTGAATTGCCTACTCCCAGAACAAGGATACTTGAAGGTCCTTGTATGAAGGTCATGTCAGCCATTTTGGTGCATGTGGCTTCCTACATATCCCCCTTCTCTGTTTTATAGACTGGGAACCAGGGGGAGCTGTGCCTGTCTTAGGTTGGAGTCTTATTAGCTGAATGTCCTCGGTTACCCGTCATAGGAACAACCCATAGCAAGATGGGTGTCCTGTCTTAGGTGGAGGAAGTGGCAAAAGGTTGGCTAGACTCTCTTACCCGTCATTGGCTAACCAACTCAGCGCCTCAGGTCAGAGTATGATGTTGATTGATATCGTGCATCTCCAGTCTAGTGTAATGGACCTGAATAGGCCAAGAAAGGAGGGAGGTAACTTGTTGGCTGATAAACGTTTTCAATCTTTGGAAAATGACTGGTCCCAGGGAGCAGACAATTAGTAGCCCGAGAATTGGTCCAATTATAGGGAGCAAAAAGGGCTAGAGTCCATTCCAGACAGTTAGAAGGGGTGGTCAGCCAGTTGTCATCTGTGGTTCCTTAGGGCTTCTTGGAGGTCATGGATCTTATCGCAGACAATGCCAGACTTGTTGGCATAAAAGCAGCACCGTTCCTGCAGGGCAAGACAAAGACCTCCCTGCTCTGCAAGTAAGAGGTCCAAACCCCTGCGATTTTGTAGAATCCACCTCTGTGAGGGAATCTAGCTGATCCTGGATGAGGGAGATAGTGGATACAAGCTGCTGGACATCAGAGATCAATCCTTCTGTGACTTGTTTAAGTTGAAGGGAATAGCCCAGGCCTGTGAATCCCAAGGTGGCAAAGATGGGGATAAATTGGACAGCTCATTTGGGTCTCTCTGCAATAAAACCAAGGGATGGGATGGGGACAGGTTCATCTCCAGGAATGACCTCAATCTGTGGGAGAAGAATAGCAAGAGTGCAAGATCCGGTCCAGGAAGAAGGAAGAGCAGAATAAGCCATATTATTGACGCAAATGAAAACTGTGTTATTGGGGGGGAGGAAAGTTTTGAAAAGTTTTAAAATTAGAAGCTTTGGAGGTACGGCTGAGTCGTCCCAGGCAAATTTATGAGGGTGAGCCTTGAAATAGAGACAATAATCATAATCAGGGCTAGAGATGGACCAATCAAACAAAGAGAAGGTATAATTATTTATGAAATAACGAACTGTGTGCTTAGGAAAAACACAGGGGGTCCAATTGGAAAACCGGACCATGAGGAAATGCCGTCCCAGGAATGTTCTGCTGAGGCTGGGCAAGGTGAAAGCAACTTAGGTGGGTGAATAGAAGGTGCAGTGGTTAAAATTGAATTATTATATTTTGTAAGAGAAAGAGTTAGGGTCCAAGCATCACGATTGTGGTCATCATAACGAGGGAAGTGGCTGTCCTGTGGTTGAAGGAGAATCTGTAACTTGAATTATAGGAGAAAGAGTAACACAAAATGGAAGAGGCTTAACACCATAGGCTGAAAAGCAAAGGGAGCGTGATTCTGTAGAAGCTGAAAAATTAAAGGGAGTTGAGACACGAGGCTGTTCATATCCAAGAGGATCTCCCCCCATTAGTTTAGAATGATTAGTGGTTACAATTATTTTATCAACATCCCAAGCAAATTCATGAGGGTAAGATGTAGTGGGTTCAGAGGGTAGGGGGTAGGGTTTTAATAATGTAAAAGCAAAAGCACAGTACCGAAGCAGGAAAAGCAGGTTAATCCTTTTTTAGGGTAGGTTCTGTCTCCACCTAAACATAATAGAATTTTAATGGTCTTGATAGCTCAGGGCAAGTGGTCTGGCTAATGATTATATCACTAAGAAACAAAAACAATAGGAATGTTAATTACTGTCTACTCTTAGGCAAAGAGGAGAAGTCAAGTTTCCAGTCATAGGAATCTAGGAGTTTATAATGGAGGTGCTTCTTTAAGATGGAGTCGCTCATGCTTTATTCCCTGCTTCTCTTGGAGGTGCTCCTCCACGATGGGGTCGTGTCTGGTGTACTTGGGCTTTAGGTCTAGAGGCAATTAACATGTAACATTTAAAGGCCTTTATTCTGTGGAATACATATTGGGTAAGAAAACTGAGTAAATTAGAGCAAAAGACAAAATTAGAAGCACGATTAATAGAGCACTTAAAATGAGAGCAAGGACCAAGGAGCCTGCTGGTACCAGAGGCCAATATTAAGAAAATTAGAATTACTTAATTTGACAATGCTTTTTATTTTTATTTAACAATAAACAATAAGCCTGATTGATTTAATAACTCCCTTTTGGATGTTACAGGGGCCCTCTGTAAACATCCAAAAGTTACTTTGAGGTTAAAGATCCTCTGTTAGCATTAAAACTGAAGCCAGAAAAAGCTAGTCATCATTTTTTTTTGTTTTGTTAGATATTTACTATGTAAAATGTAATATACAACACATAAATACTAGCTGTTTCATTAAACCAACCATATTAAGATAAACATGATGTTTGATTAATAAAAACTTAGACAAAATATATGTTGGAAATTGTGAAGACCTTTACTTGTTAATTTTTTTTTATTATTACATTTGAAGCCAGCTTATTTACTAAAGTTATATAAACTTGAGAAATATTTAGATTAATTTTTATGAGCGTTCTTTTTTATAAACCAAATTGAATAGAATACTTTAAGGCCTGTTTTTACACAGACATACAACATATAGTATGTAACATGACATATTACATGCATAGACACACACACACACACACACACACACACACACACCAGAATTACAAGAGACAATTTCCCTGTGGTTATTTTGACATTGATACCTTTTGAATAATCTCCTTTTTTGAAATTTTTAATTATATACTTAAGGATGGTAGAAAATGATAGGAATTTTTTGTACCTTTAGAGTTTTTAGAATACAAATATTTTTGATATTTTGGGAGTTTTTAGTTCTAATTGCGAAATCAGTTGGCAATATTCCTTTTCTAATTGGACTTGTTTTTTTTTTAAATGCTCAATTTTGTTAATGAGTTCTTGTTTTGGATTGCCAACGGGCGGCGCAGAAGAGTTATAAGGCGGTGGCCGCTTTTTAACAGGTGGCCAAGCAAGATTATTGGTTTTAGGTGCTTTTGTCTCCAGAACTTCTTCCTCAGAGCTAATTTGTTCCTCATCAGGATAATTTTTGAATTTGGAAAGGCAGGGGTATAGTTTTTTCTCTGGTTCACGTGAAATTTTTAAGGCATTGTTATTTTCTTTTTGGTTCTTTGGAATCTTAAGCTTCTTACTTTCCTGTATAATATCCTCGTCACTATCTAAGGATATAAGGTCTATATTTTGGACATTTTTAGACTGCAGGATATCTGAGGGAACAACACTCTTTTCTTTGGGTAGCTCGTTCTGCATAATCTGCTCTCCCTCGGCAAGAATAGCAATGATTTTTGGGTCATTAGGGTGGAAACTAAGGATTTCATTTACTAGATTCCAATAGGAAAATGCGGTTACAGGGACCTTTTCTGGGCCAAAGGTGTAGTAGAAATTTTTAAGAGCATCACCTACCCTTTTCCACCATTTTTTGTCAATGGTTCCTTCTTGAATAAACCATAGACAAGTCTCCTTCAGGAAATCAAAAAAGGTGAGAAGTTGTTTAACTTTGACTTTCACTCCTCTAGTCTTAAGGGTTTCCTTTAACCCCTGAACAAACAATTCGTGCTGGCTGAGCTCTTGCCCCATTATAGTCTATGCTATAACCCGGATATCTATCGTGAGTGAATACTCACTGGGACGTCCTCTTCTGCGTCCCCTGAAGTTATGCCACGGACTTCCAACTTGCCCCTCTCTGGGGGCTTCTTTATTCCTCTTCGGAATCTTCGGGAACCTGTTGCTGCTTCTCAAACTCAGGTCCCTGTCCGGGTGCCAGAATGTCCTGACACGCAGGACGATCGGGCAGGGTGCCTGAGTGAGAGAGTGAAGGTCTGGAACCGGCACAGCGTCACAGCACGGGAGGGACACAGTGTCACAGCTCAATATGGTATGCAGTCACTCGTTTATTGAGGGCCGGAGGACATTCTTATATACAGGATAAGAAAAGGGGGCGGAAATTGTCGCGGACCTGACTGAGGACCAGACTGAGGACCTGCCTGAATGAGGAAGTCTCTAGGTGAATTGCCTACTCCCAGAACAAGGATACTTGAAGGTCCTTGTATGAAGGTTATGTCAGCCATTTTGGTGCATGTGGCTTCCTACAAATGACTTTCTTAAATTCATTTTTAAAACAATCATTGTATACATCTAATCTTCAGCAATTAAACCTTCAATTATGAATAGTATCTTAGATTAATGGCTATTTTTTACATCGTGGATATTGATTAATGGCTAAATTTTATTATTTAGTATTTATTGTGTTCTCTTATAAAGGTTTTACTTCTGTATAGTCAAGAACATTGTCTTTATTTCTACATCTGGTTTACTGATTTGTATCTTCGCTCTCTTTTCTAGGAAGATCTATCTAAAGTTTAGTCAGCTTCTTGATGTTGTTAAAAAACTAGCTCATAGTTACATTGATTCTCTATGTGGTTTGTATATCCTTTATTTATATTAATTCTAATTTTAATGTCTTTGTTTCTGCTAGCTTTTAGTTTACTTTGTCCTTCTTTTTGGAGTTTCCTGATATGTTAAATAGTGTTGATGTCTTTCATCTTTTTCTTTTCTACTATGGAAAATTTTATTTATTTATTTTTTATAAATTAAGTTTACAATGTTGCTAAACATTTTACCCAAATGTCAAAAAAAGTACCTAGAAATGTTCCAGAATTCAATAACTTCAGAGTCCCGAAGTTCTCAACCTGGAAGCTTGGAAATCAGGTTTGTCATGTGTGCGTGGGTACCCAAAATCACCACAGGAGAATGGAAGAGAAAGGATTACAGCATGGCTATCACCTGAGGGGAGATTTCTCATTTTTGTTTTCACTGTCTGTCTCCTATCAGCACAGTCTTGTTGGCAAAAGCCTTTTAAATAAAAGAAGGAATTATTACTTAAATAAAAATATGCATTATGTATAAAGCTGTTTTGCTTAACAAATATAACCATATAATTTGCCTTTACTAAAACTTTGGAGGGCCAACAGGTGGCATGAGGTTTTTAGGGGCTGAACTCTCACATGGCTGTGTAATCCCTTTAAAAAAAAAACTTTGGGGACCAGCAGTTAGCGTAATGGCTGTGTCGCTGGACTCCCACGTAGTCGACCGTGGTTCGAGTCCTGGACCCGGCGGCTTAAACTCACGCCGGGTGCGTGTGCGTGCGTGCCCAAGATCCTGAGAGGAGAATGGAGGAGAAGGGATTGCGGCGTGGCCACCCCCCTGGGGGGTGATTTCCTGCTTTCTGTCTCTCTGTCTCTCTCTGTCTGTCTGGTGAGCGCACGCGCCCTATAGCAAAAACCTCTCCAAAAAAAAATAAAAATAAAAAAAAAATAAAAAAAAAAAACTTTGAAATATTCCCTATTAAAGATACTGGAATTTTCTAACTACAGAAGAGAAGATTATTTAAATTTGTGTGATTAACAATAGACGCCTGGCTCAGCCTCACAGGCACAGAAACTATGTGTGCTGCTGCACAGTTCTGGTAGCCACGTGGGAAATATGGGTGCCACTCTCTTTTTCTCATAAAAAATAAATATAATTTTTTAAGAGAACAATTGGCACCAAATAGGTACAGAGTTACCATACGTTTTACCCTGTTTACCACTGGGGGATCTGCTAATCTCTATCAATGTTACAAGTTCATATTATGTGGTCTGCAGCCTTACTTTATACTATGAGCACTGCCCTACAGGCAAGGTATTTCCAGAATCTTCTCAGGATACACTTTTAAAAATAACTGATGTGTATAAATTATACATATTTATGGGGTTCAGTGTGATTGTTCAATATATAAATACAATGTGGGATGATCAGATTAGGTTATTGCATACAGACCACCTCAAATATTTATGATTTCTGTTGGACACATTATAAATTGTTTTACATTCTTAAGATACATTGCAAATCATTGTTAACTATCTTCACCCTCTTATATCATGGAATACAAGAACATATTTCTCCCTTTTAACTGTAATTTTGTATCTTTATCTATCCTTGCCCTATGTTCCCTTTTTCCCCATTATTCTCATCCCCTAGACACTAGCTGGCCCACTATTTCTTAGGTTTTGGGGTTTTTATTTTTTTGGCATTTATGGTATTGAGATATGGCATGTGCATTTTCCAGAGAGAGACAGAGAGACACAGAGAGAGGGAAAGTGAGAAATCACCTACTGGAGAGTATGACTGTGCCATATGTTCCCAGAATGATTTTCAAGCTGCCAGGTCTGGTACTGGAACTGCAGTTGGCCTTGTGAGATTTCAGCACTTTACCCACTATGCAATCTGCTGGCCCTGTAACTCACTATTTTTACCAGATACATTCTAGCCTCCAGGTATAAGTAACACTGGTAATATTTCTTTGTGTGCCTGACTTTGCAGTTGTAGAAAAAGTAACTTGAAATTTGAATAAAACCACAAAAGGCACTGAATGGCCAAGGCAATCCTAAAAGACAAAGAAACACAACAAACAAAGAAACAAAGAATAGCTGGAAGAATTACACTACCAGCCTTTAAATACACTACAAAGTTCTGTAAACAAATATAGCATGAGAATGGCAAAAACAAAGCAATAAACATGGAAACATTGCCCAATTTAACAGAAAAGAAAAACTGGAAATAACTCCACTTTTTACACTCCACTATTTTCTTTTCTAAAAGGAATTATTTTATTTTACTTTATTTATTATTTTGATTATTATTTATTTTTAATTTGACCAGAGAAAAATGTAATGAGAGGGAGAGGGAGGAAGCAAGCCACCAGATCTTGGACTTAAACTGCTGTCGACCACATGGGAGCCCAGTGCTCTCAGCCACCACACCATCTGCGGCCACTGATTTTCAACAATGATGCCAGGATCATAAACTGGGGAGAGAACAGTAGTTCAACATGGTGCTGAAAATAGTCAATATCTATGTTAGAAAGAACAGATTACCAACTTATATATAACACACAAAGCAGGACTACAGAAGAAAAAAATAGGGAAAATGCTTCAGGTATTGGTCTGAGCAAAGATTTGTTGATGAAGACCTAAAACCAGTGGTAACAAAAGCAAAGTGGTACAACGGATATTATAGCAAACTAAAACGATTCTGCACAGAAATTAATCAACAGGAAAAGACACCCCATCAGAGAGGGTAAAAATATTTTTGATATGTTCATTTAATGAAGTATTAATATTCAGAGTATATAAGAAATGCAATAAACCCTAGGAAAAAGCACTGATTACAAAATTAAGTCAAGACATGTGTAAACATTTCTAAAGAAGACATACAATGGCCAAGTATGTGAAAAAAAATACACAAAATCACTAATTACCAACAAAATAAAAATCAAAGCTATAGTGAGGTTTCACTTAATCCCCATTAGAATGGCCATTTTCTATGATGCAAAAAATAACAAGTGTGAAGTTATAAAACATGAAACACTGCAAAGTTGAGGCACATGGTAAAGTTTACAGCTTAAATCTCAAAACTTCCCTGAGTACACTTGTCATACTTGTACCAAAAATCTGGGTGTCTCAATAATGTGTTGAGACACTGGCAGAGTGCCTGTTTCTCTGTCTATGCTCTCTCTCTCTTTTCCTCTTTTACTAATGAAAATAATAAACTTTGAAACTATTTTTTTTTAATGGACGGATTGCCATAGGGCACTTGTGCTTGCCAAAGAGATAGAAACAGAGAGGGAAAGTGGAAAAATCATCCTCCAGTGGGGTTAGCCATGCCACAGTCCCTTCTCCTCCATTCTTGTATCAGGATTTTGGACACGTGCATGTGCGCACACACACACACACACACACACACACACACACACACATGTGCTCTGTATAATTTATAAGCCGTCGGGTCCAGGACTCAAACCATAGTCGGTTATGGGGGAGTCCAGCACCTTAATCACCTACTGGTCATTTAAAAACAATTTTTTAAAAATAAGCAATGCTGGGCTAACAAGTGGCATGGTGACAGTGCTGATCCCACATAGTCAACTCCATGGTTCAGGTCCCTGATTGGATGGCTTAAAAAGCACACCAGACATGTGTGAATGCCTACTCAAAATGTCACAAAGAGAATGAAGGAGAAAAAACTATGACTTGCTTGTATACTGTAGGGGATGCTTTCATATTTTCTTTCTCTCTCTTTTTTGTTTTTTCTCTCTTTGTCTCTCTTGAGTGACAAGTGAATTTCCCCTATAGCAAAATCTAAAAACAAAACAAAGCCTGACTACCTGTTTTCTGAGTCAATACTTTGGAGCAATACCTATTATCAGAGACTGCCAAGAAATTTCCCTAAAGGTCCCTTGAGCATGGCCACTGTTCATCCTCCTGTCATGGCTGTGGAGAAGTAGGGCTGTGCCCCACCTGAAGATCCCTGGGAGGCCAGGGAGGCATGGTAGAATGCCCGGGCTAGCCATGATCCTTCAAGTGTTCCCATCATTGAGTGGGTCTCATGAATCCCTGATTTTCCCTCTGGAGGCTGGAGCATCCTTAGGTAGAAAAAGAACCCCTTTGGAGGCATCTCTGGACTAGCCTGATCTGGGTTTTGACATGGTTGCTGAAATACTTTCTTTGTCTCTCTTTTTTCCTTTCTCTCTCTTTCTTCCTTCCTTTTTACTTTCTTTCTTTTTTATTTTTTCTTCCTTCTCTCCTTCCTCCCTTCCTGCCTTCCTTCCTTCCTTTTTACTCTTTCTTTCTACTTTCTTCCTCTCTCTTTCTTGTTTATTTTTTCTTTCTACTTTGTTTTCTTAAGTCATTTGCTTTTAAATTACTCTCTTATGATGACATAATTTTCAAATCTATTCTGATGCAATATCTTCTCTATTCCTTCCAATAAGTTGACAAAAGCACCATTACCAATAACACACGTACTGAAATTCCACCATTTTTATACAGTTTTGAACAGTTGTCTAAAGATAATTATTCACTATAACTTAGTCAGACTTAAAAAATACAGTATTCAGGAGTTGCAAGGTAGTGTAGTGGTTAAGGTGCTGGACTCCCACATGAGTGACAGCAGTTCAGGCCCTGGACCTGATGGTTTGCTTTCTCACACTACCACTCTCTGGTCAAATTTAAAAGTAATATTAGGATTTTGACCACCGAAGACCTTCTGCTCAGACTTCACCCTCCTGCTCCCCAGTTCTAGCCAGGAGCCAGACTGTAGGTCACCTCATTCTGCATTCCTCTGAATGCTCAGATTTAACTCAAAAAAAAAAAAATAGGAAAAAAAGTGTATAATTCATCAGATGACCAGAAACCACTGCAGAGTCACAAGAAATATGAGAAACCAAGAAAATATTTCTCCTCTCAAGGAAAAGAATAACTCATATTTCTCCACAAAGAATACAAAAAGACTCATGGAACTGTCTGATAAATAATTTAAAATATTCATAGTGACAAAGCTAATGGATATGCAAGAGAATAGAGACAATTAACTCCAGAAAGTGCAGGAGAAAAGAGACAACAAGTTTCAGGAAGTGAGATAGTTCTTGAACAATCTGAAAGAGGAGATACACATCATAAAAAAGAATAAAACAAAATTATTAAAGATGAAGACTGTAATACAGGAAATCAAAACTTCCATTGAAAATATCAAAAGCATATTAAATCCTGTAGAAGTTTGAATCTCAGATGTAGAAGATAGAACCTCTGTCCTAGAAAAAATCACAAACATACTGAGAAAATAACCCCCCAAAATGAGAATAACATGCAATACTAGATACCATTAAACAACCAAACATCCTGATTATCAGTATCCCAGAAAGTGAAGAAACTAATAAGGACATTGGTAACCTATTCCATGAAATCCTAAAGGGAAACTTTCCAAACCTATCAAGACACTCAAATATCCAGACCCAAGAAATATAAAGAACCCACATAGAATCAACCCAAGAGGATCTTCCCTGAGGCACATGATAGCCAGATTGATCAAAATCACAAAGACAAGCTACTGAAATTGGCAAGAGAAAAATGTCAAATTACTTTCAAAGACTATCCCATAAGGTTAGCATCAGACCTGTCATCAAAAACAATGCAAGCAAGGAAAGAATGGGAAAATATATTCAAAGTGTTAAGTGAAAAAATTTCAGCCAAGCATACTATGCCCAGCAAGATTATCTTTCATATGGGAAGAAAAGGACAAAAACATTCTCAGAAAAAGAGAACCTGAAAGAAAACACCAACACCAGACCGGCTCTCCAAGAAGTGCTGATGGAAGTTCTATACCAGAAAAACTAAAGTCAGACACACAGAAATAAGAGTATAAGAAACAACCAAGAGAATGGCCTGCTCAATGGTAGGGACAAGTCTGGAGCTGAATGTTAACTTCCAGAGTTTAAATGGAAAGATCAGATCACAGTAACACTGCAAATTCAATAGGAGAGAATTTTTTTTTTTTTATCTTTTAAACATTTTTTAAAGAATTATTTTATTTAAACTCATTATTTATTAATTTGTTTGTTTCAATTTGACCAGAGAGGGAGAGGGAGGGAGGGAGGGAGGGGGGAGGAGAGGAGAGGAGAGGGGGAGAGAGAGAGAGAGAGAGAAAGAGAGAAAGAGAGAAAGAGAGAAAGCAAACATCCAAGTCCAGGCCTCAAACCACAGCCATGTGGGAATCCAGTGCCTTTAACCACCATGCCACCCGGCCTGAGGAGAGAAATTAATTACATGAGTCTGAACTAGTAAAATATAATATTATTACTTCAGTATAAAACATTACGGATTTTATTTGATACTTTGATTTTCATATTTAAAGATTTTTGTCTTCTCTTGAACTGTTGATAGGTTCATTTACCTACTATTTGAACTGAATCATAAGCTTTTTTCCTGGCTTTAAGTTTTTGAACAAATTTCTCTGAACATTTTTTTTATTTTGATATATTAAAACAGAAACATTTTTAAAATTAAAAAATGTGATAAAAGTAATATTTAATAATTAATAAGATTAAGCATACAATTCTTTAAAAAAGTATTCAAAGGCAAATTTCAACTGCTACTGAATCTCAACACATTGACTTTCAAAATCATCTGCTCTTAAGAATCACATAAACTATGTGAAATGTTACATATTCTTTATTTGATAATACACACAAGTCACACTAAAATATCTTTCCATAAAGCAGAAATTCAGATACAGAGAATTATAATTAAATTGGCATAGTAAAGATGAAAAATATAAAGTAGACATCATTACCTTATCTTCAGCCCTTGCCTTTAATGGTTAATGAACACAAAGAAACACACAGCTGAGTCTGCTTGATTTTGAAAAGTGAAGGGATTTCCCCAGCATTTATATATTCATATAACCAGTTACATATAACCCAAGTTGAAAAACAGTATCCACTAGGTTTTTATTTTTGTTTTCCAGAGCTTTTTGCCTTAGGGCACATATGCTCACTGGAGAGAGAGATAAAAACAGGGATAGCAAGAAGGAAAGTGAGAAATCTTCCTTCAGAGGGATGGCCACACCACAATCTCTTCTCTTCCATTTTTTCTGGGATCTCGGGCATGCATTCACACATGTTGGATATGATTTTCAAGCCACAAGGTCTGGGACTTGAATCACAATCAACTATATGGAGCCCAGTGATGTAACCCCTATGCCATCTGCTGACTTTCCAGTAAGTTTTGAGCTGGCATCTACCATCTTTGTAGATAGATGAGCATTACTAATGAATTACCAATTACATTTTGTAAAGGGCAAACAATAATGACATTTACTGAATGGAAATTACTACCAAAATTTTAAAAACCCAGGACCAGCAGTTGGCATAATGGCTATGTTGTTGGACTCCCATATAGTTAACCACAGATCAAGTCCTGGACCTGGTGGGTTAATTTTATACCTGGCATGTATGCGTGCATGCCCAAGATCCCAAGAGGAGAATGGAGGATAAGGGATTGCAGAATGGCCATCCCCTCTGGGGGGTGATTTTCCACTTTCTGTCTCACTGTCTCACTCTGTCTTTCTGGCGAACACATGTACCCCATAGCAAAAAACTCTCCAAAAACAATTAAAAACCCATGAACATTCATTTAACGATAAGCCAATTTTACTGAAAACAGGACTATCTAACAAAAATATGCCATTATCCATTAAACTGAATTATAGTGTAGATGTTCAATTCAATTATGGTATACATAAAAAGATAAGAAATGAGCCTGACAGGTGATGTTGTGTCTGAAGCACTGAACTCCCACTTGGCTGGTCATGATTTGAATCCTGGACCTAGAGACTTTCTTTTTCACTTTCCCTTTCCTTCTCCCTCTGTCTCTCTCTGGTCAAGTTGAAATATAATAGTAACTTATTGAATTAAATAAATTAATTATTAATTTTTGTTTATATTCCATCACTACACATCGTTACAGCTTGTAAAATGAATTTACCCAACATGAATACAATTCACACCAGTCCAGTTTAAGATATTACATACATTATCATCATGAATAGTGATGATAATAGTGTCTCATGAATGTCTTGCTTCTCTTTTTTTCTCCTTGATTCCTTCCCTATCTCCTTCTTCCACCCTCTTCCCACACTGTATCCAGACTCTAACCATTTTCTATGCTTGTATATATTCAAATCTTTCAGTTTCTACCATAGAGTGCAGACAGTGGGTATATATTAAGTGGAAACATACAATGTCTCTTTCATAACCTGGCTTGCTTCACTCAGTAGTAAATTTTCCATATTTATCCACTTTCTATCAAATGCTGGGGCTTTTTTTTTATGATTGAGTAGTATTCCGTAGAGTATATATGCCACACTTTTTCAATTTATTCATCTATTTGTGGACTTTTTTTTTTTTTTTTTTTTTTGGAGAGGTTTTTCGCTATAGGGCGCGTGCGCTCGCCAGACAGACAGAGAGAGACATAGAGACAGAAAGCGAGAAATCACCCCCCAGGGGGGATGGTCACGCCGCAATCCCTTCTCCTCCATTCTCCTCTCGGGATCTTGGGCACGCACGCACACGTGCCCTATTTGTGGACTTTTGATTTAGTTCCATATCTTAGCAATTGTGAATAGTGCCACAATAAACATAGATGTGCAATCACTCTTCTGACTGTTCTTCTATCCTTTGTGTAGACACCCAGTAGAGGAATTGCTGGATCATATGGTAGTTCAATTTGTAGATCTCTGAGGAACCTCCATATTGTTTTTCACAGTGGCTGGACCAATTTATATTCTTACTGACAGAGTAGGACAGTTCCCCTTTCACCAAAACCCTGCCAACAGTGATCAGTTTTTTTTTTTCTATGTATTTTTAATATTCATCATTCTAACATGGGTTGGGTGGTATCTCATTGTGGTTTTAATCTCCATCTCCCTTATGATGAGGGATGTTAAGCATTTTTTCATATGCTTTTTGGCTGTTCATATGTCTTTCTTAGAGAGTTTTGTTGAACTCAGTTTACTATCTTTTAATTGGGTTAATACTTTTTTTCAGGTAAGTTACTTGAGTTCCCTGTGTATTCAATTTCTTATCTGAGGCATAGTTTACAAAAATATTCTCCCATTTCAAGGGTTGTAGGTTTACACTAATTACTGTGTCCTTTGCTTTGTAGAAACGTCTTAATCTGACATTATCCCATTTGCCTATTTTGGGGATAATTGCCTGTGCTTTGGGGCTCTTATTTAAGAAGACTTTTCCTTTCCCCATGTCTCCCAGAGTCTCCCCAGTGTTTTCCACCAACCTACTAATCTCTATTAAAGTCACAAAGTTTATATTATGTAGTCTGCAGCCTTACTTTTTATTATGAGTAATGCCCTACAGGCAATGTATTTCCAGAATTCTCTGAGTACATTCTTTTTAAATGACTGATGCACATGCATTATTCATATTTATGGCTTTCAGTGTGATTTTTTAATATAAAAAAACAATGTATAATGATCAAGTCAAATTAATTGCATAGAAACCACATCAAATATTTGTGATTTGTGTTGAAAATATAAATTGTTTCACTTTTTTGAGATATACAACAAATTGTTGTTAACTACATTCACCCTTATATGCTATGGAATACAAAAATACATTTCTCCCATTTAACTGTAATTTTGTACCTTTATCAATCTTTGTCCTGTGTTCCCTCCCCCACCCCATTATTCCCATCCTTAAACTACTAGCTGACTCACTAATTCTTTTTTTATTTTTGCTTTTTAGTATAGGGTATATGTGTTTTTCACAGAGAGACAGAAATATACAGAGAGAAGGAAAGTGAGGAGTAATCATTCAGGAGGATGGATATGCCACATGGTGCTGGTGTCCTTTTTAAGCTGCCAGGTCTGGGACTGGAACTACAGTCAGCCTTGTGGGATTCCAGCACCTTAACTACCATGAAACCTGCTGGCTCTATAACCCACTATTAGTACTAGATACATTCTAGTCTCTACACAGAAGTAACAGTTGTAATATTTGTCTTTTTGTGCCTGGTTTTGCAGTTGTAAAGGAAATAATCCTAAAATTTGAATAAATTCACAAAAGACACTGAATGGCCAGGACAATCCTAAATAGACAAAAACAGAACAAAAAAAGAAAATTTGTAGGCTCCTTTAAGTACATAAACAAGAATAGTATGAGGATCGCAAAAACTAAACAACAGAAATAGACAATTCAATTTAATGTATATGAATGAAAATAGTATGAGAATGGCAAAAACTAAACAACAGAGACAGTTCAATTTAATGGAAATGAAATAAAAGTGATCACTTTTTACATTTAACTGATTTCCTTTTAAAAAAAGCATTATTTTATTTAACTAATTTATTATTTATTTTATTATTTTTATTTCAATTTATTTATTTGCATTCATTCACTGTACATCATTACAACATACAAAATGAGATTTTCCATCCAGAGTACACTATATATTGTCTCAATCAAGCACATCAACAAACATGTTATTGTCAGCAAATGATCTTCCATTTCTTGTTTTTTGTATGTTTTGCTTTTTTTTCCCTATCCTTGATTCCCTATCTCTTACCCTCTGCCATCTCCCACTCTCCTCCCACACTGTCTCTGGTATCTATGTTTGCTTTCTATACTGTTTTCCCCCCACATTTTATTGAATCGCCAAAGACCCTAATCAATCCAAATACCCTCATAGCAAACACAGGTGATACACACATTTCCATGAACACAAGTTTAACTTTACGCATCCTATAAAGTAGCACCTAGCTGTGGCTACATATCCTACTGCAGTCATTGAATAGATATGTATTTTTTTCCTGAATGTTTTTTTTTTGTAACTCAATTTACATTCCTTCCCTAAGCATAACCACAGCATACAAAATGCGATATCCCATCCAGTACACACTGCATAGTGACTCAATCATGCACATTACAAAAAATTTTCCATTACTAGTTCCTAGAATTATTTCCGCCCCTCCTTCTGACCCTCTGTCCCTTCCCACCCTCCTCTCACACCACCTCCGGTGTCTACAATTGTCCTTCATTCCCTTCCCAACCACATTGTATTGATCACACAATTTCCTACATAATCTAACTACTTTCAATGGTGAGTTCACTCATTACTACTAAGAAAACCAGTATTAACTTAACTCAAAGAAGTGCCAAGGAACTTTGCTTAAAGCCAGGAAACAGGTTAGGATTCTGTTGAAATGGTAGGTGCATGAACCTATCAGTCTCATGTACTTTTATCTTCTGTTCTGGTTCAATTTTTCTGATTAAATTCTGGGATATAATATTCAACCCAGACTTGTCCCTATGATTAAGCTGGCCACTTTCTTAGTTTTTGAACTCTTATTTCCATGTGTCTGTGTTTAATTTTCCTGATACAGCACACCCTTGAGAACTTCTTGGAGATCTGGTCTGGTGCTGGTAAATTCTTTCAGGTTTTGTTTATCTGAGAATGTTCTTGTCTTTTCTTCCCACCTGAAAGATAATCTTGCCGGGTACAGTATTCTCAGCTGAAATTGCTTTTTTCTCTTAACACTTTGAATATATTTTTCCATTCTCTCCTCTCTCACATTGTTTCCAATGAGAGATCTGCTGTTAGCCTGATGGGATGTCCTTTGTAGGTAACTTGATGTTTTTCTCTTGTCAATCTTAGTATCTTGTCTTTGTCTGTGGTTTTGGTCAACCCGGCTATAATGTGTCTTGGAGAAGATCTTCTTGGGTTGATTCTATTTGGGGTCCTTTGTATTTCCTGGGACTGGATCTTCGAATGCCTCTCTAGGTTTGGAAAGTTTTCTTGCAGGATTTCATGGAATAGATTATCTATGCCCTTATGGGTCTCTTCACCTTCTGGAATGCCAATTATCCGGATATTTGGACGTTTGATAGTATCCATTACTTCTCGCATATCATTCTCAAATTTTTGGGCCATTTTCTCAGTCTTCCTGGTGGATTTTTCTAGGCCAGCCATTTTCTCTTCTACATCTGAGATTCTATTTTCTGAATGATCTAGTCTGCTTTTAATACTTTCAAGGAAGATTTTGACTTCTTGTATTATAGACTTCATCTCTAGCAGTTCCGTTTGAGTCTTTTGTAAAGTGTGTAATTCCTCTTTTAGATCTTGCAAGAATTTCCTCATCTCCTGGAACTCGGCAACTTCTTTCTCCTTTCTCTTTAGCAGTTCATTATCTCTCTTCTCTTCCATCTCTGTTAGCTTCAACATTATGAATGCTCTAAATTCCTTATCAGACATTTCCATGACTTTCACTGAACTGCTTGTGGATGAAGGAGAGTTACTCTTTTCCTTTGGAGGAGAGGTATTTTCTCATTTTCCCATATTTCTCGTGATCCGGCAGTGATTTCTTGTCATCTGATGGATGGTGTGCTTCTTTCAAATTCTTGAAGTTCAGCCTGAATGTTCAGGAGCAAGCAGACAGACGTGATCTAGAATCTGTTTGACGTTCTGTTGTGATCGCTGGTGCAGCAGATTCAGTAGATATTGGGAAATATTTTAACCCTATTAGTATTTGGATGTTTAGCTACAGTGCTCTTAGATCTGTCTAAAAACACATTGAATGGATATTGGAGGGTGGAGAGACAAGAAAAAGGAAAATGAAAAAGAGAGAGAGAAACAAGAAAAAGAGGGAAAAAAAGACAAAAAAATTAAAAAGTAAAAAAATTGTAATTACTGTTATTTTTTTAAAAGAAAAATCACAAAATAGAAAACCGCACGGCACGCTAGCAGGGCACACAAAATATCTAGTTCACAGGGGCCATGCGGAATCTTCTTCTGAAGGAAGGGCTCAACTCTCCTGCCTGGGCAGAAGGACCAGAAGGGATTATTAACAAAACAAAAGGTGGAGCTGAGAGCCAGAGAAAATCTTTACCTTTAAAAAAATCATAAAAATGAAAAATTACAAAAAAAAAATGAGGAGACAGGAGCAGAAAGAGACAGAGACCTCAGAGACACAGAGACAGAGATAGAAAGCCAGAGGGGTTCCCTATCACACAAGCTTTGCTTGCTGGAGGCTGAATTATGAGTAAAATATCTTCATTTCTCCTGTCCCCTGAAATATCTAGTTCACAGGGGCCATGCGGAATCTTCTTCTCTTATTTGTTTTTTTATTTGACCAGAGGGAGACAGAGAGAAAGAGAGGAAAAGTGAGAAAACAAGATGCCAGGTCTGGGACTCAAATCACTGTCTACCAAATGGAAGTCAGTTCTCGAGCACCATGTCACCTGCCAGCCCCGGATTTTCAACTATGATGAAAAGAACACACACTGGGGAAGAACATTACTTCAATAAATGGTGCTGGAGATAGTGGAAATTCATGTGAGGAAGAACAGATTACAACTTACATGTAAGGCTCAAAACTATAGAAGAGAAAATGCCTCAAGTAGTGAGTGATCTGAGCATAGATTTCTTGAAGATCTAAAAATCAGAAGAAACAAAAGCAGAAAGAGACAACTGATATAGAAAACTAAAATGATTCTGGACAGCAAATAATCAACCAGGTGAATAGACATCCAGAGAGGATAAAGGTATTTTCAATCTATTCATCTAAGGAAGAATTAATATTCAGAGTACATGAGAAACACAGTAGACCCATCAGCAGTAAGAAAAAGATAGCCCTGATTACAAAATTAAATCAACATTTCTGAAGAAGACATACAATAGTCAAGTATGTGAAAAAATGCTCAATATCACTAATTACAAACAACACATAAATTAAAGGTAAAGAGTAATAATAAATGTGGGGTTGCATGATGATAACCTGATAAAACTCAACACACTGCAAGTTTAACTCACAATAAAAGGATTAGAATTCACCTCTGGAGACCTCCCTGAGTATTCTGTGCATACTTTTATACATAAATTTGGACTGGTTGAGGCTGGAGGTAGATAATGTGTTGAGACACTGTTGGAAGTGCCTGTTTCTTTGTCTATAGATCTCTTTCTCTGGCACTGTTTGTCTCTTTTACTCATGAAAAGAGTAAAGAGTGAAACAGTTTTTATTTTTTTGAGAGGGGAGGGGTTGCCATAGGTTCAACAGAGACAGAAACTGAGAGAAGGAAATTGAGGAATTCCTCCAAAGGGGTGGAATACCCATGCCACAATCCTTTCTCTTCTATTTTCTCCTCAGGGTTTTGAGCACACACACACATATACACACGTGCTTAGCATGATTTTCAAGCCACCAGTCCATGACTCAAACCATGGCCAGCCATATGGGAGGCCAGCACCTTATGATGCTACTTGTTGCTTCTTTGAAACAATTTTTTAAAACAATAAATAAGTTGGGCCAGCAGATTGGGTAATGAAGTTGCTGGATCCTACAAGGTCAACTGTGTAGTTCAAGTCCATGACTGGATGGCTAAAAAACATGCCAGACATGTTCATATCTACCCAAATCCTGAAGACAATGGGGGAGAACAAATTGTGCACTCGCTCTCTCTCTCTCTCCCCTCTCTCTATTTGTCTCTCTCCAGTGGCAAGTACATATGCCCTATAGCAAAAACTAAAACCAAAATAAAACCTGACTAATTCCATTCTGAGTCAATAGTTTGGAGTAATACCTGTAATCAAAGACTTCCCAGAAAGTTCCCTGAGGGTCCCTTGAGCATGAAACAATTCCTCCTCCTGCCAAGGCTGTGGAGGAGTATGGATGTGCTCTACGCAAAGATCAGCAAAGGCCTGGGAGGCCATGGAGGCTTGAGTAGAATGCCTGGGCTAGACATTATTCTTTAAGTGTTACCATCATTGAGTGGGTCTCACAGGTCTCTAAGTCTACTTCGGAGACTGGAGCACTCCTTGGCAGAAAAAGAAGTTCTATAAAGGCATCTCTGGGCTGGCCTGGTCTCTTGGGTTTAAACATGGCTCCATGGCTCTCTTTTACTTTCTTTTTCTTTCTGCCTTTCTTCCTTCTTTCCTTTCTTCCTTTCTTTCCTTTTTCTTCTTTCTTTCTTTTTCTTTTTTTTTTCTTTCCTCTTTCCTTTCTCTCCTTCTTTCTTTTTCTCTTTCTTTCTCTCTCTTCTCTCTTTTTACTTTTATTTACATCCTGTGTACCATTTGGTTATTAATTATCTTAGGTCTTAGGATGACATAATTTACAAATATGTTTTATGGTTTCTCTCCTCTAATTTAATCCTTCTAACAGCTTGGCAAAAGCACATTACCAATCACACATATACAGTAGTTTTACAGTTTTTATGTGGTTTTAAAATGTTGTCTAAAGATAATTATGAAACAGAACTTATTCTTACTTAGGTAATAAAGAATTCAGGGACTGGCAGATGGGATGGTAATTAAGGTGCTGGACTCCCACATGGTTGACCATGGTTCAAGTCACAAACCTGGTGGCTTGCTTTCTTGCTCTTCCTCTCTCTGTGTCTCCCTCTGGTCAAAGGAAAATAATAATAATAAATAAATAAAATTAAATTATTATTTGGAAAATGTGAAATTTAATTGCTACTAAATCTTATCACACTGACTTTCAAAAGCATCTGACCTTAAAAATCATTTATAAAATATGTAAAATATTATTTTTTGATAGTATACACAAACCACACTAAAATGTCTTTCAATGAGTAAAAGACAGTGATTCAGACACAGGGAATTCTACTTAGGTTGACATAATTAAACCCAAAAATATAAAATAGACATCACTACCTTATATTCAGCCCTTGACTTTAATGGGTCAATGAACACAAAATAAACACAGATGAGTCTGCTTGGTTTTGAGAAGTGAAAGGATTTCCCCAGTAGTTATATACTCAAATAACCACATAAATGTAAACCTAAGTTAAAAAAAAAAAAAAAAAAAAAAACTACAGTAGGTTTTGACATGGTATTCACAATTTAAAAACTGGATTTCCACCTGCAGAAAGATGAATCTGAACCCCTAACTCTCACCTTTGACAAAAATCAAGTCAAGGTGGATCAAGGATATTAATCTAAGACCTCAAACTAGAAAACTGCTCCTGGAAAACACTGGAGAAACTCTGGGACACATTGGGATAGAAAAAGACTTCTTTAATAAGACCCCCAAAGCACAGTTGATAATCTCCAAAATAGACAAGTGAGATTACGTCTGACTAAGATTTTTCTGCATGACAAAAGACACATTAATTAGTGTGAATCAACAGCCCTCAGAATGGAAAAATATTTTTGTAAATTATGCATTAGATAAGAGACTGATAACCAGAATACACAAGAAACTCAAGCAGCCATTTGGAAAAAAGATGATCAACCCTATTAAAAGATGGGAGGAGTTGAAAAAAAAAAACACTATCTAAAGATGACATACAAATAGCCAAAAGGCATATGAAAAAAAGCTCAACATCCCTCATCTTAAGGGAAATGCAGATCAAAACAACAATGAGATACCACCTAACACCTGTCAGAATGTCTAAGATTAAAAGAACAAAAAATGATTAATGTTGGAAGGGGGTGTGGTGAAAAGGGAACTCTTTTACACTGCTAGTGGGAATGTAAATTGGTCCAGCCACTGTGGAGAACAATTTGGAGATTCCTCAAAAATCTACAAATAGAACTACCATATGATCCAGCAATCTTACTCCTTGGTATCTACCTAAAGGATAGAAGAATTCATTGGAAAACTGCTTGCACATTGATGTTTATTGTGGTACTATTCACGATTGCTAAGACATGGAACCAACCCAAATGCCCCTGTATGGATGAATGAATTGAAAAACTGTGGCACATATACTCTATTGAATACTATTCAACCATAAAAAACAATAAAACCCTGGATTTTGACAGAAAGTGGAAGAATATGGAAGATTTACTGCTGAGTGAAGCAAGTCAGGTAATGAAGGAGAGACATTGTATATCTCCATTTAGTATATACTGAGTGTCTGCACTCTATGACTGAAACTGATTGACTAAAGGTTGTACAAACACAAAAGATGGGTATGAATGCCAGATGTGGTGTGTGTTGAGGAGTGGGGCCTAGGAAAGGACATTTGGAGGAGAGATATGAGGCAGAGCATTGATGAGATGGGGAGGTGTGGTGTTATCTGTTGAAGATATTTTGATCAACTGGACTGGGGAGAAATGTTCACATATTGAAATGTGCACTTTGTAAGGTAAATAATGTGATTAGATGTATAAAAACAATAAAATAAATAAAGGAATATACAAAAAAGACATGACATTCACAATTTTTGTAGAAAGAAGAGCATTAACAATGAATTAACAATTATATCTTCAGAAAGGGCAAACAGTGATAGCATTTACTGGACTGAAATTACTATCAAAATTTTAAAAACCCATCATATTTATCTAACCACAAGCCAGACTTACTTAAAACAAGACTGTCTAAGAAAAATATTCTGTCAGCCACTCATGACATGTGTTCTGGTGTAGGAGATCAATTAAATTATGGCACACATAAAAACATTGAAACAATGGGACTGGCAGGTGGCATGGTGGTTGAAGTGCTGGACTTCCACATGACTGACCATGGTTTGAGTCCCAGACTTGGTGTCTTGGTTTCTCACTTTCCTTTCTCTCTCTCTGGTCAAATCAAAAAATAATAACAAATTAAATTAAATAAAAAATTATAAAAAAGGTGAAACATTTTTGTTTTGACATAAATAAGGCAATGACAAACTATTACTCATTAGTTACTTTTTTGAGATAAGCAATGAATTCTGTTCTTTCTGAATTCTTTTTATTTATTTTTTAAAGAAATTTTTGCCTTAGGATGTGTGTGCTTTCCAGAGAGAAAGAGAGAGACTGAGACAGTGCAAGGAAAAGTGATAACTTACCCCCAGGTGGGATGCCTACACCGCAATCCCTTCTCCTTCATTCTCTTTCTGGGATCTTGAGCATGCACATGCACATGCACACGCACACACACACACACAGAGGGAGTTTCAAGCCACCAGGCCTGGGTCTTAAACCACTGTGGGCCATGTGGGAGTCCAGTGTATAATTGCTATGCCATCTGCTTGCCCCTCTGACTTCTTTTTTAATTTTATTTCATTTATTGTACATTTTTTCACTGAACACCATCACAGCATACAAAACATAATTGCCCATCCAGAATTCACTGTACAGTGGCTAATGCCAGGAAAGATTATTTTTGATCCTGGGATTCTCCAAATACCTCATCAGTGTATACTCTTCCCATGTGATTGATGCCTTTGTTCTTATTGGCATCTATGTAAGATAATCCAGGGGCCTGATCTGTTTTCCACTTAAAAAGATCTTGGCAATTTAGGCCAGTCTTGTGCTTGCCTCCCTTTCCCATGGTGTGTCACTTAGCTCATTTCTAAACAAAAAAGTATTCTGGCCTAGGGCCAATAGGTGGCATGGTGGTTAAGGCACTGAATTCCCACATGGCTGACTGCAGTTCAAGTCTGGGACACAGAAGCTTGAAAATTATGCTGCATACATGTGTGTCATGTGTCCAACATTTCAAGAGAAGGGATTGTGGTGTGGCCCTACATCCTGGGGGGTGAGGTGGGTTGATTTATCTACTTTCCCTCTCTCTGTCTCTGGTAAGAGCACATACCCTCTAGCAAAAAGGTAAAAAAGATTGCTTTTCTCAACCTCGTCCATTTTTTTATATTTTTAAATTTTATTTTATTTTTATATAATCAATTACCATACATAATACATACTATAGCTTGTATGTAAATTTACCCAACTTGAATACACTTCACACCAATTCAGTTGAAGACACTATACATATTATTATCAACAGATAATCATAAATTTCTGTGTCCCCAAAATGTCTTGCCTCTCTATTTTTCTCCTGGATTCCTTTCCTCACACTTTCCCCCTCCTACCACCCTCTTCCCACTTGATCTCCATAATCCATTATCATTTTCCCTAATTCTACATCATCCATTTTTAATTCTTTGCTTTGTTTTTTGTCCTATAAATATTCACTCAGAAGCTGGTCGTCCTGCTCTCTCTCCTGAAATATTTTCTTTTATTTTCATTCATAAAATTTCATTCTACTTCCATGAACTTAATACACGTGTCCTTAACATTTATGCTTGGATTGTTGATGAAAATTTTATAAGACATTAAACAAACCTGGCTATATTCTCAAATTAAATCCCTGTTGACTATTTTTACAGCACACACATGTTAGACAAGTATCAACAAAAAAAATCACAAAAGTTAAAAACCTATAAAAGTTAAATATGTATTTTTTTCTTGTTTTTACTGCTGTACTTGATATACATGAAATGATAGAAATTAAAAATTTATTTTTACTGCATCTTTATTTTTACATTTCTTCTTAGGTTGCCAAAAAACATTTAAATACAAATAAAATTATTTTAGCAAAAATAATGAAAGCAAAAAGTAGGTATTTTTACAAATAATAGAATGTGAACCATTTCTGCCCTTATCCAGAGTCAATTAGGTCACAACTTTACCAGAAACAACACTTCTCAGCAGTAGTTAAAGGTGCACACTTTGGGGGCCAGCAGTTAGCGTAATGGCTATGTCGCTGGACTCCCATGTAGCCGACGGTGGTTCACGTCCCGGACCCAGTGGCTTAAAACTCACGCCGGGCGTGTGTGCATGCGTGCCCAAGATCCCGAGAGAAGAACAGAGTAGAAGGGATTGCGGCGTGGCCATTGCCCCGGGGGGTGATTTCTTGCTTTCTGTCTTTCTGTCTCTCTCTCTGTGTGTCTGGCGAGCTCATGCGCCCCATGACAAGAAAAAAAAAACTCTCAAAAAAAAAAAAAAAGGTGCGCACTCTGATGTTGAGTATTCCATAGACACACGTGGCTCAGCATGCAGTATCCATGGAATGTTTGTTCCTATCACAGCCTTTTAAGTACCCCAAACCCTAACGTACCCACAACAATTACACCTGTGACCAGAACAAATGATCTCTTTTATTCCCCACCAGGACAAACCAATAGGTAGGCAGTTTTCTTAGACATCAAAGCAGTTTTAAAGCTGGCCCTTGTGAAGTCAAAATGTACCAAGTGTACTCTGTCAAACATTTATAACTTGTATAAAAATTCTATGTCCCCATATTGACCACCTCAAGATGAAAATAGTTAACTCCCTAAATGGTAACTGACTTTAATTCCCTAATATTAATCATTTAAAAACACAATAAAAATAGAAATTCAAATAGAAGTAAAATAAAACTGTCATAAACAATAAGCTATTTGTAGGTGGGACAGCATGGATGACAAATGGCCTACTGTGTAAATTTTATAATGAGGCAGACAAAACTTGGAAGGGTGATTAATTTATCTCTCCTTCTGCTTTAGCTTTGTCTCCTTGGGTATCCAATCTCCACAATGTCAAATTCTATGTCAGTAACTGCATTATTAGTGTACTGTTTTTGTATAACTCTTCACTTAATGTAGTATGTTCAGCAATGGCTTCATCAAAAGCTGTCTTTGCAAGAGAACAGGCTTTCTCTAGAGAGTTGAGAATTTCATAATTTAACACATAGAAGTTAAGGACCAGACTCCATCTGATAGGATGCAAGAGTCACATTTCCATTTTGCTGGTTTCTAAAGTGTCCTGTTATGCTTGTGACTGAGCCTCAATCTCTTTCTTATCATTATCATTAGCAACCTCAGCCAAGTAACAGTAGTAGTCACCTTTCTTTTTCAAGTAGAAGACTTTACTCTCTGTTTGGGAATCATGGGGGAATCAAGGACTTTTCCAAAAGAGATAGTTCATCATTTCAGGTATCTATTAGCAGGTATCTCTTAGGTATCAATTTTCTCTGTGTATCTCAAGCCATCTGACTCTAGGCACTTTCTGCTCACAAGGGAATTATAGAAGTGTACTTTGTAGAAAAACCTTGGGTGTTTAAAGACCACCACTCTATATAAACTAGGGAAGAGGGTCATACCTCAATCTCTCCTTCATTCTCCTCTCAGGGTTTTGGACATGCATGCACATATGCCTGCCATAATTCTTACGTTTCCAGGATTAGAACTCATACCATGGTCAACCATGTATCAATCCAGTCCTTAACCACCATGACGCTGGCTGGCCCCCTCAGTAATATTTTTTAAATCACAGTAAAAAAATTTAAAAAAGCTTCCTTTAAAGCCTCAAAATATATATGGGAAATGTGGCCATGAGATTTTGCAGTAGTTCAGGAATATTAGCTTCAAATCTTAATATAGCAAGAACAAGAAAGAATTTATACCCAAAAAGCAAGATGAGAGTAATTGGATAAAAAATAACTAAGTGGAAACAGTACATGTAATAGAATGCTGACCAAATGCATTTACATATATTATATAAAAGTGTGCAAGTAGGACTGGAAGAACTTTGAGAACCCTGACTACAGGTTTTTAAAATTATTTTTTAACTTTATTAATTATTATTATTTCCAGTTTGATCAGACAGGGGGAGTGAGAAAGCAAGCCACCTGGTCCAGGACTTGAACTGTAGTCAACCATGTGGGATTCCAGTGCCTTTAACTACCATGCCACCTGCCAGCCCCAGGAGTCCGATTACAACTAAATGAAGCAGGGGATAACAGGTGGCATAGTGATCAAGGCACTGTACTCCCATGTGGTCACCATTCAAGTCACAGGCCCAGTGGCTTGAAACTTACTTTGTGCCCCAGTGACTGGTTTCAATCTGATTTTAGCCCAGCCAATAGGGAATCTTAAATTTTTTCTGAGGCTAGAAATGAGGGCATAGTCAACATTTACCATACCACAGAAAGCAAAATCACAGTAACTCCAATATGCAGAGTTCATTTCCTATCTACCTAGAATGGGGTTAACTTCTAACTCACCATGCAGATTAAGGCAGTTGGATCCCACAAGACTATGTGGTTTGAGACCTGAATTGAGTGGCTTGAAAAACATGTCAGGGGGATATGCCTGCATGTCTAATAATCCCAAGAGCAGAATGGAGGAGAAGGGATTGTGGCATGACCATTCCCCCAAGCGCTGATGTCTCACTTTCTTTTATTCTCTCTCTCCCCCTCTGTTTCACCATGGTGAGTGTGCATATCCTATAACAAAAACAAAAAAGAAAAAAGTAACAATAAAACATAAGATCAAATGTAAAAAAATTAGAGTTCTGATTGCATAAAAACTCTAGTTTAACATGCTTTATTAACCAATCAGGGGCCAGCAGATAGTGTAGCAGTCATGTCGATGAAACTCCATATGACCAACTGCAGTTTAAATCCTGGACATGGTGACTTTAAAATCATGCCAGGCATGTGTGGGTGCACACCATGAGATCCTGGGAGGAGAATGGCTAAGAAGGGATTGTGGTTTAGTAATCCACCCTAGGGGCTAATTTCTCACTTTCTCTCCAATGATCACACATGCCCTAAAGCAAAAAATTCTCAAAAACAAAAAAACTGTGGCACATATACTCAATGGAATACTATTCATCCATAAAAAAAAAAAAAACAAAACCCTGGCTTTTGAAAGAAAGTGGATGAATATGGAAGACTTACTGCTGAGTGAAGCAAGCCATGCTATGAAGGAGAGGCATTGTATGTCCCCACTTAATATATACCTAGTGTCTGCACTCTATGACTAAAACAAATTGTCTAAAGGATATAGAAACACAGTATATAGATGTAAATACCAGATATAGTGCATGTGAAAGAGATGGGTCTGAGGAAGGACATTTGGGGGAGGGACAGGGAGGCAAAGCATTAATGGCACAAAGAGGTGTGGTATTATCTGTTGGAGATATTTTGTAGTTTTATCAACAGTACTAGGGAAAAATGTTCACCTGCTGAAATATCCATTTTGCAAGATAAATAATAATTTTATTAAATGTATGGAAGAAAATGAAATGAAAATAAATAAATAAATAAATAAATAAAAATGTGAAAAAGAATTAGAACTTTAAATATTTAAATTAAGATTGAGTATTAAGAAATTAAGACCAGAATAATTCCATATAAAATAGGGAAATAATTAAAGATATATATAACACTAATAGGAACAAAAAGGGAACTATTTTGAAAATCTCAAAATATAGTTTGAAGTAAATTATTTTAAAAGCTGATACTCTCCAAATGGAAAGTAAACAATTATAAAGACCAGTTCACTGTAGAGAAAAATGTATTTGCAAATTGGTAAGAGTACATGGTATAATCAATTATTGACTAGAAGATTTTAGTTTAATATGTTATTGTCAACAAAAATATTTAAAAACACTTTTTGCAGAGTTAATGTAATAGTGTATAAAACTATAAAAAAGTGACAAAAATGTACCTGAAATTTGCCAAATGGTTAAGAAACTGCCAAGCCAGATGTTATTTATTTATTTATTTTTCTTTAAATAGTTTGTCATTTTATTTTATTCATTATTATTATTATTGTTATTATGTATTTAATTTACAACAGGACATCACCTGTACTCACTGGATATGGGGTGTGGGAGTGAGAAAGCAAGCCACCAGGTCTGAGATTTGAACCATGAACAGCTATGTGAGAATCCAATGCCTTAGCTACTGTTTCCATTCCAGAGACTATTTTAAGGTTCTAGAACATAGAGAAAATAAATGCTTCAGTCATGGTTTCTGGACCTACAGAGGAACAAGATGACATGTGGGATACATCCAGTTATAGAAGGGATATGAAGGTTAGTATAAACATGGGGAGTGTAACTCATAATTGAGTATCATTTATAGTTCCAAAAGAGTATGATACTAATGCTCTTATCACAGAAAATGTGGGACCAGCAGAGTACATAATGGTTATGTGGTTGGACTCCCACGTAGCCAACCACAGTTTGGTTCCAGACCTGGCAGCTTAAAACTCATGCTGGGTGCATGTGTGTGTGTGCTCAAGACCCCAAGAGGAGAATGGAAGAAAAGGAATTGCATTGTGGCCACCCCTCTGGAAGTGATGTCTTGCTTTCTGTCTCTCTGTCTTTATGGTGAGCACACATTCCCTAAGGCAAACAGCTCTTGGGACCAGCAGATATCATAGTGGTTACATTGCTGGACTCCCACGTAGTCAACTGTGGTTTGAGTTCCAGACCCAGTGGCTTAAGCTCATGCCAGGCTCATGTGCGTGTGTTCCCAAGATCCCCAGAGGAGAATTGAGAAGGGATTGTGGTGTGGCTATCCCCCAGGGGGAGATTTTTCACTTCTCTCTCTCTCTCTCTCTCTCTCTCTCTCTCTCTCTCTCTCTCTCTCTCTCTCTCCTTACGTAAGTGCATCCGCCCTATGGCAAAAACCTCTAAAAAAAAAAAAAGTAAAAAAAAAAAAGAGAGAATATGAAATATTTCAGGTAACATATGTGTTAACTACTTTATCCAATTGTTCCATGTTATATTTTAAAATCCAAAAACTACTTTGTATTTTATAATCATTATACATATAATTTGTATGTATATATTTTATAGATATATACATATCTGTAATTTTCCTATATATAATTTTTAAGATGTATAAAGATGTTGAATGTGTGCAGTTTTTATTCATATCCATAAAAATATTTGTTGACTTCTCCATACATTAATGGTCCTCCTTTAAAATCTCCTCTATTCAGATGACACCATGATCATCTAACTAAATGAAACCTTTTCTCATCACAAGGCCCTCAAAAGCTCTCTTCATTGTTTGGACACAATTTGCTTAAATCGAGCGGAAAAAAATTTCAAGGTCTTCTAGCACCCTGGGAACATCATTCATTGGAGCTACATGTACCAGTGCAGCAGAATCTCTGAATGGCAGTCTAGGCCTAAAACTCTGTGCCTTGTGGCTTGGCTGAATTGTTTGCCCTGAATCACATGACTTGACTGTATTTTCTAATGCTGTCCTCTCTGTTTAGGTATCTATTTTTTTTGGAGAGGTGTTTTTTTTTTATTTTTTTTTTTTTTTGCTATAGGGCGTGTGCGCTCACCAGACAGACAGAGAGAGACAGAGAGATAGAAAGCGAGAAATCACCCCCCAGGGGGGATGGCCACGCCGCAATCCCTTCTCCTCCATTCTCCTCTCGGGATCTTGGGCACGCACGCACACACGCCCAGCGTGAGTTTAAGCCACCGAGTCCGGGAGGCGAACCACGGTCAAATACGTGGGAGTCCAGCGACATAGCCATTATGCTAACTGCTGGTCCCTGTTTAGGTATCTATTGAAGAACTACCAATATATGTTGGCCATGTATGTGAGTGAGTGTGTGTGTGTGTGTGTGTGTGTGTGTGTGTGTGTCCCAAATCCTGAAAGAATAGAGAAGAGATTGCAATGCAGACATCTGCCCTGGGGGATTTCTTCTCACTTTCCCTCTCTCCCTGTCCCTCTATTCAGTAAATTCACACACCCTATAACATTCATAAATAAATAAATAAATAAATAAATAAACAAACAAACAAACAAACAAACAAACAAACCGGGGCAGCAGGTGGCCTGGTGGTTAAGGCACAGGATCCCATATGGCTAATTCTGCAGTTCAAGTCTTGTACCCAACATCTTGAAAAATATAGTGGGCACGTGTGTATATAACCAAAGTCCTGAGAGGAGAGTAGAGAAGGGATGGCTGCATAGCCATCCCCCCTGGGGGGTGATTGTTCACTTTCCCTTCTCACTGTCTCTCTTCAGAGAGTGCAGTGGCCTTATATCAAAATACTAAAATAAGTAAATAAACATGACATCTACCTACTATTTTGCCATTAATAAATTTTTTTTTTAGAGGTTTTCGCTATAGGGCATGTGCGCTCGCCAGACAGACAGAGAGACAGAAAGCGAGAAATCACCCCCCCAGGGGGGATGGTCATGCCGCAATCCCTTCTCCTCCATTCTCCTTGAATGTGACAGTCATGAGTTCCGAAGGTCAGGGGTTAGCTATTGCAGAGTACAAAGAGGAGAGTTCACACTTGATTAATTGCTTCCTTTAACAATTTATTTATTTTAAATTTATTTTAGAGAATTATTTATTTATTTAATTCCATTTGTTATTATTATTTTTAAATTTGACCAGATAGAGAGAGAGAAATGGAAAGAGAAAGCAAGCAGCCAGGTTCGGGACTCAATATGGAAATCCAGTGCCTATAAACACCACACCACTGGCCAGCCCTATAAAAATTTATTAATGGGGGGGAACCAGCAGTTAGTATAATGGCTATGTTGCTGGACTCCCACGTAGTCGACCATGGTTCACGTCCCGGACCCGGTGGCTTAAAACTCACGCCAGGCGCGTGTGCGTGCGTGCCCAAGATCCCGAGAGGAGAATGTGCTCTGTGCCTACGGATTTGAATGTTTAGTTTCACATTTGAAACTCTCAAGCCCACCTTTACTATCATTTGCCCATTCCATCTTTTCTGCAGTTATATCCTGAGAACTGAATAAATAACCTCTTTTTAAGCAGTCTTACTAGCCCAATTGAATCCATCTGTGGCTCTCTCAACTCCTTAATTTATTATTTTGGCATTGTCTCCCAGGACAGACTGCGATATATGGGTAAATGCCTCATCCATTTTATTCACTTCTATTTCTTATAAACTGTCTCTTGCTCACTGAGGGCACATAAAGAATATGATAAATCTACTGCAAATATTGAATACTTTAGCACTGTCCTGAGGTGTCCACCATTCCAGGGTGTGTGTGGGTGTAAGTGCTGTCCTCCACATTACAGGGAAACTCACTGGCTGTGCCTTATGGGAAAACAGCTCAAAGCAGTTCCTTGGAGGATCTTATACAGGAGCATCCATTGGATAGCAAAGAAAAGTAATACTGTACTATCTACTTTAATTTCCATGATTTCACTTTATTTTTTTGCTTGCTAAGAAAGCTATAAACTCTGTGTACCATGATTTTATTTCACTGCCAGACCTGGCCATTTGGAAAACACACTGGGTGTGTTTGTGCATACATGTGTGCCCAAATCCCAAAAGAAGAAATGGAGAAGGGATTGCACTATTATCATCCTGGAGGAGGGCTCTCTCTCTCTCTCTCTCTCTCTCTCTCTCTCTCTCTCTCTCTCTCTCTCTCTCTTCTTTCTCATGCACCCTCTAGCAAAATTTTTAAAATCCATTTTAAGTAATTATTTCAGGGTTTTTTTTTTTTTTTTTTTTTTTTTTTGCATTCATTCTCTGAACATCATTACAGCATACAAAATGAGATTTTCCATCCAAATTACACTATATATTGTCTCAATCAAGCACATCAACAAGCATGTTATTGTCAGCAAATGATCTTCCATTTCTTGTCTTCTGTGTTTTGCTTTTTTCCCCCCATCCTAGATTCTCTATCTCTTACCCTCTGCCATCTCCCACTCTCCTCCCACAGTCTCTGGTATCTATGTTTGCTTTCTATACTGTTTTCTCCTCACATTTTATTGTAACGCCAAAGACCCTAATCAATCCAAATACCCTCATAGCAAACACAGGTGATACCCACATTTCCATGAACACAAGTCTTACTTTACGCATCCTATAAAGTAGCACCTAGCTGTGGCTACATATCCTACTGCAGTCATTGAATATATATATTTTTTTTCTGAAACTTTTTTTTTTGTAACTCAATTTACATTCCTTCCCTAAGCTTCATCACAGCATACAAAATGCAATCTCCCATCCAGTACACACTGCATAGTGATACAATCATGAACATTAAAAAAAATTTTCCATTACTAGTTCCTAGAATTACTTCCACCCCTCTTTCTGACCCTCTGTCCCTTCCCACCCTCCTCTCACACCACCTCCGGTGTCTACAATTGTCCTTCATTCCCTTCCCACCCAAGTTGCATTGATCACACAATTTCCTACATAATCTAACTACTTTCAATGGTGAGTTCACTCATTACTACTAAGAAAACCAGTTATAACTTAACTCAAAGAAATGCCAAGGAACTTTGCTTAAAGCCAGGAAACAAGTTAGGATTCTGTTCAAATGGAAGGTGCATGAACCTATCAGTCTCATGTACTTTTATCTTCTGTTCTGGTTCAATTTTCCTGATTAAATTCTGGGATATAATATTCAAATTCAGACTTGTCCCTCTGATTAAGTTGGCCACTTTCATAGTTTTTGGACTCTTATTTCCGTGTGTCTGTGTTTAATTTTCTTGATACAGCACACCCTTGAGAACTTCTTGGAGATCTGGTCTGGTGCTGGTAAATTCTTTCAGGTTTTGTTTATCTGAGAATTTTCTTGTCTTTTCTTCCCACCTGAAAGATAATCTTGCCAGGTACAGTATTCTTGGCTGAAATTGCTTCTCTCGTAACACTTTGAATATATTTTCCCATTCTCTCCTCGCTCGCATTGTTTCCGATGAGAGATCTGCTGTTAGCCTGATGGGATGTCCTTTGTAGGTAACTTGATGTTTCTCTCTTGCCAATCTTAGTATCTTGTCTTTGTCTGCGTTTTTGGTCAACCTGGCTATAATGTGTCTTGGAGAAGATCTTCTTGGGTTGATTCTATTTGGGGTCCTTTGTATTTCCTGGGACTGGATCTTCGAATGCCTCTCTAGATTTGGAAAGTTTTCTTGCAGGATTTCATGGAATAGATTATCAATGCCCTTATGGGTCTCTTCACCTTCTGGAATGCCAATTATCCGGATATTTGGACGTTTGATGGTATCCAGTACTTCTCGCATATCATTCTCAAATTTTTGAGCCATTTTCTCAGTCTTCGTGGTGGACTTTTCTAAGCCAGCCATTTTCTCTTCTACATCTGAGATTCTATTTTCTGAATGATCTAGTCTGCTTTTAATACTTTCAAGGGAGATTTTGACTTCTTGTATTATAGACTTCATCTCTAGCAGTTCCGTTTGAGTCTTTTGTAAAGTGTGTAATTCCTCTTTTAGATCTTGCAAGAATTTCCTCATCTCCTGGAACTCGGCAACTTCTTTCTCCTTTCTCTTTAGCAGTTCATTATCTCTCTTTTCTTCCATCTCTGTTAGCTTCGACATTACGAATGCTCTAAATTCCTTATCAGACATTTCCATGACTTTCACCGAACTGCTTGTGGATGAAGGAGAGTTACTCTTTTCCATTGGAGGAGAGGTATTTTCTCGTTTTCCCATATTTCTCGTGATCCGGCGGTGATTTCTTGTCATCTGATGAATGGCGTGTTTCTTTCAAATTCTTGAAGTTAAGCCTCAATGTTCAGGAGCAAGCAGACAGAGGTGTTCTAGAATCGGATTGCCGTTCTGTAGTGATAGCTGGTGCAGCAGATTCAGTAGATATTGGGTGGAGAGACAAGAAAAAGGAAAATGAAAAAGAGAGAGAGAAACAACAACAAAAAGAGAGAAAAAAGACAAAAAAAAATAAAAAATTATAATTGCTTTTCTTTTTTTTTTTAAAGAAAAAAATCACAAAATAGAAAACCACGCGGCTCCCTACCACACTAGCTTTGCTTGCTGGAGGCTGAATTATGAGTAGAAAATCTTCATTTCTCCTGTGCCTGAAATATCTAGTTCCCAGTATCCATGTGGATTCTTCTCAGAGAATGGCTCAACTCTCCTGCCTGGGAGAAAGGAGCAGAAGGGCTTATTAACAAAACAAAAGATGGAGCTGAGAGCCAGAGAGAAATTCTACCTTTAAAAAAATCGTAAAAATGAAAAATTACCAAAAAAAATGAGGAGACAGGAGCAGAGAGAGACAGAGACCTCAGAGACACAGGGACAGGGATAGAAGGCCAGAGGGGCTCCCTACCACACTAGCTTTGCTTGCTGGAGGCTGAATTATGAGTAGAAAATCTTCATTTCTCCTGTGCCTGAAATATCTAGTTCCCAGTATCCATGTGGATTCTTCTCAAAGAATGGCTCAACTCTCCTGCCTGGGAGAAAGGAGCAGAAGGGCTTATTAACAAAACAAAAGATGGAGCTGAGAGCCAGAGAGAAATTCTACCTTTAAAAAAATCGTAAAAATGAAAAATTACCAAAAAAAATGAGGAGACAGGAGCAGAGAGAGACAGAGACCTCAGAGACACAGGGACAGGGATAGAAGGCCAGAGGGGCTCCCTACCACACTAGCTTTGCTTGCTGGAGGCTGAATTATGAGTAGAAAATCTTCATTTCTCCTCTCAGTGATTTTTAATCACTTTTCTCTTTATGAAGAGCAGTTAGAAAGGCAGGAAGTTATAAAATGTTTCTAGGATCATCATCAAGATAGCCAAGTGCATTTGGAATGCTCTTCTGTCCTCTTTCCATGCTACCTTGATCCTGCACTAGTTAATTACAATTTACTAAATCTTCTACAATACTAAAAACATGAATATGGAAGATGGAAATAAAATGTGTCAGTACAACTGCACATTAAAAAAAAGATGGAGGATATTGCTGGTGATCTACCTGTCAGTGTGATAAACCATGCTCATAAATTTCTGTATATGGATTAGCTTTCTCCAGAAAACTGGATTTTTTTGATTCCATATCCAAAACTTTCTTTACATTTCTTTTTTTTTTTTTTTTTTTTTTTTTTTCTTTTTTTGGAGAGGTTTTTGTTATAGGGCGCGTGCGCTCGCCAGACAGACAGAGAGAGACAGAGAGATAGAAAGCAGGAAATCACCCCCAGGGGGGATGGCCACGCCGCAATCCCTTCTCCTCCATTCTCCTCTCGGGATCTTGGGCACGCACGCACACGCGCCCGGCGTGAGTTTAAGCCGCCGGGTCCGGGACTCGAACCGCAGTCGACTACATGGGAGTCCAGCGACATAGCCATTACGCTAACTGCTGGTCCCTACATTTCAAAGTAAATTAAAAATTAGGTCCTTTTAGGGCTGTGGGATGTCTCCTGTAGGTCCCTGCAGGAACTCAGTCCTTGGAGATGTGTCTGCACTAGGTGTGGACCACACTGTCCACACCCAGAGGCATTGGTCCCTGAGGCAGGACCTTGAGTTTGAGTCTGGATTCAAAGCTGAGCCTGAAGGCAGCAAACTGGAAATTCCTGTGGGGGGACACATCTTCTTAGGAACCAGATTTGTTGTGTATGGTGTTTGTCCAAGAGTGACTATGTCTTTAAAAAAGATTTTAGGGTCACCCGTGTCTGTGTTTTCTCAGTGCTGAGAGATGAAGTCCAATCCAGGACCTTTATCCTTGACAAGAGAAGATGTGCTTGAACATCAGTGAGGTAAGCAGTAACATCTCTATTGAGCACCACAAAGTCAGTATCTGGTGTGAACAACACTCTTCTGGGGCTAGTTTGGGACCCCTTTCCCTCCTAGGGGCTGGCAGTGGATCCATGCTTAGGAACAGAATGACACTCTCCCAGTCTTCCATCTTGATCTGCTTAGGCTCCAGCTGCTTTGACCAGTTGGGGTCCTGGTGCTGTGTGGACAAGGATACCACCTCTGATACTTGAGTTACCCAAGTGTGAAAAAGACCCATCACTGCATTACTCACCTGGCTATGAGTCACAATAGGGATGGGGCCATACAAGTACTGTTTTGCGATACAAAACAGTATCAGTAGCTGGTGTTCACCTGTTGTACTGTGGTGACCATTTGCACAAGGTGGTCTTGTGAAGTCCCAGAGACCTGACTAGTGGCACAACAATTCAGTTGACAGGATTAATTCCCGTGGTAGCTTCTATGTGATGGTGAATAAGATGGGATGTGTAGGGACCAGCAGGTGGAATGGTGATTGAGGTGTGGGATTTCCATATGGCTGACTACAGTTGGAGAACTGGGCCTGGAGGTTTGCTTTTTCACTTTCCCTCGGTCTCTCTCTCACTCTCTGGTGAATTAAAATAATGACGACGATGTTAAATAAAATTAAATGAATAATTATTTTTTAAGAAAAGCTGGAATGTGTAGACAAGGAAACCATGGTTGTGCTCGGCAACCTGTCTTCCTGGGTGAAGGCATGCCTGGGCTTTGAAGTGCCAGGCTCGGGTCCAGGGGGCAGTGACCTTCCCTGGACAGGTTCTCTAGAATCCACGCTCCACCAGAGTGAGCAGATAGCACTCAACATTGTTGGGAGAGCCCTGGCATTCTCAGAAAAGAGTAGTCCCATCATGTCACTAACACAAGGCAGCAGCCACAGTCTATCTTTTCCTAAAAGCCTGCTGTGTTAATTTGCTTCCACACATAGGATCAATCCTCCTGGTGAGCCTTTGCCTAGTTCTCCCTGGGAACGTGGTGCTGGGATGAAATAATGATTCAAAAAGAAGGTGAAAGACTGATCTCAGCCGGCCTTGTCTGCAGCCCTGTGGTATGGATTGTTTTTAGGAGCCAATGTGATTGTTTCTATGACTGTGCACAGGAACAAGGCAGCTTCTTATTTTCCTTTAGGCTGTCTCTGCCTGAAGTTTCCTTTTCAGTTAGTGGCTGCAAATTGTCAGACATTAAATTGAAAACAGATGGAATCACAGCTCATTTTTACACCATGAAGACCCTGTTCCTGGGAGATGGATGGACAGCAGTTTGCAGCACTGATGGCTCCTTTCTGAGATGGCTGTGGTGATGTAAAGTGGTGGGTGGGCTGTAGTGTCTGTTGTGTCTGTGGTATCTAAAATGTCCATGGTCAGAATGGAGATGTGTAGCTGCACTAACTTCTCAGAGGCTCTGACACCTCCTACTTCTCCTTCTGGATGCATAGGGAGTGAATGTGACCTTGATGTTTGTTGGGAGACCTGATTGTGAACATGCAGTGAAGCTGTAGCAGTGGTGCCTGAACCTCAAAAATGCTGGTCATCCTGTAGGTAGAACCCACTGCTGCATCATCAAGTGGGGTGGCATGGGTGGCTGGGGAAAGGGATTGTCATGGCCATTGCCTGAAGTGCAAAGATCTCCAGGTGGGACTGAAGATGAGGTCCAAATATCCCACGCCCCTTCCAGAGCCATTCAAGGAGCAATGGTCACCAAATGCCCCTTCAAAAGGTACTCAACTCACAGCCTTCCAGAAATGCTATGTCCCAGCTGCTCCTGTGACTCCACCTGCTAGTGAGGTGTCCCTCACACAGAGAACTGTCACTGTCACTGGTCTGGGTTGTAAGAGGACCCCAAGGGCTGAGGAAGGGGACACTGCTAATTTTTCTGTTAAACAAAAACTGCTCTAAAATATAATCCTTTTTTTTTTTTCAAGGTTTTTGGATAGGGCACATCCAGTCACTGGAGAGACAGAGATGAGGGAAAATGAGAAATCACTGCTCAGGGGAGATGGCCACATTGCTTCACCTCTATCCTCTTCCTGGGATCTTGCACACACATACTACATGTGCCTGGTGTAATTGTCAAGCCACCAGGTGTAGAATGGTGACCCTGCTGATTTCCAAAGGACATTTATGTCTTCCCTCCAAGGACAGCATTAAAGATCCTTCAAGACATGACCCAAAGTTTGCATCTTTTGTCTGTGTGTTCCCCCTATTGTAACCAAATTGGCATCACCAAACCTAGTTGCTCAATCCAGAAGTTGTATAATTATAGTGGAGTCATCTCTAAATGGGTCATTCCAGAGTCTCACCCCTACATCCAATCCATTCTCAATTCATCATAATTTCACATTTCTCTATAGTCCAAATCATCATTTTCTCTTCCCTGAACATCTCCAACAGCCTCAATCCTGGTTTTCCTAATTCTACTTTTGTCCATCCCCATTTCTTGTCCTCACAGCAGTTAGACTAATTTTTCTGAAGAGTGAAATAGATCATGTTGTTCTTCTACTAAAAGCATTTCAAGCCTTCCTCACTTCTCTGGGATAAAATCTGAGATAATCAATAAGATCCCATCTACCTTTTCAAAGTTCTCTTACATTCTTCTCCCTGTTCTCTACCATACTTCTTGTAGATGGGCATTACTTCCCTTTTATATTTGCACCAAAATTTTGTAACTGTGGTTTTTGCATAAGCTTTTCCATCATCTTCAACTACTGTTCCTCCCTCATAACCTGGTTAACTGTCCCTCTTCCCATGTAAATTTTTCAGATTCCCCAGTGTGTGGTTGCTGTTCTGATCAACTGTTACTCTCTTTTATAAAATGCTACCGTTTTCCTTATACGCTTTAACATAGTTAGAGGGTATGTGTATTCTGCACACTTAAGATGACTCTCTCCCCTTTATTGGACTACAGTCTTGCCTAAATTACTACATTCACCAATAGGTATTCAGGTACTGAATCTATTCCTTAGGCAGTGAGTCCCTGAACAAATACTTACTGAACAAAAGACTAAATGATGATATGACTGCAAGTAAAACTCAAAAAGTAAAAACAAAAACAGCCACCTCAGATGATTGTATATGCCAAAGACACCAACAATAATATTTCCCACCCCAAATGGTCTTCTAGAACCTTGCCACACGTGCATCAAAGTGTGTCAAAATGCTTCTGTGAATTTTCTTTTAAGTGTGTTGTGCTTCCTTAAAACCATGACTGTGAAATCTCTGTTAAGCAGATCCTGCATCTTCCCTTTAGTGTAAGTTCCTACACTTCATTTTGTCCACTGATAGCATCACATTCTCGTGATTATTCTTCATGCTTGTTTGTACATTGGAAAACTGATATTTGTTCTAGTGTCTGCACTCTGGCCTAGCTAAAGAAGCTAGATGTACTCCAGTGCTGGAGCAAAGTGAGAGATTCCGAGTGGTACCCGTTGCTACCAGGGATCCTGATCTTAGCTGCAGGAGAGCGCTGCAGTCCCTAATCATCCCAATGTAGGATATTTCTGAAGCCCACAAAGCTGCACTTCTCCAAAGAAGGAACATACGCAGGGTCACTTCACCATCTGGGCCACAGTCAGCTGCAGAATGGTGCCACACTGAATGTGGTTCCACTGCAAAATAGATTCTACCCTGATGCCCAACAGTGCTTGTATCTATGCATCTCTGAGGTGCTATGAGTAACCCAGCACATTGACACAATGACTTAAAGCATGTGCACACAGTTAGACTAAGTGGTATATTTGGGACCTGTGTGCACACAGTAGAGACTGTGAAAAGATGCCTATGGCTCCTGCCACCATGGAAGGGAATAATTTCTTCCTTGCAGGGACTCTAAAACAAGTGTGTGCTTAGTAGGAACTTCAAAGGCTGACTACTGTGAGGAGTTACTACAGAAATAAGTAAAAAAGCATTTATAATGGAAAAGAATACATCTAGTTACCTTTACTTGCAAATGACAAGAGTCAGTTTTTAGGAAGTTATAAGGAATTGGCTACGAAGTATTAGTACTAATAAACAAGCTCAAGAAAGTAACATGGTATCAGATGAATATACTAAAATAAATTATGTTTCTTTTTCTTTTCACTTTGCCAAAAGACATGTTCATTCACTGAAGATAAAAAGAAAAGGGCAAGTGAGAAAACATCCAAAATGGGCCATAGTCATGCTGCAATCTCTTCTCCATCTCTACCTCCTTTTGATATTTTGGCCATGACTTTATACACACCCTACATGTTTCTCAAGCCAGATACAGGACTTGAACCATGCAGTCTTCCATGTAGAATCTGGCTGCATAACTCCATGAAGTTGGCCCCTTAAATTAATTATTCCCTTATAGATAATTTTAACAAAATAAGGATAAACGTGAACACTGAAAACCAGAATACATGATTAATGTTCAAAATAACTTACAACTCTGAGCCTCCTTTCCATATTTCTGGACAATTCATCATCCTAGGAACAGGATAGAGATTTTCTTGGTCTATTACTAGAGGTGAGCCTAAGGTGAGGTCTACACATCCAAATGTGTATTGTGGTCTCCATTTTCTTTCCTTTTTTGATAGGCATTATTTACCTTATTTTACTTGTTACTACTTTTAAATTTGACCACAAAGAAAGGAAAAGTGAAAAAGTAAGTTTCCAATTCTAGGACTCAAACTGTGTTTGGCCATATGGGAGTCCAGCGCCTTAACCACCACACCACCTGCCAACCCCTATTGTCTCCATTTTTTAAACACAGAAAACTGAAGCGTACAAAGAGAGGAAACACTATATCTTAAGGCAGTAATGTCAGGGATTGATTTTCCCACTCATCCCTGCCAATCATCCTGTACTTAAATATCCCCTGAACAATTCCAATATGTGTTTATGAGAGACCTGGTATGCAAAGGTGTGAGGAAGGGAGGCCAGGGATTCAAAACTAGAAAATGAGAGAGAATTGTGGAGATAAGGACTAAGTTCTTTGTGTCTATAGAAGAAAGTCACTGAAAGACACAGCATCAGAAAAGATACAGGAATTTAAACACAACAGGGCATATAACAGCAAAAACAAACAAACAAACAAACAAACAAAAACAAATGGATCTTAAATAAGATCCCTCAGTCACCATTCTCAATCTTCTTTACCTACTTTTCACATGATCCCCTCATTTCACCACTCCAGTCAAACATTAACCCTGATTAATCAGAATGAGCATTTTGGGGCCAGCAGGTGGTCTGGTGGTTAAAAACACTGGGCAACCACATGGCTGAGTGTGGTTCAAGACATGGGCCTGGAAGCTTGCTTTCTCACTCCCACCCCCCGGTCAAATTAATAACAATAATAATAATAAATTTAAATAAAATAATTCTTAAAAAAAATACGTGCAGTTCTTTGTTTGAAAAGAAACTCAGTGATAGCAAAATGTACATAAAATCCCTCCTAGTCTGGTTTGCGAACAAAATCAAGGAGAGTTAGGTACATCTCCCACACATAGTCACATCCCAAATAATTAAAGATTTGGAGAAAACACTAGAGCTTTTGGGTAAGTAATTATCAGATACTTGAAGTGTAAATAGATTTGGAATATGAAGTACACCTACTCTATGATCCTGGTATCTTATCTCATATATACACTAGAACATTTTTTCCAACTGGAATACCCATTGAACATACAAAAATCAGCTTAGTGTGTGGGAATAAACATATTTTAATGACTCTAAGAGAATTACTATATTAATCATTTATTTCTTAATAAACTTAAACAACGTTATTTTTCATGCTTTAGATTGCATTACAAAAAAATCAATGGTTCTGTAACAGGAATAACAATATCAGAACAACAAAAATACTACGTTACTTATTAATATAATTGACTAAATGACCCACGTACGCATATCCCTACAGTCCTGAAATGTCAAACCAAGATTTTTATCAAGAACCAGGATCCTGTTACTCACTCACATGGATAGAGACCCTTCCTCTTCAGTCAGGTTCTGGTGTCCTGGTAACAGGACCCTCTGCTGTGAAAACACATGAAAATTTACTTTGGTGCCTAATCAAAGATTGCAGAGCTTTGTAGGAAATGAATTTCTCCTCTGCTGATGCCATAAGCACAGGCCAAGAAGGGCAGCTTTTTTGGATTCTTTCTCTACCTGTGATCCTCAGTTTTTTCTACGTGGTCACTTGGGAAAATCTGCTGCTATGCTGACCATGATCTGCTGGACAAGGTGTCTATAAAGGTGAGTCTGAGTGTGAAGGAAAATGGCTGGGTTTTTGAGAACCCTAGTTGTGGAATGGTGCTTCTCTTGGTGGGAGCAGAAACATGGATGGATATCAGGAGGAGGAGAAGGGGCACCTGAAGGAAGGTGCAGCCCCTGGTCTGGGCTATGGAAAGCAACAGGAGAATTGGGATGTGCAGGTCCAGGGGGAGGAAAGAGGTGACCTGGGCTTTATGTCCAGTATTGCTTTGTCAGAAGGAGGGTTTCTGTATTCAGGTGTACAAATGTGATCCCTTCCAGAAGCTTTGAATTTGGGGTGATCCAGTCCAAGATAGGCACGGGGTAGGTTTCTTATAATCTTATCAGGGAGAAAGAAGAGGACCTCCAGTCATAGCAAAATTATAGGAGTCTTTATTACCAACGACTGCAGGAACACTCATGTTTCTCAAAGACCCTGAATCCCTGAGTATAAGCAGAGTGGTGCTTGTAAAGGCAAAATCCACATTTGGGTTGAGTAGGCAGGAGCAGTAACTGTTGAGGAGGGGATGGAGAAGAAAAGGAGAAGGAATTTCTACTCAAAAACAGTTACAGAAGCCAGATTAAGCAGGTTAATAATTTCTAAGGGCACTTCCCAGTTTCTTGCCTAAACACAATAGAATCTTAATGGTCTTCATGGCTCAAGGCAAGGGGGTTATTGCTAAGGAACATCTTAAGGTAGGGAGTTTCCAGTTATTTAGCAAAGACAGTAGGAATATTAATCATTCTGTTTAGGCAAAAAGGGGAAAGCAAGTTTCCAACATAGAGAGTTCAAAATAGAGGTTCTCATGTTTCAGGTTGAGGAGCTAGGGGGAGGGGTCCAATGGCAATGAGTTAATCTTCCAGCTCTGCTACAGGATCTTGATAAGAGGCTGTCCACTCTCTCCACTCCTACTCAATATAGTACTGGAAGTCCTAGACAATGCAATCAGACAAGAGAATAAAATAGGAAGAGTTAAAGTTACCTCTGTTGGCAGATGATATGATTGTATACATAGAAGACCCAATAGTGTCCATAAAGAAACTTCTCAAAGTAATAAATGCATACAGTAAAGTGACAGGATACAAAATTAAATTACAAAAATCTATAGCATTTTTATATTCAAACAACAAGCAGACAGAGACAGAACTGAAGAAAGTAATCCCATTTACCATAGCCAAAAACAGAAAAGCATAAGACTAGAAATAAAACTGACCAAGGGAGTAAAGGACCTCTATAAGGAAAACTATAAAAATATTTTAAAGGAAATTGAAAAAGACACGAAAAAGAAGAAGAACATCCCATGTCCCTGGATTGGGAGAATTAATATAATCAACATGGGAATCCTACCCAAATTAATCTATATATTTAATGCAATCTCTGTAAAATTACAAGAGACAGTCTTCATAGATCTAGAAAAGACAATCATAGAATTTGTCTGAAGTCGTAAAAGACCACGTATTGCAAAAGCCATCCTGCATAAGAAGAGTGTAGTGGATGGCATCTCTCTTTCTGACTCCAAAATATATTACAAAGCTGTGACAATCGAAACAGCATGGTATTGGCACAAAAACAAACATGAAGACCAATGGGATAGAATATAGACCCTAGAAATAAACCCCAAAATGTACAGCCAACTCATCTTTGACAAAAGGTACCAATCAATCCAGTGAGAAAAGGAAAACCTCTTTAGCAAATGGTGCTGGAAAAACTGAGTATCCATCTGCACAAAGACTAATCTGAACCCCTATCTCTCACCATTAGCAAAAATCAACTCAAAGTGGATCAAAGATCTAAACCTTAGACTACAAACTAAAAAACTACTGCTGGACAACACTGGGAAAACTCTGGGAGACACTGGGGTAGGTAAAGACTTCTTAATCAAGACCCTCAAACCACAGGCAATAATCTCCAAAGTAGACAGGTGGGATTACAACAGATTAAAAGGTTTCAGCACAACAAATGACACAGTAATTAACATGAATCAACTACCCTCAGAATGGGAGATAATTTTTGTTAACTATGTCTCAGATTAGGGGCTGATAACCAGAATACACAGGGAACTCAAGCAACTAATCTGGAAGAAGATGGTTAACTCAATTAAAATATTGGAAAATGAGCTGAATAAACAACTCTCTAAGGAAGACATACGAACAGACAAAAAGCATATGAAAAAATGCTCAACATCCCTCATCATAAGGGAGATGCAGGTCAAAACCACAATAAGATACCACCTAATCCCAGTAAGAATGGAAAATACTAAAACAACAAAAAACGGTAAGTGTTGGTGGGGATGTGGTGAAAGGGGACCTCTCCTACATTGTTGGTGGAAATGTAAGTTGGTCCAGCCACTTTGGAAAACAATATGGAGATTTCTCAAAGACCTTCAAATAGAACTACCATATGATCCAGCAATTCCACTCCTGGGTATCTACCCAAAAAACAAGAGAATGCTCTGTCAGAAAAGAGCTTGCACAACTATATTTATTGCAGCATTACTCATGATTGCTAATCCATGGAACCAAACTACATGTCAACAAACAGATGAATGGATTGAAAAAGTGTGGCATATATACTCCATGGAACACTATTCAGTCATTAAAAAAAAGACCCTGGCATTTGATAGAAAGTGGATGAACATGGAAAATTTATTGCTGAGTGAAACAAGTCAGGTTATGAAACAGAGACATGTTTGTATCTGTCTACAGTCTATGGTAGAGACTGAAAAACTGGAAGCCATAAAAACATTGAAAATTGTTATGGACACTGGGGACAAAATGTAAGAAGAGTGGAAGATGGGAAGAGTGCAGGAAGGAAAATTTGTGAACAATTGGAGAAGAAATTTGTGGGACACAGATATGGCTTGTTGCCTGTTGGTGATGTCATGTGTAGTATCTGAACTCACCTGCTCTGTGGTGTATATCATGTTTGGTAAAATCTCTTTACAAACTAAATGATGTATAATGATTGAATGTATAAATAATAATAATAAAGTTTTAAAATAATGGGGAAATAGTCTTCAGGACTCTGTGGTGAAAAGTGATCTATGGCAGGAACTGCAGATGGCACAAAGGTTACTTCACTGGAATCTCACAAAGTGAACTGTGGTTGAATCCCAGACCCATTGGATTAAAACTCATGCTGAGCACTGGGGTGTGTGTGTGTGTGTGTCCAAAAATCCTGAGAGGACAATGGGGTAGAAGGGATTGCAATCTGACCCCCCCCCCCCCCCAGGAAGTGATTTCTTATTTTTTGTCTCTGTCACTTTCTGTCTTTCTGTGTCCTGGGTGAGCACATTCAACCTATAGCAAAATTCTCTCTCTAAAAACAAAAAAACAAAAACTTATCTATGACTTCATCCAATTTGGCCAGTAAGTGCTTTTTTAGAGAGTGATTTGTGCTATAGCATGTGTGTGATCACTGAAAAGACAAAGACACACAGCAAGAAATCACCTCCCAAAGAGAATGATCATCTGACAATCCCTTCTCCTTAATTTTACTAGGATTTGAGGCACAAATGCACACTCATGAGGAAGGAGTTTAAAGCTGCTGGGTCAGGTACTTGAACTGTGGTTAGTAATGCGTGAGTCAAGCAACTTAACCACAATGGTACTCATTGGTCCAATTTTGTGGATATTAACAGCATCAAAAAATACAAATATTAATAGCAGTTTTATGATGCAAGCACTTTGGACCTCTCTTGGTCACAAAATTGTAAAGCTTGTTTTCTCAGAATAGGATGGTCTCCAAAGCTTTACTTGGCTATTATGAAATCATAAAGGCTGGGGGGTGGGGGGGAAATGGGCAAAATATGATTTTCCCACATTGTTTTTCACCAAAATGGAGGATGACAGGTGCAGAGCCCCAGGGTGGAGAGATCCCCAGAGTTCCTGGATGGGACTTAAGTGAAACAAGAAAATGTCAGGAAAGTTAGAGCTGCTCAGATTAGGCGTGAGTCTCAGCGCCATGGTTCCTGTAGAAATGCCTTTTTTAATGCTTCTATATATGTCCTTATCTGTCATGCCAGTCTGGCACATGCTTTGGATAGGTTGAACGCAGTGCATGTAAGTAAGAATCCTCTCTGCCCTCCACAGAGTTGACTCTCCCAACAGAGAATTGAGCCTACAGACACAATCCAGTTCCATCTCCTTCTCAGCTCACACACATAGGACTTTTTATCTGTGTTGTGCCAGCTCAGACATGTCATTACCTTTGATTAGTGTCTTGCTACTTCTGCAGCCTTTACAAACAGCATGTGAGATGGCAGATATTGACTGTCATACATACATGAAGCCAAGTATCAACAAGGATGGGGATCTGGTACTGGCTGGGTTTTTCCCTATTTATGGCATGGGGGAAAAAACTATACTTGCACAAAATTACCTGATAAGTCCAACTCAAGAAGTGACAGATTATTGGTAAGTTGTTGGTTATATGTATCTGAAAATGTGATTATAACTGTAATAATGTAGTTTGCATATATATGTGTGTGTAATTAATCTCACATGAGAATAATCACATGTGCACAGAAATGAGAGAAGTGTAGAATTGTGAACTCAGAACATTCTGCCTTGTTATGCTCTTATCATCTTTCTTTTTCTTATTTTCAATGTTTCTCCACTTCTTTCAAGACAGAAGAGAGTAATGGATAGTTTGTTGTCCACTTTGTTAGCACTATCATCATATTCAGTCTTTGGGAGGCTCAGAATGAGTGAAATTATTTTTACCTTAACCTTTTTGCAATCAAGACCTAGACAAACTCTTTGAAATCTGATTAAAGTTTTATCAAGGGGCAAGCAGGTGACCTAGAGGTTAAGGAGCTCTACTCCCACACGATCGAGGTTTGAGTTGCAGATCCCGCAGCTTGAAACTTACTCTGTGCTACACACAGTGACAGGTTTCAGTCTTATTTTAGCCCAGCAACAGGAGTCATAAATTCCTCTGACACTTGTAATGGGGACACAGTGAACATTTATCAGACACAGAAATCAAAACCACAGTAACTCAATTATGCAGAGTCCATCCTCTATCTACCTAGAGTGGAGTCAAACTCCTTACTCGGCATGGAGGTTAGGGCAGCTGGATTACATCTGACTGACTACATGGTTTGAGTACTGAATAAAGAGGCCTGAGAAATATGCCAGGTGAAAATTTGCCTGCCTTGGGACCAGCAGTTAGCGTAATGGCTATGTCGCTGGACTCCCACGTAGTCGACCGTGGTTCGAGTCCCGGACCCAGTGGCTTAAACTCATGCAGGGCGCGTGTGCGTGTGTGCCCAAGATCCTGAGAGGAGAATGGAGGAGAAGGGATTGCGGCATGGCCATCCCCCCTGGGGGGTGATTTCCTGCTTTCTGTCTCTCTGTCTCTCTCTGTCTGTCTGGCGAACGCACGTGCCCTAAAGCAAAAACCTCTCCAAAAAAAGAAAAAAAAAAAAGTTTGCCTGCCTACCCGATCATCCCAAGTGCAAAAAAAAAAGTGATTGTGGAGTGATCATCCTCCAGAGGGTGAGTTCTCACTTTTTTTTTTTCACTACCTCCCTTTCTCTTTGTGTTTCTCTATGGTGAGTGCCCATACCCTATAAAAACAACAAAAAAGTAACAGTAAAATATAACAACAACTCAGAAAAAGTAGAGTCCTGCTTGCATGAAAATATTCAATGTACCATCCTTTATTAACAAATCAGGGGACCAGCAGATGGCACAGTAGTTATGTAGCTGGACTCTCAAATGACTGACTTTGGTGTGGCCCTCCCCTGCAGGGGGTGATTTCTCACTTTCCCTCTCACTTTATGTCAATCTCTTTTTCTGTCAAATGCACGTGCATTTAGGCAAAAGCCTCTCCAAAAACAAAAACAAAACAAAACAAAACAAAAGAAAGAAAGGAAACTTCTGAATGTTTAAATCAAAGCCTGCTGTTTCTCGTATGGCTGACTATGTGGTTTGAGTACTGAATAAAGTGGCCTGAAATACATGCCAGGCAGATGTGTGCCGGCCTATTCATCATCCCAAATGCAGAATAATTAAAAAAAAGACCTGTGGCATGACAATTTTTCAGGGGGCTATTTCTCACTTTCTATTTCTCTTCTGTCTGTCTCTTTCTCTGTCTCTCTCTGGTGAGTACACATACTGTATAACAAAAAAAAAAAAGGAAACAAATGACAGAAGAACCAATGCTGAAGAAGTAGAGTTCTGATTGCATTAAAATCTCTAGTGTCACATTTTTTTTTTAACAAATCAGGGGACAAGCAGATGGCTTAGCATGTATGTCACCAGTCTCCCACATGATCAACTGCTCTTTGAGTCCTGGACCTGATGGCTTGAAAATCACACCTAGGCATGTGTGCATGTATGACCAGGGTCCCAGGAAGAGAAGAGAGGATAGGGGATTTCCAGATGGCCATGCCTTTGGGGAATAATTTCTTACTATCCCTCTCACTATGTTAATCTTTTTCTTCAGCAATCTAATGCACACTAAGGCAAAACCTCTCAAAAAAAAATGGCATTTCTTAATGTTAATATTGAAGTCAAAATTTAAGATATTAAGACCAGAATAATTTCAGAGAATGGAGACAGAATTAAAGATATTACATAACAATAAATAAGAAACAATATTGAGCAATTTTTAAAATCTCAAAGAATAGTTTTGGCTAATATTAATTTAAAAGCTAAGAACTTCCAAGTAGAAAATGAACAACTAAAACACCAATTAACTGCAGAGAATAATGTTTTTACAAATTGGTAGAAATATTTGATGTAGTCAATAAGTGAATAGAAGATTTGAATTAAATATATAATTTTTAACAAAAACATACTTACCACTTTTTTCAAATAGTTGATGTAGAAGTGTATAAAACTACAGAAAAAGCCATCAAAAAGTACCAGAAATGTGCCAAATGGTTGAAAAACTGGCAACCCAGATGTTTCTTTTTACATTATTTCTTTAATGTTATTTTCTATTATTTTATTTTGAGTTTGCTATAGGGCATGTGTGCTCATGAGAGAGAGAGAGAGAGAGAGAGGCACAGAGAGAGAGAGAAATCAAGTTGCCTAGGTGGGGACTTGAACTGTGGTCAGCTTATAAGTCTAGTGACTTAACCCCCATGTCAATTGCTAGCCCCCCAGATGATATATAAAATTTCCAGAATATAGGAAAAATAAGAAATGCTTCAATTGTAGTTTCTGGACCTACATAGAAACAAGATGACATGTGGGACACATTCAAGAAGGGTTACAAAGGTGAGTGTAATCATGAGGAATGTAACTCATCGTTAAGTACTAGTCTTTCCAGTAGTGCCAAGGGAGCATGGTACTAATGTTATCCTCACAGAAAATCTGAAATATTTCAGGTGATATACATATTAACTACGCATAGTCCAATTGTTCCACGTTATAGTTAAAAATCCTAAAACTACTTTGTATTACATATATATACATATATATATGTATATATATATATATATATATATATATATATATATAGTAACTTGCCTATGTATAAATTTTTTAAATATACAAAAAAGTGGTGAATGTGTACACTGCTTATTCACAGCCTGTAAAAAGTTTTGTTCTCTATACATTAATGATCCTCTTTTAAAATCACCTCTCTTCAGGTGGCAGAGTCATCATCCGGTGAAAAAAAACTTCATCTCCCTCACAAGACCCTGAAAACCTCTCTCTCTCTTTTTTTTTTGAGAGAGATTTTTGCTATAGGACGCGTGCGCTCGTCAGACAGACAGAGAGAGACATTAGAGACAGAAAGTGAGAAATCACCCCTCAGGAAGGATGGTCACGCCGCAATCCCTTCTCCTCCATTCTCCTCTTGGGATCTTGGGCATGCACACACACATGCCCAGCGTGAGTTTTAAGCCACCGGTTCTGGGACGCGAACCACGGTCGACTATGTGGGAGTCCAGGGACATAGCCATTATGCTAACTGCTGGTTTCCGGAAACCTCTCTTCATTGTTTGGGCAAAATGTGCTTAAGTAGAGAGAAAAACAGTCCAAGATTTTCTAGAGCCCTGTGAATATTACTCACACCAGCTCCATGTACCAGTGCAGGAGAATCTCTGAATAGATGTCTAGACCTAAACCTTTATGTCTTGTGACTTGGCTGAATAATTTACACTGAATTACATAAATTTATGGTATTTTATAACACTGTCTCCTCTGTTTAGGTACCAATGGAACAACTATGAATATGTACTGGCCTTTCTCTTTGCCATTGAGGAGATCAATAAGAGCCCCCATTTGCTCCCTAACCTTTCCCTGGGTTATGATCTCTACAATGCATTTACCAGTGACAAAATAACTTTACAAAATGCTGTGTTTTTGCTCTCTGGAGGCAGTGAGACCCTGCCAAACTACAACTGTCAGACGCAGAAACAACCTGTTGCTATCATTGCAGGAAACATGCCCACATTTTCAGCCCAAGTTGGAACCCTTTTGGAACTCTGTAAAAGCCCACAGGTAAGAGGGTTGCCAGGATGGGGAATGAGAGTTGGATAGCTTTTAATTCTATCTTCTCACGTATGAACAAAGAAAAAGTGAAAGCTGGGTTTACATACCCCTTACAATCCTCAAAGCTTCTCTTGGTTGTTTGTGCACAATTTTCTGAAACACAGAGCAAAAACACAGGTAATTTCCTGAGTCATGGGATTATTAACAGTAAAAAGAGGAGAGAGAAAGAAAAAGAACAGAGGTGGGCCAGATTCAGCCATGTGGCTGAATCCCTCATGGCTGACTGATGGTTCAAATGTTGGTCCTGGTGGCTTAAAGAACACACCGGGCTTGTGTGCTTGCATGTCCCAAATCCCACCAATGGGAAATTTAAGAGAAGAAATATTAGTCTGCCCATCCCCCATGAGGAGCTATTTCTCACATTCCTCTGTCTCTCTGTGGCAGGCACACATGATACAATTTACTCTCTAACAAATTAAAAATAAGAGTAGTGGAATCTGTTAAGTTTCACACAAACACCTGTCCATATCCATTACATTCCATTACCACTAATGAGAACATTGATGGCCTATTTAAAGATGTCTCCTAAAAAGTACAAACTGAGTAGACATTTACCTTATCTTGAGACAGGAATATATCAGGGAACATTTGTTGGACATTTTGATACAAAGATATAAAAACTTTTGCATTTATTGCAACATTGAACAAAGAAAGGACATTCCAGCACTGGAGAGGCTCCAAGTTGGCTATGGCTCAGTTACAGTAGCTGACTTTTACCAGCTCCCTCTGGCCATCCTTACACCCATGCAGGTGGATCTCTTCAAAGCACTTCCAGTTACTCTCCACATAACAGCTCTCCACCTCAGAGATTCTTCCAGGGAAACTGTCTAATGAAAGTTTCAGGAGACATTACTGGCAACTGACAAACACATTAGCTTAAGGAGAATCATGCTCTTGAAAAGTTACATTTTAAAAATGTGAGAGAGGCAGGACCAGCATTTAGCGTAATGGTTATGTTGCTTGACTCCCATGTAGTCGACCACGGTTCAAGTCCTGGACCCGGTGGCTTAAATTCACGCCGGGCGTGTGTGCGTGTGTGCCTGTCTTCAAAATCATGTCAGTCCTATGTGTGTGTGTGCCCAAGATCTTGGGAGGAGAATGGAGGAGAAGGGATTGTGGCATGGCCATCCCCCCTGGGTGGTGATTTCTCACTTCCTGTCTCTCTGTCTCTCTCTGTCTTCCGGTGAGCATACGCACCCCTATAGCAAAAAGCCTCTAAAAAATGTGAGAGAGGCTATGTTTTATGATGATAGAGGTTATTCTGTGGTGATAAAACACAGTATCATAACATCAACACAATATTTTTTTCTCAGAGTTGACATTTTTAACATTGGATGCTAGGCAAGAAAGCCTCTGAACATTATGTCACATGAAATCAAGATAGCAGAATCACCATTTTGTTGCATCATTTTTATAAATTTATGCATCCCTCAGTTTCTACAGTAGACAATAAAACAATTATTGAACCTTGATGGGGCCATGCAGACAACACAAGCTGGTAAAGAGGCTGTCTCTCTTGGCCTGGGCTGGGAAGAAACGGTGAGACAAGGCCGGTGGTTTACTAACCCTCCTTATGTCGTTTTACTGGCCTGTAGTTAATTTCTCTGCTGTGAGTTTTACTGTTATTACGGTACCCTGCAAGGGTAAAATTTCACCCCCAACTATTACAATAAAGCCAATTAGTGATCTTGTAGGAATGTGGTTCCCTAAGAAGAGGGTGGGAAGTTCAAGACTCCCCCACTTGTCTGTTTAAGCCAAAATTAACATATGTTAGGTCAAATTAGTATAAGCCAAAGTAGCGTCAGTAGCATATGAAAACTAAGTTAGTTTAAGGCTAGTTTTATGTAAATACCCCTTGTTAAAGCTATGGACTAAAGTTAGCTCTTGCTAGGCAAAATCAGCACATTCACCCAGAGATAAAACAAAATAACTCACTAATTGACAGACTCAGCAAATAAAACAAAAACCCACGGTTTTTCTTAAGAAAGAAAAAGCCTGATTGGCATGACAAAATGAACAAACCTGAGGGCTCCAGAGAAAGATTAACTACCTTGACTGGGAGCTCTTATCTAAAGCAACAGGTAGCTTTCAACTACTAAGAGTTTCTTATCTATGTGCTGTTGACTATGAAAAACTGCTAATAAAACATCCTGTGTTGTCTCCTGAGCTACAAGATCATCTTCCTTTCCCATATAAGATTATACACTCACCTTCTATTGTTGTAATGTATAAATAGTCCATATATTAACTGTGTCTTTACTTGACAAGACAAGATTTCTATCTAGGTTTTTGCAACCAGCAATGTTACTGCCCTGGCCTGGGACTGAGATTACCAAGCTTCCTCCAAGCCCTATCTTCAAAAGACCCTGTCCGGTAATCAAGACTGAGGAAGAAAATGCACCAGACAAATAGACTCCTTCATTCTGAGAAATGTGTTTGGCTTCACCTGTTCAAACAAGACAGACATCATGTTTTATGATCATTGTTCCTGTGCTTTGAATTCTCTGTTTCATAGAGTAAATCTTTTATTTCCCCCTCAACCCTCCTACTCCTGTAAGATCCCTCAATAAATACGCATGTCTTATTAGCCACGGGGCTGCAGCCTGGAGTTTTGCTCTGACTGTAGCCGGCTACAAACATGCTAAAAAGTATTAATGTTTTAGCCTAATTCCGTTCACCTGCACCGCCTCCACCGAGTCAACCCACCCCCGCCAAGGCTGGACCCCGGCAGAACCTTATACTTTTTCTTTTATGCTTTGGCCTGGAAGTGATATTATTTGGACTAGTCACATGTTCTTTATTGAAAGAAATGGGCCGGTAAAACAGTCTTCTACCGCTCTTAATCACAGCATGCATTTCCTTTACTCAATATTCCATTCTATGATCTTATCAGGTAAAGACTTATCTTATACCTGTTTAAGTTGGACAATTCAATATCCAAGTAAGGTTGGAATCAGATTATTTCTTTTTTTATTCAGGTCACATACGGTCCTTTGGATCCCATCCTAAGTGATAAAGACCAATTTCCATCAGTTTATCAGATGGTCACCAAGGACAGCTCTCTGACTCATGGAATAATCTGGTTGTTGCTCCATTTTGGCTGGACGTGGGTGGCACTCTATGTATCTGACGATATGCAAGGGGAGCAGTTCCTTCAGGATGTAAAGGCAAAGATGATAGAAAAGGGTATCTGTGTGGCCTTTACAGAAAAGCTCCCTGCCACAAAAGGTCTCAGTTTAGATCATGACTTGAATCTTGTGAAGAGGATCAGAGTTTCATCTGCAAATGTGTATATAATACATGGTGATGGAGGGAATGTCTGGAACCTAGGAACAGAAAAAGAATTCTATTTAATTTTGGAAAAGGTGTGGATCATGAGAAATCTTCACTCCTCAGAGTGGGAAGAGATTTTTACTGTTATGAAGCACATGCCATACTTTTTTCATGGAAGCCTCTTATTGTCAAACCAGGAAAGGAAAATTTCTGGCTTTAAGCAATTTCTCAAAACAGTGAACCCTTCCCAATACCCAGAAGATTTTCACTTCAGTAAAATCTGGCTATACTTTTTTGAATGCTCACTTGCTGGATCACTATGTGGCAAACTTGGGAACTGCCTACCAAATTCTTCCCTAGAGTTTCTACCATCTGACTTGAGCATGATGATCATATCTGACCCCAGCTATTTTATCTATCATGCTGTGCATGTGGTGGCCCAAGTTCTTTATAAGATGATTTTGCTTAAAATAGAAATAGGATCTCCAGGAGATACAGACCAGCTTATTCTTCCCTGGCAGGTAAACACCCTTCACAAGCACCTGATAACTTTTAGAGTTTTTTTTTTTTTTAAGTCTTTGTGTCCCCCCCCCCCCCAGGACACATACATTCATCAGAGAAAGACAGTGAGAGAGAAAGTAAGATATGACACCCCCCCCACACTCCAGGAAGGTTATGGCCACACCACAATTCCTTCTACTCTACAATTCCATCTACTCTGTTCTCCTGGGATTTTTGGCAAGCATGCACAAATGACTGGCATGTTTTCAAACTTCCAGTTCTGCAACTCACACCATCGCCGGTCATGTGGCAGTCCACCTAAACCATGATATTATTTGGACTAGTCACATGTTCTTTAATGAAAGGACATGCTGACTCCTGGAGGTTTCCTTCCTTCCTTTCTTTCTTTTTTTCTTTTTTTTTTTTTTTTTTTTGCTTTTGTCACTGTGTGTACACACAAGAGAGAGAAAAAATGTGATAAATCACCCCTGGGGAGATAACGGTGCTGCAATCCCTTCTCCTCCATTCTTTTCTTAGAATTTTGGGCATGCATAAATGTGTTCAGCATGATTTTCAAGCTACTGGGTCCAGAACTTGAATCACAGTAGATCATGTGGAAATCCAGCCGCCCTAACTACCATAACACCTGTTTAGTTATTTTATTTATTTATTTATTTATTTATTTATTTATTTATTTATTTAATTTCTACAGCTATTGAGTATGTGCCCTCACCACTGAGACAGGGAGAGATGGAGAAAGTGAGAAATCACCACCCAGAGGGGATGGCCATGCCAGAATCCCTTCTTTTCCATTCTCCTCTTGGCATTTTCAGCATGCACACACACATGCACATCATGAGGTTTCAACAGCTAAGTCCAGGATTCAAATTGTGGTCCACTACATGGAAGTCCAGTGATGTAACCATTATGTCATCTGCTGGTCCCTGGTCAGGTATTTAAAAAAAAAATCTGAGGACCAGCAGATGGTGTAATTGTTATGTTGCTGGACTCACATAGTCAACCTTGGTTTGACTCCCAGACCTGGTGACTGGAACTGATGCTGGGCAAATGTGCCCAAGATCCTAAGAGGAGAATGGAGGATAAGGGATTGCAGTGTGGCCATCCCCCCCCCCCAGGAGTTGTTATTTCTTGCTTTTTGTCTCTTTGTCTCTGTTTTTCTGGCAAACACCATGCCCTATAACAAAAACCTCTCTCAAAAACAAAATAAACAACCTATGTTTTATTCTCAAAATAACAAGATTAGGCAAATTTTAAGTTTTTTCACCCAAGGTATATGGGTAATTGTTATTTCTACTTAGAGGGTTCTGCAAGTAGAGACTCATATTTCAAAGTATTTGGCTGGTTCCATGGCCTGGTCATTCATGTCAGATCCGACATGGGCAATCTTATAGCTCAAATCCTGGACTAGAGATTGAGAAACCACCAGAAATGTGTGTGTCCCTGAACACATATTGTCAGGGAAGAACAAAGAATGGCAGTATGACCATTCTCCATGAAAGTTGTTTTCTTTCTCTGTCTCTCTGATATGCACCCTCTAGTAAATTTTTAAAAATTAATTAAATTAGTAAAAATAATGTACAATGAAATACTAAAAAAATTCAAGAAAAGAAACTTGACATAACATAGATCAAACTGATCAAATTTATGTATGTTTTTTAGGAATGCATCCAACATCAGAGAATATTAATGTAATAATCATTTTCATTTTATGTCTAGTGATACAAATGCTGTGGCCTAATCCCTTTATGCAATACTAATGGTGAGGACAAAAATTAGTTCTACATACTATCCTAACATGACTCATGGAAAGAACATTCTTTTAGAAATAACTGTACTTATACTGTTTGAAAAGAATCCTGGAGGAAGGAACAGTGATCCAATTTTAAAACATGAGACCACTTTTGAAACCTATAATCTCAGGGTTTTCTAGTTGGTTTATAAATAAGTTTATATTTTAAATAAACACTAAATTATGGAGCCAGCATCTGGTATCATGGTTAAGGGTCTGGACTCCCACATGGTCAACTGTGGTTCAACTCCTGTACTGTGATTTGCTTTCTTACTTTCCCTCTCTCTTGCTCTCTGTCTCTCTTTGGTGATTACATGTGCCCTATAGCAAACTTAAAAAAAACTAATGCTTAATAAAATACAATGAATAATTTTTTAAAATAAACACTAAATTTATAAATTTTATATAAAATATCAAAATGGAACAAGTACATTAGACAAATTTGTTAAACAAAAAGATTAATACAAGGGACCAGCAGTTAGCGTAATGGCTATGTCGCTGGACTCCCACGTAGTCGACCGCGGTTCGAGTCCCGAACCCGGCGGCTTAAACTCACGCCGGGCACGTGTGCGTGCATGCCCAAGATCCCGAGAGGAGAATGGAGGAGAAGGGATTGCGGCGTGGCCATCCCCCCTGGGGGGTGATTTCCTGCTTTCTATCTCTCTGTCTCTCTCTGTCTGTCTGGCGAGTGCACGCGCCCTATAGCAAAAACCTCTCCGAAAAAAAAAGATTAATACAATATAAATACATAAAAATAAACATCAGAAAGTTTAGTTTTTATCTTATTTTCACTTGTATTAACAATAACAACATTTTATTAGCACTTTGAACAAGTTTGACATTACCCTTTAAGAAGCAAATTCAAAGGTTAAAAGAAAAATATGGTTTATTAAAAATATCTTTAATGAGGCCAGCATATTATGTGTTGGTTAAGTCACTGTAGTCTTGACTATAGTTCCAGTCCCAGACCTGGCAGTTTGCTGTCTTTCTCTCTCTTTCTCTCTCTCTCTCTCTCTCTCTCTCTCTCTCTCTCTCTCTCTTACATGAGCACACATGCCCTTTAGCAAATTTAAAATGATGAAAATAAATAAGAACAAATAAATAATTCTCTTTAAAAAAATCTGTTTTGTGGGTTGAACCCATGGCCTGGTGATTAAGGCAGCTAGATTTTACATGGCTCAAGTCCCAGACCTGGAAGCCTAAGAAACATTCCAGGCATGTGTGTATGCATGCAGGCCCAAAACCTAATAAGGAGGGAGAAATGGAAAAGGGATTTTAACATAACCATTTCCCATGGGAAATGCTTTCTTGTCTTCTTTTCTCACTATTTCTCTGTCTCTCTGTAAGGACATATTTCCGCTAGAAAAAAAAAACAAAAAGCAAAAATATCTGTTAGAATTTAGAAGTTTTAATTTTATATTTTGTCACAAATTGTTTATTGTATTGTCACATGACAATCACATTCTTATCAAAAGATGTTCAAAATAAAGATAAAGAGGGAACCAGCAGTTAGCGTAATGGCTATGTCGCTGGACTCCCACGTAGTCGACCAAGGTTCGCGTCTCGGACCCAGTGGCTTAAATCTCACACCGGGTGCATGTGCGTGCATGCCCAAGATCCCGAGAGGAGAATGGAGGAGAAGGGATTGTGGCGTGACCATCCCCCCTGGGGGGTGATTTCTTGCTTTCTGTTTCTATGTCTCTCTCTGTCTGTCTGGCAAGCGCACGCGCCCTATAGTAAAATGTCTCCAAAATAAATAAATAAATAAATAAATAAATAAATAAATAAATAAATAAAGATAAAGAACAAAACATACTTGTTCCCTTTTCAAAAGCTTTACTGCATCTAAATAGTATCCAAAAAGTGCACATATTTAATGTACATATTTATATAAACTTGAAGAAATGCATACACTTAAAATATTGCTACCACTATCAAGAATCTAAACTGATCCATCTATATAAGGTTTTTAAAAAATTTTTCGTACAAAGGGCAGGCAAGTGATGTGGCGGTAAGGGCACTGGTTTCCCACATGATCGTCCATGGTTAGAATCTTGGACTTTTCAACTTGCTTTCTCCCTTTCTCTCTCTCTGTCTCTTTTTGGTCAATATAAGATATTAATAATAATGGGATGCAAAGGGAACAGGCCTTCTTGAAGACACAGCTTCATGGATTCTGCGAACTAGCATTTTGGGGAAACAGAAATCAAGATTTCCCATTGATAATTCGACCTCCAGCACACAAAACTCTCGTGGAGAGGCAAAGGCAACAGGCCTTCTTGAAGACACAGTTTCATGGATCCTACGAACTAGCCATTTTGGGGAAACAGAAATCAAGATTTCCCACTGATAATTCGGCCTCTAGTACACAAAACTCACGTGGTAGGAAGACTCCTTTCAGGCCTCCTGTCTCTGTACCTGTCTTTGTCTCTCTCTACCTCTGTCTCTGTCTCCTCTCTTTTTTTTTTTAATTTTTGCTTTTTAGAATTTCGCACAGTGTGCTTGCACACTGCGTGGTTTTCCAATTTTTAGTTTTTTCTGAAATTTTTTTAAATATTAATTTTTTAATTTTATTGAAAAGTTTTTATGTTCGTTTTTTCTTCTCTTTTTCTGTTTCTTGTTTGTTTTTAGCTGTTGTTTCTCTCTTCCTGTTTCTTTTTCTGCACGCTCCTCGACGCTCAGATTGAACTTCCACGTTTGGGAAGAAACCAACCATCAGTCAGATGAGTAGAAATCACTGCAGGACCACAAGAAATATGGGAAAGCAGGAAAATACCTCTACTCCAAGGGAAAAGGATAGCTCCTCTTCATCCACACACAGTTCAATGGAATTCATGGAAATGTCTGATAAAGAATTCAGAACATTCATAATGGCAAAACTAAAAGAGATGGAAGAGAAGAGAGACAATGAACTGCTGAAGAGGAAGGAGACAGAAGTTGTCGAGTTCCAGGAGGTGAGGAAATTCATGCAAGATCTAAAAGAGGAATTTCACACTTTACAAAAGAATCAGATGAAACCATTAGAGATGAAGGCTATAATACAGGAAGTCAAAACCTTCCTTGAAAATATTAAAAGCAGACTAGATCATACAGAAAATAGAATCTCAGACATAGAAGAGAAAATTGCTAGCCTAGAAAAATCCACCACGAAGACTGAGAAAATGGCACAAAAATTTGAGACTAATATACGAGAGATATTAGATACCATCAAATGTCCAAACATCTGGATAATAGGCATCCCAGAAGGCAAGAGACTCATAAGGGCATTGATAATCTACTCCATGAGATCCTGCAAGAAAACTTTCCAAACCTAGAGAGTCACTCAAAGATTCAGTCCCAAGAAATACAGAGGACCCCAAATAGAATCAACCCAAGAAAATCTTCTCCAAGACACATTATAGTCAGATTGACTAAAACCCCAGACAAAGACAAGATACTAAGATTGGCAAGAGAAAAACGGCAAGTTACCTACAAAGGGTATCCCATCAGACTAAAGGCAGACCTCTCATCGGAAACAATGTGAGCAAGGAAAGAATGGGAAAATATATTCAAAGTGTTAAGGGAAAAGCATTTTCAACCGAGAATACTGTACCCAGCAAGATTATTGTTCATTTGGGAAGAAAAGACACGAACAAAATAAACAAAACCTGAAAGAATTTACCAGCACCAGACCAGATCTCAAAGAAGTACTTAAGGGAGTGCTATGTCAGTAAAATTAAATGCAGACACACAGAAATAAGAGTTCAAAAACTAAGAAAATGGGCTACTTAATTGTAGGGACAGTTTCTGGAGATGAATATTATACCCCAGAATTCAATCTGGAAAATCGAACCACAACAGAAGAAAGATTAAGTACATGAGACTGAACTGATGAAACAACATTCTGTGACTTGACTAAAATATTGCTGCTTTTCTTCTAAACTTTGTTGTCCAGTTTTAAAGGATTTTTGTCCTGTCTTGAGCTGTCGATAAGTTCATGTACCTACTATTTGGACAGAATACTAATCTGTTTCTAGGCCTTAAGTTTCAAAGAAATATCATTACCAGTTCAAAACTGCTTTTCTTGAAATTACCAGCTGAACTTGCTATTGAAAGTAGTTAGATTACTTATGATATTGTGTGATCAACAAATATTGGGGGAAAGGGAATGGAAGACAACTGTATATAGCAGAGATAGTGTAAAATATAAGAGAGTGGGAAAGGGTAGAGGGTCAAACATGGGGTAAAAAATATATATATACATATACATATACATATATATGAAAGTAGAAATGGAATATTATTGATGATAACATGTATGATCAAGCCACTGTGCAGTTTATTCTAGATGGGAAACCACATTTAGTATGTTGTGATGATGCTCTGGGAATGAATGTTAAGTAATTAAAAAAAAAAGTTTCAGGACGAAAAAAAAACAGTAAAACTGTTCATATTGAAATTTTAAAAACATGCATATTTGATGACTGCAGTAAGCTATATAGTCCCAGCTGGGTACTACTTTATAATATGTTCATTCTACTCACTGAGGTTTATGCCTAAAGTCAGACTTGGGTTCATGTATAGGTATATACCAGCTGTGCTAGCTATGGAAATATTTAGACTAATTAAGTTCATTAGCAAATTAATTAAGTGGGGGGGAAAGGCATAAAAAGCAACCATGGATACCAGAGACAATGTGGGAGGAGGGTGGGACATGGCAGATGGTGAGGGATAGGGAATCAAGGATGGCAAAACAAAAAAACAAAGTATACAAGACATAAGAAATGGAAAATTATTTGCTGATAACATGTATGTTCATGTGCTTGATTGAGCCAATACACAGTGTATTTTAGATGGAAAATTCATTTGTTTGCTGTAATGATGTATTGTGAATTAATGTAAAAAATAAATAAATTTAAAGAGAAAATTTTTAAAAAAAGATATTAATAATAATGAATAAAATAGAATACTTACATAAAAATTATTTATTAGGTAAGGCTTTGGCATTTTCTGGACAAAGATAAGAGAAGTAAGAAACCACCACCCCCCCCCCCATAAAAAATGGTCATAATGTACTCATGATCACTGGAATTCATGACCAATGAAATTGCCTCCACTGGGAATTTTGGGTATGCACACATATGTTCTGTTTGTTTTTTTTTTTTTAAAGATAATTTTATTATTATTTTAAAATATTGATCAAAGAGAATGAGAAAGGTAAAGTCAGAAAGCAATTCATTAGGTGTAGGATTTGAACCATGATCAGCCATGTGGTAGCCCATCACCTTATCACCATTGCCATGTTGGCCCCACCCAGTGTGTTTTGTAAGCTACAGGTACAGAACTCAAGTTGCCAGCTTGGCCATATGTGGCTTAGCAACCTTAACTACTCCGCTGTCTCACCCCATATTGTGCTCTTTATGAATGACAAAGATTAGCCTCTAATTGGTTCAAACCAGATTTTATTAGTTTGGATTTTATGAGAGTATGAGTAAAAACCACACTCTGGAAAACATATTGAAATTTTCCTGATGAGTTAAAACCACTCTTCTATTGTCTTTTTTTTAAGAGTTCATCTTACATAAGCCCCAACCAGCTTACCACTCAAACCCAACTGAGCCCTTACAGAAAAGTGAACATGTAAATAGAAATGTTAAAATAGAAGGATTACTTTATAGATAGGGACTGTCCAATCTACATTAAATGCAGTCTTAATTTGTAAACCCTGCCTTTAATTCAGCTTCATCCATTTCTGAGGAAAAGACAACTGACAAACAGCATTGGGTACAATGTGCCCCTGGATGAAGAAAGAAATTTGATACAGTATGATATCCACAACCTTGTGAGATTTCCTAATCACAGTTGGTTGTTTGTTAAAGTAGGAGACTTTATCTACAGGAATTCCCAGGATCAAGGTTTGGTCATTAAAGAAGAGATGATAAACTGGTCTGTTAATTTCAAAGCGTTATGATGTCATTTCAATATGAAATACATAAAGAGGTGGGTTCAGCAGATTGCATAGTACTTACATAACTGGAATTCCACATGACTGATTGTAGTTTGAGTCCTGGATCTGGTGACTTGAAACTCATGATGGATGTGTGTGCCATTCTCATGGGGGGTGATTTCTCACTTTTTCTCTCACCATCTGTCTCTTTCTGGTGTGTACACACACACACACAAATCAAAATATATAGAGTTATATGAACGGAGTCTTTAAATAAAATTGTGTGACTACTTTAACTCAGCAATAAATTTGATTTTTACAGGGTAGCAGGTGGCATCATTATGAAGGTTCTGGATTCTGATGTGGCAGACTATCATTTTAGTTTTGGATCCAGTGGCTTGAAAATCATGCCTGGCATGCGTGTGTGTGTGTGAATGCCCAAATCTGTAGAGTAGAATGAACGAGAAGGGACTTTGTCATGGCTAGCTTCCTGAGGTTTAATTTCCCACTTATTCTCTCTTTGTCTCTGTCTCTCTCTTGTGAACATACATGATCTATGCAAATTCTAAAGAAAACAAATTGAACTCTTGCCTCAGTCAAAATACAAATTGACAAAACAAAATTTGCCTTTTACATCTATAATTGTACTATCTGATTTTGCTTAGATACATTCTAAACTATAGAAATACTTCCAGTTTTAATAAGCTGATTTGGTTTCTTACATTTGTTCAAGCAAGAGTTCAAGGAATGAAATCAATGAGGTCATGGTTACGTACACACAGTTGAATATCTTTTAATAAGATAAATATTTTGAGAATGTATTTTTGAATTTTTAAAATTATTTTTTAGAGAAATTTTTCCTGTAGGGCACATGCACTCACCACAGAGACAGACAGAGACAGAGAGGGTGAAAGTGAGAAATCATGCCCCAGGGGAATTACCACACCATAATCTCTTCTCTTTCATTCTTATTTTGGGATTTTGGGCAAATGCATACGTGCACCAGGCCTGAGTTTCAAGGCACCAGGTCCGAGACTCAAAGTTGGCTCAGCCATGTGGGAATCCAATGACACAACCATTGCACCATTTGCTGGTCCCCAAGAAATGCGTTTTTACAAAATTTCATTCTGTGAATATCATAGATTGCACTTACACAAACCTAGATGATATTTCACACAGTACATGGAATTTATATGGCCTATACTATTATTCTATAGGGGTATTAACATATATGCAGTTTATTAATGACTGAAATGTCTTATGTTTTTATGGAGCACATGACTTTTACATATGTATGTATATGTGTGTGTGTAAAAAAAATTTTCTATATATCCTGAAACCCTTTGTCACTTGTAAACAAAGTCCTTCTTAAAATTTGGTATAATGTAAAGACAAGTAGATTATAGATTAAGATACCACTCATGTTTTTGTAGATACCATTCACATTTTCTCTTGACATTTTGCATACCATTCTTGTTTTATTAAAAATTATTTATTTTCTTTATTACTTATTATTTTTATTCTTCAATTTGATGAGTGAGAAAGAGAGAGAAAGAGAGTAAAAGCAAGCAACCATGTCGGGGACTTGAACCATGGTCAGCCCTGTGAGAGTTCAGTGCTCTAACCCCCACACCATCTGCCAACATTTTGCATACCATTCCTCATTGTACTAAACATCCCAAAGCATTGACTATAATCTCAGGCAATTAGATGAGACAGAAGATTTATACAAGTATCATGTTTTGTACATGTATTGTGTTCATATATGTAAAGCAATGCTCAACTAGTGTCAGAGGCCCAGAAATGGAATAACCATACTCTCATCATTTATGTGTTGGCCCATTCGTTTTAAGTTAACTTTTTATTGTGTACCTACATATAATACTATTAGATATTTTAAAATCCAGAATCTAATATTTTCTATCCAAACAGCTATGAGAATATACTATAAATATTAATGGGGGAACAAAACTTTTCAGACTTTATCATGTAAAAACCTGCATTGAAGTGGTTTTAGATGAAGTAATATGCATAAGAGAAGAAAATAACACCAGGGATATTTTTAGTAATGTATGAGATAAAGTAAAGGGAACCTGCAGGTAGTGAGGTGGTTAAAGCACTGGACTCCCACATGGCCTATTGCTGTTCAAGTCCCAGAAATGGTGGATTGTTTTCTCACTTTTGCTTTCTTTCTGGTCAAATTATAAAGAAATAATAATAAATAAAATTAAATAACAATATTTTAAAAATTAAAATATAATAATATGTAAAGAAGAAAGCTAAGTATACTAGTTCTCAATAAGAAGGCTAGTTAAGGGGGGGCCAGCAGGTTGTATAGTGGGTAAGGCTCTGGAATCCCACAGGGCTGACTACAGTTTGATTCCTGGAACCAGAGGCCTGAAATTCATGTCAGGCACATGTGCATGCATGTCCAAAATTCTGAGAGGAGAATGGAGAGGGGAATGTAGTGTAGCAATCCCCCCAGGGGGTGATTTTTCTCTTTCTGTCTTTTCCTACCTCTGGCAAGCACATGGACCCTATAGCCAAAATCTCTGTCTGAAAAAAGAAATAGAAGCCTTGGTAATATCTAAAGGATAAACAGTGATCAACTATTAGTTGCCAGTTTTCTCTAAAGTAGAGAGAAATAGTGACATGTATTCAAAACAGTTCATAACGGACATGATTATGCCTAATTTTCTTTTCTACTCAGACTCCTGAGTCTGTGTGTAGTCACAGCTTTGTTCCTGGATTCCAGAAAATTCCCCAAGAAGGAAGACCTGTTTGCTGCTTTATTTGTGCTTCTTGTCCAGATTCAGCTATTTCAAATCAAACAAGTATGAAATACATAACTACACTATCAGTCCCTACTATTGCTTAATAAAAATGAAACTAGTGCTATTATAAATAAAACATAGGGGCCTGCAGGTGGCATGGTGGCTAAGGAATTGTCCCTTGTGGCCAACCTCAGTTCAATTCCCAACCTAGAACCTTTAAACTCATGCCAGGTGCATGGACATTTGTGCTGAAACTCCTGAAAGAAGAAGAGACTGTGGCATGGCCCTACCTCTCAAGGGTGATTTCTCAATTACTTTCTGTCTTTCTGTCTCTCTGGTGAGCACACATGCTTTATAGGAAAAAACTCCTTTAAAAATAATTAATAAATGAAACAGAGCACCACAGTTCTTAATTCACAAATTATTGTTTTGCTATATTTATTTCATAAACAATCTCTTACCCTATTTTATGTAAGCTATATCCTGCCCATGTTCATTCTATTAGGCTAAACTGTGAAACTATTTCGAATGAACACCCTTGCAGTTTGGTGCTGGGTAAGACAGTGTCAATTTGGGATCACATACTGGACCACACTAGTCATGAATAGGAGGATGTGTAATTGCCAAGGTTACCTGAGGGTGCTTTAATGTTTGAATCTGACTTTGAGACCCTGATGATAAGAACAAAGGAATTTCAGATAAACTATTATAAGAATATTTTATAACTTTTTTTTTGGAGAGATTTTTGCTATAGGGTGCGTGCACTAGCCAGGAAGACAGAGAGAGACAGAGAGACAGAAAGCGAGAAATCACCCCCCAGGGGGGATGGCCACGCTGCAATTCCTTCTTCTCCATTCTCGTCTTGGGATCATGGGAACGCACGCACACATGCTTGGCGTGAGTTTAAGCCACTGGGTTTGGGTCTCAAACCGTGGTCGACTACATGGGAGTCCAGCAACATAGCCATTATGCTAGCTGCTGGTCCCAATATTTTATAACTTTTTAAACCATACTGAAACTCCTGTGCAATTCAGTACAAAGAATTGACTAATATCAGAATAGCACACTTTGATACATATTGCAAGAAAAAAAAGAATCATAGTTTACAAATTGAGGACTCAACATTCTAATAAACTTTACAATTGGGCACATCGAAATGTGTTCTCATACAAAATATAAAAATCAAATAATTATCATAATTAAATAATGTACTATCAAATATGAAACATGTAAAGTTATAAGAAATCATGCTTCCATTTTTCTGATATATAAAGCATAGGTATGTTTTGAATTCTTTCATAAGGATTATGCAATTGCAGACATTTTAACAGTAGAAAACACTTAAATTTCATCACTAGTAAAAGTTAATATATGTTCAGATAAGAATATACCAAGAAAAAATATTACTTATCTTTTATGAAGGAATTACAAAAGCGTATAGGTGTGTAAAACAAGAAATAAAAATAGAGGTACAGGGCTAACCCATGGAATGGTAGTTAATGTGGCTGAATCCCACACGACCTAAATTGTGACTTGAGTCCCAAATCAGATGACTTAGAAGACACACAAAGGGTTTATGTGTTGTCCAAAATCCTGATATGAGGAAAAAATGGTGCAGAGGTTATTGTGGCATGACTATTTCATGGAGGTGGTGCTGTCTCACTACCTCGCTCTTTCTGTATCTCTCTCTAGTGAATCCATGGGCCCCCTGGCAATAGGGGCCAGCAAGTGGCATGTTTGTTTAGATTCTGGACTACCACATGACCAATCATGGTACAAGTTCCAGACCTAGTGGCTCATTTTTCACTTTCCCTCTCTCTGTCTCTATCTGGTAAGTACACATGCCCTACAACAAATTTTTAAAAATAATAGTGATTGCTTTAAAACATAAAAAGAATAAACAAAGTAAGGAAGAAATGGTATGTGATCCAGAAGAATACATTCCTGTGTTTGTGGGTACCAAACTTGGCTCTGAGACAGAAGCCAGGAGTATCTGCTGACTCTAAAAATAGAAATAGGTACTGCAAGAAAACAATGTTATTGACTATCACTAATTATTGTTTTAAGAATTATTTATTTAATTTTATTCATCATTATTATTTTTTAAATTTGCTAAAGGGCATGTACATTCACCAGAGAAGTAAAAGAAAGAAATAGAAAGGGAAGTGAGAAAGCAAGTTGTCAGGTTCGATACTCAAACTACAGACAGTCATTGGGAATCTTACATCATCACCATCATGCTACCTGATGGTCTCCACTCTAATTCATTGAGAATATACTGGGTTCCTGGAAAAGTCATGACATATTTTTCATTATTTTTATGCAAAAATGCGACAGGACTTTTATGACAACCAATGCTATTGCCTCAGTTTTACAAAATAAATAAATGAATAAAAAATTGAGAAATGAAGAGAAACCCTACTTATTTTTGTAAATAATAATAATAATGATAATTGAAACACAGCCCTGTTTGTTAACTTTCATAAGATCTGTGAAGGTTTTCATGGTACATAACAATAGAAGTGAATATTTGCAACAGAGACCTTATAATGTATAAAGGCGAAAAAATTAATACACCATACTTTCAGATGTATATAAATGAAAACATCAAAAATAACACCCCATCCTTCTATCATATACTTAAAATTTTCACAAAAAATTTATACATAGAAACAATCAAATTCCATTCAAGATTCAAAGGTTTTATGTTGAAACTGTTTTCAATATCTACATAGGAGTGTTTATGATAATAGTTACAAAAAAATAAAAATATACAATGAGAAAAATCTTTAAACAAAGTGACATGTTATATACAAGGAAAAAAATTAAGTGATTTTTGTCTTAATATAGATAAGAAAACTATTTATTACAATTGTGATGAACAAGTATGATAAGCCATGGAAATATAAAGTTTATCAAAAGAAAAACTCAGGAGAAAGTAGAGAAGAGATCTGGAATAAATTTTCATCCTTGGTAACATCATTGAGAGCCAAAAGATGGGCCAATCAAGATCCTCATGTGCTTAAGACCCAGTTTCAAATCACTTTGTTGTTATGTACAGATGAAAAAAATTCTCCCAGTGTCATGAACAAAGACTCTTAATTTGGTGTGTCTTGGTATTACCTCCAGGACTTAAACTGTGCAAAATTGCACAAAAGTGACCATTAGCTTCAACATGACAATTAGTGAAATTGAATTGCTGGACCTTTATTTTTTCACCAGATGCAAAGCAGTGTATCCAGTGCCCTTCTCAAGAGTATCCAAACAGTGAGAGAACTCACTGCCTCCCCAAGTCTATGACATTTCTGGCTTTTGGGGATGCTTTAGGGACAGCCATGGCCTGCATAGCTCTGTGTTTCTTTGTTCTCACAGCTATAGTTTTGGGAGTTTTTGTGAAGCACAGAGACACTCCCATTGTTAAGGCCAACAACCAGGCTCTCAGCTTTATTCTGCTCATCTCTCTCCTGCCATGCTTCCTCTGCCCCTTGCTCTTCATTGGTCATCCTAACGCAGCCACCTGTATCCTCCAAGAAGTTGCATTTGGCCTTGTGTTCACTCTGGCTGTTTCCACTGTTTTGGCCAAAACCATTACTGTGATTCTGGCATTCAAGGCCATGAAGCCTGGAAGAACAATGAGGTGCTTGTTGCTCTCAGGGGCTTCTAACTCTGTCATTCCCATTTGCTCCCTGATCCAAATGATTATCTGTGGAATCTGGTTGGGAACCTCTCCCCCTTTCATTGACATAGACTCACACTCTGAGCCCAGAAACCTCATCATTGTGTGCAATAAGGGCTCAGTCACTGCCTTCAACTGTGTCCTGGGCTACCTGGGCTTCTTGGCTTTGGGGAATTTCACTGTGGCTTTCCTGGCCAGGAACCTGCCTGACACATTCAATGAAGCCAAGTTCCTCACATTCAGCATGCTGGTGCTTTGCAGTGTTTGGGTCACATTTGTCCCTGTCTATCACACCGCCAAGGGGAAATTCATGGTGGCCGTGGAAGTCTTCTCCATCTTGGCCTCCAGTGCAGGTCTCCTAGGCTTCATCTTTGCCCCCAAGTGCTACATTATTCTCATAAGACCTAATGAGAACTCCTGGAAAGCTTTAAAAACAGGAAGTGTTCCAAATGAAACAGGCTTTCTAAGGTTTTATCTCATAAACCTGTATCACAATTTTAGGGTTTTGAACAAAAAAATGCACACTAATTTAATATCCTCAGATGATAAAAAATCTGAAAATGACTGACTTCTTAAATTTATTTTGTAAAACAGTCATTTTGTATATAAATGTTAAACAGGTATTAAACCTGCAAATATGAATGATATCTTAGATTATTGGGTAGTTTTACATTATGTATATTGGTTCATTGCTAAATTTTATTAACTATTATCCATTGTGTTCTCCTAGAACGTTTTCCTTTTGTGTAGTCAGAAATAATGTCTTTATTTTCATATCTGATTTATTGATTTGTATCTTCTCTCTCTCTCTCTCTCTCTCTTTCTCTCTCTCTCTCTCTTTTGGAGAGGTTTCTGTTATAGGACGTGTGCGCTCTCCAGACAGACAGAGAGAGACAGAGAGACAGAAAGCGAGAAATCACCCCCCAGAGGGGATGGCCACGCCGCAATCCCTTCTCCTCCATTCTCCTCTCAGGATCTTGGGCACACACGCACACGTGCCTGGCGTGAGTTTAAGCCACCAGGTTCAGGACTCGAACCTTGGTCGACTACATGGGAGTCCAGCGACATAGCCATTACGCTAACTGCTGGTCCCTATTTTCTCTCTCTTTTTTAAAATCTATCTAATGTTTAGTAAGTTTGATGATGTTAAAAAAATAAAACTAGCTATTGGTTACACTAGTTCTCTGCATGGTTTTTAATATCTCATATTTATATTTATTCTAATGTTTTTAGATAGATTTTTTTCTATAGGGCATATGTACTCATAGAAGAAACAGAGAGACAGATAGTGAGTAATCACTCCTTAGGGGAAATGACCATGCTGCAATTCCATCTCCTCCATTCTTCTCTAGGGATTTTTGGCATGAATGTGCATGCATCCAGCTTGAGGTTTAAGACATTGAGTAAATGTCTTAAAGGGGACCAGCAGATGGTGTAATGACTATGTCGTTGGACTCTCATGTAGTCAACCACAGTCCAAGTCCCTGGCCTGGTGGCTTAAACTCACGCCATGTACATGTGCATGCATGCCCAATATTCTGAGAAGAAAATGGAGGAGAACAGATTGTGGTGTGGCCATTCCCTCAGGGGGTGATTTCTCGCTTTCTGTCTATTTCTCTCTTTCTGGTGAGCAAATGTGCCCTAAAGCAAAAACCTTTAAAAAAAAAAAAAAGACACTGAATCAGGAACTCACACCATGGTTGACTATGGGAAAGTCCAGTGACAAAACCATTAAGCCATCTGCTGGTTCCCCATTCTAATCTGAATATCTTTGTTTCTGCTAGCTGGAATTTCTGCTTTCTGGAGTGTCTTGATGTGTTAAATGCTGTTGATCTGATGTCTCCCATATTTTTAATTTTTCCATTCATGAAAATTTTATTATACCCTTTTCATAATTTATATTTACAAATTTGCTAAACATTTGACCTAAATGTGTAGAAACTGCCTAGAAATACAAACCAGAATACAATTGCAAGAAGAGAACAAATGAAAGGTACTTATTAAAAGAAAGTAGTTGTTGCTTGCAGCACTTTAAGTTAGTAATCTATACTCTTAAAAAATGTGGGGCCAACAGGTGGCATAGTGACTAAGTGCTGGATTTTCACATGGTTGACCATGGTTTGAATCCTGAACATAGCATTTTGAAACTCATGGTGGTTGTGTGTGCATGTGTGCCCATAATAGTGAAAGGAGAATGAAGGAGGAGGGATAGCAGTGTGGCTTTTCTCCAGAAAAGACGATTTCTCGCCTTCTGTCTGTCTCTCTCTTTGTTGCTCTGGTGACTACATGCATCCTATAAAAAATGTGTCTCTCAAAAAAAAGTTACATAGTGGGGCCAGCATGCAGTGAAGTGATTAATGTGCTGAACTCCCACATGTCCAGCCATGGTTCAAGTCCTGGCCCTGGCTGCCTGAAAAGTCACTCCAGGTATGTGTGTGTGCATGTCCAAAATACCAGGAGAATGGAGGAGAAAAGATTGCGACATAGCCATACCCCCTGGGGAGTGATTTCTCACTTTCTCTTTCACAGTCCCTCTCTGCCAAGTACACATTCCTTATGACAAAAACTGTTAAAAAAAAGAAAAGAGAGTTGTATAGCTGCAAAATGATACATTGTTCATTAAGTGTTAAGCAGTTTTAAGAGGAAATGATACATTTAATAAATTGCATTCCAGTAGTAAATTCTATTTTTAATTTCAGTGTAATTATTGTACTGTGATTTACGCTTTGGATTGAGTTCTGATAACATTAAACTTTTCATATAAAGAATTCATGTATTTTAGCTTCCTATATAGACTCTATTTTCCACACTCGGGGATAAAAAAGAAAAATATTAGATTGTGATCTCTATTCAGAGACTGTTTTACTGCTTGATTACCTTTTTTGGTTTAACATTTAAATTTTTTTAAAGTATATTATGTAGCTTTCAATTTATGTTAATATATTAATATTACTTTGGGGAAAACAGAGACATCAAATTTTAAAAATAAAACAGAAAAAAAATTAGTAGTGCAGTTTTAGAGTACTTAATAAAAAGTAACTGTAAAAATTCGTGAACTTTGGTGTCTTAATACAGGATCATTATCAGTGTTACCTGTGGAGATGACTATTAAGGGATGTTCAGCATTTTCAGAATTCCTGTGTGTCTTCATATTTATGTTTGATACACTAAGTTCAACAGTCACTGTCCTCTCTTCAGGATTTTTTTTCTCTCCCTGACTGCCCATCTTATTACCAAGTCTTACAACTTCAGATTTCTGGCTTGAGTACACCTGCATTTTTTTTTTTTTTCAGAGACACATCCTCATATCCTCTTGGTTTTTAAAGAATGCTAAAAAAGAAAAAACAACCTTTAAAACAGGAATCTATGATTAGTCTGAGGGGTGCAGCCTTTATGTGTCATGCACAGACAAGACAGTCCTGCTGTAGTATCCGCCTACTACAATTCTTTAAGGCACACTGCACCTTCCCCGCATGGTTACTCAGTACATCCTCATTGCCGGTTATTATTAGCTTTGTTAAACACATCACAAGATGCACATCCATGTCATCTGAAGGGGGTACAGACTTTGATCACACAGGACATTTAAGTTTTCCAAACACGCCCAGATGCAGTGGTAAGGAGTTGATCACCAGGCATGGCCCTGAGGGGTCTCTTATAACAGGCTGGTCCCTATTGCTGCCACTTCCATTGTGGAATTGTTGTGCACTGATTCCTGCGAACCCCAGTGTGACTATTAATGTTGTTGGAGGTGCTGAAGGAAGACTGTGTGGGCACCCCACCCAGGTAGCAGGTGAGTAAGGCCTCCCTCAGTTGCTGAGCTGAGGCTGCTGGAAACCTGAACTAGAATCTTGTCCCCCCCCCCAACTCCACTGCTTTTGGCCCCTCTGCTATTCCTGGAAGGTAGATACTAGCCTGACTCCAGGAGTGCAGCCATTAGGAGCCGCTGGACCCCTCTGCTAGGCACCCACTTTTGTCAGCAGGGTAGGGCCCACACACAGCGACCGTGGGGGAGCAGAGTGAGCAGGCATGGCCAAGGCACCACAGCTGCTCTCAGAGGTCCCTGCATGTCCAGAGCTGATGCCAGTTCCTGATGGGTGGTAGGTGCCCAAGGTGCTCTTCTCCCCTAGGGTGGTGGACCAGATTGGTGTCTGGATCAACAACCAGAGATGAGGAGAGAGAGAGAGAGAGAGAGAGAGGAGAGAGAGAGAGAGAGACCAGCAGCTGGCACTAAGCACTGGCTCTGGAGGTAGGAGACACCTCAGGTGACTGTGCAGCAGCCCTTGTTTTGATTCTGTTTGCCAGGCTTTGCACCCCGACCTCTGTAAATAAGTCCTCCAGGGGCCACTGTGACCACCAACACCCTCTCAATCTCACAGGGGTTCCTGAAGGAGTGATGTTTTTAAAGAAATGTTCGAGGTTTAAATGTATCTCAAGACAAAATTTCTGCAACACCCCAAAAGCTTTGGTATCATGTTTCCAATTTTCCTTCTGGTATATTTGTTAGTAAACCAGAGGTGTCATTGTCTTTAAGGTGCTGGACTTCCACATGGTCCACTAGGCATGGAATTCTAGAGTCCTGGACCTGTCTGCCTGAAAATCCAGCAGGTCATGTGTCCATGGGTACCCAAAATCTCCACAGAAGAATGGAGAAGGCATGACATTATGACCATTCCACCTGAGGGGTGGCTTCTCACTTTCCTTCTCAGTGTGTGTCTTTGTCTCTGTCCCATCAGCACAGGTTCTATGGCAAAAAACTAAAAAAAAAAAAAAAAAAAAAAATTAGAATTATTACTTAAGTAAAAATATGCAGTATTCATAAAACTGTTTTGTTTAAGAAATATAACTATTCAAAACTTTGGAGGCCTATAGGTGGTGGCAGTTAAGGTGCTGGACTCCCACATGGCCAACAACGTGAGTCCTAAACTTGATAGACCTAACAACTTGCTTTCTCACTCCTCCTCCCACCCTTCATCTCTCTCTGGTGATTATATGAAATTAAAATAATAATAACAATAATAAATGAAATTAAATAATTCTTAGAACAATCATTTGGAATAATCCCTATTAAAGGTACTAAAATTTTCTCTTCTTTTCTTTTTTTTTGGGGGGGAGAGGTTTCTATAGTGCACATATGCTCACCACAAAGACAGAGAGAGACAGAGAGATAGAAAGCATGAAACCACCCCCCCCCATGGGGGATGGCCATGACACAATCCCTCTCCTCCATTCTTCTCTCAGGATCTTGGGCACACACACACACACACACACACACACACACACACACACTTGGCATGAGTTTAAGACACCGAGTCTAGGACTCGAACCATGGTTGACTACATGGGAGTTCAGCAACACAGCCATTACACAAACTGCTGGGCCCAGTACTAGAATTTTCTAACTATAAATAAGAAGATTACTTAAATTCATAGGATTCAGAATAGACACCTGGTCCAGATTCACAGGCACAGGAACTATGCATGCTGCTGCACAATTGACTGATGAGTTGACCCGGGGGCATGGGGTGGGATGGATGATGATGAGGGTTTTAAGGAGGAAACAGATGCATGCAGCATCCATGTGGACCACAGGCAAAGTCCTAGACAGAACCAAACTGAATGATTTTTAACTAGAAACATTCTGAAACCATGAGTGAGCAGTGCAGCATTCCAGGGGGATTTCAGAGCAATGTGGAAATTTATGCAGAAAGGTGGTGTGAGTTTGGGGACATGATGTTCACAGCGACCCCTGGACCCCAGGTGCACTGGACATAGCAATGTGGGAGACCACCAAGTAATACTTGAATATGTATTCCATTCCTAAGGAGAAGCTCTTCTGGAACTGCATTTGAGTGGGCAGGAAAGTAGGAGACAAAGGAAAGGCCTCTCAGGGTATGGGCATGGCCATGTGGGCATGGCCTATAGATGGAGTGAGAGGCAATAAGACAACCAACTGAAGTGGGTAATGTGCTGTTACCTTGTTGGCTCCCAGTGGCCAGAAGCTTATTGCCTCTCCCCTGTGTGAGTAGAACCTTGAAGAACTGGGGTCTTGTGGGTAGGACTATGATTAGGCGTTTCATGTGGGCAGGGACTGAGCCTATCCCTTCCCTTTGCCATCCTGGCTCATTTTACCTCTTAAAATTTCCAAGCTGGGCTTATCAGGATAGTTTGGGGTCCAGCAGGCTGGTCTGCTTCCACCTACTCAAGTTAAATGTTTCACATGAGTCATGGGAAAAGCCTACAGCTATGAGGGGCCGATGCTGGGTGCTGATGTTTTCTTTGTAAGAGAACATGATGCCTCCAAAGCCCTTTTGCAGCCAGTGCCTGGAGGTGTGACTTGGCATGATGGGGATCTTGGGATCAGTGTGGGTTGGGGGGATGCAGAAATCCACACTCTGGTTCTGAGAGCAGGTTGTATAACTATAATAATTCAACTCTAGGGGTGGTCTGTGGTGAGAATGGACACCAGAATGTGATCTGACAGTCCCTAAAATTTTTCCATTAAACAAGGTCCA